>OW121740.1:55242999-57642999 GCA_933228675.1 Stomorhina lunata
ATAGTCATGGTCCCACATTTAAAAAAATAATCTGTGCCATATTTCATCAAATTATCTTTAGAATTGCGACCTGTACTTTGATTACATGGTTTACATGGGGGTCCAGCCAGACAGACGGACTGACATCGCTAAATCGACTCAAAAAGTGATTCTAAGACTATTGGTATACTAAAAGGTGGGTCTAAGACAAATATTTCTATGCGTTGCATATATCAGCACAAACTTATAATACCCTTTCAACCTATGGTGGTGAAGGGTATAAATATATCAACACATTGACACAAAATTTGTATATGTAAGAGTGAAACAACATCAGAACTTTTTTTTTTATATTTGACCAACACTCAGGGGATGACCCCTACGTATGAATTGCATTGTGATGGAATTATGAAAAAAGGTTATGAGAAGGAGGAAAGTGGGAGTAGTGTTTGTGGACATTTGATTTAAATTTTTTGATGTCATAGATGAGCGGAAAGATTTCTGAGGGAAGTTTATTCCACATATGGACAGTACGGCTAAAGAACGAGTTTTCTCTATAATGCGTTGTGCGATGCACTGGCCAATCGACAACAAATGGCTGAATCCTTGAGGACATACGAGTACTGCGTGCAAAAGTTCGGGTTTCGGGAACAAGGTCCCTGATTTCATTAAAACACATACCATTGTAGTATCGATAGAACAGTGAAACACAACCCACATTGCGACGATGTTCTAATGAGTCAATAGAGCTGGCTACCCTACTGTCACCAATAAGTACCTTCGCCCTCTCCTGTACACGGTCGAGTAACTCCAAAATAGACTTTGGAGCACCGGCCCATACATGAGAGTTGTATTCCATTTTTGGCCGGATAAAGGTGGTATAAATAGTCAGGAGATCAGATGGAGTGAAGTATGTCTTACACCGTTTTAAAAAACCTAGACACTTGAATGCTTCCTTCGACACTTGAAAAATATGCTGAGTAGGGTGGGTCGATTTTTTTAGTGAACAATCGTATAGCAAAATCGAAATCTGCACCTGATTCTAAGAAAGTTTCCCTAAGAAACCAGGTGTCTAAAATGAAATCCTAGCTAGCGCCGCGAGGCCTGAAAATATTCACTTCCTACACATTGAATAGAATTTTGGAAAAAAAATAGTTTTGGATATAATTCGATATCTTGAGAACTGATGAAGATATCTCAGTGAAACTTCAGTTGGACAAAGCTTTTGAGTTTCCACAAAAATATGAGCTACAGTAGAGCTTAGTAGAATGCCATTAGGCTCCCAAATGTGAAACCAAAGTTTAACATGTCGAAGAAATTTCGTTCTTAAAATTCACCAAAGTTCCATTTATGCTCTGAACGTATATTTGATTATACATTTGGAAAGAGCATTCAAATATCTATTAAAACTGTGTTTGACTGTGTGAATATCTCATTTATGTTTCAAGATCTTTAGTGTTAAAACTTTGCTTCGTTCAATTATCATAAAATTTGAATATATATTTGACGAATTGTTTAGTTTAAGCTTGAAAGATAAAAGAGATAATCACAAAATTAAAACTAATTTTAATATATATTTGAATGCTCTTTCCAAATGTATAATCTAATATACGCTCAGAGCATAAATATGACTTTGGGGAATTTTAAGAACAAAATTACTTCGAGATATTAAACATTGGTTTCACGCTTGAGAGCCAGTGGCATTCTACTACGTCTTACTGTAGCCCATATTTTGTGAAACTCACCAGCTTTTTCCACCTGAAGTTTCATTAAGATACCTTTATTAGTTCTCAAGATATCGAATTATATCCAAAACTATTTTTTTCCAAAATTCTATTCAATGTGTAGGAAGTGAATATTTTCAGGCCTCGCGGCGCTTGCTAGGATTTCATTTTAGACACCTGGTTTCTTAGGGAAACTTTCGTAGAATCAGGCGCAGATTTCGATTTTGCTATACGATTGTTGCGTTTTTTGGCTCCCAAACAAATCGACCCACTCTAATGTTGAGTCCAACGGACATCACACTGTATTTTCATGCCCAGAACATCAGGAGCTTCTGATTCCTCAATATTTATACCAGCCATAGTAACAGATGAAGCAACATTGTCAGCCATACGTTTGTGTGTTAATGTACAGCATTGCGTCTTTCTGGCATTAAAATCAACCCTATTTATACGACCCCACTGAGAAATTGATATTAGGTCTGAATTTAGAGTATCATTCATATTCTGCATATTTTCCTCAATGTCTAAGAGGCTTGGCCTGTAGCTGAATGAATATGAATGGCAAATGTTGCTATCATCTGCAAAAGAGTAGATAGGATTGAAAGTTTGACATAGAAGGTCATTTATAAATATAAGAGAAAGAGTAGGAGAAAGAACGGAGCTTTGCGGTACCCCTGAATTTATCTTGAACTCGTTGGATGATATCCCATCTATAACAACTCTTATAGAGCGATCTCTAAGGAAACTCGATATAAATCGAGAGAAGTCAGTTAGCCAGTCAGGACAATCGCAATCTTCAAATGACGTCTATGCCAGGAGTTATGCAAAATTCTAATCAAAGACAACAAATGCGGCATGCTACAAATGCTCCACTTAATACATCGGGCAAGTAATACAAAATAGTCCCTTTGATCCTCGCCTCTGCCTTAAAAACAGCTGTTCACAAGTAATGCCTTTAAAATCTGCATTTTTAAAAACCATCTCTCGATTACAGATTTTATAAGGAATATTAATATCTGTGGAATTTTGACATAACGTCTTCTCTCGAAATAAGACAATTTTCCAAGATTTTTATAGTAAATATGGAATTTTAATGCCCCTCTTTTGGTCTAATCCCCATATTTCTACGACCTTTGGATCGGAAGATATGTAGTCGACTAATCGACCTCTTTCAGATTTTTCCAAAATTTCAATTTGACAAAACGACTTCTTTCAGAGAATTAAGATTAATTTGAAAATTCATACAAAAAAACTGGCAAAAATAGTTTGACAAAATAGCTTGTCTTCATTTAGTTTTAGCAATTTTTACTAAATTATTTTTGACAAAACAGCTTCTTTCGAAAGAAAACGTTTCGTGAAAAGCAAGTTTTGATCAATTGGTCGCCAGGATTACTTGCGACAAAACGTCTTGTATCAAAAGAAGTTAGTTTAAAAAAACGAAAGTCTTATAAATTTAAGTCTTATCTCAATACAAGTGTTTTTAGAAAAACGAAAAAGAAAAAAAGAAGCTATTTATTTAAGAATAAATTAAAACTCGTGTAAATTGATCAAAGATAAAAAAGTAAAACTATGGCCGATTTTGAAGCAGGTAACGAGGCTAAGAGCCTTGAAAATGTCGAAAGTGATGAAGACGTTTTTCACGAAAACGATTTTGATGATTCTGATTATATTCCATCAGAAGGTTCGCATCTGGATACAACATCGGAGAGCGTTAGAGATATGGCTGCTATATTAGAATCTAATCTTAGCGAGTCAGACTTGCCACAATCTAGCAAAAAACAAAGTATCGATATACCTACAACATCAAAGGCCTTGAATAAATTAAACAAAAATTTAGGAACAGAATACTATACATCTCGGAATAAAAAAGTACCCAAAAAGACATTTGATCCAATAGGACAGTGCAAAAAAATGTGTCACAACAAAGTTAATGCTCAGCAGCAAGAAGAGATATTTAAAGAATACTGGAATCTGGGTGATTATAATAAGCGTCGTCATTACATTTCGAACATGATTGAGATCCAAACGAACAAAACCGCGACTTTAGTGAAAGCATCCAATCCCCGGAATTGGCAATATGTTTATTTGTACCATTTTGAGATGTGCGGACAGAAAAATCGCGTGTGCAAAAGATGCTTCTTAAAAATATTTGGAGAAACGGATTCGAGCATCAAAACCATGGTTAGGTTAGGTTAGGTTGAAAAGGTGATGCCAGGGAAGTGGCATCTTCACTCGGAGACCTTCTGGTCCATTGTGATCCTTTCTGAAATTAAAAGAAATGATAGCGGAAAAAGAAAGAGGGAAGAGAGTGAAGAGAGATGAGTTCTAAAAGGTGTTAGGAGATGGAGAATAGAGTGAGGAAGAGAAGTGCTGCAAGGAACACTAATTGTGGGGAAAGAGACCCTTTTATCTAAGCCAACTGAGTCCGAGTATGAACCCGACAACGTCAGTCAGCTCGCACTGCTGTATGTCGCCCAGTTCATCAAGAAATCTGTTACCTAGAAATTTAAGTCTCTTGTTTTGGAGCATAGGACAGTGGCAGAGGATATGCTCAACCGTTTCGGATGAATCCGCGTATGAGCATAGTCTGCAAATGTCCTGAATTGCTCCATCCCATCTGCTTAGCCTAGAGTTCAGGGCACAGTGGCCGGTTAGAAAACCTACACATTTCCTGAGACTGGTTCTGGTAAGACCTAGCAGTAGCTTGGTCTTACGTATATCCAAGTCGGGCCATAAGGTCCTAGATATCGTGCAAGTGGCCAAGTTATGCCGGTTCCTAGCTGTTTCCTCACCGATCCAGGACTTGATGCCCATAAAAAGGTGACAAATAGGTGGGGCTATCTCTGTCACCGCGGACAACAGTTCCTGACTCGAGCCAAGTCTAGCGACTTCGTCAGCAGTTTCATTGCCTTCGATATCGCAATGACCAGGAACCCAGCAGAGTCTTACCCTATAAGTATTAGATAGGCTAATGACAGCTAATCTACAAGACTTTGCTAGTTTTGAGGTGATGCTACATCCTTCTGGGGCTTTGAGGGCAGCCTGACTATCGACGTAGATGGTCACCTCGCTATCTACAGGAATATTATGTGAGATAAGTTCAGTGGCTTTCAGAATGGCGAAGATTTCCGCCTGAAACACACTACACTCATCTCTAAGCCTGTAGGATTTCCTAATGTTTTGTTCCTTAAAGAAAACACCAGCCCCAGTGCCGATTTCCATTTTAGAGCCGTCTGTGAAGATCGAGTTCCCCTCAAAGAGGGATTGACGATTTTCCCAGCTGGTTCTATCAGGAATGACGACCTCTGGTGCTGAACTGAACAACAGTTCCTTGACGACGTAATCAGATACAGTTGAATCTGACTCGAAGTGAGGGACGATCATTCGGTTCAGTATGCTCGTGTGTCCAGCCTGCCTGTGCCTAAGTATGCCCGACTCATGTAGCCTCAATAGACATCTAGTTGCTGTTCCCTTTATAAATGTGTCTAAAGGGAAAAGAGACAGCATCACATCTAGGGCCGCCTGAGGAGTGCTCCTAAGAGCACCAGTGATACCTATGCTGCTGCATCTTTGTACTTTGTTCAAGAGACTGAGAAAGGAGACTTTGTTTACTGCCTGCCACCATACTGCGCACCCGTAGGTCAGACGTGGCCGACACGAGCCACACCACAAGCTGCCGATGCAAGAGTATAATGAAGTAAGTAAACACATCAATATCCAGGTGAAAAATTCGAGTGGAAAGAGGTTCGTTGGATTCGATACGAGAAAAACAAACCTGGAATTCTACAGTACAAGACATCGCTATACCCAGAAGAAGATTTTAAGCAGCTAGACATTAATTCTCGTCGTCAAAAGGTCCCGGCTCCACAATTGATCGCAAGTTACACGTCCCCATTGGCCATATCGCAGAACAAAAAATGTGATTTATTGGATATGCTGCCACTGATTAGTACTCATCAACATAGTTTTTATGAAAACATAAAGGCCGAAAGAGAACGTTCTTTTGAAATTGATCCGGATCTTGAAAAAGAAGAAACTCAACAATAAAATAAGTGTAAAAAACAAAAAATATGGTTTCCTTTTATTATTTTCTTTATTTGAAAGTGAATTTTAATGTTTTAATTAAATTTAATGAAAAATGTATTATTTTGACCATGTTTTTGTATAATTTCCATATTGTAACGAAAAAGTGAATAATTTTTTTTTTTTAATAAAACCGAAATATTTTTTCCAGATCAACTTCTTTCAACTTTATTTTCATATTCCATTTTAACAAAACATCTTCTCTTGACTTAAGCGATTAAAAACATTCTATAATTTAATCAAAAAAATTTTGACAAAACGACTTTTTTTTTTTTTGTTTTTTATATTTGACCAACACTCAGGGGATGACCCCTACGTATGCATTGCATTGTGATGGAACTAGGAAAAAAGGTTATAGGAAGGAGGAAAGAGGGAGTAGTGTTTGTGGACATTTGATTTAAATTTTTTGATGTCATAGATGAGCGGAAAGATTTCTGAGGGAAGTTTATTCCACATACGGACAGTACGGCTAAAGAACGAGTTTTCTCTATAATGCGTTGTGCGATCCACTGGCCAATCGACAACAAATGGATGAATCCTTGAGGACATACGAGTACTGCGTGCAAAAGTTCGGGTTTCAGGAACAAGGTCCCTGATTTCATTAGAACACATGCCATTGTAGTATCGATAGAACAGTGAAACACAACCCACATTGCGACGATGTTCTAGTGAGTCAATGGAGCTGGCTACCCTACTGTCACCAATAAGCACCTTCGCCCTCTCCTGTACACGGTCGAGTAACTCCAAAATAGACTTTGGAGCACCGGCCCATACATGAGAGTTGTATTCCATTTTTGGCCGGATAAAGGTGGTATAAATAGTCAGGAGATCAGATGGAGTGAAGTATGTCTTACACCGTTTTAGAAAACCTAGACACTTGAATGCTTCCTTCGACACTTGAAAAATATGTTGAGTCCAACGGACATCACACTGTATTTTCATGCCCAGAACATCAAGAGCTTCTGATTCCTCAATATTTATACCACCCATAGTAACAGATGAAGCAACATTGTCAGCCATACGTTTGTGTGTTAATGTACAGCATTGCGTCTTTCTGGCATTAAAATCAACCCTATTTATACGACCCCACTCAGAAATTGATATTAGGTCTGAATTTAAAGTATCATTCATATTCTGCCTATTTTCCTCAATGTTTGAGAGGCTTGGCCTGTAGCTGAATGAATATGAATGGCAAATGTTGCTATCATCTGCAAAAGAGTAGATAGGATTGAAAGTTTGACATAGAAGGTCATTTATAAATATAAGAAAAAGAGTAGGAGAAAGAACGGAGCCTTGCGGTACCCCTGAATTTTCGAAATTTCTTTAATTTTCTTATCAATAACTTCTATTAGTCTTTTTAACTGTTTTTTCACTCTACTGAAAAGTTGTGGATTTAGAAAGAAGACGTTTTGTCAAAAGTCCACAGATATATTATTTAGTAAATTGTATATGAATACATAATTTAATAAATTTTTATGCAATTTAAAAGTCATCTGTGACCGATATATACATCAAGACTGACTAGTCACCTGTGACCTATATTTACATCACCGTAATTAGTAAAAAAAGTATTAGAGTGAGCAGTTCGGATATACATATCTGGAGCCAGAATAATACATGTGTAAGAAAGAGATGCAAAATTACATGTATACAAAAATTTCAGCCAGCTTTTTCATATTTGCCTTAATAAATTTATAGAAAATGCTGACTGATGTATCAGTCAACAGTACCAGTCAGTTGATCGGCCAAATGACTGGTCATGTTCTTGTAGGGTACATGCCTATACTTAAAATAGTTGTACTCAAAAATCAAATTCTAAATAATAAATAAATTTACACAAATAAAACATTTTTATTTGTGTAAAAATTGTATTAAATAAACTTCAATTAGTTGAGAAAATAACTAGAGCTCATCGTAGATCGTTATGAAATCTTTGTATTTTTTTGTTGGTTCTAATACAGAAGCTCTGTTTTTTTTCATGTAGATATAATATATTTATTATTCTTATGGATGGTTAACTAATTATTGGTTATGTTATAATATTGTATTAATAACAAAAAAAATTAACCGAAATTGAATTTAATTAACTTTGACTTTGTTTTCAAGTCAAAAATTTTAGCTAATTTTACATTTTGTGGTTACAAGAAAAAGAAAAACTGATGAAAACTTGTTAATTAGGGTTTACATTAACAATTTGTTCTTATTTCGTATAATTACATTATTTTAATTTTAAAGTTTGAGTACAAGGAGAATCTAAGAAAGAAAAAGAACAGATTTTTTTATATTGTAGATATTTAACATAACATTTTTGAAGTGTGGCTGATGGTCATTTAAATTTAGTGGAATTTTTCGGAGAATATTCACTACTTGAACAATCGTGTCGGTTTGGTTGCTTTAAAAGTGGTAACTTTAGTCTTAGAGACAAGGAATCGATAAGTTTACTTAAAAAGGGATTTATTTAAAATTAAGACTTCAATTGGTATATTTGAATAGAGTAAAATGCAGTGTATACCTTGGTACCGCTGTGAACATCAACAACGATAATGGGTGTTTTTTTATTGAGGTATAAAACTTTAAGTTGGCATCACTTTTTTAACTGGCGGCCATTTTGTCAGCTGTCAAGTGATTAATATTTAGTTTGGTTTGCCATTTCATCATAAACAGGTTGACAAAAGAACAACGCTTGCAAATCGTGCAAATTTATTTCGAAAATAATGGTTCAGTTCGCGAAGTTTACCGCAAGCTCCTTCCATTTTATGGTCGACATAATCGTCCATCAGAGCAATTAATTCGGTTAACCATGGATCGTTTTCGCACTACGTTTACTCTATGTGATAATACTCATCCGAAGCGACGTCGAACAGTGCGCACCGAAGAAACAATTGCCGCTGTAGAGAAAAGTGTTGAAGAGGACCCGAATGAATCGATTCGCCACCGTGCACAGCAATTGGAGCTTTGTCCATCAACTTTATGGAAGATTTTGCGCAAAGATCTTGGCTTGCGACCTTACAAGATCCAGCTTGTGCAAGAATTAAAGCCGCGAGACCATGCAATGCGTCGTGATTTTGGTGTATGGGCCGAAAATTAGATTGATCTCGATGCTGATTTTCATCGCAAAATTTTGTTCAGTGATAAGGCTCATTTTTGGTTAAATGGCTACGTCAACAAGCAAAATTGCCGCATTTGGAGTGAAGAGAATCCCCATGAGACCCTTGAGACGACATTACATCCACAAAAACTGACTGTTTGGTGTGCTCTATGGGCTGGTGGAGTCATTGCGCCATACTTCTTCCGAAATAATGCTGGAGAGTCAGTTACCATAAATGGAGACCGGTATAGAGCCATGATAACCGACCATTTTGTTCCCTAATTGGATGGCATGAATGTGGATGAGTTGTGGTTCCAACAAGACGGCGCTACATGCCACACAGCGCACATCACAATTGATTTATTGAAGGAAACATTCGATGAGCGCATAATTTCGCGGAATGGACCTGTCAATTGGCCACCAAGATCGTGCGATTTGACACCACTGGATTATTTTCTTTGGGGATATGTGAAGTCGCTCGTCTACGCCAACAAACCAGAAACGTTAGGGGACTTGGAAGCCAACATTCGTGGCGTTATTGCCAACATACGGCCCCATATGCTCGAAAAAGTAGTTGAAAATTGGACCTGTAGAATTGGCTTTATTCGAGCCAGCCGCGGCGGCCATATGCCCGAAATCATATTTAAACATTAATGGCATAAAATTATCCTTCCAATAAAGCCAAATTGATGGACATTAAAACGATTTTCTTGTGTTTTATTTCAATTCGAAGTTCTATACCTCTAAAAAAAACACCCATTATAAGCTTTGAAATCAAACGTAGAATCATACTTGCCAATCGATGCTATTTTGGACTAAGCAAACAGCTAAGAAATAAAGTCCTTTCTGTAAGAACTAAAATCATGCTCTATAAAACGCTCATACTACCCGTGTTATTGTATGGTGTTGAATCATGGACACTTGCACAGACAGATGAAGCTATCCTTGGAGTATTTGAGAGGAAAATTCAATGAGTATCGACATCGAATGAACCATGAGCTGTATGAGTTATACGCTGACATCGACATAGTAAAACGCATTAAGCAACAGCGTCTGCGTTGGCTAGGACATGTTGTGCGAATGGATGAAAATACTCCGGCAAGAAAAGTCTTCGATAATGATCCAGAGGGAACGCGTAGAAGAGGGCGTCCAAAACTTCGATGGAAAGACCAAGTAGAAGAAAATCTTTTGAAACTTGGTATAAGAAATTGGAGAATATGCGCACAAGATAGAGGCGCTTGGAATTCTAAAATATGCTCGGCCTTTGACCTAAACAGGTTGTAATTTAAGGCCATTTAACAAACAAAACAAACAAAATGCAGTGGTTGGCGAATGACTGTCCAGATTTCATAGGGGGCCAAAGTAGAACACCAAATGAATAAAGTCTTATGGCAGATGTTATTTTCGCATTTATCGCCAATGAAAAACTATATTGTTTTAAATTGTTTAACCTATCCCCTTTAGTTAATGAGTTTTTGGCATTTGGAAAAAATTGATGAACCCTTGTTCAGTTTTTTGATTAAGAATATTGACAGAATCGATTGATCAGTTTGCAAGGAGCGATAAAAATAACAAAGTAGGTATAACAATTCTAAACAATAAGTAAATTTATTGAAATGTTGTACAAATTCAGAGGCTAAATGCTTTTTAGCAAATATTGTATAACATATGCTAAGGGTTTTCAAAATAATTTATTTTGCAAAAAATTAATTAAACCCCTTTACTGTCACGAACTTTTGACAAATAATTTCCAATGTAGTGAATTTTCGCTATGGATATATGCAAGCTCTTAGAAAGCTATTTGACCCAACGAAAATTCATACTTTAAAAAGGAGACTTCTTAAGTACGCCACAACCTATCGAAGCTGGTGTACCCCAAGGTAGCATATTAGGCCCAATCTTGTATGTTATATATACTTCTGATATGCCTACAAACATAAATACAATCACATTTGAAGATGATACTGCCATTCTAAGTATTGATGAAACCCTTTTGAATCATCTCGGCATTTGCAAAACCATATATTCTATTTAGAAAAATGGCTCAAACAATGGAAAATAAAAGTAAACGAACAAAAGTGCATTCATATTAACTTTACGTTACGCAGGGAATCGTACTCTTCAGTAACAATAAATAACCAAATTATTCCCCACCAAACAGAAGTGAAATACCTTGACATTCACTTGGATAGACGGCTCACGTGGAAATGTCATATAAATGTCAAACTCGCACAAATTAAGCTAAAATCATCCCAAATTAACTTTCTTCATCCAAACTTAGTTTAGATTGCAAAATCTTTCTCTACAATTCAATTATTAAGCCAATATAGTGCTATGGAATTCAATTGTGGGGCACTGTCTCAGAGTCAAATATTGAAAAAATTTAAAGGCGACAAAATAAACTCCTAAGAATCACTACAGGTGCCCCGGGGTATATTAAAAATTTGAACTTACATAAAGACCTTGAGGTTCCGTTGGTTAAAACCGAAATATCAAAATGTGTTGTCAATTACATTAATAAGTTAGCATGCCACCCGAATCCACTAGCCCGAAACATTTTAAATAGTCGTGGCCATATCCGCCTCTGAAGGAGAGATACGGCGACCTGCACAGCCGTTAAAGGAAAAGAATTTTAACATAAAATCCAATTATAAAAAAAGAAAAGCTCACCATGGATGGACTTTTATAACTCAATAATTTAGATTTAAGATTTGATAACCTTTTGTTAGTTCATTATATCGGGTGTTTTTTATTGAGGTATAGAACTTTAAGTTGGCATAACTTTTTTAACTGGCGGCCATTTTGTCAGCTGTCAAGTGATTAATATTTAGTTTGGTTTGCCATTTCATCATGAACAGGTTGACAAAAGAACAACGCTTGCAAATCGTGCAAATTTATTTCGAAAATAATGGTTCAGTTCGCGAAGTTTACCGCAATCTCCGTCCATTTTATGTTCGACATAATCGTCCATCAGAGCAATTAATTCGGTTAACCATGGATCGTTTTCGCACTACGTTTACTCTATGTGATAATACTCATCCGAAGCGACGTCGAACAGTGCGCACCGAAGAAACAATTGCCGCTGTAGAGAAAAGTGTTGAAGAGGACCCGAATGAATCGATTCGCCACCGTGCACAGCAATTGGAGCTTTGTCCATCAACTTTATGGAAGATTTTGCGCAAAGATCTTGGCTTGCGACCTTACAAGATCCAGCTTGTGCAAGAATTAAAGCCGCGAGACCATGCAATGCGTCGTGATTTTGGTGTATGGGCCGAAAATTAGATTGATCTCGATGCTGATTTTCATCGCAAAATTTTGTTCAGTGATAAGGCTCATTTTTGGTTAAATGGCTACGTCAACAAGCAAAATTGCCGCATTTGGAGTGAAGAGAATCCCCATGAGACCCTTGAGACGACATTACATCCACAAAAACTGACTGTTTGGTGTGCTCTATGGGCTGGTGGAGTCATTGCGCCATACTTCTTCCGAAATAATGCTGGAGAGTCAGTTACCATAAATGGAGACCGGTATAGAGCCATGATAACCGACCATTTTGTTCCCTAATTGGATGGCATGAATGTGGATGAGTTGTGGTTCCAACAAGACGGCGCTACATGCCACACAGCGCACATCACAATTGATTTATTGAAGGAAACATTCGATGAGCGCATAATTTCGCGGAATGGACCTGTCAATTGGCCACCAAGATCGTGCGATTTGACACCACTGGATTATTTTCTTTGGGGATATGTGAAGTCGCTCGTCTACGCCAACAAACCAGAAACGTTAGGGGACTTGGAAGCCAACATTCGTGGCGTTATTGCCAACATACGGCCCCATATGCTCGAAAAAGTAGTTGAAAATTGGACCTGTAGAATTGGCTTTATTCGAGCCAGCCGCGGCGGCCATATGCCCGAAATCATATTTAAACATTAATGGCATAAAATTATCCTTCCAATAAAGCCAAATTGATGGACATTAAAACGATTTTCTTGTGTTTTATTTCAATTCGAAGTTCTATACCTCTAAAAAAAACACCCATTATAAGCTTTGAAATCAAACGTAGAATCATACTTGCCAATCGATGCTATTTTGGACTAAGCAAACAGCTAAGAAATAAAGTCCTTTCTGTAAGAACTAAAATCATGCTCTATAAAACGCTCATACTACCCGTGTTATTGTATGGTGTTGAATCATGGACACTTGCACAGACAGATGAAGCTATCCTTGGAGTATTTGAGAGGAAAATTCAATGAGTATCGACATCGAATGAACCATGAGCTGTATGAGTTATACGCTGACATCGACATAGTAAAACGCATTAAGCAACAGCGTCTGCGTTGGCTAGGACATGTTGTGCGAATGGATGAAAATACTCCGGCAAGAAAAGTCTTCGATAATGATCCAGAGGGAACGCGTAGAAGAGGGCGTCCAAAACTTCGATGGAAAGACCAAGTAGAAGAAAATCTTTTGAAACTTGGTATAAGAAATTGGAGAATATGCGCACAAGATAGAGGCGCTTGGAATTCTAAAATATGCTCGGCCTTTGACCTAAACAGGTTGTAATTTAAGGCCATTTAACAAACAAAACAAACAAAATGCAGTGGTTGGCGAATGACTGTCCAGATTTCATAGGGGGCCAAAGTAGAACACCAAATGAATAAAGTCTTATGGCAGATGTTATTTTCGCATTTATCGCCAATGAAAAACTATATTGTTTTAAATTGTTTAACCTATCCCCTTTAGTTAATGAGTTTTTGGCATTTGGAAAAAATTGATGAACCCTTGTTCAGTTTTTTGATTAAGAATATTGACAGAATCGATTGATCAGTTTGCAAGGAGCGATAAAAATAACAAAGTAGGTATAACAATTCTAAACAATAAGTAAATTTATTGAAATGTTGTACAAATTCAGAGGCTAAATGCTTTTTAGCAAATATTGTATAACATATGCTAAGGGTTTTCAAAATAATTTATTTTGCAAAAAATTAATTAAACCCCTTTACTGTCACGAACTTTTGACAAATAATTTCCAATGTAGTGAATTTTCGCTATGGATATATGCAAGCTCTTAGAAAGCTATTTGACCCAACGAAAATTCATACTTTAAAAAGGAGACTTCTTAAGTACGCCACAACCTATCGAAGCTGGTGTACCCCAAGGTAGCATATTAGGCCCAATCTTGTATGTTATATATACTTCTGATATGCCTACAAACATAAATACAATCACATTTGAAGATGATACTGCCATTCTAAGTATTGATGAAACCCTTTTGAATCATCTCGGCATTTGCAAAACCATATATTCTATTTAGAAAAATGGCTCAAACAATGGAAAATAAAAGTAAACGAACAAAAGTGCATTCATATTAACTTTACGTTACGCAGGGAATCGTACTCTTCAGTAACAATAAATAACCAAATTATTCCCCACCAAACAGAAGTGAAATACCTTGACATTCACTTGGATAGACGGCTCACGTGGAAATGTCATATAAATGTCAAACTCGCACAAATTAAGCTAAAATCATCCCAAATTAACTTTCTTCATCCAAACTTAGTTTAGATTGCAAAATCTTTCTCTACAATTCAATTATTAAGCCAATATAGTGCTATGGAATTCAATTGTGGGGCACTGTCTCAGAGTCAAATATTGAAAAAATTTAAAGGCGACAAAATAAACTCCTAAGAATCACTACAGGTGCCCCGGGGTATATTAAAAATTTGAACTTACATAAAGACCTTGAGGTTCCGTTGGTTAAAACCGAAATATCAAAATGTGTTGTCAATTACATTAATAAGTTAGCATGCCACCCGAATCCACTAGCCCGAAACATTTTAAATAGTCGTGGCCATATCCGCCTCTGAAGGAGAGATACGGCGACCTGCACAGCCGTTAAAGGAAAAGAATTTTAACATAAAATCCAATTATAAAAAAAGAAAAGCTCACCATGGATGGACTTTTATAACTCAATAATTTAGATTTAAGATTTGATAACCTTTTGTTAGTTCATTATATCGGGTGTTTTTTATTGAGGTATAGAACTTTAAGTTGGCATAACTTTTTTAACTGGCGGCCATTTTGTCAGCTGTCAAGTGATTAATATTTAGTTTGGTTTGCCATTTCATCATGAACAGGTTGACAAAAGAACAACGCTTGCAAATCGTGCAAATTTATTTCGAAAATAATGGTTCAGTTCGCGAAGTTTACCGCAATCTCCGTCCATTTTATGTTCGACATAATCGTCCATCAGAGCAATTAATTCGGTTAACCATGGATCGTTTTCGCACTACGTTTACTCTATGTGATAATACGCATCCGCAGCGACGTCGAACAGTGCGCACCGAAGAAACAATTGCCGCTGTAGAGCAAAATGTTGAAGAGGACCCGAATGAATCGATTCGCCACCGTGCACAGCAATTGGAGCTTTGTCCATCAACTTTATGGAAGTTGATGCAAGAATTAAAGCCGCGAGACCATGCAATGCGTCGTGATTTTGGTGTATGGGCCGAAAATGAGATTGATCTCGATGCTGATTTTCATCGCAAAATTTTGTTCAGTGATGAGGCTCATTTTTGGTTGAATGGCTACGTCAACAAGCAAAATTGCCGCATTTGGAGTGAAGAGAATCCACATGAGACCCTTGAGACGCCATTATATTCACAAAAACTGACTGTTTGGTGTGCTCTATGGGCTGGTTGAGTCATTGGGCCATACTTCTTCCGAAATAATGCTGGAGAGTAAGTTACCATAAATGGAGACCGGTATAGAGCCATTATAACCGACTATTTTGTTCCCCAATTGGATGGCATGAATGTGGATGAGTTGTGGTTCCAACAAGACGGCGCTACATGCCACACAGCGCACGTCACAATTGATTTATTGAAGGAAACATTCGATGAGCGCATAATTTCGCGGAATGGACCTGTCAATTGGCCACCAAGATCGTGCGATTTGACACCACTGGATTATTTTCTTTGGGGATATGTGAAGTCGCTCGTCTACTCCAACAAACCAGAAACGTTAGGGGATTTGGAAGCCAACATTCGTGGCGTTATTGCCAACATACGGCCCCATATGCTCGAAAAAGTAGTTGGAAATTGGACCTGTAGAATTGGCTTTATTCGAGCCAGCCGCGGCGGCCACATGCCCGAAATCATATTTAAACATTAATGGCATAAAATTATCCTTCCAATAAATCCAAATTGATGGACATTAAAACGATTTTCTTGTGTTTTATTTCAATTCGAAGTTCTATACCTCTAAAAAAAACACCCATTATTAAATGAAGATACAATAAATACAAATAAGCTGAAAAAAAACTTCGCTAAAGAGCATAACATGATCAAATGCGTAGTTTACTTTTCTATAAAGAACATAATACATATGTACAGACAAATATTCATTTGTTTAAAAGTTATAACATTACTACTTTTTTACCCTTTTTATCCCCTAATTTCAAAAAAGTACCATATGCATATTTGGCACTTCTTTGGTACCAATTGAATTCGGTACATTTTATTAAAACGTAGTTATCATAATGTTACTATTAATATTAATTTTTGAGATGTTAAGTTATCATTTCATCCCTTTTTTTACCCATTTTGGCGCTAAAATCAAAAAAGTACCAAATACGTGTTCAATATTTCTTTCACATCTATTGACTGCAGTACAAAGTTCCTTTTTATATTCTTTGGTTTAAAAAATAAGAGTGGGTAAAAAATCCAAAAAACTATTTTCACCCTTTTTATACCATTCACCAGTAGGTGAAAGGGTATTAAAAGTTTGTCGTTCAGTTTGTATTTTTTTTTATTATTCGTCCATCAAGTTGAAATCAAGTTTGTGGAGCTCCTAATTTTCCTACGCAGCACGCTATTTAATTTCATTAAAATCGGTCCATAAACATCCATAAATATCGCTAAAATACCAAACTTCGATGACGAATTTAAAAATTCTTTTTTATACCCTTCACCAATAGGTGAAAGGGTATTATAAGTTTGTGATTCCGTTTGTAATTTTTTTATTAGTGATCGTAGACCCCATAAAAATTATACCGATCGACTCAGAATCGGGAGGAGAATCGATTAAGCGATGTCCGTCTGTCTGTCTGTCTGTCTGTCCGTCTGTCTGTCTGTCTGTTGAAATCAAGTTTCTGAAGCCCCTGGAGGAAGAACCTACATAAATTATATATCAGATTTTAGGAAACTCTCCCGCAATGAACGCTATTAAATTTCATTAAAATCGGTTTATAAACGCCGAAAATATCGAAAATATACCAAAAATTAGACGAAAATTTTAAAATTTTTGATTGAAACACACTTTTAAATAACAAGAGAAAAAAGATACTCCTGGTGTACATGTGATAATATTTTATATATCAGATTGTAGGAAATAGTTTCCCAAAGCACTCTGTAAAATTTTATCAAAATCGGTTCATAAACAACTGAGATATCGCCAAAACACTGAATTTGATGTATCGCAAATTGCCCAAAGTTCGCATTAGAGAATGTTTGTTGAAAAAATGAAATGCAGAAATAGGAAAAATCATCCTCCTTAGCACGGACCTACATAAATTTTATATCAGATTTTAGGAAATTCCCCCGCCAAGCACGTTATTAAATTTTATCAAAAGCGGTCCATAAACAATTGAGATATCGCAATAACACTACATTTGATGTACAGCAAATTGCCCAAAGTACGTGTCTAAGAAATTTTGTTTACATTTCGTAAGTATTGTTTCAGCGATATCTCAGGTGTTTATGGACCGATTGTGATAAAATTTGACATCGTTCTTTGTGTGAGGATTTTCTAAAATCTATACTCCACAAATCTGATTACGAATACCATTCAAACTGTACCGATCAACTTTGAATCGGCAGGAAAATCGATTTCGCGACCTCCGTCCGTCTGTTTGTCTGTCCGTCCGTCCGTCTGTTTGTTTGTCCGTCCGTCTGTTTTTTTGTCCGTCCGTCTACCTGTCTGTAATTTTTTCTGTTGTAGTCAAGTTTTTGGAGTTCCTGTTTTGTCGATATCTCAGGTGTTTATTTTGATGAATTTTAATAGCGTCCTTCGCAGGAGATTACCTAAATCCTGATGCATTCGGTAATTTGTGGTAGATATAATTTAGCGTTTAAGCGATAGTGTTTTGATCGACAATGATAAAATTCAGGGTGGGACAATATCCTAAAATTTTGTGCAAAATCCAGGAGCTTCACAAATCTGATTTTAGCAGACAGACACTCTGCATTAATCTTAATTTTGTGTCTGACTTTTGAACATTATGATAACATTTGAGAATGTTTTATATATCAAATTATAGGTAATCTTCCTAGGAAGTACAAAAATGCAGCTAATTACATGATATCCGTTCAAAACCTACATATGTATGTAAGTATCTCACATATCAACGAAAATTTAAATTTTTTAATTGCAATTGGGAGAAATCCGTTCACGTTTGACAATTGATCCCTTATAACTTCGCCTAAGATACGATGATGACATTTAGTATAAAGACGTTGTACAATACTGATATTCAGGGCGATAGCGCCTGAAATAAACTTTCTAGAGGGACAATATTTGACAAAAGTATTTCTGATCACTTGAAAAGTTCGATATTGAAAATGGGCGAGCTCTATTCACATTTAGTGAAATCTCCCATATAACCCCGACCGGGAATCGATTTAATGCTGATAAATTAAATCACATTAAAATTGCACAAGGAACTAGAGCAAAACTTTCCAAACATCCATCGGACAGATCGAAAGAACTATACATCCCAAATATTATTGATGAAGTGTTCATTTTAATTAATTAACTAACTTCAGATTAATAAGTAAATCTTTAATAACTTTTCCGACAAAGCTGATATCCATACATTCAAAAGCTATATATTTCACGTATGTATCTAAAACTAAGAGTGTATACCCTATAATTTTAAGGCTTATCATTGTTAAAGCTTTGACCTAAATCAGTCCGCTAACTTCAGAGTTTTACATAACTAATCAAGAACTTTTACTAGTTGGATAATTCGTACGAATTAAAGTGCACAACCCTCACTGGGCACTGTGTTTTTGGGTTGCATGCCAGAATACTTAAACTTCATCAAATCGATCTGCTATTGCAAATGTAAGGGCATCTACATTTTGAAGCATCTTTTCTGCATGGTTTATCCGGTCTATCGAACTTTATTAAATGTTCGTAAAATATGTGTCTATTTTATTTCGAAGCTACTGGCTGGCTTAAATATCCATTCTCTACTTGTAGTCTAGTAATCATTATCTTTCACAAAGGGACCACTTAAAAACCCAAGTGAAGCTTCCCTAGACATCAGTCACCTGCCCAACCTAACCTTTGGGTGCATAACTATTCTAGATGATGACGCCACCGAAAAGCTTTTCTTTTTCCGACTCTTAATTTTAAAGACTCTTTGCATATAATACTAGTATAACCGAATTTTGCTTGGAATTACATTAAGTACTTTTGCAACACCATTGGTGAAGGGTATCCAAGATTCGGCAAAGCCGAATATACCACTCTTACTTGTTTAAAAATACAGTTTTTAATTTTTTTTTTTAATTCTCACCGAATTTTGAATTTTGATAAAATTTGATAGCATGTTGCATTAGAGTATTTTCAAAAATCTGATATATATGTAATTCAAAAAAATTAAAAAAAAAATAATGTACATCGATAACTTTTGCTTTTCCGATATTTCGGTTATTGATCTACCGATTTTGATGAAATTTAACAGTTTGCAGCGTTAAATGATTTCCTAAAATTTAATATACAGTTCTAAAAACTTTTTTTAAAAAAACACAGTTTAAAAAAAAATTGTTTAAATTCTCATCGAATTTTGAATTTTGACGATATCTCTGGTGTTTAAAGACCGATTTGATATATAATTCAAAATTTTTTTAAAAAAATACTGTTTTTTTTTAATTTTAAAATTTGCCAATTTGCGTACAATGATAACTTTTGCTTTGGCGATATCTCGGTTATTGATCTACCGATTTTGATTAAATTAAATAGTGCGCAGCGTTGAATGATTTCCTAAAATTTGACATACTGATTTAGTATTCACCTAAATCAGTCTTCAGAAACATACACACTTGTAATTGATCAAAAACTTTTTCCACTATGTACAGGGTCCCAGAAAGACCGAAGTGGTGTGAATTGCTTATAACTTTTTATTTAAGAGATATTTTTTTAATTTTTTTTTAAATACATTAAATTTATGGGGAATATTTTTGGATTAGTTATTAAAAATGATATCCCGCAAGTGGTGGCCATATTCTGCTTCGCACAAATGTGCTCTTTCCAACACATTTTCTATGACCTTTAGCAAAACTTCCGGTGGTATGTTGTTAATTTCTTCTCGAATATTGGTTTTTAACTCCTCAATAGTCCTAGGCTTATTAACATAAACTTTTCCTTTTAAATAGCCCCAAAGAAAACAGTCTGGAGCGGTTAAATCCGGGGACCGCGGAGGCCAATTAAAATTGCTGTTACGAGAAATTATTCTTTCACCAAAGATGTCGCGTAAAAGAGTCATTGTGGCCCTCGCAGTGTGCGCTGTGGCTCCATCCTGTTGGAACCATATTTGCGGATGGTTTTCCACGGCTGGCCTTACAAAATTTTGCAACATGGCCTGATATCGATCACCATTGACGGAAATGGCGACACCTTGTTCATTTTCAAAAAAAAAAAATGGGCCAATGATCCTTTCTGAAGAAACACCGCACCAAACGGTACACTTAACTGGGTGCAATTGTCGTTGATGAAGTACTCTCGGGTTTTCCGTAGCCCATATCCTATAGTTTTGCTTGTTAACGAACCCATTTAATTGAAAATGGGCTTCGTCACTCATTATTAAGTTATGAATAAAATTTGGATTCTCTTGTGCTTTTTGCTGGAAATAAATTGCATAGTCAAGTCGTTGCTGGTAATCTGTTGGTTTCAATTCTTGGACAAGTTGAATTTTGTATGGAAACAATCCTATGGTGTGCAAAATTCGCTGCAGCGACGTTCTTGAGAGGCCCAGTTGTGACGAACGTCTCCAGGTTGATGTTTCTGGATCCTCCCGAATACTCTCCTGTACCACTTGAATATTGTCAGCCGTGTGGTGTCTGCCGGGACCAGGAAGGTTCCTTACTGCTCCTTGTTCTCGAAAATTTGCAACCAGACGGTTTATTGTTGACTGAGAGGGTGCAACCCGCACATTAAATTGACGACGGTATGCACGCTGAGTCAACACAATGGACCGTTGATTTGAAAAGTAAATTTTAAACAATTTGGGCACGTTGTTCAATTGTGTATTGCTCCATTATAAATTATCCAAGTCTTCTTTACAAAATACTGAAAAGAAAAGAAAAAAAAATTATAATAAAAAAGTTATAAGGAATTCACACCACTTCGGTCTTTCTGGGCCACCCTGTACTTTACTTTTGTAACACCATTGGTGAAGGGTACTTAAGGTTTGGCATAGCAGAATATAGCACTCTTACTTGTTAGTTTTAAAATTGACAAAAAATACAGATAACAATAAAATCAAACAAAAATACGCCAAGTGCAAAATACATACATACATATTTATGTGTCAATAAACGTGATGACCAACATAATAAACGCCACTTGCAACCAAAACACGAACGATCGGTAAAGTGTTCGAAAATGACAAAAAAAAATGTAGAAAAACCAAAAATATTTTTTAGTATGAATTTACAAAACAATGTCATATTTATTACTGCAACAAGTAAGAGTGGTATATTCGGCTTTGCCGAATCTTGGATACCCTTCACCAATGGTGTTGCAAAAGTACTTAATGTAATTCCTAGCAAAATTTGATTATACTAGTATTATATGCAAAGAGTCTTTAAAATTAAGAGTCGGAAAAAGAAAAGCTTTTCGGTGGCGTCATCATCTAAAATAGTTATGCACCCAAAGGTTAGGTTGGGCAGGTGGTTGATGTCTAGGGAAGCTTCACTTGGGTTCTAAAGTGGTCCCTTTATGAAAGATAATGATTACTAGACTACAAGTAGAGAATGCATATTTAAGCCAGCCAGTAGCTTCGAATTAAAATAGACACATATTTTACGAACACTTAATAAAGATCGATAGACCAGATAAACCATGCAGAAAATATGCTTCAAAATGTAGATGCCCTTACATTTGCAATAGCACATCGATTTGATGAAGTTTAAGTATTCAGGCATGCAACCCAAAAACACAGTGCCCAGTGAGGGTTGTGCACTTTAATTCGTACGAATTATCCCACCAGTAAAAGTTCTTGATTAGTATATAAAACTCTGAAGTTAGCGGACTGATTTAGGTCAAAGCTTTAACAATGATAAGCCTTAAAATTATAGGGTATACACTCTTAATTTTAGATACATACGTGAAATATATAGCTTTTGAATGGATGGATATCAGCTTTGTCGGAAAAGTTATTAAAGATTTACTTATTAATCTGAAGTTAGTTAATTAATTAAAATGAACACTCCATCAATAATATTTGGGATGTATTGTCCTTTCGATCTGTCCGATGGATGTTTGGAAAGTTTTGCTCAAGTCCTTGTGCAATTTTAATGTGATTTAATTTATCAGCATTAAATCGATTCCCGGTCGGGGTTATATGGGAGATTTCACTAAATGTGAATAGAGCTCGCCCGTTTTCAATATCGAACTTTTCAAGAGATCAGAAATACTTTTGTCAAATGTTGTCCCTCTAGAAAGTTTATTTTAGGCGCTATGGCCCTGAATATTAATATTGTACAACGTCTTTATACTAAATGTCATCATCGTGTCTTAGGCGAAGTTATACGGGAACAATTGTCAAACGTGAACGGATTTCTCCCAATTGCAATTAAAAAATTTAAATTTTTGTTGATATGTGAGATACTTACATACATATGTAGGTTTTGAACGGATATCATGTAATTAGCTGCATTTTTGTACTTCCTAGGAAGATTACCTATAATTTGATATATAATACATTCTCAAATGTTATCATAATGTTCAAAAGTCAGACACAAAATTAAGATAAATGCAGAGTGTCTGTCTGCTAAAATCAGATTTGTGGAGCTCCTGGATTTTACACAAAATTTTAGGATATTGTCCCACCCTGAATTTTATCATTGTCGATCAAAACACGCTAAATTATATCTACCACAAATTACCGAATACATCAGGATTTAGTTAATCCCCTGCGAAGGACGCTATTAAATTTCATCAAAATAAACACCTGAGATATCGACAAAACAGGAGCTCCAAAAACTCCAAAAACTTGACTACCAACAGAAAAAATTACAGACAGGTAGACGGACGGACAAAAAAACAGACGGACGGACGGACAAACAAACAGACGGACAGACAGACAAACAGACGGACGGACTTACTGAGGTTGCGAAATCGATACTCCTGACGATTCTGAGTTGATCGGTACAATTTGAATAGTATTCGTAATCAGATTTCTGGAGTTTATATATCAGATTTAGAAAATCCTCACACAAAGAACGATGTCAAATTTCATCACAATCGGTCCATAAACACCTGAGATATCGCTGAAACAATACTTACCAAATGTAAACAAAATTTCTTAGACACGTACTTTGGGCAATTTGCTGTACATCAAATGTAGTGTTATGGCGATATCTCAATTGATTATGGACCGCTTTTGATAAAATTTAATAACGTGCTTGGCGGGGGAATTTCCTAAAATCTGATATAAAATTTATGTAGGTCCGTGCTAAAGGAGGATGGTTTTTCCTATTTCTGCATTTCATTTTTTCAACAAACATTCTCTAATGCGAACTTTGGGCAATTTGCGATACATCAAATTCATTGTTTTGGCGATATCTCATTTGTTTATGGACCGATTTTGATAAAATTTTACAGAGTGCTTTGGGAAACTATTTCCTACAATCTGATATATAACATATTATCACATGTACACCAGGAGTATCTTTTTTCTCTTGTTATTTAAAAGTGTGTTTCAATCAAAAATTTTAAAATTTTCGTCTAATTTTTGGTATTTTTTCGATATTTTCGGTGTTTATAAACCGATTTTAATGAAATTTAATAGCGTTCATTGCGGGAGAATTTCCTAAAATCTGATATATAATTTATGTAAGTCCATCCTCCAGGGGCTTCAGAAACCTGATTTCAACAGACAGACGGACAGACAGACAGACAGACAGACAGACAGACAGACAGACAGACGGACATCGCTTAATCGATTCTCCTCCCGATTCTGAGTCGATCGGTATAATTTTTATGGGTCTACGATCACTAATAAAAAAATTACAAACGGAATCACAAACTTATAATACCCTTTCACCTATTGGTGAAGGGTATAAAAATAAGAGAAACAGACTGTCAGCAACAACAACAAAAAACTATTGTTTGTCATCAGACAAAACCATGATTTTTCGCTGTCTGTGCCTGATCACGCTACACCTGAGTTAAACACTCCTCCCAACATAAACACCTCAACACGACGATCATCACCTTAAATATTAGAGTTTTTATTTAAGCAGTCACCTCCTTCCATAATGTTGCAGCTCCAGTCGCATCTATGGATTGAGTGTTAAGGTTTAACTAACGTTTTTCTGAGTCTTTTAGTCCAACCGTCTAGCAATTGGTCTTTCTTTAAATATCTCGTCATGATGATGACGATGATGACGCTGAAGATCACCATCATTTTGATAATGATGATGATGAAGCTGGTGATGGGTTAGTAGGTAGATGAACATTTTTATTTTATTTAAGACAAAACTTTTTTGTTATTTATCTGTTTTGTTGTTGTTGCTGTTGGTGTTTAGATATACTTTTGCTGTAAATAACTATTATTCATGCCAAGCTCCAAACTGCGACTACTTCAGCTGTTGGTGCTCTGTAGTCGGTCGTGATCGCCAAATCGACTAGAGTTTGGAAACAACAACAAATTCAGCTACAACACCAGCAACAACTACTACTTAGTGATCGTGGCGCAGTTAAAGACACAATGACCTTGGGTGAAAGTTGTTCTCCATTTTTATTTAGTTGTGATTTTTTTTCTTTCAGTTTCTTCTATTTTATTTCTATTTATTTGTTTGTGCTGCTGTTGCTGCTAGTTTTTGCTGTTGTTGCTGCAGCTAAGTCTTATATTTTTGCTATTTCTATTGCTGGTGTTGTATTTGTTGTCTGCCACTATTATTGCCAAACAAAATTGTTGTTACTTATAATTTTTGTTGTCTGTCTGTCTGTCTGTCTGTCTGTCTGTCTGTCAGTTCGCACGTCCGTCCTTCTGTCTGTCTTTATTATCATTTCATTTTCAGTAACAATCATTTTTTTCCTAGTAATTTATATTTTTTATTACTTTGCCATAATTTTAAGTTGTTGCAACAATAATAAAAAAATATAATAATAAATACTTACTTACGCCATTATCTAAAAGTTGTTCACACGTACATACATAAATATTTATGAAATACACTACTACACGCTTAGTTTTGCAGATAAATTTTATTTAGATCGTCATAATTTTTAAATTACATGCTTTTATTAAATACAAATAAAAACAAGTAAGAAAGCGCTATAGTCGGTCAAGCCGACCATACGATACCCTTCACCACTATGGTCAAAGGTGTTATTTTTCATGTATAAAGACAAATATTTGCTAAATTTTGCCATCATACAAACATTTTCCCAAAACTTATATATTCAACCTGTTTCCGTCATTTGCGCTTATATGAGAGCTAGAGTCAAATGTGGACCGATTATCTCGAAATTTGGCAGATTGATTACAGTTGTTACAAAAATTATGTATGCGAAAAATAAACTCAAAATTTTCATTATCTTTAGATTTACGAGCGTTTTAGTGATTTTTTGTCTCATTTAGTGCGTTTTTAAAGAAGAGTTTGTATGGGAGCTATGGTCAAATGTGGACCGATTTCAACGAAATTTGATACAGTGATTTAAGTGATTTAAATTTCATGAAAAAATATTGATATTTGTGGCCAATATATCAATTCCGGGAAGTGGGACCTATGGGAGGTACCATAAATAATGGACCGATTTTGACCAATTTCAATAGCCATGGTCCCATTGTCAAAAAAATTATCTATGCCAAATTTCATCAAATTATCTTTAGAATTGCGACCTGTAGTTTGATTACAAGGTTTACATGGGGGTCCAGCCAGCCAGCCAGACGGACGGACGGACGGGCGGACATAGCTAAATCGACTCAGAAAGTGATTCTAAGCCTATTGGTATAAATCTATGCGTTACAAACATCAGCACAAACTTATAATACCCTTTCCACCTATGGTGGTGAAGGGTATAAATATGCCCAAAATAATGGAACCTTGAATTTATAATGTGTATTTTTATTTTCGTATTTATTTGCTAAATATTCAGTTAATGATTAGGGGATCGAATCGACGTCTCGGAAAGCAAACAACAACAACAATTTCTCGGCCCACATTTCGATAGTTGGTTAAGCCATTATCGTCTGATGGAGCATACCTAATTCTTACTTACTTACTTAAATATATGACATGTATTTACATCCTGTTCGGTCAAAGGCCGAGCATATTTTATAAATCTTTGCGCTTCGCATATTCTTCAATTTCGTAGGTAAAGTTTTGAAAGATTTTCCTCTACTTGGTCTTGCCATTGAAGTTTCGGACGTCCTCTTCTAACATTGTTATTGCTATTCTAACAGTAAGAATAGCAATAACTCGACCCGCTGCTGGTGCTAAGGAATTGAGGGCAGAGCTTTTTAAGGCCAGATATGCTGAGTTGATAAGATTTATGTTCCAGCTTACAATAGCCAGTGTTTTTTGTCCAGTTCAAAAATTTTGATAAAACCGTATGTAACAATTATGGAGGTATAGGCCCCCTTTAATTCTATCGATTATATTGTGTGAATGGCTACAATGGGTTATATATAGATGGCTGTATAACAGCACTTGCAGATGTAGTAGAAAACATTAGAAGTAATTTAGATGACGGCAAATTCTCTTTTTTGGTATTACTGGACCATTCGAAAGCCTTTGATACTGTTCACCACTCGACTCTTAGCAATTCAGTTTTTCCTTACCAGCTACAAATTTAGTTCAATCCTATCTCACAGGCAGAACACAATCTGTTGTTAACAACGACCAAATTTCCCGACCATTGCCAGTTGCCCGAGGGGTACCGCAAGGCTCCATACTTGGACCTTTATTGTATTCAATATACGCCAATGATCTTCCACAGCAGCTCAACTTTTCGAATATTCAAATGTATGCTGATGATGTTCAGTTATATCCTAGTGGTACCCCTGACACAATTGCTACAAAGACTTCCGAATTAAATTCCGATTTAGAAAAAATTTGTGTATGGGCCTCTGCAAATGGCCTAAAAATTAACCCGAAAAAATCAGTTTGTCTGTTTATTTGTAAAAATAATACTCGGATAGAACACAATATAAATAAATATTTCTATTGGTGGTTCAAAAATTGAACTTGTTAACACAGCAAGGAATTTAGGTGTGACTTTTAATAGGACGCTAACTTGGTCGGACCACATAAGCCAGGCTTGTGGCAAGGTATATGAAAAGTTACGCACTCTATGGGCAACTCAACAATTCACACCACTGAAAATTAGAATTATTTTAGCCAAAACACATCTTCTTCCCACACTATTATATGGGTCAGAAATTTTTGCTGGTTGATCTTCTCGGGATATAAGAAGATTAAATACTACATATAACAACATCGTTCGCTATGTTTATGGGTTGAAAAAATTTGACAGGATAACTCAATTTTCGCCGAGTTTTATGAATCTATCTTTCAATAAATAATTTGCCTTATCTTCATTCATAAAATTATTGTAACAAAAGAGCCCGAATATTTGTTCAATCGTCTAAAATTTGCAAGGTCTCAAAGAGGTAGATATATCATCCAATTACGCCATCTGAAGGTCAACTTTTTATTTTGAGTATACGACTCTGGAATCAACTTCCTTATTTGATTCAAAACACCAACAGTGCAACAAGTTTTAGGAAACTACTTGACGACTATTTACATGACTAAAAAAATATTTCCTCCTTATATAATTTTATAATTTATTCCCTTATCTATTTAAGTATTTAGTTATATCAGAGTTTAATTAATCTTTGTAATTAATTTTTTGTACTAAATTTAAATTTTTTGATAATTTTGTGAATTCTTTGTAAAACTTAATTACCTTTGGACAATATTGTTTAATTTTTTTTTTATTATTATTACTATTATTATTTCCTTTTTTGTGTATTATTATAAAAATGTTTGTTTCAAATATTTCTTAATATCTCGGATTCTAATACTGTAATTTATAAGATAATTTGTCTTGTTGTATTAGAAAGTCAATAATAAATAAATAGATCAGACATTAGTAAAAAACCGGTGCAATATGGGACAAAAACTGAAAATCTAAATTCTAGAAGTCAAATATCTTCAAAACCGTAAGTGATAGGATATGCAGATCTTGATCTAAGTATTTGTTATTTGGTATGACTAATAAAATAGTTTGGAAAATGACAACTGTATATCAATTTAAGTGATTTTAGTCGAGTTCTTGACAGGTGTCCAAAATCTGTCTATGACTAGCCTCACTATACCCGTTATCTGAAAAGTGGGGAAGAGTGATCCCATTCCGAAAACCAGGGAAACCCGAGAATGACGGATTATCCTACAGACCGATATCCCTCCTGTCGCCAGTCGCGAAGAGACTCGAGGCCCTATTCCTCCCCTATCTGATCAGCCAACTACCAGCAGCTCGCCACCACCATGGATTCCGTAAAATGCACAGCACATGTTGTCTACAATGCCAACAAAATTGAAGAGATGGATAGAAAATTATATGAGTGGTAGTCAGTAGCTCGTAGAGTTTAGAGAACAGCTCTCAAATCACCGTAGAGTCAAACAGGGAGTTCCTTAGGGCGAAGTCCTGTAGCAACTCCTATTTAACTTCTTGAAGTGATATCATATGCGGACGACTGCCCGTTAAAGGCGACCGGCCATATTGTGGAAGATCTATGTGGAAGGGTGAAACGTTATCTCAATATCATCCGCAATTTTTTCACTGAACATAACCTGAAGATGCAAGCAGGTGGTAAATAAGGTCACTGAGCCCTATTTACCACCTGGACAAACGAAGTAAACCTACAACTTGGCGTCGATATCGATGGTGTACCAATTCCGACATTAAACCACCCGAAAATTCTGGGAGTCACCTTCGACAGCCTTTTTACTTCGTCAGTACATGCCACAAGTGACGCGCATAAATTGCGATGTAGAAATAGGGCCATTAAAGCACAAGCCGGTAGTACTTGGGGGATAAATAAAAAAACCTTACTGTCTACTTATAAAGCGATTGGTCGGTCAGTGGCATGTTATGCTGCTCCGGTGTGGTCAGCGTCGCTAAGTGATACTCAGTGGAGAAATATTCAATAATGCTAAGAACAACTACAGGCTGCCTACAAATTACCTCACCATATCATCTTCATGAGGAAACAAAGATCCTTCCAGTAAAGTAACACAACGTTATGATATCTCAGCAGTTCCTTTTGGGATGTCAGCGGAGAAATCAACCAAACTTTAACATCACACAGTTGGCATCTTCCCCGAGGCATCTCAGGAAAAATCTTTGCGTGTATGAAGATAGTGTACGAAAATATGTACTTTATCCTTTAGATCATACCTTGTACATGGCAGCATTAAACAACATTCATAGATATGTGAGATACTTACATACATATGTAGGTTTTGAACGGATATCATGTAGTTAGCTGCATTTTTGTACTTCCTAGGAAATTTACCTATAATTTGATATATAATACATTCTCAAATGTTATCATAATGTTCAAAAGTCAGACACAAAATTAAGATAAATGCAGTGTGTCTGTCTGCTTAAACCAGATTTGTGGAGCTCCTGAATTGTCCCACCCTGAATTTCAACATTGTCGATCAAAACACCATCGATTAAACGCTAAATTATATCTACCACAAATTACAGAATGCATCAGGATTTAGATAATCCCCTGCGAAGGACGCTATTAAACTTCATCAAAATAAACATCTGAGATATCGACAAAACAGGAGCTCCAAAAACTTGACTACAACAGAAAAAAGGACAGACAGGTAGACGGACGGACATGTAGACGGACGGATAAACAAACAGACGGACGGACGGGCAAACAAACAGACGGACGGACGGAGTTCGCGAAATCGATTCTTGTGCCGATTCTGAGTTGATCGGTACAATTTGAATGGTATTCATAATCAGATTTGTGGAGTATATATATCAGATTTTAGAAAATCCTCCCATAAAGAACGATGTCAAATTTCATTACAATCGGTCCATAAACACCTGAGATATCGCTGAAACAATACTTACAAAATGTAAACAAAATTTCTTAGACACGTACTTTGGGCAATTTGCTGTACATCAAATGTAGTGTTATGGCGATATCTCAATTGATTATGGACCGCTTTTGATAAAATTTAATAACGTGGTTGGTGGGGGAATTTCCTAAAATCTGATATAAAATTTATGTAGGTCCGTACTAAAGGAGGATAGTTTTTCCTATTTCTGCATTTAATTTTTTCAACAAACATTCTCTAATGTGTTCTTTGGGCAATTTGCGATACATCAAATTCAGTATTTTGGCGATATCTCAGTTGTTTATGGACCGATTTTGATGAAATTTTAGAGTGCTTTGGGAAAATATTTCCTACAATCTGATATATAACATATTATCACATGTACACCAGGAGTATCTTTTTTCTCTTGTTATTTAAAACTGTGTTTCAATCAAAAATTTTCAAATTTTCGTCTAATTTTTGGTATTTTTTCGATATTTTCGGTGTTTATAAACCGATTTTAATGAAATTTAATAGCGTTCATTGCGGGAGAATTTCCTAAAATCTGATATATAATTTATGTAAGTCCATCCTCCAGGGGCTTCAGAAACTTGATTTCAACAGACGGACATCGCTTAATCGATTCTCCTCCCGATTCTGAGTCGATCGGTATAATTTTTATGGGGTCTACGATCACTAATAAAAAAATTACAAACGGAATCACAAACTTATAATACCCTTTAACCTATTGGTGAAGGGTATAAAAGGGACAGACAGGTAGACGGACGGACAAACAAACAGACGGACGGACGGACGTAGCGAAATCGATTCTCCTGCCGATTCTGAGTTGATCGGTACAATTTGAATGGTATTCATAATCAGATTTGTGGAGTATATATATCAGATTTTAGGAAATCCACCCACAAAGAACGACGTCAAATTTCATCACAATCGGTCCATAAACACCTGAGATATCGCTGAAACAATACTCACAAAATGTAAACAAAATTTCTTAGCAACGTACTTTCAGCAATTTGCTGTACATCAAATGTAGTGTTTTGGCGGCATCTCAATTGTTTATAGACAGCTTTTGATAAAATTTTATAACACGCTTGGCGGGGGAATTTCCTAAAATCTGATATAAAATTTATGTATGTCCGTGCTAAAGGAGGAAGGTTTTTTCCTATTTCTGCATTTCATTTTTTCATCAAACATTCTCTAATGCGTACTTTGGGCAATTTGCGATACATCAAATTTAGTGTTTTGGCAATATCTCAGTTGCTTATGGACCGATTTAGATAAAATTTTACAGAGTGCTTTGGGAAACTATTTGCTACAATCTGATATATAACATATTATCACATGTATATCAGGATTATGTTTTTTCTCTTGTTATTTAAAAGTGTGTTTCAATCAAAAATTTTAAAATTTTCGTCTAATTTTTGGTATTTTTTCGATATTTTCGGTGTTTATAAACCGATTTTAATGAAATTTAATAGCGTTCATTGCGGGAGAATTTCCTAAAATCTGATATATAATTTATGTAAGTCCATCCTCCAGCGGCTTCAGAAACTTGATTTCAACAGACAGACAGACGGACGGACAGACGGACGGACAGACAGATAGACAGACAGACAGACGGACATCGCTTAATCGAATCTCCTCCCGATTCTGAGTCGATCGGTATAATTTTTATGGGGTCTACGATCACTAATAAAAAAATTACAAACGGAATCACAAACTTATAATACCCTTTCACCTATTGGTGAAGGGTATAAAAATTACGATGAAAGAAATTGAAATAAATAATTAATATACCTATAAAATTTTTATATATATAATGTATATAATAATATCTGATATATATATGATATAAAAATTTATATTTATATAACTCTACCTCAATAAAAGTACATTTTTAAGAAGTTAATTTTTAAACTGTCATAACTCACACGCTTTATATGCTAGAGCTATGTTGTTTAAGCTATGTAAAAGCCCAGTATGTCCTGTATAAAATCTATTATTTAAAAGAGCATACATATATCTATGTTGTTTAAAGATATGCGTATTTTTATTAAAATCGGTTGTAAAAATATTTTTTTAGGATATGGGCTCCTAGTCCATTATAAATCGGAAGAATATATATCACTTGAAAAATATTTTTAGTAGCTTTTGTTTGATACAAAAAAAGTTAATATCGGATATAAGTTTTTAAAGTTACGCCCTATAATTCTTGAAGTTTAAAAAGCTCATAACTCTCAAATTATAAGTGATTCCACTAATATCTTTCTATTAGAATTTTTTGATTTATATATACTATCACGTACATGAAACCCGTTGATATCGGAGGTTAATTACTAAAAATAGGGTTTGCAAAAAACCGTGAAAATGAAAAACCGCGGTTTCGGTTTTAAAACACCCAAAACCGGCCGGTTTCGGTTCGGTTTTCTGTTTTTAAATTAAACTATTTCAGTTTAAATTTGTAGGAAAATTTAGATAACATATTATAATAACATATTATAATTTAGTACTAAAATTCAGGAAAATAATTCAGGTTTTTCAAATATGAGGGATTTCTTAAATAAGTCTTGTTTCTTTTGGAGAAACTGCAGAGCGTGAATAATATTTGCATCCGAGCGACAAATTGCTTCAATAGTAATTTTTATAAATAGCAACAATTTTAAAGAATTTACTATTTCAAAGTCGATAGAATGAAGCAAATCTAAGGTCGACAGCATTTCTAAACTCTCATGAATACTTTGTTTTAGAAGCAGAAATCAAAGAGTAAACTTAATTCACAATTATGATGCATTTTAACGCTTGTTTGTAAAATATTATAACGAAATGACGATTTTTTGAAATGTATACGAGTATGGGCAATCGGTTTTTAATGATTCAAAAGTTTATTGTCGCCATCTTCAAAATTGTCTTCGCCTTCGTCGGTTTAAAATTCATCCACATTTGGATTTATATGCAATTTTTCATAAAAAACATCAGTGACTGCAAAATGAATTCCGTGTGCCAACCATAACTGAAACAGTGTTTGATTTTTAGATCCAAATTTGATATTGACTACTACTCCATCGATAGTACATGCTACGATGTTTGTATCAAGTGAAATATTAAACTCCATTAGCTTTTGTCTAGTAGTTTCTTGCGTTTTCTTGGAATTACACGTTCCAAAAATACGTCTGAGTCCCAGGTTATAAAATATACCATCACATACCGTCTTCCCCTTGCACTTCTCCATTCGTCCATTGTAAGGCACCTTTTGTTTTTTTTTTTCATTCTTCTGCTCCATTTCATAGACAAATTACGTGCAAATTTATTATGTTATTTCTGAATAATACCAACAAAAAATTACGAAAAATAAAGAGCTTAAACCGCGGTTTCGGTTACGGTTTTGAAGCATACAAAACAGAGGTTTCGGTTTCGATTAAAACCGAACTGCAAACCCTAACTAATAAGGATTTATGTAATATTTGTCAAAATATAAATCGTCATTTTGCCCAGGGCTGCCAGATACTTTTTGGTCACCATCCCCAAATTATAAAATTTTTAGCCCCAAAACTCCCCAATTCATAAAATAGCGTATTTGCTGCATTTTTTATTAATTAAATGAAGAGATCGATTTTATTAACATAAAAATAGTTTTGTATGCTTGCAATCATTACAAATTTAAATAATAAAATATTGGAAATCTAGTACATATTTCGTAAACTTCATAATTATCAATGTATTGAGTATTACATGAGTAAAACTATACATAAGTCTACTTTCACACCAGTCAAGTTTGGCTCATGAAGTCTTAAGTTTGTATCAGAAAAGTTTACGGAATTGAAATTGATAACAAGCTTACGAAAATTTTGAAAATTTGTATGAAGTTTGAGGAAAATAAAATGGAAACTGATGGAGAAAATGTTCGTGTGTGATCGTGAATGCATATTCAAAAGATATGTAAAAGAAAAACAGATTAAGAGAATCTGTTGTGTGTGAATAGCACTTACTTTTTTTAATTGAATTTGTTAACATTTCAGTTGTAGGTTGAAATTCTTGCAACAAATTTTGTTATTATTATTATGTTTTGTTGTTTTTGTTAAACTCATAATTAAAAATACTCGCTCTTCACAGGCATTGCTTGTAGGAACCACTAACATATTCAAAACTGATGTGGACATGCAATATCTTGAATTTATAAACTTTTGGCCAAGATTCAATTAAGAGTGATGGCATTTTTTCGAATATGGTATTCCAATTTGTAAAGGAAAGTTTATTCCATTATGTTTCGTAGACATCAATTGGGAGTATTCTCGTTCACTGCATTTTGGTTGAGATATTGGGTTTATACAATTTTGCATGTCAAAGTATTTGTTGCTTGAAAATATTTAAATTATCTGGTGAAAATTGAGGCCCTATGCTCCACTGGGAGTCAAGGATAACAGAAGAAGAAGAAGAAGAATCTGGTAAACGTAATGCCATTTCACTAAATATATCTTTTTCTTATAATAGAAACAATTAATTTTTAATTGTACCTTTTTTGACTTGACAAATTACAGTTTGGCAGTTCGTTTTCGAATTCTGACTAATAATCAGTTGTAATTTTTATATCAAGAAATTACAAAATACTTTCCTTTATTAATAAAATATAAATTTTTAAATTCACAAGTTAATATTTCCCCAAAAAAACCCCAATGAATTAGAGTGAATCCCCAACAAAACCCCCAAGCCCCGAACCAAATTTTTTAGCCTTTTTGAAGATTGAATATCCCCGACTTTGGGACCAAAACCCCAAATCTGGCAGCCCTGATTTTGCCCATCTTATAAATGCGATATTGGCATCACTCATAAGCAGCTGTTTCTATTATAGACATTTTGATTTAATTTTATTTTAACCCTTCTACTTTCCTTGGATTTGTGCCCTTTATATTACCCTTTGGGTCAATATGACCCAACAATGAAATATTAACAAAATTGGATATTTAACATTGGATTTTTTAATTTAGAACCAGCACAGGTCATCCCCTGCCCCTTCTTATCCAATGCATTGTGTTAGGAAAAAAGGTTATGGGAGGGAGGATAGATTTAGTAGTCTTACCTATATTGCAACTGGCAGGGAAAACTTCTGCGGGAAGTGAATTCCATATACGAACTATACGGCTGAATATAGCGTGTTGTTCGGTCTACCGGCCAATCGACCACAAAGGAATGAGCTCTAACAGAATGACGTGTATTGCGTAAAAAAGTCCGAGTTTCGGAAACGAGTTCTCTGATTTCGTTAGAGCACTTTCAAAAGTATTAACAATAGAACAGTGTGACACAACTCAAATTGCGATGGTGCTCCTGTAAATCAATAGAGTTGGATACCCCACTGTCCCGTTGAGCACTTTCGCCATTTCGTACACTAGGTCGAGAAGCTCCAAAATAGACTTTGAAGTTCCGGCACATACATGAGGTGGTGTAAATAGTAAGGAGATCAGATGGAGAGAAAACCGAGGCACTTGAATGCTTCTTTCGACACTTGAAAGATATATTTTGTCGAACGGACATCACATTGATGAAGAAACATGGTTTCCCGCGCGTTTATGCATAAGCATACAACATCTATTCGCACGACCCCATTCTGAAATTGTTTCTAAATATCGATTTAATAATTAATTCATGTTTTGTCTCATAGCGCCAACCTAAAGAAGGCATGGACTACGATTGCTGTCATCTGCAAAAGAGTAGATAGGATTGGAAGTTTGATGTTGAAGGACATTTATAAAGATAAGAAATAGAGTTGGAGAAAGAACAGAGCTTGCGGTAGCTCTGAATTAACCTTGAATTCTATAACAACACGTATAGAGCGATCTCTGAGGAAGCTCAATATAAACCGAGAGAAGTTATTACCGATACCAAAGGCAATAAGTTTTGATAGAAGTGCTCCGTGCCACACTATATCAAACGCCTTGGAAATATTCTTCGCCAAATATGCTCATTTGTTAGCTCATTGATTTGCAAGTTCTACTAAATAAAGCTTACTTCTGAAGTTTGTATTAAAACCCCAGTCAGGATTCATTTAAGTCCATGTGTTGTAGGTGCTATATGCTGATATAACTATCATGTTTGAAAATAATGCAACTGGCCATCGTTTAGTCTCGCGCTTACATGTGTAATTAGAAACAAGTTGGTCAAGTGCATGAACTAAAGCTTTAGTTTGGATGCAATGATGTATTATTTTAGTCTTTTTTTGTTCATCATCTCTTACGTCGGCTGAATGATGAAGAGAACTTAAGAGGATAACATATTTATTTTTGTTTGGAACATATTATCTGAAAACAAAAAAAATTGCGAAAATAGCGTAACGTAATATGTGAACAGCCCATGAATGGAAAAATGTTCAATAAAAGCGATTTTACTGATTATTTGACTGAACAAATTATTGATAGATGATTCTGAATGAAGGTGAACTCGATTCAATTATGTTCAATAGGAAAAAAAATTATAAAGTGTAATTAAGCTTGAAATATCGCTTGTGGGGTCATATTGACCCAAAGGGTATTAAATGTGTGTAAATCGTGTTTTGAAATGTGGAGGGGGGAGGAAAATTTTTAATTTTATTATTTTCTTATAAAAACATAATTTTCGTCCCTGTAATGGATAAATAAAAGTTTCAAGTTCATATCTAAATATTTAAGGGGAAAATTTTGCGTTTGAAAAACAAAATTGGGTCAAATTGACCCAAGGAGAGTTAAAGGGTTAAAATCTTTTTCAGCTGTTTTTAATGCAGCTGCCGTCTTAAAAATCTTTAAGTAGCTGACTACAAGGCGACTGTTGCAGCCAACGACTTTTGTAGTCGGTGTTCGTGTAGCCTGTAGTGATTGTGTTTCTAGCATTACTGTATGAGTTATCAAAAAATGATATTTTTTCCCCCAAAATCTTTCTTTCCACATCTTCTCAGAATTTATTTTAATGTCATTTTGTATAAAAATAATACTTCCTAAGCTTTTAAAATGTAATTAAACTAAATCCGGAACAGATTCTTAATGTCTCGCATAAATAAAACAAAATGTTTAATTGTTAAAAATCCCCAAAGAAAAAAACATTTGAGGGAAAAATCTCTCATTCTTGCAGATACAATTAGAGACCCAAAGTAAATGTAAGTTTGATCACACAATCTTCTCGTAATTGTAATAGTTTTAAATCACCTCAAAAAAAGATCAACAATGGGAATCACCCAAAAAAAAAAATATGATGATTATGACGACGACGATGATGAACAGAATAAAAAACGGTTAATTTTAATGAGGGTCTTTAACAGACAAACAAACTAGAAAAATTATACCAACCAACAGAAAAAAAGTCATACATATTTACCCCCAAAATTAACCTAAAAATAAACCAACAAAAATGAAAAAAGTTAAAAATAGCAGCCAGCGGTAGCAAAAGAAAATGTTAAATGAGTTACTAAGAGAATGACTGACTTAATAGACTTACAGAATGACTTGTCTAAATATGTATGAACAATATGAGTCTAAAGATGGATGGATGGATGGTTGGATGAATTTCTGGATGGTTGGTTGGATGAATGATTGTTCAAATCGGAAACTGTAGCTAATTAAGAAAGAAAAAAAATCGTCATGTAATTAAAGAAAAAAATATTCCACACACAGACATTTATTATAATCATGTTTAACTGGGTCTAAGTTATTAAAATTAATGCCAGAAGCTTTAATAGAAATGTAAGCGCGATTAGTTTTTAAAAGAAACAATTTTGGTTTGTGGTAAAACTTTAGTAGGAAATAGTGAAATGTAAATAACTATGAGCTCAAATTGTATATTTTTGCAATCAAATTCTAGTAAAAATTTTTGGTGGATTTTTGGAGCTTCAAAATTTTAAGGGACACGTTTTAAGAATGACTTTTCTGTGTTTGGTTTAATAGAAGAAATAACGAGATTGGCTGCGAAAAAATTAATCGGCCATATTCCCGTTGGCGTTGTCGTTTTTATTGTTGTTTCTATATCGTTGTCGTTTTTATCGTCGCTTCGTTTCTAATCTGGCATTCTTGAAACATATTGAAACGAAGACGAGAAGTTATCGAAAAGAAGCAAAAAAATTTGGCAGCACTATTATAGTGTTACCAAATTTTACGTTTTTGTTTACATTTTCGGTAATTTTTGTTATATTTATTTAAAATTTACAAATGAAAAATGGCGAGTACAGAATTTTATTTTACAAGTTCAAGTGAGGATGAAGAAATAATTAAAATGTCACTTCATCGAAAGAAATTACGTCAGCAGGTTGACATCTTCTCCATTCCCGATTCAATGTAAGACAATTTATTTAAAAAAGTACGTTTTTAAATACATATAAATAAAATCATTTATATTTTTAGATTTGTGGACACATTTAGGCTGAACAAAACTGCCTTTAAATACGTGTTGGAAGAAATCGGTCCAAAATTTAAATGTGGTATGCGTAAGTCAGCAATAACCCCAACAATAAAACTGGCCACAGCTTTAAGATTTTTTGCCCAAGGGTCATATCAACTATGCGTTGGGAATGACTTCAACTTATCCTTAGCTCAACCTACGGTAAGTAAAATTTTGTCCGAAGTTTTGGAAGCGATGAGTACTACAATTTGTAAAACTTGGGTAAAATTTGAAATCTCGGAAGATGAAAAAACAGAATGCAAGAGATTTTTTTATGAACGTACTGGTTTTCCTGGAATCATAGGGTGTGTAGACGGGACGCACATCAAGATGGTAGGGCCTAACAAAAGTTCTCAGCATTTATACTACAATAGGAAAGGGTTCTTTAGCATAAATGCAATGATTGTAAGTACAAGCTATTAATAAAAAAATATAAATAATTAAGTTAATAACTACTTTTCATTATTTGTACATAGGTCTGTGATCATAAAATGCGAATAAAATATATAGATGCAAGACATCCAGGCTCTGCTCACGATTCCTTAGTTTGGAACACCAGTCGTGTTAAAAGGTTTTTAAAGGAAAAATATGATACTGGTGAACGCAATTCGTGGATTTTAGGTATGAAATTTCAAATAAAGTAAAATTAGTATTACAGTTAAGTTTTAAGGGGATGCTGGTTACCTACTAGAACCGTTTTTGATGACACCCTATCGATCAGCGGATGAACATAGTGTTGAAAGTCATTACAACTCCGTACTTGCCCGAAATATTATTGAGAGGGTAATAGGAGTGCTTAAATCGCGATTTCGTTGTCTACTTGGAGCACGTGAATTGCACTATGATTCTGAAAAAATTACCCAAATCGTCAACGTCTGTGCAACTCTCCACAACATTTGTATTCAATACAATACATCACTTCCCGATAGTGATGTCCAGTTTCCTTCAGAGGAAAGGGAAACGAGTAATATCGGTAATGAAAATGAAAGAGGTGATTCTACCGAAGCTGCCGGAATAAGAGATTCCATCAAAAACTCTATTTTGGAATAGTTTTAATTAAAGTTAAAATTATCAATTAGTTTTAAAATACACCATTGAAAAATCCTAAACTTAAAAGAAACAAAATCAATAAAAATTCAAATATAAATATTTATTAAAAGCTAAAAATAAGAAAACAATTATTTAATTTAACGAAGTTTAATCCATAAAATATATTAAGAAAATGATTTTTTGTAATTTTATCAGCAAAATGGTAAGACATCTTTAGGGTTTTGATGAAATGGTTATAGGACTACCAAATTCAAGTCTCTAGACGATCAAATTTCATTTATCAGATTCATTTGCTGGTCTAGGGTCGGCTTAACAAAAAAATACAAAAATTAAAAAATAAAAATTAAAATAAAAATAATGTAATTACTCTTTTTTCCAATATTATTCAACTGATTTTCCAGTAACTCCAGTTTTTTCTTCTTTATAAAGTTTTTTTTAGAGGTATAGAACTTCGAATTGAAATAAAACACAAGAAAATCGTTTTAATGTCCATCAATTTGGCTTTATTGGAAGGATAATTTTATGCCATTAATGTTTAAATATGATTTCGGGCATGTGGCCGCCGCGGCTGGCTCGAATAAAGCCAATCCTACAGGTCCAATTTTCAACTACTTTTTCGAGCATATGGGGCCGTATGTTGGCAATAACGCCACGAATGTTGGCTTCCAAGTCCCCTAACGTTTCTGGTTTGTTGGCGTAGACGAGCGACTTCACATATCCCCAAAGAAAATAATCCAGTAGTGTCAACTCGCACGATCTTGGTGGCCAATTGACAGGTCCATTCCGCGAAATTATGCACTCATCGAATGTTTCCTTCAATAAATCAATTGTGACGTGCGCTGTGTGGCATGTAGCGCCGTCTTGTTGGAACCACAACTCATCCACATTCATGCCATCCAATTGGGGAACAAAATAGTCGGTTACCATGGCTCTATACCGGTCTCCATTTATGGTAACTGACTCTCCAGTATTATTTCGGAAGAAGTATGGCCCAATGACTCCACCAGCCCATAGAGCACACCAAACAGTCAGTTTTTGTAGATGTAATGGCGTCTCAATGGTCTCATGTGGATTCTCTTCACTCCAAATGCGGCAATTTTGCTTGTTGACGTATCCATTCAACCAAAAATGAGCCTCATCACTGAATAAAATTTTGCGATGAAAATCAGCATCGAGATCAATCTCATTTTCGGCCCATACACCAAAATCACGACGCATTGCATGGTCTCGCGGCTTTAATTCTTGCACAAGCTGGATCTTGTAAGGTCGCAAGCCAAGATCTTTGCGCAAAATCTTCCATTAAGTTGATGGACAAAGCTCCAATTGCTGTGCACGGTGGCGAATCGATTCATTCGGGTCCTCTTCAACACTTTGCTCTACAGCGGCAATTGTTTCTTCGGTGCGCACTGTTCGACGTCGCTGCGGATGCGTATTATCACATAGAGTAAACGTAGTGCGAAAACGATCCATGGTTAACCGAATTAATTGCTCTGATGGACGATTATGTCGACCATAAAATGGACGGAGCTTGCGGTAAACTTCGCGAACTGAACCATTATTTTCGAAATAAATTTGCACGATTTGCAAGCGTTGTTCTTTTGTCAACCTGTTCATGATGAAATGGCAAACCAAACTAAATATTAATCACTTGACAGCTGACAAAATGGCCGCCAGTTAAAAAAGTGATGCCAACTTAAAGTTCTATACCTCAATAAAAAACACCCGATAGATGCATCAAGGACCAGGAGTTTTTCTTCTTTTTCTGTTTTTCTTTTATATATATTAAGACGTTCCTCTTCTATTAGTAGTCTCCTTTTTTGATAAACAGATATATCTTTTAAATATCCCTTAATGGATTTAGAATGGCTGCATCTCTCTTGTAGAACTTCGGTCTGCGTCCTTAATAACTGTATCCGTTCCTTTTCATTACTTTTGAAATTAGCTGTGGACCGAACTCTTGTTGAAACAGAAGGTATATCATCATTTATGTAGGATTCTGTAGTTGATGTCATTACTAAATTTTCAATCGTGTTCGCCTCAACTTGCACTTCTTCTCCGAATCCTAGTTCATCGCCTATTGGACTTACTTGTTTTTCAAATTCCAACAAGTTAGCCACAGCTTCTTCCAATGGATACAAAGGAACCTGTTTATTAACTCCTCCTCCTGTTGCTCTAGATTCTGCTTTGTTATTTACCAGCTTTTTCTTCACCTTGAACTTCAAGTCCTTCCGCACCTTTAAGTTGTATAAACAATTTCGTTAATAAAATGTTAATTATTTGCTGTCGCTCTTTTATTCTAACTTACTTTGTGCCAACCATCACCGTCACGAACTGGAGGTCCAAGCGGATTTAATTTTTCTCCAATTTCTCTCCAAAAGTTGTCGAAATTGAAGGGTTTTATGCCCTTCCGAAAACCCTTTGCGTAAGTTGGCTCTTTTTCCATTTCAGAAACTAAAATTTCAAATTGTTTTGTTGATGTTATTTTCATTTTTAATTTATTTTGTGCAGAGTCGTTATAACCTCGTTACTTAAAATGGCGACGACAAAAAGTGAATGTTCCTTTGACGTTATTATTTTCGTTTCAAATTAGAGAATACCGTTTCAATTCCGATAATTGTCGATAACGCCAACGGTGATGCCAAATTGTCGTTTTTGTGTCGTTTTAAAACTACAACGCCAACGGGAATATGGCCGAATAACATTTATATTATACATTTTTAGTTTGCTGCAAAATATATATGATATGCATAACTGGATTATGGAATTTAACAATTTTTGTAATTTTTCAAAAAAAAAAAAAAATGTTTTGCAAACAAAAAAATTTATTTCCAAACCGATTGCTCGGATTAAAAAAATTATTAGTGTTTCTGAAAGAATTTTGATTTTTTACTTAGTTCAAGAAAATAAACAATTTGCAATTAATGCGAATATTTATTGCGCAAAGTCCTCTATTATTCTATAACTCTATTTTTTATAATGCAAATGGGATGCAGTTGTTGCCTGGGTTTCCTGCTAACAGGTAATAACTGTATTCAATTCCTACTCACACCTCCTCGTGTTACATCCTGGAAACCTGAGCAACCTAGTTGAAGATATGGTAAACAACCCGAGTGGGATTCTAGGTCAGGGCTAACGTAAGGGGGAGTTATCTTGGAGCCATTCCGCCGTATTTGCTTTAGTGGTAGAAGGCTAAAGCACGCGGCAAGCGGCTGCGGGCGGCAATCAGCTGTTTTTTGATTTGTCAAATTTCAAGCGGCAATGGAAAAAAGTAGAACTTTGTTCTACTTTTCCGCGCGGCAGATTTTTTCAGTGCTGCCAGATTTAATTATATCCTACTTAAATATTTTTTTATATGAACATTTTTATAAACAAGCGCAAATTTTATGTACTGGCAATACTACGACCGCCCGCAGCCGCATGCAGCGTGTATTGGCCCTGTACCTTAAGGGTCTAAGATAATTGTACTTGGTAAAGTATGAAACTGTAGCGTCTGTTCAACATGTTAGTTGCTGCTGTAAGTGGGCGCCTGTCTCGGATCTAGCGGCTCGCTTTACAAACGTGGCTCATGTCTTTAAACTCATCATCCATCGACTTAGCACTTACGATGTTTTAGAATTTCATAAAAATCGGCACAACTATATTATTTGACCCAAAAAAAAAGAGCTCCACTAGTTTTGGTTGAAGTCCGTCAACTCCTTGGGTTGCCTCCTTTGGACCCCCTAAAGGTACTTTGTAAATCTCAAGATAATGTAATTTGAACTAATGTTAGGATTAATAACTGCAATTTGATTAAAAATTTAAGCCTGAATATATGCAATGCTTTATTATAAGCAATATTCTACTTTTTTTTCCTAAATTTTGATTTTTTCAAAAGATTGACAAAAGCTGGTGAATTTTTTCAGCTAATTTGAAAGAAAAGCCTTCTGTCTTTTATTTCATTATACTGAGAGCACGGAGGTAAACCGAGCTAACTGACATTTTCTCCAACGAAAACAGCCAATGCTGTATTTTATAGCAGAATTTTGATGCGCTTATATCTCCCAAACTACGCATGCAATAAACTATTTTCTCAAAATCTCAGACTTAAATATAATTTTTCCAGTTAAAATATCTTTGATACATAAGTCTTTAAATTTCAATAATTTTATCATCAATTTTTGTTTCACAATATTCAGCTGACTTCAACCGATTTTTCTAAAGGGTGGTTAAATTGTAAGGGCCGATGTTGAATGTGAACCACACCTAAACGCCAAGTTTTTTTCCGAATTTTATTTGACATTTATCTATTTCAGACTTACTCAATTTGAACCATGGAGAGATACACAATCCAACAACGCGTTAAAGTTATCCAGACTTATTATGAAAATGGGCGTTCAAATCAAAATGCATATCGTGCCCTTTGTGATTTTTTTGGTCAATTTGATCGTCCAAATGTGCGTACAATCGCAAAAATCGTGGAAAAATTCGAGCTAATCGGGTCTGTAGAAGATATGAGAACACCAGTGCATGCTCGTACAGCTCGTACTGCAGAAAATATTGCTGCTGTTCGCGATAGTGTGGCTGAAGAGCCGTCCACCTCAACTCGTCGTCGTGCCCGACAATTGCACCTCTCACGCTCGTCGTTGATGAACATTATGCATAAAGACTTGCATTTACACGCTTACAAGGTGCAATTGGCTCAAGAACTAAAGCCTCTTGACCATTCCAAACGTCGTGAATGGGCAGAATGGTGGCAAGAAATGGCGACAGTGGATGATAAATTTTCGAAAAAAATCATCTTCAGTGATAAGGCACATTTTCACCTCAGTGGATTCGTCAATAAACAGAATTTGGGCGAATGCGAATCCAAGAGTGATTGTCGAAAAACTAATGCACCCACAAAGAGTGACTGTTTGGTGCGGTTTATGGGCTGGCGGCATCATCGTTCCGTATTTTTTCCAAAATGAGGCCGGTCAGGCAGTTACTGTGAATGGTGTTCGCTATCGTGAGATAATAACGAACTTTTCATGGCCCGAATTGGAAGATATGGATGTGGACGATATGTGGTTTCAGCAGGACGGTGCCACTTGCCACATAGCTAACGAAACAATGGCTCTTTTGCGCAACAAATTCAATGGCCGTGTTATCTCACGTAATGGCGATGTCAATTGGCCGCCAAGATCAGGTGATTTGACACCGTTGGACTTTTTTCTTTGGGGTTATTTGAAAAAAAAGGTATACGTCGATAAGCCAGCAACAATTCAAGAGCTAAAGGATGAGATAATTCGGCACATTAACGGCATACAGGGTGGCCCAAAAAGGCCGAAGGGGGGAAAGCAAACTGCATAAATTAATCGTTCTTGGGAATCTCATGGCTTTAGTTCTTGCACTAACTGCACCTTGTATGTGAAAAGATGTAAAATTCCCTTTAATATTTTGCGTAAAAACCACCGAGCTCAGCAGAGCGCCTTCGAGTTGATGTTTCAGGATTCTCCTCAACACTCTCCAGAACGCGTTGAATATTTGCTTTACTAATAACAGAATGTGGTCTTCCGCTTCGTGGAAGATTCCTCACTGAGCCTTGTTCCTGAAAACGTGTCACTAAGCGTCGAATCATTGTTTCGGATGGTGAATTCCGCACATTAAAATGACGACGATAGGCTCGTTGAGTTTGAATTATTGATCGTTGATGATGTTCAAAATAAAGTTCTATGATTTTGGTTCGCTGGATAACGTGGTAACCTTTCATAATTAATCTCCCAGATTGATTTTACAAGTCCTTAAAAGAAAAATAATAATAATAATTAAATTAGAGAAGTTATTAATTTTTCAAATCCGTTCGCGACTTTTGGGCCACCCTGTAGAACCTCCATTATGCCTCAGGGTCATCGAAAATTTGGACCATCGCATGGAGGTGAGCCGCCGTGGTCGCGGCGCCCATTTGTCCAATATTTTGTTCCATACATAATTGAGTAATACCAATATATCAAAATAAAATAAAATTACAATAATTTCCTAAATAGTTTGTGTTTTATTCAAAATCAACATCGGCCCTTGAAATTTAACCACCCGATATATGCATATTTTAGGAAAAGATTTTTCAATGTCAGATTCTTCTCTATAAAATTGCATTATTAGATTTTTGAAAAGTGATAGTCAAAAAATGCCTTTTTTGCAGCAGAAATTCCATAGTGGAACGTGGAGAATATCAAATGATGCGGTGTTGCAAGCAGCAAACTATCCATGGAATGATGTATGCCTTTCATGTCGCAATAGAGTTTTTCGAAAATTAAAGACGATCCAGAAGCCACATTTTTAAGTCGATATAACAGATTTTTATATGCACGAAATTTGCTAGCCAAGATCTACAAATATGGTTTATCTCCTATAGTTTACGGGAAATTCGACTTTGAAAAATTTAACTTTTTTACGACTGAGGCCTAGAATTTCGCTAATATCGGATCCAATTTTTTTTTACCGATTTTTTTGGGATTTTCTTGAATTATTTTCCTAAATTTGTTTTTCAACCCACTATGCATCATTGCCGGGGACATAGTTAGTGCGCAATAAAAAAATATGAGATCTGTCGTTCCATCCCAATCTCAGTTGTGCCAGATGATTCTTGTTTTCAGCGGCTTCTCCGTTTTTGCTTTTGCCTCCTTATACAAAATTCTTGAAATAACCTACAATTGCGGAGTTAAACCACTAACCTGTAAATGTTATCCAATAATTCTAAGTACGAGGCTCGATATAAAGGACTAAGTATAACACTTATGCTGGCATGTCTCGCGGAGCTCTTCAACTGTGTGATGTTAAAGTTTGGATGATCTATCCAATGAACTACCCATATTGCCGATAAACTATTATAATATCCATAATGTTTTGATTCTAACCCTCCTTGGGAAGCGACAATAATTAATAATATTTTTCGTATGAATTTTGAAATTGGCATGGATTTTTCTACTGATAACTTTTAACTTAACTCCATGTAAGCCCCAACACAACTTCTGTGTTGTTTTCTGATGCTCTTTACCTTTTAATCCCTCAGCGATACATAATAAATAAATATTTATTCAAAACTATTGTTCGTTATGCAGATGATGATAATTCCTACAACATGATAGATGCGAATATTTAAAGTTTATTTATGGATTTGGTGAAGTATCTAAAAACATATAAAAAATACAATGTTTAACCCTTAAGAGAACACCAAAATATATCCACATAAGCGAACACCAGAGACTGGCTGGGACTTTTTATATTTTGTATGGAGTTAACACGATTTTTACAAAATTTGCATATAGAATGGCTATCTCGAAAACGGCTCTAACGATTTTGATCAAATTTGGACAGTGGGTACCTTTTTTGATGTATAGGTCGAAGAAGAAGGGACTTATGGAACCTCTGCCTCTAAGTAGGTAAAAAGGGGAAAAAATCGAAAACGTTATATCTCCTTAAGCAATAGGTATAAAAACAAAATGAATATTACGTTTTAAACAGCTATGAAAATAAGCGGACAGTTGTTTGGTACTTTTTTGAAACTATGTCCGATAGGGGGTAAAAAAGGGTGAAAATAGTTTTTTTTGGTACTTTTTTAACCCACTCTTATATTTTAAACCAAAGAATATAGAAAGGAACTTTGTACTGCAGTCAATAGACGTGAAAGAAATATTGAACACGTATTTGGTACTTTTTTGATTTTGGGGCCAAAATGGGTATAAAAAGGGATAAAATGATATCTTAACATCTCAAAAGTAATATGAATAGGAACTATGTTAACTGCGTTTTAATAAAATGTACCGAATTCAATTGGTACCAAATAAGCATATGAAACTTTTTGAAAGTAGCGGATATAGGGGGGGGAATGAGTAATGTTATAACTTTTAAACAAATGAATGTTTGTATGTATGTTCTTTATAGAATAGTAAACTGTGAATTTGATCATATTATGATCTTTAGCGAAGATGTTGCGGATAAGCCGGCGAAGGTTTTTAAGTTGGTAAGACTAATTTCCGTTAGTTGGCGCCACTGAAAATTACTAAAAATGAATTAAATCGTAAACTGTATATTTGATCATGCTATGATCTTTAGCAAAGTTGTAGTGCATGAGCCAGCGAAGGTTTTTTAGTTGGTGTGAATAATTTGCGACTGGTGGCGCTACTGAAAATTACTCAAAGTCAATTTTATCGTAAGCTATACACTTAATCATGCTATAATCTTTAGCAAGTTGTTGTACATGAGCCGACGAAGGTTACTTAGTTGGTATGAAGAAATTTCGACAGGTGGCGTCACTGAAATTTACTCAAAGTCAATTTAATCGTAAGCTGTACATTTAATCATACTATAATCTTTGGCAAAGTTGTTGCGGATAAGCCGACGAAGGTTTATTAATGGGAAATCGTAATCTGTGCATTTGATCATGTTATAATCACTAGCAAAGTTATCACGCATAAGCAGTCGAAGGTCTCTTAGTTGGTATGAACAACTTCAGGTGGCGCCACTAAAAACTACTCAAAATGAAATAAATCGTAAACTGTGCATTTGATCAGGCTATAATACTTAGCAAAGTTGTTGCGCATGAGTCGACGGAGGTTTCTGTTGGTATGACCAATTTCCAAAATTTTTCAAAATGAGTTAATCTGTAAAGTGTGCAAACTATGTGTTGGTCGGACAAAATAAATAAAATAATTCAAAATTAACTGAATATTTGTACAATGTCTTTCCTCTAAATTTATTTAAGTACTTTATAGAATAAAATATATAAAAACTTTAAAATTTGCCTCAAAATGCTTATCATAAAGCTCCGAGCAAGGCTTGGTCAACCAGTTACTAAGAATATTATGCCATTATCTCAATAATATTGTAAAAAAGTGACTAGATTCATCATCAAAGCTGGGCACCCTATTGGTAAAGCTAATTCGAGTACGCAGATTTCAGTGGCATAAGCCATTGCTTGACAGTGGCAAGAAATTGGATTCGCTGTTAGGTGACATTTGCTGGAACCTTCAAGAAGAATTGGTTGAAACAGAAAAATCATAAAGAAATGATTAAACGATTTGACAATAAAGCACATTTTATAAATTAACAGTAAAATAAAAAAATAACAATAAAAAAAAATTAGCAAAAAAAATATTTTGCGCAAATAAAAATTACCGTGTTTTTATAATTTTGTATTGATTTTTCGCGAATAAAGTAGATTTTTGGAGAAAAAAAAATAAGAATCTTGTGTTTAAATACCGTTTTTTTTACAATAGCGTACAAATTTTAAATCGCGAGCGCTAACTTTGAAAAACGGCTTCTTCTTCTTCTGTTATCCTTGACTCCCAGTGGAGCATAGGGCCTCAACCATCCTTTTATATCGAACTCTATTACGAGATGTTAGGCATACATCATTCCATGAATAGTTTGCTGCTTGTAACTCCGCATCAATTGACCTTCTCCACGTTCTAGCTGGTGCACCAACACGACGGCCGCTTCCTTGTGGATTCCAACGAAGCGCTTGTCGAGGAATGTTGGTATTTGGCCTTCGTAGTGTGTGGCCTATCCACCGCCATTTCCGTTGACATACCTCTATAGAAGAAGGGATTTGGTTTGTAGCGTTTAGTAGATCTTCATTTCTTATGCGATTTGGCAACCATATATTAAGGATTTGCAAGCATTTGTTTGCAAAGGTTTGTAGGCGCTTATCGATGACATTTGTGCGTTTCCAAGTTTCGCAGCCGTAATACAAGATGGACTTGACATTCGAGTTATATATTCGTTACTTAGTTGTTGTTGATATTTGCCGAGATTTCCAAATAGCTCGGAGAATGCCGAATGCAGATTTTGTCTTATTAATACTACCAAGATAATTAACAATAACCTCGTTATCCATATTGATGTGTGGCGACGGGTTAGCGCCATAGCCTCCAGGTTTAATCTTTGTCTTGGAAATATTGATTTCCAGCCCAGCTGCCCGAAATTCAACAGTCATAGCGCTAGTGTTTTCTTGAAGGTGGCCTGAGCTTTGGCTTAGAAGACATACGTCATCGGCGTATTCCAAGTCCTCGAGTTACAAACATGAACAAATATTTTCTGAAAGTAATGACCACGCCCACATATAAAAATTTTTAGGTTTTTTCAAATTTTATTGTACAAAACACCTTCATTGAGGAACTCATAAAAAGCTAAAGGGCTCCGTCTGAGCTATCTATGCAAAAAACTATAAAAATTGTTCAAAAATGCCTGGACAGACCCTGGTATTCGCTTAAGGGTTAAGTAGCAGATTTTTTTACAGAATAATAGTTGACTTATACTCAACAGGGAGGGCGAACAGAGAAAAGGGGAAAAAGGCATGTCAAAAACAACCGCAAATTCTTGTATTTAATTTCCAACATCATTCACTCACTCACTCACTGAACAGTTTGTGGGCTTGACAAAGAAAGCAACTCCACACACAACCGCCGAACATTTATACTTGGAGCGCCGAAGTAGAAATGTTAGTGATTTATAATGTTTCTGTATCTGCAAGATACTTATACGAACGTATTATTCTGGTTTTGTAGCTGGTTAAGGTTTTGTGAGCCCCGATGTTTGGGCTTCGTTGTTGTTTGGAACATGGGCATGAATATTTTGTTATAGCAGCAATAGCTTTTTTTTTCTTCTGCAAAAATACTGCTGGCATTCATTGTATTCTATGCCAAAGCCATGACTTTGCCACAATGTTTTTTTTCTTCCATGTATTAGTCGCCTGTATCTGTGTAGTGTGTGTCTGTGTATCTGAATACGATCGAGTGCTTTTCAAGCCGGAGTTTGTCGGTTTTGTGGAATTGTAAATGACTTGGTTCGAAAATGTAGGTCAGTGGGACATTACTAATGATTCGTTTGTAAGTATGTATGAGTGTGAGCTTGTAGTTGTTGGTTGCTTCATTGGTATGTATCTATTTATCTTTCTTCTCTGCTATTTCTATCTCTATACTCTACCGCACTGTAGTTTTTTGAATATATTTGTATTGCTGGCGATGTTTTTTTTTGCTTTCTTTGTGGCAAACGTGGTCAATATTAATTCTTGTTTCGTGCTTTTTTTTGTGTGTTCATTTCTTTTTTCATTGTATCTCGAACTTACCCAGGTGGAAATTTTTATAGCTGTACTTTAGCTTTAACTCATTAGATTAGTTATGAAATATTACGTGGGATGGCTTTATGATATTTCAACACTAAGTCTCTAAATGTCATAATTAAAATAACAAAGACGTTAAATATGTATATAAGTATTCTAGGCCAGTTCAAAATTTTGCAACAAAAGAATTATTACTCAATTTCAGTTATTTTCTACAGAACAATTCCGAAATTATTTCACTTTATTAGGCATTATCTCAAAATTGTAATTGTTTTACAACCTTATTTGTTGCGCTAATAAAATTCCCATTGGGTCCTCTTTAACTCTATTCAAGCCAAATTACTGCTGTTGTTTTTGCTAAACTATATAATCGTTATGGTAAAATTTCTCTGTATTCTGTTGTCTCGAAAACATTTTGTTTGATCTTTTAGTTTCAGTTGTCTTGTTTCGGTTTTTTTGCAATGTCATTTTTTTTGCTTTATTAATTCTATTCTATAAAAATATTTGAGGTTAGGTTCATAGATGCTATGAACACCTTTAAATATTTAGGAGTGGAGATATATAAACTTAAGCTTAAAAATTCTTAAATCCCAAGAATTTTTAACGAATTACAATAATTTGCGAAGTCTAATTCAAACTTACCGAAATCATTATTGTTATACTAACACTTTCTCTGCAGACAAATTGTTATACAAACAATATTTTAATAGAAAAACTGTTATACAAAAATTGTTATTTAAATATTTTTCTATAAAAAACTTTTATACAAAACTTCTTCTACAGAAAAAATGTTATACAAAAATGTTTTCTATAGAAAAACTTATATACAAACACTTTTTCTATAGAATAACTGCTTTAAAAAAACTTTTTCTATAGAAAAACTGTTATACAAACAGATATACAAACACTTTTTCTATACAAAAATAAAAAATGATATACAAAAACTTTTTCTATAGAAAAAGTGTTATACAAACTGTTATACAAACACTTTTTCCATATAAAAACTGTTATACAAACACTTTTTTCTATAAAAAAGCTGTTATACAAACACTTTTCTATAGAAAAACTGTTATATAAACACTTTTTCTCTAGAAAAACTGTTACACAAACACTTATTCTATAGAAAAACGGTTATAAAAAACACTTTTTCTATAGAAAAACTGTTATACAAACACTTTTTCTGTAAAAAACTGTTTTCTATAAAAAAAACTGTTGTACAAACACCTTCTTCATATAAAACTTATACAAACACTTTTTTATAGAAAAATTGCTATACAAACACTTTTTCTAAAGAGAAACTGTTATACAAACACTTTATCTATATAAAAGCTATAATACAAACACTTTTTCTAAAGAGAAACTGTTATACAAGCACTTCATCTATACAAAATCTATAATACAAACACTTTTTCTATAGAAAAAATGTTATACAAACACTTTTTATAGAAAAGCTGTTATACAAATAGAAAAACTGTTATACAAACGCTTTTTAGAGAAAAACTGTTAGACAAACAGTTTCTCTGTGGAAAACTGTTATACAAACACTTTTTCTATAGAAAAACTATTATACAAACACTTTTTTTTATAGAAAAACTGTTATACAAACACTTTTTCTATAGAAAAACAGCTATACAGACTCTTTTCTATAGAAAAACTGTTATACAGACACATTTTCTATAGAAAAACTGTTATACAAAACTGTCACACAAACACATTTTCTATAGAAAAACTTTTATATAAATACGTTTACTATAGTTTTTCTATAGCAAACTCTTTTTAGACAAACGAACAGTTTTTCTGTGGAAAAACTGTTATACAAACACTTTTTCTACAGAAAAACTGTTATACAGACACTTTTCTATAGAAAAACTGTTATACAGACACTTTTTCTATAGAAAAACTGTTATACAGACACTTTTAATAGAAAAACTGTTATGCAGATACTTTTGCTATAGAAAAACTGTTACACAGACACTTTTTCTATAGAAAAACTGTTACGCAGATACTTTTGCTATAGAAATACTGTTATGCAGATACTTTTTCCATCGAAAAACTGTTATACAGACACATTTTCTATAGAAAATCTGTCATACAAACACTTTTTCTATAAAAAAAACTGATATACAAACACTTTTTCTATAGAAAACCTGTTATAAAAACCTTTTTCTTGAGAAAAACTGTGATACAAACACTTTTTTCTATAGAAAAACTGTTATACAAACACTTTATTTTTATAGAAAAACTGTTATATAAACACTTTTTCCATAGAAAAACTGTTATACCAGCACTTTTTCTATAGAAAAACTGTTATACAAACACTTTTTCTATAGAAAAACTGTTATACAAACACTTTTTCTATAGAAAAACTGTTATACAAACACTTTTTCTATAGAAAAACTTTTATACAAACACTTTTTCTATAGAAAAACTGTTACACAAACACTTTTTCTATAGACAAATTTTTATACAAACACCCTTTTTTTATAAGGAACTGTTACACAGAAACTTTTTTTAAAGAAAAACTGTTATACAAACACTTTTTCTATAGAAAAACTGTTATACAAACACCATTTCTACATAAAAACTGTTATATAAACACTTTTTCTATAAAAAAATAAACTGTTATACAAACACTTTTTTATAGAAAAACTGTTATACTGTTATAACAGGAAAAATAAAAACATTTAAAAACATTTAACTTTCTTCAAGAAATAAATTTATAAACAATTTTTATTAAGATTTTTTGTTTAATTTTTTGTAAAAATATAAGAACAAATTATTTAACTTATGTAAAATACAAATACAATATTTAATTTTTTGTTTTTATTTATTTACAAAACATTTTTATCAGTTAAAAGGAAAAACTATAAAACATGGAGTGATTTAAGGAATTTTACATAAATAATTGCACAATAATTAAAATTAAATGGAAAATTTACACAGAGAGAATTAATATAGACAAAATGATTTTAGTTTGATTTAAAATAATAAAATTGTTTTTTGTTTTAAATTAAAACTAAAGAAAATTAACTTAGAATTAAACAAATAAATACATTTTAATTTATTAAATTATTTATAAAAAATATCATTATTAAAAAAAAACTATAATTTATTGAAATATATAATAAAAACAAATTTTTGCAAAAAATTTTTAAGAAATTTATAAGAAATTTCTAGAAATGAATTCCTGTGTTTTATTCGTTTTCTTTTATAAAATTTATAAATAATTAAAAAAAAACATTTGAACAAAGATTATTAAACTTAAAATAAATTAAAACAATTAAATCAAATAACAAGTTACTTTTTATTTTAAAATTAAAATTAAGAAAAACTGTTGCCAAAACCTTTTTCGTAATATTTGTACATTTGTTTTAAATGTTTAAGTAATGTTTAAATTATTTATAATTTATTTAATTTATAATTAATTTGACAATAAACAATTGCTTGTATTTAAATAATTGAGGTACTTTTCTACGCATTTCAAGTTGTTTCTTTATCTTTTTTAAGTTTTTTAAATAATTTACAAAATTTTCTTAATCATAATTGAGAGAGTGTTTGTGTGTGTGTGTGATTTTATAATAATTAAAACATAATTTTTTGCAGTGTATTTTTCAACAGCGCTGCCGTAGTGCTGTTATTGGTTGTGTGCATTTTTACCGTTTCGATAGAGACTCACAGAGTTGCATCAAAACGGAACAACAGTTGCAAAAAGACAATTGGACGCTCCGTTGTTCCTACATTGCTTGTGCTCTCTTTGAAATTCTTTGGATTTTGAGAAGTTTCTCTAAGTTAAAAGTAACGAAAAACTTGTTGAAAAAATAGCATAATTTAACAATTACTTTATCTATGCGAAAAACTGTTATATAGAGAAACTGTTATAAAAGCTAGTTTTCTTTAGATCAAAAATTTTTCTATAGAAAAACAGTTATACAAACACTTTTTAAATAGAAAAACTGTTATACAAACACTATTTATATAGAAAAACTCTTATAAAACCCCTTTTTCTATAGAAACCTGTTATACAAACACTTTTTCTCTAAAAAAACTGTTATAGAAACTTTTTTTCTATAGAAAACCTGTTATACAAACACCTTTTCTATAGAAAAACTGTTATACAAACACTTTTTCTATAGAAAAACTGTTATACAAACACTTTTTCTATAGAAAAACTGTTATACAAACACTTTTTCTGCAGAAAAACTGTTATCAAACACTTTTTCTTGTTTAAAGAAAAACTGTTATACAAACACTTTTTCTTTAGAAAAACTGTTATACAAACACTTTATCTATAGAAAAACCGTTATACAAACAGTTTTTCTATATAGATAAACTGTTATATAAACACTTATTCTATATAGAAAAACTATTATACAAACACTTTTTCTAGAGAAAAACTGTTCTACAAACACTTTTTCTATAGAAAACTTGTTCTACAAACACTTTTTCTATAGAAAACCTGTTCTACAAACAATTTTTCTATAGAAAAACACACTTTTTCTATAGAAAACATGCTCTACAAACACTTTTTCTATAGAAAACCTGTTCTACGAACACTTTTTCTATAGAAAACCTGTTCCACAAACACTCTTTCTATAGAAAACCTGTTCTACAGACACTTGTTCTATAGAAAAATTGTTCTACAAACACTTTTTCTATAGGAAACCCGTTATAAATACAAACACTTTTACTATAGAAAAGTTGTTATACAAACACTTTTTCTAAAGAAGACTGTTATACAAACGCTTTTTCTATAGAAAAACTGTTATACAAACAATTTTTTTATAGCAGAACTGTTATACAAACACTTTTTCTATACAAAAACTATTATACAAACACTTTTTCTATAGAAAAACTGTTATGCAAACACTTTGTCTATATAGAAAAACTGTTATATAAATGCTTATTCTATATAGAAAAACTGGTATACAAACATTTTTCCTATATAGAAAAACTGTTATACAAACAATTTTTCTAGATAGAAAAACTGTTATACAAACACTTTTTCTAGATAGAAAAACTGATATACAAACATTTTTTCTATATAGAAAAACTGTTATACAAACTCTTTTTCTAGATAGAAAAACTGTTATACAAACACTTTTTGTAGATAGAAAAACTGTTATACAAACACTTTTTCTATAGAAAACCCGTTATACAAACACTTTTACTATAGAAAAATTGTTATGCAAACACTTTTTCTAAAGAAAACTGTTATACAAACGCTTTTTCTATAGAAAAACTGTGATACAAACAATTTTTCTGTAGCAGAACTTTTATACAAACACTTTTTCTATACAAAAACTATTATACAAACACTTTTTCTATAGAAAAGCTGTTTTACAAAAACTTTTTCTATACAAAAACTGTTATACAAAAACTTTTTCTAGAGAAAAACTGTTATACAAGAACTTTTAATGTAGAAAAACTGTTATACAAACCCTTTTTTTATAGAAAAACTATTATACAAACATTTTTTCTAAAGAAAAACTCTTACACAATTATTATTCCTATTAAGGGAATATTAAGTGTTAAAAAATAACTGTTATACTAAAATATTTCCTACATAAAATCTAAATTTCTATAATTTAAAACAATTTTATTTTTTTGGCAAATTACTATTTAGTCTTTTCGAATAAGAATGCTTGAAAACTAATCTAAAATTCTTCTAATTTTCTTTGCTAGAACCTAAACTTCCTAACAATTTGAGTTAAGTTTTTGTTGTTCTTCATAAGAATAGCTAAGAGATCAAAAGCAATCAACAACAACGAATAACAATTGATATTTGTTTTCTTTGTTATCATGTTCGTGGGGCATGTAAAATGGTTTTATTCGGGCTTTATAACCAAATTTTGTAGCAAATCAAAGATTTAACCAAATTTCCCAATTGATCGTATGGAGCACTTTGGATTATTTTGCCCAAAAAGACAAAATAATTTCAAATAAATCAAACACAAATGATCGCAAAGATCTTTCATTTGTAATGGAAGAACTAAACGTTTGTGTAAAAAAGTGCTGCATCCGTTCAATATGTTGGTTGATCTTGGGCCGCCTGGGAGGGAGGAATAAAACCAAATCACACACAGAGTTGGAAAAATACATTTGGAAATAAATTGCTATAAAGCAAAAATTATATTTTTGCCTCAAGAATTGTTTGCAAATGAAATTTTTCAACAAGTTCTAGTCTCAAACCGAGGGGAAAACATACCACAAATTTTAGGAGGAAGTAGGGGAGAGGGAGTGGAAGTTTAGATAATGTTAAGGATGTAGAAATACTTTGGGTTTTTGTAGTATGATCGGTTTGAAACGAAACTCTTCATTGTCCACTCGTAAAGAGTGATAATTGGAAGTTTTCGCCGGGGCTTGATTCTGATGTCAGTCACGCCCAATTCTCTTATGTATCTGTTGATGTTTGAGCAAATGAGCCTTTTGTCGAAAAGCTTTAGCACACACCTCACAACGGAAAGGCTTCTCGCCCGTATGCGTTCTTAAATGTACCTTAATATTACTTTTATTGAGGAAACCCCGATTACAGATGCTACATCTGTGTACAGGTTTCTCCTTGCCCAACAGGCCCGTCAGGTCATTGGCATTGAAGTTGACCGAGGAGGGTGAGGTGATGGAGTTCATTTGTTGCGGATGTGAGCCATTTGTTAAAGAGGCTGCTGCTGACGCTGATGATTTTTTCTGTGATCTAGATCTTTTGGTTTTTGGTGTGCCCGAGGGTGTAATGGTGGTGGTATGAGGATAATTGCCCATCATATCCGGACTACAAAGGCCATCGGATTTCATGGAAATCTGATAATGAGCAGGATTGGTAAGATAGCGGGGATTGATCATGAGATTATCTGTTGTGGAGACCACGGAACCGGGAGGACTGGCCGATGTTGAGGTGGCTGTTAGTTCATTACAAAATGAGGTAGAACTAGGCGCTTCACCCTTAATACCGGGTGGACCATTCTGTAAGCGATTCTGCAGCAAAGGCATATAACCATGAGTTAAAAGACTTTGTAATGTGGAACTACTGGGATGCACAGGAGACTGGGGTAATACAAAATCACTTAAGGAGTCCTGTTGTGAAACCAACAATTTACCCTCCTGTTGTATACAATTACCCTCTATCCAGGCATCTAAGTCAATCCATGAATCCCGCGTATCATTGCCATCATCTTTATCCATTTGATTAGGTACCGTGGTATCAGCTATTGCACTGCCTATTATAGCCGCTATATCGTCTATGGAATTCATATCCACATATTCCGTTAAGTCCTTAGCATCCGCATATATCCTAACACCCCCCGAGTCGGGATCTTGGCCACCATTCAGACCCGCTGATGTTGTTGTATGATGTGAGGGATGGGACATAACACAGCTATCGGCCAAAGAATAAAGCTTACTATCTATATGACTATCGGCAAAAAGTTTAACATCATTAAGGCAGGCATCGGCATCCGTACTCAGAACACTTTCCGGCAGGCAGGTAGAGGAGGAAACAATATTATGATCGGTTGAAGAATTATGACTACTCGATAGGCTCATGCCACCTCCGGGTGAATTACCCGTTGATGAGGCCAGCTGTATGGTTGTGGCTCCCAATATACCCGTTGACGTAGGATTTGTTGTTTGATAAGCAGATTGGATATAGTTGTTGTTACTTTCATCGGGAAGCCTCTGTGCTATGGCATGATAATGATGACCCGATATGCCATTTATCGATAAATGTCCCGTATAGCCGGTGAAGGGAGGCAGTGGCTTAAGATCGGACAAAGCATTCAGGGATGAGGAGTTCATTAATAAATTATTCAAATCATCCAGGGAACTTTTCTGATCCCCATCACTGGGCAACGAGTCAAGATCATGTTCTAGCAATAATTTATGGCCATCTAGTAAATACTGATCTTGACTGCCGTTTTGTGTGGGACCCCAGCAAGGACTCATCAGTAGGCTTTCAACTTCTGATTCTGTTGGTCCATTCATTGTGCAAAACTTCATGGTATTTTGTAGAGATTTATTGTAATAAATTTTGTTGGCTTTTATTTGCATACAGCCGGGTTTTTCTTTTTTGTGTCTGTTGTAAAACTGGGTAGATGGTAAAATATTAATTTTTAGGGGAAGAAGGAAATTAATATTTAGGGAGTTTTTTTTTTTGGATGTAGTTTGTTTGAAAAGTGGATACCAATTGGGGATGATTTAGCTCACTTTTATTGTTGTTTTTTTTTCTGAAGATGATTTATTTATAAATTTGGATTTTTATAAATAAAAAACGTTTTGAGTTTCGTAAAGGCATTTTAACCTGAAAAGAAAGAGGGAAAGAAAAAAGTTAAAAATAATTTTATGGAGATAGTTGCAAAAAAGTAGTTAAATTAAAATATAAGAATATTTTTTCATTTGTTTTAATATTTATAACAATTACTAAAATTACTTTCTGTTATCCTTGACTCCCAGTGGAGAATAGGACTGACATCTTAATTATATATATTTTTTATAAATTTAATGATGGTTTCGGAAATTGTTTTATTAATAGATATTAAAGTGTTAGTATGCAAATTCATTAATATACTTCAGGTTGATTTCAGAAATAATTCTACAAAAGAAAAAAATATATGACCGTGGATAACTTTAGATTCGTTTTGCAAGTCGGTGTTAATATGACGCCTCAACTTTTGGTCCATTGTGATCGGGCGTTGGCAGACCATACCACCTTTTTGTAATTTTGGTAAATATTACGATCATTAATGAAACTCGTGAAATTGGGTAAACTTTGTTTGAAATAAATGTAACCAAATTGTAAATATTTTTTGCAACAAAAATCCCTAACAATTTTAGAATTTTAGTTTTTTCTAGATATTTGTAATAAAAATATTTTTTTATAAAAACATTTTTGATAAAAATATTTTTGTGTCTGGATAATTTTTGTTATAAAAAATTTTCGATAAAATTATTTTTCTGTGAAAATTTTCTATGTGTCTAAATTGGGGTTAATCCACCTGAAGAGATGGCTTAACCAACCATCGAAACGCGTCGAGGAATTTTGGTTTCTCCGCAAACAATTTTTGGCTTTTTATCAATAAATTGGTCTGTTATATTAAAAATAAATAAAACAGATTTGGGATCAAATGCGAATAGTCATTCTTTTTGAATAATATTTACATCCCGACAATTTTGTTATTTTTTGAAAACTTTCTTATAGAACAATTTTTGATAAAAATATGTTCTATAGAAAAATTTTGGATAAAAAAATTTTCTATAGAAAAATTTTTATTGAAAAATTCTTGAAAAAAAACTTTAAAAAAATAAAGTAGAAATCTTTTTCTTATTAAAACATCAGAACTACATATTGAATTTTTTCTATGGAAAAAAACTTTATATAAAAATTTTTGATAAAAAAATTTTCAATTGAAAAATTAGGATTAATCAGGCTTGAGTTCATTTTTAATTTTCAAATTATTAATTTGAAAAAAAATGTTAAAATTTTTTTTAATAAATTTTCTTAATTTTTTATAGAAAATTTTTTCATAAAAAAATTTTGTGCAGAAAAAATTTTCCATAAAAAAATTAAGAAAAATTTTTGATAAAAAATTTTATATAGAAAAATTTTTGATAAAAAAATTTCCATAAAAAAATTAAGAAAAATAGTTGATAAAATAATTAAGAAATTTTATATAGAAAATTTTTTGATAAAAAAAAATTTCCATTTTCGAACTTTAAAAGCTTTTATTGAGTGACTAAACTTTGTAAGAGTTCAAGCATTATCATTGTGAAACACTATACATTTTATGTTGATTTATTCTAGCCTTTTCAGTTGTAGTGCAAAAATCTCTAAAACTAAACAAGGTATTATAATCATTTTTATACACATTATATATAAATATATTAGAAATTCAGAAATCTAAATTCAGAAAGAGTTCCGAAATTTTTATTAACATTTTTGAATAGAGAAGAGTACGCTTTTCGAAAATTTGAGTTTTTTTTAGAAAAATGGGCCGTGTGACCCTATTTATAGTCGGAACCCATTAGATTTTTGCGCGAACCTTAAGAACATTATGGTAAATAAAATTTAATTACAAATAGTTTCGAAATCCGCAATCAATTTTTTACAGATGCAAAAAACTTAAATGTTGTCTAAAAATTGCTTTTCGACCACCGCTGGTTGTAGGGTGCATAGCCAAAATTTTTAAAAGTATAGTTTGTACGCTATTCTGAAGCCTAATATTTTAGAAAATTAAAAAAAAATCCAGTTTTTTGAAAAAAAATTTCAGAAATATAGAAAAAATAAAGACATTTTTTGAAAAATGTAATTTTTTAGGAAAAGCTTTGAAGAACTTTTCTGTGTTATAAAGTTTACATATGGGAAAATCCTGCGCGACGGACGATGCATTTGTACGGATTTTGTTGTACTTAAATGTACCTATTGCCGTGCTGCGAAGGACGCTACAAAAAATGGAAATGACTTTTTTTTCAACACGTGTTTCTGCAATTTTCATCAAATCGGTCATAGTAATAAAAAAATTGCAAATACATTAAAAATAGAGGTAAATCAAAGGATTACAAAACAGCTTTTATAAAATATTTAAAAGTTTCCAGTTTCACCAAAAATCCATAAATGAACTGTTGCGGACGCTACGTGACGGACGATACAGTTTTTACTTGAATGTTGTTTGTTAGGAAAAAAAATATATATTTCATATTTTTTTAAGGATTTGTTAATCAGTGAAAATAATGGTTTTATTTGTTCCCGAATTTCATCTCCTTCCTTTTCATGTTCGGGGTTAAAATGCGATTTTTGGACGTAATTTAATATTTCACAAAACGGGTACAGATATATATTTATTTAAAGTTTTAAACTTTTTACATCTTATTTTACGTGCCGAGAATGCTGCGGCTAGCTGTTAGAGTGTCCCAAATCAAAACAAAAAAAAAAAAAAAAATCCAAAAGCATAAAATTTGTCCCACTGTATGTTTTGAAAAAATTTTTAGGAATTGTCGGACAATTTTTTTTTTTAATTTTTGTATTTTTTATCATCAAAAAGTCTATTTCGATAGAAAACTTTATTAAAACACAATAACAAATGAATTTTTTGTTGAACTATGAATTCTTAATTTTTTGGTATTAAAAAAAAATGGAAATTATTTCAAATGATGGCAGGTATTTGCGATTTTACAAAATTTTTACAAACGAACAACTTTTGTAAATTCAAATTAAATTCTTTCAACTTTTTTCTATAAAAACCTATTTTGTTTTATAAACACTTTTAAGGCTATTTCTATATAGAAAAAAACGAGACTTTACTTATTGATATCGGTTTACATTAACAAAAGTTTTTGAATTTTTTTCAAAGTTAAAGTTTTTCGATTGCAAACCAAATACTTTTTATTATGAACTTCTGGTAAAAATGTTTACCAATAACTACATTTGGAAATAGTTCAGACATGGCCTTGTCGACTTATAAAAAGCTTAATAACTTTTAGGATTTTCGTCTGATTTAAAAAATTAAAATCACGTTTTATTAAGAACTAAATTCTATTGTTATATTGATATAAGCTTTTATGAGCTTTCATATAAGAATAAGCTATAAAAAACTACTAAAGTCAAAAAATTTGTTTTTTTTGTTTAGATAAACTTAAAAAAAATATATTTTTATTTGCAAATGTATGAAAAATGATATACTATTTTAAAGCGCAATCTGTTTTCTTTTAATTGCTTTAAAAGAAATAAAATTCGATATAAACTGGCTGTGCTTCACGAACCTCGAACCTCGTTAAAATCGGGATTTTGCGTATAACTCTTAAGCTTGGATGTATTTCTGAAATCCACGTTAGATCGAATCCCGAGTTTTTTTTAGAGTATCAGAGTGAAATTGATTTTTTTAAAATTGTGTAAAACAACAAACAAAAACCATTATTTAGTTTCACAAAATTGATAATAAAATCAAAACTATTGCCTCCATATTTACAAGAAATGTTATATTTTATACAGGACATATCTGCCTTAATGGCTATAGAAAATTATTGGAACTTTTGTTATGATTGGAGTAAATATTATGTTTGTTTTTTTCTTTTTACTAAGTATTTTTGACCGTTCTTCGGGTTAGTTACTCAAAGTCGTTTAACTAAGTAGTTTTTTTAAAATAAATTATATCTCGAAAATTAGAACTGATTAAAAAAAGTGGATGTAAGGAATTGGAGCCCTATTTAAGATGCATACAAATTGACTGAAAAATTTGAGGCATTTTTCGTGTTCGGCTGTATTATCAATCTCTATTTACCTAAATTTGTAAGTAAAAAGTAAATATTTATATGAAGTTTGTTTCTTAAGTCTTTTGATTTAAATTTAAGTGAATAAAGTATGTTTCTTAAGTCTTTTGAAATTAACCGTCTACATCACGAGCAAAAAAGTATGAGTAAAACAGGGCAGTCATTTCATTAGGTACAAAAGACTTAAGAAACATACTTTATATTCATATGAATCAACTAGAAAACAAGTGCATGTTTCTTAAGTCTTTTGTTTTTCTAATAGAAAATCACATAATTTTTAATATTTTAAACGATTTTCTAAATGATTTATTTGTAATTTAAAGTTTTGGTGAATTTTGTATTATTTTAAATACTAAAATTCTTCAAATTTTAATTAACTTAATTGCATTCCAAATCATTATCTTTTATAATTTTTACTTAGAAATTAGTAGTTATCTTAAAATTACCAGTTGATCCCATTTAAAGCCAATTATTTAGTCATTAACTTAATTTAATAATTTCCCCCTTATAACAATTAACTGTTTTCAAAATCATTGATCAGTTTTGAATTATTTTTCACATCATTTAAATATTTATTTCTTCTTCTTTGAAAAAAAGATATTCCCAAAAACTTGAATAAATTTTATAAGTTACATATTTAAATTATTAAAAGTGCTGATGCTATTTATGGCCATAATCCGATATAATCTAATGTCACTGTGGAAAATTGTTAATCTATATACCATAACTAGCCAAAACCTGTTAGTTTAATCTTTTTTTTTCCTGAAAACTCAAATGTAGAAATAAAATGATAACTTAATGAAATACATACGTTTTAAATTTAATTAAAGAAAAATGTTTAAAAAGCAAGAAAATCGAAAAGATTTAAAAAAAATCTGAAAAGGAACACACCACATGATATCAGAAGTATGACCGATCAATTTTTTTTTGGTAGAAGACTTTAACCAATGCTTTAAAACACAAAAACCAACGGTATTTAGGTCAAAAGCATTAATAATCTATAAAAAAAAGCAATAACAACAAAATACTTGTATACTCTTACACACACACATACACCCAAATCCAAGAAGAATTTATAATGAACATAAAAAATTAGCATATAAATTATTATCATCGTTTTTATTATTGTTGTTGTTGTTGTTCAGATTTTTTTTATATATACATATATAAATTCTTATTAAGGTTTTTTGTTAAGGTAGTGAGTCTGAGCGGCTGTAAAATGTCGTGTTTGATTGGTTACCAATAGAATCATAATGATCGAGCCACAACGCCCTAAAGTTTTTTTTCCTGTTGTCAAAAGGGACAGACATTACTAAAAAATGACAGACTTATACTTTGCCATAACTACAGGTGTAAAGCTTCCAAGAAAATTCCAATAAATCCAAATATTTAGCTTTAAAGAAAACATTAAAGGCTACACTCCCAAATTTTATTTTTTTGAAATTTAAAATATTTTTTTTTTTGAATTCTTATCAATGATTGAAAATCTTTAGTTTTCGTTTTTGGTAACTGATTTTTTTTTGAAACCATTAGTTAAATAAAACAAATGATACCTGTTCAAATGCTTTTTTGATACTACTAAATTTTAATTTAAACAGACATTTATATCAAACGTGTAAGAACAGTTAGTTTGTGTATAATTTATTTGAAAAAAAATTCAAAATTTCAAAACTATTTATGGAGTTCGATTTAACGAAGAAAAAAAAAATCAAACAAAATTCATTTAGAAAAAACACTCACGCACTTTAAAGAAAAGCAACAACAGCTATAACATACAAATACAGCGAGAAAACAAAAATCAAGTCAAGTAAGAAAGAAAGCTATTGTACAGGTTAAAGTCAGAAAAAACGCTTACAGAATTGAGGTTACCAAAAACCATATAACAACAACAAAGTCTACAAAAAAAAACTTAACCGCAATTATAGACTTTACAACTACAATATAAAAAAAAAATAATACAAAAAAAAGAAGACAAAGTAGAAAAAAAACCTATATAAATTTCGCTTTCAACAGGTTTGCGGACACAGCCAACACATACAAACATAAACACTTTAAAAAAAACAAGCCAAAACAACGTCATTTTAAAAGAAATTGAAAAACTGAAAAAAACGCTTTAGAAAATCTAAAGAAATGAAAAGAGACAACATAATTAAAAGAAGCTCCTTAACATTTGTAGCTTTTTTGTTTCACCAGCAACAAATGTTGCTAAACATTGTTTTAAAAGTTTTCTGCTCTTTTAGTTAAACTCTCTTGCTCTTCATTTTAGTTTAAATAGTGACTTAGAGCCAGAGCTTGATATTCGTGTTTAAATTTTTGAGGAGAGCTTACATTATAATTATGTTCAGTCAAGCTTGATAAAATTACTCTAGCAACCCACTAGTTAACTAACACATTCATCGAACGATACTCTTTTTTTTACATACTTACATAGATATTTGTGTGTTAAAGAAGTTTCAGAAAAAAACTAAATGGAACAATAACAAAACTAACTACCATAAAACCAAGTTTTTGTTGCCGGTTTCTCATACACATTTAAAAAAAACTAACTTTGTTATTTATTATTTATTACAGGGTTACCATCATCTGTATTGAAATAAAAATCCAGGGGAAATTATATATTTTTTTAAGAAAATACATTCAAATCTATGTGTTCTTGTTTTGAAAGGTTTCTTATTTGAAACGATATCAATTTATATACATATTTTTATCTCTTAGATGATATTAACTTTTCATGGATAAAATGGTTTATCACTTCACTTTGTAGAATACATTTGAAACCCTAATTGTTCCAGAACGTTTTTGAACTTTTCCATTTAGATCCGGTTTACAAATGTAAAAACAGGTTATATCGTTATTCTAAAGAAATTCGTTTATATTTATAGGCTTTTTTAGCAAAAGAAGAATTTTGTATCCATATGGACACATGGGTACAATTCGGGTTAAAACAAATGATTTAGAACTCATACACTTGAAGTCTTTTATAGTGGTGACACACGATGCAACCTGTATACGCTATCTGCCAAATTTTATTATTTGTTGCATCGTGTATATTCCTGTTTATCATATAATTTCCTGTTGCATTACAATTTTCAATATAAAAACTATCAGCCAAACTACAGAACAAATTTTAAAGTCGATTTTATGTATCGACTTCATTTTAAAGTTGACTTTTTTAATTTTTCGTACCATAAGAAATTTTTAAAATGCGACTTTAAAAATATTTTTGAACAAATACATTTATATTTTACAAAAGCTTTCTTTAATAAATAGAAATACAGTTGTTACAAAAATTATGTATGCAAAAAATAGACTCAAAATTTCTATTATCTTTAGATTTACGAGCGTTTTAGTGATTTTTTGTCTCATTTAGTGCGTTTTTAAAGAAGAATTTGTATGGGAGCTATGGTCAAATGTGGACCGATTTCAACAAAATTTGGTATAGTGATTAAAGTTGAGATAAGCAGTATTTGTTTTAAATTTCATGAAAAAATATAAAATATTTTTGTGGCCAATATAGCAATTCCGGGAAGTGGGACCTATGGGAGGTACCAGAAATAATTTACCGATTTTGACCAATTTCAATAGCCATGGTCCCATTATCAAAAAAAATGATCTGCGCCAAATTTCATCAAATTATCTTTAGAATTGCGACCTGTAGTTTGATTACAAGGTTTACATGGGGGTCCAGCCAACCAGACGGACGGACGGACGGACATCGCTAAATCGACTTAGAAAGTGATTCTAAGCCTATTGGTATACTAAAAGGTGGGTCTAAGACAAATATTTCTATGCGTTACAAACATCAGCTCAAACTTATAATACCCTTTCCACCTATGGTGGTGAAGGGTATAAAAAATTCCCAAAAACAAAATATTAAGAAAATTGTGTGTTCTTTGGACAAAACGGCATATCTTAATATATTTAATTTTTTCATAATATGATAAGAAATTATTTAAATGCTCATCAATTTTTACAAAAAAATGAAATTCAAGTGAAATAACATTAGAAAACAGCAATTCGAGGGTTTATATTCAAATAGTACTATCTACAAATTCACAATTTTACAGGAGAGCGAAAAAACTGTTTTTGTCATTAACTATAAGAGTAGTAAACAAATTTTGTTTTGCAATACCATACAAATTGGGGCTAAGATTTTGTACAAATTATGTTTTTTAATTAACTCCTTGTATTTGCGCTTATATAGTTGATAGCACTTTTTACGAGTTTAAATTTTATCGTTTCAAATACTAAAGCAAGTAGATAACATTATTTTAACAACAAAAAATTAAAATATAATGAAAATTGAGACTTTTATCAAAATTTTAATTAAAATAATAAGTGCACCTCTTAGTATACCAATAGACTTAAAATCACTTCCTGTATCGATTAAACGAAAACAGTCCGTCCCTCTGGCTGGCTGGACCCCATTGTAGACAAAGTACAGATTGTAATTCTAAAGATAATTTGATAAAATTTGCCACAGTTAATTTTTTGACAGTGGGACCATAGCTATTATAATTCGTCAAAATCGGTTCATTATTTATTGTACCTTCCATAGGTCCCACTTCCCGAAATTGATATTTTGGCCATAAATATCAAAAGTTTTTCCTGAAATTTAAAGAATATACTACTTATGTAAACCAAAATCACTGTACCAAATTTGAAAGGGGTGCACATTTGACCATAGCTCCCATACAAACTCTTCTGTCTAAACTCACCAAATGAGACAAAAATCACTAAAACGCTCGTAAATCTGAAGATAGTTTTTAATAAAAATTGTAAGCAATTTGGTAAATTTCGAGATAATCGGTCCATGTTTGACCCTAGTTTCTAAATGACGGCAAACAGAAAGTGTTTGTATGACGACAAAATTTGCAAATATTTGTCTTTATACACGAAAAAGAACACCTTTGACCTTAGTGGTAAAGGGTATCGTAAAGTCGGGCGTGACAAAATATGGCACTTTCTTACTTGTTAATTATACCCTTTACCACCATATCTGAAAAGGGTATATAGGGTTTGTACTGATGTTTGTAACGCATAGATTTATTGGTCTGAGACCCACCTTTTAGTATGCCAATCGAATCAAAAAAGTATTTTTGACCCATTACAGCCACAAGCTTATTTGTATTTTAATAATATTCAGCATAAATATTGCCTTTGGTAACTTTAATTATTCTCATTTTGTAAAAATTGGTCCATATTTGACCATACCTCCCATACAAGATACCTTTTCAAAAGTTTTTTAAATACCAAAAATTCATAAAAACGCTTAAAGATCTAAAGATAATTGCATTTTATCACCTAAACTTTAAACAGATAAATATATTGTAAATATAAATCGAGTTTATGTATGTCTCTAAGGCAATAGAAGACTTCCTAAATTGTTGGTCCATTAATAGTGAAGGGTATCGGTCAAGCCCGACTATAGCTTTTCTTACTTGTTCAATTAGTTAAAGTGTCTACCTATTAAAATATGTAATCCGAATAATAAACGTGTTGCGTAAACAAGTTGCTATGTGTGTATTCACTATAAGAGATTCTGTAAATTATGAAATGAAGTTTGTTTCCTAAATCTTGTAAAATATTTATCTCCTTCTTTCGTTGAGCAACATCCAGTTCATTTCTTAAGTCTTTTATATTCAATATTTATATAAGTACAAAGTTTGTGTCTTAAGTCCTTTGAATTTAAATGAAAATAGACTTAAGACTGGCTTTAAATCAAATGGTTGTACCGCATTTAAATGTATTATAGAAAATTTTTTTTAATAAATAGAAAATTTTTTTTCAAACATTTTTCCATAGAATTTTTTTAGATCAAAAATTTTTCTATACAAAATTTTTCCTCAAAAATGTTTCGATAGAAAATGATTTTAATTACAATTTTTCCAAAGAAAAATATTTCTTAAAAAGGGGTTTTCAAAAACTTTGGGACGTCAAACATTTAATTAAAAAGTTTTACCGTAGTGTATTGCACTAAGATCCCAATTTATTACAATTATTTTTTATTGTAATAAATAGTTTTTTTTATAAAACCAAAACATGTTGGCGGGGAAATCTTTCCACGACGCGATGGTTGGTTAGGCCATATCTTTAGGAGGATTATTCCCAATTCTAATTATTATTGTGTCCAACAAATATCAACATAAAGCAAAGATCATCATCTGAACAGAAATACACAAACATTTTTCAGCTTATTTTTTTTATTTCCCACACTTTTGTTGTTGCTTTATTGGCGACTAAGACGAAAATGCTAAAAAGGGGGTTCAAAAAAAGATTAAATAAACAAAAATTATTTTAAAACTTGGCATAGGGTCAGTCGTATATTTATTAAAAAGAGTTTAAGAAAAACATTTCTATCGAAAATTTTTCTATAGAAAAACATACATAGATAGAATAGAAAAATATACTACAGAAAAATATTTTTATCGAAAATTTTTCTATAGAAAAATATTTTTATTCAAGATTTTTCTATAGAAAAATATTTTATCGAAAATTTTTCTATAGAAAAATGTTTTTATCGTAGATTTTCTCTAGAAAAATATCTTTATCGAAAATTTTTATATAGAAAAATATTTTTATTGAAAAATCTATAGGAAAAAAAATGCTTTTATCGAAAATAGTTCTACAGAAATTTATTTTTATTTAAAAAATAATAAAAATCTTAAATTGTTTAATATTAGTTAAGATTAGATAAGAGGACCTCAAAGAAAACTGTGAGATTATGCACAAGACATTGGATGTAGTGCGTCCTCGATTAAGTAGCTTCATTTCCAGAAGCATTTGTTTAATAGTAGTAAATGAATCGGTTACGTTTATTTCAGTTTTCACAAAAATAATAGTATCTCTGCAATAATGTTCGAGATTATATTTCTTTGTTCTTTCGAACCGTATATTTTGTTAATATAAATTGGATTTTGTTTCTTGTAATTTTTTTTTTAATATTTTCTTTAATAAAGCGCCACCAATCGACTTTGCTAACTTTCAATTTAACGATCGTGATATTTATGAAAACTATAAAAAGTCTCCGGCTCCTGGTGGTATTAGCTGACTGTTCCTTTGAGGCCCTATGCTCCACTGGAAGTTAAGGATAACAGAAGAAGAAGAAGAAGTCTGATTAATATAATTTTAATATTTTAAAGCGTATAATAATGCGATAATCCAGTATTAAATATATTGCTTTACATATACCGAATCCCTATTTATACTTAAGTTCTATAAATATTATTGTCATCTCATATTTTTTTTTTAATTTCCCCTTTTGTCTCAAAATTTTCAAGCTAAATGGCAACTTTTTACTTAAAATCAAACTTTTTTTTCTTGTTATTTTACAGAAAAGTTTTCTTTTCTTATACTCATGTCATTGCATTCGTATTCGTGTTCGAATTTCATTAAAAACAAAATACACAAAAGACGAAGTTTGCTACTACCAATACAATTTAAAAAGACGACGACGAGATGATCAACATCTTCGTCAGTTATTACCAAGTATAGAGAGAAACAACAACATCAAAAAAAAAAACACAACAAAAATAATATTATTCTTACTAATACATAACAAATGTACCGTTATACGAAAAGACCTGCTGACATACTTCCGTGATCTTCGTGAAAAAAGCAAAACAATAACAATAAAAGAAATGGGGGAAAAGAAAAAAAGAAAATAAAATGAGTAAAAAATTGTGTTTTTTATTAATCTTATAAAAGAGTTTATAAAATTCAAGAGAGTAAATTCTTAAAAGAGAGTTGAGTTTCTTGTTAACGGCAATTTGTTAGGGGGGAGCGGGGGTTTTGGAAATAAGAAAGAAATGAGACTGCATTAAAGAGATTTTTGAATGAAGTGGGGATTTTTAAATATGGTTGTTATTAATTGAAAATGATTACTGGTTTTTTGGCAATATGTATATGTTTGTATGTATAAGTAAATGATAAGGTTTGTCGTTTGCTTAATAAATTCATTAAGGATAGGTTCCTATATGGTTTAATCTGCAATTTATATTTTAATTAATTAGACGGAAGAAAATTTGTTTAAAGAGGCATTAATAAGTTTATGATATTCAGATATAAAGCTTTATAATTGCTTGCTTAATATATTAAAATGCATTATAATGCGTTATAATACCTACAATATTATGAAATTTACATGTTTTGTAAAACTTTATAGCGCAAATATAATGTATTATATTGCATTATAATCATATATTCTTAAACGAGCAATAATTGTATGTATTTATATATACAGTACAATCGCAATAGAGTGAACACTTGGTAATATGAACTACTTGAAACTACGAACTCCCGATTTTTTCTATTAGTAACTTTATAGAGTGAACAGTACCCAACTCAATAGAGTGAACTTTTGTTTTTCTTATACATAATTGACCAAACTCAATTATAGAAAACATCTTCTTCATGGCATGAGTTGGAACCGAACATGATAAAAAAATGCTGGTCAAGTCTTTTGGATGATTCTGTGCAAATAGAAAAAGATAGTGATGCCGACGAGGAAAATATGCCATTAAACATATTGCAAAGGTCACTTCGGCAACAACATCTGAAAGATATGCTTCAAACTGCTAACCCAAACGTGAGTTTGTATAGCATCCACCAAAGGTATATGTATTAAATTTATTATTTGCAGGAAGCTTTTACCATTGATGACATTACAGAATGGAACAATGCTGAAAGTTCATTTCCAATTTCTGCTGAAGGAGTTTTCGATGCCATTTCTGAGACTGACACTGTCATCACAACAATTGCGAAAATATTTTAGTTTTGCATAAATTCCGCGATTTAGCGGTGCAAAAAGTAAAAAATGCTTGTACAAAGCAAAAAGCTCTTGAAAATTACTTTACTCCTTTGTAATTATATAATAATATTTAATAAATATAGATGTTTTTTGTATAAAAAAGTATAGACTCTTTAGAGACTCTTTAGAGTGAACTTTTTCAATAGAGTGAACAGGCCTTGCACGAATTAGTTCACTCTATTGCGATTGTATATAGAATGGCTATCTCGAAAACGGCTCTAACGATTTTGATAAAATTTGGACAGTGGGTATCTTTTTTGATGTATAGGTCGAAGAAGAAGGAACTTTTGCCTCTAAGAGGGTAAAAACGGGTAAAAAGGGGAAAAAATCGAAAACGCTATATCTCCTAATGTAATAGGTATAGAAACAAAATTAAAATTACGTTTTGAACAGCTATGAAAATAAGCGGACAGGTGCTTGGTACTTTTTTGAAACTATGTCCGATAGGGGGTAAAAAAGGGTGAAAATAGAATATAGAAAGAAACTTGGTACTGCAATCAATAGATGTAAAAGAAACATGAAACACGTATTTGGTACTTTTTTGATTTTGGAGCCAAAATGGGTAAAAAAGGGATAAAATGATAACTTAACATCTCCAAAGTAATATGAATAGGAACATTATACATTATGTTAAATGCGTTTTAAAAAAAATGTACCGAATTCAATTGGCACCAAAAAAGAACCAAATATGCATATGGAACTTTTAGAAATTAGGGAATAAAAAGGGGGAAAATTAGTATTATTTTAAACAAATGAATGTTTGTCTGTATGTATGTTCTTTATAGAATAGTAAACTGTGAATTTGATCATGTTATGCTCTTTAGCGAAGATGTTGCGGATAAGCCGGCGAAGGTTTTTATGTTGAAAAGACTAATTTCCGACAGATGGCGCCACTGAAAATGACTAAAATTTAATTAAATCGTAAACTGTACATTTGATCATGCTATGATCTTTAGCAAAGTTGTAGCGCATGAGCCGACGAAGGCTTTTTAGTTGGTATGAATAATTTCCGACAGGTGACGCTACAGAAACTTACTCAAAGTCGATTTAATCGTAATCTGTACATTTAATCATGCTACAATCTTTAGCAATGTTGTTGCACATGAGCCGACGAAGGTTTCTTAGTTGGTATGAAGAAATTTCGACAGGTGGCGCCACTGAAATTTACTCAAAGTCAATTTAATCGTATGCTGTACATTTAATCATGCTATAATCTTCAGCAAAGTTGTTACGGATAAGCCGAAGAAGGTTTATGAATTGGAATGAGCAAAGTCCGACAGGTGGCGCCACAGAAAATTACTCAAAGTGAATTAAATCGTAAACTGTGCATTTGATCATGTTATAATCATAAGCAAAGTTGTTACGAATAAGCAGACAAAGGTTTCTTATATGGTATGAACAGCTTCAGATGGCGACACTGCAAACTACTCAAAATGAATTAAATCGTAAACTGTGCATTTGATCAGACTATGATCTTTAGAAAAGTTGTTGTTCAAAATGATTTAAACTGTAAACCATGCAAACTATGTGTTAGTTGGACAAAATAAATCAATTAATTCAAAATTAACTGAATATTTGTACAATGTCTTTCCTCTAAATTTATTTCAGCACTTTATAATATAAAATATATAAAAACTTTTAAATTTTCTTCAAAATGCTTATCATAAAGCTCCGAGCAAGACTCGGTCAACCAGGTACCAAAATAATTGTGTATGATAACTCTTTAAAATGTGTATAACTTATTATAATGCTATTATAACTTATCATTTGACTATCATGTATTATAAAGTATTATAATGTATCATTACACATTATAATGCGATTCTTATGTTTCAGAACTCATTATAATTTTAATATGATGTACTGTAGTGCATAATAAAGTGATTAAATTTATTATAACGTTTATTTTAAGGTATAATACGATTAATGTGTATTATAATGATTTATTGAAAATCGGATTATAATGTGCTAGAACATTATAATCCGATGTATTATCTATGATTACTATATATTAGAACGAATGGTAATGAGATTATTATGTATTGTAATACATGTATATAATTGTTTTACTGTATAATTCATAATAATGCCATTATAATTAAAAAAAAAACGGTTCACCTCATAACTCAGCTAAACTTTGTTAAACTTCTCTAAGTAATGCATTTGCCGTTCGGAGCCTGAGTTAAAACTTAAATCCCTTTCAATGAGTCTGAAAATAGAATCGGATGCAGCTCATTATCTGAGAGAAGTACCCCTTGTTCCAATTGGAATGAATGGGTGTTTTTTATTGAGGTATAGAACTTTAAGTTGGCATCACTTTTTTAACTGGCGGCCATTTTGTCAGCTGTCAAGTGATTAATATTTAGTTTGGTTTGCCATTTCATCATGAACAGGTTGACAAAAGAACAACGCTTGCAAATCGTGCAAATTTATTTCAAAAATAATGGTTCAGTTCGCGAAGTTTAACGCAACCTCCGTCCATTTTATGGTCGACATAATCGTCCATCAGAGTAATTAATTCGGTTAACCATGGATCGTTTTCGCACTACGTTTACTCTATGTTATAATACGCATCCGCAGCGACGTCGAACAGTGCGCACCGAAGAAACAATTGCTGCTGTAGAGCAAAGTGTTGAAGAGGACCCGAATGAATCGATTCGCCACCGTGCACAGCAATTGGAGCTTTGTCCATCAACTTTATGGAAGATTTTGCGCAAAGATCTTGGCTTGCGACCTTACAAGATCCAGCTTGTGCGTCGTGATTTTGGTGTATGGGCCGAAAATGAGATTGATCTCGATGCTGATTTTCATCGCAAAATTTTGTTCAGTGATGAGGCTCATTTTTTATTGAATGGCTACGTCAACAAGCAAAATTGCCGCATTTGAAGAAGTGAAGAGAATCCACATGAGACCCTTGAGACGCCATTACATCCACAAAAACTGACTGTTTGGTGTGCTCTATGGGCCGGTGGAGTCATTGGAACATACTTCTTCCGAAATAATGCTGGAGAGTCAGTTACCATAAATGGAGACCGATATAGAGCCATGATAACCGACTATTTTGTTCCCCAATTGGATGGCATGAATGTGGATGAGTTGTGGTTCCAACAAGACGGCGCTACATGCCACACAACGCACGTCACAATTGATTTATTGAAGGAAACATTCGATGAGCGCATAATTTCGCGGAATGGACCTGTCAATTGGCCACCAAGATCGTGCGATTTGACACCACTGGATTATTTTCTTTGGGGATATGTGAAGTCGCTCGTCTACGCCAACAAACCAGAAACGTTAGGGGACTTGGAAACCAACATTCGTGGCATTATTGCCAACATACGGCCCCATATGCTCGAAAAAGTAGTTGAAAATTGGACCTGTAGAATTGGCTTTATTCGAGCCAGCCGCGGCGGCCACATGCCCGAAATCATATTTAAACATTAATGGCATAAAATTATCCTTCCAATAAAGCCAAATTGATGGACATTAAAACAATTTTCTTGTGTTTTATTTCAATTCGAAGTTCTATACCTCTAAAAAAACACCCATTATATAGAAAAAAGGAGGTTTACATATACAAAAGTTATTTAATTTTTTCCAAAGTTAAAATTTTTGATTGCTTTTTATGATGAATTTCTGGTAAAAATGTTTACCAACTACTTCTCAGTTCAGACATCGCCTTGTCGAGTTATAAAAAGCTTAATAACTTTTAGATATTTCTTCTGATTTAAAAACTTAAAACCATGTTTTATTCTGAACTTAATTCTTGTTATATTTAAATAAACTTTTTTAAGTTTTCATATAAGAATAAGCAATAAAAAGCTACTAAATTCAAAATAATGGAAAAATTTTGTTTTGTTTCAAGATATTCTTAACAAATAAAAAAAATACTCTTGATTTACAAATATATCAAAAGCAAGTAAGAAAGTGATATAGTCGGTCAAGCCCGACCATACGTTACCCTTCACCACTAAGTTCAAAGGTATTCTTTTTCCTGTATAAAGATAAATATTTGCTAAATTCATTCAATCATACAAACACATTCTTAAAACTTATACATTTAGCCTGTTTCCGTCATTTGGACTTATATGTGAGAGCTAGGGTCAAATGTGGACCGATTATCTCGAAATTTGATTACAGTTGTTACAAAAATTACGTATGCAAAAAATAGACTTAAAATCCTCATTATCTTCGGATTTACGAGCGTTTTAGTGAATTTAGTCTCATTTAGTACGTTTTGAGAAAAGGGTTTGTATGGGAGCTATGGTCAAATGTGGACCGATTTCAACGAAATTTGGTACAGTGATTTAAGTTTATATAACTAACTAACTCCTACACTTGGATTTATTTCTGAAATTTTTTTGCACAATTTGTCATGTAGATAATAAGGCCTACAACCCAAGTTTCCCGAGTTCTTTTTTAGTGTGTCAGAGTATTATGATCTTGTAGTCATTCAAGTCATTTCGCTTATGATTTTACATGATTTTCATTAATAATTCCTATTGTTTGTTTAAACAATTTTTATAGCTATTCTTGTCTTTTCATTCCTTAGGATTTCATTTCATATTTTTGGATTTTTGTGGGCGTTTTTCGCCAATTTTTTGTGTTGTTGCTGTTGTTGTATTGTCTATTATTCAGTTTCATGTAGTCAATTGTCATAAATTTAAATTTCTTTGTTATCATACAATAATTTTTTAGGCTTTTCTTTCAATCCCCACCAAACTTTTTTATGGTGGGGGTTCAACAAAACTAAACAATTGGTTTTTGTTTATGTTCGAGATTTTTTTCTATTCAAGGGGAAGTGTTAACAAATTGTTATGGTAAACTTTTGTGGAAAAAAAAAAGTTTTGTTTAGCGTGAATTTTAACGGTTTATTTTATAGTTTTTTGGTAACAGTTAAATTTTGGTTACCAAGTAACAAAAAAAAAAAAAAAAATTTAAATAAAATATTTTTGTTTTGTGTATTAGTTTTAGAGGTGGTAAATTGTACACAGTTTTTGTTGATTGTTTGAACTTTTTATGACTTTGTATGAATATCAAGTTCAAAGTTTTTTTTTAATTTTTATAATTTTTCTCTGTTTTGTTTAGTTTTTTTGAGGATTTTTGTATAATGTTGAAGGGTTTAAAGGTTTAGGTGTTTCATTGTTAAATTTTTAGAGAAATATAACTTTTTAAATGTTCTAATAAAAGTTTTTATTATTGTGTTTGTTAAACCATGAATTACTTATAAAATTGATTTATTTTCAAAATTATTGATGTTTAAGTTTTTGTGTTATAAAAATTTAAAATTGAAAATTTTTTAATGGTATAAATTTTATTATAAATTTAAATCTTTATTCAGCATCTTTGCAAATTTTTTAATAATTTTTAAAGCTAGTCAAAATCATTATAAAATTAATTTACAAAATTGTTAAATATTTTTTAATTTCCTTTCTTATTTCAAGCTTTTTTTTTAATTTCTTTAAATATAATCTTTCATCAAAAACGCTTACATCTAGTTTCTTTTAAAATTACCATCCATTATTATTATGTTCATGTTTAAGTTTTATAACCCAGATTTATCTTCATATATATATCTTATATCTTATATCTACCACAAATCCGTGTAAATACCTCAAACACTGAGTAACAAAAAAAAAATTACATGTCAACACTAGAGTTTTAGTGGCTACCGTCTCTAGTGCCTGGCACACGTCAAATGTACCATTAAAAAAAAAAAAATACAAATAAAAATTCCATCTCCAGATTTATATCAAATGTAATAAAGTTTAAAGTCTAAGTGTAATATTAGAAGAAAAATACTTAAATGTATATTAACATTTATTAGAGATTTATCATTATTAAAAAGAAATTCATTTATTACCATTTTTTTGTTTCTTTGTAAGATAAATCTTAAGAAATGATCTTTCTTTCTAAGAGCAAGAGGAAAATATCTTTGGAATGGTAATAAAAAAAAAAAAAAAAAAACAACTGAAAATAATGCATTTAATAAGAGATTAAACAAATTGTCGAAAATTACAACATGAAGGAATTATAGGTAGTGGCCAAATGAGTATGAACGTGACAAAAAAAATATTTTTTTAGATCGTTTGAAAATAACTAAGAGGTGTAGAAATATTTTTTTCATTTTAGTGCTTTTTTTAAATAGGCGTGTTTTGTAGTAAAAGTAAAATTTTGTTAAGCGTAGGCACTTGTTTCAGGAAGCAAATGTTCTTCCTAAATTGATTGACTAATACTAAGATATGAAATCATTTATATTGAAAATTTAGTATTTAGGCGTTTTTTTTTATATTAGCAGTTTTTTTTAATTTATAATAAATTTTGTAATATTTTCATTCAATTTTTTAATAGACTTTTTAAACTTAAATTTATTGCAAACTTTCAAATGCGTGCACTTGTTAAAATATTATCGTTTGTTTTAGAGCTTTTTAATATAGGCGTGTTTTGTAGTAAGAGTATAATTTTGTCAAGACTAGGTGCTTTTTTTAGAAAGCACATGTTTTCCTAAATTGGTTGACTAATTCTAAGATATACAATTATTTATATTAAAAATTTAATATTTAGGCGCTTTTTTATATTATGAGTTTTTTTTTTTAATTTTAGTGAATTTTGTAATATTTTTAAAATTTTTTTAAAAAAATTTTATTTTTTCAAGCTTTGTAATTCATGCATGAGGCCCTATGCTCCACTGGGATATAAAATTATTTATATTGAAAATTTAGTATTTAAGCGCTTTTTTTTATATTATCAGTTTTTTTGATTTTTAAATAATATTTTAATATTCTTGAAAAATTTTTTTACTAACATTTTAAACTTAAATTTATTGCAAGCTTTGAAATTCATGCTCTTGTAGAAATATTTTTCCTTTTAAGTGCTTTTTAATATAGGCGTTTTTTGTAGTAAGAGTACAATTTTGTACAGAGTAGGTTCTTGTTTAAGGAAGCACACGTTTTCCTTAATTGGTTGACTAATACTAAGATACAAAATTATTTATATTGAAAATTTAGTATTTAGGCGCTTTTTTTATATTATGGGTTTTTTATATAGAAAATTTAGTATTTAAGCGCTTTTTTTATATTATCAGTTTTTTTGATTATTAAATAGTTTTTTAATATTCATGAAAAATTTTTTTAATAACCTTTTAAGCTTAAATTTATTGCAAGCTGTGAAATTCATGCTCTTGTACAAATATTTTTCCGTTTAAGTGCTTTTTAATATAGGCGTTTTTTGTGGTAAGAGTACAATTTTGTAAAGAGTAGGTACTTGTTTAAAGAAGCAAACGTTTTCCTTAATTGGTTGACTAATACTAAGATACAAAATTATTTATATTGAAAATTTAGTGTTTAGGCGTTTTTTTATATTATTAGTTTTTTAATTTTAATTAATTTTTTAATATTCTTAAAAATTTTTGTTTAATGACTTTTTAAACTTAAATTTATTGCAAGCTTTAAAATTCATGCTCTTGTAAACATATTTTTCCGTTTAAGTGCTTTTTAATATAGGCGTTTTTTGTAGTAAGTGTATAATTTTGTAAAGAGTAGGCACTTGTTTTGAGAAGCACACGTTTTCTTTAATTGATTGACTAATACTATGATATAAAATTATTTATATTGGAAATTTAGAAATTAGGCGCTTTTTATATTATCAGTTTTTTTTTAATTTTAATTAATTTTTTTCTTTTCTTGAAAATTTTTGTTTAATGACTTTATAAGCTTAAATTTATTGCAAGCTTTGAAATTCATGCTCTTGTAAAAGAATTTTTCCGTTTAAGTGCTTTTTTATAAAGCCGTTTTTTGTAGTAAGTCTATAATTTTGTAAAGAGTAATTGATTGACTAATACTATGATATAAAATTATTTATATTGAAAATTTAGAAATAAGGCGCTTTTTTATATTATCAGTTTCTTTTTAATTTTTAATGAATTTTATAATATTTTTAATACATTTTTTTAAACAATTTTTAAACTTAAATTTATTGCAAGTTTTGAAATTCATGCTAATGACTTAATAAAATCATGTTATTTAAGCTTTTTAAATAAAGTATGAAGTTAGAGCTTTCTTATTAAAAGGTTTTCTTTTGAACAAAAAGTGAAGTTTTCCAAAATAATGAAATCAGTTTAATGATATTTCTAGGAAAAGCAATAATTTAGGTGATATTACCAATCTTAGACTTATATGAAAGCTTTTGACAAGTAGCGCTTTATTTTGCGAAATGTGCTAAATTTGTATAGCAAGCTTTGTTGTTAGTACAAAGGCTTATTAAATAATTAATTACAATATAAAAATATATTATACATAAATTATAATTTTATATCACCTAAACTTTGTTATTATTTTGATTTAGTGCATTTTAGTTTAGTAGTTTTTGGCGTTTTTATAAAATAAAAGCTTTTTATTAATTTTGCAAAGAATAAATGTTATATTTAGTGAAATAATCTCAATATTAATGCTAAATTTTGCTAAAAGTGCAATTGCTTGTTATCTTATTTAATTTTAGTTAAATTGTGAAATTTTCTGTTTTAGTGCTTTTTGAAGTTTAATAATTTTTACATAAAATTGGAACTTTTGTATTAAATTTGAATAAATTTTGTTATGTTTTTTTTTATTCCAATTAATTTTGTTTTGTTTATAATAAAAGTTACTTTTTTATGTTAAATTGCAGATTTTAGCAACTTTCGAGTATTTATTAAAAAAGCGTTTTTTTTTTGTTTTTACGGGAAATAGTTTTTAAAACAATTTTGTTAAAAAGAAACTTTTAAGTGCTTTCTATATAATGACTTATAAAACGATTGATACAGATATGTGTTTTTTGAAATCAGTAAAATTTGCTTTATTTTGGGAATTTTGTGTTTTAGTGCTTTTTTTAAATGGAGAATTTTTATAAAATGATGTCTCTATTTTAAATTATTGCTCTAACGCTTATGACTGACTCACAGACCGATTCATCACCGCCTAACTCCAAACGACTAAGCTAGAAATTTCATATTTGGTTTTACTTTAAAACCCAGTCTTTATGTATGTTGACAGCAAGTGACCTTACAGTGGGCAATTGATTTGAAGGTTTTCGTTGTGCAAATTTGGACATACTAAAATATTTCCGCTCCTGTCTGATACCTACTACCTAGAATGGATTAAATTGTATACATGATCATGACAGATCCGCACGCAAGCTTTTATTACTTGTTCATGAAGAATTTCATTAAATTATATATAAACATTTTATACATCAATAGAAAGGGAATTTTATGTAATTTTAAGTAAAGTTACAAATTTTTCACAATTTAAAAACTGATTTAAGATTTTTATCGAAAAAGTGCAACAACAATAAGTTTACATAATTTTGCAATCATTTTTTGCAAAAATCTTTTAAACTAAACAAGATATAATGAGGATTTTTGGACACAGTATAGACCAATATATGATAATTTGTTGATTCCAGAACGAGTTCTAAAATTTTAATAAACATTTTTAAATTCAGAAAAGTACAATTTTTGTAGTAAATTTATATAATTTTTTCGCAAAAATTTCTAAGTATTATGATAATTTTATGATAAATTTATGACAATTTTTGGACACAGTATAGACCAATATCTTAGAAATTCAGAAATATAAATTTCAGAACGGGTTCTGAAATTGTATACATTTATATAATTTTGAATACAGAAGAATATGCTTTTCGAAAATTTTAGTTTCTTTTTTTAGAGAAACGGGCAGTGTGATCCTATTTATGCCCGGGCCCTATCAGATTTTTGCACAGACCTTACAAGCTTTACAACTTTTGTTATTTAATTAAAAAAATATTAGAAATCAATAATCAAATTTCCTACAGACACAAAAAACTCAAGTTTTGTTCAAAATTTTATGATTTCGACTACGATTGGTTGTAGGGTGCATGTCCAAAATCATTAAACATATAAGTTACACGCATCCCAGGAGCCTAATCTTTTGGAAAATGTTTAAAAAAATGAAGTCTTTTGAAAAAAATTTCAAAAATATGGAAAAAAATAGAGATACATTTTTTTTTGGGGAAAAAAATGTATTTTTTCAAGCTTTTTCGGTACACAAACTTTAAAGAATTTGTCTGTTTTATAAACTTTACATAATTACATTTTTTTATTCTTGTTTAGAATAGAATTTTATCAGCAATCTTACAGTATTTTTTAAAAAAAATTCCGTCTTACCAAAAATGATTTATAAGAAAAAAAAAAAAAATCCAGAAGTCATGCCAAAAAATTGACAAAAAAATGTTTAGAGTCAAATGTCTTTTAAACTATAGGGGATAAGTTACTTTTTTAAGAAATTTTTGAAAATGTAAAAAGCTTCCGAGGTGAGCAACTTTGCTTCACTGTAAAGCCCCTTGTGCTACTAATAGATATGTCCTTTAATATTGCTCTAAAAGCCTAGTTTTTCTTCTACTAATCTTCCAAATTTTGTCAAAATCCTTCCAGTAGCTTAGAAAATGCTGATTTAATACCAAAAAAAAAAACAAGTAAGAAAGTGCTATAGTCGGTCAAGTTTGACCATACGATACCTTCACCACTAAGGTCAAAACTTATATATTTAAGCTATTTCCGTCATTTGGACTTATATGAGAGCTAGGATCAAATGTGGACCGATTATCTCGAAATTTGGCAAATTGATTACAGTTGTTACTAAAATTATGTTTGCAAAAAATTGAATTAAAAATTCTCATTATCTTCAGATTTATGAGCGTTTTAGTGATTTTAGTCTCATTTGGTGGGAAAAGTTTGTATGGGAGTTATGGTCAAATATGGACCGATTTCAACGAAATTTGGTACAAAGATTTTGTTTTATATAAGCAGTATTTATTTTAAATTTCATGAAAATATATTGATATTTGTGCCAAATTTCATCAAATTATCTTTAGAATTGCTACCTGGACATGATTTACATGGGGGTCCCTCATCCAGCCGGACTGACATCATTAAATCGACTTGGAAAGTTATTCTAACCCTATTGTTATACTAAAAGGTGGGTCGAAGACAAATATTTCTATGCGTTACATACATCAGCACAAACGTATAATACCCTTTCCACCTATGTATGGTGGTGAAGGGTATACAAATGAGCAAATACTGTTTGAATTATTTAATATTTTGGGGAATTATTCATGAAAAGTAATCGAAATAGGTACAATTCTTTAGCGTGTAAAAAATTAGATGTTACTTCATGAAGGTTTGAATAAGACTCATCTTGAAAAAGACAAAAAGTTTGATATAAAGACAAAATTTTGATATATCTTTGACCCTAACATTTTTTTTTTTTCAAATATACGCTTTTTTTAATCAGGGGCCAAATTACCGCGTTCGATATCGATCGAAAACTCTGACTTTTAAGCAAATATTGTGAAGTATACTTTAGGGATGTTCAAAGTTACTTCTATGCAAAAAGTTTATTGAAATTTGGTATCCATTTTGATTCGTTTTTAAAAACATATACATAGCTCAATTAAAACTCTTTTACTAGTGGTTATATTTTGGCAAATAACTACAAAAAAAATAAACTAAATTGAGCATCTTTTAATTAACTTTGATTATCCTTAAAGTATGCTATAAATGTTTTGAAAATATCTAAGATTGCGATCGATATCGAATGCGGTAATTTGGGCCCAGTTGTATTGTTTTCCAACATTAAAAATTTATTTATTTTTAATAATAAAAATTTGAACAATTTATAGCCGCTAATAAGGAAATGTCCCTCTTAGATTGACCACCATCTGTGCCAATGTAATACTTATGATACAAATTGCTACTGCATGTGATATTTTTTCTCGATCACAGAAAAAATCGTTAAAAATAGGAAAGAAGTCAGCATCTAACACTAACTACGGATATAAAATAACACAAATTAAAGATTGTACGTGTTTTAACCAAATACAATTACAGACATACACACATACACACATATATAAAGGTATATATAGATGGCAAGGAAAAACTATAAAAGCTAAGAAGAAAAAAATGATTGTAGTTTAATGCTAATGTTCCATGGATGTGTTAGATACTTTTATTTCAATTCATTTTATATCTTTCAAAAACACATTTGGCTGAAAACGTAAAACAAGAAGCATTAATACATTAAAACATTAACAGCTGCTTGGTTGGTTGGTTGGTTTGTTCGTTTGGTCGAAAGAAGAAACGGCGGTTTTTAAAGAAAAAAAAAAAAAACATTTTTTAAAGCCATAACAAAGCAACAATATAAAGTAAAAATTAATGTTGCTGTTTGTTGCAACAAATTGATGACCAAGTTTTTCTAAACACTTTTTTTACTTGGTTTCTTTTTATTTTATGTTTCATTGCCACAAATGGCAAAATGTTGGTGCTGCTGTTGCAAATGCTCTAGCGGCACAAACCGTCTGGCTGTGTATAGTAATAGTCCGCACAAGTGGCACGTGCGATCACTTGCTTTAGTTTTTTTTCCTTCTTTGGACTTAGTATTACTTTAATATTAAGGCTCCATTGCTTTATATTTTTTCTTTTATTATCCAATGACTATTTTTATAGTTTTTCCTTTTTGTGCAAATGTGCGAAGTGTTTTACATTTAGACTCAAACTCTGTATTGAGGTACCAAAAAACCTCAACGGCTGCAACAATTTAAAGAAAAAACAAAAACAAAAAAAAAACATTAGCCTTCATTCATAAAGCCTGACCTCAATATGTTGCATGTGTTTTTTCTTCAGATTTTTGGTTTTAAGCCAAAGCGAGCATTTTCTTAGTATGTGGCATTAATGCTACAACTATTGGCATTGGCTAGCCTGACTTATTTGCCACAAGCTATAAACATTTTACATTAGTAATAGAAACCAAAAATAAAAAATTATGATAAAGCTACTTGAAATAAAAATAAATTTTCTTATTTTTGTTTTTTTTTTCCTAAGAAAATTCTCGGTCTTGGTCAAGTTTTATGTGTTTTTTTTTTCTTTAACTGATACTTAAACTTTTTTTGGTTTTACTAATCTTTTCGAATCTTTTTAAGGTTGTTTTTTTAAGATTTTTGGTTTATTGTTTTTTGGTGATTTTTTTTGCTGATTTTTCCTACAAATTTAGCTAAAACATTGAAGATAAAGTTTGATAATGCTATAAAATTTATTTATGATGTAAATGTTCACCTTGTAAAGTGTTTCGCTTTTATTTTGCTAACTTTCAAAAAAAGAAGATTTGAAGCTTTAAATATTTTTCAGTTTTTAACATGAAAAAAAACAAAATTGATGATGTTTTAAAAATCCCCCTATGAACTTGAAAAAAAAAAAAATCAAAAGTTTTAAATTATTAACTGTATATTTAACTGCTACAAGAGTTTCAAGTTTGTATTTTTGAAACTTAACTTTGGATGATTATTAGATGACTTCAAATACAAAAATCTATTTTTCTTGAAAAATTAACTTTTTGTAAAATAGCGTTTTTTCTCAATTTAGAGCTTTTTGATCAAAAATAAATTTTAAATGTCAAAAACGTTTTTCTAAGAAGCTGGTTTTATATTTTAAGTATTTATTAAATTAAAAAAAAAAATATATTTTTTTAAAATAGCGTTTTTCTTATATAAGTGCTTTTTGATCAAATTAATTTTATGTAAAACTAAAGTTTGTATTTTTGAAATTTAACTTTGGATGTTTATTAGATGACTTCAAATACAAAAATCTATTTTTCTTGAAAAATTAACTTTTTGTAAAATAGCGTTCTTTTTTCAATTTAGTGCTTTTTGACAAAAAATTTAATTTAAATGTCAAAAACGTTTTTCAAGGAAGCTGGTTTTATATTTTAAGTATTTAATAAATTAAAAAAAAAATATTTTTTTAAAATATCGTTTTTCTTAAATAAGTGCTTTTTGATCAAATTAATTTTATGTAAAAATAAAGTTTTTCTAAGAAGATGCTTTTATAAATTATGTGCCATGATTGACCAAAAAAAAAATATTTATAGAATTTTTGTTAAATCTTGAAATCTAACTTTGGATGTTTATTAGATGACTTCAAATACAAAAATCTATTTTTCTTGAAAAATTAACTTTTTGTAAAATAACGTTCTTTTTTCAATTTAGTGCTTTTTGATAAAAAATTTAATTTAAATGTCAAAAACGTTTTTCAAGGAAGCTGGTTTTATATTTTAAGTATTTATTAAATTTTTTCAAAAAAAAATATTTTCTTAAAATAGCGTTTTTTTTAAATAAGTCCTTTTTGATCAAATTAATTTTATGTAAAAATAAAGTTTGTATTTTTGAAATTTAACTTTGGATTATTAGATGACTTCAAATGCAAAAATCTATTTTTCTTGAAAAATTAACTTTTTGTAAAATAGCGTTTTTTTTTTCAATTTAGTGCTTTTTGATAATAATAAATTTTAAATGTCAAAAACGTTTTTCTAAGAAGCTGGTTTTATATTTTAAGTATTTATTAAATTAAAAAAAAATTTTTTTTTAAAATAGCGTTTTTCTTAAATAAGTGCTTTTTGATCAAATTAATTTTATGTAAAAATAAAGTTTGTATTTTTGAAATCTAACTTTGGATGTTTATTAGATGACTTCATATGCAAAAATCTATTTTTCTTGAAAAATTAACTTTTTGTAAAATAGCGTTTTTTTAATTTAGCGCTTTTTGATAAAAAATTTAATTTAAATGTCAAAAACGTTTTCTAAGAAGGTGGTTTTATATTTTAAGTGTTTATTAAATTAAAAAAAAAAATATTTTTTTAAAATAGCGTTTTTCTTAAATAAGTGCTTTTTGATCAAATTAATTTTATGTAAAAATAAAGTTTGTATTTTTGAAATCTAACTTTGGATGTTTATTAGATGACTTCAAATACAAAAATCTATTTTTCTTGAAAAATTAACTTTTTGTAAAATAACGTTCTTTTTTCAATTTAGTGCTTTTTGATAAAAAATTTAATTTAAATGTCAAAAACGTTTTTCAAGGAAGCTGGTTTTATATTTTAAGTATTTATTAAATTTTTTCAAAAAAAAATATTTTCTTAAAATAGCGTTTTTTTTAAATAAGTCCTTTTTGATCAAATTAATTTTATGTAAAAATAAAGTTTGTATTTTTGAAATTTAACTTTGGATTATTAGATGACTTCAAATGCAAAAATCTATTTTTCTTGAAAAATTAACTTTTTGTAAAATAGCGTTTTTTTTTCAATTTAGTGCTTTTTGATAATAATAAATTTTAAATGTCAAAAACGTTTTTCTAAGAAGCTGGTTTTATATTTTAAGTATTTATTAAATTAAAAAAAAAAATTTTTTTAAAATAGCGTTTTTCTTAAATAAGTGCTTTTTGATCAAATTAATTTTATGTAAAAATAAAGTTTGTATTTTTGAAATCTAACTTTGGATGTTTATTAGATGACTTCATATGCAAAAATCTATTTTTCTTGAAAAATTAACTTTTTGTAAAATAGCGTTTTTTTAATTTAGCGCTTTTTGATAAAAAATTTAATTTAAATGTCAAAAACGTTTTTCAAGGAAGCTGATTTTATATTTTAAGTATTTATTATATTTTTTCCGAAAAAATTTAACTTTCTTAAAATAGCGTTTTTTTTTTAAATAAGTGCTTTTTGATCAAATTAATTTTATGTAAAAATAAAGTTTGTATTTTTGAAATCTAACTTTGGATGTTTATTAGATGACTTCAAATGCAAAAATCTATTTTTCTTGAAAAATTAACTTTTTGTAAAATAGCGTTTTTTTCAATTTAGTGCTTTTTGATAATAATAAATTTTAAATGTCAAAACGATTTTCTAAGAAGCTGGTTTTATATTTTAAGTATTTATTATATTTTTTCCGAAAAAATTTAACTTTCTTAAAATAGCGTTTTTCTTAAATAAGTGCTTTTTGATCAAATTAATTTTATGTAAAAAAAAGTTTTTATTTTTGAAATTTAACTTTGGATTATTAGATGACTTCATATGCAAAAATCTATTTTTCTTGAAAAATTAACTTTTTGTAAAATAGCGTTCTTTTTTCAATTTAGTGCTTTTTGATAAAAAATTTAATTTAAATGTGAAAAACGTTTTTCTTAGAAGCTGGTTTTATATTTTAAGTATTTATTATATTTTTTCCGAAAAAAATTTAACTTTCTTCAAATAGCGTTTTTTCTTAAATAAGTGCTTTTTGATCAAATTAATTTTATGTAAAAATAACGTTTTTAGGGGAAGCTGGTATTATATATTATGTTTAATACTTGACTAGAGAACATTATTAAAAGTTTTTTTTTTTGAAAATTGGAAATAGCGGTTTTTTTAATAAACAAGTCTTAGCAGATGCCAAAATTATGTGACCATGACAATTTTCAAGTTTGTCTGCTTGAAATCCAGTTTTTGATGATTTAAATATGCCTTGGTATAAGAGTATCTAATTTTCCGAAAAATATTTAACTTTCCTAAAATAGCGTTTTTTTTTAATTTAGTGCTTTTTGATCAAATAAATTTTATATAAAAATAAAGTTTTTAAAAGAAGATGCTTTTATAAATTATGTGCAATGATTGACTAAAAAAAATTATTTAAAGAATTTTTGTTAAATCTTAGCTAATGCTTAACGAATTTAATCATGAAATTATTGATTTTGTGTGTTTGAAAACCAGTTTTTGATGTTTTTACGATGCCTTTGTATAAGAGTATATAATTTTTCGAAAAATATTTAGCTTTCTTAAAATAGCGTTTTTTTAATTTAGTGCTTTTTGATCAAATAAATTTTGTATGAAAATAATATCTTTCCAAGAAGATGGTTTTATAGATTATGTGTAATGATTGACTAAAAAGCATTACGGTATGTTAAGAATTTTTTTGTAAATACGGAATGTAATCATGAATGTAATCATGAAACTATTAAGTTTGTATGTTTAAAAACCAATTTTTGATGATTTAAAGATGCCTTTGGATATAAGTATCGAATTCTTCGAAAAAATTGAACTTTCTAAAAATAGCGTTTTTTTAATTAAGTGCTTTTTGATCAAATATATATAAAAATTACCTTCTTGCTAATAAAGCTGCTTTTATAAATTATGTGTAATGATTGACTGGAAACCATTATTAAAAGAATTTGTTAATATGGTAATAGCGATTTTCTTAACAGCAAGTCTTAGCTAATGCTTAATAAGTATAAACATAATAAGTATTAATTTGTATGTTTTAAACCCAGTTTTTGGTGATTTAAATATGTCTTTGAGTAAGAGTATCTATTAATCCGAAAAAAATGTATTTAAAAAAAACGTTTTTTTTTTAATTTAGTGCTTTTTGAAAATTATGATTTTTTAATGTCATGGTTTTATATTTAAAGTGTAAAGATTGATTAAAGATCATTATTAAAGGTTTTTTTTTTGAACATAACTTTTTCTTTTGTCTCTGTTAAATAAGCGCTTTTCTAAAAAAACGCCATTATGTAATATTATTTTCTAAGATTGCGCCAAATGTTATCAAGTTCATATATTTGAAACCCTTATTTGAATTTTAAGATGTTTATGATTACAAGAATCTATTTTAAAAAAAAAAACTTAAATTTAAAAAAAAGCGTTTTTTTTTAATTTAGTGCTTTTTGAAAATTAATATTTTTAAATCAGCTGATTTTATATATAAAGTGTAAAGATTGATTAAAGTTTTTTTTTCAACATAACTTTTTCTTTTGCCTTTGTTAAATAAGCGCTTTTCTAAAAAAACGCCATTATGTAATATTATTTTCTAAGATTGCGCCAAATGTTATCAAGTTCATATATTTGAAACCCTAATTTGAATTTTAAGATGTTTATGATTACAAGAATCTATTTTTTTAGAAAAAACCTTTACTTTTTTGAAAAAAAGGTTTTTGTTTAATTTAGTGCTTTTTGATAGTTTTAAACTGTTTGGGAATTTTGCAATGTTCTAAGAAGCAGGTTTGGAAAATTATTTTATTATAATATTTTTTTTGTTGATTATAATTCTTTTTTTAGTCTTAGTTAAATAAGCGTTTTTTTCGAGAATATGACATTACATAAAATTGGCCATTCCTAGAAGCAGGTATTTAAAAATAAATCTTAATGAATAGAATTTGAATTAATTTATCCTAAATTTGGCAAAGTTTATTTATTTTAAAATTTTTTTTGCAGTGCTTTTAAATAAGCGTTTTTTCAAAGATTACATTTTATATAAAATTAGTGATTATTAAGAAGATGGTTTTATGCAAAAGATGATAGTTTTTAGTAAAACAAATATAATTTTGATTATAAGGAATTAATTTTGTCTTTTTTTATTTAAGCGCTTTTCAAAAATATGATAAATATTATGAGAATTTATGCAAAAAAGCAATTTTAGAAAGCAGATTTCACGAAATAAAAACTCTTTAATAAATAGACAATATAGCAAAAGCGTTTTTGAAATTTTGTACTTATTTGGTATAAAATGAGCGATTTCTATATAGCAGATATTATTAAATGGTTTTTGCGCATTTTTTTTTTTATTATGCGGTTTTTGGCATCATTTTTAAATAAGCGCTTTTTCAAAATATGGCAACTATTCACATTGCTGTGTGAAAAAGGGTTTAAAGGCAACTTATTTTATAATGAAACTTAAATTATCTTTTCTACCTATTGTATTGCCAATCGTTGCGTCATTAAGTTTGTTATAGCGTTTTTTTTAAATCAGCGTTTTCTGAAACTATTATTAATTTTATACAAATTATGCGAGGCTTATTTTTTTTTTAAATATTGGCGATATTTGCGATATAGATGAAAATATCTGCAAATTTTTTGGATTATGTAGTTTTATATGCCTTTTTGAAATAACCGTTTTTTTTAATATATTGCATTTATATAAGGAAATTTTAAGAAAAAGCTTGATTAAAATAACATTAATTACTCGTAGTCAACAATATTGTAAAAAAAAAAGAATTGATCACTAAAATTTTTGAGTTTTTCCTTCTTCTAAATAAGCGCTTTTAAAACTATTACTATTTTTGTATGAAAAAGCGATTTTTAAAAATATGTCTTTATTGAATGGGTTAAATTTTAGATTAAATATCATATTTTTGTAGGAATAAAACCTAACTTATATTAAATCTATGTTTTAAATTATGATATGTGTTTTCTTTAATATAATATTTTCAGTTAGCGCTTTTTGAAAATTTTGTTACATGTTAATTTATATGTAAAGTTAAGTTAAGTTAAACTGTGATATTAGTAAAAGTTAAAATTAACTACTATTTGATATTATAACAACATTAATGATATTGGCGCTTTTTAAATTAACGTTTTATTCATCTTAATTTTTAGAAATAACTAAAAATTTTACGATGTTCTAGTCAAAAAAGAACCTTCAAAAAAACTTTGAAAAATTATTTTTTTTAGCGATTTTTTGCCAAATAAGCGTTTCCATTAAATTTAGAAAAAATTTATTAAACGGAAATATAACAAAAAAATTCGCCATATAACAAAAGTTATGGCGAATATTAAAATTTTCAATAAGAAAGCTTTCTAATAAAAAAAGCTTTTTAATATATTAAGCGTTTCTTGTGCTACGGCAAGAAAAGTTTGATTTAAAGAAAAAAATGGCATTGGTTTGATAGAGAGAAATAGTTGATATAGAGAAAATTTTTAACATGAAATTTTATATGTCGATAATCCACTATATAACTAAATTAATTATAAACAAATATATTTTTTTCTAATGTATTTTCGTTTACCTTTTTATAAAAAGCAGAAGCTTCCTCTTTAAAGCTTTTTTGAAAGGGAAATTAAGCAGACACTTGGCTTCCGGAGAAATTACCGTAGAGTATATTTCCGTTTCATGCATTTGAGAGCTTTGCCTTAATAAAAAATTTTTGTTAGAAATTTGATTTAAAAAGAAAGGGAAATGAAGTGCCGTTTAAAAGACTTCTTTAGAATTCGATTTTATGTATTATAAGTAAATAGAAGTTTTGATTACAAAAAATTTATCTAATTTAAAAATAAACTAAAATTTTGTTAAATATGGAAGGTTTTTTTATGTTAATATTTTGAAATTCCTTCCAAATCTTTGAAAAGTATAGAGGTAAAATGTGGTGAAAGGGAGAGATAAATAAACACTGTGATTGTACGCCATCTATTGTTAGGTAGACATATTAATTAAACATTTTATTCTACAGCTAATTTCATTTCTTTTGCATCGACGCCACAGTGGGATGGTAGAAAATAGAATGGAAATAAACCTTCGGGCGGATTTAAAAAAAAAAAATTGTATGTTTTGGGGGAGCTTAAGTTTTGACCCTGGAAAGCCTAGCTTTTACCGAAGCGGCAAAATCGGACCAAAAGTAGGGCTTTTTAGACTCATAAATCTTTTAAGTGATACATAACTGTCATTTTCCAACCGATGTTAAGAATCATAGAAATTAGATAAATTTTGTTTACAACTCGCACACGGTGGAATTATGGATCAAAATTTTAAAGATTTCCCTAAGGCCTAATTCGAGAGACTCTGGTATTAACACAGAATTAACTCCATTATTAACTTTGTTATGTTTTCTTTTAAAAAATTATAAATATCTTATATTTTCCTTAAGAAATTTTGTAAATAACTAAAAAACAATGAACAAATCGTCGGCCTATATCTAAAATAGCTTATCTGCAAAATTCTGAAATTTCAGGAGAAGCAAACAACTCTTTTATTCTCTAATTGGTGAGTCTTTAACAATGTGATCTTTTACAATATGATTGATAGACTCCTTCTAATTTTTTTTAAATAAAAACCAATATTAGCGATTTTACGGTAGATCAGCCGTTTTGTCTTCGAAAATTTTTATATAAAATTTTAAAATGTGTAGATAAACCATTTTGTTCATAGTGAATTTGTAGGAAAGTGTATTGCATAATATAATTAAAGAAATTTAAAATTTAATTTTTTTAAGTCGAATATCTTTAAAACCGTAAGGACAAGCATGTCGCAACGTTTTTTGCAGATCTAGATCTAAATATTTCATTCTTAAAATCAGTTGGAGAATAAAAATTATATATCGTTTTAAGTGATTTATGGCTCTGTGAAGCCCTACTTTAGGGAGCCGATTGTGCCACCCCAGTAAATGCTTTCCAGATTTAAAACTTTAGCTCCCCAACACTTTAATGGTTTAGAAATTGCGGACTTATCTAAATTCCATTTTTCCGACATCCCACTGTCATCGCATTGTGGTAAATCTAATGATGTGGTTTTATAGAGAAGAGTCTAGATATTAAGGACCAATAATTGTTTTGAAAAAAGAAAACAAGTAAGAAAGCGCTATAGTCGGTCAAGCCGACCATACGATACCCTTCACCACTAAGGTCAAAGGTGTTATTTCCTGTATAAAGACAAATATTTGCTAAATTTTGCCATCATACAAACATTTTCTCAAAACTTATATATTCAACCTGTTTCCGTCATTTGGACTTATATGAGAGCTAGGGTCAAATGTGGACCGATTATCTCGAAATTTGGCAAATTGATTACAGTTGTTACAAAAATTATGTATGCAAAAAATTTTCATTTTCTTTAGATTTCCGAGCGTTTTAGTGATTTTGTGTCTCATTTAGTGCGTTTTTAAAGAAGAGTTTGTATGGGAGCTATGGTCAAATGTGGACCGATTTCAACGATATTTGGTACAGTGATTTAAGTTTACATAAGCAGTATTTGTTTTAAATTTCATGAAAAAATATTGATATTTGTGGCCAATATATAAATTCCGGGAAGTGGGACCTATGGGAGGTACCATAAATAATGGACCGATTTTGACCAATTTCAATAGCCATGGTCCTATTATCAAAAAAAAAAATATCTGTGCCAAATTTCATCAAATTATCTTTAGAATTGCGACCTGTAGTTTGATTACAAGGTTTACATGGGGGTCCAGCCAGCCAGCCAGACGGACGGCCGGACGGACGGACATCGCTAAATCGACTCAGAAAGTGATTCTAAGTATATTGGTATACTCTAAGACAAATATTTCTATGCGTTACAAACATCAGCACAAACTTATAATACCCTTTCCACCTATGGTGGTGAAGGGTATAAAAAACTCATATTATATGTTATAAAAAAGGTATTGAAATGCGCAAAATGTTCTATATAGAAAAGTGATGACATTTGTCATCAAACTCAGTAGCACTTGCATCGAATATAGTTTCACAGCTTTAAACTTGATGTTGATTTTATTAAGATAATAAGTCTGTAGAAGAATATACTTAATTTCGCTTATAGTTTAGGAGATATTAGGAAATCAAAAAAGCTCTACAAAATGTAGTGTTTTCGTTGTTTTTTTTTTGGACCAAAACTAAGTTGGCTCGATTTTTCTCGGTGGTCCTACTATAACCAATTGAAAAGTGAAAGTCTCTTCTTTAGATTGAGTGAAAAAAATTCACCGAAATTTAATGAGTTCAAAATTTTCTAAAAAAAAGTCACACAAATTGTTATGCACAATTAAGGCAAAAAGTGTTGCAGTCATTTAGGCGTAAATTTTTAATCAATTGCATTTAAGGGATTTCACGGATTTCAATTAAAATTAGTAAAGCTCCTTAAAGGGTCAACCGATAGACGTTTGCCTAAGTTCATAAAATTCTGTTGAGCATTGCGGCTTATATTGTGAAGAAAAATAAGTGAAAAAAATTAGGCTCCAAAGTAGGTACCCCAAGGAGTGGACGGATTTCAACGTTAATTAGTACAGCTCTTTATCAAAAACTGTTGTTAATTCCGGCTTATACATTGAGAACAAAAATAAGTGAAAAATGGGGATCCAAGGCAGGTACCTCAAAGAGTCAAATGTCATTTAAGATAGCCTAGTCCCTTAGGAAAATCCTTTTTTGAAAATGTAACTCTTAGTGAAATACTGTAATTATACGCCATCTGTTGTTAGATAGACGGATTATATATACATAATTCTCCGACAACATTCCAATTGGAACAAGGGGAACTTCTCTCAGACACTGAGCTGCATCTGAAAGGGACCTACGTTTTAACTCCGGCTCCGAACGGAAAATGCATTAGTTAGAGAAGTTTTACATAGCCTAGCACTCAATAACCAGTGTCTAGCCAAGTTATGAGGTGAACCGCCGTTTTTTATACCCACCATCAAAAGAATTGTGGAGAATGGAGATTGTCATTCCGCTTGTAATTTCCTTAATATTGGCTCAAAAACAAAAAATGATATATATTCTGAATCCTTATGAAATTCTAAGACGATTGAGCGATGTCTGTCTGTTGAAATCACGATAACGCCTAAACGAAAGGAGTTAGCTCACTGAAACTTAGTAAAACTATTCTTCATCTCTGAGAAGAAATTGGGCAAAATCGGTTCACATTTGACCATAGCTCCCGTATAACCTCGTCTAGGCTAATCCCTTATTTGTTAATAAACATTACATTAGCCCTAGGCAGCGTGTAAAATTTCATCAAAATCGGTTCACATTTAGCCATAGCTCCCATACAAAAAACTTACGAAAACAGCCTAAATTTCACCTAAAATACACTTAAATGCCAATAAATCTAAAAGTATAACAGATATAACCACTAAGAAAGTCTTATGTCAATGCCAGCCAGTGTGCAAAATTTTGTAGCAATCGGTCACAATTTGACCCAGCTCCCATATAAAAAACTTACGAAAACACAAAAATTCAAAAAGAAAAGGGGATTTATGCCCCTCTGTCCGTCAGATAAAATCATGATAGCTCCTTAACTACAAAAGCTAGTAAGACTAAATTAAGCATAAGGAAGTCTTATGTCAATGTCAGCCAGTGTGCAAAATTTTGTCACAATCGGTCACCATTTCACCATAGCTCCCATATAAAAAACTTATGGAAACACAAAAATACATAAAGAAAAGGTTGTTTATGTCCGTCTGTCCGTCAGATAAAAGCACGATAGCGCCTTAACGAAAAGAGATAGAGGGACAAAATTTTACAAAAGTATTTTGGATATCTTGAAAAAGATGTGTGCTGAAAATGGACAAAATCGGTTCAAATTTAGTTAGAGCTCTCAAATAACCTCGACCCGCGAAACACATTAATGTTGACAGATTGAATACAATTGTAATAGCTATGACGATTAAATTTAAAATAGGGAAGTTTTATGCAATTTTTGATCAGTTTATTAAATTTTATAGGAATCAGTCCATATTTGACTTTAGCTTTCATATAAAAAACACTCACGGAAACCAAAAATCTTAGCAAACTCCAGTTAAAAGCTATTAAAAGAAACATCGTGTCAAAGCTGTAAAACCTACAGCTTTGAGACGTCGTCGATGCAAAATAAACAAAATGTCTAAATAATGAGTCTACTGTGAACCGCCGTAGCTTAGCAGGTTAGACATCCGCCTAGCATACCATAGGTTCCAAGTTCGCCTATGGACGATGCTGTGATAATTAAAAATTTAAATTGAAATAAATATTCCCAGAATTTAATACTTGTCATGACTAGGGCTCTAACCCAGGCAAAATCTGAGTCGTTCGGTATTCTTTAAGTCTAAGAACAATATATGCGTTACAAATATAAGCACAAATTTATAATATTCTTTACACTTATGGTGGTGTAAGGTATAAAAACTCAACCATACAAAAATGTTTGGAGTACGAAGTATACAACATGTCTATTTGGGCTAAGTGTAATGTTCGTGGCAATGAGACGCCAAATTGATCTTGAATCCAGAATCATGTTGGAGGCAAAAACTTTACTTTTAGTATTTTTACATAGAGAAAATATGGTCCAATTTACTATAAAAATGGCTGAACTTGAACATAGTTTATTTGAATCTTATATTCTTAAACGAGCAATAATTGTATGTATATATATATATATATATATATATATATATATATATATATATATATATATATATATATATATATATATATATATATATATAGAATGGCTATCTCGAAAACGGCTCTAACGATTTTGATAAAATTTGGAAGAACCTTGGAACCTTTGCCTCTAAGAGGGTAAAAAGGGGAAAAAATCGAAATCTCCTAAAGTAATAGGTATAGAAACAAAATTAAAATTACGTTTTAAACAGCTATAAAAATAAGCGGACAGGTGTTTGGTACTTTTTTGAAACTATGTCCGATAGGGGGTAAAAAAGAGTGAAAATAGTTTTTTTGGTACTTTTTTAACCCACTCTTATATTTTAAACTAAAAAATATTGAAAGGAACTTTGTACAGCAGTCAATAGATGTGAAAGAAATATTGAATACGAACTTGGTACTTTTTTGATTTTGGGGCCAAAATGGGTAAAACAGGGATGAAATGATAACTTAACATCTCAAAAGTAATATTAATAGGAATTAAGTTAACTGCGTTTTAATAAAATGTACCGAATTCAATTGGTACCGAAGAAGTATCAAATAAGCATATGGAACTTTTTGAAAGTAGTGGATAAAAAGGGGAAAAATGAGTAATGTTATAACTTTTAAACAAATGAATGTTTGTATGTATGTTCTTTATAGAATAGTAAACTGTGAATATGGTCATATTATGCTCTTTAGCGAAGATGTTGCGGATAAGCCGGCAAAGATTTTTAAGTTGGTAAGACTAATTTCCGTTAGGTGGCGCCAATGAAAATTACTAATAATTAATTAAATCGTAAACTGTATATTTAATCATGCTATGATCTTTAGCAAAGTTGTAGCGCATGAGAAGGCAAGGTTTTTTAGTTGGTGCGGATAAGCCGGCAAAGATTTTTAAGTTGGTAAGACTAATTTCCGTTAGGTGGCGCCAATGAAAATTACTAATAATTAATTAAATCGTAAACTGTATATTTAATCATGCTATGATCTTTAGCAAAGTTGTAGCGCATGAGAAGGCAAGGTTTTTTAGTTGGTGTGAATAATTTCCGACAGGTGGCGCTACTGAAAATTACTCAAAGTCAATTTTATCGTAAGCTGTACATTTAATCATGCTATAATCTTTAGCAAAGTTGTTGCACATGAGCCGACGAATGCTTCTTAATTGGTATGAAAAAATTTCGACAGGTGGCGCCAATGAAATTTACTCAAAGTCAATTTAATCGTAAGCTGTACATTTATTCATGATATAATCTTTAGCAAAGTTGTTGCGGATAAGCCGACGAAGGTTTATTAATGGGAATTACCAAAGTCCAACAGGTGGCGCCACTAAAAATTACTCAAAATTAATTAAATCGTAAACTGTGCATTTGATTATGTTATAATCATTAGCAAAGTTGTTACGCATAAGCAGACGAAGGTTTCTTAGTTGGTATGAACAACTTCAGGTGGCGCCACTGAAAATTACTCAAACTGAAATGAATCGTAAACTGCGCATTTGATCAGGCTATAGTATTTAGCAAAGTTGTTGAGCATGAGTCGACGGAGGTTTCTGTTGGTATGACCAATTTCCAAAATTTTTCAAAATGAGTTAATCTGTAAACTATGCAAACTACGTGTTGATCCGAAAAAATAAATAAAATAATTCGAAATTAACTGAATATTTGCACAAATTGCTTATCATAAAGCTCCGAGCAAGGCTCGGTCAACCAGGTACTGATTTATTAATTATATAAGTTTACTAAATACACAAATTAGCTATGCCCGGTCAGCTTCACTGCCTTGAGATCAGTTTTCTTCGATAATAAATTTATTTAAAGTTTTGAATTTCAGGAATTTACTGATATCAAAAAACAAAAATGTGTATAATTTTTCAAATATATGTATCTATTATACTTCATCATTTACACTTACTAAGAATCCCAAGTGTGAATGATCTTTACCACAAAAATTTTAATTTTAAACTTTTGCTAAAGACCCAAAATTGACTTATATAAACTTATTAGTTTTTGTTTTTTACTAAAACAAAGGGGATTAATCTTTTTTTTATATTTTGCAAAATTTCTTTATAAAAATTTAAAGATTTATAATTTTAATGATGATTTGTCCGATCATGATCGGAGAGATACGCGGAGGGACAGACAAAGTACATGAAATATTAGATTTTTTTTGAAAAGTTTAATAACTTTGATGTGTATTAAAGCACTTAAGAGATTATCTAGAAATACTTGTCTAAGCAAATGGGCAAGGACCCGGCGGTTTCCAAAAGTACTAAAGACGAAAACATTTGAAAAGAATAAAGCTTTTTAAGATGTTCTTCAAAGTCCAAGAAGAATCTGTTGTCTTACCAACCTCTAGTAAATAGTAGTAAAATTTAAGGAACAATTTTGTTATTTTACAAGTTTTGCCTTCAAAACCAACCTTTTAAACTGTTGGGCATTGGCAGATACACATTTAAGTAAATGTATCCCATGGCTCTTGCTCTTTACTTTGCCTCTATCTTCCAGTGCTTTTTGGCTTTATGCTTATAATTTGGCATGTTCAATTTTATACACAAAATATTCAGTTTTTTTTGGTCATTCATATCGACTGAACGGGGTTTTATAATTCAAACTCGAAAAAAAGATATACAATCATTTCTACATATAGACAAATTTAAATGTTTATATTTAAAACCAGGCAGCCGGCAGCGTCGTTAAGCTTTAAAATAGTAAAATAACGATGTTCCAGCGGTCAGTGAACTTTTTGGCTGATACAGCAGAAAAAAAATATAAACGGCAAAAAAAGTTTAGAAAATACACAGTTTTGATTTGTTTAATTTATAGATAAATAAATATAAAGATGAGCATGTTCAAGCTGAAATTTTGTTTGAGTTAAACAAAAAAAAAAAAACTCTTTGTAATTTATTTATGTTTATAAATTTGGTAGTGGCTTTAAATTTGGCTTGATATCTTTTTTTTTTGTGGGTTGTAGGATTATTTTGATGATGATTATGTTAATGATGATATTTTATCATAAATTTAAATATTTATGTGATTTTTACTTAAAAATTTGGGTTTAGTTTTTATAAGGGTTCGTATTTAACCCTTGCAGGGTGTTCCAATGACTCTTTAAAGTCCTCAGAGGTAAATAGTTTATATTTTTTTTTTAATTTCTGTATGATTTTCTTTATTATTTAATGGTTTTAAAGAATCCTTTTTTATAAGTTTATTATTTAAAAGGACTTTATTATCCTTGAAATTAAGAAAAGATTACTTTTTGTTTCTTTTTAATTAAATCATTACTCGGCATTAATCAAATAGTACCTGGTTGACCGAGCCTTGCTCGGAGCTTTATAATAAGCATTTTGAGGCAAATTTGAAAGTTTTTATATATTTTATTTTATAAAGTTAATTTTGAATTATTTTATTTATTTTGTCCGACCAACACATAGTTTGCATAGTTTACAGTTTAACTCATTTTAACAATTTTGGAAATTGATCATACCAACAGAAACCTGCGTCGACTCATGCGCAACAACTTTGCTAAAGATTATAGTCTGATCAAATGCACAGTTTATGATTTATTTCATTTTAAGTAGTTTTCAGTGGCGCCACCTGAAGTTGTTCATACCAACTAAGAAACCTTCGTTTGCTTATGCGTAACAACTTTGCTTATGATTATAACATGATCAGATGTACAGTTTACGATTTTATTCACTTTAAGTAATTTTCTGTGGCGCCACCTGTCGGACGTTGCTCATTCCAATTCATAAACCTTCGTCGGCTTATCCGCAACAACTTTGCTGAAGATTATAGCATGATTAAATGTACAGCTTACGATTAAATTGACTTTGAGTAAATTTCAGTAGCGCCACCTGTCGAAATTTCTTCACACCAACTAAGAAACCTTCGTCGGCTCATGTGCAACAAATTTGCTAAAGATTGTAGTATGATCAAATGTACAGTTTACGATTTAATTAATGTTTAGTAATTTCCAGTGACGCCATCTATCGGAAATTAGTCTTATCAACTTTAAAACCCTCGCCGGCTTATCCGCAACATCTTCGCTAAAGAGCATAACATGATCAAATGCATAGTTTAATATTCTATAAAGAACATACATACAGACAAACATTCATTTGTTTAAAAGGTATAACATTACTAATTTTTTCCCCTTTTTATCCTCTAAATTCAAAAAGTTCCATATGCATATTTGGTACTTCTGTGGTACCAATTGAATTCGGTACATTTTATTAAAACGCAGTTAACATAATGTTTCTATTCATATTACTTTTTGAGATGTTAAGTTATCATTTTATCCCTTTTTACCCATTTTGGCCCCAAAATCAAAAAAGCACCAAATACGTGTTTAAAGTTTCTTTCACATCTATTGATTGCAGTACGAAGTTTCTTTCTATATTCCTTAGTTTAAAATATAAGAGTGGGTTAAATAGGTACCAAAAAAACTATTTTCACCCTTTTTTACCCCTTATCGGACATAGTTTCAAAAAAGTACCAAACACCTGTCCGTTTATTTTCATAGCTGTTTAAAACGTAATTTAAATTTTGTTTCTATACATATTACTTAAGGAGATATAGCGTTTTCGATTTTTTCCCCTTTTTACCCGTTTTTACCCTTTTAGAGGCAAAGGTTCCAAAGGTCCCTTCTTCTTCGACCTATACATCAAAAAGATACCCACTGTCCAAATTTTATCAAAATCGTTAGAGCCGTTTTCGAGATAGTCATTCTATATATATATAAAAAAATATATATATATATATACATACAATTATTGCTCGTTTAAGAATATAAGATTTGAAATGTAATTGTAGGGCCATAAAAGGGTTAAAGCTTGGATAAGATTTATTTTTTGTTATTTTTTTAATCTTAAGTCATACCAAATTCAGAAATTTTAACAAAAGTTTTCAAATTTTTTGATACTACAAACTCTCTAGAATTTAACAAATACATAAAAGTCTCTTGATGCAAGAAATCACTTAAATATCTTTAACCCTTGAACGGTTTCTGTCGAGTACAGTGGGAAAAAAATATTTTTTTACCTATTTTCCTTGTTCAGATCCATAGGTAGCAAAGCGTTCAAAATTCAAGAAAACAATCAACAACAAACATATACCCGAGATCTCAATAAACAACTTTCTAGAACATAAAAATATCTTATGAATGATTCTTAACACCGTTGAGGTAGCGCTAAGGTACCCCCAAAAGTGATAATTTTTTTTTTAAATTCGTTTGTTTTTTTTTTACTTCAACTATTGCAATAAGAAAACTATAGTTATATACGGACACCATTACATGATAAAAGAGAAAAAAAAATAAGGCCAATGTATCCCAGTTTTGCACCAAGTCATGTTGTTTTTTATTGAGGATCCCAAATATTTGGGGCTTCAGTGTCAAAAAAGTGATAATTTTCTCAGATTCATATCTTGCAAACCGTTCGGAATTTTGATTGTGAATATATTTAATCTAAAAAAACTTCAACTTGAAGACAAACAATTGCAAAAGATATATTTTTGCCTTTTTTCCCACTGTTCAAGTTCATAGGTAGCAAACTGTTCAAAATTCAAGGAAATAATCAACCAAAAAATGTACCCATAAATTATTTGTCAAATAAAACTTAAAGGATTGTCCTCTTAAAGCAAACGGTCAGTTTTCAAGATAAGGTCGAAAAAAATTGCCCATAATGGGTTAATATTGAGAGAAGTATGGTAACTCTTTTGACCGATATTTTGGAGCACTTTCATATAATCTTTATTTTTTTTAAATCGATTAATAAATGACAAAAATGTTGATACATATTTTTAAGCTTTAAAAGTCTATAACTCTTAAATGGAAGAGCTTTTGGCTCGTGATTAAAGTGGTTTTTAAGTTCTACCAGAGAAAAGTTCAAGGAATCTGTGGTATATATGCAGTTATCTTAGTCTTGTTCCTACAACATAAAATCTAAATGTAGGCATTTGTACCATATGAGAAAACTATAACTTTAACTATTGTTTAAGACTTATTTTATTTACATTAAAATTTAAGATTTATTTTACATTAAAAGTGTTTTCGTTGTGTAAACTTTTATCATCAATGAAAAAAAGTTAACAGTTAAAGGGTAAAATTTAATGGATAGATGCGTCTTAGGAAGTATGAGTTGAGGAAAAGTCTTAGCTATAAAATATCGGTTTTATCGACGTTTCTCGCCTTCAGCTAGGTCGTGCTTTGGGCTAATAACCCGATCTCATAAAAAAGAAGTAAGAAAGTACTATAGTCGGTCAAGACCGCCATACAATGGCCTTCGCCATTAAGGTAAAAGGTGTCCTTTTTTATATTTAAGCTGTTTCCGTCATTTTGACTTATATGAGTGCTAGAGCCAAATGTGGACCGATTATCTCGAAAATTGGCAAACTTATTACAGTTTTTACAAAAATTATGCATGCAAAAAATAATTTCAAAGTTCTCATTATCTTCAGATTAACGAGCATGATTTTTGTCTCATTTAGTGTGCTTTGGCGGAAGAGTTTGTATGGGAGCTATGGTCAAATATGGACCGATTTCAACGTGGTACAGTGATTTTGGTTAACAGAAGCACTATGCGCTTTAAATTTCATGAAAAACTATTGATATTTGTGGCCAAAATATCAATTCCGGAAAGTAGGGCCTACCATAAATAATAGACCGATTTTAACGAATTTCAATAGTAATGGTTCCACTATCAAAAAATTATCTGTGCCAAATTTCATAAAAATATCTTTAGATTTGCGACCTGTACTTTGAAATTTGTTTGCACGATTTGTCATGTACTCAATACGGCCTGCAACCAACGCTAGGTCGTTTCCAGACAATAGACAATAGAATAGACAATTTTTTTATATTTAAAATTTCCATATTAAAATTTTCATAGAAAACTTCTATGATAAAATTTTTTTATATAAAAAAAAATTTTAATAAGACAATTTTCAGAAATGCTATAATCCCTACATATGTCTCCTGTAGCCCAATGTATTTTTTAGAAATTTTTCATATGATGAATTTATCCATAATTTTTATTTTAAATATTTGTGGGCATATAACTATATTATTCGTAATTTATCAAAGGATAAATTTGCAAATATTTGCAGTTGATTTTTATATCGTTATTAAGTTAAGATCTCAAGCTTTTAGTGGATATGTGTTTTTGTTCATATGTTTTCACTAAAAAAAAGTTATGTCCAAACAAAACATACATGCATACAATTTAATATTTCACAACTTTATTATTCGTCATTAATTCCACTTTTAGGCTAAATATGCAAATATATGCAGTTGATTTGTACATTGTTTTTAAGCTAAGATATCAAGCTTTTGTTGGATATACATAAGTTATTGTTCATAGCTGTTCACTAAAAGAAGTTATATCCAAACAAAACTTACATACATACAATTTAATATTTCACAAAATCGATATACGTAATAGAAAACAAATTAAACTTAATTAACCTAATTTATCCATAATTTAACTAATTTATCCATAATTTGTATTCTAAATATTTGTGGGCGTATAACTATATAATTTGTCATTGGTCAAAGTCTAAATATGCAAACATATGCAGTTAATTTGTATATTGTTAGTGAGCTAAGATATTAAGCTTTTGGTGGATATATGCTTTTGTTTATAGGTTTTTAATTAAAAAAAAGTTATGTCCAAACAAATCTTACATACATACAATTTAATATTTCACAACTATATTATTCATCATTTATCAAAGGCTAAATATGCAAATATATGCAGTTGATTTGTACATCGTTATTAAGCAAAGATGTCAAGCTTTTGCTAAATATAAGTTTTTGTTCATAGGCTTTCACTAAAAGAAGTTATATCTTAACAAAACTTACGTACATACAACTTCATATTTCACAATATCGGTATTAGTTATAGAAAACAAATTAAATATAGTTAAACTAATTTATCCATAATTTTTATTCTAAATATTTGTGGGCATATAACTATATTATTCGTCATTGGTCAAAGTCTAAATATGCAAGCATATGCAGTTGATTTGTATATCGTTAGTGAGCTAACATTTCTAGCTTTTGTTTAATATAAGCTCTTGTTCATAGGTTTTCACTAAAAAAGGTTATGTCCAAACAAAACTTATATAAATACACTTTAATATTTCACAGCTATATTATTCGTCATTGATCAATGGCTATATATGCAAATATATGCAGTTGATTTGTATATCGTTATTAAGCTAAAATGTCAAGCTTTTGTTGGATATAAGTTTTTGTTCATAGGTTTTCACTAAAAGAAGTTGTATCCAAACAAATCTTACATACATAAAATTTAATATTTCACACAAATTAAACTTACTTAAACTAATTTATCCATAATTTGTATTCTATATATTTGTGGGCGTATAACTATATCATTTGTCATTGGTCAAAGTCTAAATATGCAAACATATGCAGTTAACTTGTATATTGTTAGTGAGCTAAGATATTAAGCTTTTGGTGGATATATGCTTTTGTTTATAGGTTTTCACTAAAAAAAAGTTATGTCCAAACAAATCTTACATACATACAATTTAATATTTCACAACTATATTATTCATCATTGATCAAATGCTAAATATGCAAATATATGCAGTTGATTTGTATATCGTTATTAAGCAAAGATGTCAAGCTTTTGTTGGATATAAGCTTTTGCTCATAGGTTTTCACTAAAAGAAGTTGTATCCAAACAAATCTTACATACATAAAATTTAATATTTCACACAAATTAAACTTACTTAAACTAATTTATCCATAATTTTTATTCTAAATATTTGTGGGCATATAACTATATTATTCGTCATTGGTCAAAGTCTAAATATGCAAACATATGCAGTTGATTCGTATATCGTTAGTGAGCTAACATTTCTAGCTTGTGTTTAATATAAGCTCTTGTTCATAGGTTTTCACTAAAAAAGGTTATATCCAAACAAAACTTATATAAATACACTTTAATATTTCACAGCTATATTATTCGTCATTGATCAATGGCTATATATGCAAATATATGCAGTTGATTTGTATATCGTTATTAAGCTAAAATGTCAAGCTTTTGTTGGATATAAGTTTTTGTTCATAGGTTTTCACTAAAAGAAGTTGTATCCAAACAAATCTTACATACATAAAATTTAATATTTCACACAAATTAAACTTACTTAAACTAATTTATCCATAATTTGTATTCTATATATTTGTGGGCGTATAACTATATCATTTGTCATTAATCAAAGTCTTAATATGCAAACATATGCAGTTAATTTGTATATTGTTAGTGAGCTAAGATATTAAGCTTTTGGTGGATATATGCTTTTGTTCATAGGTTTTCACTAAAAAAAAGTTATGTCCAAACAAAACTTACATACATAAAATTTAATATTTCACAATATCGCTATTAGTTATAGAAAACAAATTAAATATACTTAAACTAATTTATCCATAATTTTTATTCAAAATATTTGTGGGCATATAACTATATTATTCGTAATTGGTCAAAGTCTTAATATGCAAACATATGCAGTTGATTTGTACATCGTTAGTTAGCTAACATGTCTGGCTTTTGTTTAATATAAGCTTTTGTTCATAGGTTTTCACTAAAAAAGGTTATGTCCAAACAAAACTTATATATACACACTTTAATATTTCACAACTATATTATTCGTCATTGATCAATGGCTATATATGCAAATATATGCAGTTGATTTGTATATCGTTATTAAGCTATGATGTCAAGCTTTTGTTGGATATAAGTTTTTGTTCATAGGTTTTCACTAAAAGAAGTTGTACCCAAACAAATCTTACATACATAAAATTTAATATTTCACACAAATTAAACTTGCTTAAACTAATTAATGCATAATTTTTATTCTAAATATTTGTGGGCATATAACTATATTATTCGTAATTAGTCAAAGTTTAAATATGCAAACATATGCAGTTGATTTGTATATCGTTAGTGAGCTAACATTTCTAGCTTTTGTTTAATATAAGCTTTTGTTCATAGGTTTTCACTAAAAAAAGTTTATGTCCAAACAGAACTTATATACAAACAATTTAATATTTCACAACTATTTATATTATTCGTCATTGATCAATGGCGAATGCATATTACCGGAAACAAATTTCTACAAAATTTCTATAATTTAGAAAAAATCTTAACTAACTGATTTATGATTATTAAATAATTTAGTAAAACATTGCAAAATACAACTAAAAAAGTTACAAAATTTAAAAATATACAGTAATTTTTCTTTTGTTAGTTTAAATAATGCCATTAAACAAATATTAAAATAAATGTGTTAATATTTTCATTATTTAACCAAAAACGTGTGGAATTGTTTACACCCATAAATGATAATGAAATTCATCTTTTCAACATTTCAGCTGATTTTAAATTTTTTGTAAATTATTTCATTACACATTTTTTTTTGGCTTAACAATTATTGTTCTTATTCTGGCTGTTGCCATGTTAGAACTTCAAATGATGAGTTCTTTTATTCTTCATTTCATTCTTTTTTGGTTTTGTTGAATCATTTTGTTCAAATTTTTTCTGAATTTCATTACCTGACGTAAAATTTACGTCATCTTGATCTCTAACGGTTCTTTTGGTTAGATTTGTTTGACTTTTTGAATATTTTTTGAATCACTATTTTTTTTTTTTTGGCTGAGGAAGTAGAGATTAAAGTTTTGTGTTTAATTAACATTTTTCTTAGAATTGAGAAAATCCAATTAAACTTTTTGCTTTCAGAACAATTGTTTTGCTTTTTGTTGGACTTATAGAGCGGTTTTATGTTTGTATTAAATAATATGAAGTAATAATATGAAATTTGGACTATCTTGTGTAGAAAAGCAGTTATGATAATTATAATAATTTAAATAAAATGAAATAAATATATTCCCATAAACTTTATGGTTATTAAAGGTGTATTATTAAGCGTTTTTAGGAAATTCGAATTTATATTTTTAACTGTGCTTTCTAGAAAAGTTAAACAATAATTTATGGTTGTAATATTTATATATCTTCAACAATGAAAGAAATTATTTTTTTTGAACCAAGAATTTTATGTAAGAGGTTGAAGGTTCGAATCCGGGCTCAGGTTCTTATCATGAATTTTTATTTTTACAAATTTTTATGACTTAAATTAGATTAATAATTGTTAGGAAATACGGAAAAAACCATGTGACACTTAGTAGTGTGGAATGCTGCTTTTTCTGTCCCGCTACGGACTTCATCAGCACACTGTGTCACCAACTGTTAGATGCCATTAGTTAAGATCATCTATTTAACTGAATTCTTAAGCGAAATTGAAAACGTGAATTATGTTAACACTCATTTCTGTTTCACCTATGACCATATGATCGATTCAGTTAGACGAACTTATCCACCATAGTTTTTTCCTTTATGTTTTGTATTCCTATCCTTTATTAATCTACAATAACTTGTCGAAACAAAAATCTTTGTCTTCATTACCAGCTGACAATTGGTTAAAGTATGAAGTAAATGTAGATAAACCTCTGCCGCGAAATAAAATTTTGATTGAATTAGTCTATATTGGACCTTTGCTAATATACACGACATATTATCAAACGTCTGTTAAATGACAAGATAAATAATATAAACTATCGTAAGTCATATGCTACTGACTGTTTTAAATTTGCTTCCATATATGTACGATAGTTAGCATTAACATAGACAAATTTCAAGACCATCGAACCCTAGCGACAATATAAGACCTGATTCCGAAAAAGTCTTAAAGATTTTAAACTTTTTGGACCGAAATAGCAAATATATAATATATTAATCTATTTATACCATTCATCACCATAGGCGGAAAGGGTATTATAAGTTTGTGCTGATGTATGTAACGCTTAGAAATATTTGCCTTAGACCCACCTTTTAGTATATCAATAGACTTAGAATCACTTTTTGAGTCGAATTAGCGATATCGTCCGTCTGGCTGGACCCCCATGTAAACTATGTTAATAAAGTACAGGTCGTAATTATTAAGATAATTTGATGAAATTTGGCACAGATAATTTCTTTGATCAAAATCAAAATCGTCAAAAATCGGTCTATTATTTATGGTACCTCACAAAGGTGCCATTTTCCGGAATTGATATTTTGGCCACAAAAATCAATATTTCTTTATGAAATCTGAAATAAACACTGGTTATATAAACCAAATCCACTGCACCAAATTTCGTTGAAATTGGTCCAAATTTGACCATACCTCCCATACAAAATCTTAAGTCAATACGCACTAAATGAGACAAAAATCACTAAAACGCTCGTAAATCTGAAGATAATGAGAAATTTAAGTGAATTTTTTGCAAATATAATTTTTTGTAATACTGTAATCAATCTGATAAATTTCGAGATAATCAGTTCACATTTGACACTAGCTCTCATATAAGTCCGAATGACGGAAACAGGTTAAATATATAAGTTTTGAGAACATTTTTGTATAATGACAAAATGTAGCAAATATTTGTCTTTATACAGGAAAAAGAACCTTAGTGGTGAAGGGAATCGTATGTACCGACTATAGCTCTTTCTTACTTGTTTACTATACAAATCTTCATTTGACGTATAGTTTTTGATAAAAAGCTTTTGATGAAATATTTGAAAGTAGTAAAGAAATAGAGTTGTAATTGATTAATAATCCTGTATTTTCTATAATTTAATTAGGCTGAAAATAAATTCAATGATAAAAATCGCATAGTCTAAAAACTAAAGCTTTTATGTTCATTACAATTTTTTTGAATTTTTGCTTTTAATATAACTAAAAAAAAAATACTATAGATACTCATAGATAAGTCATAACATAAATATAAAAGCTTATAAAACGTTAACATGAAAGCTCTTACATTGCCAGCAAGCTTTTAGAATTAATGCTTTAATTGTGAAATTTTAAGCTAAAAATAAATTGTAACTAAGCTTAACAATTCTATATATAAAGCTTTTTAACAGCTTTTGAACTTTATAATATTATAGGACCAAATAGCAAAGCTTTGAATGATTAGTACATTTTACTTTGTGTAACTACAAGCTTTCACTGGCGTAACAAAGCGCTTTAAAGCTTGGTTATACATTTTAAATAGATTTTGTATTGTTAAATGAGAATTTAAAAAGAGAGATATAAAATTTTTTTTTTAAAGAATAACACTATTAAAATTGGCAATAAACCTCTTTATAAAATAGTAAGTTTTTATTTGTGTTATTGATTTAGACAGAATGCACTTGAAGCTTTTGAAATAGTAATTAGAGTCATGGAATAAAATGAAACTAAATTAAGATAAATGGATTTAAGAAAAATGATATTGCAAAAAATAAAAAAACCAAGTCAATTTTATAATCGAATATACAATTTATAGGTTTCTTGCAAGCTTTTGTTAGTTGCTTTAAAAATCAAAAATAATTTACTTATTTATAGGTTTATACTTTATAATAAGCTTTTATTAATGTTTTAGAAAAGCTAAGCAATTCAGTTTTTAAAAAAAATGTTCAAAAGATAAAGCTATGAAGTTGCAAAAATTGATCGATTGTTAAACATTAAAATGAAGCTTTAAAGTTTTTTAAACATCGATATGAGATCAATTTCTTAATTTTTAAGAAGCTTTTTAACCATTACTAAAAAGAGGGAAAAAATTACAGCTTTAACCACTATTCAAAATAAAGCTTATGCTTATAAAAAATGAGGTAAGAACTATCACCATAAAGTTGGATGTCTGCGTAAAGCTTTTAAAAGAAATTTTTTTTATAAAATATAAAAACTATATATATTTGTATTGAAACAAACTTGTTGTTTATTCAAACTAGCTTTTTTAAATTGTGATATTTTAAAGATAAAGTTTTATATTTTTAGTTAGAGTCTTAACTTTTGCTTAAGCTATGTTACATAAATACCCATTTTCGTAAGACATTCAAATATGTATAAATTGGCGCAAATGAAAGTAAAATAGAAAAGTTTCAACATAAAGCTTTTAAGTTCTTAACAAGCTTTATAACTATTTTGTTTTTTAAGAGAAGGCTCACTCAGTCATATGCTGCCATTAAAATTGTATATAATTTATATATGACTTGGGTTACCTTGTTTGAAGGGAATAGTTGAGTGATGAAAAGTATAGATAATTTATATTTTTAAACACTGTAACCACTGTATAACCATTGTTTGTGATTTGTAATCTTTGGCTTATGCTTAACAAGTAATGTCATCTAACTAAATATTATTACTTGAATTAAAGCGAATAATAAATAATTGCCGTTTTCAAAACTAAAAAAGCTTCAAAAATAATTTTAAGATCTTATTTTAGTAAAGCTTAAAATAGTATGTGTAAAATGGCGCAAACGAACGTGTAATAGAATAATTTTATAGATAAAGCTTTACTGTTTTTAAAAAGCTATTGTAAACATTACTTATGCTACGTAGGTTTATGCTATAAGAGGCTTAATGAAAATTTAATAAAAGCTTATGATGTAGGAAATTTGCATAGATTTTTTTAAAGCTTGTAAGGTAAATATTGTGGTTAAAGATTACAAGCTGTGTAGAATTAAACAAATTAAAATAGATAAGAAGCATTATCAAGAAAATCTTTAAATTTGAATAAAAACTTTTGTCATGCGAAAATTTTAAATATAGTTCGACAAGCTTTGTAACCATTGCTTATACTATGTAATCCTTGCTTATGCTTAAGTAATTATGAATTAAAGCGAAGGAACTAAATAAGCTTGCCATAGCTTAAACTAAAAAAAAAAAAAAAAAACTTTAAAATGTGTGAAAAATAGTGCAAATAAAAGAGGCGTAATATAAAAGCTTTTAAGGTAAAGCTTTTAAGTCCGTATTTCGGTCAAAATTCGGTTCACTTTTTTTAAACCGTCAAACCGTACAAACTTCATGAAATTAACCTAATGAATATTGAAAAGCTTTTGTGTTCTATTCTACTGAGATAATAAAAAATTAAGCCAATGAGCTTTTGTGGGCTTAAAGTTAAAAGATAAAAAAATGTAATAAAAGCTTATATAATGCAAAAATTGTTGAATTTCTTAATAAACTTTTAAATTCCGTATTTTATTCTGCCTAGATAAAAAGAAATTAAGCACATAAGCTTTTGTGTTCTTAAAGTTAAAAAATATGGAGAATTCAATGAAATTAGACAAAGGTTTTCATGATTGACACAAGTTACTTTAGCAGCATGATCAAAAAAAACTTTAAAATAAAATAAAAGCTTATATAATGCAAAAAATTTTCAGTTTTTTAAGTCCGTATTTTGGTCAAAGCGTACAACTGTTTGAAATTAAGCTAATGAATCTGGAAAAGCTTTTGTGTTCTATTCTACTAAGATTATAAGAAATCAAGCAAATGAGCTTTTGTGTTCTTAAAGTTAAAAAATAAGGCAAATCTAATGAAATGAGACAAAAGCTTTCGTGATTTACAAGGAAAGCATTAAAAATATAATAAAAGCTTATATAACGCAACAATTTTTCAGTTTTTTAAGTCCGTATTTTGTTCAAAGTGTACAAACTGTATGACATTAAGTTAATGAATATGGAAAAGCTTTTGTGTTCTTTTTTACTAAGATAATAAGAGATTAAGCAAATGAGGTTTTGTGTTCTTAAAGTTAAAAGATAAGGAAGATTCAATGAAATGGGACAAAAGCTTTCATGTTTTCTACAAGTTACTTTGGTAGCGTGATCAAGGAAAGCTTTTAAATGATAATATAATATGTAATGCAAAAATCTGTATGGAATTAGCCTATATATAGAAAAGCTTTTGGGTTCTATTCTACTAAGATTAAAAGAAATTTAGCAAATGAGCTTTTGTGTTCTTAAAGTTAAAAGATAAGGAAGATTCAATGAAAAGCTTTCATGAATTACACAAGTTACTTTAGTAGCATGATTAAGGAAAGCTTTAAAAATATAATAAAAGCAAAAAATATAATAAAAGCAAAAATTGTTCAGTTTTTTTTTTAAACTTTTTAATTCCGTATTTTATTCTACGGAGATAATAAGAAATTAAGCAAATAAGCTTTTTTTTTTAATAAACTTTTAAATTCAATGAGCTTTTGATTTTTTTTTTAATTGATTTAAAGTTCATATTTTAGTCAAAGTCTACAAACTTTACAAAATTAAGCAAATAAATATGGATAAGCAGTATTTCCAAAAAAAGCTTTTTTGTTCTTTTCTACTAAGATATTAAGAAATTAATCAGATTAGATTTTGTAAGTAATGAAACAAGACAAAAAGCTTTCATGATTAACACAAGTTACTTAAGTAGCATGATTAAGGAAAGCTTTAAAAATATAATGAAAGCTTATATAAGGCAAAAATAGTTCAGTTTTTTTTTAACTTTTAAATTCCGTATTTTGGTTAAAGTGTACAAAGCAGCATTTATAAAAAAGCTTTTATGTTCTATTCTACTGAGATAATTAAAGTTTAATCAAATGAGCTTTTGTGTTCTTAAATGTAAAATATTAGGACAATGCAATATTTTCCTAATGTTAGGAAATTAAAAGAAGACTGTAACAAGTGGAACTAATGAATGATACTTATGATAGGTTCGAAAATTGACAAAAGAGCTTTTATGTTTTTTTCAAAGGTAGCCCATATTTTCCAGAATTTTGATTAATAAAATGAATTTATCTTAAAAATAATCTCTTATATTCTAAACATACTTACACTTTATTAGTTAAAATAATGTTAAACATCATTGATAAAGTTAATCCATTTAAAGGCTGCGTTGTTGTAGAGATAATTTAAAGTAATCCAAAGTTAATCCGTTGTTTAAGAATTTCGATGTTTTTGTTTGGTTTAGATTAAATCCTTTAGCACAGTTTATAGTTTTAAGGGGGAAATGGCCAGATTTTGTGTTAAAATTTTTATTTTTTGTTGTTGTTTTTTTATAATTTATATAATTGTTTTTATATAATTTCGATTCGTGTAGTAAATGAAATGAGAGAAGAGAAAAAAAGAAAAACACTTCCATAAATGTTAAGGCTTAAAACAAAAGGAAATTGAGGAAAATGGGTAACAAATACTAGAAATAAAAATAAAGCTTAAAAAGCCAGCAAATTAAGAAATAAGACTAATTTTAACTACATACAAGGCAACACAAAAAAGGAAATATTTACACCAGAAATTTAATTAAATTTTATTTAATTTGTTAGTATTAATGATAAAAAAAGCATGCAGGCACAACTCTACTCTACTAATTTTTTGTTTTAGCAAATTTTTAATTGAAAATATTTTTTTAAAGCCAGGGGAAGGTACTCACAAAAAATAAAACACAGACACAAATTTATTTATAAGGAATAGTTTATAATTTTGGGAGTTTTTTTTATTAATTAATTAAAGTTAATAAAACAAAAGAATAAACAAAACAAAATCATATAAGAATTCTATGATAAAATGTTTCAAAGTCAATTTTTAAGAAAGGAAATGGTTAAAGTTTATAGAGATTTTTTAAATAAAATTTTGATTTAAAGCCAAATTTGTGATTTTTAAATTGTTTTTTGTTTTAGATTGAAATGGGGAGCTTTAAGGTTAGATTATTTTATTTACAAAACTTTTTTTTTAAATATTGGAATTATTTGAATTTTTTTATATAATTTGAAAGGGTTCAAAGTGTTTTGGAGTTTAGGGGTTTAGACGGTTAATTTCTCAATTTAAATTTAATTTTTTTTTAAATTGAGAATTTTGATATTTCTTTGTTGTTTAATGAAAATATTTACAACAGTTTTTTTTGGTTTTGATTTTTAAAAATATTATTTTAGGTCTTGGTTTTGTTTTGTATATTTTAGAGAATAGATTTATTTATATATTGAAAAAGTATTCCTTTTTTTCAAAATAATATTGCAACTTTTGTATTTCCTTTTCTTTAATTTCTTTTCAATTAAACAAATTCTTTTTTTTTTTAAATTTTGATGTTTTGTTGTTAATTTGTTTTAGATAAAATTGCACTTGTTTACACTTTGTTTCAAACTTTTTCTTTTTTTTTAATATTCCAATAAATTTTCCAGGTTTTTGCAAAATTTTGTATTTATTTTGATTATGATTTTTTAAACTAGTTTTAACTATTTCCGTTATTTTTTATTATGATATTCAGTATTTTAAATTTTCTTTTAAAAAATACGCTAAAATTTTTGTTTTTGTAAAAATTTTCTTTTGTATATTTTTTATTAATATCTGCTTTTCGTTTTTCAGTTCATAAGCGAGCGAGACGCGCGTTTGAAAATCTCAACAAATCCGTATACGCCAACGGTAGAAAGCCAACTGTGCGCAGGCGCTCGGTTATGAAAAAGAAATTCAAACGATGCTGCTGCTAGCTGGCAGTCTGTCTTTTAGACTAACTGCCTGGTTGCCTTTTTGCTGCCTAACTTCCACTAGTAACCAACTATTAACGAATCCACAAAAAAGAAGCACAAAAAATCATACACACAAATATTCATACATAAATACATACATACATACATTCAAGTATAACGGAAAGCCATACAACTTTAGCAAAGACCGTAATATTTAGCTGCTCTCAGCTTAAGAATGGTTAAATGAAGAATTTGAAAACCAGTCATAAAAACATACACTCATACATACATCTAAGCCAACCCATACTTTTACAAAACTGATTACCATAACTCTCTTTATTACACACTAAGGCCCATAAACATGTTTCAGCAACATGTTGCTTTTGAAAAACTTTCTGAGTAATTTAATAACAAAAAATTTTACCTTCAATTTGGTCAAAGTCAGGGACATATTTGTTTTGATTTTTTTCCCTCGTCTTATTCATTTCTTCTTATTATAATTTTTTCTTCTCTCTCGCTCATCTTTAAGTAAAATTTTTGCTCTTTACTCAAAAAGAGTCTCAATTTAAAATAGCTTTTAAGCCTCTCTAGATGTAGTTATTTATTGAAAAATTATAGGTTGTCTGTTGCTGTTTTAATGTCTGCAATATGTTGTTGAATTTTATTTTATAAGACGTGATCAATGTGGCATAGATTTATTTTTTTATATATATAGATTTTTTTTTCTATAATTTTCCTCTCAAACCTCTTTTTGGAAAATAAAAATACATTTGTACATGCATATCTACGTCAACTTAAACTTGTTTGTTTAATGATGGCGTTTGTTTCTTAAGTCTTTTGTTTTGTTTGTTGCCCAGTTAAACTTTATTACACTTAGATTGATTGACTATAAATTAATGGGTTTTTACTAAATCATGCACCAATTGTGTTTTATTTAATGTCATTGTCTTTGATAACAAAAACGGTTTAGATTTTTTTTTAATTAAATATTTAAGTTGATGTAATTTTTTATTTGTTTTACTTTAAACTTTTTTTGTTCTATTCAAATCTTCTTAAAGAAAACAGCTTAAAATAATATTCTAATTTCGTTTTATTGACTTTTACTTTTGCTGATTATCAATAAATTCACTCTCAATTATTTTGATAATAGACTTTTATGTTATTTTACCAAATTATGTGTGAACAGATTTAAAATGTAAATTTCAATTGGCCACCGATTTAAGTACTGGAAAATTTTATGTTAACATTAATAAATGCTTCACTTCTCTAGATAATCAAACCACATTTGATAATATCAACCATTTTTGCAATTTTTCTACATAAACAAATCTTAAGGACCGGATGAAAAACCAGCATTTTTTTTGTAAGTGTATAGTTTCTTATTTGATTCTGATAAATCCGTTCAGTTTTGGTAGGAGACTCCATTCCTTAAACAAGATGAAGCTAAAAATCCTAAGAATTAACCCCTTAACATCTTTTAATATATCAAAAAATAATAAAATTGTCGGGATTATTCAAAAAGAAACAGTATTCGCATTTGATCATTTATTAATGTAACAGACAATTTATTGATAAAAGCCAAAAAATGTTTGTGAGGATAACCAATTCCTCAACGCGTTTCGATGGTTGGTTTTTTTCGAAAAAAAAATTTCCTATTTTTTTAAAAAATTTTTAAAAATTTTTTCTTTTTTTTTTGGAAATTTTAAAAAATTTTCAAAAACATTAAAATTTTTCAAAAATCTCATATTTTTAAGGAAATATTTTAAAAATTTTCTTTAGGAAAGTTTGCAAAAATTTCCTATTTCTATAGGAAAGTTTTCAAAAATTTCCTATTTCTATAGGAAATTTTTCAAAAATTTCCTATTTCTACAGGAAATTTTTCAAAAATTTCCTAGTTTTATAGGAAATTTTTTAAAAATTTCCTATTTTAATAGGAAATTTTTCAAAAATTTCCTATTTTTGTAGGAAAATTTTCAAAAATTTTCTATTTTTATACGAAAATTTTCAAAAATTTCCTATTTTTATAGGAAATCTTCGGATTTTTTCTTAATTTCCGATTTTTTGAGGAAATTATTCAAAAATTTCCAAAACTTTCCTATAGTTTTAGGATTGTTTTTTTTAAATTTTCTATTTCTTGAGGAAATTTTTCAAAAATTTCCTATTTTTACAATTTTTTTCAAAAATTTCCTATATTTATAGGAAATTATTCAAAAATTTACTATTTTCAAATTTTTTTTTCAAAAATTCCTATTTTTTAGAAAATGTTTAAAAATTCTCCTCTTTTAGGAAAATTTTCAAAAATTCCCTATTTTTATAAGAAAATTTGCCAACTTTTTTTTCAAGAAAATTTCCTATTTTAATAACAAAAATTTTTAATAATATTTTTTTAAAAATTTTAAATTTTTCTAAACTTTCCTATTTTTTTAGGATTTTTTTTTTAAATTTCCTATTTTTTGAGGAAATTTTTCAAGAATTTCCTATTTTTTTTTAGGATATTTTTCAAAAATTTTCTATTGTTTTTTAGGAAATTTTTCAAAAATTTCCTATTTTTTTTAGGAAATTTTTTTAAAAATATCCTATTTTTTACGAGATTTTTCAAAAATTTCCTATTTTTTTAACGAAATTTTTCAAAAATTTCCTATTTTTTAGGAAATTTTTCAAAAATTTCCTGTTTTTTTATTAGAAAATTTCGACATTTGTACTTCCTGGTCCAGGTTTTCTTTCAATGCTTAGATATTCCTTATACAGTCAAATGTCATTTGAAACTAGGCCTACTTTGAAATGTCCATGACGGATTTTTTTTGAAAAGTTTTAATCGTAAAAATAATTGAAAATTATAAAGGCGTCCTTTTTCCTTTTATCCTTTTAAAAACGTTTTAATGAAGTCAAAAGTGTTTCCAATTTTTAATCAAAAGTTTAAATTTTATTAGAAATATTTAGATTTTTGATGTAAAATTATAGTGACTACAAAGTGGCTCTTTTATACATCTAGACAAGTTTTAATGATATTACAATAGTTAAAAGTTTTTGTTCAAAAGTTTCGATTTCTTAGTCCCGTTTCGCACGAATCAGGTTTACTTGATCAGTTTTTCTTTAAATTTCTTTTGAACCTGCATTCACGTTCACACACAAACATTTTCTTCATCAGTTTTCATTTTATTTTCCTTAAATTTCATACAAATTTTTAAAATTTTCGTAAACTTGATAGTATGGTCAGGTTTGCTCAATTTTAATTCTGTCAGTTTTTTCTCATACAAATTCAAGACTTGATAAGCCAAACCTGCCAAATGTAAAAGTAGACTTTTGAACATTTTGGAGACTTAAATTTAATGTTCTTTATACCCTTCACAACCATAGGTGGAAAGGGTATTATAAGTTTGTGCTGATGTATGTAACGCAGAGAAATATTTGTCTTAGACCCACCTTTTAGTATACCAATAGGCTTAGAATCATTTTTTAGCGATGCCAATCCGCCCGTCTATCTGGCTGGCTGGACCCCCATGTAAATCTTGTAATCAAACTACAGGTCGCAATTCTAATGATAATTTAATGAAATTTGGCACAGATCCCACTTCCCGGAATTGATAATTTGGCCACAAATATCAATATTTTTTCATGAAATTTAAAACAATTACTGCTTATGTAAACTTAAGTTACTATACCAAATTTCGTTGAAATCGGTCCACATTCATCATATATAAAGTCTGGGCTGAACATTGATTGATGCCTATCTAATTTCATAGGTGCAATCTTAATATAATGAATGTACCTCCAAATCTTATTGATTGTAGATATAAAAAGGGGATGTTATATATATAAGAATTATAGTAAAATGTTGACCGATTGTAACAAAATTTTACACACTGGCTGGTATATATATATATAGAGCTTATTCTTGCAAAATTTAGTGGCCATAGCTGTCATAGTTTCTAATTTAATAGATTTTAACTAGCCTTTGCTAACATTTTTGGTTTCCGTGAGTGTTTTTTATATAAAAGCTAAAGTCAAATATGGACTGATTCCTATAAAATTTGATAAACTGATCAAAAATTGCATAAAAATTCCCTATTTTAAATTTAATCGTCATAGCTATTACAATTGTATTCAATTTATCAGCATTAATGTGTTTCCCGGGGCGGGGTTATATGGGAGCTCTAACTAAATTTAAACCGATTTTGTCCATTTTCAACACACATCTTTTTCAAGATATCCAAAATACCTTGTGCTTAATTTTGTCTTACTAGCTTTTGTAGTTAAGGAGCTTTCATGATTTTATCTGACGGACAGACGGACATAAATCCCCTTTTCTTTTTGAATTTTTGTGTTTTCGTAAGTTTTTTATATGGGAGCTATGGCTAAATGTGAACCGATTTTGATGAAATTTTACACGCTGCTTAGAGCTAAAGTAAAACTTCTATATACCAAATTTTGTCATCATAGCTGCTATAATTTGTCATTTATTAACAAATAAGCGATTAGCCTAGACGAGGTTATACGGAAGCTATGGTCAAATGTGAACCGATTTTGCCCAATTTTAATACCAAAATTTTCTCAAAGATGAAGAATATTTTTACTAAGTTAGCTAGCTCCTTTCGTTTAGGCGTTATCGTGATTTTAACAGACAGACAGGCAGACAGACAGACGGACATCGCTCAATCGTCTTAGAATTTCATAAGGATTCTGAATATATATCGTTTTTGGTTTTTGAGCCAATACTAAGGAAATTACAAACGGAATAACAACCTCAATATACCCCCCATTTTTTTGATGGTGGGTATAAAAACGCACTAAATGAGACAAAAACAAGTAAGAAAGCGCTATAGTCGGTCAAGCCGACCATACGATACCCTTCACCACTAAGGTCAAAGGTGTTATTTTTCCTGTATAAAGGCAAATATTTGCAAAATTTTGCCATCATACAAACATTTTCTCAAAACTTATATATTCAACCTGTTTCCGTCATTTGCACTTATATGAGAGCTAGAGTCAAATGTGGACCGCTTATCTCGAAATTTGGTAAGTTGACTACAGTTGTTACAAAAATTATGTATGCGAAAAATAAACTCAAAATTTTCATTATCTTTAGATTTACGAGCGTTTTAGTGATTTTTTGTCTCATTTAGTGCGTTTTTAAAGAAGAGTTTGTATAGGAGCTATGTTCAAATGTGGACCGATTTCAACGAAATTCGACACAGTGATTTAATTTTACAAAAGCAGTATCTGTTTTAAATTTCATGAAAAAATATTGATATTTGTGGCCAATATATCAATTCCGGGAAGTGGGACCTATGGGAGGTACCATAAATAATGGACCGATTTTGACCAATTTCAATAGCCATGGTCCCATTGTCAAAAAATTATCTATGCCAAATTTCATCAAATTATCTTTAGAATTGCGACCTGTAGTTTGTTTAGAAGGTTTACATGGGGGTCCAGCCAGCCAGCCAGACGGACGGACGGACATCGCTAAATCGACTCAGAAATATATTCTAAGCCTATTGGTATACTAAAAGGTGGGTCTAAGACAAATATTTCTATGCGTTACAAACATCAGCACAAACTTATAATACCCTTTCCACCTATGGTGTTGAAGGGTATAATTACTAAAACGCTCATAAATCAAAAGATAATGAGAATTTTAAGATTATTTTTTGCACGCATAACTCTTGTAATAACTTTAATCAATTTGCCAAATTTCGATATAATCGGTCCATATTAGACCCTACCTCTCATGTAAGTCCATATGACGGAAACAGCTTAAATATATAAGTTTTGAGAAAATGTTTGTATGATGGCAAAATTTAGCAAATATTTGTCTTTATACAGGAAAAAGAACACCTTTGACCTTAGTAGTGAAGGGTATCGTATGGTCGGGCTTGACCATACGCACTCTTAGATTTTGAAATTTTGGGCTTCACAGAAATTTGGAGCCAGAAGATTATTGGATAAAGGTTTCTGATTTAAAGAATACCTTGGAAGACAGATTGTTTCCTACTTTGCAAAAAGTTATTAACTTTATTTTAATTTCGCAGAATTTGAACGCTGCTACCAGGGAGCTACCTTAACACTCGTGAATGTAATGAGCTATTATGTGCCGCGAGTTCTCCCATATGTTACAAGGGGTCGTCCGAAACATTGATGAATAGACCATGTAGAGGAAAGTCTTTTAAAACTTGGCCTACGAAATAGAATATGCTCGGTTTCAACGTGTTAAGGTCAAAGGCCAAGTAAGTATGTTATTTTGCCAAAAAAAGCATGTGCAATTCCTAATTTCATGTGTAATTTTGGTATGATACATGTGTAATTTAACATTTGCTTGGTGGCAATACTGCCGGCAACTGAAGTTTTCACAAATCTTCTATAGTAGTAGCAATTATTAAAACATTAATCAGAAATGACTCTTATGTAGTTTTTTTCTTAAAAAATACCAGCAACAAATTGAATAATTTTTCATATAAATTTTCAAATAATTTTCATAAAAAAGCAATAATTTGCAAGAATAATTAAATAAGAAAAAAAATCATGTTAAAATAATTAAATATTATTTTTTAAGTAAAAAAATTCAACATGAATAATACGAGTACAATACAAATATTGTTAAAACACGCACACCTTAAAGAGCAGAATCAGTGAAACATGTTGGCACTCGAAGAGCGGCTTATTTAGAGAATCTCTCTCTAGTTTACAAACGCATTTTCTCACTTTAAATCACTTGACTTGTTTTTGTTAATTCTTGGCTTAAACTCTTTTCTGTTTGTTGTTTTTTTGTGTGTCTGTATGTGATTCGCTCATTTATTTTTCTTAGCAACTTGACCTAAAAAACATTTTTCCTGTTATTTCGCCTTGTAAACATCAATTTACCGTTGTTGGCATGTTGCTGCAACATTTGCTAAAGAACAACAAATAATTATAGGTTTCAAAACATCTACAATGTTGCCTGCCTGTTATTAAATCATGATCAATGTTTTTCCATGGTGTGGCATAAATATGAGAATAAAAGAAACATAAGAAAGAAAAAAATTGTGATGAATAAATTTTTGAAATTTCAATAAGTCTGACTGCATTGCAGTGAATAAATAGCTTTGGGTTTTGTTATTTTTTATAAACTAAGATTTTTTTTAAATTTATTTTTTTATAAAGAAAAAAAAAATAGTATTGTTTATACTCCTCTTTTCGAATGACTGACTGCACTTGTTGTTGTGGTTTATTTTTGTTTTTGTTGCTGCTGCTGTAGTTGCAAGTCGATAAGTTTGTTTTGTATGCATTTCAAACACGCGATTCATGCTTTATGTATGTTGTGATACAAACTTACGGAGCTTACATTTGATTCGAAACAATAATAAAAATTATATGTAAAATTAAAGAAGAATTTTAATTCAAATTTATTTTTAAAAATAAATATATTCAAACATTAATTGCATTGCCTTTGGTGCTACGTTCCTACTCTGCCTCACTCTTGGTGTTTCTATTGCTGCTGCTTTTTAAAACATTTTTTTTACGATAACTTTTAACTTTATTTTTTTTTTATTTTTTTGGTGTTATCTGTAAAATGGATTCTTTTTTTACTTCTTTTGTTAGATTCAATACGTGTTGTCTACGGTGGGACAAATCAATATATTGTAACAGAAAAAGTTAGGACAAAATGTCATTCATTAAGCGCTTAATACCTTTATTTTTAATAAAAACAAGTAAGAAAGTGCTATAGTCGGTCAAGCCCGACCATGCGATACCCTACACCACTAGGGTCAAATGTGTTATTTTTCCTGTATAAAGACAAATATTTGCTAAATTTTGCCATCATACAAACATTTTCTCAAAACTTATATATTTAACCTTTTTCCGTCAATTGGACTTATATGAAAGCTAGGGTCAAATGTGGACCGATTATCAACGAAATTGATTACAGTTGTTACAAAAATTATGTGTCCAAAAAATAAAGATGAAATTCTCATTAAAGAGTGCTCTAAATAAAATTTGTAGTTGGATTTTCTTAAATAAAAATCAAAAAAAAAAAAACTCTACAAAATACGCAAATATAATGACATATTATACAAAATCATTTAGCATTAAAATGTTTACTTAGTACTCGGGTTTTGCAAAATTATCGACTTTTTTCGGAAACCCTCCCATTAAAGATTTTACAGTTGCTTCTGATACCTTTTTGGAGCATGTGTTCCACCTGCGCTTAAAATCGGACATGTTCTTGGAAATCTTTCCTGTGTTCTTCAATTCCTTTTTTACCAGAGCCCAATACCTTTCCACAGGCCGAAGTTCTGGACAGTTAGGTGGATTTGCCTCTCGTGGTACAAAAATGAAATTATTCTTTGAGTACCACTCAAGTGCCTTTTTTCCATAATGGCATGATGCCAAATCGGGCCAAAAAAATGTAGTCACTCTGTGCTCTCTTAAAAAGGGTAACAACCTTTTTTTGTAGGCACTCCTTTATATAAATTTCTGTGTTTATTGTGCCAGATGCCACAAATACTTTACTTCTTTTGTCACAACTGCAAATAGCTTGCCACACGAGAAACTTCTTAGGGAATTTTGTTTGTTTTTTTGTGCGAAACTCTTGCCGAACATTGCCCCGTTTATCAGCAACATAAAAATCTTGACCAGGAAGTTGAGAAAAGTCTGCCAGTACGTATGTTTCATCATCCATCACACAACAGGTGTATTTTTTTATAAAATCAGACTTCAATTTTTTCGCTCGTTTTTTTGCTTCTAAGTTCTTTAAAGTATTGCGATCTGGAACCTTTTGGACTTTGTATGTCTTCAGTCCAGCGTAAGCTTTGACTCTATGTGCAAAATTCGTAGAACATTTCACCGTACGAGCTGCTTTTCTTAAAGAAGTGTTAGGCACTCTTCGAAAGAGTCGCTCGACTTCGTTTGCCTTAACAATATCTGTAGGACCTTTTTTCCTCCCTGAGCCAGGTTTTCTTTCAATGCTCAGGTTTTCCTTATACCGTCTGATAGCATTAGAAACCGTTCGAGGGTCAACTTTCAAATTTTTAGCTATTTTTTTAAAAGTCCATGACGGATTTTTTTGAAAAGTTTTAATTATATTTTCACGAACTTTTTTTTCGCAGTCCATTTTGATTGAAATAACTATTGAAAATTAATAATTTCTAAAATAATAGTATCTGACATATCTATAGAAACTAACTTGATCAAAAAATAAATTATTTCTTGCACTATGGATAAATTTTGTCTAAAATAGTAAAAGCATATTTTTTTTAGAACACTCTTTATCTTTAGATTTACGAGCGTTTTAGTGATTTTTGTCTTATATAGTGCGTTTTTAAAGAAGAGTTTGAATGGGAGCTATGGTCAAATGTGGACCGCTTTCAACGAAATTTAGTACAGTGATTTAAGTTTACATAAGCAGTATTTGTTTTAAATTTCATGAAAAAATATTGATATTTGTGGCCAATATATCAATTCCGAGAAGTGGGACCTATGGGAGGTACCATAAATATTGGACCGATTTTGACCAATTTCAACAGCCATGGTCTCATTATCAAAAAAATTATCTGTGCCAAATTTCATCAAATTATCTTTAGAATTGCGACCTGCAGTTTGATTTCAAGGTTTACATGGGGTCCAGCCAGCCAGACGGACAGACGGACATCGCTAAATCGACTCAGAAAGTTATTCTAAGCCTATTGCTATACTAAAAGGTGGGTATAAGACAAATATTTCTATGCGTTACATACATCAGCATAAACTTATAATACCCTTTCCACCTATGGTGGTGAAGGGTATAAAAAGTACATGTTTAATACCATAGATTTTTTAAGTTTAAAAGACTTTTTGATACAATTTCATTTAAAATGTAAAATTTTCTATTAGAATTTAGGCCAAATAGTTGGTACAGTGACGTTGGACACATGACAAACGTATTCCCCAAAGTAATATCGGCACATTACGTAAACAGCCCAAAATTCCATTAACAAAATTTTTTCGGGATGCATAGCCATTCATCCAAGGCTGAAAATTTTAATAAAACATTTTTAAATTATGCACCTTTTAAAGGCCGTATCTATTTATTCGTGGTAAATGGTAAATATACAACTTTTCTGTAGAAAACTCTTGCCCACCGCCAATTCTATAGAAAACTCTTTCGATCGACAACTCTTCAGATCGACAACTTTTCTATAGAAAGCTCTTCCGATCGACAACTTTTCTATAGAAAAAAAAACTCTCCTGATCGATAATTTTTCTATAGAAAAAAAAAACTTTTTTTCGATAACTTTTCTATAGAAAACTCTCCCCACCGACAACTTTTTTATAGAAAACTCTTTTTTATCGAAAACTCTTTCTAACGACAACTTTTCTATAGAAAACTCTTCCCATCGACAACTTTTCTATAGAAAACTCTTCCTACCGACAACTTTTCTATAGAAAACTCTTCCTACGGATAACTTTTCTATAGAAAACTCTTCCTACGGACAACTTTTCTATAGAAAACTCTTCCTACGGACAACTTTTCTATAGAAAACTCTTCCTACGGACAACTTTTCTATAGAAAACTCTTCCTACGGACAACTTTTCTATAGAAAACTCTTCCTACGGACAACTTTTCTATAGAAAACTCTTCCTACGGACAACTTTTCTATAGAAAACTTAGGCCCACCGCCAACTTTTCTATAGAAAACTTAGGCCCACCGCCAACTTTTCTATAGAAAACTTAGGCCCACCGCCAACTTTTCTATAGAAAACTTAGGCCCACCGCCAACTTTTCTATAGAAAAGTTAGGCTCACCGCCAACTTTTCTAAAGAAAACTTAGGCCCACCATCAACTTTTCTATAGAAAACTTAGGCCCACCGCCAACTTTTCTATAGAAAACTTAGGCCCACCGCCAACTTTTCTATAGAAAACTTAGGCCCACCGCCAACTTTTCTATAGAAAACTTAGGCCCACCGCCAACTTTTCTATAGAAAACTTAGGCCCACCGCCAACTTTTCTATAGAAAACTTAGGCCCACCGCCAACTTTTCTATAGAAAACTTAGGCCCACCGCCAACTTTTCTATAGAAAACTTAGGCCCACCGCCAACTTTTCTATAGAAAACTTAGGCCCACCGCCAACTTTTCTATAGAAAACTTAGGCCCACCGCCAACTTTTCTATAGAAAACTTAGGCCCACCGCCAACTTTTCTATAGAAAACTTAGGCCCACCGCCAACTTTTCTATAGAAAACTTAGGCCCACCGCCAACTTTTCTATAGAAAACTTAGGCCCACCGCCAACTTTTCTATAGAAAACTTAGGCCCACCGCCAACTTTTCTATAGAAAACTTAGGCCCACCGCCAACTTTTCTATAGAAAACTTAGGCCCACCGCCAACTTTTCTATAGAAAACTTAGGCCCACCGCCAACTTTTCTATAGAAAACTTAGGCCCACCGCCAACTTTTCTATAGAAAACTTAGGCCCACCGCCAACTTTTCTATAGAAAACTTAGGCCCACCGCCAACTTTTCTATAGAAAACTTAGGCCCACCGCCAACTTTTCTATAGAAAACTTAGGCCCACCGCCAACTTTTCTATAGAAAACTTAGGCCCACCGCCAACTTTTCTATAGAAAACTTAGGCCCACCGCCAACTTTTCTATAGAAAACTTAGGCCCACCGCCAACTTTTCTATAGAAAACTTAGGCCCACCGCCAACTTTTCTATAGAAAACTTAGGCCCACCGCCAACTTTTCTATAGAAAACTTAGGCCCACCGCCAACTTTTCTATAGAAAACTTAGGCCCACCGCCAACTTTTCTATAGAAAACGTTTGTCCATCGACAACTTTCCTATAAAAAACTCTTCCCACCTACAACTTTTCTTAATAAAGATCATCACTAGACAAAATTCTAAGTGTATATTTATGATTTGTTAGTTCTTTTATATCACAATAAAAGTAACCATATTTAAGATCTTTCGACCCACTGTTGTTCATTTGTTTATAACGGTATTGCTGCGAAAATGAAAGCTTGTCTATATTTAAACAATATTTTTAATAGTTAGCACAAAAAACCTCTATTATGTGATTGTATTGTTAATTTTATTTAACACTTACACACATTTGCAAAAATATTTGTGTTACTTCTACATATACATACACATACAAAAAAAGTATAAACATAGAAATAAATTTATTTTTTTATTATTTATTCTTCTACAAACGAAAACTAACAACACTTCAACACAAAATGAATTGTTGCCAATTGTAAAAATACTACGTATCTATTATTTATAAAAACTATATAAAAACGAAACAAACAAATAAATAAATAAACAAAAGCTTTAAAATTTCAACCGTAGGCCAAACCAAATTTTGCTAATTCTTTATTTATTTTTGATTGTTGGTAATTTTTTTTCTATTTTTCATTCCTTTGATTATGATTAATGTTCAAGTATAGAAAATGATATTAACTATTTATTGTATAAAAAGAAATAAATAAAGAAATACTCATCATTATTATTACTTTAATTACTCACTTGCTTAGTTTTGCTTTTAATTGATGTAGACAGACAAATAGGCAAAGATTTGCTTTTTTTTCTATTCAATTCTCATCCTCAATAAATCTTTTATTAAAGACATCATTAGTTTTCTTTTAAACTTGATTATCTTATTTGTTTTTCTTACTATTTAAAATTTTATTTTTCCTTTTGCATAAATTTGTTAAGAAAATTTGCAGATCTTTTTTATTATTGCTTCTTAATTAAAGTTTTGATTGTATTGACCCAAGTCATAAACCTAGACCTACTTTTAAGGAAAATTGTTTCTAGAAGTGAATGTGTTTTATTTATGTTTTCGAAATTAGACAGGAAATTCAATATCTATAAATTTAATGAAACTGTAAAAATTTAGGTTGCACAAAATTTTAATTACTCAAGAAATACAAAATTTCCTGTTATATTTATGTGTGTATAAAAAACAAGTAGCTAATTAGAATTCAATAAAAATCTTTGAAAATCCCATTTTTATAAACGGTAAATAGCTTTGTAAGATTTTCTTATTCATTATCTCTTTTATAGCCCTGAAAATGTGGAAGAAACATTGAAAAACATTTAACAAAAACAAAAGACTTAAGAAACGAACTTTTTCGAATTTCTTTTATTTAATTAAATTTCATCAGGATCTTTTGAAATATGACTTTTGCATTTCGTTCACTAAAATGGCAATTAATTTGCCGTCATAAAACTGAGGCAACGTTGACTCAACATATTTTCTATTGTTTGAAAATTCAGAAGTCCTCCGATTGTGCATTACTAACACTGTATTAGTTGTTGAAAAAAACGACAAAAGGTAAACCTAGTGGGTCAAGATATCTTGAGTACGCTGAATTCAATGGTGCTATCTGTTTTTTTATGTTAGCACTAGTCAGCTCTGGAGAAGGTTGCGCAATAAATATTTTTGTAACTCGAAAACTGTTTATTTTCTTAAGCTAAGTACAAAAATCAAAATTCGGCAACAAAATGATTTTTCAGAAACACTAATTACACAGGTCTACAAAATGAAAATTTTTATCAGCTGAATGAGAAATTTTTAACTGAGTTATATATTTTAGAATGCGCTGATTTCATTCCATTTTTCTCAATTTTACATCAGGTTTTTTTCAAATTAATATATAAAAATTGATAAATCTATGATTTCAAATTGCAAATACGACACAATTGTTCAAGATATCGACCTCAATTTTTCTGATTTTTATTTTACCTATAGTTTCCTTAATGACACTGGAAAGAACATTTAAAATTTTAAAATTTGTTGAACAAAATTTTGAAAAAATAAAAAAATGATTGAATAACTTTCTTATATGCAAAAACTAAGTAAATTCTATTATATTTTAAAAACAATTGAAACATTCTGTAGTTACAGGCAGTAGAATTGTAAAGTATAAAACACAATTGGAACGAACGACCAATTTTTCGGAGCGAATATTCTTCGTTAGAAATAGAACATATGGGTTCATATGAGTATGCTCACAATTGATGCGTACGACGAAATTCGTCGTGCGTATCGAACAGTGCGATAGGTTTATTTCTATATCATACGCAGACGAACGATGACTAAACTGGTTTAGAGTGGCTTTATTTCAATTTCTCTTGTATAATATTAGAAATTATATGTGTTCTTGTAAAATATGGTCACCTTAAAAAATATTAACAAAAAATATTTATTTCAAATAAAATATTTATTTAAAAAAAAAATGCAAATATTGTGAGTGCGCGATATATCCGAAAGTGTAAGTAATTTGTGCAAAAAAATCAACAAAAATGGCGTCAACAACGTTTATTCATCCCAAATGTGTAGAATGGACGAATTTATAAGACGAAATTTCAAAGCCGAATTCGTCGTGCTGAACGAAATTAGTCATTCGTCCCAATTGTGTTCGTACTTTGAAGTTTATTTATTCTCAAGTTAATTTTTTCATGCATATCCTTAGGCATGTCGCACAGTGGTTTTACTGGTCCAGTTAATTTTCACTGGTCCATGAGGGGTTTTATTACAAATTTAACGAATATTCTTAAAAAAAATTGTTGGTTCTCAGATGCGTCCACCAGATCAAAAAAAGCTTAAAAAATATGTAAAAAATCAATCCAAAAATTCCTTTTTACCCAAGTATCTCGAAACCTAAAGGAGATAACCTACACATATAAGCGTATTTTGTAGATCTTCTCAAGGACAACTTATGTTGAAATTTTTTTTCAATCCATCCATAAATGGATTTTTGGTGAATTTTTAAAAAATACGAACACCCGAGTTGACCAAATTTTAATCACTCTCCCGACCCCTTATGGACCAGTGCCTTTGAAAACCAACTTGAATACTCCTTGACTACCGTCATGCCAAATTTCATTCAAATATCTTTAGTCGTTAAAAATTACAGATTTATTTCCCAAAAAAAAGCGTCCGTAAAATATAGCTTTCACGCATCTCTGAAGGTAAATTTTTTAGAAAATGTTAAAAAAAAAATTAAGTCTTCTGAAAATATTTTTTAAAAATATAGAAAAAATAGATATAATTTTTTAGAAATGTAATAAATATTTTAGGATTTCTTCGTGACACAAACTTTGAAAAATGTTTCTGTGTTATAAAGTTAACATAATAAAATGTTGTTTTCTTCTAGTTCATTTAGAAATTTATCGGCAATCTTACAGTATTTTTCTAAAAAATGTCCGTGCTACCAACAAAGATTCTATTTAAAGGATGATCGTGTTAATATTCCGATTTTCAATAAATTTTTCGCTAGAGTAGCGGAGAGATGAAGAAAAAGTTATGGCACAATCGATATGTGAGTTTCTATTAAAAAATATTTATATTTACATTTTTTTTTTCAGCATAAAACGCAATTTTATTATTCCTCAAAATTATACGATTTTTGAATTTTGAAAAAAAAAAAAAAAATAATTGCGCCCAATTTTACCCCCTTACAAATGATGTTGGCATATACAAAAGCAAACAATTACTGCCTATGGAATTATATGTTTCCTCATCAACAATTTATTTATTTAGCGGGTTTGTTTCTTCAGTCTTTTGATTTATGATTTAAATTGAAATAATTTCGTTGCTTCATTTAAAGTAACATTAAAATTAATGGCAAAAGAATTATTTTTGCCAAAAAAAACTTTAATTGAAATCAATTTTTATATAAAGTTTTGTATCACATAAAAAAAGTAACAAAAACAATATAAAAAATATATAAAATAACAACATTTATAAATTAACTGAAATTTAACAATGAACTTTAATTTTTTTGACTTGTAATTTTTGGTAATTTTTTTTCGAAAATTGTTCCTGACTTTTTGGGAATTTGAGTATATATTTGTATGCGGCTGTGTTGTAAATTTCAAAAAACCAAAACTAAATTAAAGTAAACATAACCGCAAGCCAGAAAAAAAAGAAGAATTTTTGTTTCGTTAAAAAGTCAGCCAAGTGTAGTGGATGTAAAGTAATAATAAAATTCAGACTTAATAATATATACAATGATGTACAATACATACATACATACTCTTACACCAATTCCATGTTTCTGTTGTATGTCTGTTAACTTATGAGTGAGTTCGAGTACTGATTTACTGAGGCTATTACAGCGTAAAACATTTTATAGACAGACACTGTGGCAGTGAGGCAGGCAAACAAGTAACGGTATGTGAACGCAATTTTATGCTGCGTCCCATCAAGACACAAACTAAAACTACGACTACTCGGTTCAGTACAACAACTGCCAATAAGCAAACAAGAACAAGAGTGTGTGTATTTACACTTACATTAAATGGACTGGTTGGAACCAAGGAACTTTATATTACGAAAAGATCTGTATTTCAGAAAATTAAAAACTTTCTAGGAAACAATATAAAAGTATACAATCTTTCCTTATTGACCATAAACTTGAAAGGAATTCTCGAATTTCATACGCTTGTAAATATTCTCAAGATCCCACAATTTTGAACCTTTTCCTCGACTTCAACTTTTTGCATCCCAAACCCTAACCAAGCTTCTTAAAACTTTTGAATTCGTCTGTTTGTTGTTCTTTGTTAAGCCTCTTCTCATTCTCTTTTTTGTTGTTGTTGTTGTGTCAGCTACTTATACTGATTGTCTACAACAACAAATATCTAAAATCAACGAAGCAAACGCATTATAACGGTGTAGCCACCAAAAAATTTTTTGGGTGACTTCGTTTTTTTCTTCTTTATTTTTGTCGGTAAATTATTTTCTTCTTTCGTCGTTGCTTTCCTGTCAGTGTCTGTGTGATTGCTTTTTCGTCTATACGAAAAAGTTTTAGGGCTATACAACAAATAAAGTGAATTTTTTAAAAAAATGAGTGGGTGAATTGATAAGGTTGTTTGATAAATAGATACATTTTTTTATATTAAGACTCTGACTTTCTCTGGTTTTTCTACTCATAGACAGTTTTTTTTATTCTTCAACTAAAGACATTACTTAGACCCATGTCATATACTCAGACTACTGCGTTTTTTTTCTAACTATTGGCTTTTAAACAGACTTTCATTAAGCGCTTCCTCTCCTTAAATAAATTAAAACAAAGAATGTATGAGATATTCAATGTCTACGCTCCTACTGATCCAATCTGAAAGCGATAAAGAAGAAATCACAATGTACATAATTGTAATATTACTATGATACTGGGCGACTTTAACACCAAGGTAGGTTCAAACATCACCGGCTTGGAATACAACATTGGTAAGCACGGTCTCGGAGTAAGAAACGATAATGAAAACAAGTAAGAGTGGTATATTCGGCTTTGCCGAATCTTGGATACCCTTCACCAATGGTGTTGCAATAGTACTTAATGTAATTCCAAGCAAAATTTGGTTATACTAGTATTATATGCAAAGAGTCTTTAAAATTAAGAGTCGGAAAAAGAAAAGCTTTTCGGTGGCGTCATCATCTAGAATAGTTATGCACCCAAAGGTTAGGTTGGGCAGGTGGCTGATGTATAGGGAAGCTTCACTTGGGTTTTTAAGTGGTCCCTTTGTGAAAGATAATGATTACTAGACTACAAGTAGAGAATGGATATTTAAGCCAGCCAGTAGCTTCGAAATAAAATAGACACATATTTTACGAACATTTAATAAAGTTCGATAGACCAGATAAACCATGCAGAAAATATGCTTCAAAATGTAGATGCCTTTACATTTGCAATAGCACATCGATTTGATGAAGTTTAAGTATTCTGGCATGCAACCCAAAAACACAGTGCCCAGTGAGGGTTGTGCACTTTAATTCGTACGAATTATCCAACTAGTAAAAGTTCTTGATTAGTTATGTAAAACTCTGAAGTTAGCGGACTGATTTAGGTCAAAGCTTTAACAATGATAAGCCATAAAATTATAGGGTATACACTCTTAGTTTTAGATACATACGTGAAATATATAGCTTTTGAATGGATGGATATCAGCTTTGTCGGAAAAGTTATTAAATATTTACTTATTTATCTGAAGTTAGTTAATTAATTAAAATGAACACTTCATCAATAATATTTGGGATGTATAGTTCTTTCGATCTGTCCGATGGATGTTTGGAAAGTTTTGCTCTAGTTCTTTGTGCAATTTTAATGTGATTTAATTTATCAGCATTAAATCGATTCCCGGTCGGGGTTATATGGGAGATTTCACTAAATGTGAATAGAGCTCGCCCATTTTCAATATCGAACTTTTCAAGAGATCAGAAATACTTTTGTCAAATGTTGTCCCTCTAGAAAGTTTATTTTAGGCGCTATTGTCCTGAATATCAATATTGTACAACGTCTTTATAATAAATGTCATCATCGTATCTATTATAATTTGTCATTTATTAGCTACTAAGAGATTGCCTTAGGCGAAGTTATACGGGATCAATTGTCAAACGTGAACGGATTTCTCCCAATTGCAATTAAAAAATTTAAATTTTTGTTGATATGTGAGATACTTACAAACATATGTAGGTTTTGAACGGATATCATGTAATTAGCTGCATTTTTGTACTTCCTAGGAAGATTACCTATAATTTGATATATAATACATTCTCAAATGTTATCATAATGTTCAAAAGTCAGACACAAAATTAAGATAAATGCAGTGTGTCTGTCTGCTAAAACCAGATTTGTGGAGCTCCTGAATTGTCCCACCCTGAATTTCAACACTGTCGATCAAAACATCGCTTAAACGCTAAATTATATCTACCACAAATTACAGAATGCATCAGGATTTAGATAATCCCCTGCGAAGGACGCTATTAAACTTCATCAAAATAAACATCTGAGATATCGACAAAACAGGAGCTCCAAAAACTTGACTACAACAGAAAAAAGGACAGACGGTAGACGGACGGACATGTAGACGGACGGATAAACAAACAGACGGACGGACGGGCAAACAAACAGACGGACGGACGGAGGTCGCGAAATCGATTCTTGTGCCGATTCTGAGTTGAACGGTACAATTTGAATGGTATTCATAATCAGATTTGTGGAGTATATATATCAGATTTTAGAAAATGCTCCCATAAAGAACGATGTCAAATTTCATCACAATCGGTCCATAAACACCTGAGATATCGCTGAAACAATACTTACAAAATGTAAACAAAATTTCTTAGACACGTACTTTGGGCAATTTGCTGTACATCAAATGTAGTGTTATTGCGATATCTCAATTGTTTATAGACCGCTTTTGATAAAATTTAATAACGTGCTTGGTGGGGGAATTTCCTAAAATCTGATATAAAATTTATGTAGGTCCGTACTAAAGGAGGATAGTTTTTCCTATTTCTGCATTTAATTTTTTCAACAAACATTCTCTAATGTGTACTTTGGGCAATTTGCGATACATCAAATTCAGTGTTTTGGCGATATCTCAGTTGTTTATGGACCGATTTTGATAAAATTTTACAGAGTGCTTTGGGAAAATATTTCCTACAATCTGATATATAACATATTATCACATGTACACCAGGAGTATCTTTTTTCTCTTGTTATTTAAAAGTGTGTTTCAATCAAAAATTTTCAAATTTTCGTCTAATTTTTGGTATTTTTTCGATATGTTTATAAACCGATTTTAATGAAATTTAATAGCGTTCATTGCGGGAGAATTTCCTAAAATCTGATATATAATTTATGTAAGTCCATCCTCCAGGGGCTTCAGAAACTTGATTTCAACAGACAGACAGACAGACAGACAGACAGACAGACAGACAGACAGACAGACAGACGGACATCGCTTAATCGATTCTCCTCCCGATTCTGAGTCGATCGGTATAATTTTTATGGGGTCTACGATTTACAAAAATTACAAACGGAATCACAAACTTATAATACCCTTTCACCTATTGGTGAAGGGTATAAAAATTTTGGGGTGCTTTAGAAAATGCATTTAGTGCGGAAAGTTTTTTGGTCAAAAGGGTCTAAAAAAATTGTTTTTACTATCAGTACTAAATTGCCCACCACGTGGTAGGATGAAGAAAGTCTGCGCAAAAAAAGTTATAACCCTAATATACAAACAAGCAAGCCAAGCAGACTCAGCTGCAAGTAAAGGCGACATAAAGACCTCATACAATATATCAAGGGCGTTGTGTGGCAAACCTACCTACATCAAAAGTCCCATAAAATATGGAAGAAGAAGCTCTGCGAACCTCCTGGAATAAAGGTATACAAACCCAATTTAAAAAAAAATGGTGACTCCAAAGACTGCAATAACTACACGCGTATAACACTTCTTCCAATACCGAGCAAAATGCTACGTCAAGTAATTTTGAATCGAATATCCGATGCAGTTTCCGCAACACTCCTCAAAAATCAGTTGAGGATCAGAGAGAATCGATCTTCAGTAAAAATAGTACTAGAGCAATGTAATGAATTCCCCACCCCCATTTATCTAGCGTTTATCGACATTATGAAGGCCTTCAACAGTGTCAATAGAAACTATCTATGGAGAATTTGAGAAGCATCGTTACATGCCAATAGAACTTCTGAACTTAATTCGGGCAATGTACATGGATTTTAAATGTCGGATCCTATACAAAGGTAAATTGTCAAATCCGTTCAAAGTTACTACTGGAGTAAGACAAGGATGTATCTTGTCACCTGCACTTTTTATACTCGTCATTGAAAACATAATGCGCACGACTCTGAATAGCAGACTTGGTATCCAATCGACACCCTTTGAAGGACTCAAGGGTTTGGAATACGCTGATGACGTATGTTTTCTAAGCCATGGCTCAAGTCAGCTTTAAGAAGACACTAAAGCTATCACTATTGAATCTCGGGCAGCCGGACTGGAAATCAATATTTCCAAGATAAAAATTATGCCTGAAGGGTATGGCGCAAACCCATGTGTCTTCTTCAGTTATCCTTAACACCCAGTGGATCATAGGGCCTCCTTCGGATAGAATTGATTTCATTCATCATAATGTTTTTGCACAGATTAGGCACTTCCAAAATCCTTTTGTCAGCTGGGGGGATTTCTCGCATGATTACCCCTAAGTCGATGGGTGATAGGTCCAAAGGGACGAGCTACTTTTGTATAGCGAGCCGCTAGATCCGGGACAGACGCCCGCTTGCAACCGCAACTAACATGTTGAACAGATGTTGCATTTTCGTACTTTATCAACTACAATTATCTTCGACCCTTAGAATAAATATGTTGGAATTTCTCTAAGATAACTACCTCTAATATTAGCTCTGACCTAGAGTCCTACACGGGTTGTTTACCTTATCTTCAACTAGGTTTCTCCGGTTTCCAGGATTTTCCGCGAGAAGCTTAGAGTAGGTATTGGATACAGTTCTTACCTGGTAGCTAAAGACGCCAAGCAACAGCTGCATCCTATTACATCCCAATACATAATGTCTAGATAAGGTATCTTGGTAGTTTGGTATATACAAATGGTGGCGGCGACGAGGATATTGATTAGAGTATTAATAAGCCAAAGCCTGCATTCGGCATTCTCCGAGCTATTTTAAAATCTCTGCAAATATCAACAACAAAGTTACGAATATACAACACGAATGTCAAGTCCATCTTGTATTACGGCTGTGAAACTTGGAAAAATCACAAACGTCATCGATAAGTGCCTACAAACCTTTGCAAACAAATCCTTAATATATGGTGGCCGAATCACATATGTCAGCAGATATGGCGGTGGATAGACCACACACTTCGAAAGCCAATTACCAACATTGCTTAGCAAGCGCTTCGTTGGAATCTACAGGGAAGTGGCCGTCGTGTTGGTGCACCTGCTAGAACGCGGAGAAGGTCAATTGATGTTGAGTTGCAAGCAGCAAACTATTCATGGAATGATGTATGCCTAACATCTCACAGTTGAGCTCAATACAAAAGGATTGCTAAGGCCCTGTGCTCTACTGGGATTCAAGGATAACAGAAGAAGAAGAAGATGTATGAGATATTATCGAAATTTGTTAGTCGTTTGGAACATCTTTAAGCACAATTATGAATGGAGTTTGACTTCGTTTATATATCCTCCACTGCTTCTCTGGGTAGAGCGCATACATCAGGCTAAATTTTACCGATAACCTCTTCATTCCTGCAAAATTCCTGCTGGCGACCATTTTATACCCTTCACCACCATAGCTGAAAAGGGTATTATAAGTTTGTGCTGATGTATGTAACGCATAGAAGTATTTGTCTTAGACCCTTTTAGTATACTAATAGGCTTAGAATCACTTTCTGAGTAGATTTAGCGATGTTCGTCCGTCCGTCTGACTGGCTGGACCACCATGAGAACTTTGTAATCAAACTTCGCAATTCTAAAGATAATTTGATGAAATTTGGCACAGATAATTTTTTTGATAATGGGACCATGACTATTGAAATTCGTCAAAATCGGTCCATTATTTATGGTACCCCCCATAGGTCCCACTTGATATATTGGCAACAAATATCAATATTTTTTCATGAAATTTAAAAGAAACTAGCGTATCCTGCGGTCGACACAATCGACCGTCATCTAGTTCATTGTGAATACAAATTTCCCATGCTGTGGCTTAGTTGGTTAGCACGTAATATAACATTGAGCCTGAGTTCGATCCCCGGTCTCGGCAACAACAATTTCTGTAATTATTAATTTCTATTAAATTTAAGGCCCTATGCTCCACTGGGATAACAGAATTAAAATTATTAATTACCACAGCATCTTCCGTCGGCAGTAAGACTACAGCAATAACACGCCGTCTACGAAGTGATGAACAGATAAACTTGTAAGCGTTACTAACGGACTGACAAAAATGATAGAGAAATCAAGGTCTTATTTAACTTTTTAACAAAGATCCTAATATTTAAAATTTATTATAATTTTACTGCATAAGTAAGCGCGAGAACCACGAAGTACTTGGAATCTGTAAAAGCTTACAGTTTTAAACCATTCCAGTCGCAATTCAAGATTTGCCTTTTAATATTCCTTTCTGATATTATAGCATTTTCTAAACATTAATCAGTTTTGAATTTACATTTGATTCAGACCGATCATTTAATTCCTTTTCTTGATAATCTGTAATTATTATAAACTTTCCTTCAAAAGACTGTTTTTAATCGGTAACATCCTTTTTGGGTATAAGTCACAATGTCCTTATCCAACTCTTTACTACTGTGACTCTTAAAAAAATTGGCATTGTAAAATAGCTCTTAATGATCTCATGCGTGACCTTAACTGCAATTTTTTAACACAATAATTTATTCCTCAATCACTCGAAGATTTTATCCCAATATACCAACCCAGAAAACAAAATTCCATAAAAATTTAACTTCAAATAATTCAAATTTGAAAGGTTTACATTTTAAGCACTTTTTTTGTCAAATCTTCCAAAATATTAATTTTGTCTTTCACTCCCTCACCACAAATAATAAAAACAATACCAATAATTTTTGTTGCTATTATTTAACAAAACAAAAACATTTATTTAATTGTAATAAAATACTCTTTATTTTTGTCTTTGTCTACCACTATCTCCCCACAAATATACTCTTTCATTCTCATCACTCAACAAAAATAATAAAAACAAAAGAAAACATGTTTGCATACAATTTCTTTTGTTTGCTTCTTAATAGTAAATTTCATATGCATGTGAGTTTTCTTTATTGTGTTAGTAAGATTTTTAAATACCAAACCGATTTTTTAAAACTGAACCGATTTTAATAAAATATAGATTCGTCTGATCTACGGAAAAATACCTTTCAAATGGTATAAAATTTTCCAGAAATGAGTGTATAATTAAAGCGCAAAAGGAGATAATAAATGGGTGCTTGCGTATTAATATTATAGATATTGCTTACGTAAATTAAAATCACTGTACCAAATTTCGGTGAAATCGGTCCATATTTGACCATAGCTCCCATACAAATTCTTCTTTAAAAACGCACTAAATGAGACAAAAATCACTAAAACGCTCGTAAATCTAAAGATAATGAGATTTTTGAGTTTTAAGTTTTACATAATTTTTGTAAAAACTGTAATCCACTTGACAAATTTCGAGAAAATCGGTCCACATTTGACCCTAGCTCTCATATAAGTCCAAATGACGGAAACAGCTTAAATATATAAGTTTTGAGAAAATGTTTGTATAATGGCAAAATTAAGCAAATATTTGCCTATATGCACGAAAAAGGACACCTTTTACCATAGTGGTGAAGGGTATCGTATGGTCGGGCTTTACCGACTATAGCACTTTCTTACTTGTTTTTAATATTAAAACAACTATTAGTAGCTGGCGAGTACGGTTAATGCGGGAGAAATTCGAAGTTCAATTCATTAATTTTTTAGATTGTTTTAATTGACTTCTGATACGAGTTTGTGTGTTCTGCATCATCGGTGTCTCTACGACCATGTTTTTTATTCTAAGTAACCATAACACTTTTCAATATATGCACTTAAGTCCTATGTCACACTAATAACTTTTAGTACCTTCACTTCTACAGTTGTTTTATCTAAGCTAATTACCAATTGACCCACGTTACTCCCCAATGTAGTTTTGGTAGTTTATTATTGTGCGTTTTTCATGTGTCTCCCAATGCTCGTGTGAATATGCTGAAGTTGCTGTTGTTATTGTTGTTGTTGTTGTGCTTATTTCACTTTTAAGCGCGTAACCATTACAATCGCCCATTTAACATTCGTTAACTTTAGAATCTTATATTTTAAGCTGTTTTTTGTTTTACTTTTAACCAAGTCAGGTTTTTTTATTTTTTATTTTTTATTTAAAACGCGCGTATTTTGGTCATGCACTAAAGTCAAAGCTTTTTTCAGTGAAATGTTGGTCAGTAAGGCGACTGGATTGTATTGGATGGGTCGGTCTGACTATTTACTTATTGCCTGATTTAGACAACTATTAAATGTAAAGTAAAACCAAAAAAAAAAAAACAAACAACTAAAAAATCATGATGTGCATTTTTTTGTAAGTTTTGTTTTTTTTTGTGGTCATTTTTCGAAACGTTTAAATACCTCTATTTAATGGATGATTGTGCAGTTTAATCCATAGACGCCTTAATGGGATTTACTTCTACAATGTCTTAACCGACTATTTATTGGAAGTAAATGTATTTATTTTATTTTCCTGTTAACTGTTTAAATTTCTTTTCCCTGTACTAGCAGAGAAGCTTTAATTTGGTCATATGTGTTTTCTTATAGATTTTGGCATATTTCTTCTTTTTTCGTTTTAGTCCTCCGGTTTAGCAGTTCGGCTGTCTTACATTTCATTTCATAGAATTTGTAACAAGTTTATGCGTTTGTGTTATAAGACTTCAATTAAAATAAATCGAGATTACGTTTATTTGTCTGGTGGCCAAAGAAAATGTGTTAAATTTGTTATTGACTTTTGAGATATATATGTGTATTATATGTGTTAATAAAGAAAATCTGGGTTAAAATTTGATAAACAAAATTTTATTATTAAGTAAAGAATACTAACAAGACTCCACGAGGTATGGCATAGGAGGGTTATCTAATTGCACCACAGTCACTAGAAAAGTTTGAATTCAAGTATATCGTCAGAATAAGAGCTTTGGAGTAAAAAGATGTATATAAAACTTTATGTAAAAAGAATAAAACATTTGTCTAAATAAAATAAATGGATCCAAATGTAGGTATATGAGTATAATACTTCAATATGAGTAGAAGAGTCCCGGAAAAAAATCTTTAACTTTGCAGTATACAAATTTTTAAAAATTCAAATTTTTGAAAAATTTTCTATAAAAATAAGAAAATTTTGGAAAAGTTCCTATAAAATAAGAAATACTTTAAAAAATTTCCTATAAAAATTTAAAATTTTTGAAAAATTTTCTACAAAAATCAGAAGTGTTTCTAAAATTTTCTATAAGAATCAAAAATTTTTAAAAAATTTCCTATAAAAACAAAAAAAAAATTGAAAAATTTTTTCATTAAAATAAGAAATTTTTTTAAAAAATTACTATAAAAATGAGAAATTTTAAAAGAATTTGATATAAAAATTACAAATTAAAAAAAAAAAAAATATATATTAAAATAGGATATTTTAGAAAAATTTCTTAAAAGTAAAATAAAAATAAATTTTTGAAAAATTTTTAATAATAATAAGAAACTTTTGAAACTTTTCTATAAAAATTAGAAATTTTTGAAAAACTTCCTTTAAAAATCAGAAATTTTTGAAAAATTTTCTATCGAAATAAGATTTTTTTTTAATTTCCTATAAAAATAAGAAGTTTTTGAAAAATTTTCTATAAAAATAGGAAAAAAGTTTCCTATACAAATAGGAAATTTAAGAAAAAAAAATGGTTTACAGTTTTTATAGGAAGTTTTTTAAAAAATTTCCTATAAAAACAGGAAATTTTTTAAAAAATTTCCTATAAAAACAGGAAATGTTTTAAAAATATATAGAAATAGGAAATTTTTGAAAAACTTCCTATAAAAATAGGAAATTTTTGAAAAATTTCCTATAAAAATAGGAAATTTTTGAAAAATTTCCTATAAAAATAGGAAATTTTTGAAAAATTTCCTATAAAAATAGGAAATTTTTGAAAAATTTCCTATAAAAATAGGAAATTTTTGAAAAATTTCCTATAAAAATAGGAAATTTTTGAAAAATTTCCTATAAAAATAGGAAATTTTTGAAAAATTTCCTATAAAAATAGGAAATTTTTGAAAAATTTCCTATAAAAATAGGAAATTTTTGAAAAATTTCCTATAAAAATAGGAAATTTTTGAAAAATTTCCTATAAAAATAGGAAATTTTTGAAAAATTTCCTATAAAAATAGGAAATTTTTGAAAAATTTCCTATAAAAATAGGAAATTTTTGAAAAATTTCCTATAAAAATAGGAAATTTTTGAAAAATTTCCTATAAAAATAGGAAATTTTTGAAAAATTTCCTATAAAAATAGGAAATTTTTGAAAAATTTCCTATAAAAATAGGAAATTTTTGAAAAATTTCCTATAAAAATAGGAAATTTTTGAAAAATTTCCTATAAAAATAGGAAATTTTTGAAAAATTTCCTATAAAAATAGGAAATTTTTGAAAAATTTCCTATAAAAATAGGAAATTTTTGAAAAATTTCCTATAAAAATAGGAAATTTTTGAAAAATTTCCTATAAAAATAGGAAATTTTTGAAAAATTTCCAATAAAAATAGGAAATTTTCGAAAAATTTCCTATAAAAATAGGAAATTTTTGAAAAATTTCCAATAAAAATAGGAAATTTTCGAAAAATTTCCTATAAAAATAGGAAATTTTTGAAACATTTCCTATAAAAATAGGAAATTTTTGAAAAATTTCCTATAAAAATAGGAAATTTTTGAAAAAAAATAAGAAAAAGAAAATTTTTCAAAAATTTCCTTTTTTCTTATTTTTTTTATAGGAAATTTTTGAAAAATTTCCTATAAAAATAGGAAATTTTTGAAAAATTTCCTATAAAAATAGGAAATTTTTGAAAAATTTCCTATAAAAATAGGAAATTTTTGAAAAATTTCCTATAAAAATAGGAAATTTTTGAAAAATTTCCTATAAAAATAGGAAATTTTTGAAAAATTTCCTATAAAAATAGGAAATTTTTGAAAAATTTCCTATAAAAATAGGAAATTTTTGAAAAATTTCCTATAAAAATAAGAAATTTTTGAAAAATATCCTTTAAAAATAGGAAATTTTTGAAAAATTTCCTATAAAAATAGGAAATTTTTGAAAAATTTCCTATAAAAATAGGAAATTTTTGAAAAATTTCCTATAAAAATAGGAAATGTTTGAAAAATTTCCTATAAAAATAGGAAATTTTTGAAAAATTTCCTATAAAAATAGGAAATTTTTGAAAAATTTCCTATAAAAATAGGAAATTTTTGAAAAAATTCCTATAAAAATAGGAAATTTTTGAAAAATTTCCTATAAAAATAGGAAATTTTTGAAAAATTTCCTATAAAAATAGGAAATTTTTGAAAAATTTCCTATAAAAATAGGAAATTTTTGAAAAATTTCCTATAAAAATAGGAAATTTTTGAAAAATTTCCTATAAAAATAGGAAATTTTTGAAAAATTTCCTATAAAAATAGGAAATTTTTGAAAAATTTCCTATAAAAATAGGAAATTTTTGAAAAATTTCCTATAAAAATAGGAAATTTTTGAAAAATTTCCTATAAAAATAGGAAATTTTTGAAAAATTTCCTATAAAAATAGGAAATTTTTGAAAAATTTCCTATAAAAATAGGAAATTTTTGAAAAATTTCCTGTAAAAATAGGAAATTTTTGAAAAATTTCCTATAAAAATAGGAAATTTTTGAAAAATTTCCTATAAAAATAGGAAATTTTTGAAAAATTTCCTATAAAAATAGGAAATTTTTGAAAAATTTCCTATAAAAATAGGAAATTTTTGAAAAATTTCCTATAAAAATAGGAAATTTTTGAAAAATTTCCTATAAAAATATGAAATTTTTGAAAAATTTCCTATAAAAATAGGAAATTTTTGAAAAATTTCCTATAAAAATAGGAAATTTTTGAAAAATTTCCTATAAAATTAGGAAATTTTTGAAAAATTTCCTATAAAAATAGGAAATTTTTAAAAAAATTCCTATAAAAATAGGAAATTTTTAAAAAAATTCCTATAAAAATAGGAAATTTTTGAAAAATTTCCTATAAAAATAGGAAATTTTTGAAAAATTCCTATAAAAATAGGAAATTTTTGAAAAATTTCCTATAAAAATAGGAAATTTTTGAAAAATTTCCTATAAAAATAGGAAATTTTTGAAAAATTTCCTATAAAGATAGGAAATTTTTGAAAAATTTCCTATAAAAATAGGAAATTTTTGAAAAATTTCCTATAAAAATAGGAAATTTTTGAAAAATTTCCTATAAAGATAGGAAATTTTTGAAAAATTTCCTATAAAAATAGGAAATTTTTGAAAAATTTCCTATAAAAATAGGAAATTTTTGAAAAATTTCCTATAAAAATAGGAGATTTATAAAAAAAGACATTTTTGAAAAATTTCCTAAAAAAATATAAAGTTTTGTAAAATTTCCTATAAAAATATGAAAAATTTCCTATAAAATAAGAAAATTTTGAATATTTTCTATAAAAACAAACATTTTTTTTAAATCTATATATATAAAACTCTAACGTGACTGACTGACTGACTGACTGATTGACTGACTCATCATCGCACAGCCCAAACGGCTAAAGCTAGAGAGCTGAAATTTTGTCAGCGGGTATCTTTTTCAAAGTATAGATCCACTAAGACGGGATTTTTGGAAATTCGGCCTCTAAGGGGGTAAAAAGGGGTAAAAAAGGGAAAAATTAGTAATGCTGTATCTCCGGAAGTAAACGTCATAGGCCCAAAATTGAAATTGCGTTAGGATCAGCTGCAAAAATAAGTAGACACGTGTTTGGTACTTTTTAGCAGATGGGACAAATAGGGGGTAAAAAGGGTAAAAATAAAATGTTGGTACTTTTTTAAACCCATGTGTATCTTTTGAACCAATCAACAGAGTAACAAAATTCAAAACGGAGCCGGTAAACAAGAAAAAAATATTAGTCACGTGTTTGGTACTTTTGTGATTCAGGGTTCAAAAAGGGGGAAAAGCGGGGAAAAAAATTTAGGGTAGGTCCATTTTTCTTTTTCTTTGTATTCCACTTGAACCAATAAAGCTAGAAATAAAATTTATAGGGAGGTCGACTGCCCAGTACAAAATATTAAATACGTGTTTGGTACTTTTTTCAATTAAAAGGGTAAAAAGGGAAAAATCGGTAACATTATATCTCCTTAACCAACAGCGATAGAAGCGAAGATTAAATTGGCTTGAGATTAGCACTTAAAATTAAGGGACACGTGTTCGGTACTTTTTTGAAAATCGGCCGCCTAGCGGGCAAAACAGGGTAGAAAAGGGAGAAATTAGTAACATCATATCTCCGAAACCAACATAGACAGAAACAAAGTTGAAATTGGATTTGAATCGCCTAGAAAAACAAGGGGACACGAGTTTGGTACTTTTTTGAAAATGGCACTAATAAGGATAAAAAAGGGTAAAAACTATATTTTGGTACTTTTTTTAACCCATATGTATCTTTTGAACTAATAAACATAGAAATATATTTTATATCGCAACCGATAGATATTAAAAAAGAACTAAATACGTATTTGGTACTATTGCGATTAATGGGGTACAAAAGGGTAAAAAAAAGGGAAAATGTTCAAGGATAGGTTTTTTGGTTTTTAGCCATGGATATCTTTAAGGCTAGTGAAGCCAGAAGTATAATTTATTGACTGGTCGATGGACATTGAAAAAAATAAACTACGAGTTTGGTACTTTTTTTTAATTTTGGGGGTAAAAATCTGTAAAGTATATCTTCTAAACCAAAAGTGATAGAAACAAAACTAAATTGGTCTGAGATCGGCACTTAAAACCAAGGGACACGTGTTCGGTACTTTTATGAAATTCAACCTTCTAGAAGGTAAAACAGGGTAGAAAAGGGAGAAATCAGTAACATCATATCTTCGAAACCAATACAGATAGAAACAAAGTTGAAATTGAATTTAAATTGGCTAGAAAAATAAGGGGATACGTGTTTGGTACTTTTTTGAAAATGGCACCAATAAGAATGAAAAAGGGTAAAAACTATATTTTGGTACTTTTTTTAACCCATATGTATCTTTTGAACTAATAAACATAGAAACATATTTTATATCGCAACCGATAGATATTAAAAAAGAACTAAATACGTATTTGGTACTTTTGCGATTAATGGGGTACAAAAGGGTAAAAAAAGGGAAAATATTCAAGGATAGGTTTTTTGCTTTTTAGCCATGGATATCTTTTAGGCTAATGAAGTTAGAAGTATAATCTATTGACTGGTAGATTTACATTGGAAAGAAATAAGCTACGTGTTTGGTACTTTTTTTTAAATTTTGGGGGTAAAAATCGGTAAAGTATATCTTCTTAGCCAAAAGTGATAGAAATAAAAACCAAATCGGTCTAAAATCGGCACTTTAAATTAAGGGACATATATTCGATACTTTTTTCATTAATTCGGCCGTTTTGGGGTTAAAACAGGGAAAAAATGGGAAATATTAGTAACGTCATATTTCCGAAATTCAAAACGATAGGAATAGAGTTGAAATTTGCTTCGGATGGGCTGGGAAATATTCAAGGGTAGGTTTTTAACTAATGAAGCCAGAACTATAATTTACAGATGGGTGGATTCATATTGAAAAAGTATAAGACATGTGCTGTTTAGTGGTTAAAAAGTGGAGAAAAAGGGGGGAAAATCGGTAACGTAATATCTTCTTAATCAAAAGTGATAGAAACAAAGATTAAATTGGTCTATGATCAGCATTAAAAATTAAAGGACACGAGTTCGGTATTTTTTTTTTAGTTTGGCCGCTTATGGTTAAAACAGGCTAGAAAATGAATAAATCATAACCCATACGTATCTTTTGAACTTATAAACATAAAGACTCACTTTATGCCACAATCAATAAGTATTAACAAAATATTAAACATGTGCTTGGTACTTTTACGATAAATGGGGTTCAAAGAGGTGAAAACGGGAAAATATTCATTTAAGCTAATGAAGTCAGAAGTATAAATTAGAGATGTGTCAATCAAAGGGGTAAAAAAGGGAAAAATCGATGACATTATATCTTCTAAACCTAATGGATGGAAACAAACACTAAAATAGTCTAAGATCAGCTCTAAAAATTAAGGGACTTTTCAGTACTTTTTGCAAATTAAACAGTTTTGGGGTTAAAATAGGGTAGAAAATAAAAACATTAGTAAAGTTATATCTCTGATACCAATATAGACAGAAAAAAAATTAAATTGGATTTAGATCGAATAGAAAAATAAAAAGTCACTTTTTTAGTAGGTACTTTTCGTAAATGAACTAAAAATAGGGAATAAAAAGGATAAAAACTAAATTTTGGTACTTTTTTGACCCATATATAATTTTTGAATCAATTATTATAGAAACAAAATTTATACCGCAATCGAAAATAACAAAAACGGGTCAAAAATTTAATTATAGGTTTTTTCCTTTTAAACTGTGCATGTTGTTTAAATCAATAAAATAATAAATAAATCAATGATTTATGGACTGTTCTATTGACATTGAAGAAATATCTGGCAGGTGTTTGGTATTTTTTTCAATTAACAAAAATGGAGTTAAGATCAGCAATAAAAATATTAGGACATGTATCCGGATTTTTTTTTTTAATTTGGCTGATCAGGGGTAAACAACGGGTAAAAAAGGAAACTTTTGTAAAATATTCAAAATCAAAAGCGACAAGAACAAGAACAAAAATAAGGGAGGCGTGTGTAGTACTTTTTTGAAAATGTAGAGGGTAGGTACTTATGTTGTCCTATATGTATCTTAAGAACCAATAAGTATTTAATTTAATTTATATCGGAATTGATAAATAAGTGAAAAAGTTATTTTGGTAAACTTTGTAACTTTGTCAATTCAAATGGTGCCGCTAACGAAGTAGCGGGTTATAAAGCTAGTGTCCTATAAAAATAGAACATTTCTTAAAAAATTCTTATAATAGTAAGAAATTTTCGAAAATTTTCCTATAAAAATAAGAAATGTTTGAAAAATTTCATATAAAACTAAAAAAAATTTGAAAACATTCCTATAAAAATAAGAAATACTTGAAAAGTTTCCTATAAAAATAAGAAGTTTTTGAATAATTTCCTATTAAAATGAATAATTTTTGAAAGATTTTTAATAAAAATAAAAAATGTTTGAAAAATTTCCTATAAAAATAATATTTTTTTAAAAATTTTCGATATAAATAAGAAATTTTTGAAAAATTTTCTGAATGAGATTCGTAAGACATAAGCCTAAACATTGGTCCAATTAATAGACTTTTGTCTTAATTTTAGCAAGTTTTACTTATTAGAAATGATTTATGAACTGATTTATAATACTTATGTTTTGTTTTGTGTAATTTTAAATAAAACACAAAAAATCTACATGAGATTTTTAAAATACATATTCGATTTCCATAAAACCACAAGTGTTTATTTCATTAAACAATTAATTATATTAAATTAAAGAATTTAATAACCCAAACTTCATTATAACTAATATTTTCATAAAGCTCAGCAGTCAATCACAAACAAAAAGTATCACATGTCTCGTCAATTCATAAAATTTGAAATGATTTATCTGTATCATTTTGTAGGTTCCCATAAAAGCTTAACACCATATTAAAATTACTTACAATTAATTAAAGACAATAAAAACAAAACTTTTATATGATCATAAACTTTGATCATGTTAAAAAAAATCAAAAGACTTAAGACACATGCTTACACATGCAATACACATAACAAAAGACTTAAGAAACAAAAACAATTTGTAAGTTTTTTTTGTTTCAATTTTTCATTCCCATAACAACTAAAAAGTTTATCCCATGTCTTTTGATCTTCGAATTTGGCAGCATCTCATTTTTTAACACTTTCATCAAAAATACTTAATGTTTTTATATTTTTTAGACTTGAAGCTTATTTTTGGGAGTTTGTGTTTCTTTATTTTAAAGAAATAATTGTTCTTTATGACTACTCATATTTCACTTCATTTACAATTCACTCCCCTTTTTATAGACAGTTTTAAGTATTTTCCTTTATTTATATTTTGCGTTAGTTATTTTTTGTTCATAATTTTTTAAATGGATTTGACTTCATATGATTAGATGAGTTATTGTGTGTGAGTATTGAAGTCATGTCAAAAAAATTATATAAAAATTTGTTAAATAAATTCTTTGCTAGCCTTCTAACCCCTGCCTTAGTATTCCGAAGCTTTCAGTTGAATTTATTTATAATTTTTTCTTTAACAAAATCAAACTTGGCTCACAATTGTTGTATCGTGTACAGACAAAGCTTTTAACCTTTTTTTTAATTTTTTTCTATTTTTATTATTATTTTTTTCTTATTTAACCATCATCATTTTGTTCCCAGCTAAAAGAAATAAAAAAGAACCCTCATTGTTTGTGAATAAGTACTTTCGGTAAAGTACCTACTCGTACTTGCAGTCAGTCATTTATGTGTTTGCTTTGAATTCATTGGAGTAAAGCTTTCCGAGTAACTCCTATGAGTGGTTTTTCATGTAAATAAATGTTCAAATGATGTTACTTGTTGTTTTTATTATTGCTATTGGCTGATTATGTCTTGTTTTTTACTTATATTTCCAAAAAGTTTAAACAATAAAGAAAAACCTTTTAAAAATGCAATTGCTTTCTTGGCTATTGTTTTGTTCAAAATATTTACCTTGCTTTTCTTTTTCTTTTTAAGTTCTAGCTCTTGCTGTTTACTGCCACTGCCTGATTTATCTCCTCATTATTTTGGGTCACCAGAAGGTTAGACGCATCTAGATTTTTGAGCTTTTGTATGCAAACAATAATCGTAATTTTCATACTTACTTCGATGTTGTGCATTCAAATGACCAAATTAGTTTGTATTTTAGCACTAGTGGGTTGAATTTTAATATGTTTGAATCCATATAAAAATTTTCATATAAGAAAAAACTTTTAATTTTGGAAACTCTTCAAATAATATGTCATATTTCTTTTATTAACAAGTTAAAAACTCCAAAACTACATATATTAAATCGTTCTATACTATAAAACTGTAACTAAACTGACTTATTTATCATCGTCCATCCCAGTAAAAAAAATTAGAGAACTGAGATATATTTTCGAATTTAGGCCATTTTGGGCTATAATAATTTATATCTCCGTGACTAAAAGAAATAAAACTTAAATTTCGTTTAGATCGGACTCAAAACGATGAAAAAAATAATTTGTTCAGTATTAGTTTGTATATAAACTTGCAATTAAATTAGGGATGGTCATTTTTGGCAACGGTACGATCCGATAGGACTCATTTCACGGAATTGAGATTTTGACCACAAATTTAATACATTTCTATTACATTTTCATAAACTGAATTACTATGTATATCAAATTTCTTTGAAATCGGTCAATATTTAAACGTATATATTACACATGACCTTCTGCCAGAAAAAAAATATTCAAGAAAATCAGTTAACATTTGACAGCAACTCCTACATACGGCCTAATGTAGGAAAATAGTTAAAATAAATAACTCATTAAGAAATATTTATATGATGACAAAATTTAGCAAATATATGTATTTATGCAAGAATATCGCACAGACAAGCTTGAGCGCCTATAATATTTTCTTTTTTTTCAATAAAATTTAATTTATTATAGCCTATATATACCACCGATGCCCTTTGCTATATATACCATATGAGAAAATTTTTCAATAATAGGCCACCATTTTGGCGATATAATATTTTTAGAGTGTACTTATTGCACTGAGGTCTAAAAAGAGGAAAAAGTTTTCTAAGGTTTTTGAAAGCAACTTAAATCATAATAAAACAACGCTTTCTTCTTTTCCAAATGTGTCCATGTTTATAAGATGTTTTCTTTAAATGTTCTAATAAAGCTATTTTTTGTTATTTATAGCCATGTTTGTAAGTCAGGTCATCACATTCGGTCTACATTTTTGATCGATATAATAAAATCCGCTCCCAAAATCGAGCGGCATTCACTTTTGATGGAACTATTCAATACCAATTCACTATATATCTAATGTATTACTTAAAACTCTTTTGAGTCTTAGCTTACTCGATCAATTCTACTACACGATCGACCAAAATTGTTTTGTTGATTTTTTAATGTTTTGTCGGTAAAAGCCTTTATTAAGCATCAACGTTCAACGCCTTGGTGCTTAATTCGCCTCGTTTATACTTATTAGACTGCTTTTGAAATGTCGACCCCGAGTAAAATGGTTACGAAAAAAATGCATTTAGATCAGCTATAAAAACTTCGTCGGTACTTTTTGGAAAATGGAACGAATAGGAGGTCAAACAAGTAAAACTATTTTAGTTTTATAATATTCCTTATTCAAGTTATACACGAAAAAGTACAATAAAAATATATGTCTTTAAACAAATGGATAATTTAAGTATAACGAAATATGTATATTTTTATGTATTTTTTAGGAAACTAAAGCCAATACCTTGAAATCTGAACTGCAGTTAAGACTGAACTGTTAAAACTAAACTGAAGTTAAAAAAAGTGATTTTTTATTCAAGTGGCAGGTAGTGTATTTAAGGAAATAGAATAAGTTTTTTTTTTTGGTCGGGATTGACTGACTACTTTCTGAATCTTTTTTGTCCCGCCAATTATCAATGTATTTCAGTTACCAAGATTTTGTCTAGTTAAACAATTCTTTAATAAAAAAAAGCTTTTTGAACTAAACGTTCTTTATTTTTATTAATTTCTTCCAGCACTAAACTATTGTTTCGCTGTAGGTCTTTACAAATAAGCGCGTGTACCTTTTTAATAATTCACTTATGCCATTACATTGTATAACCAAAAGTATTGTACTCATAAAGTATTCATTTCAATTCAATTCGATTTAATTCAATTTTCTTATTTGATCGAGTGCTTTTGTATTGCAAGCAATTTCTTGACTTAGAATTTTTTATATTCTTTCATTTCATTATTTCGCTTTGAAGTTTTTGGGTTTCGGAATGATGTGTGTCTTTCAAATATGGCTTAGATTTGAAATGAGCCAGCTCAAGTTTAAAGAAAAGAAAAAAAAAGAAATGTTTTATTAATATTGATATTTGTTTAGAATGTTTACAGAAAAAAAACCTCTTTTGTGGAATATTGATTTTCGGGTTTTCTTGAAGAGGGGGGGTCTCATTGTGCTAGAGTTTGAAATTATTGATTTTATTTGATTGCCATTTGACATCGTCTTTGTTGGATTGATGTTATTTCTTTTAATAAAATTCTTAAGGTTTTTTTTTTTATTTAAAATTCAATTCTTTTATTTTGAGTTATTTAGGGTCTATTAATGTTGTTCATGGTTAACGGAGTTAACAAAGCAAATATTTGACAGTCAATTGAGTTTTGGGGGGTTAAAAGTTTTAAGTGTGTTATGTCAATAGGTGTTTTTTTTTAAATGGCCCTAATATTTGTTGAAGGTATTGGTGTAAAGCTGAATAATGATTTGGTGAGATTCTGGACACCTTTTTAGACTAATGGACATTTTGTTAAACAGAGTTAACTGGGCAGAAAAATGTATTGGTGTGTGACCAAATATTTAAGGCTAAAAACCTTTGGGAGTTGTTTTGGATTTTAAGCATCTTTAAGATATTTATAATGTTAAAACAAATTTATTAATCCTATAAAATAGGCTTCAATTTGCTTTTTGAAAACTTAATCTTTTAAATCTTTTACAAGTTAATAAAAGTTCATTTTCTTAATTAATTTTTAAAGCCAATAATATAAAAAATCAAACACGTTTAATACTTTAAACAGACTCATTAAAAATTCACATCCAAAAACATTTTTAACCCACCAACTGGCGCCTTGTTAAACACAAAATTCCCTCCCATTAACTGGATGTTAATTAAAGAAATTATTATGGGAAAAAACAAATTAATTGTAAATTTACGCCAAACTTAAAAAATACAACACATTAAAAATGTAAAATAAGCCATAAACTACTGTTAACAGCAACTGTTTGCCTTTTCTTCTTCCCAAAAAAAAAAACAAAAAACAAAACGAAAAACTCAGCTCGAGATATCAGAAACAAACTCAAGTTTGTTGCTTAAGTCTTTTGTATGGTTTGAAGAAAAATCTCAACATTTTTTTTTTAAGTTTTTGTAAAATGTCGCATATTCCTTTCGTGTCTTATCTTTGAAATTTATATTTATTTTCGTTATTCAATAAAAAGAAAAGATAAATATTTCTTTTTTTTCGCATTTCTAAACCAACAAATAGCAATTATTTTCTTTTCTTTTTATCTTCAGCAAAAATCTTAAAATATTCTATTGTTTTTATTCTAAATTATTTAGCTTTTATTTTAAAATATTCTTAAGTAACATTTGTTGCCAGAGTACTAGAATGTTAGCTACTAATTCTTATTCAATTTTCCCACTCATTATTCTTGAAGTTAGAAAAATGATACCAGTTATTGTCATTGAACTTGTCACCCATGAAAAAACATTCCCCTGTTCACTTTTATATTATTAAAAATTAGCTTTATTAATGTTCAAGTCCTATATTTCCTTAAAGCTACCTTCCGAATATCAGGTAATAAGGTAGACTTTTGGATGCTTTACACATCATTTAAAATATAAAACTTATAAAAAAAATGTTAAGAAACACTTTATATCATAACTGCCCTAAAACTTATAAAGCAGCCCACGCGTATTAAGAGTTTTAACGTGTTCAAAGTATTTTAGTGTAAACAAATTCTCTTGTGAAATACTACCTTGACATTAACTTAAACTTGTCATATATTTAACGCCATATAAAAGGAAATTTTTATACATAAATACAACTATTTTTTATTTATGATTTACTTTTAAATCATCACAATTATTTAAATTGTTGTTATTTTATAACAAAATTATTTTAATTTTATGAATTATTTGTTAGTTACAAACATGCATTTGTACCGAATTAATTGCATAGGCATTTCTCTGAAGTTGAACCTTAAGGAATTTGTAAAGAAAAACTTCAGAATAACTTAAAGTAATTGTAGTCCCAGTTCTTTGAAGCTGATACTTATATTTTATTGCATTTCATTGTGTCACTGTGGAAAAAGAATTATTATGCCATTTTTCATGTAGGAGTTGTATTTTATTTGAATTTTTATTACGATGACAGTGAATTTTTATGTATGTTAAATGTCTTTTAATTTAAGTATGAGACAAAAAATATGAAAAGGAGCACAATTTTTGTCATTTTCCTTAATTAAATTTTTCAAAAATTTCCTATTTTAAAAGAATTTTTTTAAAAAATTCATATTTTTATAGGAAATTTTTCAAAAATTTTATATTTTAAATTATTTTTTCAAAAATTCATATTTTTATAGGAAATTTTTCAAAATTTTGCAATTTTTATATCAAAGTTTTCAAAAATGTCTTATTTTTATAGGAAATTTTTCAAAAATTTCTTATTATTATAGGAAATTGTTTCAAAAATTTCTTATTTTTATAGGATTAAAAAATTTCTTATTTTTAAAGGATTTTTTTTTAATTTTTAAATAATAAAGGAAATTTTTCATAAACTTCTACATTTTATAGAAAATTTTTCAAAAATTTCTTATTTCGAGAGGAAATTTTTCAAAAATTTCTTATTTTATAGAAAATTTTTTAAAAATTTCTTAATTTTAAAACAAAGTTTTCAAAAATTTATTATTTTTAAAGATCTTTTTTTTAAATTTCTGATTTTTATAGAAAACTATATAAAAATTTCTTATATTTATCGCAAATTTTTCAAAATTTTTTCAAAGTTTTTTTTACAAAATTTTTTTTTATTTTTGTATAAAATTTTTAAAAAAGTTCTTAATTTTATAGAGAGTATTTCATAAATTTCTTATTTTTATAAGAATTTTTTTCAAAAATTTATTGTTTTTATAGGAATTTTTTTAAAAATTTCTTAGCTTTATAAGAAATTTTTTAAAAATTTCTTATATTTATAGGAAATTTTTCAAAAAATAAAGGAAATTAAAAAAAAACAAATTTTTATAAGAAACTTTTAAAAAATTCTTATTTTTGAAAAAAATTTTTGTAAAATTACTTATTTTTATAAGAATTTTTTTAAGAATTTCTTAATTCTATAGGAAACTTTTCAAAAATTTCTTATTTTTATAGAAAATTTTTACAAAAATTCTTATTTTTATAGAAAATTCTTAAAAAAATTCATATTTTTATATTAAATGTTTCAACAATTTCTTATTTTATAGGAATTTTTTCAAAATTTTTTTATTTTTAGAGGAAATTTTTCAAATTTTTTTATTTTATAGAAAATTTTTTAAAAATTTCTTAATTTTAAAAGAAAGTTTTCAAAAATTTATTATTTCTTTAGAATTTTTTTTTTGAAATTTCTTATTTCTATAGGAAATTATTTAAAAATTTCTTATTTTTATAGGAAGTTTTTCAAAAATTATTTTTATAGGAAATTTTTCAACAATTTCATATTTTTATAAACAAATTTTCAAAAAATTCTTATTTTTATAGAAAATTATTCAAAAATTACTTAATTTTATAGAAAATTATTCAAAAATTGCTTAATTTTGTAGGAAATTTTTTCAAAAAAACAAATATTTTTATAAGAAATCTTTCTTATTTTATTTAGAAAATTTATTAGAAAATTTTCAAGAATTTCTTATATAAAGGAAAATTTTCAAAAATTTTTATTTTTATAGGAAATTTTTAAAAAATTTCTTATATTTATAGGAAATTTTTTTAAATTTTTTTTATGTTTATAGGATTAGGATATGTTTGTATATGAAAATGTTCTTGTTTTAATAGGAAATGTGTCTTTATAGGAAATGTTTCAGAATTTTTTTTTTTATTATTTTAATTTTTAATATTTAATTTTTCAATATTTAATTAGGAAATTTTTCGAAAATTTCTTATTTAAAAAAAAACAAATCTTATTTTTAAAAGAAATTTTTAAAAAATTTCTTACTTTAAATAGAAATTTTTCAAAAATTTCTTAATTTTATAGTATTTTTTTTTCAAAAATTTCTTTCGTATGAAATTTTCAAAAATTTCTTATTTTTATAGAAAAATTTTCAAAAATTTGTTATTTTTATAGGAAAATTTTAAAAAACTTTTCAAAAAATTTTCAAAAATTTCTCATTTTTAAAGGATTTTTTTTTTAATTTTTAAATAATAAAGGAAATTTTTCATAAACTTCTACATTTTATAGAAAATTTTTCAAAAATTTCTTATTTCGAGAGGAATTTTTTCAAAAATTTCTTATTTTATAGAAAATTTTTTAAAAATTTCTTAATTTTAAAACAAAGTTTTCAAAAATTTATTATTTTTATAGATTTTTTTTATATTTCTGATTTTTATAGTAAACTATTTAAAAATTTCTTATATTTATCGCAAATTTTTCAAAATTTTGCAATTTTTATATCAAAGTTTTATTTTACAATTTTTTTTTATTTTTGTATAAAATTTAAAAAAAAAATTCTTAATTTTATAGAGAGTATTTCATAAATTTCTTATTTTTATAAATTTTTTTTCAAAAATTTATTGTTTTTATAGGAATTTTTTTAAAAATTTCTTAGCTTTATAAGAAATTTTTTTAAAATTTCTTATATTTATAGGAAATTTTTCAAAAAAAAATTTCCTATTTTTATAGCAAATTTTTCAAACATTTTCTATTTTTATAGGAAATTTTTCAAAAATTTCCTAATTTTATAGGAAATTTTTCAAAAATTTCCTATTTTTATAGGAAATTTTTCAAAAATTTCCTATTTTTATAGGAAATTTTTCAAAAATTTCCTATTTTTATAGGAAATTTTTCAAAAATTTCCTATTTTTATAGGAAATTTTTAAAAAATTTAATATTTTTATAGGAAATTTTTCAAAAGTTTCCTATTTTTATAGGAATTTTTTCAAAAATTTCCTATTTTTATAGGAAATTTTTCAAATATTTCCTATTTTTATAGGAAAATTTTCAAAAATTTCCTATTTTTATAGGAAATTTTTCAAAAATTTCCTATTTTTATAGGAAATTTTTCAAAAATTTCCTATTTTTATAGGAAATTTTTCAAAAATTTCCTATTTTTATAGGAAATTTTTCAAAAATTTCCTATTTTTATAGGAAATTTTTCAAAAATTTCCTATTTTTATAGGAAATTTTTCAAAAATTTCCTATTTTTATAGGAAATTTTTCAAAAATTTCCTATTTTTATAGGAAATTTTTCAAAAATTTCCTATTTTTATAGGAAATTTTTCAAAAATTTCCTATTTTTATAGGAAATTTTTCAAAAATTTCCTATTTTTATAGGAAATTTTTCAAAAATTTCCTATTTTTATAGGAAATTTTTCAAAAATTTCCTATTTTTATAGGAAATTTTTCAAAAATTTCCTATTTTTAAAGGAAATTTTTCAAAAATTTCCTATTTTTATAGGAAATTTTTCAAAAATTTCCTATTTTTATAGGAAATTTTTCAATAATTTCCTATTTTTATAGGAAATTTTTCAAAAATTTCCTATTTTTATAGGAAATTTTTCAAAAATTTCCTATTTTTATAGGGAATTTTTCAAAGATGTCTTATTTTTATAGAAAATTTTGTATTTTTATAGGAAAAATTTCTAAAATTTCTTATTTTGATAGGAATTTTTTAAAAAATTTCTTATTTTTTTAAAAAATTCAAAAATTTCTTATTGTTGTAGGAAATTTATCAAAAGTTCATAATTTTTATATGAAATTTTTCAAAAATTTCTTTTTGTATAGGAGATTTTTCAAAAATTTCTTATTTTTATAGGAAATTTTTCAAAAATATCTTATTTTTCTTGGAAATAATACTATTTAAAAAAAATATAATTTTATATTAACTTTTACCAAAATTTCTTTATATATTATTGAAGGGAATATATATGGTATAAGGTATTATATAAACAGGATTGACCGAAAATAGCATTAATTTACTTGTTTTCAATTTTGTATCAATATGCACGTTAATTAGTTTAATTGAAACAATCAATGAATTTCTCTAACTGCAGGATACATAGATCATCTGAAACTTAAAAAATAATTAAAAACGTAGAGCTAAAGAATTTAAAACAAATAAATTTTAATTACTCACGTACAAATAATGCGAGTAATAATCAACAAAATAACTAATTAAACTGCGAATACATTGAGATCTGAAACCTGAAAGTCTGAACTATAAATCGTAAATAAAAACTGAAGCTATTGAGTAATGAAAAGGAATGACTTGTAAAGAACTTGAGTCTCGATAGTAAAGTCAAGCTAAATTAACAACATAATCTTCTTTTTTATTATTTATAAATTTGTAACTGGCATAAGTGGCAAATATGAGATTATAGAATTAATGAAAAAATGAAGAGGGATGCCCCAAATTGGTTTGGATGAATGAAGAATGACTTAGCAGCGAGTGTGTGTGTGTGTGTGTGTGTGTGTGTGTAGGCACTTTTGTGGTAAGCTCAAAGCGGCATGAGCTGTGTGCTTTGGCTGTGGTGTTATTGAGAAAATGACCTAAATTTATTGGCAAGAAAGATGATAGGAAAATACTTCACATGTCTAAAACGGCTTAAATAAAACTACAAAACGCAAAATTTAAAAGAAAAAATACAAACTGCGTTTTTATATTTAAAGAACATTAAAGTATATACAAACATTGATCTGTACGAGTAAAAGTATGTATGTAAGTACTCTTTGGTTACGACCGATGTTTAAATGTTGCAAATATTAACATGACAGATATGGGGCACACACATTCTGCGAAACTTAAGTGTTAAGATAATATGACTTTTTTCGAAAAAAAAAACAGTCGTATTTTAGCAAAATATAAATGGAAAAAATAAATATTAATAACAAACTATTTAATGTGAAATAAAGTTAAAAAATGCTTAAGACAAATTAAACTGCCACAAGATTAACCAAATTAATTTGTTATTTAATGCAATATGGGTCGGGGACTATATTAATCCCGACACAGAACGAATGATGCTGAGTTTTTAGTGGCTACTTTAATGTATTTTTAATCCTTATTTAAAAAGTAACGATACCGCCAATTATATTCTTATTTAAAGGAGGATTAAATGGGATAAATATTAAGTCTTGTTATAAAGATAAATGATTTATAATTAGAGAATATTTAAGTCATGCAACCATATTCGGCAAAGTAAGAAATTTCTAAAAAAAGTTCCTATAAAAATATAAAATTTTTAAAAATTTTCTATGAAAATAGGAAACTTTTGAAAAATTTCCTATAAATATACGAAATTTTTGAAAAAATTCCTATGAAAATAAGAAATTTTTGAAAAATTTCCTATCAAAATAAGAGATTTTTGAAAAATTTCCTATAAAAATAAGAAACTTTTTGAAAAATTTTCTATCAAAATAAGATATTTTTGAAAAATTTTCTATAAAAATAGGAAATTTTTGAAAAATTTCCTAAAAAACGAAAAAATTTGTGAAAAATTTCCATACATTTCCAACATAAGAAATTTTTGAAAAATTTCCTATTAAAATAAGAAATTTTTGAAAAACTTCCTTTAAAAATAAAAATTTTTTAAAAAATTTTTTATAAAAAAAGAAATTTTTGAAAAATGTCATATAAAAATGCGGCATTTTTGAATTATGTCCTATAAAAACAAAAAATTTTTGAAAATTTTCCTATAAAAATAAGAAAATTTTCAAATTTTCCTCTAAAAATAAGATATTTTAAAAAAATTTTCTATAAAAAAAAAATTTTTGAAAAATTTCCTACAAAAAAAAATTTCTGAAAAATTTACAACAAAATTAAGTAATTTTTGAAAAGTTTCTATTCTAATAAAACCACGAAATTTCAAAATAAGAAATTTTTTAAAATTTCATAAAAAAGTAAGATTTTTTTTCAAAATTTCTTAGGAAAAAGATAAAATTTTGAAAAAGAAGAATTTTTAAAACAAATTTCTATAAAAATAAGAAATTTTTTATAAAAGTAAAAAATGTTTTAAAAATTTTCTATACAAAAACGACATTTTTAAAAAAATTCTAATAAAAAAAATAAATTTTTGAAAAATTTCCTTTCAAAATAAAAATTTTTGAGAAAATTCCTATAAAAATAGGAAATTTTTGAGAAAATTCCTATAAAAATAGGAAATTTTTGAAAAATTTCCTATAAAAATAGGAAATTTTAGAAAAATTTCCTATAAAAATAGGAAATTTTTGAAAAATTTCCTGTAAAAGTAGGAAATTTTTGAAAAATTTCCTATAAAAATAGGAAATTTTTGAAAATAGGAATTTTTTGAAAAATTTCCTATAAAAATAGGAATTTTTTGAAAAATTTCCTATAAAAATATGAAATTTTTGAAAAATTTCCTATAAAAATAAGAAATTTTTGAAAAATTTCCTATAAAAATAGGAAATTTTTGAAAAATTTCCTATAAAAATAGGAAATTTTTGAAAAATTTCCTATAAAAATAGGAAATTTTTGAAAAATTTCCTATAAAAATAGGAAATTTTTGAAAAATTTCCTATAAAAATAGGAAATTTTTGAAAAATTTCCTATAAAAATAGGAAATTTTTGAAAAATTTCCTATAAAAATAGGAAATTTTTGAAAAATTTCCTATAAAAATAGGAAATTTTTGAAAAATTTCCTATAAAAATAGGAAATTTTTGAAAAATTTCCTATAAAAATAGGAAATTTTTGAAAAATTTCCTATAAAAATAGGAAATTTTTGAAAAATTTCCTATAAAAATAGGAAATTTTTGAAAAATTTCCTATAAAAATAGGAAATTTTTGAAAAATTTCCTATAAAAATAGGAAATTTTTGAAAAATTTCCTATAAAAATAGGAAATTTTTGAAAAATTTCCTATAAAAATAGGAAATTTTTGAAAAATTTCCTATAAAAATAGGAAATTTTTGAAAAATTTCCTATAAAAATAGGAAATTTTTGAAAAATTTCCTATAAAAATAGGAAATTTTTGAAAAATTTCCTATAAAAATAGGAAATTTTTGAAAAATTTCCTATAAAAATAGGAAATTTTTGAAAAATTTCCTATAAAAATAGGAAATTTTTGAAAAATTTCCTATAAAAATAGGAAATTTTTGAAAAATTTCCTATAAAAATAGGAAATTTTTGAAAAATTTCCTATAAAAATAGGAAATTTTTGAAAAATTTCCTATAAAAATAGGAAATTTTTGAAAAATTTCCTATAAAAATAGGAAATTTTTGAAAAATTTCCTATAAAAATAGGAAATTTTTGAAAAATTTCCTATAAAAATAGGAAATTTTTGAAAAATTTCCTATAAAAATAGGAAATTTTTGAAAAATTTCCTATAAAAATAGGAAATTTTTGAAAAATTTCCTATAAAAATAGGAAATTTTTGAAAAATTTCCTATAAAAATAGGAAATTTTTGAAAAATTTCCTATAAAAATAGGAAATTTTTGAAAAATTTCCAATAAAAATAGGAAATTTTTGAAAAATTTCCTATAAAAATAGGAAATTTTTGAAAAATTTACAATAGAAATAGGAAATTTTTGAAAAATTTTTCTATAAAAATAGGAAATTTTTGAAAAATTTACTATAGAAATAGGAAATTTTTGAATAGTTTCTTATAGAGGTAGGAAATTTTTGAAAAATTTCCTATAAAAATATGAAATTTTTGAATAATTTCCTATAAAAATGGGAAATTTTTGAAAAATTTCCGATAAAAATAGGAAATTTTTGAAAAATTTCCTATAAAAATAGGAAATTTTCGAAAAATTTCTTATAAAAATAGGACATTTTTGAAAAATTTCCTATAAAATTTTTTGAAAATTTCCTATTAAAATAAGAAATTTTTGAAAAATTTCCTTTAAAAATAAAAATTTTTTGAAAATTTTTTTATAAAAAAAGAAATTTTTGAAAAATGTCATATAAAAATGTGACATTTTTGAAATAATTCCTATAAAAACAGGAAACGTTTCAAAAATTTCCTACAAAAATAAGAAAGTTTTAAAATTTTCCTCTAAAAATAAGAAATTTTTGAAAATTTTTTATAAAAATACAAATCTAAAAAAAGTTCCTATAAAAATATAAAATTTTTAAAAATTTTCTATGAAAATAGGAAACTTTTGAAAAATTTCCTATAAATATACGAAATTTTTGAAAAAATTCCTATGAAAATAAGAAATTTTTGAAAAATTTCCTATCAAAATAAGAGATTTTTGAAAAATTTCCTATAAAAATAAGAAACTTTTTGAAAAATTTTCTATCAAAATAAGATATTTTTGAAAAATTTTCTATAAAAATAGGAAATTTTTGAAAAATTTCCTAAAAAAACGAAAAAATTTGTGAAAAATTTCCATACATTTCCAACATAAGAAATTTTTGAAAAATTTCCTATTAAAATAAGAAATTTTTGAAAAACTTCCTTTAAAAATAAAAATTTTTTAAAAAATTTTTTATAAAAAAAGAAATTTTTGAAAAATGTCATATAAAAATGCGGCATTTTTGAATTATGTCCTATAAAAACAAAAAATTTTTGAAAATTTTCCTATAAAAATAAGAAAATTTTCAAATTTTCCTCTAAAAATAAGATATTTTAAAAAAATTTTCTATAAAAAAAAATTTTTGAAAAATTTCCTACAAAAAAAAAATTTCTGAAAAATTTACAACAAAATTAAGTAATTTTTGAAAAGTTTCTATTCTAATAAAACCACGAAATTTCAAAATAAGAAATTTTTTAAAATTTCATAAAAAAGTAAGATTTTTTTTCAAAATTTCTTAGGAAAAAGATAAAATTTTGAAAAAGAAGAATTTTTAAAACAAATTTCTATAAAAATAAGAAATTTTTTATAAAAGTAAAAAATGTTTTAAAAATTTTCTATACAAATACGACATTTTTAAAAAAATTCTAATAAAAAAAATAAATTTTTGAAAAATTTCCTTTCAAAATAAAAATTTTTGAGAAAATTCCTATAAAAATAGGAAATTTTTGAGAAAATTCCTATAAAAATAGGAAATTTTTGAAAAATTTCCTATAAAAATAGGAAATTTTAGAAAAATTTCCCATAAAAATAGGAAATTTTTGAAAAATTTCCTATAAAAATAGGAAATTTTTGAAAAATTTCCTATAAAAATAGGAAATTTTTGAAAAATTTCCTATAAAAATAGGAAATTTTTGAAAAATTTCCTATAAAAATAGGAAATTTTTGAAAAATTTCCTATAAAAATAGGAAATTTTTGAAAAATTTCCTATAAAAATAGGAAATTTTTGAAAAATTTCCTATAAAAATAGGAAATTTTTGAAAAATTTCCTATAAAAATAGGAAATTTTTGAAAAATTTCCTATAAAAATAGGAAATTTTTGAAAAATTTCCTATAAAAATAGGAAATTTTTGAAAAATTTCCTATAAAAATAGGAAATTTTCGAAAAATTTCTTATAAAAATAGGACATTTTTGAAAAATTTCCTATAAAATTTTTTGAAAATTTCCTATTAAAATAAGAAATTTTTGAAAAATTTCCTTTAAAAATAAAAATTTTTTGAAAATTTTTTTATAAAAAAAGAAATTTTTGAAAAATGTCATATAAAAATGTGACATTTTTGAAATAATTCCTATAAAAACAGGAAACGTTTCAAAAATTTCCTACAAAAATAAGAAAGTTTTAAAATTTTCCTCTAAAAATAAGAAATTTTTGAAAATTTTTTATAAAAATACAAATTTTTTGAAAAATTTCCTACAAAAAAAATTTTTGAAAAATTAGCAACAAATATAAGACTTTTTTTTACAAAAAAAAAATGAAAAATTTACAACAAAATTAAGAAATTTTTGAAAAGTTGTTAATAAAACCACAAAAATTTTAAAAATTTTTCTGTAAAAACAACAAAAGTGTAGGAAATAAAGAAAGATAAATTTTTTTAGTTTTTAAATTTCTGTTCAAATGATAATCTTCGTTTTATCGCTTTATGTTGTTAATTTGTTTCGGCACTATAATTCGTATTTATTCTGTCTTGCAAGTTACATGTATATAATGCGTGGTTTTCGCTCTGTCTAAAATTAGCCTTCCGTTACCTTATCAGCCACATAAATCTTTACTAACAAACATAAGCTGATGCAAATGTTTTAAGAATAATAATGAATAGAAAATACAATAAGTTTGTAGAAAAAATATAAAATCGATTTAAGAAACTAAATGTTATTGAAAATATTGGGAAAAATAAATTTAAATTCTTATCCCTAATTAATCATCCTGAAGATGATTGCCTAACCAACTGTCGAAACGCGTAGAGGAAAGGTTTCCCCACCAACATTTTTTGTTTTTATCAAAAAATATTTATTTCAATAATAAAAAATTGGGATTTTAGTGCAATACATGAATGCAAAACTTTTAATAAAAATACGAAATTTTTGAAAAGTTTCCAATGAAAATTCGTAATTTTCGAAAATTTTCCAGTAAACAAAAATGTTTATAAAATTTCATATAAAGTAAAAACTTTTCTTTAAATGACTGTAATCTTATCTATTTTAGCCTCACTATTATTTCATTTTATAATGATATAATTACGTATTTAATTCTGCAAATAAGTATAATATTATGTAAATAGAGCATCTAAACAAAAGACTTAAGAAACAAACCTAATCATTGATTTGTAAACAAAATCTGATGTTCTATTTATTTTTCAAAAATCATGAAGTAGAAAGAAAAATGAAAGTTTTCAAAGCCCAAAAGAAAGAAACAAGAAAAAAAACGAATAAACCTTAAATTCTAACTGTAATTAAAATAAATGGAAATTCAAGTACTTGATATTAAAACATGATGTTACTATAAATATCACTATAATTATAACAGCTAAAGCATGACAAGTTTCTGTGATTGTAAATGTTTGTTAAAAAAAAAAACCTAAATTACAATTTTGAATATTTTTGTTGGCAGGGGGTATGTTAAAGTAAAGCAATACATACCAAAAATGTACAAAAAAGTAATTTTAATATTAATGATAACTGCTTCTTATTTTAGGCCAACTAAAAAAATTGTATTTAAAACAAGAAATTTCTTATTGCAAAGACATACTTGCTTTAACTAAAAAAGTAGAACAATTTTTAAAGTCATAAAAAATATTATAAACCATAAAACCCAACAACGACATCTGTACACTTTAATACAAAAGTAGAATAAATTAATAAATATGCCAAAAATATACAAAATACAAATAAAACTTTAACAAAATCTAAATTACAACCAGACAAGAAAGAAGAAAAAAAAAACTGTGGAAGCCACAAACTACTCGACAAATACTATCATTATTCATTTATTTACCAACCAACCAGTTGCTACTTGAGGAACACGCACTCGCTGGCGATGATATACTTTAGTAAAATACTACCACCAAAGACAAGACCAAACTCAAATAATGAAATTACCCAAAAAATATTTTGAATATATTCTCGTATACTCATAAATGTCTGTCTATTTTTTACAGAAGATTGTTTGGTTTTCGATTGGAATCACCCATTTCTTGTACTTTGGTAGCAACAGTTTTTTTAAATGTAAAGGAGGTCTTGCTTGAAAAATCTTTTCTAGTGGAAACTCATTATTATTAATAATAAATGAAGTTTAATGTATATGTTTTTTTTTTTTCAAACTTTTTTGATGTTTGAGGGCAAGTAGTTGTTTTTAAATGAACGGGTAGTTATTTCAGACAATTGTTGTTACTTTTGTTAAATTATTAATACTTTCGTGCTAGTTAATTTAAATATTTTACTTAATATAATTTTGTTTGATGACTTTATACTTCTTTGTATGACAGGTTTTTTTAAATTGTTGATTACCCAGCAAAACTTTGGTAATGGCAAGTACTCTGATAACTGGTTACCTTGTAACGACTACAACATACCATCCGAATAAATAATAAGTTATTACAGAAGTACTTATTTGTAATTAAGATGGTAATTTTAACTGAATGGCCCCGGTTCAAATCCCACCAAGGGCAACAATTTTTTTTAGATTTTTTTTATTAAAAGAGTCTTTTTAAATGATTTTTGGATTTTAAGAACATAAATATTATCTTCTGTAAAAAAATTTGTAAAACTAACTCACGTTAATGAAAAAATACCATCATGAGTCAATTTTGATTATGTAGGGGATGTTGAATACCAAATACGATTCTAATTGGTCTTAACTTGGTAAGCCCAACTTATCTGGGTCATCCTTCATCTCAACTGTGGACACACACCTCCTCATGGTATCACCCGGGGAGCTAGTTTAACACCCATTAATATTGTGAGTTAACATGTTCCGAGAGTTGTCCCATAAGATCGATAAAAATGGGTTAGGATTACGGGCTAGTAACCCTCTCTTGAAAAAAAATACAATGAAGAGGATAAAATTAAAATTGAAATGTCCCACTACCTAATGTTAGAGGAGGATGTCCGAAACTTCGATAGAAAGACCAAGTAGAGGAACATTTTTCAAAGCTCAGCCTATAAAATTGGAGAATATTCGCACAAGATCGAAATCCACGGAATTCTAAAATATGCTCGGACTTTGACCTTAACAGGTTGTAACATTTAAGTAAGTAAGAGTCAATCTTATGTAAAAACTTATACAAAAAAGAAGATTTAAATTGTTTAAGTTTTAAAATAATTTTAAAAAAGTTTTAAAATAATTACAAAAAATCGTATAAAAATATTTTTCGAAAAATTACAACAAAGCAAAAAAAAGCAGAGAAAAACAAAGTTATTTTCACTTGATTTGGATCTAAAAATAAAAATTGTTTATATTAATTATAATCTGCTAAGTTTTCAACATATGAAGTAGCTCAGTGGAAGAGTCTCTGCCTAGCAGTCGGAGGGTCTGGGTTCGAGCCCCAATGGCATCATAAAAAAAATTTTGTATTTCGTTTAAAAATATATGTTTTTAATAAAACAACAACAAAAAAGTTGTTGCTGTTGTTGTTGTTGCTTTCAAATTGCTTACCCAAGTCATTACTTTTCTGCAATTGGTAAGTACTTGCCTCTAATGACATCCCCATGTTAATGTAATGACTTAAACAGCGAATGAGTAAGTAGTTCGTGTTCAATAGTTTAACTGTTTAACTCATTATTTGGTAATGAAAAGTTTTACTGGGTAGCTTTGCAACTGAGTAAAGGTACGGTCAGACTCATTAAACATTTAAATCAAATATTTTGAGTAAAATATGGTCAAAACAATATAATAAAAAATTTGTGGTCACACTTGCACATTTATTTGACGATTTTTATTTGATAAAATACAGAAAAAATACGTTCAAAGTATAAACAAAAAATAGGTTTTATTTATGGTCACACCAGTGTTGCCACTTCAGGTGTAATTACACATGTCATGTGTAATTTTTATTTTCATATGTAGCCGATGTGTAATTGGCTGCATGTGTAATTCATGTGTAATTTCAATTTTTGTCATTTTTGAGTACTAACAGTTTTCAAAACTTGCATTTTAAAAAATAAATTTATGTGCGTCCCATTCGAAATCGAAATAGTGCATATAATGCAAACTTTTTATTCTAACTACATAAAAATGTATGTTTTGAAATCCTAGTGCTTATGGGAAATCTACCATTCAGATTAAAATATATATCGTTACTTTAATATAGAAAAGCCCTAACTAATATTTTTCGTACATTACAGGAGAGGGGAAAAAAACTAAATAAAATCTTAAGTTTTGAAGATATAGAAATTTTCTAAACGCAGTTTTTTACTAAATTCTCTAAAGAACTTAATGCTATAACAATGTTTTTTAAAATTAAATAATTTTTACAAAATTATATTAGATAAAGTTTTAAGAAGCGATTTGAATGAAAAACGACTTAGGGCCTTTCTATATTAAAGTAACGATATGTTTATTAAAGAATATGATATATTGGTATTGCTGCTCATGAATCTTTGACCACAATCTCTAATTCGGGGAAAAATTATACTTCATGATTTTCGAGAATTTTATATTCGTTAAATTAAAACAATATTTAATTTAAGTGACGATATTTATTCAATTGCGGATATTGTTGATCACAAAATTGCCCAAACTTTTCAATCATTATATGTGACCTTTTCCGAGAAAAGGAACCTAGTGTGTCAAAAAACGGGTTTAGAGTTAGCAGTGGATTCTGGTACATAAAAGGGTTTAGAATAAGATGAAATGAGTTAGATTTCTGATAAAAATTTATTTGCCATAAAAACATACAAGACGAACTTGGGAAAATCGATAAAAATGAAAATAACATTAAAATTTAATTTTTTTAGTTTTTCTCAAAACTTTATTTTCATACACTAGATCTCTTTTCTCGGAGAAGGTGACATATATGTTTAACAAAAAGATTTTCATTCTTCAATGTCGATTTGCAAACTCTTGACATGCACCTTTCGATTTTGAAACTTTTGGGCTTTGGAGCCAGAAGATTATTAGATAAAAGTTTTTGATTTAAAGAATTCATTGGAGATAGATTGTTTCCTACTTTGCAAAAATTTATTAATGGTGGACCAATTTTTGAACCTACACAAAAAATGTTAAACAAGAAGTGGAAGATTTTCAATATAGTTTTTATGTATTTCATTTTTTGAAATCGATTTGAAATAGTATACATTAATTGTTTTCTTTTCAAGCGTTATGAAATAAAAAAAAATGAATATAAATTTAAAAAACTTCAAATCATTTTTTTTTTAATTTTTAACAAAAAAAAATTAATTAAATTCAAAACATGTTATTTTGCCAAAAAAAAAATCATGTGTAATTCCTAATTTCATGTGTAATTTTGGCACGATCCATGTGTAATTTAACATTTGGTTGGTGGCAACACTGGGTCACACTGAAGATTAAATATTTTCCCAAAAAATATTTGATCAAATTTTTTTAAAACAAAATTGTGTATCTAGCAACTTGTTTCTCAAATTTGATGTTGTTGTTTCTCAAATTTGATGTTGTTGTTTCTCATATTTGATATTGTTGTTTCTGTTTGAATAGTAAACAATACACATGCTCAGCTGTTGATGTCACAAAAATTTTTTAAGATTAAATAATTATTTGATCAAAATTTAATAAAATATTTGCTCTTGCTTGGTCACATTAGGAAAATTTGTATTTGCTGGCAAATAATTTTGTTTTCTTCAAATCAAAATGATTCTTGTTTGAACCTCAAAAATATTTTGTGGTCAGACTACGAGGATCAAATATTTGATAATTTCGATTAAATGTTTAATCAATGTGACCGTACCTTAATAGAATTTTTATTTATTGAATCTTCATTTGCTAATGAACTAACAATAAGTTAACAAATCTTAAGTCTAAAATAAATTAATCATGAATGTCCATTTATGAACCACATAATATTTTTCTTCAAAGGATTATTCCCTTCTGCTCCAAAAATCCATTTTAATATCTACTGTACAGATCGCTAGGTTACGAGAGGGGGGGATTTGAACCTTTCTATATTGCAATTGACTGGGAAAACTTCTGCGGAAAGCAAATTCCACATACAAATTGTACGGCTAAAGAACTAATTTCTCTGTAGTGTGTTGTTCTGTCTACTGGCCAATCGACTACGAAGGGGTGAGCTCTAACAGATAGAGTATCTAACGAGTATCGATGCCAGGCGGATACTGGAGCTTGTTGCAGGGTGTTAAGTATAGCATGTTGTTCGGGTAATAATACAATATGTCGGCAAGGGGTTAATGTGGCGTGATGCCTGTGGGATAATATAGCATAATGCTGGTGTTTTATTGTGGGCTGTTGATGGGGTAAAAGTGAAGAATTTTGCTAGCCGGGTGCCACCCCGCCGGGTGAGTAATGTAGACTGTTGTGGAGGGGGTGGTATAGAAAGTTGTCTGGGGGATACTGCAGCGTTGCATCTGGGTGTAAATGTTGTGTATTGATAAGGGCGTAATGTGGCGTGTATTCGTGTAACAAAACAGCATCTTGGCGGGGAGGGTGGGGGTATAAAATGCAGGATGCTGTGGGGGGGTTAGTGTAGCATGATGCCAAGAAGATAATGGTGTTTGTTGATGGTGTGTTATAGTTGCCTGTTGACGGGGTAATAACGGGGGACTTATTTGTATGTTACTGCTGCATAATGTGGGTTTGGTAATATTGCAAATGGTCCAGGGGATAAAGTAGGCTGTTGTCGAGTGTAGTGTACCAAGTTGGATGGAGGAAAATGCATCATGTTGAATGAGGGGTAGTGTTGAATGTTAATGGGGTTAATTCACAATGTAAGTGGGGTAAGGTAGCATATTGTAAGTGGTTAGTTCGGCAAGTTGCCAGGGACTTAGTGAAGCATGTTGACAGGAGGTTAATGTAGCATATTGTTTGGGGGTAATGTAGCATGTTGTTTGAGGGGGTAATGCGCTGTGAATAACCAATTTAATATTGTTTTTGAAATTCTGTCTTCCGATATACGTAGGGATACATTATGTAAGCAGTAGGTGCTAAGATATTTCTTAAATTTTACTCAATTTACTTCAGTACTTAATTATGATATATATTCACTTGAGGATGGAATTCCTTCTGATATTGATAAGTTTATTATGGTAGGCGAATGATCTAAGGACATATCCAATGAGGATTCAGCTTTAATAATTTCTCTACGAATGCTTTTCGTAACTCCGAAATTGATAACATCCGGGAATTAGCTTGGGTCACTGGGCCAGTAAGTGGGTTGTCCGGGTGATATCACATCCAAATTTTTGAAAGTGTGTTAAACAAGACAAGACTTTTTGGAGTAATCAGTCTCGATCCCAAGAATGTGTGTAGTCGCCGGCTGCAAGAAAACGTGGTCCCAATTATTTGTAAAGTTTCATGTATTAATATTCAGTAAAAGAATATATAATATAAATATATGTATATAAATCACCATATTGCGACAAAAGTCTTTAAGACAAATTGTGGTTGCTTGAATATAATCTTCACAACAGTCACAATACAAGTACGCTCTTTAATAAGTATACCAGAACCGCCGCATGCTCTAAATCTAGGATCCATAGTATCATAAAATGCATATCCATTATTTTAAAATGAACTTCTTCTTCTGTTATCCTTGACTCCCAGTGGAGCATAGGGTCTCATTTAAAATGAACTATTTGCCGTTAAGTAAGTTTCCGAAATCAACATATTATGTTGGCGAATGCCATTTGCATTCCAAAGACAAAACGTTTGAAAAACAAGTATTTAAGAGTGGTATATTCGGCTTTGCCGAATCTTGGATACCATTCACCAATGGTGTTCCAAAAGTAAAGTACAAAATCGTAAGAATTTTTTGGTAATTATATAGTTTCCGATTACTGACTTAGTTAAGCCCCACACAAATACTTTTTGGTGGCTTCATCATGTAGAATATTTATGGACCCAATGGTTAGGTTTGGCAGGGGCAAATGTCGAAATGTAAAAAATAATGATTTCTAGACTGCAAGTAGATAATGCTTATTTAAGCCAGCCAGTAGCTTCGACATATTACGGACATTTAATAAAGTTCGATAGATCAGATAAACCATGCAGAAAAAATGCTTTCAAATGTAGATGCCCTTAGATTTGCAAGAGCATATCGATTTGATGAAGAATTGATGCCCAGTAAGGGTTGTGTACTTTAATTCGTAAGTATCATCCAACTGGTTAAAGTTCTTGATTAGTTATGTAAAACTCTGAAGTTACCAGACCGATTTAGATCAAAGCTTTAACAAAGATTGTTTTGTCAATGTATACAATGAACAGAGCTTGCCCGTTTTTAATACCGAACTTTTCAAGAGATCAGAAATACCTTTGTCAAATGTTGTCCCTCTAGAAAGTTTATTTTAGGCGCTATCGCCTTGAATAACGATATTGTACAACGTCTTTATACTAAATGTCATCATCGAATCTATTATAATTTATCATTTATTAGCTACTAAGAGATTGCCTTAGGCTAAGTTATACGGAAGCAATTGTCAAAAGTGAACGGATTTCTACCAATTGCAATTAAAAAATTTAAATTTTCGTTGATATGTGAGATACATGTAGGTTTTGGACGGATATCATGTGCTTAGCTGCATTTTTGTACTTCCTAGGAAGATTACCTATAATTTGATATATAATACATTCTCAAATGTTATCATAATGTTCAAAAGACAGACACAAAATTAAGATAAATGCAGAGTGTCTGTCTATTCAAATCAGATTTGTGGAGCTCCTGGAAGGTATAAACATATGCATTTTACACAAAATTTTAGGATATCGTCTCACCCTGAATTTCATCATTGTCGATGAAAACACCTGAAATATCGCTTAAACACTAAATTATATCTACCACAAATTACCAAATAACCTGCCAAGAACGCTATTAAATTTTAAATTAAACTTCTGAGATATCGACAAAACAGGAGCTCCAAAAACTTGACTACAACAGAAACAAGAAGTAGTTTATGTTAGACTTATGGCAATTAGATTTGGTAGTAATTCTTCAGTCGATCAATATATGCTTTAGATTGTTATAAAGTTAGATAAATACTTCAGAAATAATATTTGGAAAGTATTATTCTTTCAATTTGGCAAGCCTTTTGTTCTTAGGGTATACTTAGACTCTTTAATTGATTGATATTGTATATAGATTTTGAAAGGATATTTTCAAAATTAATTTTTTCAATTTTATTAAGTTGTTTTTTGTGTTAATCAAAAAACAACTTATTGTTCAAAATTTTGTATCCTGATTTCGGTGTCTTGACTTTATATCTGGCAACTAACAAATATCACAACATTTTAAAATACGTGTATATGGTTTTCTTATAGGAAAAGCACATGGTTAATCTTGAATGTCTGTGAATTTAGTAGGCAGAATTAGTACCAATATATGCAATTATATATAATAAATATATTAACCTATAGGTTCAGTTAGATTCTTAAACATATGTATATGTATGGTTTTGAACGGATACCATTGTAATGAGATGTATTTTGCATAATTCATAAAAAGATTACCTACAATTTAATATAAATATACTTATTTTATGTCGCAAACAAGTAAGAGTGGTATATTCGGCTTTGCCAAATCTTGGATACCCTTCACCAATGGTGTTCCAAAAGTACTTAATGTAATTCGTAGCAATATTTGGTTATACTAGTATTATATGCAAAGAGTCTTTAAAATTAAAAGTCGGAAAACGAAAACCTTTTCGGTGGCGTCATCATCTAGAATAGTTATGCACCCAAAGGTTAGGTTGGGCAGGTGGCTGATGTCTAGGGAAGCTTCACTTGGTTTCTAAAGTGGTCCCTTTGTGAAAGATAATGATTACTAGACTACAAGTAGAGAATGCATATTTAAGCCAGCCAGTAGCTTCGAAATAAAATAGACACATATTTTACGAACATTTAATAAAGTTCGATAGACCAGATAAACCATGCAGAAAAGATGCTTCAAAGTGTAGATGCCCTTAGATTTGCAATAGCACATCGATTTGATGAAGTTTAAGTATTCTGACATGCAACCCAAAAACGCTGTGCCCAGTGAGGGTTGTGCACTTTAATTCGTACGAATTATCCAACTAGTAAAAGTTCTTGATTAGTTATGTAAAACTCTGAAGTTAGCGGACTGATTTAGGTCAAAGCTTTAACAATGATTGTCAATGTATACAAGCCTTAAAATTATAGGGTATACACTCTTAGTTTTAGATGCATACGTGAAATAAATATATAGCTTTTGAATGGATGGTTATCAGCTTTGTCGGAAAAGTTTACTTATTAATTTGAAGTTAGTTAATTAATTAAAATGAACACTTCATCAATAATATTTGGGATGTATAGTTCTTTCGATCTGTCCGATGGATGTTTGGAAAGTTTTGCTCTAGTTCTTTGTGCAATTTTAATGTGATTTAATTTATCAGCATTAAATCGATTCCCGGTCGGGTTTATATGGGAGATTTCACTAAATGTGAATAGAGCTCGCCCATTTTCAATATCGAACTTTTCAAGAGATCAGAAATGCTTTTGTCAAATGTTGTCCCTCTAGAAAGTTTATTTTAGGCGCTATTGTCCTGAATATCAATATTGTACAACGTCTTTTTACTAAATGTCATCATCGTATCTATTATAATTTGTCATTTATTAGCTACTAAGAGATTGCCTTAGGCGAAGTTATACGGGATCAATTGTCAAACGTGAACGGATTTCTCCCAATTGCAATTAAAAAATTTAAATTTTTGTTGATATGTGAGATACTTACATACATATGTAGGTTTTGAACGGATAGCATTTTTGTACTTCCTAGGAAGATTACCTATAATTTGATATATAATACATTCTCAAATGTTATCATAATGTTCAAAAGTCAGACACAAAATTAAGATAAATGCAGTGTGTCTGTCTGCTAAAACCAGATTTGTGGAGCTCCTGAATTGTCCCACCCTGAATTTCAACATTGTCGATCAAAACACCATCGCTTAAACGCTAAATTATATCTACCACAAATTACAGAATGCATCAGGATTTAGATAATCCCCTGCGAAGGACGCTATTAAACTTCATCAAAATAAACATCTGAGATATCGACAAAACAGGAGCTCCAAAAACTTGACTACAACAGAAAAAAGGACAGACAGGTAGACGGACGGACATGTAGACGGACGGATAAACAAACAGACGGACGGACGGGCAAACAAACAGACGGACGGACGGAGGTCGCGAAATCGATTCTTGTGCCGATTCTGAGTTGATCGGTACAATTTGAATGGTATTCATAATCAGATTTGTGGAGTATATATATCAGATTTTAGAAAATCCTCCCATAAAGAACGATGTCAAATTTCATCACAATCGGTCCATAAACACCTGAGATATCGCTGAAACAATACTTACAAAATGTAAACAAAATTTCTTAGACACGTACTTTGGGCAATTTGCTGCACATCAAATGTAGTGTTATTGCGATATCTCAATTGTTTATAGACTGCTTTTGATAAAATTTAATAACGTGCTTGGTGGGGGAATTTCCTAAAATCTGATATAAAATTTATGTAGGTCCGTACTAAAGGAGGATAGTTTTTCCTATTTCTGCATTTAATTTTTTCAACAAACATTCTCTAATGTGTACTTTGGGCAATTTGCGATACATCAAATTCAGTGTTTTGGCGATATCTCAGTTGTTTATGGACCGATTTTGATAAAATTTTACAGAGTGCTTTGGGAAAATATTTCCTACAATCTGATATATAACATATTATCACATGTACACCAGGAGTATCTTTTTTCTCTTGTTATTTAAAAGTGTGTTTCAATCAAAAATTTTCAAATTTTCGTCTAATTTTTGGTTTTATTTTCGATATTTTCGGTGTTTATAAACCGATTTTAATGAAATTTAATAGCGTTCATTGCGGGAGAACTTCCTAAAATCTGATATATAATTTATGTAAGTCCATCCTCCAGGGGCTTCAGAAACTTGATTTCAACAGACAGACAGACAGACGGACAGACAGACAGACGGACATCGCTTAATCGATTCTCCTCCCGATTCTGAGTCGGTATAATTTTTATGGGGTCTACGATCACTAATAAAAAAATTACAAACGGAATCACAAACTTATAATACCCTTTCACCTATTGGTGAAGGGTATAATAATCACTATGTTCAAAAGTCATACCACTAATTTTAGACATATTTATGTACATCGTATTTCCGTCTACTGAAATCAGGTTTGTGTAGCTCCTGGATGGCATACGGACATAAGTTAAATATTGGATGTTAATAATGTTCTATGAAGTTTATTATCAAATTTCAATATACATTTCTATTAACACCTGAGATATAGCCAAAACTCGAAATTCGATGCCGAATTAAAATTTTTTATTTCCTTTTAAATTATATTTTTAATTTGTATAAAATTCTTCAACTTGTTTAAAATTCCTCAATTTGCGGATAGTATACTGACATGAATAATATGTCAGATCTTAGTAAATCAACTAAAGCAAAACGATATTAAATATCATCAAAATCGGTATATAACAATCTGAGATATAGCCAAAACTCCAAATTCGATGTCCCGCAAATTACCGAATTTAAAATATTTGTCTGTAAAAAAAATATATTTTTTTGTAAAAAAAGTCATTTTTTTTTTTTTTTGAAGAAAGTTTTCTGAATTGTATATCAAATTTTAGGAAATCACTCAACGCAGATTCTAGGAAATTGACTATTAAATTTCATCAAAATCGGTCCATAAACACCAGAGATATCGCCAAAATTCAAAATTCGATGAGAATTTTAAAAAATTTTTTTAAAAATATGTAAATTTAAAAATGTTTTTTTCAAAATTCGTCAATTTGTACCCATCGAATTTTAGTATTTTGCCGATATCTCCTGTGTTTATGGGCCAATTTTGATGAAATTTAATAGCGTGCTGCGTAGGTCTAGAATCTGATATACAATTTCTCTCGTGACACCCTCCAGGAGCTCCACAAACTTGATTTCAACAGACAGACAGACAGACAGACAGACAGACAGACGGACGGACAGACAGACGGACATGGCTAAATCGACTCTCCTGGCGATTCCGAGTCGATCGGTATAATTTTTATGGGGTCTAAGACGAATAATGAAAAAATTACAAACTGAATGACAAACTTATAATACCCTTTCACCTATTGGTGAAGGGTATAATAAAATTTCTATACCAATTTAATGGTTTCATTATTTTTTAATTATTATTTATTACCAACATTTCGGGCTCATATTATACCCATTAGAAAGGTATTTTATTAGGATCTATTTTGCGATATTCGCTTAATTTTATTCTATCACTTCCGTCCATTATCGTTCCACTGAATAATTGCAGTTTCCATGAATGCCTACGCCTTCCATCTCCATCTGCTTCATTAAGGGATTAAATTAATATCATTCAAATTGTGAGTTTGAGGAGCAACCTGATGCGTTACTGACCTTAAATCGAAGTTTGGCCAACAAATTTTAAGTGTTCTTTTCAGAAATCTTATATATATCTTGACATTTTTTCTAATACTTACTTCTAGTAAGGCATAACAAATACTACACTAAGAGAAAAGCTGCGGGATAAAATCAAGCTGTGTCGGTCTTACTTTTAGAATTCTGAAATTTTGAACAAATCAAGCCTGCAAAAAAGTTAAATGAAGATAAAATTAAGAATTGCGGTCTTAGATCAAGATTGAAATCTTAAAATAAGAATAAAAACCCTAAATTAAGAATAAAATTCTTGATTTAAGGTTACGTCAAGAATATATTTTTTTTTTTAAATCTAAAAATTCTTAAAACAAGCATAAAATTCTTAATTTAATGCAAAACGATTTTAAATAAAAAAAAAAACATTTCTGTATGCGAAAATTTCTTTAGTTGTGCTTTTCTTTCAGCACGTTAAGATGAAAATTAATAAAAGTTAAACAAACAATCTGTTCCAATGAAAAATTCTCAAATTTTAAATATTGATGAAAACTCTGCAAATAATTTGATGACTGTGGCTATTGAAGCAGTTATTCCGGCGGAGGAAAACTGTTTAAATACTCCTGGAGAAGAAACCATTGAAGGCCAATCGGGGTTAGATCTCCAAACCATTGAAAGCCAGTCGGGGTTTCTGTGGATTTCCACCAAATAGTTCTAGTGAGTCTGTACTTTTAAATGTTGAAAAAGAACTATTTCAGCATTCCGCCGGGAACCAAGACGAGGAAAGTTTGAAAAAACTTTTAAAAGAGTTCGACTTGGAATCTGTCTTTTGTTTTGTGTTTTATGTATTTGTGTTTTATGTATTTATCTTTCATTATTATGATATTATTTAGCTGCTCAAGTGACCTATAGGAGTTTTAAAGTTCATGCGGAAAGAGGACTTGAAGGAAGCTATTACTCCGTTAGGGCCACACATGGAATTTTGTGAGAAATTGTTTTTTTGAAAGAAAGAACAGGTAGAGATATTTTAAGAGAAACTAATCATTATAAAATATTAATAAACATCTATGTATTATAGTTTGGAATAGACGACGGTACAATGTCAATGCCATCGGAAGTGGAAGACTGGCTTGAAAGTGTGAAAACTCAATGTAAATATTATAAATATATGTAACTTTACTAGCCCTCCTTTACATGTATATTTTCGAAAAGCATAAAATTAAGAGGGAACGTTCTTGAAATTATAATAAACATTCTTAAACTAAGCCTGAGTCAGACTTGAAATAAGCCCACATTAATCTTACTTTAAGAATGCATGATTCTTAAAACAACATTTTTATTCTAAAATTAAGAACGAAGCAGCTTAAAAACCAACCTAAGAATTATCGTTCTAAAAATAAGATTTTCGGCTTGATTTTAGGATTTTCAAGCTTAACAGACTTTTACGACGTTTCCAACTTGATTTAAGTCCGATTAGATTAGATTTTTCCCTCAGTGTAGTTGTAATTAGAAACAATATTCACTTTATAAGACGTTAAAGCCTCTTCCAACTTGCAACAAGTCTTACCCATAGGATTTAAGTTGTTTTAGCTATATCCAATGAAAAACTTGTTGCTACTAAAGTTTGATTTATTTTTTGTCATTTTCTTTTTATTTCATTTTACTAAAGTTTTTTTTTTTTTTTTGTATTCTTCCTTTTAAAGCTGTCAAACCAAAAACAAACACAACAACAACAAAAAAAAACAACAAATGTCAAACACTAGTTAAAACAAGCATGTTGTAATTAAGATTATGTTGTTGCTGTTTTTAGTGTTGTTGTCATTGACGTTGTCAACCATGGTTAGATGATGTTGTTGCATGCAACACAACTATGGATGGATGAATGATTTGGTAGGAAAAGTGGTTTCAAGTATTTTCGTTGTATATATTTGCGGATAAGAAAACACAATGACGTTTCAGACAACTGACTCACTAACTGAATAACCGACTATCTGACTGACTGACTGAATATAGGAATTTGTGTTTTACTAACCGATTGTTAAGTTTAACTTACTATGTATTTATATGTAGAGAATTATTTAGTTGGTTGGTTGACTGACTCCGACTGAGTGGTTGCAAAAAAAAACAAACCTCAAACAACTACCAGCAGCACCAGTTGCTTCAAGTAATAACACCATCATGGCAAGTATTAAAATAGAAATAGTGCCATACTATTAACTAAAACCGAAAGACTTTTAAGAGACCCACAAATATTGTATAAATAGCACAAACAATAAGAGTGAATAACCATTTTAAACTTAAGTGGAAACCAGTAAAACTTCATTTGGTTGACTTCTATATGTCACTAAAGTCAATCCAGCTAAAAACTCAAAATAACTCCAAAACACCAAAAACAACCACATGCTGTTTTTTCTCATTTTCCACCAAAAAAAAAAAAAACACAAACAAAAAAATTGCATATTTATGGACATATTTGCAACATACTTTTACACTTACTCTTAGCCAACCCCAACCGACACTCATTCAATCAGCTTAAGTTGCACTTAAACTTGCAACTATGAAGTTTTTATTTTTGTTTTCTTTTGAAGACATTATTAAACAACTGCCGGCTTGCAGTCTTTGGTAATGGCTTTAGAAAAATGCTTTAAGCTGCAGTCGAAATGGAAAAAGAAAGACAACAAAAGTTGATAAAAAAAAACATAGAAAACTATTACCGGAATTCTTCAGTTAGACACCCAAAACAATTTGATAATAAATTATTTATGTTTGTCCATTTGACCGAAGGCTAAATTTGATAAATTAAATTATAAATATTTTAATAAAAATGCTAGAGTTAAGTAGAGATTAACTTCATTGTGATTTAGAGATGCTGATAGTGTGAGTATTAATGTGGCATGTATCTCCATTATGAAGACAATGTTGTATAGATATGTTAGTTAATAAATCCTATGTTGGATAAAGGTCTGGGGTCTTAATGGGGTACTGGGTTCTCACACTTAATAAAAGGCGATATGCGTTAGAAATAAAATAAACCAAGTGCAAGGAATTTGTTTTCATGTGTAATAGTTTTTTTAGAGGCCCCCAAAGATTTGGGGAATCAGTGTCATTTGGCAAAAAAGTGATAAAATTTTCAGGCTCATATCTTGCTCGATTTCGATTTACTCTTTATTACTCATTAAGAACTGAAATCAAAAAAAAATTCATCTTGAAGACCAAAATCGCAAAAAACCTAAAAAATAAATGTTTTCCCCTATTCAGGTCCAGAGGTACCAAGCTATTTATAACTCAAGAAAACACTCAACATCAAAAATGCACCCAAGATCTCATAAAACAGCTTTCTAGAACATATGAATATCTTATGAACGATTCTTGACACCGTTTAGGTAGCGCTTAGGTTGCCGCAAAAGTGATAAATTTTCCGAACATTTTTTTAATTTCATTTGTTTTTTCTTTACTGAACATTGCAACAAAAAAAATTGAATCATGATAAAAAAAAAAACAAAAAAGACCCATGTCTTACAGTTTTGCACAAAATCATGTAGTTTTTATTGAGGGCGCCCCAAAAATTTGGGGCCTCGGTGTCAGTTTTGTAAAAAAACAGGTAATTGTCTCAGACTGATATCTTGTAAACCACTCTGAATTTCAACCATAGATGGGCACTTTGCAGTACCAGTACTTTTTCAGTATTTTTTTTCTTTTACTGATTACTGAAAGATCAGTATTCAATAATTTTTACTGATTACTTAAAAAAAATTTCAGTATTCAGTAAATTTTACTGATTACTGAAAAAAATTTCAGTATTCAGTAAATTTTACTGATTACTGAAAAATATTTTCAGTAATCAGTAAATTTTACTGATTACTGAAAAAATTTTCAGTATTCAGTAAATTTTACTGATTACTGGAAAAAAATTCAGTATTTAGTAAATTTTACTGATTACTGAAAAAAATTTCAGTATTCAGTAAATTTTACTGATTACTGAAAATAATTTCAGTAATCAGTAAATTTTACTGAATACTGAAAAAAAGTCAGTAATACTGATTATTGAATGTAGTATCCGGTGGTTTTGATTATATAATTAAAAAAACAAGACCTAACTACACAACAAATGAACATATTTTGAAAAATGCAAGGCCGTGACTATATGGGTCCTATTCTACTATCGAATTGTAGTAAAACCCTACACTCAGTTTGTCTAGTTTAGTGACCGTATTTTTTTATGGGCCACCAAAGTTTCCCAATATTAGCATGATGCCAAAAAAATCAGTTTTTCCCAAATAGCTAATAAGCACTTAAAATTATCGCTTAACTATGTTGGGGAAAATGTAGCCAAGAGCATGTAAAATATTTCTTAATAAAATTTTATGATGTCTTTTTTAAAAATGTTTAAGAAAAAAATTTTTTATCATAACTTTTTGGAAATCCTGATTTTTCACACGCTATATTTTGTAAAATTATAGCCACCGTGAAACTAAACAACTTTTGTGAACACACCAGCATAATCTGAACATGTTTAGATACCAAAAAAAGGTCATAAACTCCCTTGTGCAAACAAACAGAGGTCCCAAGTTCAATCCCCGGCCACACCAGTTTTAGATGGGCCTTTTGTAGTACCATTACTTACTAAGTGCTTGTCTACAATGACATTTCTGTGTTAAAATAAAAAAGTTTTTTTTTTTAATTTTTGCTGAAAAACTCTAAATACTGCAATCTAATCATTAAGTAGTAAAATATACTGATTACTGAATTTATTTGCAGTAATCAGTAAAATTTACTGATTACTGATTTTTTTTCAATTATCAGTAAAATTTACTAAATACTGAAATTTTTTTTCAGTAATCAGTAAAATTTACTGAATACTGAACATTTTTTTCAGTAATCAGTAAATCTTACTGATTACTGAAATATTTTTTCAGTAATCAGTAAAATTTACTGAATACTGAAAAAAGTTTTCAGTATTCAGTAAAATTTACTGAACACTGATTTTTTTTCAGTAACCAGTAAAATTTACTGAATACTGATTTTTTGTTTCAGTAATCAGTAAACATTTACTGATTACTGAAAAGCTTACTGCAGTAAAAAAGTAATGCAGTATGCCCATGTATGATTTCAACCCACTTTTTAAGGCGAAGTTGTACCATTGTATTAAACTAGCTTCTAGAGCATACGAACATCCTATAAATAATTCTTAACATCGCAACATCGTTTAGTATTAGAACAATTGTCTCTACATTTCAAATACCGAAAATTCCAGGGTAAATATTTATTAACCTCCTTCTGTTTTTCTTTCACATCAAGCAACCGTTTGAATCGTAAAACTTATTTCTAGAAGACGATTGCAGCAAAATTAAAGTCATTGGTCTACTATATTCGACATGAAAAACAACAATGCATTACCGAAATTCTTTTTACAACATAATGGGGCGCTAATCAGACAGTTAATGTTGGCATCTGATTCCGATAAGGGAAAACCGTTCCTTGACACATCCCGTTTGACTTTTGACGGTATCGTGCAGCATATAAAGGCTATACCAGCGGAAATCGATTAACTATATTAAATACTTTTATAGTCTTCTATAATACGCAGTTTCTAATGCAAATTTAAGCACATTTTAGAAGTATTCCGTACTATTATCATTAACGCACCTTTGCCATAGCTGTTTTCAAAAACATAATACTTTTGTATATCTATTAATTTGTCCCATCGCTAATTTTTTTCTATTGTAAGAAAGAGTAACTCTGAGATTCGCTAGAGGCTAGAGAGCCTCTCTTTCTTCAAAATTATGAGAACTCCTGCCTTAGTCATTACTCTGAAGATTGAATGTTCTAGTATGCAACCCAAAAACATGGTGGACCTGTGATGTTAAAATTATATTGTCTAAAATTATATAGTCTATAGCAACTATAGATCGCTTATGGGTCATGATTGTTTTGAAACTAAACATGTGGTGTAGAAGCAGTTTCACATAGTTTATTTATTTATTTATTATTTTTTTTTTTTGGTGTAGGACCACACTCAAGCGATGACCCTAAATATGTAACGCATTGGGCTGGAACTAGGAAAATAAGTTATGGGAAGAGGGATAGAGGGAGTAGTGTTTGTGGATATTCGATTAGAATTTTTTATATAACAGGGGAGAAACAATTCTGCGGGAAGTTTATTCCATATACGAAGTGTTTGACTAAAAAATTAGTTTTCCACAAATGGATGAGCTCTAGTTGAAGTGCGAGCATTACGTAAGAATGGGAGTGTTTCAGGAACAAGATAACTAATTTTATTAGAGCATTTGCCATTGTAATAATGATAGAATAGTAAAACGCATCCAATATTGCGACGATGCTCCAGTGAATCAGTAGGCTACCCAACTGTCACCGATAAGAACATACGCCACCTCCTGTGCGCGGTCGAAAAGCTCCAAAACAAACTTTGAAGCGCCGCACCATACATGAGAGTTGTGTTCCATTTTGATCCGAATGCAAGTGGTATAAATAATAAGGAGATCAGATGGAGTGAAGTACATCTTTTTTTTTTTTTTTGTATTGGACCAACACTCAGGGGATGACCCCTACATATGCATATGCATTGTGATGGAACTAGGAAAAAAGGTTTTGGAAACGAGGATAGAGGAAGTAGTGTTTGTGGATATTCGATTTGAACCTTTGGATATCATAATTAGAGGGGCAGACTGATGCAGGAAGTTTATTCCACATACGTGCTGTACGGCTAAAAAACGAGTTTCTCTATAGTGCGTAGTGCGATCCACTGGAAAATCGACTACAAAGGGATGAGTCCTTGTTGAATTGCGTGTGCTACGAAGAAATGTACGGGTTTCTGGAACAAGATCCCTAATTTCGTTTACGCACATGCCACTGTAGTAGCGATAGAATAGTAAAACGCAACCCATTACGACGATGCTCCAATGTTGCAATAGAATTGGCTACCCAACTGTCACCAAAAAGCACCTTCGCTCTCTCTTGTACACTGTCAAGAAGCTCCAAAATAGACTTTGAAGCACTGGCCCATACATGAGAGTTATATTCCATTTTCGGTCGGATATAAGTGGTATAGATATTGAGGAGATCAGTTGGAGTGAAGTATGTCTTACACCGCTTAAAAAAGCCGAGATACTTGAATGCTTCTTTCGACACTTGAAAAACGTGATTAGTCCAACGGACATCACACTGAATTTTCATGCCTAGAACATCAAGTGTTTCTGATTCCTCAATACTTATACCAACCATAATTACAGATGATGCAACATTGTTCATAGCACGTTTGTGTGTTAACAAACAACATTGGGTCTTTCGAGCGTTGAAATCGACCCTATTAGAGCGACCCCAATTTAATTTTGTAGAAAGGTCAGAATTTAGCGTATCATTGGTATCATGGTTTGTCTCTTGGAATTGATATTCAACATGCTTGGCCTATAGTTGAATGAATACGAATGACAGATGTTGCTATCATCTGCAAAAGAGTAGATAGGATTGGAAGTTTGACCCTTTTCAAGAAATAAAGACACTTAAATGCTTCTTTTGACACATGATGTTCTGGGTCCAGCAGACATCGCTCTGTATTTTCATAGAAAGAATATTAAGAGCTTTTTATTCCTCGATATTTATATTTACCATCAATACACAGTGGCAAAATTCGACCAAAACTCAATGACCATTAAATTTCTTGACTTTTCTTCTTGAAATTGTCTGTGTATATAAATGATATACCTTTAGTTAAACTGATAAAGTTTTTTAAGAAAATATAAAGGCTGTGGTCAATTAAAACTGGACTACTAAACACATGTCCATTCAGAGATATTGTACTCATACTATGAGCCTATAACCAGATTTTGTATGCTTTTAACAAATCTACAGAAAAACTTAAAACATCGAATATTTTTATAAAAAGATTACGAGTTCTTGAATAATATAAAATTTGTGGATTTTACAATTTGTATTGCGTCCACAATTATTTTACTACTACCTGTACATTTAAATAAACTATAAAGAGTGTTCTAAAAAAAATATGCATTTACTAATTTAGACAAAATTTATTCATAGTGCAAGAAATAATTTATTTTTTGATCAAGTTAGTTTCTATAGATATGTCAGATACTATTATTTTAGAAATTATTAATTTTCAATAGTTATTTCAATCAAAATGGACTGCGAAAAAAAGTTCGTGAAAACATAATAAAAACTTTTCAACAAAATCCGTCATAGACTTTTAAAAAAATAGCTAAAAATTTGAAAGTTGACCCTCGAACGGTTTCTAATGCCATCAGACGGTATAAGGAAAACCTGAGCATTCCTCCCCGGATCAGGGAGGAAAAAAGGTCCTACAGATATTGGTAAGGCAAAAGAAGTCGAGCGACTCTTTCGAGGAGCGCCTAACACTTCTTTAAGAAAAGCAGCTCGTACGGTGAAATGTCCTACGAATTTTGCACATAGAGTCAAAGCTTATGCTGGACTGAAGACATACAAAGTCCAAAAGGTTCCAGATCGCAATGCTATAAAGAACTTAGAAGCAAAAAAAACGAGCGAAAAAATTGAAGTCTGATTTTATAAAAAAATACACCTGTTGTGTGATGGACGATGAAACATACGTACTGGCAGACTTTTCTCAACTTCCTGGTCAAGATTTTTATGTTGCTGATAAACGGGGCAATGTTCGGCAAGAGTTTCGCACAAAAAAACAAACAAAATTCCCTAAGAAGTTTCTCGTGTGGCAAGCTATTTGCAGTTGTGGCAAAAGAAGTAAAGTATTTGTGGCATCTGGCACAATAAACACAGAAATTTATATAAAGGAGTGCCTACAAAAACGGTTGTTACCCTTTTTAAGAGAGCACAGAGTGACTACATTTTTTTTGGCCCGATTTGGCATCATGCCATTATGGAAAAAAGGCACTTGAGTGGTACTCAAAGAATAATGTCATTTTTGTACCACGAGAGGCAAATCCACCTAACTGTCCACAACTTCGGCCTGTGGAAAGGTATTGGACTCTGGTAAAAAAGGAATTGAAGAACACAGGAAAGACTTCCAAGAACATGTCCGATTTTAAGCGCGGGTGGAACACATGCTCCAAAAAGGTATCAGAAGCAACTGTGAGGGTTTCCGCAAAAAGTCGATAATTTTGCAAAACCCGAGTACTAAGTAAACATTTTAATGCTAAATGATTTTGTATAATATGTCATTATATTTGCGTATTTTGTAGAGTTTTTATATTAAAAGGTTTGATTTTTATTTAAGAAAATCCAACTACAAATTTTATTTAGAGCACTCTTTAAAAGGTCACTCAAAATTAAAAGTGTTGTTGCTTTTAATCTGTATATAAAGCGTAGTTAAATTGTAAGGGCCGATGTTGAATGTGAACCACACCTAAACGCCAAGTTTTTTCCGAATTTTATTTGACATTTCTCTATTTCAGACTTACTCAATTTGAACCATGGAGAGATACATAATACAACAACGTGTTAAAGTTATCCAGACTTATTATGAAAATGGGCGTTCAAATCAAAATGCATATCGTGCACTTCGTGATTTTTTTGGTCAATTTGTTCGTCCAAATGTGCGTACAATCGCAAAAATCGTGGAAAAATTCTAGCAAACCGGATCTGTAGAAGATGTGAGAACACCAGTGCATGCTCGTACAGCTCGTACTGCAGAAAATATTGCTGCTGTTCGCGATAGTGTGGCTGAAGAGCCGTCCACCTCAACTCGTCGTCGTGCCCAACTATTGCACCTCTCACGCTCGTCGTTGATGAACATTATGCATAAAGACTTGCATTTACACGCTTACAAGGCTGAAGAACTAAAGCCTCTTGACCATTCCAAATGTCGTGAATGGGCAGAATGGTGGCAGGAAATGGCAACAGTGGATGATCAATTTTCGAAGAAAATCATCTTTAGTGATGAGACACATTTTCACCTCAGTGGATTCGTCAATAAACAGAATTCCCGCATTTGGGCGAATGAGAATCCAAGAGTGATTATCGAAAAACAAATGCACCCACAAAGCATGACTGTTTGGTGCGGTTTATGGGCTGGCGGCATCATCGGGCCGTATTTTTTTCCAAAATGAGGCCGATCAGGCAGTTACTGTGAATGGTGTTCGCTATCGTGAGATGAGGACGGTGCCACACAGCTATCGAAACAATGGCTCTTTTGCGCAACAAATTCAATGGCCGTTTTATCTCATGTAATGGCAATGTCAATTGGCCGCTATGATCATGTTATTTGACACCGTTTGACTTTTTTCTTTAAGGTTATTTGAAAGAAAAGATGTACGTCGATAAGCCAGCAACAATTCAAGAGCTAAAGGATGAGATAATTCGGCACATTAACGGCATAGAACCTCCATTATGCCTCAGGGTCATCGAAAATTTGGACCATCGGATGGAGGAGTGCCGCCGTGGTCGCGGCGCCCATTTGGCCGATATTTCGTTCCATACATAATTGAGTAATACCAATACATCATAATAAAATAAAATTACAATAATTTCCTAAAAAGTTTATGTTTTATTCAAAATCAACATCGGCCCTTGAAATTTAACCACCTGATATAAATTTATCATAGAATTAGAATAATAATAATAAATAAGAACATAAAAATATTACAAAGTGCAATTTTGCTGAAATTTTCAGGGTTGAGGCAAACAACATGTTCTCTTTTTGAGAATGAGAGTTACATAAGAACAGGTTGTGGGCCAATAAGCCAGTTTAGTTCGGCGGACTTCAATTTTATTTGAGTTATCTTGCAATCAGTATGGTGAGACTATTTAAAGAAGAGATCTTTATGTACTTCAAGGTATCTAATGTGAGTATTCTTGGAAATGGCGATCTTCTTAAGAACGCTTAGTCGAACTCACTTTCATTCATTTTCCATTTGTCCAACTGTACTTCATGCTCATAGCTACAGGACTGTAATAGTTTGGAAAAATATTTAGAATCGAAAAAAATATTTAGAATGCGATAGTACATGTGTATGTAAGAGTATTGATTAGCATATTAGCTGTAAAGATAATACATAGCAAAGAACTACAGTGTAAAACTCCAATATAAACCTTTCTAGGTTAAGAATATTCATCTTTTGATCGTTGCTTCTATTAGACAAACAACGTTTTCAGAGGTCACTTGAAAACAAGTTTATAAATTTGCATTTTTAAGTTTATAAATTTTCAAATTTATAAATTTGCCCTTTATGGAATGCTTGTGAAATAACGACAAACAAGGCATGCTTGTGTACTTGTGACTTTCGCGAAAATTAAACTGATGGACAAAATTAATTTTCATTCAATTAACGAATGTGCTTAAAGTATAAATAAATAGTAAGCTCATTGTTCTTCTTCTTTTTCCGTTATCCTTGAGATCCAGTGGAGCATATTGTTTTTTTTTAAGCCTGTTTTTTATTATTGAATCTTTCTGTTAAGAAAATAACAATAAGTAATCAAATCTTAATCTAACGGAAATTATATAGAGATTGCCAGTGCAACTCTACTTGTTATTTATTCGAATTAATAGGAAATTGTTCAGTTACAAATGGGTTTCTTATCATCTACCCAGTTTTAACATTGCTCCTCTGAGGAGTCCTTCTGTTTCGGAATAAGTGTTGTCTGAAGAATATAAGATAATCAAAGAATATTGAGTTGACCACCAAAAGCATGGGAGTCAGTTTGAGATTTCTCACCGGTTTCGAAATTCTGTGTGGTACATTTTAAAAAAATAATATTTTTTTGTAAATTTTTTTTCTTTTCTTCCACTTAACCGGATAAAAAATTTAAATTAATTAAAATAAGCATTGATTCAAACAGACAATGATGGATTGTAATCCATCAATATTTTAAAACAAACATATTCAATGATTACACAGGTCAACAGCAAAAATGTGCTCGAGTAACCACTATATACATTTGATGTATCATGGCTACCTTAGTACAAAAATGGTAAATTTTTAAAATTCTATGGCAAGATTTTTTTTTTTTAATTTTTTTTTTAAATTGCAATTTTTTTTAGACGTTTCTTCAAATAATTAATGATAACTTAAAAACTACTAGTCCGATATTATTAAAATAAAATCAGAAAAATTAAGATTTATATAGCCTTTGATTCGTCTATATATCGCGTTTCAATCGGATCAATAGTATCGGAGTTATAATAAAAAACTTAAGAAAAAAATATATTTTTTACATAAAAATGGCAAAAATTTTCGTTTTAAAAAAATCATGAAAAATCGAAAACGGCAAAAAAAAAACTTCCAGATTTATTATTTTTATCGCATAGAGACATATAATAGCAACAAAATGAGATATCGACCATAAAAATCGATTGATTATTTTCGAATTTATTCACAATTAAGTGAATTCACTCATTTTCACAAAATTTTATATTTTTGCTTGATATACGTATACAGGGTTTTTCAAATGTGTGAAAAAAAAAATAGATTTTAGAATTTCAAGGAATGCCGGTCGGATTATTGTGAGATTTGTTGAGGAACTTTCACCCACAAAATTTTAGCCAAATTGAACAATGCTAACACGTGCCGTCCAGGTCCTAAAGCTGACAAATCAAGTTTATATCGGAAAAATTTTATAATTTTTAAGTTTTTGCAAAATTAACGCTATTTATTCCCCCGTTTGCAAAAAAGTGGATCCTTGTCCTTAGGGCAAACACAATGAGATTTCCAATAAGCTACATATCTTTAAAATCGGTTAAACAGTTTTCGAGTTACTACAATTTGCACTGGCCATTACATGTCCTCGAGGACTTGCCGAAGGTAATTGACCAAAAAATATATAATTATAAAATAAGAAAATAAATAAATAAATATTATAAACTACAAACTTTGGAATTTTCTTTTATGACATTTTTTATTAAATATTGAATAAGGAAGTGTTGCTCTGAATACTCCAGCAAAAATCTGCCATCTTGTGTGCATCCCAGCGACCCTGGTATCTTTCCTCCATTGTCCGAATATCTTGGTGAAATCGTTCGCCCTGTTCCTCACTTAAGTCTCCTAGATTTTCAGGAAAACGATCTAAGTGATTGTGAAGGTAATGTAACTTGATGCTCATGTTGCATCCAAGATTCTGGAAGTGAGTTAACATCTCTTCAACGTGCGCTTAAAACAGTATTTCACGTACTTGTTTTGCCATACATTTCTCGTTCATCCAAAACATTTTGGCAGTACCTGGATATTGTATAGTGGTTTCAAAAGCATCTAATTTTTTTATTTTGTTGCGTTGTGTAATAGGAAGATATCAGTCAATTTTAGCGAAATTTTATTGTTTACATATAAAAGTTAAAGTTAAAAAAGAAAAAAAGAAAAAATTTTAAACTAAGTAAAATGTTTTTGTAAATTGTCTTCGGCAAGTCCTCAAGGTCATGTAATGGCCAGTGAAAATTGTAATAACTCGAAAACTGTTTAACCGATTTTAAAGACATGTAGCTTATTGGAAAAATCATTGCGTTTGCTCTAAGAACCAGAATCCACTTTTTTGCAAAAGGGGGAATAAATAGCCTTAATTTTGCAAAAACTCAAAATTTGTTAATTTTTTTCGATTTAAACGCTATTTTTCAAATTTGGGGCCTATGCGCTACGTGTTAACGTTGCCCAATTCGATTAAAATTTTGTGGGTGGAAGTTTTTCACAATAATCCGACATGCACCCCTTGAAATTGGAAAATTTATTTTTTTCATACATTTCAAAACCCGCTTAATCCGTATATCAAGCAAAAAACTAAAATTTTGTGAAAATGAACGAATTCACTAAATTGTGAATAAATTCGAAAAAAATCAATCGATTTTTATGGTCGATATCTCATTTTGTTGCTATTATATGTAGCTATGCGATCAAATAATAAATCTGGAAGTTTTTTGCCGTTTTCGATTTTTCATGATTTTTTTAAAACGAAAATTTTTGCCATTTTTATGTAAAAAATATATTTTTTTCTTAAGTTTTTTATTATAACTCCGATACTATTGATCCGATTGAAACGCGATAAATAGACGAATCAAAGGCTATGTAAATCTTAATTTTTCTGATTTTATTTTAATAATAGTAGTAATAGTAGTTTTTGAGTTATCATTAATTATTTCATGAAATGTCTAAAAAAATTGCAATTTAAAAAAGAATCTTGCCATAGAATTTAAAAATTTTACCATTTTTGTACAAAGGTAGTCATGATACATCAAAATTGTATAGTGGTTTTAAGAGCACATGAATTTTTTGAAATTTGTTGTGCTGTGTTATATTTGTTTTATATAACTCATATGAACTTACTTACATGAACTTTCTACAAAAGTTTAAAAGCCAAAAATATTTGAATCCATAAATAAAAGAAAGTTAATTTATTATTTGATTTGCTGATCGAGTAATAAATAATACAAATCTTCCTTTAGGGATCTGCTAAATGCTTACAATTTTTCTTCTTAACTAATAACATACGTTTACAGGAGTTTAGTTTTAGTTCATTAATCTCTCAATCACAGATCTTTTAAAAATGAAAGCAAATCAATAATGAATAAAACAAAAACATGTTTATTTTCTGGGGGAAATAAAAAATAAAGAGGATCATTGGGCAAAAGCAAGTACTTAGTTTAATATGTATGTGAATATACAGAAATAAAAAATCATTATTTTTTAAGCGAAACAATTATTTAGGTTCGTTTCTTAAGTCTTTTGATTATTTATAGCAATTCTTGTAGCAAACCATCATTTTTCTTTTAAATTTACTTTTACTTTAGGATTTTTGTTTTGGCGAAATTGTTCCCACCAAACAGGCATAACATTTCTTTAGCGATTCCAGGAATTCATTCCGTTGAATTCCAGCAACAACAAGTTTTGGCAGAAGATATAACAACCGTGACTTGTTGAAACAGCAAACAGCAGGAGATGCTGCTTCTTTCTACTCCTTAATAAAAATCAAAAGAATTTGCAAACTTAAAAAAAAGGAACAAAACAATAAACCAATTCTACTGTAAGTTAATGCAAATTTGCAAAAAAGAAAAATAGACAAAATTGCAAATGTTATGGTTCAAAATTTGACACAGTTTGAGTTAGTTCCAACAAAAGTGTTTAAGAAAACCACAATTTTGTTAAGTGAAATGTTTTATTTGTTGTCTTGTTGTCATTTTGCTAATAACCTGTAAATGTGACAAATTTAAAAAGTATACATCTTTCACTTTAGTTACCTGTTATTTAGATTTAAGCGGCCGTTTTCACTTGGAGTACATGGTTTGTACCTGTTTTGGGTTCCTTTTCGAAAAAAAAACAAAACTTTTCTTTTCTATTCGTCAATTGTTGACGATGATCTTTTGTTTGACATGATCTAGTTTTTAAAAATCTAAGTCAAAAATTTGCAAATTTATTACATTTTCAGCCCTAACTTTACAAAATATTTACATGTTTAGTTTATTGTTTGTTTAGTAGGCGTTTTTGTTTAATTTGTAGGAGGATGAAATTTTTACAAGAAAACCGCATGCCTCTGAAAATCCATTTATAATGGCAATTTATGTTATCTTTGAAAAAAAGATATATTGAATTTTTTATGAGTTACATTTATTTGAAGGGAAACAAAAAATAAAATGTTTTAGAATATAGTTGTACCATGAAATAAAGTAAAACAAATAAATACACTTAAAGAAAATTATAGATGATATTTTAATTTAAACAAACATGTTATACCAAGATTTGAAAATTGTCTTTAATAATTCTTTTTTGGAAACTTTAGATCAAAGTTTATTTGAACAGCTCTAACATTTACAATTTTATATTTTCGTTTTTTTTTTATGGGGGATCTGTTAAAAGGTCAATGGAATGCTACTCAATGGAATGCTACTTCCAGTGGATGAGTACACAATCCTCAGGACCAAGTGAAGTAGGGTTGGCGGTACAATTGAATCATGAGCACCCTGACCACAGGCTGGGCATACGTTGGGGACGGCTCGGTCTATGCGAGACCAAAAGAAGTTAGCGGAGTTAGTGGCTTCTCTATGAATGTTGTTTAATGCTGCCATGTACGAGGTATGATCTAAAGGATCAAGTATGATCCTCACATATGCGAAGATCTTTCCTGACATGCCTCGGGAAAGATGCCAACTATGTGATGTTAAAGTTTGGATGATTTCCAAACCAAAAGAAGTTAGCGGAGTTTGTGGCTTCTCTATGAATGTTGCTTAATGGTGCCATGTACGAGATAAGATCTAAAGGATCAAGTATGATCCTCACATATGCGAAGATCTTTCCTGACATGCCTCGGGGAAGATGGCAACTGTGTGATGTTAAAGTTTGGATGATTTCTCCTATGACATCCCAAAAGGAACCGTAGAGATATCATAATATTGCGTTCCTTTATTGGAAAGATCTTTGTTTCCTCGTGAAGATGATGTGTAAGGTAATTTGTAGGTAGCCTGTTATAGTTCTTAAAATTTTATTTTGGCAGCATTGAGTATTTCTCCGGAGTAGCTTAATTTGCCACTGACCGACCAATCGCTTTATAGGTAGACAGCAAAGTTTTTTTGTCTATTTCCCAAGTACTGCCGGCTAGTGCTTAAAGGACCTTGTTTCTATATCACAATTTATGCGTGACAGTTGTGGCATATGCTGACAAAGTAAAAAGGCTATTGAGTGTGCCTCCCAGGACTTTTGGCTAGTTCACTGTCAGAATTGATACACCATCGATCTCGAAGCCAAGTTATAGGCTTACTTCTTTTGTCCAGTTGGCAAATATAAATATATAATAATAAATCTTCAGGTTACGTTTAGAGAAGAAAATGTGGATGATGTAGAGATATCGATTCACCTTATCTCATAGGTCTTCCACATTATTTCCGGTCGCCAGTATCGTGCAGTTGTCCGCATATGATATCACTTGAACGACTTGCGGTGGAGCTGGAGGTTTAGAGAGGTAGAAGTTAAACAGGAGTGGCCACAGGCCTCCGCCTTGAGAAATTCCCGGTTTGACTCTACTGTTCACTGTTCTCCAAACACTACCAACGTTTAATGACCTCTCAGATAATTTACTATTCATCTCTCCAAATTTGTTGGCATTGTAGATAGCAGGATGTCTAGAATGTGGATAGCAGGATGCATAGCTTACAGTGTCAAAGGCTTTTGATAAGGACTATTCTTTCCGAAGCCTCTGCTGGTTTAAGCCTTGTGTGATCTGAGTAGTAATGGCTGTTAATGCTGTGGTAGTGCTATGCATTTTGCGGAATCCATGCGGTTGGAGAGCTGCTAGTAATTGGTTGGTTAGCTGGAGGAGTAGATCCTAGAGTGTCTTCCCGACTGGTGATAGGAGGGATATTGGTCTGTACGATGAACTCATTCGAGGATTTCCCAGGTTGTAGGATTGTGATCAATCTACCCATTTTCCAGACATCGGGTATAGACAGATTCAGGATACTTGTCAAGAACTCGACCCCCTCCCCATCCCCTCTCGCTTAGGTGTTTTAGCATAAGCATGGAAATTCCGACAGGGCCTTAGAAAGCTTACCTGTACGGATGGACTTTGTAATTTCAGTGTGCGTAAAAAGTTGTTGGAAACAATACTCCTTTTCGCCGTGTCTCTCTCGGGGTGCTCAATAAATAATCGGCTAAAAGCACGCTTTCGGATCAGATATGGTGTTGTCGGCAAATTTAATCGCAATCCGTGTCTGTGCCAAGGTTGCAGTTATACAAGTGATCAAGCTTACGGGTTCGCTTGACCTCATTTACCAATCTGATGAGCTTAGCTGATATCACGGTTCAGTTGGGCGATCCTGGGATCATTAGGGTTGGTATTGGGGATTACGCTCATCTGCTAATCGCACTAATTCTGCTGGGAAGTGCGGCCTCACTACGGGTATTTTACCAGCAAGGATGAAGCAAGTGGCTGCAGCGTTTGTGGTTATGAGAAACTTCCTCTCTGCTTCGTGCATATTCGAGGGTAGTTGGAGATCTCTGAAGTGGCGGTCGGTGAATTCTCTGAAGCCGTTCCAGTGCTTTTTTGTGGTTTGTACTTACGTTTAGAGATGATAAATAGTTTGGTCGCTCCAGTCTAATGATTATTGACAGGTGGTCTGAAGCAAGAGACATCAGAGCAGGACTTCAATTATCATGTCGGAAGAACTGGCGTAACTACAAATATTCCGTTTGGGGGCATCGTCATTTAAGGTGCTGAAGGTGGGCTCCTCAGCTAACGACGCACCTCTTTAGTCTTCCCCAAGAAATGAGTGCCAAAGAACATGGTGCGCCTGCTGTATTTCTCCTTCTAAAAGTTGAACTGCAGAATTGATATTATCCCAGGAATTTCATGGTTGTTGCGATTGCTGGATGGACGGTGGGGTTGTTGCGTAAATCAACGACGAAGATAATGATATCGAAGAAGATGCTGAGTTTTGCCATTTTTGGCAACACGGCGCTGAAGTCCTGAACAGTTCCTGAGGTGACACCAGCTCAAACAATAGCTGAGTTTGCATATGGTGCAAGCGGTTCTGCCACGCTGTGTAGATCCATGGTTCGGGATTTGTTTCAACTCCGGCACTGACCAAAATATAGTGAAGCAGCAATGCCAAAATATGTTCCCCCAAAATTAAAAATTGTGAACATGTTGTTGGCAAATTTAAAGGCCTTTAACGAGAAACCTCGGGTCATTCCGGGAATGTTAGATCAAAGTTATAGGTTTTTCTTTAATCGACGTAGTAATGGCTTGCTAGCATCTGGAGGCGACATCATTTCTGTACAAGCATAACCGCCTAACCGTTTCAACCTTTCACAATGACGGTTGTCAAGTAATTGTTTGCATTAAACAAAAATAGTGAAAATGCAATTAAAATTTCGAAAATTAAACATCAAATCGTTTAAATTTGTTTATTTTGTTTAACACATACCGTTAAAATAACTGTTTACTACAAAAATTCGTAAAAAAATTGAAATAAATACATGCATTGCAACAACAACAATACAAAAAGAAACATACTCAATTAAAAAGGCGTCAAATAAATGTTTGCACAATGAGTAAAAATAACACCAAATTTTCTAAATTTCCCGTTATAAATACTTTTTACTTTATGATGTTTTATGAGTCTTATCCAATGAAATTTAAGTTATAAAAAGTATTGTAATATGTGTGCATTAGTTGTCCTATATTTAAAAAAAAAGAATGCAAAATTAATTTCGAAAAGCGTTATAGAATTAGCGAATTTCATCACTTTAAGGGCAAATCCGCCAGGGAAATCGCTTAAATGTTCTCCTGTATGGTTAGGACATCATATCCCGTGCTAAAAGTGAAGGAATATTGGAATTAAAAGGGTAACAATGTAGACCAAAATATAAAACAAAACAAATTTAAAGTAAAATTATTAAAACCTTCTAGGAAAAGTGGCACTCCAGCACTAGGGGCTTAAGTCCGAATGCTAAAATGATGTTGTATTATCATGATGGATCCCCAGAAGTTTGGAAGCCGAGTTAAGTGCCATGTATCAAACTTGAGGAGATTTTTAATATTTTGCGTTGATAGCAGTATACTTTTCCTAGCCACTGTATATGAATATTTCAGGTTTACCGGTATATTTCGGATTACTTCTTGGGAGACACATAGCCCATGATAGTTTTTCACTTAGGAGATAAGCTAATAAGATAGTGCTGGAGTGTCACTTTTTTCAGACGGTTTTAATAATTTTACTTTTAATTCATATTTTAATTCCAATATTCCTTCATTTTCAGCACGGGATCTGATGTGCTAACCATACGGGAGAATATTTCAGCGATTTCCCTCGCGAATTTGCCCTTATAGTGATAGAAATAAGCTAATTCTATAACGCCTTTCGAAGTTAATTTTCCAGGCATTTTTTTAAATTTAGAACAACCCCAGCAAAACTTTTCATTACCAAGTAATGAGTTAAACAGCTAAACTATTGAACACGAACTACTTACACATTCACTGTTTAAGTCATTACATTAACATGGAGATGTCATTGGAGGCAAGTACTTACCAATTGCAGAAAAGTAATGACTTGGGTAAGCAATTGGAAAACAACAACAACTTTTTTTGTTGTTGTATTAATTAAAAAAATATATTTTTAAACGAAATACAAATTTTTTTTTATGACCCCATGGGGGCTCGAACCCAGACCCCTCCGACTGCTAGGCAGAGAATCTTCCACTGAGCTACTTCATATGTTAATATATACAATTTTTATTTTTAGATCCAAAATCATGTGACAATAACTTTGTTTTTCCCTGCTTTTTTTGCTTTGTTGTAATTTTTAGAAAAATATTTCTATACGATTTTTTGTAAATGTTTAATGCATTTAATAAAAAATAAAGAAGTTTTTTAATTATTTTAAAACTTAAATAGTTTAAATCTTCCTTTTTGGTAATATAACATTGACTCTTACTTACTTAAAAGGCCTATAGTTACAACCTGTTAAGGTCAAAGTCAGAGCATATTTTGGAATTCCATGGACTTCGATGTTGTGCGAATATTCTACAATTTTATAGGCCAAGCTTTGAAAAATGTTCCTCTACTTGGTCTTTCCACCGAAGTTTCGGATTAAGGGGTGTTAAACTAGTTCCCTGGGTGATACCACGAGGAGGTCAGTGTCCGCAGTTGAGATGAAGGATGACCCAAATAAGTTAGGCTTACCAAGTTAAGACCAACCAGAAATGTATTTGGTATCCAACATCCCCTACATAATCAAAATTGACTCATGATGGTATTTTTTCATTACCGTAATTAGTTTTCCAAATTTTTTTTTAAAGAAGGCAATATTTAAGTTCTTAAAATTCAAAAATCATTTAAAAAACTCTTTTAATAAAAAAAAACATTAAACAAGATTTTTGGCCTTGGTGAGATTCGAACCGGGGCCATTCAGTTTAAATTACCATCTTAATTACAAATAAGTACTTCTGTAACAACTTATTAGTTATTTGTAGGGTATGTTGTAGTCATTACAAGGTAACCAGTTAACAGAGTACTTGCCATTACCAAAGTTTTGCTGGGAACTAATGCACAAATTTTTTTTACAATACTTTTTATAACTTTAATTTCATTGGATAACACTCAAAAAACATTATAAAATCAAAAATATAACGGCAAATAAGAACAATTGGCGTTATTTTTACTCATTGCGCAAACATTTATTTGACGCCTTTTAAATTAGGTATATTTCTTTTTTATTGTTGTTGTTGCAATGCATGTATTTATTTCAATTTACGACTTTTTGTAGTAAACAGTTACATTAATGGTATGTGTTAAATAAAAGAAACAAATTTAATCGATTTGATGTTAAATTTTCTAAATTTAAATTGCATTTTCAATATTTTTTTTTGAATGCAAACAATTACTTGACAAACTATATCTATTTTAAACTTTCATTTATATTATTTTTTACAGTTATATATGCCTTAGTTATATATGAATTACTGACGTCATTCCATGAAAATTTGGACGATTTCAAGATTCGCAACCGTAAAATCAATTAACGCTAAGTTAATATGGGTGAACTCGTTGCATTGCTCTAGGGGTATTCATAGGAGCGATTCTCTACGAAGTCAAACTGATTTTGGCGGATTGTAGTATAAACTAATTCTGAAAATCTGGTCAATATTACACGCCAGTCAATTTTGCTCTGCATTATAAAAAATGTTATTCCACGGTAATTATTGCAGCCTATCGTTTTATGAACAAGATCTCAAAATTATTCCAAATAAAGTTAACATTTAGAGGTTTATTTCCCTTTTGTAAGAGTACTAGTCGCTGTGTTTTATAATTTAGTTAAATCGGTAGACAAGGATTAAGCATAAATTGTAGATATTGAGTAGTCAATGCCTAGAATCTTGGTATTGATTTTTTGATAGTCAATCCTGGTTTTATAGAAATTCTTCGTTTTATTATGAAGATTCAATTTTTTAGAAAATAGTCCTTTCCATTTTGTTGTTAAGCATAATAAGGTTAAATCAGTTTAAAAAAAATTGTCAAACTAAACTAAATACGTTTATCAACCTACCTAATGGTTCATTTTTTAACACGCACATTTGCAATAGATCCTTTTAAAATGGCTAAAAGCTGATCTTTTGTCTTCTTTTGTAACATGCAAAGATAAATTGCTTCACTTCAATGTGAAGAAAGAACTTGATTACAAAACGTTTTTAAACTGTTATCGCACACCCACTTTGATGATTGTGTCTTTTTTATAAAATGACTTAAGGAAAATATAAAAGATTTTGCATCAACATATAAAACAAAATGTCCGTTGCTGATCGGAAAAAGGAGAGAAGCTGGTAATTTAGTAAAAGAAAAATTAAAAAAATCTTCAAAATAATACTTCAAGAGCTTTTGAGTGTATCATAATATAAGCTTTTTTAGACTCAACTGAAGGAAATAGAATTGGCAGTAAATAAGTCGAAAGGCAGTAAACTTCTAAAATGAATCAAAAGTATTCGAGATAAAACCGTTAAATAATAATCGAGTGAAAGACTCGAGTTTAAAATTTAAAAAAATATCCACTCGAATCAAAAGGAAAAACAATTCTCAGAATATAATATATTACGAGCTCTCCAAATTTAATAAACAGATAAAAGAAAAGTTACTTAAATGGCGTACATTTACAACCTGTTGAGGTCAAAGGCCGAGCATATTTGAGAATTCCACGCCCGACTCGTCGGACTACACCATTTTCAATTGTAAATGAGAAATTTCCAAATTCAATTGAGAAATTTTCATTTGAAATTGAGAATTTACATTTGAAAATGAGAAAATTCCAATTGAAATTGAGAATTTTCATTTGAATATGAGAAAATTCCAATTGAAATTGAGAAATTTCATTTGAAAATGAGAAATTTTAAATTGAAAATGGGAATTTTCGATTTGTAAATGAGAATTTTTCATTTGTAATTGAGAAAAGTATAATTGGAAATGAGAAATTTTCATTTGTAATTGAGAAATTTTCATTTCAAATTGAGTTTTCCATTTGAAAATGAGAAATGTTTGATTGAAAATGAGAAATTGCCATTTGTAATTACGAAATTTTTATTTGAAATTGAGTTTTCCATTTGAAAGTGAGAAATTTTCATTTGTAATTGAGAAAATTCCATTTGAAATTGAGAAATGTGTAATTGAAAATGAGAAATTTTCATTTGTAATTGAGAAATTTTCATTGAGTTTTTTTAAATTTCAAATGAAAATTTCTCAATTACAAATAGAAATTTCTCATTTACAATAACTAATTTCTCAATTTCAAACGGAAATTTCTCAATTACACATAAAAAATTCTCATTTTCAAATGGAAAACTCAATTTAAAATAAAAATTTCTTAATTGCAAATGGAAATTTGTCATTTTCAATTACACATTTCTTAATTTCAAATGAAAAACTCATTTTCAAGTGTAAATTTCTCAATTACAAGTGAAAATTTCTCATTTCTATTTGAAATGTTCTCAATTACAAATAAAAAATTCTCAATTTCAAATAAAAATTTCTCAATTACAAATGAAAATTTCTCAATTTCAATTGTAATTTTCTCAAATTCAAATGAAAATGATCGATTTCAATTGGAAATTTCTCATTTCCAAATGGAAATTCTCAATATTAATTCGAATTTTCTCATTTTGAAATGAAAACTCTCAATTTCAATTGGAATTTTCTCATTTTCAAATGTAAATTCTCATTTTCAATTGGAATTTTCTCATTTACAATTGAAAATGGTGTAGTAACGTCGCTTCGTTCTAACCCATATTTGTATCGTTCTTATGAGAGAATGCGTGGCACTTTTTTGGTCACTACTTTAACGGCGGAGGTAAGTGGTAAGGTAAGGCGGAGGTAAGTGTCCACAGTTGAGATGAAAGATGCTAAGTTAAACCAATCAGAACCGTTGCTTGGTATCCAACATCCCCTAGCGCCCAATATTTATTATGGAAATAAAATTAAAAGACGGATTCAAATTTCATACTTACTATCGGGTGTTTTTTATTGAGGTATAGAACTTTAAGTTGGCATCACTTTTTTAACTGGCGGCCATTTTGTCAGCTGTCAAGTGATTAATATTTAGTTTGGTTTGCCATTTCATCATGAACAGGTTGACAAAAGAACAACGCTTGCAAATCGTCCATTTTATGGTCGACATAATCGTCCATCAGAGCAATTAATTCGGTTAACCATGGATCGTTTTCGCACTACGTTTACTCTATGTGATAATACGCATCCGCAGCGACGTCGAACAGTGCGCACCGAAGAAACAATTGCCGCTGTAGAGCAAAGTGTTGAAGAGGACCCGAATGAATCGATTCGCCACCGTGCACAGCAATTGGAGCTTTGTCCATCAACTTTATGGAAGATTTTGCGCAAAGATCTTGGCTTGCGACCTTACAAGATCCAGCATGTGCAAGAATTAAAGCCGCGAGACCATGCAATGCGTCGTGATTTTGGTGTATGGGCCGAAAATGAGATTGAGCTCGATGCTGATTTTCATCGCAAAATTTTGTTCAGTGATGAGGCTCATTTTTGGTTGAATGGCTACGTCAACAAGCAAAATTGCCGCATTTGGAGTGAAGAGAATCCACATGAGACCCTTGAGACGCCATTACATCCACAAAAACTGATTGTTTGGTGTGCTCTATGGGCTGGTGGAGTCATTGGGCCATACTTCTTCCGAAATAATGCTGGAGAGTCAGTTACCATAAATGAAGACCGGTATAGAGCCATGATAGCCGACTATTTTGTTCCCCAATTGGATGGCATGAATGTGGATGAGTTGTGGTTCCAACAAGATGGCGCTACATGCCACACAGCGCACGTCACAATTGATTTATTGAAGGAAACATTCGATGAGCGCATAATTTTGCGGAATGGACCTGTCAATTGGCCACCAAGATCGTGCGATTTGACACCACTGGATTATTTTCTTTGGGGATATGTGAAGTCGCTCGTCTACGCCAACAAACCAGAAACGTTAGGGGACTTGGAAGCCAACATTCGTGGCGTTATTGCCAACATACGGCCCCATATGCTCGAAAAAGTAGTTGAAAATTGGACCTGTAGAATTAACTTTATTCGAGCCAGCCGCGGCGGCCACATGCCCGAAATCATATTTAAACATTAATGGCATAAAATTATCCTTCCAATAAAGCCAAATTGATGGACATTAAAACGATTTTCTTGTGTTTTATTTCAATTCGAAGTTCTATACCTCTAAAAAAAACACCCATTATATTACTTTCATTCACGGCAAAGTGAAGAGTCGGTACTGGTAAACATTATCCGATTGTTATAATATTTTACATTTCGATTATTAGGACCAAAAAAACATCTAAGCGCTAAACAGTCTACTGTACATAACCATTAGATCGAACTACGTACTTCACTTAGTATTGAGGCTCTTATATTGCGATAGAAGAATGGCTACTTTAAACTTAATCTCTGGACATAGTTTTTTTGAATTCAACATCAGCAACATCATATATTATGTGTGGACTAGAAAATTACAAAGGTAGTGCCGCCTTACTAATTTAAAATTAGAATCCGTTAAAATAACCTAAAGATTGCGTTAAAGGATTTTTGACCCTTTTCTGCACTTGTCATGACATACAGGGTCTTAAGCTTATATTTATTTAAGAATCTAAATATACTCATAATTTTTAAACAACTCAAGATGTGTGTAAAATGCTTTCAGAGAAACCATTATCATTGAAATATTCAAATAACAACTTTTTCCTACTGGGCATTTCTGACACAATGAGGTTACAGTGGCAAGAATAGAATCACAAATTATTTAATCTTCCCAAGTCTAAGAGAATAAGTTAAAAGAAACGCAAACATCAACTGCAACCACTTTTTACCACTAACATTGATTTTTGGCGGCATCATTATTAAACATTCATCCATTCAACCGTGCCACATACTTCATACTTCTTTTTTTTTTTTGTTTTGATGTCAAGTTAAGCGAAAAAAAACCAAACAATAAAAAGCAAATATGTTAAATGAAATAATAAAAAGCTAACAAACAAATATTCAAACAAACTAAAAGCAAATAACTGCAACAGCAGCAAACGACTCAGAAACGCCGCAACAACGGCAACCTCCAAATGCCCCAGACACAGTGTCTTAAAGACAGACAGACAGACAGACGCGCGCGTTGATTATAAAATGTTACAAACTGCATTAAAGGCGAAACTCTAACCACTAGCAACTGCAAACAAAATACAAAAACAAAAAATTACTTTGAAAATTTGATAAACACCCAAGAAAATGTGGAGGATGACTGAATGACTGGATGGATTTGAGTGTTCGCATGTGTTTAAGTGAATATGTAACCACAGCATTTGACCGACTCCACGTATTTCATACTCGTCCATATATTATATCCCAGTACCTGGTTTATGATTAAGACTTTTTCGTTTGAGATGAAATGCTGTTGTTTCGAAGTAGTCGAACGGGGGGTTTTTCATTTTTATTACATTTAAATAATACAATTTGTTGTTGTTTCTTATTTTCGAGCATCAAAATAGGCGTATAAACAGCCTGGCCCCAGCAAACTGCAACGAACCATTCAACCATCCAAAATAATCAAACAACAACAAAGCCCTCCAGCCGTTTGGCCCAAACCGCCAACAATGTCTGTCTTTCAGTCTTTTTGCCAGCCTGTCATCTAGTCATTTTGTTTAGTTTTCCTCTAAGCCGGCCGTCACCATCATGATCGTCATCAGCAGCCGCCGTAGACAGTGACTTTGACTTAAACACAACAACTGTGACAGAGACCATGGCAATGTTATTTTGTTTTGTTTTGTTGTGTCTTTTATTTTTTCTTCATGCCATCATGCCACATGCATGCATTAAGTTTTTTTTTTGTCTCTAGTTCATTATGCCGTATTTTTATGTTTATTTATAGCACATACATGCCACTAATTTTTCTCTCTGTATACCCCACATTTTTTGTTGTTGTTGTTGTTGTACTTCTTTGTGTTAAGTTTTCGCATGATTGTATTTGTTCAATTTTTTTTTTACAATGAAACAAACTATGATGCGTATCACTGTGGTTTGGAATTTAAGAAGTTTATTTTTGTTATTAATTACTAAAATTACGTCTTCGAGTTAAAAATTTAACTAACATCAATTTCTAAAGAAGCCAGTAAGATTGAGAACATTTTATTGTAAAGAAAATTCTAGTTTGCTATTCAGTTCTTTCTGAGAGCCCTTAGTAGAAGAGGAAAGCTTTCGCCAAAACCATTTAAAAGATAACAAGTAAAATTTTTATATTCGTATGTGCCCAGCGTTGCCAAGTGTGCAGATTTTAAAAAAGGCAAATAGTGGAAAACAGGTTTTTACCTAAGAAAACAGTCCTTTTAAATTCCAGAATTTGTTATTTTGCATATGAAAATACATTTTTTTAAATTTTATTGAATTTTATTTTGAAGATGCAGATTTTAAATATGAAAAAAAGTTTTTGGAAAAAATATGGCAACACTGGCCGCGCCGAATCTTATATACCCACCATAAAATTGTGTTAAATGTAGAAGCATATTTCACATATCTACGAGGGTGCAGCTAATTCAAAATGTGGACCAAATTCATGGTAATACGTCAAAACCACTTAAAACAGACATAGAAGCATATGTCCACATTAGGGAGTTTTGGTCCATTTTTGGTCTTCTTAGTAAGAAGATCAGAGATAGATGAAAATCGGAGATATCTAAATGTTTCTTTCGTTTTTATAGGAAATCTTTCCAGAAATTCTTTTTTTTTTTATTGGAAGTTTTTTAAAAATGCCTTATTTTCATAGGAAATTTTTCAAAAATTTCTTATTTTTATAGGAAAATTTTCAAACATGTCCTCTTTTTATATGAAGTTTTTCATGAATTTCTTATTTTTATATGAAGTTTTTCAAAAATTTCTTATTTTGAAATTTTTTAAAAATCTCTTATTTTTATAGGAAATTTTTCAAAAATTTCTTATTTTTATAGGAAATTTTTCAAAAATTTCTTATTCTTATAGGAAATTTTTCAAAAAGTTCTTATTCTTATAGGAAATTTTTCAAAAATTTCTTATTTTTATAGGAAATTTTTCAAAAATTTCTTATTTTTATAGGAAATTTTTCAAAAATTTCTTATTTTTATAGGAAATTTTTCAAAAATTTCTTATTTTTATAAGAAAATTTTTCAAAAATTTCTTATTTTTATACGAAATTTTTCAAAAACTTCTTATTTTTATAAGAAAATTTTTCAAAAATTTCTTATTTTTATAGGAAAATTTTCAACAATTTCTTATTTTTATTGGAAATTTTTCAAAAATTTTCTTATTTTCATAGGAAATTTTTCAAAAATATCTTATTTTTATAGGAAAATTTTCAACAATTTCTTATTTTTATAGCAAATTTTTAAAAAATTTCATATTTTTATAAGAAATCTTCCAAAATTTTTTTATTTTTATGAAATTTTTCGATTTTTTTTTTATAGGAAATTTTTCAAAAATTTCTTATTTTAATAGGAAATTTTTCAAAAATTTCTTATTTTAATAGAAATATTTTCAAAAATTTCTTATTTTTATAGGAAATTTTTCAAAAATTTCTTATTTTTATAGGAAATTTCTCAAAAAATTCTTATTTTTATAGGAAATTTTTGAAAAATTTCATCTTTTTATAGGAAATTTTTCCAAATTTTTTTTTCTATAGGAAATTTTTCAAAAATTTCTTATTTTTGTAGAACATTTTTTGAAAAAATATCTTATTTTTAGAGGAAAATTTTAAAAGATTTGTTATTTTTGTAGGAAATTTTTCAAAAGTATTAAAAATTATTAAAATTTTATTTTAAATTTCTTATTTTTATACGTAGGTAATTTTTCAAAAATTTCTTATTTTAATAGGAAATTTTTTCAAAAATTTCTTATTTTAATAGGAAATTTTTTCAAAAATTTCTTATTTTAATAGACAAATTTTCAAAAATTTTCTTATTTTTATATGAAATTTTTCAAAAATTTTTTATGTTTATAGGAAATTTTTCAAAAATTTCTTATTTTTATAGGAAATTTTTCAAAAAATTCTTATTTTTATAGGAAATTTTTGAAAAATTTCATCTTTTTATAGGAAGAAAAAATATCTTATTTTTAGAGGAAAATTTTAAGAGATTTGTTATTTTTGTAGGAAATTTTTCAAAAGTATTCAAAATTATTAAAATTTTATTTTAAATTTCTTATTTTTATACGTAGGTAATTTTTTAAAAATTTCTTATTTTAATAGGAAATTTTTCAAAAATTTCTTATTTTTATATGAAATTTTTCAAAAATGTTTTATGTTTATAGGAAATTTTTAAAAAATTTCTTATTTTTATAGGAAATTTTTCAAAAAATTCTTATTTTTATAGGAAATTTTTGAAAAATTTCATCTTTTTATAGGAAATTTTTCAAAATTTTTTTTTTTATAGGAAATTTTTCAAAAATTTCTTATTTTTTCAAAAATATCTTATGGGATATTTTTGAAAAATTTCTTATTTTTGTAGAACATTTTTTGAAAAAATATCTTATTTTTAGAGGAAAATTTTAAAAAATTTGTTATTTTTGTAGGAAATTTTTCAAAAGTATTCAAAATTATTAAAATTTTATTTTAAATTTCTTATTTTTATACGTAGGTAATTTTTTTAAAATTTCTTATTTTTATTGGAAATTTTTCAAAAATTTCTTATTTTTATAGGAAATATTTCAAAAATTTCTTATTTTTATAGGAAAATTTTTAAACATTTCTTATTTTTATAAGAAAATTTTCAAAAATTTCTTATTTTAATTTCTTAATTTTATAAAAAAAATTTTAAAAACTTCGTTTTCTAATAGAATTGTTTTTTTTTTAACAATTTTTTCAGAAATTTGTTATTTGTTTAGAAAAATTTTGAAAATTTCTTATTTTTGTAGGCAATTGTTAAGAAATTTATATTTTTTATAAGAAACTTTTAAAAAAATTCAATAAAAATAAGATATTTTTAAAATAGTGAATTAGTGAATCTGAAATTATTTAAAATTTAAGAATTACATTTCACCCACATGGAAACCACTATGCGTAGCTTAAACTAAAAAAAAAACATTATTATAGAGTAATAAAAGAGTTATTTGCATTTTGTAGCACGTTTTGTTTGTTGTTAAGTTTTTCTTATATTTTTCTCATTTTATTTTCAAACACAAAATGTTTATTTTTTATTTGTATTTTATTTTTCATGCATTTATTGCTCAAACAAAAGATAAGATCCGGTTTTATAGATGCATGTGACCTACTTCCGGTGACTGTTAGCAACTTTTTTTTATTTTTGCTATTACAATAAAAATAGCAACAACAAATAGAAAATATGCAATAAACACAAATAGTGGCAACAAAAGCAGAAATAAAAGAACAAATATAAATAGAATGTGTTTTGTTTTTTTTTTTTCTAAGCAAATATTTAATATTATGTTAAAAGTTTTTATAAAACGACAGAAATAGTATATCGTTAAATAAAATGTCGAAAAGCAAAAACTGAAAAATATATAAAGATTCAATTTATTTCAATTATTTGTCTAGAACAAAATCTGTAAAAGAAATTATGTCTTTAGAAAACTTTGTTCAGTTGAGCTCTTTAGCATTTCAGGTGGCGATATATTCTTATGCAGTTTGAAGTTTGTAGAACATATAAGAATTATTGTATGTCTCATATTTATGTTGGAGCTACCTTTATACTCCATTAACAAATTGATTCGTGTTATTTCTGTTGTAATTTTTTGGGAGGAGTAGTTTATAACATTCATAACACATACGGGTACAACAACCAAGAGCATTCCTACATCCATCTAAAACCGAGATTTAAAGTCATGTAAATCACCAAGTGTGTGTCAATGTTTCCATACGTTTTATAGTATGAAGGTAAGTAAATGGCTGGAGTTTTTAGTATTTGCCTTACAACCACGCATTCTATCATCTAAACTTTTTTTTGTAAACTTAAATTGTGTTGTTTGAAAGGTTTTTATTCTTGTTGTTGTTGCTGTTGTTTGTTGTAAAGTCTGTGCGAGTTACAAATAGACCTAAACTAATTCAACTCCTACGCTTTGAACTTTATGTATCATTTGATATTAAATTGAGTGTATTCAAGTTTTTTTTTTTCTATTTATTTTTGTCTATATTTACTTCTACTTCTTCTGGATCTTAATTTTAGAAGTTTATTTAAATATTTATTATAGTTAAGTATAAAAAAAATAGTATGTCCCATAACATTTTGGCATGTTTATAGTTTTATGCAAAATTTTTTTGTTCAGAAACTAAATAAATAATAAACAAAATCTGTTTGGTTTTTTTTGGTATTAAAATATTTATGAGCTGCTTGGCCTAATTTTTGTAAATTTAATTAAATTGTTGTTGCCTGCTTAGGAATATAAATTCATTTGTTTGTTAAAAATAAAATAATTTTTGCATTTTTTTTAAATAAAGGCGCAATAAAATGAATGACTTAAGTGACAAACGAAAGACTTAGAAAAGAAACTTTATTGGGCAAACAAATTTGAAGGGATCTAGTTTTAAATATATCGATTTTTTAATGATCGATTATTGGACCTGTACTCTGATAAATGTTTGATAAATGGGTCTATATAAAAAGCAACGATATATCTGTGGCTTGATGCTAAAAGGGCCAATGTCATAAAAAGTAGTTTTGAGAAAATTTTATTTAAAGTTTTTATTTTCCATTGCCCGGAAAATTCCTTATAAATCTGTTCTAATTTAAGTTAGAGATTAGATTTTGGAGCCATATAAAAGAGGCTAAAGAAAAGAATCTAATGCAGCGATTAACTCAAAAGAGCAACAAATTGACATTGGCACTTTTAGCACCACGCCACAGATATTTAACTTCACTAATAAAGATAGGCTATTTTGAATATATAAAACAGTTAAGATGATAATGATGTTGCACTTCCCATAAAATTAATGACTTAAGTGACAAACGAAAGACTTAGAAAAGAAACTTTATTGGGCAAACAAATTTGAAGGGATCTAGTTTTAAATATATCGATTTTTTAATGATCGATATATTGGGCCTGTACTCTGATAAATGTTTGATAAATGGGTCTATATAAAAACCAAGGATATATCTGTGGCTTGATGCTAAAAGGGCCAATGTCATAAAAAGTAGTTTTGAGAAAATTTTATTTAAAGTTTTTATTTTCCATTGCCCGGAAAATTCCTTATAAATCTGTTCTAATTTAAGTTAGAGATTAGATTTTGGAGCCATATAAAAGAGGCTAAAGAAAAGAATCGAATGCAGCGATTAACTCAAAAGAGCAACAAATTGACATTGGCACTTTTAGCACCACGCCACAGATATTTAACTTCACTATTTAATAAAAATAGGCTATTTTGAATATATAAAACAGTTAAGATGATAATGATGTTGCACTTCCCATAAAATTAATGACTTAAGTGACAAACGAAAGACTTAGAAAAGAAACTTTATTGGGCAAACAAATTTGAAGGGATCTAGTTTTAAATATATCGATTTTTTAATGATCGATATATTGGGCCTGTACTCTGATAAATGTTTGATAAATGGGTCTATATAAAAAGCAACGATATATCTGTGGCTTGGTGCTAAAAGGGCCAATGTCAAAAAAGTAGTTTTGAGAAAATTTGATTTTAAGTTTTTATTTCCCATTTCCCGGAAAATTCCTTATAAATCTGTTCTTAGTTAAGTTAGAGATAAGATTTTGGAGCCATATAAAGGAGGCTAAAGAAAAGAATCTAATGCAGTGATTAACTCAAAACAGCAACAAATTGACATTGGCCCTTTTAGCACCAAGCCACAGATATTTAACTTCACTAATAAAGATAGGCTATTTTGAATATATAAAACAGTTCAGATGATAATGATGTTGCACTTCTATACATGGTATGGTAAGTTTAAAAAATCCCATAAAAAAAATAGTGTATACCGCTTTTATTTTAATTCGAAAACAACTAATTGAGACGATTATCTAATGAGAGAAAGCTAAGGTATACCCATGTGCTCACAAAATGTTTGTTTGTTTCTGCGTTTATGTGTTTTTCATTGTTCTTTATCTACTTTAATTTCACATTTGACAGAAAAAATGTATAGAGTGCAATATCTTTGTCTGAATAAAGAGTGCTCTAAATAAAATTTGTAGTTGGATTTTCTTAAATAAAAATCAAACCTTTTAATATAAAAACTCTACAAAATACGCAAATATAATGACATATTATACAAAATCATTTAGCATTAAAATGTTTACTTAGTACTCGGGTTTTGCAAAATTATCGACTTTTTTCGGAAACCCTCACAGTTGCTTCTGATACCTTTTTGGAGCATGTGTTCCACCCGCGCTTAAAATCGGACATGTTCTTGGAAGTCTTTCCTGTGTTCTTCAATTCCTTTTTTACCAGAGTCCAATACCTTTCCACAGGCCGAAGTTGTGGACAGTTAGGTGGATTTGCCTCTCGTGGTACAAAAATGACATTATTCTTTGAGTACCACTCAAGTGCCTTTTTTCCATAATGGGATGATGCCAAATCGGACCAAAAAAATGTAGTCACTTTGTGCTCTCTTAAAAAGGGTAACAACCGTTTTTGTAGGCACTCCGTTATATAAATTTCTGTGTTTATTGTGCCAGATGCCACAAATACTTTACTTCTTTTGCCACAACTGCAAATAGCTTGCCACACGAGAAACTTCTTAGGGAATTTTGTTTGTTTTTTTGTGCGAAACTCTTGCCGAACATTGCCCCGTTTATCAGCAACATAAAAATCTTGACCAGGAAGTTGAGAAAAGTCTGCCAGTACGTATGTTTCATCGTCCATCACACAACAGGTGTATTTTTTTATAAAATCAGACTTCAATTTTTTCGCTCGTTTTTTTTGCTTATAAGTTCTTTATAGCATTGCGATCTGGAACCTTTTGGACTTTGTATGTCTTCAGTCCAGCATAAGCTTTGACTCTATGTGCAAAATTCGTAGGACATTTCACCGTACGAGCTGCTTTTCTTAAAGAAGTGTTAGGCGCTCTTCGAAAGAGTCGCTCGACTTCTTTTGCCTTACCAATATCTGTAGGACCTTTTTTCCTCCCTGATCCAGGTTTTTTTTCAATGCTCAGGTTTTCCTTATACCGTCTGATGGCATTAGAAACCGTTCGAGGGTCAACTTTCAAATTTTAGCTATTTTTTTAAAAGTCCATGACGGATTTTTTTGAAATGTTTTAATTATATTTTCACGAACTTTTTTTTCGCAGTCCATTTTGATTGAAATAACTATTGAAAATTAATAATTTCTAAAATAATAGTATCTGACATATCTATAGGAACTAACTTGATCAATAAATAAATTATTTATTGCACTATGGATAAATTTTGTCTAAAATAGTAAATGCATATTTTTTTTAGAACACTCTTTATATGAAAAAATTTATAAGGAGAACCAAAGCTTTCTGAATTTTGAATTTATGGTTACTCTGTGTTTTTACAGGGTGAATTATTGAGCGTCAAAGTAGACCACCTCAAAAGTAAAATAGCTTTTGGATCGTGTAGCTCTTTCAATTACACTATTACACATATAAAGGGTGATGGTCAGGGGTCAAAAAAAATTCTATGCCAAATAAAAGCACTAGACTCAATAATTGAAACCCCAACAGCGTTTGGCGATAGTTTGGAGTTATCGCTTCCAAGACAAAAATTTTCGAAAGCGTACTGAATCACTCCATTTCCGAATTCAATGATTTCAAGGTTCTTCAAAATTTTAAATTTCGCTTTAGGTAAGATTTAATGGCTTTCATTTTATTTCTTTCTAATATAAGATTCAAAAAAGTGGGCCCATTGGTGGATCGGAAAATAATAGAATTTTTGTTTAACTATTCATACTTATTTAGAACAAACTTTTATATGTTTATAATATTTTCATGAATTGTTCTATAGTTCAATAGTTTACAACAGAAAAATTTAAAATTTCAAAATTTGTACTGTAATAATGTTAGTTGTTTTACAAAAATCAAGCAAAAAACTAACATTTTGTGAAAATGAGCGAATTCACTAAATTGTGAATAAATTCGAAAAAAATCAATCAATTTTTATGGTCGATATCTCATTTTGTTGCTATTATATGTCGCTATATGATAAAATAATAAGTCTGGAAATTTTTTGCCGTTTTCGATTTTTCATGATTTTTTTAAAACGAAAATTTTTGCCATTTTTATATAAAAAAATATATTTTTTTCTTAAGTTTTTTATTATAACTCCGATACTATGATCCGATTAAAACGCGATATAAAGATGAATTAAAGGCTATGTAAATCTTAATTTTTCTGATTTTATTTTAATAATATCGGACTAGTAGTTTTTGAGTTATCATTAATTATTTGAAGAAACGTCTAAAAAAATTGCAATGTTATAAAATTTTTTTTTTTTTTTAAATCTTGCCATAGAATTAAAAAATTTTACCATTTTTGTACTAAGGTAGCCATGATACATCAAATGTATATAGTGGTTACTCGAGCACTTTTTTGCTGTTGCCCTGTGTAATTTTGACTATGACAGTTGGTACTAGATTATTGAAATTGTGTTGTTTTCTTTAATCTAGTACTAACTGAACGAAAATACATTCACTGTAATATTTTTGTGCGGTTTGTAATTTTTTTTTAGGTTTCTGTTTAACAAGTTTCAAATAATCTTATAGGTGCTGTTATGTCTAAGATAGGAATGACCTAGTAAGGCTATCATATAATTGTATAAAGCGAAGTAGTGTGTTAAGTCAATGACGCGAAATAATGGTCGATTTATGTTCCATAGCTCTAAGATAGCATGTGTGTTGTTGTGGGTTGCCCTCCGCAAATTTATATACCAATGAAACCATCCAGCTCTTCCATAGTCATTGGATTTCAAACCTGCTGTTTATCCTCCTCGCTTTCGTTTGATAAATCATTATACCCTTCACCACCATAGGTGGAAAGGTTATATTGGGTTTGTGCTGATGTTTGTAACGCATAGAAATTGGTCTATGACCCACCTTTTAGTATACCAATCGATTTAGAATCGATTATCCATGTAAGCTTGTTATCATTCTATAGGTCGTAACTTTAAAGATAATTTGATAAAATTTGGCACAGGCTCTTATTTTGGTCCAAAAACGATGCCTATTTGCTTTTGGGCAAAATCGGATTAGTATTTCGGGTACCTCCCATAGGGATGCCTTCCCTGAATAGAGTTTTTGGTCCTTTACAGGTACAAATTTAGTTGTATTTAGATAATATTCAGCACAAATATTGCTTATCATAACCATAATCAGTGTACCTAATTTTGTAGGAATCGGCCCATATTTGACCATACCTCCCATACAAGACACATTCTCAAAAGACGTTTATATACACATAAAAACACTAAAACGTGTATAACTCTAAAGATAAATGCATTTGATTACTAAAACTTTGCACTGATAAATATTTTGTCAATATAAACCAATAACAAAAATTTGGTAACAATCGGTCCACAATTGACCCTAGCTCCCATATCAGGCCCTTAGCCGGAAATGACAAAAATCTCGAAATTTGAAAAATAGCTCATAGTATATGTATGTATGTCTCTAAGACTTAAAACTTGTTTAATTGTTGGTCCATATTTGACCTTAGCAGTGAAGGGTATTATATAGTCGGGTTTGACCGACTATAGCTTTTTTTACTTGTTAACTTTTTGATTTTATTTGCTGCACTCTCTATATAATAATATAGGGCCTGTCTGGCCCTGGTGATACAAATATGAATAAACGTTTTCCGAAAACCCACATATAAAAAGTTGTAGGTTTTTTGAATTTTTTTTGTACAAAACACCTTCATTGAGGAACTCATAAAAGGCTATGGCACTCCGCCCAAGAATCTGAATAAAAAACTATAAAAATCTTCAAAAATGCCTGGCCAGGCGCTGGTGTTCGCTTAAGGATAAAAGATTTCACAGTTGATTCTTCTGGGACACCTTTCCTGCATTCTTCAATTTCTTTTGTTAGAAGAGCTTAGTTGCTTTTCACAGGCCGAAGTTGTGGACAGTTAGGTGCAGATTTTATTTTCTTTTATTTTAGTCTAGGGAACAAAGTATCTCAAAAATGGAAAAAGCCGTTTTTGTAATCACTTCGTTATATAAATTTCTGTATTTATAGTATTTGATGCTTGGTTTCTTTGGTCACAACTGCAAATAGCTTGCCAGACGAGAAATTTCTTTGAGAATTTTGTTTGTTTTTTTCAGAACTATTCCTAAACATTGATTTGTTCATTATCAACATTAAAATTATGGAATTTTGAAGTTGAAAAGTGTCTAACAATACGTACCCAGTAAAACTTTTCATTACCAAATAATGAGTTAAACAGTTAAACTATTGAACACGAACTACTTACTCATTCGCTGTTTAAGTCATTACTTTAACATGGGGATGTCATTGGAGGCAAGTACTTACCAATTGCAGAAAAGTAATGACTTGGGTAAGCAATTTGAAAGCAACAACAACAACAGCAACAACTTTTTTATTGTTGTTTTATTAAAAACATATATTTTTAAACGAAATACAAAATTTTTTTTATGATCCCATGGGGGCTCGAACCCAGACCCTCCGACTGCTAGGCAGAGACTCTTCCACTGAGCTACTTCATATGTTGAAAACTTAGCAGCTTATACTTAATATAAACAATTTTTATTTTTAGATCCAAAATCATATGAAAATAATTTTGTTTTTCCCTGCTTTTTTTTTTTGCTTTGTTGTAATTTTTGGAAAAATATTTTTATACGATTTTTTGTAATTATTTTAAAACTTTTTTAAAATTATTTTAAAACTTAAACAATTTAAATCTTCTTTTTTGTATAAGTTTTAACATAAGATTGACTCTTACTTACTTAAATGTTACAACCTGTTAAGGTCAAAGTCCGAGCATATTTTAGAATTCCATGGATTTCGATCTTGTGCGAATATTCTCCAATTTTATAGGCCAAGCTTTGAAAAATGTTCCTCTACTTGATCTTTCTATCGAAGTTTCGGACATCCTCCTCTAACATTAGGTAGTGGGACATTTCAATTCTAATTTTATCCTCTTCATTGTATTTTTTTTCAAGAGAGGGTTACTAGCCCGTAATCCTAACCCATTTTTATCGATCTTATGGGACAACTCTCGGAACATGTTAACTCACAATATTAATGGGTGTTAAACTAGCTCCCCGGGTGATACCATGAGGAGGTGTGTGTCCACAGTTGAGATGAAGGATGACCCAGATAAGTTGGGCTTACCAAGTTAAGACCAATTAGAATCGTGTTTGGTATTCAACATCCCCTACATAATCAAAATTGACTCATGATGGTATTTTTTCATTAACGTGAGTTAGTTTTACAAATTTTTTTTACAGAAGATAACATTTAAGTTCTTAAAATTCAAAAATCATTTAAAAAGACTCTTTTAATAAAAAAAAAAAAACTAAAAAAAATTTTTTGCCCTTGGTGGGATTTGAACCGGGGCCATTCAGTTTAAATTACCATCTTAATTACAAATAAGTACTTCTGTAATAACTTATTATTTATTCGGATGATATGTTGTAGTCGTTACAAGGTAACCAGTTATCAGAGTACTTGCCATTACCAAAGTTTTGCTGGGTATGTTTCGTGATTCATCACACAACAAGTTTTTGTTTTCTTTCATTTTTTCGCTTGATTTTTGCTTCTAAGTTCTTTACCGTATTATGATCTGGGGCTTTATGAACTTTGTATATCTTCAGCCCACCATAAGCTTCGACTCTGTGGACAAAACTATTAATACGAGCCATACTTCTCTGATCAGCTCTTTGAAAAAGTTGCTTGACTTCTTTTGCCTTACCAATATTCTTTGGACCTTTTCTACTTCCTGATCCAGGGTTTCTCAGTCCATTTTGAGCATATTGAGTATATTGAGGCTAATGATCAATAACATAAACGAATTATTTGAAGATAGCTAGATTAAACTACATCATGGTAAAAGATTGATAGATTGGAGTGAATTAAGTAAATTGAGTAAACTGTGTATTACCTTCTTTACTTACTTCAATTTTACAATTATTAATAAATATTCATCAACATTTAATTAAAAGTATGATAGCCAGAAAAATATCTTAGGTTAAAATTTTAACACTTATCATAATTCTTTCAATAATAAATGAATACATTTCAACAGTAAATGTGTTCGTACCCGGGCACCATAAATATTTTAAGAAATAAATCAAACAAAAACGAAAGATTTAAGAAACAAACATGAATTTTTTCACGCATAAAATTCACAGAAAAACACAGTAATAATTTAAAATACATAAATAATTATATTTTTAACAATTATTTATGATTATTTGTCAGTATTTTTGTGCTTTAACAAATTCATGTTTGTATCTTAAGTCTTTCGTTTTCTTGACCAATACAGACTGATATTGGCCATAAAACTTTTTAATTAATTATTTTTACGCTTTAGTAATTATTTCTTGTTGCTTATTTAGTTGCAATTAAGTGTATTCTATTCATTTGTCTATTAATTGGATTTAAAGTATAAAATTAAGAAAAATAAAAGAAAAAGTAAGAAGTGAAAAGTCAACGATATTATTATGAGAAGTAATATCACAAATAATTGTAAATAAATGTTTATACTTAATTAAAAGCAAAGAAAAGTAATAGCTAAAATCATACAAATATAAATGACAACAATTATAACACAGAAAATTAAATATTTTATTTCATATAAAAATTAATATTTACTTTATGTAAAAATCACATGAAATTAATTAAAATTCTAGTTATATACCCAAAACAAGTGATAAGGATATTTATGTCACATCATATTACACTCATCAGTATAAATTAACATAAATACTTTCTTTATTATTGATAACTTCTTTGCACTTGCTTTTACCTAAATCTTGGAAAAATTACCTGTCAATATGTCATAAGTACAAGTAAATACCAATCGTAATAATTTAACCAGATACTAATAAGATAAAGCCTTTTAAGTCTAAATTATTCTTGTATTCATGTCATTAGAGAAGAAGTAAAGAATTACGTGAATTGATTTTTTTTGGGGAGCCCTTCCCATTTTTATTGTCATAATTTTATTATCTTCGGAATGATTAAAATGCATTTTGGTTTGAAATTGTTAAAAATTGATATTGATGCATTGTAACATACATTTTTTAGCAATTTTTATTTTTAATATGCAGATGAGGAGGCACGTTATAAAATTGGTTGTAAATATTAATGAATCAATGATTGAAAATTCTGCAAAGAATTTTCAAAATGTAGTGTAAGTAAAATAAAGTAATCACACTGGAACTTATTTTTGTGCGGTTTATGCTGAATCTTAGATACCCTTCACCCACGGTGTTACAAAAGTAAAGAACAATATACATATAAAGAGTTTATGATTAATTACATATCGAGAGCCTATATTCAATACCGTCTATAAAATTATTTTACAATTTATTTCAATAATAAGTAATTCTAATAAATTACACTACACAACAAATTAATATCACCCATATAGAAATTCTTGAAAAATGTTCAAAAATATCTTTTTTTCATAGAAAAATTTTCGAAAATGTCTTGTTTTTTTTTGGAAATTTTTCAAAAATTTCCATTTTTAAAGGAATCTTTCAAAAATTTCTTATTTTTATAGGAAATTTTTCAGAAAATTTTTATTTTTATAGGAACTTTTTCGAAAACTTTATATTTTTTAAAGAATTTTTTTTTAAATTTCTTTTTTTTGTAAGAATTTTTTCAAAAATTTCTCATCTTTTTTGAAAACCTGTTAAAAATTTCCTTTTTTTATAGAAAAATATTTGAAAATATATTGTTTTTAGGAAATTTTACAAAATTTTCTTATTTTTATAGGAATTTTTCTTAATTCTTTTTAATGGAAATTTCTCAAAAACTTCTTATTTTTAAAGGAAAATTTTCAAAAATTTCTTATTTTTATAGAAAATTTTTAAAAAATGTCTCATGTTTATAGGGAATTTTTTAAAAGTTTCTTATTTTTACAGGAAATATGTATTTTTATAGGAAATTTTTTAAAAATATTTTATTTTTATAGGAAATTTTTCAAAAATTTGTTATTTTTATAGGAAATTTTTCAAAAATTTCTTATTTTTATAGGAAATTTTTTAAAAATTTCTTATTTTTATAGGAAATTTTTTAAAAATTTCTTATTTTTGTAGGAAATTTTTCAAAAGTTTCTTATTTTTATAGGAAATTTTTCAAAAATTTCTTAGTTTTATAGGAAATTTTTCAAAAATTTCTTATTTTTATAGGAAATTTTCCAAAAAATTCTTATTTTTGTAGGAAATTTTTCAAAAATTTCTAATATTTATAAGAAATTTTTAAAAAATTTCTTATTTTTATACGAAATTTTTCAATAATTTCTTCTTTTTATAGGAAAGTTTTGAAAAATTTTCTTTTTTCATAGGAAATTTTTCAAAAGATTCCTTATTATAGGAAATTTTAAAAAATTTCATATTTTTACATGAAATTTTCCAAAAATTTCATATTTTTAATAGAAATTTTTTTAAAATTTCTTATTTTTCTGAGAAATTTATCAAAAATTTCTTATTTTTATAAAATTAAATTTTTCAACAAATTCTTATTATCGAAAATTTTTCAAAAATTTCTTATGTTTATAGGAAATTTTTTAAAAATTTCTTATTTTTGTAGGAAATTTTTCAAAAGCTTCTTATTTTTATAGGAAATTTTTCAAAAATTTCTTAGTTTTATAGGAAATTTTTCAAAAATTTCTCATTTTTATAGGAAATTTTCCAAAAAATTCTTATTTTTGTAGGAAATTTTTCAAAAATTTCTTATCTTGATTAGAAATTTTTCAAAAATTTCTTATATTTATAAGAAATTTTTCAAAAATTTATTATTTTTATACGAAATTTTTCAATAATTTCTTCTTTTTATAGGAAAATTTTGAAAAATTTCCTTTTTTCATAGGAAATTTTTCAAAAAATTTCTTATTATTATAGGAAATTTTAAAAAATTTCAAATTTTTATATGAAATTTTCCAAAAATTTCATATTTTTAATAGAAATTTTTTAAAAATTTCTTATTTTTCTGAGAAATTTGTCAAAAATTTCTTATTTTTATAAAATTAAATTTTTCAACAAATTCTTATTATAAAAAATTTTTAAAAAATTTCTTATTTTTATAGAACATTTTTTAAAATTCTTGTTTTTGGGAAATTAAAAAAAAAATATTTTTATAGGAAATTTTTCAAAAAATTCTTATTTTTATAAGAAAATTTTCAAAAATTTCTTATTTCTATAGGAAATTTTTGAAAATTTCTTATTTTTGTAGGAAATTTTTCAAATATTTCTTATTTTTATAGGAAATTTTTCAAAAATTTCTTATCTTTATTAGAATTTCGTTTTTTTTTTATAAGAAATTTTTCAAAAATTTCTTATTTTTATACGAAATCTTTCAATAATTTTTTCTTTAGGAAAGTTTTCAAAAATTTTCTTTTTTCATAGAAAATTTTTCAAAAAATTTCTTATTTTTATAAGAACTTTTTCAAAAACTTGTATTTTTATAGGAAATTTTTTATTTTTAAAAGAATTTTTTAAAAAAATTCATTTTGATAGTAAATTTTTAAAAATTTTTTTTGTAGAAAAATTTTCGGAAATTTCTTATTTTTATACCCTTCACCAATAGGTGAAAGGGTATTATAAGTTTGTGATTCCGTTTGTAATTTTCGTAGACCCCATAAAAATTATACCGATCGACTCAGAATCGGGAGGAGAATCGATTAAGCGATGTCCGTCTGTCTGTCTGTCTGTCTGTCCATCCGTCTGTCTGTTGAAATCAAGTTTCTGAAGCCCCTGGATAATGGACTTACATAAATTATATATCAGATTTTAGGAAGTTCTCCCGCAATGAACGCTATTAAATTTCATTAAAATCGGTTTATAAACACCGAAAATATCGAAAAAATACCAAAAATTAGACAAAAATTTGAAAATTTTTGATTGAAACACACTTTTAAATAACAAGAGAAAAAGATACTCCTGGTGTACATGTGATAATATGTTATATATCAGATTGTAGGAAATATTTTCCCAAAGCACTCTGTAAAATTTTATCAAAATCGGTCCATAAACAACTGAGATATCGCCAAAACACTGAATTTGATGTATCGCAAATTGCCCAAAGTACACATTAGAGAATGTTTGTTGAAAAAATTAAATGCAGAAATAGGAAAAACTATCCTCCTTTAGTACGGACCTACATAAATTTTAAATCAGATTTAAGGAAATTCCCCCACCAAGAACGTTATTAAATTTTATCAAAAGCGGTCTATAAACAATTGAGATATCGCCATAACACTACATTTGATATACAGCAAATTGCCCAAAGTACGTGTCTAAGAAATTTTGTTTACATTTTGTAAGTATTGTTTCAGCGATATCTCAGGTGTTTATGGACCGATTGTGATGAAATTTGACATCGTTCTTTATGGGAGGATTTTCTAAAATCTGATATATATACTCCACAAATCTGATTATGAATACCATTCAAATTGTACCGATCAACTCAGAATCGGCACAAGAATCGATTTCGCGACCTCCGTCCGTCTGTCCGTCCGTCTGTTTGTTTGCCCGTCCGTCCGTCTGTTTGTTTATCCGTCCGTCTACATGTCCGTCCGTCTACCTGTCTGTCCTTTTTTCTGTTGTAGTCAAGTTTTTGGAGCTCCTATTTTGTCGAAATCTCAGATGTTTATTTTGATGAAGTTTAATAGCGTCCTTCGCAGGGGATTATCTAAATCCTGATGCATTCTGTAATTTGTGGTAGATATAATTTGGCGTTTAAGCGATGGTGTTTTGATCGACAATGTTGAAATTCAGGGTGGGACAATTCAGGAGCTCCACAAATCTGGTTTTAGCAGACAGACACACTGCATTTATCTTAATTTTGTGTCTGACTTTTGAACATTATGATAACATTTGAGAATGTATTATATATCAAATTATAGGTAATCTTCCAAGGAAGTACAAAAATGCAGCTAAGTACATGATATCCGTTCAAAACCTACATATGTATGTAAGTATCTCACATATCAACAAAAATTTAAATTTTTTAATTGCAATTGGGAGAAATCCGTTCACGTTTGACAATTGATCCCGTATAACTTCGCCTAAGGCAATCTCTTAGTAGCTAATAAATGACAAATTATAATAGATACGATGATGACATTTAGTATAAAGACGTTGTACAATATTGATGTTCAGGACAATAGCGCCTAAAATAAACTTTCTAGAGGGACAACATTTGACAAAAGTATTTCTGATCTCTTGAAAAGTTCGATATTGAAAATGGGCGAGCTCTATTCACATTTAGTGAAATCTCCCATATAAACCCGATCGGGAATCGATTTAATGCTGATAAATTAAATCACATTAAAATTGCACAAAGAACTAGAGCAAAACTTTCCAAACATCCATCGGACAGATCGAAAGAACTATACATCCCAAATATTATTGATGAAGTGTTCATTTTAATTAATTAACTAACTTCAAATTAATAAGTAAACTTTTCCGACAAAGCTGATAACCATCCATTCAAAAGCTATATATTTCACGTATGTATCTAAAACTAAGAGTGTATACCCTATAATTTTAAGGCTTGTATACATTGACAATCATTGTTAAAGCTTTGACTTTTACATAACTAATCAAGAACTTTTACTTGTTGGATAATTCGTACGAATTAAAGTGCACAACCCTCACTGGGCACAGCGTTTTTGGGTTGCATGTCAGAATACTTAAACTTCATCAAATCGATGTGCTATTGCAAATGTAAGGGCATCTACATTTTGAAGCATCTTTTCTGCATGGTTTATCTGGTCTATCGAACTTTATTAAATGTTCGTAAAATATGTGTCTATTTTATTTCGAAGCTACTGGCTGGCTTAAATATGCATTCTCTACTTGTAGTCTAGTAATCATTATCTTTCACAAAGGGACCACTTTATAACCCAAGTGAAGCTTCCCTAGACATCAGCCACCTGCCCAACCTAACCTTTGGGTGCATAACTATTCTAGATGATGACGCCACCGAAAAGGTTTTCGTTTTCCGACTCTTAATTTTAAAGGCTCTTTGCATATAATACTAGTATAACCAAATATTGCTACGAATTACATTAAGTACTTTTGGAACACCATTGGTGAAGGGTATCCAAGATTCGGCAAAGCCGAATATACCACTCTTACTTGTTTTATAGAAAATTTTTCAAAAATTTCTTATTTTTATTGGAAAAATTTCCTTTTTTATAGAAAATTTTTCAAAAATTTCTTATTTTTATAGGAAATTTTTTAAAAATTTCTTATTTTTTATAAGAAATTTTTCAAAAATTTCTTAATATTATAGGAAATTTTTCAAAAATTTCTTACTTTTATAAGAAATTTTTCAAAAATTTCTTATTTCTATAGGAAGTTTTTCAAAAATTTCTTATTTTTATAGGAAATTTTTCAAAAATTTCATATTTTTATAGGAAAATTTTCAAAAATTTCTTATTTTTATAGGAAATTTTTCAAAAATTTCTTATTTTTATAGGAAACTTTTCAAAAATTTCTTATATTTATAAGAAAATTTTAAAAAATTTCTTATATTTCTTATATTTTTCAATAATTTCTTCTTTTTATAGGAAAGATTTGAAAAATTTCCTTTTTTCATAGGAAATTTTTCAAAAAATTTCTTATTTTTATAGGAAATTGTAAAAAATTTTTTTATTGAAATTTTTCAAAAATTTCTTTTTTTTCTGAGAAATTTATGAAAAATTTCTTATTTTTATAAAATTTTTCAACAAATTCTTGTTATAGAATATTTTTAAAAATTTTCTTATTTTTATAGGATTTTTTTAAATTTCTTGTTTTTGGAAAAATTCTTATTTTATAGGAAATTTTTCAAAAATTTCTTATTTCTGTAGGAAAATTTTCAAAAATTTCTTATTTTTATAGGAAAATTTTCAAAAATTTCTTATTTTTATAGGAATTTTTTAAAAAATTTCTTTTTTTTATAGGAAATTTTTCAAAAATTTCTTATTTTCAGTCGAAATCTTTAAATAATTTTTTCTTTTTATAGGAAAGTTTTCAAAAATTTCTTATTTTTATTAGAAATTTTTCAAAAATTTCTTATTTTTAGTCTTTCAATAATTGCTTCTTTTTATAGGAAATTTTTGAAAAAATTTCTTGTATTTTTATAGGAAATTTTTTATTTTTATAAGAATTTTTTTCAAAAAATTCATTTTGATAGGAAATTTTTCAAAATTTTTTTTTTAGAAAAAATTTCAAAAATTTTTAATTTTTATAGGAAATTGGTTAAATTTTTTTTTTACAATTTCATACAAAACCAACACTGATCAACAATAAAAAACACCCTACATTTCTTATTTTTTTTTTTTCGAAAATGTCTTTTTTTTTTTTAAAAATTTGTCAAAAATTTCTAGAAACTTCTCAAGAAATTTGTTATTTTTATAAGAAATTTTTCAAAAATCTCTTATTTATTTAGGAATTAAAATTTTTTTTTTATTTCTTATTTTACAGGAAATCTTTCAAAAATATTTTATTTTTATTTTAAATTTTTCAAAAAATTCTTAGCTTTATAAGAAATTTTTTCAAAAATATCTTATCAAAATTTTTTATTTTTATAGAATTTTTAAAAAATTTCTTATCTTTAATGGAAGTTATTCAAAACTTTCTTGTTTTTATATATAAATTCTTAGCTTTATAAAAAATTTTTTCAAAAATATCTTATTTTTATAGGAATTTTCTTAAAAATTTTCTTATTTTTATAGAATTTTTAAAAAATTTCTTATTTTTAATGAAAGTTATTCAAAAATTTCTTATTTTTTTAGGAAATTTTTCAAATTGTTTTTATTTTATAGGTCATTTTTCAAAAATTACTTATTTTTAAAAGAAATTTTTCACAAATATCTAATTTGTACAGGAAATTTTTAAAAAATTTCTAATTTTTAGTATAAATTTTTCTAAAATTTCTTATTTTTAAAGGAACATTTGCAAAAATTTCTTATTTTTATTAGAAAGTTTTTTAAAAATGTCTTATTATTATAGGAAATTTATCAAAAACTTCTGATTTTTGTAGGAAAACTTTCGATAATGTCTTATTGTTTATTTTTGTAGGAAACTTTTTGAAAAATTTCTTTTTTTGTAGGAAATTTTTCCAATTTTTTTTTTTTTAGGAAATTTTTCAAAAATTTCTTATGTTTTAGGAAGTTTTTCAGAAAAATACTATTTTTATAGAAAATTTTTCAAAAAATGTTTATTTTTATTGTTAATTTTTTCAAAAATTTCTTATTTTTTTAGGAAAGTTTTCAAAAATTTTTTATTTTTATAAGAAAGTTTTCAAAAATTTTTTATTTTTACAGCAAATTTTTCAAAAAATTTCTTATTTTTTTTGGAAATTTTTCAAAAATTTCTTATTTTTATAGTAAATTAAAAAAAATTACCTATTTCTTACTTTTATAAAAACATTTTCGAAAATTTCTTATTTTTATGGGAAATTTTTCAAAAGATTCTTATTTTTTTAAGAAATGTTTTAAAAAATGTTTATTTTTATAGGAAATTTTTCAAAAAATTATCCATTTCAAAGCCTATCTAACAGGAAATATTTGTTAAACATTAAACCATAACTAAACTAAAACTGGACAATACTTCAACTGAAAACATTTCAATCTAAGAAAAGGGAAATACCTGTCGAAAAACCAAAATCTTTTAAATATTTGAACTAATTTCAAATGAACAACATAAAACCATAAAACCTAAAAACCCCTTTCCTTTATTTATTGGTACTCAAACGTTTACTAAATCCTTTTTAGAGAGGTTGGCCTCTAAATACAGTCCATGACAAAAATAACAATTGCATAAGTGTCACAAAATCTAAAGGAAAAGAGTTAAAAGGAAGAAATACCTAAAGCCATAAAATTATACAAACAAATTTATATGTAACCAACACAGATACTCCTAACTACATAATTTTACAGTTATTATTAGTGTTGACATAGAAAATCCACACAGACAAATTCTATGTCCAGAACTTACGCACAACCAGACATAGTCAAATTGTTTATGACTCCGTTTTACATCCTTCAGACAACGAATTCAAAGTAAATAAAAAGCAAAGACAAATTTACATTTACATAAATATTTAAGTAGATGTCCCGTAAGAGTGTAATAATTTTACGATCATATTGACGACAACAATTTGACAACGAACGAATATAAATACTTTGTCACTGTTTCACAAATACCCACCTTTATATAAAATATTTACTCATACATTCAGATGCCAACTCACACACTCATAAAACACGCCTTTTATTTTATTTATTTTGTTATTTTATTGCTCTCACCTCTGATCATAGAGCAGTTCTAAACAGATCAGAATTTTGTATTTATTTGCATTAAAATTTCTTCAAAACTATGAAATTACATGCGGGACATATACATTAGAGTGTCCCACCTTTGTATGAAGCAAATTAAACTTTATAATACAGATAGATCTACCCCCGAATTTTTTACGTTTGACGCCATTTTTACAAATACAAAGTTTCATTGAGATCAGATATCGAGAAAGCGTACCGACTTGACGCCAAAGTTTGAACATTCAAGTTATATGGGAAAAATAAGGGGATTTTTTTTATTAGGACCAGCACTCAGGGGATGACCCCTACTTATGCAATGCATTGTGTTGGAACTAGGAAAATAGGTTATGGGAGGGGGGATAGGTGGAGTAGTGTTTGTGGACATTTGATTTGAACTTTCCTATATTGCAACTGACTAGGAAAACTTCTGCGGGAAGCAAATTCCACATACGAACTGTGCGGCTAAAGAACGAATTTTCTCTGTAGTGTGTAGTTCTGTCTACCAGCCAATCTATTCACCACGAAGGGGTGAGCTCTAACAGAAAGACGTGTAATGCGTAAGAACTTTCGAGTATCGGGAACGAGTTCCCTGATTTCGTTAGAGCACATTCCAAAGTAGTAACGATAGAACAGTATGACGCAACCCACATTGCGACGGTGCTCCAGTGAATCAATAGAGTTGGATACCCTACTGTCACCGATGAGCACTTTCGCTCTCTCGTGTACTCGGTCGAAAAGCTCCAAAATAGACTTTGAAGCACCGGCCCATACATGAGACTTGTATTCCATTTTCGGTCGGATATAGGTTATGTAAATAGTACGGAGATCCGATGAAGTGAAGTATCTCTTACACCGTTTTAGAAAACCGAGGCACTTTAATGCTTCTTTCGACACCTGAAAAATGTGATTTGTTCAACGGACATCACATTGAATATTCATGCCCAGAACATTAAGACAATCTGATTCCTCAATATTTACATCGCCTATTAATACAGATGAAGTAACATGATTTGCCGTGCGTTTATGCATAAGCATACAACATTGAGTTTTCCGCGCATTAAAATAAATTCTATTAGTACTACCCCATTCTAAAACTGTTTCTAAATCGCGGTTTAATGATTCATTCATGTTTTGTCTCATAGCGCCAAACTCTAAAAGGCTTAGCCTATGATTGAATGAATATGAATGGCAAATGTTACTATCATCTGCAAAAGAGTAGATAGGATTGGACGTAGAAGGTCATTTATAAAGACGTAGAAGGTCATTTATAAAGATAAGAAATAGTGTTGGAGAAAGAACATAGCCTTGCGGTACCCCTGAATTTAACTTGAACTCGTTTGATAAGATCGCATCTACAACGACTCGTATAGTGCAATCTCTGAGGAAGCTCGATATAAATCAAGAAAAGAAATAACCGACACCAAAAGCAATAAGTTTTGATAGAAATGCTCCGTGCCACACTCTATCAAACGCCTTGGAAATATCCAGAGCCACAACTTTACATTCGCCAAAACGATGTATTGATTGACACCACTCTTCCGATAGGAAGGCTAGCAGGTCTCCCGTAGAGCGTCCCCTACGAAAACCATACTGGCGGTCGATTAGTAGGTTGTTAGATTCTAGATATTTAACAAGATGGTGATTTACCATACTCTCCATTACTTTGGAGAGTGCAGAACAAATTGATATTGGACGGTAATTTTCAGGGTTGTTGGCCTCACGGTAATTTTCAGGGTTGTAACATTAGCAACCTTCCAACACCGAGGAAATTTACCGGCATGGTACAAGGTGCTGAAGAGGTTAGCTAGTGGACGCGCAAGCGTCTGCTTCAAGACCAGCGCTGGTATACCATCCGGCCCTAGAGACTTATTTATGTTGAGATCCGCTAAAACTCGTTTTACAGCGCTGGCGCGAAAGAATATCTTTGGCATATTTTATATCCTTGAAGTCTCTCCTGAGCTTATGCAACAAAAAATTTATTATTTCTAAAAGTTTTAACAAGTTTGAATTTTTTACTTTTTGAGACCTAAAAATATTTAAATATCCATTTTTGTTACAATGGGCTAACGCTAAGTCACTTTTGCATAGGACGAAAAAAAAGTATTTTTTTCATACCGTTTTAAAAACTCCTTTTTTGGTTTTTTCAATAGCATTTTTAATGAATTCGAAACAAGTAAAGTAAGTTTTTATAAGGAGAACTAATAATATTATTGCTTTCATAGGTAGAAATACATATTGCAATTTTGGTTAAAATTGGATGTCATTAACCCTTTTTTTACCAGGGTCAAAAGTAAAATTTTTAAAATATTATTTTTTTTTAAAGTACTAAAAATTACATGTTTTTATACCCACCATCAAAAAGAATAGGGGATATATTGAGATTGTCATTCCGTTAGTGATTTTCTTAATATTGGCTCAAAAACCAAAAACGATATATATTCTGAATCCTTATGAAATTCTAAGACGATTGAGCGATGTCCGTATGTCTGTCTGTCTATTGAAATCACGATAACGCCTAAACGAAAAGAGCTAGCTCACTGAAACTTAGGAAAAATATTCTTCATCTCTGAGAAAATATTGGTATTGAAAATGAGCAAAATCGGTTCACATTTGACCATAGCTCCCGTATAACCTCGTCTATGCTAATCGCTTATTTGTTAATAAATGACAACTTATAACAGCTATGATGATAAAATTTGGTATATAGAAGTTTTACATAAGCCCTAGGCAGCATATACAATTTCATTAAAATCGGTTCAGATTTAGCTATAGCTCCTATATAAAAAACTTACGGAAACAGCATTAACTTCACTTATAATACACTTAAATGACAATAAATCTAAAACTGTAATAGATGTAACCACTAAATTTAGCACGAGGAGGTCTTATGTCAATGCCAACAAGTGTGCAAAATTGTTACAATCGGTCGCCATTTGACCATAGCTCCCATATAAAAAACTTACGGAAACACAAAAATACAAAAAGAAAAGAGGGTTTATGTCCGTCTGTCCGTTAGATAAAAGAGCGATAGCGCCTTAACTGAAAGGGCTACAGCAACAAAGTTTTACAAAAGGAAGTCTTATGTAAATGCCAGCCAGTGTGCAAAATTTTGTTACAATCAGTCACCATTTGACCATAGCTCCCATATAAAAAACTCACGGAAACACAAAAATACAAAAAGAAAAGGAGATTTATGTCCGTCTGTCCGTCAGATAAAAGCGCGACAGCTCCTTAACTACATAAGCTAGAGAGACAAAATTTTACAAAAGTATTTCTGATATGTAACAAAAGTTGTATACTGAAAATGGGCAAAATCGGTTCACATTTAGTTAGAGCTCCCATATAACCCCGCCCCGGGAAACACATGAATGCTGATAAATTGAATACAATTGAAGTAGCTATGACGACTAAATTTAGAATAGGGAAGTTTTATGCAACTATTGGTCAGTATATCCAATTTTATAGGAATCGGTCCATATGTGCCCATAGCTTTGAAGTAAAAAAAGCTCCCGGAAACCAAAAAAAATGTAGCAAAGGCCAGTTAAAAGCTATTTAATTAGAAACTATGATAGCTATGGCTGCAAGAATAAGCTCTATAGTACCTGGTAGACCGAGCTTTGCTCGGAGCTTTATGATAAGCATTTTGAGGAAAATTTTAAAGTTTTTATATATTTTATATTATAAAGTGCTAAAATAAATTTAGAGGAAAGACATTGTAGAAATATTCAGTTAATTTTGAATTATTTGATTTATTTTGTCCGACCAACACATAGTTTGCATAGTTTACAGTTTAACTCATTTTTAATAATTTTGGAAATTATTCATATCAAGAGAAACCTCTGTCGACTCATGCGCAACAACTTTGCTAAAGATTATAGTCTGATCAAATGCACAGTTTACGATTTAATTCATTTTGAGTAGTTTTCTGTGGCGCCACCTGTCGGACTTTGCTTATTCCACTTCATAAACCTTCTTCGGCTTATCCGTAACAACTTTGCTGAAGATTATAGCATGATTAAATGTACAGCATACAGCATAATTTACTTTGAGTAAATTTCAGTAGCGCCACCTCTCGAAATTTCTTCATACCAACTAAGAAACCTTCGTCGGCTCATGTGCAACAACTTTGCTAAAGATTGTAGCATGATTATATGTACAGATTACGATTAAATTGACTTTGAGTAAGTTTCTGTAGCGCCACCTGTCGGAAATTATTCATACCAACTAAAAAGCCTTCGTCGGCTCATGCGCTACAACTTTGCTAAAGATCATAGCATGATCAAATGTACAGTTTACGATTTAATTAATTTTTAGTAATTTTCAGTGGCACCATCTGTCGGAAATTAGTCTTATCAACTTTAAAACCTTCGCCGGCTTATCCGCAACATCTTCGCTAAAGAGCATAACACAATCAAGTTCACAGTTTACTATTCTATAAAGAACATACATACAGACAAACATTCATTTGTTTAAAATAATACTAATTTTTCCCCCTTTTTATTCCCCAATTTCTAAAAGTTCCATATGTATATTTGGTACTTTTTTGGTGCCAATTGAATTCGGTACATTTTTTTAAAACGCATTTAACATAATGTATAATGTTCCTATTCATATTACTTTGGAGATGTTAAGTTATCATTTTATCCCTTTTTTACCCATTTTGGCTCCAAAATCAAAAAAGTACCAAATACGTGTTTCATGTTTTTTTTACATCTATTGATTGCAGTACCAAGTTTCTTTCTATATTCTTTAGTTTAAAATATAAGAGTGGGTTAAAAAGGTGCCAAAAAAACTATTTTCACCCTTTTTTACGCCCTATTGGACATAGTTTCAAAAAAGTACCAAACACCTGTCCGCTTATTTTCAAAGTTGTTTAAAACGTAATTTTAATTTTGTTTCTATACCTATTACTTTAGGAGACATAGCGTTTTCGATTTTTTCCCCTTTTTACCCGTTTTTACCCTCTTAGAGGTAAAAGTTCCAAAAGTCCCTTCTTCTTCGACCTATACATCAAAAAAGATACCCACTGTCCAAATTTTATCAAAATCGTTAGAGCCGTTTTCGAGATAGCCATTATATATATATATATATATATATATATATATATATATATATATATATATATATATATATATGTATATATATATATATATATATATATATATAAGTTAACGGTGGGTATGAATACCGTTAATAAGTTACCGGTGGGCATGAATACCCCTATTTAATTACTTCTGCTTACTTATCGATTTTTAGTCAAATAAATAAATATGCTTTGTAATGAACTTTTCATAAACCAAAAAATTACGTATTTTAACCAACCAAATTTAAATACAAATAAGGTGATTTGTAATATGAGTCCTAAGTGTGTAAAAAATGCTTTATAGGTAATTTTTGATTGTTGAATTAATTTAAGTGTAATAAATGTTTAAATAAAATAAAACATTCATTCCTAACCGAATCATAAAAGAAAGCAGTTTTATTATTATCGGAGGTTCATAGAACCTAATTAACGGAAAAAGATAATTGGCGCCCAACGGCTTCGGAAACCCGGAAAAATAAAAAATCCTTATAAAAGGAAAAAATTAAAGTGACTTTAGTGGATAAAAAATCCTTATAAAGGACAAATTCAGAATAAAAAAAATCCTTATAAAAGGAAAAATAAAAGTGACTTTAATGAACAAAAATCCTTATAAAGGGCAAATTCAAAATATTAATTCTTATAAAGGAAAAAACCAAAAGTGACTTTAGTGAATCAAGAAGTAAATCAGCAAGAAGAAACGTGAACATTTTCATCATTATCTAAAGAAGAGACAACAACATCTAAGAGAGCAGCAACTTCCACGGAATGGTTTTCGTATACCTATATCTGTAAGCTAAAATTATTTAAGAAAATTATAAATTATTCTTTATTTAAGTGAACAATAGTAAATAGTTAGTTAAAATAAATTGTAAGTGCTTTTTCTGATCTGAATTACTTATTTTTTCGGCGTTGATTGAATTGCCTTTTCGGTAACATTTAAAATTTTTGACGTGTTTGTTTTTTTTTTCGTGTTATCTGCTGTTTTGTGTAATAATTTTTCTTCACAATAGTTGACTTAAGACAATTAGAATGGCGACTGTAACAAAGGAACAGATAGTAGAATTGGTTTCGGCTTCAGTAGAAGCCCTTACTAGAGACTTGCAGGGAAAGATTAATGAACTGACCAAGCAGTTTGAAGGTCTGACCCCAAAGGTAGATCAGTATGATCCGGTGACAGTAGGACGCTTTTCCAGAGGGACTTCTCTTGACTTGGTGAAGTCTCTACCGGAGTTTAAGGGTGAAAGCCAAACGTACCCTGCATGGTGGGAAGCGGCATATTTCGCAATGAATTACTACACTGAGGGAACCGAAAATTACTACGTCGCGATGGGGATATTTCGAAATAAAGTTACTGGGGCAGCTAATGCAAAATGATCTGCCTTTAATACTGTTCTAAATTTTAAAGCCATAATGGCCCGACTTGATCAGTGTTACGCTGATAAAAGATCCCTTCAGGCATTAGAAAATGAACTTAGTATCCTACGGCAGGGAAATAAATCGATAACGGACTTTTACGACACGGTTGACGAACACTTGACCCTCATTATAAATAAAAATAAAATGAGCTTTTCCAATAACGAAGAAATAGCCAATGCATTGAACGAACGTGCCAGGGATAATGCACTTCGGGTGTTTATCTCAGGACTACGTCGCCCCTTAAGCGACATACTTTTTTCCGCTAGACCAGTTGACCTACCGACAGCCTTAGCAACCGCCCAGGAGTTGGAAGCGGATCAAAAACGCCAGGAGTTCGCTAGAATTTTTGCTGCTGGCGATGTAGCGAAAATTAATTATACGTTACAAAGACGGAATGCTAACTTTCGACCAACGCACCCCTCGTATAAATACGCAAGCCCGACAGACACTCAAGATACAGTGAAACCAATGGATGTCGACCCTGGTTCCTCAATGTTTATGCGACCTACAGCTAATAATTTTCCCAACAATAGCTCGCAACAAAACAAGACAGTTTTTAACAAGCGTAGATTAGAAGATTCAGGAAGGACAGTGCCAACCCCTAAAACTCAAAGAATCAATTATATAGATTCGGAAGAGGTGGAAGATTATGATGAGGTGAGCTCGATCTTTGAGCAAGATCTGGATGAGGAGGAAAGTGTAGAACAGTTAAATTTTTTAGAATAAAACCTCTCTTACCCTTTATAACTAAGACAATAAGGGGTAAGAGTCTCAAACTACTTCTCGATACCGGTACTTCAAGAAACTTTATCAAGCCATTTAATTTTTTACAAGGAATTACTTCTCTAACACAGCCATTTAAAGTTAGTTCAATAAACGGGACAAATAAGATAGTTGAAAAATGCGAAGTGATGTTATTTGGCTATAGAACCACATTTTACATTTTACCATTATTACAAAAATTTGACGGCATAATCGGCTGTGATTTTCTTAAAGAAATCCAAGCGATTGTTGATATAGGAGCTGACTGTTTAAGGTTTAAGAAAGGAAACATTTCTTTATTATATGAAAACAAGAGTGATGTCAATCATATTAATGTAGATTTGGGAGATATACCAGGGCATGTTCGGAAAGACTTTGAGGAAATTATGTTATCAAATTCAAACGCGTTTGCAGACCCAGAGAGATCATTACCATTTAACACCAATGTGATAGCCAAAATACGAACCAATACAGACGAACCAATTTATACTAGGTCATATCCGTACCCAGTTTCCATGTCGGAATTTATTAACAATGAAATAGAGGCACTTCTACAAGATGGAATAATAAGGAAATCCATCTCACCATATAACTCGCCAGTTCATGTTGTAGGAAAAAAAGGTCTAGACGAGAATGGCAACTCTAACCATAGAATAGTAATCGACTTTAGGAAGTTAAATGAAAAAACAATCGCAGACAAATACCCCATGCCTGATATTTCGGAAATATTAGCAAATTTGGGTAAATCTAGATATTTTTCTACTTTGGATCTAAAAGCTGGTTTTCATCAAATTATGCTCGACGAAAAAGACAGACAAAAGACGGCCTTTAGCGTAAACAATGGCAAGTACGAATTTTGCAGACTGCCATTCGGTCTAAAAAATGCACCAAGTATTTTTCAAAGAGCAATAGACGATGTCTTGCGTTCGGAAATAGGTAAAACGTGCCAGGTTTACATGGACGATATAATTATTCATTCATCCGACGAGTATAGTCACTTGGAACATATTAATACTGTAATACAAAAGCTTGAGAGGGCTGGTATGAGAATTTCAGGTGCAAAATCGAAGTTTTTTAAAACTGAGGTAAGCTTTTTAGGTTTTATGGTGACAACTGAAGGTATCCGAACTTGTCCTGAAAAGGTAAAGACTATCCTTGAATTTGAAACTCCAAAAAGTTTAAAGAGTCTTAGATCCTTCCTAGGACTTTCAGGCTATTACAGAAGATTCGTGAGGGATTATGCGAAAATAGCTAAGCCATTAACAAAATACCTTAGGGGTGAAAATGGACAGACTTCGGCTAAATGTTCTAAAAATATCAAAATAAATCTCGATGAAAATGCCTTGTTAGCCTTTAAAAAGCTAAAGCAAATTCTTGCTTCAGACGATGTTTTGTTAGCATATCCAGATTACAGCAAAGTCTTCGAATTGACCACAGATGCTTCATCTGTTGCCTTGGGAGCTGTTTTGTCTCAGAATGGAAGACCCATAACAATGATATCAAGAACTCTGTCTGCTACGGAATCGAATTATGCTACAAATGAACGGGAATTACTCGCCATTGTCTGGGAACTTAAGAATCTTCGACATTTCTTATACGGTATTAGTGGGATACATATTTACACCGATCATCAACCATTCACATTCGCAATATCCGATAAAAATCCGAACTCAAAAATGAAGAGGTGGAGAGCATTTATAGAGGAGTTTTCCCCAAAATTCTTCTATAAACCGGGTAAGGAAAACATTGTTGCGGATGCTCTTTCGCGACAATATATTAATCAACTATCCGAGAATAGCGATGATGATCAGACAATACACAGCGAAGTTTCAAGTACAAATGTTATAAAATCAATTAAGTTTCCGATTAACCAATTCAAAAATCAATTTTCAATATCAAAAGGCAGTCACTATTCCATTGTGAGAAAAATTATATTTCAGCGATTCTTAAGACATATAATTACTTACGATACCGTAGATAATTTGTTAAAAGGTCTTAAGGATAATATTAATTCAGATGGAGTAAATGCGATTCAATGCGATTTAGCTACAGTGGCGGAGTTTCAAGATCGTCTTGTTTCTCAATATCCATCAACGAAATTTGTTCACACTGAAAAACAAGTAATGGACGTTATTCGAGAGGACGACCAATGGGAAATAACCACTACCGAACACAATAGAGCTCACAGGGCACTGCAAGAGAACTTTCGGCAAATAATTGAAGAATATTATGTCCCAGGCATAAAGAAGAAACTAAAATACATTATAGGTAACTGCAAAATTTGTAAAGAAAACAAGTACCAAAGAAAGCCATCAAAGGTCAATATTGCAGAAACACCGATACCAACCTACCCTGGTGAGATATTACATATAGATATAATAATAACAGACAAACAGCATTTTTTGTCGTGCATAGACAAATTTTCGAAATTTGCGATTGTTATCCCAATCACGTCTAGATCATCCGTGGATGTGAAAACAGCCCTATGTCAAGTTATTAGCAGATTTAGAAAGGTTAAATTAGTGGTTTCAGACAATGAGAAAGCCTTCCAATCAAATTCTATCAGTACATTCCTTCGGGATCATTTCGGAGCGGAACAGTTCTTTGTCCCTCCAATGCATAGTAAGAGTAACGGTCAGGTCGAGCGCTTTCATTCCACACTGCTAGAGATAGCACGGTGTGTTAAAGCTGAGCAGAACATAACCGACAATATTGAGCTAATGTTATTGTCTACTATAAAGTACAATGAAACAGTGCATTCAGTTACGAAAAAAAAACCAATTGATATCTTGAATGACTTTACTGAAAGTGTCCTTGGAGAAGTGCAGAAATGTTTGATGTCAGCACAACAAAAGTTACTACAAACACATAATAAGGATACTGCTGTAAAAAAATATCAACCTGGTGATATTGTTTTCGTTAAAAGAAATAGACGGTTGGGTAATAAGTTCGATAAATTTTTCATACAGGGTGTTATACAGCAGGATCTAGGGACCACCGTACTGATAAATGGAAGAAAGGTTCATAAAAATAATTTAAGATAATTGAAATACCAATAAGAATTTGTTTATTTGACTGTTTTAATTGTAGTTTTCACATTTTTTCCTTCTTATTTTAGAACACTAACAATCCTGGTACCATTGGTATCACCAAAAATTATCGACTATACGGACTCGCATTTTATTGCCATAACCGATGCCAAAGTAGCAACATATAGGAAGCATGACTATTTTGTACACCAGACAAACTTGACGGAATACGAAGAAGTCATTAGGGAAAATGAGAAAATTATTCAAAGCTTGTCCAATCCAAGAGAAATCAGCATGATCCAAGAACAAACAAGGGAAATAGAAAGAGTGTTGGAAACATTACGCAGACATAGGCGATCCGCGAGGTCAATTGACATTTTAGGGTCTGCCTTGAAATTTGTTGCTGGAACCCCAGACCATAACGACTTGGAATCATTGGAAACTCGTATAGACTTACTCATTCAGAACAACGACAAACAATTTATAATAAATTCGGCGATTCAAGACAGAATAAATGAATTAACTGAAAAAATTGGTACCATTCAGAATTACGGAGGAACTAATTCAATAGGGCAAAATGACTTAATACTTTTTGAAACTATTGTGATGAGAAATGGAGAAATAATATCCTTCCTAAATAATCTTTCACTCTCAATAGTACTGGCGAAAGAAAATATAGTACATCCTGCTATCCTTGACAACATTAATTTCGAAACTAAATTCGGATCAGAAACTGTACCAATTAGTGTTAATGATATACTTAGAGTAAGCAATGTAAGAGTTTTCCAAAACATTTCCCTAATTTTCTATGTAGTTAAGTTTCCGGTACTTAATAATTTTTGTGAATTTGTTAAGGTATTTCCCGTAATTCATAATAACACAATCGTTAAACTAGAAATCGATCAAGCTGCAGAATGTCGCGATTCCGTTTTACCAGTTACGAATTGTATCGACATGAAAACTTTTAAAATTTGTCATGAAATTGTCAACACATGCTTATCCGAGGTCTTGAACAACAACTCAGCATCCTGTTCTACAAGGTCAGCAGATGACATCCCTAAAATAGCGCGCGCAGGTGATGGACTAATAATTTTGAACGATGTGCAAGAAACGAGCATATCAGAAGGAGAAACAATAAAAGCGTGGGGAACACTAGTGGTTACTTTTGCCGTTAACGTAACCATAAATGGGACATGTTACAAAAGATCCAATACATTCAAAAGGAACCTTGTACCACATCCCCCAAAGACCTTAAATATAAAGAATACTGGCCATGAACATTTGATAAGCCTCCCATATATTCATAAGTTGAATCTAGAAAATATAAGTCACATTGAGAAACTTAAGAGGGATACCCTGATTCATAAAGTCGCGCTAGTGTCATTGGCTGTTTTAATACCCTTTGTAATTTGGCTGGGGTATCATCTCCAACACAGATGTAGGAGAAGCGTTACGCTGGACATTGACAATATCATTAAGGAAATTGCGTCGAAACAGGGACGTTCCGAGACTTAACAGGGGGAGGAGTTAACGGTGGGTATGAATACCGTTAATAAGTTACCGGTGGGCATGAATACCCCTATTTAATTACTTCTGCTTACTTATCGATTTTTAGTCAAATAAATAAATATGCTTTGTAATGAACTTTTCATAAACCAAAAAATTACGTATTTTAACCAACCAAATTTAAATACAAATAAGGTGATTTGTAATATGAGTCCTAAGTGTGTAAAAAATGCTTTATAGGTAATTTTTGATTGTTGAATTAATTTAAGTGTAATAAATGTTTAAATAAAATAAAACATTCATTCCTAACCGAATCATAAAAGAAAGCAGTTTTATTATTATCGGAGGTTCATAGAACCTAATTAACGGAAAAAGATAATTTATATATATACAATTATTGCTCGTTTAAGAATATAAGATATATACCAGCCAATGTGCACCCTCGTAGATATATGAGATTTTTTTCTAAATTTAACACAATTTTATGGTGGGTATATAAGATTCGGCACAGCCGAATATCTTATCTTATATTCTTAAACAAGCAATAACTGTATGTATTTATATATATATATATATATATATATATACTTGTTATATCTACAATCAAAAATATTTGGAGGTGCTACCAACTAAGCCACAGCACGGATGGACAACAACTATTTTATTGACACTTGAACTCATCATATCATTTTCATATTAAGAAAAAAGATTTATATGATTTCCATGACTTTTGAGATTATCCTCGTAAATAGCTTTGAACTACATGCAACTTGAATATTTCATAAAATTATGAATATCAAACTACGAGTGCACTAAATTTAAAATTTACTATTTAGTTTTTTGTTAGATATATCATATATACAAATTATGATTGTTCGTCTTCCAAACATGTATTAGATTTAATGAGAATGTATAAGTGTTTATGTAAATGTGGTTTCGTATACCTTTTGGCTTATTTTGTTTTATATTCCTCCTGGTAGAAGAGATCTTCTGAGTCATAAATCATTTTATAACAATGAATTTACGACAAACAACAACTAAACGAAGAGACACACAAAAACATAAACAAATTTACATTTATGCTGCAATACAACAATTTCAATTTTACTGCAGCCTCATATCCCTGACGATATCGATTCTAAAACAGCAGCCAGCCAGAAAGTCATAAAATCGGTATGTAAAATGTCTATTGAAAATAAGTGTTGTATTTCAAAGTAACAATAAAGAACAATTTGTTTTTGTATTCATCTCAAAAATTATGAAAAATTTTCCAGGGAATTGAGTGTAATAAAAATTTTGAAGTGTTATTTTGCTATAAAATATAGAGAATTTTATTTTTTTATTTATTGATAAGAAATTGTTATAAAGACAATTACAATGTGTTGAAATGTTATGGAATAGAAATTGTGTGACTAGGTCAAACATTTTGCTTTATTTTATCTTTAGTCGTGTTGTTATAGATCAAAATCTAGGAATATTGACAAATCAATTTAGTTTAATGATTTTTCAGTCTATATTTATTTAAAAACAAATTTTTACAGTTAGTTTTTTAAATAGATTGTGCAAAGTGGATTTAATTGAACACGTGTACTTTTGCATACTATAAAGGGGTTTTCAATAAGAGCGCTACAAACGTTTTTTTTTTTTTTTGTTCAATAAAACAACAAGTAAGAGTGGTATATTCGGCTTTGCCGAATCTTGGATACCCTTCACCAATGGTGTTCCAAAAGTACTTAATGTAGTTCCTAGCAATATTTGGTTATACTAGTATTATATGCAAAGAGTCTTTAAAATTAAGAGTCGGAAAACGAAAAGCTTTTCGGTGGCGTCATCATCTAGAATAGTTATGGACCCAAAGGTTAGGTTGGGCAGGTGGCTGATGTCTAGGGAAGCTTCACTTGGGTTCTAAAGTGGTCCCTTTGTGAATGATAATGATTACTAGACTACAAATAGAGAATGCTTATTTAAGCTAGCCAGTAGCTTCGAAATAAAAGAGACACATATTTTACAAACATTTAATAAAGTTCGATAGACCAGATAAATCATGAAGAAAAGATGCTTCAAAATGTAGATGCCCTTAGATTTGCAAAAGCACATCGATTTAATGAAGATTAAGTATTCTGGCATGCAACCCAAACTGATTTAGGTCAAAGCTTTAACAATGATTGTCAATGTATACAAGCCTTAAAATTATAGGGTATACACTCTTAGTTTTGGACATACACGTGAAATATATAGCTTTTGAATAGATGAATATCAGCTTTTTTTTTTTTTAAGCCTGTATTTTATTATTGAATCTTTCTGTTAAGAAAATAACAATAAGTAATCAAATCTTAATCTAACGGAAATTATATAGAGATTGCCAGTGCAACTCTATTTGTTATTTATTCGAATTAATAGGAAATTGTTCAGTGACAATAGATAAAAAAGGTCCTAGCTGACCAGGTCCAAGGTATCCATCCTTCTTAGACGTTGATGACCTTCAAAGTGCAAAAGCTGCCTTGCTAGGTGATTTGGGTGAACGTGCAGCTTGGAGATGTATTTGGTACAGAACCTTCTAATCTCTTCTTGGACAAGAGGAACATTCAAATCTTTATGAATGTTGTTATTTCGTATATACCAAGGGGCGCAGGTTATTAAACGTAACAACTTGGATTGTCGTCTCTGTAATTTGGCGATGTTCGAGGTAGAAGCCGTTCCCCATAGCTGAATACCATAGGTCCATATTGGTTTAATTATCGTTTTATACAAAAGGACCTTGTAGTCTAACTCTAAAGCAGATTGTGTGCCAATAAGCCAGTTTAGTTCAGCGGATTTTAATTTTATCTGAGTTATCTTGCTGTCAATGTGATGAGACCATGTAAGGCGGCGATCCAAATAAACACCAAGATACTTAACGTGAGAACTCTCGGGGATGGTCACGTTGTTAATCTTAATTGCAGGGCAGTTATCTCTCCTTAGAGTAAACGTTACATGAACGCATTTTGTCGGATTTACTTTAATTTTCCATCTGTTCAGCCATGCTTGAAGCTCATGAATATGGGATTGTAAAAATGCAGAAGCAATTTTGGGGTCGGAATGAATACTAATGAATGCTGTATCATCTGCGAAAGTGGATGTGTATGTTTGAGCATTCGTTGGCATATCTGCTGTAAAGATAATATATAACAAGGGATCCAATATACTACCTTGTGGAACTCCAGCAGCGATTCTTCTAGGAGAAGAATATTCATCTTTTGATCGAACTCGGAAGGTTCTATTGGACAAATAACTTTTTAAGAGCTTATGTGTACTTGCTGGAAGCTGATTTACAATTTTGCTTACAAGTCCCTCATGCCAGACCTTATCGAATGCCTGTGAAATATCGATGAACAAGGCGGAACAGTATTGTTTATTTTCGAAGGCCTTCCTGATCATTGTTGTTATTCTATGTACTTGTTCAACTGTACCATGACATTCGCGGAAACCGAATTGATGATCTGGAATAATATCCATCCAATTTATGATTGTGCTTAAAGTAGAAATAAGTAGCTTTTCAAACAATTTCGAGATAATCGAAAGTAAGCTTATAGGCCTATAAGATGAAACATGAGTAATGTCCTTGCCTGGTTTTGGAATCATAACGATTTCTGATATCTTCCAGGACATTGGGAAATATCCCAAACGAAGAATCGCGTTGTATATAAATAATAAAATTCTTGTAGCTGAAATTGGAAGATGGATAATCATTGACGGAGAAATTCTGTCAATTCCAGAAGACTTCTTAAGGTCAAGTTTATGTATGTTTGATAGAAGCAATGGAAGGCGAAATTTCAATGGAGAAAGCACGTTGTTGTCTATAATATCAGGACTTATGTTAGATCAGCTTTGTCGGAAAAGTTATTAAAGATTTACTTGTTAATCTGAAGTTAGTCAATTAATTAAAATGAACACTTCATCAATAATATTTGGGATGTATTGTTCTTTCGATCTGTCCGATGGATGTTTGCAAAGTTTTGCTCTAGTTCTTTGTCCCTCTAGAAAGTTTATTTTAGGCGTTATCGCCTTGAATAACAATTTTGTACAACGTCTTTATACTAAATGTCATCATTGTATCTATTATAATTTGTCATTTATTAGCTACTAAGAGATTGCCTCATGCGAAGTCATACGGAAGCAATTGTCAAACGTGAACGGATTTCTCCCAATTGCAATTAAAAAATTTAAATTTTCATTGATATGTGAGATACATATGTACATATGCAGGTTTTGAACGGATATCGTGCACTTAGCTGCATATTTGTACTTTCTAGGAAGATTACCTATAATTTGATATATAATACATTCTCAAATGTTATCATAATGATAAAAAATCAGACACAAAATTAAGATAATTGCAGTGTGTCTGTCTGCTTAAATCAGATTTGTGGAGCTCCTGGAAGGTATAAAGTAGGGTTTGCAAAAAACCGTGAAAATGAGAAACCGCAGTTTCGGTTTTAAAACACCCAAAACCGGCCGGTTTCGGTTTTCGGTTTTTTAAATAAAACTATTTCAGTTTAAATTTATAGGAAAATTTAGATAACTACATTAAACCATATTATAATTTAATATTAAAATTCAGGAAAATAATTCAGGTTTTTTAACTATGAGGGATTTCTTAAATAAGTCTTGTTTCTTTTGGAGAAACTGCGGAGCCCCTTTACCGTGAATAATATTTGCATCCGAGCGACAAATTGCTTCAATAGTAATTTTTACAAATAGCAACGATTTTAAAGAATTTACAATTTCAAAGTCGATAGAATGAAGCAAATCTAAGGTCGACAGCATTTCTAAACTCTCATGAATACTTTATTTTAGAAGCAGAAATCTAAGAGGAATTCACGATTATGATGCTTTTTAACGTTTGTTTGAAAAATATTATAACGAACTGACGAATTTTTGAAATACCGAACAGTTTTTCTTACAGTCTTTAGGTTCAAATGTATATGGGCAATCGGTTTTAAATGAGTCAAAGTTTCATCGTCGCCGTCTTCAAAATTGATTTTCAGATACAAATTTGATATTGGCTGCTGCTCCATCTATAGTACATGCTGCGATGTTTGTATCAAGTGAAATATTAAACTCTATTAGCCTTTGTCTAATGGTTTTTGCGTTTGCTTGAAATTACACGTTCCTAAAATACGGCCCAGGTTATAAAATTTACCATGAGAATCGTGAATATTTACGTTCATATACCGTCTTCCCCTTACACCTGTCCATTCGTCCATTGTAAACACCTTTTGCTTGTTTCATTCTTCTACTTCATTAAATAGACAAATTACGTGCAAATTTATGATAAGCTAATGTTATTTCTGAATAATATCAACAAAAAATTATGAAAAATAAATAGCGAAAACCGCGGTTTTTTCAATGGTTTTCGGTTTCGGTTTTGAGGCATAAAAACCGAACTGCAAACCCTAGTATAAAGTATAGGGTATAGGATACGTCTCACCCTAAATTTCATCATTGTCGATCAAAACAACTGAAATATCGCTTAAACACTAAATTATATCTACCACAAATTACCGAATGCATCAGAGTTTAGGTAATCCCCTGCGATGTACGCTATTAAATTTCATCAAAATAAACGTCTGAGATATCGACAAAACAGGAGCTCCAAAATCTTGACTACAACAGAAAAAAGGACAGACAAACAGACGGACGGACGTCGCGAAATCCATTCTCCTGCCGATTCTGAGTCGATCGGTATTCATAATGGTATAATGCATGGTATTCATAATCAGATTTGTAGAGTTTATATATCAGATTTTAGGAAATCCTCCCACAAAAAACGCTGTCAAATTTCATCACAATCGGTCCATAAACACCTGAGATATCGCTAAAACAATACTTACAAAATGTCAACAAAATTTCTTAGACACGTACTTTGGGGAATTTGCTGCACATCACAAGTAGTGTTTTGGCGATATCTCAGTTGTTTATGGACCGCTTTTAATAAAATTTAATAACGTACTTGGCGGGAGAATTTCCTAAAATCTGATATAAAATTTATGTATGTCCGTGCTAAAGGAGGATGGTTTCTCCTATTTCTGCATTTCAGTTTTTTAACAAACATTCTCTAATGCGTACTTTGGGCAATTTGCAATACATCAAATTTAGTGTTTTGGCAATATCTCAGTGATTTATGGACCGATGATAGTGAGTGCTTTGGGGAACCATTTCCTACAATCTGATATATAACATATTATCACATGTACACCAGGAGTATCTTTTTTCTCTTGTTATTTAAAAGTGTGTTTCAATCAAAAATTTTAAAATTTTCGTCTAATTTTTGGTATTTTTTTCGATATTTTCGGTGTTTATAAACCGCTTTTAATGAAATTTAATAGCGTTCATTGCGGGAGAATTTCCTAAAATCTGATATATAATTTATGTAGGTCCATCCTCCAGGAGCTTCAAAACTTGATTTCAACAGACAGACGGACGGACAGACAGACGGACATTGCTTAATCGATTCTCCTCCCGATTCTGAGTCGATCGGTATACGATCACTAATAAAAAAATTACAAACGGAATCACAAACTTATAATACCCTTTCACCTATTGGTGAAGGGTATAGAAACGGTTTTGGATATAAATTAATTTTTTTTATTCCTGTAAAAGCACGTTTGATGTCATTATGTATGGAGCTCGATTTCTTTTGCATGGCCAGCACGGGCACGCTTGCAGAAGTCCAGACGCTGAACCAAATTTTCGTCGGTTTTCAAGCATAAATTGGCCTATACTGCTGCAATTTTACGTTCGATATTCGTACGAAGTTCTTCAATCGTCGCTAGCTTGTTGGCATAGACCATAGACTTGATATAGCCCCACAGAAAATAGTCTAACGGCGTCAAATCGCACGATCAAGGCGGATAATCAACTGGGCCATTTCGTGAGATAACACGTTCTCCATACTTGGTTTTCAACAAATTGATTGTAACACTCGCTGTGTGTCTTGTGGCGCCCTCCTGTTGGAACCACATGTCCTCCAAGTCCATTTCATTCAACTCGGGCCAAACATATTCGGTTATCATTGAACGGTAGCGATTCCCATTCACAGTAACGTACCGGTCTTGATCATTACGGAAGAAGTACGGCCCAATGACGCCGTCTGCCCATAACCTTAATTTTTTAGTTATGCAATGATGACTCGTGGAGTAGGTGTGGATTGCTGCCTGACCAATAACGTATATTATGTTTATTGACGAAAACATTCAGCCGGAAATTAACCTCATCGCTCTTAACGTTGAGACCACTGACTCCGAATTTCGATAGTAAATTTTAATAATTTCGACTCGTTGTTGGCTCGTTTAACTTTTCATACTGAAACGGCAGACCTTAGTGAAGAGAAATGTTAAAAGAGTAGCAAGAAATATGGCGGGGCCTGCTATCACTGTCGCTGTACTTTTGTAGCGTCCCTGTTGAAAACCCCGATATAATATCAACCGATCTTTTATTATTTCTTTAGAAAAAATTTAAAAAATCAGAATAGAATTATAAACAAGTAAGAGTGTTATTTTCGGCTGTGAAGAATCTTATATAGCCACCATCAAGTTGTATTAAATTTAGAAACTTACCTCATATACATATCTACTTTTGTGCAGCTAATTCAAAATGTGGGCCAAGTTCAAAAAAATTTGTTATGCTAGTTGGTATTGTTGGTAAAATATTTGGACTGAATTTGGTTACAGTAGCTTTGTAGTTCAATATTTAAAGGTATCCAAGTGATTTCCCCAGTATTTACTTTGCACACAATTTAGTCTCATTACCGGGTTTAGTTTTACATAAATAACCTGATAAATAATTTTCGTTGTGTTAAACGACTGGTCCATATATTTTGTTATGAGTTTCTAATGCATCCACAATTTGTTATATAAACTCCGTAACTAACAACGATAGAAACAAATTTAAAATTGCATTTGGATCTTCTAGCAAAAAAGGGGACACGTATTTTTTTTGGAAATGGAACTAATATGGAAGAAAAAGGGTAAAATCTATATCTTGGTACTTTTTTTAACCCTATACGTATCTTTTGAACTAATAAACATAGAGACTTACTTTATGCCACAATCAATTAGTATTCAAAAAATATAAAACACGTGCTTGGTACTTTTAAGACAAATGGCGTTCAAAAGGGTGAAAAAGGGAAAATATTTAAGGGTAGATTTTTGGTTTTTAACTATGAAACTAACATCGATAGAAACAAATTTGAAATTCAATTTGGATCGTCTGGCAAAATAAGGGAACACGTATTTGGTCCTTTTTTGGAAATGGAAATAGTATGGGGGAAAAATTGTAAAAGCACTATTTTGGTACTTTTTTAACCCTATATATATCTTTTGAACTAATAAACATAGAGGTTCACTTTATGCCACAATCAATTAGTATTCAAAAAATATAAAAGACGTGCTTGGTACTTTTAAGATAAATGGCGTTCAAAAGGGTGAAAACGGGAAAATATTCAAGGGTAGATTTTTTTGTTTTTTTTTTAACTATGAATATCATTTAAAATAATGAAGTCAGAAGTATAATTTAGAAACGGGCTGAAGAAAGCTAAAATAAGTGTTGGATACTCTTTTCAATTAAGGGGGCAAAAAAGGGAAAAATCGATGACTTTATATCTTCTAAACTAAAAGTGATAGAAACAACACTAAAATTATTTAAGATCAGCACTTAAAATTAAGGGACAAATATTGGGTACTTTTTTGCAAAACCAGAAAAACTATTTTGGGGGTAAAGTAGGATAGAAAAGTGAAAAATTAGTAAAGTTATATCTCCGAAACTGACAACGAAAGAAACAAAATTGAAACTGAATTTAGATCGACTAGAAAAATAAAAAGTTACGTTTTTAGCACTTTTCATAAATGAGGTAATTAAAGGAACCAAAAACGGGGAAAATCGATGATTTTATATCTTCTAAACTAAAAGTGCACTTTTCGTACTTTTCGTAAATGAGGTAAAAATAGGGAATAAAAAGGATAAAAACTAAATTTTGGTACTTTTTTGACCCATATAAACTTTTGAATCAATTATTATAGAAACAAAATTTATACCGCATTCGATAAACATCAAAATGGTATCAAATACGTTTTTGGTACTTTTTCGACTAATGACGTAGAAAAGGACAAAAACAGGTCAAAAATTTAAATATAGGTTTTTTTCTTTTTAAACTATACATATATGATTTAAATCAATGAAGGTAGAATAATAATTTATAGACTGTTCGATTGACATTGAAGAAATATAAGACATGTGTTTGGTACTTTTTTCAATTAAGGGGTTAAAAAAAGAAAAACGGAAATATTATATTTTCTTGACAAAAATGGAGTTAAGATCAGCAATAAAAATATCAGGACACGTATTCAGTATTGTTTAAATTTAGCCGACTAGGGGTAAAAAACGGGTAGAAAAGGAAACTTTTATAATGCTACATATTCAAAATCAGCGATAAGAATAAGATTTAAATTGTTTTAGGCATGAAAATTGGATCAGCTAGGAAAATAAGGGAAGCGTGTTTAGTAGCTTTTAAAAATGTTACCAGTAGAGGGTAGGTACTTATTTTAAAGTTTATAAAGCTAGTCTATTTATCTTCTTCTTCTATATCTATAAAAAATGTTCGCGTCTGTTTGTATGTTGTTTGTTGGGAAGGATCTCCGAATCTTGCAGAGCAGACCGATTTTTCTGAAATTTTGACAGCGTGGTATGGTGTGACCGGTGGTTAAGATAGGATAGGATTTTTTCTGAAATGTCAAGTGGGCGTATCCCCTCCCATATATGTCAAATATTGAAAATGTCAAAAATAGGTGACCGAGAGGCCTGATTTTTTTGAAATTTTGACAGTATGTTTAGGTGTGACCGATGGATAAAATAGTCCAGATTTTTTTTTGAAATCTCAAGTGGGCGTGACCCCTCCCATATAAATCAGATATTAAAAACTACAAATATGGATGATCAAACAGACCGATTTTTCTGAAATTTAGACAGTGTGGCAATTTGTGACCGGTAGTTAAAATAGGTTAAATTTTTTTCTGAAATCTCAAGTGGGCGTGACCCCTCCCATATAACTCACATATTAAAAAAGACAAAATTGGTGACCGAGAGGCCCGATTTTTCTGAAATTTTGACAGTATGTTAAGGTGTGACCAATTAATAAAATAGGCCAGATTTTTTTTTATCTCATGTGGGTGTGGGCCCTCCCATATAAACCAGATATTAAAAATTACAAATATGGATAATCGAACCTACCGATTTTTCTGAAATTAAGACACTATGGTAAGGTGTGACCGGTGGTTTAAATAGGCGGGTTTTTTTCTGAAATCTCAAGTGGGCGTTGCCCCTCCCATATAACTCATATATTAAAAATGACAAATATAGTTGACCGAACGGACCGATTTTTCTGAAATTTTGACAGTATATTAAGGTTTAAAAATAGGCTACATTTTTTTTCAAATCTTAAGTGGGCGTGACCTCTCCCATATAAGTCAAATATTAGAAATGACAAATATGGATGATAAGATGAAAACGATTAAACCCAATTAATTAAAATTTTAAATGGGGATATTTTCATAAAATAGGATAGTTTTTCGCTTTTTAGATTTTTTGAAAATGGACCAACGATGAAAATGGACCAACCTGAAAAATGAAAAATGAGGATAAAATTCCCATTTTCTTTAAAATTGTATATCTTGAGAAAGGCTGGACCAATGACGACATTCTAAATGTTTTTTTAGTCCAATTTAGGAATCTACATTTAGAAAAATTTACCATGTCCACTTTTACGACCACTTTTTTTAATTAATCTAAATTGGTAATATGATTGGTGTTTGACTGACAATTGTTTGAAGATTTTTCATGATTATTTAATGGTTGTTTGACGATTGCTTGACAGTTGTCTGATGATTGATTGGCTGATGACTATTTGAAGATTTTTAATAATTGTTTGATAATTGTTTCATGATTAACTAGCATTTTTATGATAGTAGTTTGATGATTTTTTAACGATTGATTGATGGTTGTTTGATGATTGACTGACGACTGTTCAATGATATTTAGTGATTGTTCGATAGTTGTTTCACGATTGACTGATGACTGTTTGATGATTATTTGACGATTGTTTGATAGTTTTTCGGTAATCTACATATAAATAAAAAAAATGTTTGCGTCCGTTTGTCTATATGTTGTTTCATATTTATGGACCCATTTGCTTTCAAAAACGTTTAAAGCACACATTAATGAGGAGTACTGCTATTCACAAAAGACAATTAAATATAGATACAGGATAAATTAGATATAAATATAGATAAAGGAATTAATTAAAAAATTAATAAAAATATTTCATAATTGTTAAAGAATGTGCTAACACAGTAACAGGTTAAAACCTTTAACTACCAACCCGGGCAACGCCGGGTAAAATCAGCTTGTAGTTTATAATTAAATAGCTTTAAACTGGCGTTTGTGGCATTTTAGTGGTTTCCGGAATTAGTTTTTATATGAAAACCATGGTCAAATATGGACCAATTCCTATAAAATTTGATATACTGACCAATAGTTGCATTAAACTTTTCTGTTCTAAATATAATTGTCATAGCTATTACTATTGTATTAAATTTATCAGCATTAATGTGATTCCCGGGGAGGGGTTGTATGGGAGCTCTAACTAAATGTGAACCGATTTTACCCATTTTCAATACACAACTTTTTGAGGCGCCACCACGCTTTCAGAAACCCCTTTTCAGTGGTACAATGCTACCTGATTTTGCCCAATTTGAATACAAAAATTTACCAAGAAATAAGGAATATTTCTGCCAAATTTCAGTGATCTACCTCCTTTAGTTAAGGCAATATCGTACCGACAACAGGTCGAAAGACAGACATATGGACAAACGTACATACAAACAGGCGGACATCTCTCAATCGTCTTAGAATTTCATAAAAATTCAGAATATACTTCAATTTTGGTTTTTTGAGCCAATATTAAGAAAATTACAAACGGAATGACAATCTCAATATACCCCCTATTCTTTTTCTACTATTAATAACTTTAACGGGCAAAGGTCATAAAACAAAAATATTACAACAAACAACATTTCCCGCTTTAAATTTTTATTGAAACGAATTTTACATAAAATCAAAACTAAATCCTTTAAAGACCTTTTAAATATACCAAATTCATTCATAGCCATCCAAATACCCTTTAAAGAACTATTAACTCTCTAAAAAGCTCTTGACCTTGTCTTTACAAAGGCGTAATATTACATAACCAGAAATACCCCTAAACGTGTTTGCACACTTTTGTCACACGACTCGAGGGAAACAAATATTCTTGTTGTTTTTTGCCATGTGGTTGCTACATGTTTTGAGTCTACCGAAATCTGTTTTTTATCCTTGATATTAATTACAGTCAAAAGGAAAATAGCATTAATTCATTGATGTTACGTAATATTTATGGTAATTTTTTCGATCTTATATAACATATTGTCTTACATCCTTCAGGATTTTTATTACCTCCATATGTAAGTAATAAAAATCATTTAAATAGTAATTCATATTATGAAGGTTACACAATGTGCCACTGTTTGACCAGCCGACTTGACACTTTCTAAATATTTGGAAGGCAGTAAAAGTAAACAAAATATTAGAGTATTCTATGTAAAGGGTGTTTTTTTAGAGGTATAGAACTTCGAATTGAAATAAAACACAAGAAAATCGTTTTAATGTCCATCAATTTGGCTTTATTGGAAGGATAATTTTATGTCATTAATGTTTAAATATGATTTCGGGCATGTGGCCGCCGCGGCTGGCTCGAATAAAGCCAATTCTACAGGTCCAATTTTCAACTACTTTTTCGAGCATATGGGGCCGTATGTTGGCAATAACGCCACGAATGTTGGCTTCCAAGTCCCCTAACGTTTCTGGTTTGTTGGCGTAGACGAGCGAATTCACATATCCCCAAAGAAAATAATCCAGTGGTGTCAAATCGCACGATCTTGGTGGCCAATTGACAGGTCCATTCCGCGAAATTATGCGCTCATCGAATGTTTCCTTCAATAAATCAATTGTGACGTGCGCTGTGTGGCATGTAGCGCCGTCTTGTTGGAACCACAACTCATCCACATTCATGCCATCCAATTGAGGAACAAAATAGTCGGTTATCACGGCTCTATACCGGTCTCCATTTATGGTAACTGACTCTCCAGCATTATTTCGGAAGAAGTATGGCCCAATGACTCCACCAGCCCATAGAGCACACCAAACAGTCAGTTTTTGTGGATGTAATGGCGTCTCAAGGGTCTCATGTGGATTCTCTTCACTCCAAATGCGGCAATTTTGCTTGTTGACGTAGCCATTCAACCAAAAATGAGCCTCATCACTGAACAAAATTTTGCGATGAAAATCAGCATCGAGATCAATCTCATTTTCGGCCCATACACCAAAATCACGACGCATTGCATGGTCTCGCGGCTTTAATTCTTGCACAAGCTGGATCTTGTAAGGTCGCAAGCCAAGATCTTTGCGCAAAATCTTCCATAAAGTTGATGGACAAAGCTCCAATTGCTGTGCACGGTGGCGAATCGATTCATTCGGGTCCTCTTCAACACTTTGCCCTACAGCGGCAATTGTTTCTTCGGTGCGCACTGTTCGACGTCCCTGCGGATGCGTATTATCACATAGAGTAAACGTAGTGCGAAAACGATCCATGGTTAACCGAATTAATTGGACGATTATGTCGACCATAAAATGGACGGAGCTTGCGGTAAACTTCGCGAACTGAACCATTATTTTCGAAATAAATTTGCACGATTTGCAAGCGTTGTTCTTTTGTCAACCTGTTCATGATGAAATGGCAAACCAAGCTGACAAAATGGCCACCAGTTAAAAAAGTGATGCCAACTTAAAGTTATATACTTCAATAAAAAACACCCGATAGTTTCTACATAGTACTTATGTAAATATGTATGAGGGTGGCCTTTAATGTTTTGGAATCAGAGAAAATAAATAAAAATTTATCATCCATAATGGCTTTATTGCCTTTCAATTTCAATACGGTTTTCGAAGCATTTTTATCCATTTTGATTGAGGTTAGTCCAAAAGATTTATTTTGAACGCTTCAAAACATATTGAAACCAAAATTTATTTTTTATCTTCGAAAATAATAAGAAGTTTTTAGCCTTACCAGGGCTATACTGTGGAAAATTCATTAAATTGATGATTTTTCTGTCCAAAAATGTAAAGAACTTAGCAAATACATACATATGTCCAATCTCGCATTGTTGTGGTTAAATACTTTTGATTTAAGAGGTAAATAGACTCCCAATTTGTCACTTGCGACCAATTGACGCGAGCCCGTTATACATTTTTCAAAATTTGTACATCAAAACGTTTTGTGCACATGTAGTCACTCGAAATACTGTCCGAATGTTGTTAAAGAGTTAGTCTTACGTCTTCACCATTCTCCCAAATCCGACCCAAGACGATGAACAGACGATGAACAGTCCTCCAGAGTCCAGGAAGCAAGACGTGAGAAAAACTTTAAAGTTTGAAAGTAGCTCTATAATGGTCTGGGGTTGCATGGTGGCCAAAGGTGTTGGAAGAGTTCATAAAATCATTGGGACGATGACGTCAATTTTTTAGACACCAATCTTCCTGTTTTCTGCAAAAAATTTAAATTTTTAAAGGAAAAGGTAATTTTCCAATAAGACATTGACCTCAAAAACATCGCCAAACTAGCACAAAAATAGCTCAATGACAACGGGTGTAAAGGCCTTGATTAGCCGACTGGGGCGGCTAGTCTAGGCCTTTACCCGATCTTAATCCCATCGCGAACTTTTGTGACGTTCTTAAGGGAGGTGTTGTCGGAACCTCTAGTAATTAAGATGAACTGAGGGCGCATGGAAACTTGGAACAGCATTGCTTCAAGTGTAAATATTTAGTTGAGAGTATGTCGCCTCGTATATAAGATGGTGTGTGTCATCTGGGTAGCTACTTTAACAGCAAACAAGTGCCGCGTGTTCTCCCAGAAGAACGATAAAAACATGGGTCAAGGACGTCGGGCTAGTAACCCACTCCTGGAAAAAACTTACTATGAAAAAGCAAAAAATAAGAATTAAAACAGCCCCCCCCAAATGTTGACGACTATGGCAAACGAAAAAAGGACCATGATTTAAGGATCAGCACCTGGAACATCCGAACCCTCTATAGAGGAGGTGCTCTGATCCAGTTGATGGATGTTCTCGATGAATATAAATGTGATGTGACTGCTCTCCAGGAAATAAGATGGAACGGCAACGGTGTCGCCAAAACATCAAAAGGTGACCTGTATTACATTGCGAAATCTTGTTTCCAGGTTCACACCAGTAAGCGAAAGACTAGCGACAATACGCGTCAAGGCTAAGTACTTCCATCTGAGTTTGATTTGTGCTCACGCTCCAACAGAGGAGAAAGATGATGATGTAAAGAAAGCCTTTTAAGAACAACTTGAGGAAGTTTACGATAGCTGCCCTAATCACGACGTTAAGATAATACTGGGTGATTTTAACGCAAAGGTAGAGCATGAAAGTTGTTTTGAGCCTACTGTTGGTAAATTTAGTCTACACAGCGTAACCACTGACAATGGTATGAGATTAATCTCCTTTGCGGCTGCTCGCAATATGGTCGTGAGCAGCACCAGATTTCCACACCTTAATATACACAAGGCTACATGGGTGTCTCCTGATCAACTAACGAAAAATCAAATAGACCATATTTTAGTTGATGGAAGATACTCATCAAGTGTGTTAGATGTGCGTTCCATGCGAAGAGCTAACATAGACCCCGATCACTACCTTGTTGTAGCTATGGTGAGAACACGTCTAAGTGTGTCGAGGAGCGTACAGGCAGAAGCGCAAAAGAAGTATGACGTGAAGAAATTAAAATCTCAGCAAATTGCCACTGATTACACCAAACGGACAACTCAATTGCTAAGAGAGAATAACTCTGACTCAAACGATATCTACACGCTATGGCAACATATTGCCAACTCCATGAAGTCTGCTGCAAAATCGGCAATAGGGTACCAAAGCCCTCATGCTAAAAACTCTTGGTACGACGAGGAGTGCCGCAACGCCACTGCTGAGAAAAATGCGGCCTACAGGGCAACTCTGCTGTAAGCAGCTACTCGGGGATGTTTAGAAAGATGTCGAGAGAAAAAGAGGGAAGAAAAACGACTATTCCGCAAAAAAAAGAAAGATATGGAGAGACGTGTGTTTGAGGAGATTGAGATTGATTGAGTTGTATAGGACACAAAATGAAATCCGTAAATTTTACCAAAAAATTAAACATTAGACGGATGGTTATAGCAACTGTATCCTTTCCTGTAAGGACGACCAAGAAAATCTGGTCACAGATACAGAAAGCGTATTGAAACTGTGGAAGGAGCACTTTTGCAAGTTGTTGGTTGCAAATGAAAGCGACCAAGATGACACGCCTGAACAAATCAACGATGACGGCGTTATATGTCCACCACCCAAACTGAACGAGGTTAGGACTGCAATAGCGCGATTAAAAAATAATAAAGCTGATGGTGCCGATGGTTTTCCAGCAGAGCTTTTTAAGGCTGGAGGTGATGAGCTAATAAAGTATATGTCCCGGCTCCTTGAATACATATGGTCAGAAGAACGCATGCTGGACGATTGGAATATCAGTGTCCTTTGTCCAGTCCACAAAAAAGGAGATAAAACTGTATGTGCAAATTATAGAGGGTTAAGCCTCGTCTCAATTGCATATAAGACTTTATCGACCATACTGTGTGAAAGGCTAAAGCCCAAAGTAAACGAAATAATTGGGACATACCAATGTGGTTTTAGACCAGGTAAATCAACCACTGACCAGATCTTTACTCTACGTCAAATCCTAGAGAAGACCCAGGAGAAACAAATCAATACGTATCATCTCTTTGTTGACTACAAAGCTGCTTTTGACTGCCCGATACGGAAGAAGGTTAATAAAGTTATGCAGGATGACACTAACTAATACAACATCATCTGTTAAGATAGGTAAGAACCTATCAGAGTCCTTCATAACTAAACGGGGATTCAGGCAAGGTGACAGTTTATCTTGTGACCTCTTCAATATTGTGTTAGAGAAAATCTTGCGAGATGCAGGGGTTAATACAACAGGAACAATTTTCAATAGAAAACATATGCTACTCGCGTTTGCCGATGACATTGATATTATAGGACGCACTCTACGCGAGGTAACTGGCTCCTTTTCCAATATCGAGAAGGAATCAAACAAAATGGGTCTAGCTGTAAATGAATCAAAAACAAAACTGATGGTTTCTAGAGGCAGACATACCACTAGAATTGGATCACATGTGTCCGTTGAGAACTATAGCTTCGAGGTTGTAAAAGAATTTGTATACCTTGGTACCGCTGTGAACATCAACAACGATATAAGCTTCGAAATCAAACGTAGACTCATACAGAGGTTCGAAAGGCTCAATTCCTAATTCCATATTTTAAAATCAAATTTATTTTAGTGTTTATATCATTCCCATAATACATTCACCTGAATCAAGTCATAAGCCTTAACTTTTAAGAATTAATTCTTAGGGAATTTAAAATCAGTTAGATTTAATTTAAATTATTTCAATTCTTAATCTTATACAAAAATAATTAAAAATTTTATAAACAAATCATTTTGTAAAGGCATACAAAAATAAACGTATTCAAACGAACCCTACAGTTCAAAAATATATAATACCTATAAAAGAGCGGAATAAAATAAATCTCAACGAAACAAGTCCTTAACCATAAAATAAGTTTCAGGATTGCATTAGGGATTAAATATCATTTAATACCCATGAAAAAAAGTCCCCATTTTAGAGGATAAAGAAATGACTCTTTCTTAAGTTATTGGGTTAAAAAAGTGTTTTTAAGCTGAGATGATTTTCATCTCGATTTTAACAAAACCAAGTCCACTTTGTCTACAAAACATGTATGAAAAGTCATATGATTAAAATGTGATTTATTCATTATCGACATACATACATATGTATATTTACATTTTTTAATTGTACTAAATTTTGTAATTTTATTCTAATTCCATCATAATTGTGTATGTATCTCAGCTATGTAATATATCTTCCTGCTAAGGGACTAATGTTTTTTAGACCTGTAGGGCATATACAAATAACATTTTTGTGGAAAAATTCAAAAGTTTATTAAGTTGACTTAGGCGAAATTTAAAAAAAAAAATAAAAAAATTCTTTGTTATTGGTCATAAGATCAGAAAAACTATTTAAAATAAAATATAGATACACATAAAACTAAAGATTTTTTGTACACATAATCTATAATCTCATCCAGATTCGAAAACATATAAAACCCATTATTTCGCAGCAACACAACAAAACCAGAGATAATATACTCTTACATATTAGCACATTTTACATGTATATGTATGTATTTACAAAAACTAATGTCACAAAAAACAAATTATTTTTATAAATTTTTTTAGAAAAAATTTTTAATTAAGCAGATTCCTTCACTGATTGAATTTCTGGTAAAGATTAGGTCATTATAAACGAAGGACCATTAATATTACTATATTCCTGCATATCTAAATATCTTTTAAAAGTTATAGTTTAACAAATAAATGCAAAATATACACAAGTTTGAGGTGAAATAGCCACATTAGGGTAGTTCCGTTTTTTTGAACGAACATTAAAGAATACATGCATACTTTTATTAAATGTGTATGCTTTCTGATAAAATATAAGAATATTTTAATAGGTTATGATACATTTTGTTCTATTTTATATCTAGGGTTTTTACAAACAATGTATATCGCACTTGATATAATAATACCCGATAAATTAAAACTTCAATTTTCGTTTTTTGGTTTGATATACTTTTATTCAATGAGTGGTATAGTTTAAAAAACTTTTCCCTCGAAAAAGTCAGAATTTAAGTTTTTGATTTAAAATCAAGTATCTTTAGTTTATATCCACCCTAATAATTTGCACAAAATGAATTATCAAAAAATATTTTAATTCAATTTGGACTGGTTTTAATTAAGAATAAAAAATGTTAATTCAAATTGGAGTAGAGGAATGAAGAAACATTTTATTCATTCAAGTTGATTTTAAATTCCCATGTGAATCAATTCACTATGAATTAAAAATCAACACATTTCTTTTAATTGTTTTATGGGAATTAAACTTAAGGTATTGTTAAATCATTTTTGAATTCCTAGGAATTAAGCTAATATTTAATTAAGCCTTTCGAAGCTCTGGACTCATACTTGCCAATCGATGCTATTTTGGACTAAGCAAACAGCTAAGAAATAAAGTCCTCTCTGTAAGAACTAAAATCACGCTCTATAAAACGCTCATACTACCCGTGTTATTGTATGGTGCTGAATCATGGGCACTTGTACAGACAGATAAAGCTATCCTTGGAGTATTTGAGAGGAAAATTCTACGAAGAATCTTTGGACCAGTCTGCGTCAACAATGAGTATCGACATCGAATGAACCATGAGCTGTATGAGTTATACGCTGATATAGTCATAGTGAAACGCATTAAGCAACAGCGTCTGCGTTGGCTAGGACATGTTGTGCGAATGGATGAAAATACTCCGGCAAGAAAAGTCTTCTATAATGATCCAGAGGGAACGCGTAGAAGAGGGCGTCCAAAACTTCGATGGAAAGACAAAGTAGAAGAAAATCTTTTGAAACTTGGTATACGAAATTGGAGAATATGTGCACAAGATAGAGGTGCTTGGAATTCTAAAATATGCTCGGCCTTTGACCTTAACAGGTTGTAATTACAGGCCATTTAAGTACGTATATAGCTTCTGATTACTGACTTAGTTGAGCCCCACACAAATGCTTGATATGTATATTAATTATGTTCATACTAAATCTAATTCCTAGCAATATTTGGTTATACTAGTATTATATGCAAAGAGTCTTTAAAATTAAGAGTAGGAAAACAAAAAGCTTTTTGGTGGCGTCATCATCTAGAATTGTTATGGACCCAAAGGTTAGGTTGGGCATGTGGCTGATGTCTAAGTCTTTAAGCCAGCCAGTAGCTTCGATATATGTGTCTTTTTTACGAACATTTAATAAAGTTCGATAGATCAGATAAACAATGCAGAAAAGATGCTTCCAAATGTAGATGCCCTTAGATTTGCAAGAGCACATCGATTTGATCAAGATTAAGTATTCTGGCATGCAACCCAAAAACGCAGTGCCCAGTGAGGGTTGTGTACTTTAATTCGTACGTATCGTCCAACTAGTAAAAATTATTGACTTGTTATGTAAAACTCTGAAGTTAGAAGGTATACACTCTTAGTTTTAGATACATTCGTGAAATATAAATCTTTTAAATGGATGGATATTAGCTTTTTCGGAAAAGTTATTGAAGATTTACTTATTAATCTGAAGTTAGTTAACTAATTAAGATGAATACTTCAACATTAACATTAGTGATTATAAGTGATTTTTACGAAAGATATATTCAAATTTTTCTTGAAAAAACGAATTGATCTGGAAAAACTGGGAGATACGGGTATTTCCGTGGTACACACTTTCTAAAAGTGTGTACCACGGTGTAATACATTCTCAAATGTTATCATAATGTTCAAAAGTCAGACACAAAATTAATATAAATGCAGTGTGTCTGTCTGCTAAAATCAGATTTGTGGAGCTCCTGGAAGGTATACCCATATGCATTTTACACAAAATTTTAGGATATCGTCCCACCCTGAATTTTATCGTTGTCGATCAAAACACCTGAAATATCGCTTAAAGACTAAATTATATCCACCACAAATTACCGAATGCATCAGAATTTAGGTAATCCCTGCGAAGTACGCTATTAAATTTCATCAAAATAAACATCTGAGATATCGACAAAACAGGAGCTCCAAAAACTTGACTACAACAGAAAAAAGGACATACAGGTAGATGGACGGATGGACAAACAGACAGACTCATGACGATTCTGAGTCGATCGGTACAATTTGAATGCTATTCATAATCAGATTTGTGGAGTTTATATATATCAGATTTTAGGAAATTCTCCCCAGAAGAACGCTGTCATCACAATCGGCCCATAAACACCTGAGATATCGCTGAAACAATACTTGCAAAATGTAAACAAAATTTGGGCAATTTGCCGTACATCACAAGAAGTGTTTTGGCGATATCTCAGTTGTTTATGGACCGCTTTTGATAAAATTTAATAACGTGCTTGGCGGGTGAATTTCCTAAAATCTGCTATAAAACTTATGTATGTCCGTGCTAAAGGAGGATGGTTTCTCCTATTTCTGCATTTCAGTTTTTTAACAAACATTCTCTAATGCGTACTTTGGGCAATTTGCGATACATCAAATTTAGTCTTTTGGCGATATCTCAGTTGTTTATGGACCGATTTTGATAAAATTTTACAGAGTGCTTTGGGGAACTATACAATCTGATATATAATATATTATCACATCTACACCAGGAGTATATTTTTTCTCGTGTTATTTAAAAGTGTGTTTCAATCAAAAATCTTAAAATTTTCATCAAATTTTTGGTATTTTTTTGATATTTTCGGTGTTTATAAACCGATTTTAATGACATTTTATAGCGTTCTTGCGGGAGAATTTCCTAAAATCTGGTATATAATTCATGTAGACCCATCCTCCAGGGGCTTCAGAAACTTGATTTCAACAGACGGACAGACGGACATCGCTTAATCGATTCTCCTCCCGATTCTGGGGTCTACGATCACTAATAAAAAAATACAATTATTTTTTGCATACATAATTGTTGTAGAAACTGTAATCAACTTGCCAAATTTCGAAAAAATTGGTCCACATTTGACCCTAGCTCTCATATAAGTGCAAATGACGGAAACAGCAGATTTCAATATTTTTTGCAGTATTGAAAGAAGAAACTTAGACCTCTACAACCTTATATAATTTCTAAAAATATACTTTAGAAACAAATGGAATTGGTCACCAGGTACCCAGTTAAACTTTTCATTACCAAATAATGAATTAAATAGTTAAACTATTGAACACGAACTACTTACTCATTCGCTGTTTAAGTCATTACATTAACATGGGGATGTCATTGGAGGCAAGTACTTACCAATTGCAGAAAAGTAATGGCATGGGTAAGCAATTTGAAAGCAACATCAACAACAGCAACTACTTTTTTGTTGTTGTTTTATTAAAAACATATATTTTCAAACGAAATACAAAATTTTTTTTATGATCCCATGGGGGCTCGAACCCAGACCCTCCGACTGCTAGGCAGAGACTCTTCCACTGAGCTACTTCATATGTTGAAAATTTATAATTAATATAAACAATTTTTATTTTTAGATTCAAAATCATGTGAAAATAACTTTGTTTTTCCCTGCTTTTTTTGCTTTGTTGTAATTTTTGGAAAAATATTTTTAATAAAATTAAAATTATTTTAAAACTTAAACAATTTAAATCTTCTTTTTTGTATAAGTTTTTACATAAGATTGACTCTTACTTACTTAAATGTTACAACCTGTTAAGGTCAAAGTCCGAGCATATTTTAGAATTCCATGGATTTCGATCTTGTGCTAATATTCTCCAATTTTATAGGCCAAGCTTTGGTCTTTCTATCGAAGTTTCGGACATCCTCCTCTAATATTAGGTAGTGGGACATTTCAATTCTAATTTTATCCTCTTCATTGTATTTTTTTCAAGAGAGGGTTACTAGCCCGTATTCCTAACCCATTTTTATCAATCTTATGGGACAACTAGGGATGAAACGATACGAGTAAATATAAGTACTTACTCGATACTTTTTCTTCGATACCAACTACTTTTGGTATCGATACTTTAGCACCAACTACCAAGTAGATATCGGTAAAAAAGTACTTGTATCGGTCAAAAGTACTTGTTACATATTACACACACAGAAACAGTATTAATCGCGGAGTCGTTCAAAAGAAAATTTAATTTTAATTAATTAAAAAATTAAATTAATTGTTATAAATAAAGGACCTGATTCACAAGGACGGAAAAGAGATGTTTGAGAAAATTTTGTATGGAAAAATTTCAAAACCGTCGTGCGTTTTAGTGAATAAGGGGGTAAGTTTAGGTTTTATTGAATTGTGACTATATTGGAGCAATGGCGAGATTAAACATGACACAAACATTTGATTTATAAGCAGATTGTTTCTTTTTTCAGAGGTACGTACGAACGTAATTCCCACAAAATTCCAATTGAAACAAGGGGTACTTCTCTCAGACAATGAGAGAAGTACCCCTGCATCCGATTCTAATATAGACTCATTGAAAGAGACCAACGTTTTAACTCCGGCTTCGAATTACAAATGCGTGGCTAGCTGAGTTATGAGGTTTTTTTGAAAATTTATTTTATTCAAGTGGGTCTGGCCGGGGATCTGGTTTTTCAGAAGGTGGCGCAAAATATAGCAATATAAATATATCTATGTGTATATTATATCTCATAAGGAGAAATATGAGGTCGGTGAATGAGGTTTTTTAAGATTGCTGAAAGAGCTAGCGCCATATTATAAAGTCCCTTCTTTTACACATTTTAAAAAATTTTTTTTGACAAATATTACAGTTTAACAATATAATTTTCTAAAAGGATATCAAATGTATCTGCATTTTGTGTCACGCTTAATGTATATAGACTGAATGCATAAACGAAAAAAGCTTCTTGGGTGTAAATTTTTTGAGAATAAAGAATTCACTAGTGACAGTATTTATTAAGTTTATTTTGACCGATACAAGTAAGTATCGATACTTTTATTGCGATACTGAGTAGGTATCGATACATTGAAACCGATACTGTATCGAGTAAAAGTATCGATACCATGGCGGTATCGTTTCATCCCTAGGGACAACTCTCGGAACATGTTAACTCACAATATTAATGGGTGTTAAACTAGCTCCCCGGGTGATACCATGAGGAGGTGTGTGTCCACAGTTGAGATGAAGGATGACCCAGATAAGTTGGGCTTACCAAGTTAAGACCAGTTAGAATCGTGTTTGGTATTCAACATCCCCTACATAATCAAAATTGACTCATGATGGTATTTTTTCATTAACGTGAGTTAGTTTTACAATTTTTTTTTTTACAGAAGATAATATTTAAGTTCTTAAAATTTAAAAATCATTTAAAAAGACTCTTTTGTTAAAAAAAAAACTAAAAAAAATTGTTGCCCTTGGTGGGATTTGAACCGGGGCCATTTAGTTTAAATTAAAATCTTAATTACAAATAAGTACTTCTGTAATAACTTATTATTTATTCGGATGGTATGTTGTAGTCGTTACAAGGTAACCAGTTATCAGAGTACTTGCCATTACCAAAGTTTTGCTGGGTACTTTCGTATTTATAGACGTCAAGGCCAGTTTAGGCTGCGAAAACGAGAATCAAAATGTGTCCCCAAAACATCTAGTTACACTTAAATCTGGGCTCATAATTCTTTGAACACCTATGAGATTACCAGACTTCAAGACTCATCTTTTACAACCAATTATTGAATTGGTTAAGCCCATGTCAATTTATAGGCAAGCTATTATAACTTTTCCATTTATCTAAAATATAATACAAAAATTTAAATAGCTACTGATGAAGCTGCTGACGATGTGAAAACCCTATATCATGCCTAAGACCTAAAAAATCATGTTTTCTATTAAATACTTTGTTGCGCTAGTTACAAGATTCATGTGCAGCTACTGTAGATCAAAAACATCCATCCGAACAATTCTATCAAATCAGCAGAAAGAAAACCTAGACAAACAAATCTCTTTTTTGTAACTATTTTTTTAAGTAACAAAGTCAGTTAAAAGCTATGGGCTAAATGGTGGTTACTAAATGCTTAAGTACTAACAATGAATGATGACGACCAGAAAAACGTAGACCAGCCGGTATTTGATGCAAAATGTTTTAAGGCTAAAATGAGTTTATTTTACTAAAATAACTATTTTTAAAAATTGTAAGTCTTAGCTATTTAAATGCAATAGAAAAATTCAGTTGCAGGTTTTTGCTGTACTTTTCTGTATTTTTTTTTTACAGCCAAGAAAATTATATTTTACCAATTATGGTGGCCTCCATATTTGTACATTTGGAATGGATAAAGCTTAAGCCAGATAATATGCTTTAAAGCACTTTTTTGTAGCATAATGCTGATGTTGTTATTGTTATTGTTACGAGTACTTGACAATTGTAATGTCCGCATTTGTTGCAGAGACAAGTTGTTGCTGCTTTGTTTCTGCAATTGAATTAAAGTGGGTTTGTATAAAAGTTTGTTGCTTAAGTCTTTCGTTTTATTTTCATATAATTTGTTTTTTCTTATTATTATTTTTTTTTTTTTTTCTTACAAAACCCGCCATTTATAGAATACCAGCAATATTTCTGATCACAAGAAAAAAGCTTTCAGAAAACGTATGTGTATTTTTGATTGTAGTAGTATTTGTATTTTACGCATTTTAAAGCTTCAGCAGCAAAAGCAGCCACGTTATAAGCTGAGTTTAAAGTCAATGTTTTTGTTATTTCCTTGGCCGTCACGTCAGCTCAAAGTGGGTCACTTGCGATTTCATGACCGACTTTTTTTACAAAAACTAACACAACAACAATTTATTCATGTTGTGAATTGTGATTTTTTCTTCTAACAATAACAACAACAAAATAAGCAGCCAAACAAGCAACTAGTCTTATTATTTTATAGTGTCTGTTAGTCTGACTCAATGACTGCTTGTCTGCTTGTCAGTCATTTCATTCACTCAAAGTTAATTCTTTTCTTTCTTTCCCCTGATTTTATTTAGCTATTCTTAAGCATTTCTTTCTGTTTCTTTCTTTTTCTTTGAGCTTTGTTGTCTTGATTTAGCGCAAAAGTATGCGAAGTTATTTCTATATTTCTTATTTGTTTGTTTGAATTTCTGCTTATTATGAGTTTTAAACCTCGTTATTTACAACAGCAATACAAAATGATTTTTTAAGTATTTTAAATATTCTTTTGGCATTTTGTCACTATTAGCGTTTGTGTATTGTGACTTCAAATTAGTGCCCTACAAATCGTGCTTTTTATAGTCGGTTTCGAAAGAAGTTTTTGTAATACAAAGGAAAGTGAAAGAGGTTTTAAGTCTCTGCCTCTACACATACATATATATTTTTTATGTCATGGTTGTTTTTCCCCAACCACAAAACCCATCCAAATTTAGAATTCTGTAAATATAGTTTTATTAATCGTTTTTTCTAAAATTTGGAATTTTTAAACAAGCAATTAACAAAGATTTTGTTATAACTTGGTTTTGTCATTTTTATAGGAAACTTTTCAAAAAAATTTTAATTCTATAAAAAAAATTTCAAAAATTTCTTATCTTTACAGGAGATTTTTCAAAAACATTCATATTTTCATAAAATTTTTTTTTTAATTTTCTCATTTTTATAGGAAATATTAAAAAAGATCTTGTTTTTATAGGAAAATTTTTAAAAATTTCTTAGTTCTGTAGAAAATTTTTTAGTAGTTTCTTATTTTTATAGGAAATTTTTCAAAAATTTCTTAATTATATAGAAAATTTTTCAAAAATTTCCTATTTTTATAGGAAATTTTTAAAAATTTTCTTATTTCTATAGGAAATTTATCAAAAATTTCTTATCTTATTGTTATAGAAAATTTTTAAAAAATGTCTTATTTTTATAGGAAATTTTAAAAATGACATATTTTTGTAGGAAATTTTTCGGAAATTTCTAATTGTTATAGGAAATTTAAAAATTTTTTTTTTTAGGAAATTTTTCAAAATTTTTCAATTTTTACAAGAATTTTTTTTTTAAATTCTCCAATTTTTATAGGAAATTTTTCAAAAATTTCTTATTTTTATAAGAAATTTTTTCAAAATTTTCTTATCTTTCAAGGAAATTTTTTAAAAATTTCTTGTTTTTATAGGAATTTTTGAAAAAAATTTAATGTTATAGAAAATTTTTTAAAAATTTCTTATTTTTATAGGAAATTTTTTAAAAAACTTCTTATCTTTATAGGAAATTTTTAAAAAAATCTTATTTCTATAGGAAATTTTTAAAAATTTCTAATTTTTATAGGAACTTTTTCAAAAATTTCTTATTTTTATAGGAAATTTTATAGAAATTTTATAGAAAACTGTTCCTTATTTTTCCTTATTTTTATAGGAAATTTTTAAAAATTTCTTATTTTTATAGTAAATTTTTTTCAAATTTCTTATTTTTATAGGAACTTTTTCAAAAATTTCTTATTTTTATAGAAAATTGTTCCTTATTTTTCCTTATTTTTATAGGAAATTTTTAAAAATTTCTTATTTTTATAGGAAATTTTTAAAAATTTCTTATTTTTATAGGAAATTTTTAAAAATTTCTTATTTTTATAGTAACTTTTTAAAAAATTTCTTATTTTTAGAGGAAATTGTTCAAAAATTTCGTATATTTATAGGAAAATTTTCAAAAATTTCATATTTTTATAGGAAATTTTTCAAAAATTTCTTGTTTTTATATTAATTTTTGAAAAATTTCTTAATTCTATAGAAAATTTTTGAAAATTTTCTTATTTTTGTAGGAAATTTTTGAAAAATATCTCATTTTTCTAGTAAATTTTTCATAAATTTCTTTTTTTTTATAGGAATTTTTTAAAAACTTCTTAGTTTTACAGGAAATTTTTTTAAAAATTTTTTATTTTTATAGGAAATTTTTTAAAAACTTCTTATTTTTATAGGAAATTTTTTAAAATTTCTTATTTTTATAGGTAATTTTTAAAAATTTCTTATTTTTATAGGAACTTTTTCAAAAATTTCTCATTTTTATAGAAAAATGTTCCTTATTTATCCTTATTTTTATATGAAATTTTTAAAAATTTCTTATTTTTATCGGAAATTTTTAAAAATTTCTAATTTTTATTGGAACTTTTCCAAAAATTTCTTATTTTTATAGGAAATTGTTCAAAAAGTTTTTATATTTATAGGAAATTTTTCAAAAATTTCTTATTTTTATAGGAAATTTTTCAAAAACTTCTTATTTTTATAGGAGATTTTTCAAAAATTTCTTATTTTTATAGGAGATTTTTCAAAAATATCTTCTTCTTATAGGAAATTTTTCAAAAATTTCTTATTTTGATATGAAATTTTTCAAAACTTTCTTGTTTTTATAGGAAATTTTTCAAAAATTTCCCATTTTTATAGGAAAATTTTCAAAAATTTACTGGTTTTATAGGAAATTTTTCAAAAATTTTTATTTTTGTTGGAAATTTTTCAAAAATTTCTTATTTTTATAGGAAATTTTTCAAAAATTTCTTATTTTTATAAGAAATTAAAAAAACCTTATTTTTCTTATAAAGGTAAGACATTTTTAAAAATTTTCTTATTTTTATAGGAAATTTTTCAACATTTTCTTAATTTTACAGGAAATTTTTAAAAAATTTTATATTTTTACAGGAAATTTTTTAAAATTTTCTTATTTTTATAGGAAATTTTTCAAAAATTTCCTATTTTTATATGAAATTTTTCGAAAAATTTCTATTTTTATAGGAAATTTTTCAAAAATTTCTTATTTTTATAGGAAATTTTTCAAAAATTTATAGAAAATTTTTCAAAAATTTCTTATTTTTATAGGAAATTTTTCAAAAATTTCTTATTTTTATAGGAAATTTTTTAAAAATTTCTTATTTATATAAAGGTTTTTAATAATTCCTTTTTTTATAGGAAATTTTTCAAAAATTTCCTATTTTTATAAGAAATTTTTCAAAAATTTCCTGTTTTTATAAGAAATTTTACAAAAATTTCTTATTTGTTATATGAAAATTTTTCAGAAATTTCTGATTTTCATAGAAAATTTTTCAAAAAGTTCCTATGTTTATATTAAATATTTCAAAAATTTTTTATTTTTATAGGAAATTTTTAAAAAATGTCTTACTTTTGTAGGAAATTTTTCAAAAATTTCTTGTTTTTATAGGAAATTTTTCAAAAGTTTCTTATCTTTATAGGACATTTTTTTTTTAAATTTGCTTAGTTTTAAAGGAAATTTTTCAAAAATTTCTTATTGTTAAAGGAAATTTTTCAAAAATTTTTTATTGTTATAGGAAATTTTTCAAAAATTTCTTATTTTTATAGGAAATTTTTAAAAAATTTCTTATTTTTATAGGAAATTTTTAAAAAATTTCTTATTTGTACATTCAATTTTTCAAAAATTTTTTATTTTTATAGGAAATGTTTCAAAAATTTCTTATTTTTATAGGAAATGTTTTAAAAATGTCTTTTTTCTATAGAAAATTTTTAAATTTTATAGGATATTTAAAAAAAAACAATTTTCATAATAAAATTTTCAAAAATTTCCTTTTTTTTTAGCAAAATTTTCCAAAAATTCTTATTTTGAAAGGAAATTTTTTAAAAATTTTTTATTTTTATAGGATTTGTTTCCTTAAATGTCTTATTTTCATATGAAATTTTTCAAAAATTTCATATTTTTAAAGGAAATTTTTCAAAATTTCTTATTTTTAAGGATATTTTTCAAAAAGTTTCTTCAGTACCTGCTGTATGAGCATTCACTGGTTTTTTCACATCTCCTATATACCCTGTTTGCCCCAAAATTTCTTATTTTTATAGGAAATTTTTTAAAAAACTTCTTATTTTTATAGGAAATTTTTAAAAAAATCTTATTTCTATAGGAAATTTTTTAAAATTTCTAATTTTTATAGGAACTTTTTCAAAAATTTCTTATTTTTATAGAAAACTGTTCTTTATTTTTCCTTATTTTTATAGGAAATTTTTAAAAATTTCTTATTTTTATAGGAAATTTTTTTCAAATTTCTTATTTTTATAGGAACTTTTTCAAAAATTTCTTATTTTTATAGAAAATTTTTCCTTATTTTCCCTTATTTTTATAGGAAATTGTTAAAAATTTCTTATTTTTATAGGAAATTTTAAAAATCTCTTATTTTTATATGAACTTTTTTAAAAATTTCTTATTTTTAGAGGAAATTGTTCAAAAATTTCGTATATTTATAGGAAATTTTTCAAAAATTTCATATTTTTATAGGAAATTTTTCAAAAATTTCTTGTTTTTATATTAATTTTTAAAAATTTCTTAATTTTATAGAAAATTTTTGAAAAATTTCTTATTTTTGTAGGAAATTTTTGAAAAATATCTCATTTCTAGTAAATTTTTCATAAATTTCTTTTTTTTATAGGAATTTTTTAAAAACTTCTTAGTTTTACAGGAAATTTTTTTAAAAATTTCTTATTTTTATAGGAAATTTTTAAAAATTTCTTATTTTTATAGTTATTTTTTAAAAATTTTTTATTTTTATAGGAACTTTTTCAAAAATTTCTCATTTTTATAGAAAATTGTTCCTTATTTTTCCTTATTTTTATATGAAATTTTTAAAAATTTCTTATTTTTATAGGAAATTTTTAAAAATTTCTAATTTTTATTGGAACTTTTTCAAAAATTTCTTATTTTTATAAGAAATTGTTCAAAAAGTTTTTATATTTATAGGAAATTTTTCAAAAATTTCTTATTTTTATAGGAAATTTTTCAAAAACTTTATAGGAGATTTTTAAAAAATTTCTTATTTTTATAGGAGATTTTTCAAAAATATCTTATTCTTATAGGAAATTTTTCAAAAATTTCTTATTTTGATATGAAATTTTTCAAAAATTTCTTGTTTTTATAGGAAATTTTTCAAAAATTTCCCATTTTTATAGGAAAATTTTCAAAAATTTACTGGTTTTATAGGGAATTTTTCAAAAATTTTTATTTTAATTGGAAATTTTTCAAAAATTTCTTATTTTCATAGAAAATTTTTCAAAAAAATTCTTATTTTTATAGGAACTTTTTCAAAAATTTCTTATTTTTATAAGAAATTAAAAAAACCTTATTTTTCTTATAAAGGTAAGACATTTTTAAAAATTTTCTTATTTTTATAGAAAAATTTCCTATTTTTATATGAAATTTTTCAAAAATTTCTATTTTTATAGGAAATTCTTCAAAAATTTCTTATTTTTATAGGAAATTTTTCAATAACTTCTTATTTTTATAGGAAATTTTTCAAAAATTTATAGAAAATTTTTCAAAAATTTCTTATTTTTATAGGAAATTTTTCAAAAATTTCTTATTTTTATAGGAAATTTTTTAAAAATTTCTTATTTATATAAAGGTTTTTAATAATTCCTTTTTTTTATAGGAAATTTTTCAAAAATTTCCTATTTTTATAAGAAATTTTTCAAAAATTTTTTATTTTTATAAGAAATTTTACAAAAATTTCTTATTTGTTATAGGAAATTTTTCAGAAATTTCTGATTTTCATAGAAAATTTTTCAAAAATTTCCTATTTTTATATTAAATATTTCAAAAATTTTTTATTTTTATAGGAAATTTTTAAAAAATGTCTTATTTTTGTAGGAAATTTTTCAAAAATTTCTTATTTTTATAGGAAATTTTTCAAAAGTTTCTTATCTTTATAGTACATTTTTTTTTTTAATTTGCTTATTTTTTTAGGAAATTTTTCAAAAATTTCTTATTGTTATAGGAAATTTTTCAAAAATTTCTTATTTTTATAGGAAATTTTTAAAAAATTTCTTATTTGTACATTCAATTTTTCAAAAATTTCTTATTTTTATAGGAAATGTTTCAAAAATTTCTTATTTTTATAGGAAATGTTTCAAAAATTTCTTATTTTTATAGGAAATGTTTTAAAAATGTCTTTTTGCTATAGAAAATTTTTCAATTTTATAGGATATTTAAAAAAAACAATTTTCATAATAAAATTTTCAAAAATTTCTTATTTTTTTTAGCAAAATTTTCCAAAAATTCTTATTTTGAAAGGAAATTTTTTAAAAATTTTTTATTTTTATAGGATTTGTTTTCTTAAATGTCTTATTTTCATATGAAATTTTTCAAAAATTTCATATTTTTAAAGGAAATTTTTCAAAATTTCTTATTTTTGAGGAAATTTTTCAAAAAGTTTCTTCAGTACCAGCTGTATGAGCATGCACTGGTGTTTTCACATCTCCTACATACCCTGTTTGCCCCAATTTTTTTCTCGATTTTTCTAGACCCCTCCTCAAACTTCACCAGGGGATATTTAAAGATCCTAAATTTTAGGGAACTCCCATTCAAAAAAATTTTATAGTTCCATAATTTTATTTGTAATTATATATTTTTATATAACTTTTTAATTTCTTTTACTTGTTATAATTTCATTTTTAATGTGCATAACTTACTTCTATTTTATTCTTCATATTTTTGTAACAAAAAATTATCTTAAGTAGTTTTGTTATTGTTCTCATAAATATCTTTTATTTGAGCATTAAAATTTATACAATTTGGTCAAATCTAGAACAAAAGAAATTATGATAATTTTAAAACAAAAACTAAAGTAACAAAAAAAATGCTCAAAACACTCAAAGAAACTCTTATACAAATTTATTTCTTAACAACTTTTTATTCATAAATTATGTTTATTTTATAATTTAAAGCTTTTTTCAAAATTGTTTTATTTTTGAAAAACCTGTTTTTTTGACACTATCAAATTTATGAGAATTTCTTTATAAAAAAAAAAATTCAAAACAAAAATCAAATTATAAAAGATTTATTACAACAATACGAAGTTGTTGTTTTGGAGTTTTAATAATTTTTTTTTATTTATTTAAATAAAAAAACTAGCACATATTCTTCTATTCTTTATTCTTTATATGTATAAAATTAAAATCAAAAGACTTAAGAAAAGAACTTGACTTTCAATTTGTTCGAAAAGTTTGAAAGAACTCCGTTAATCCACAATAATTTTGCGGTTTATAGTTTTTTCTTTTCAAAATCAGAAGCTTAAGGGGTTAAATGGAATATCCGCTTTAAATTTATATTAAAAAATATATTTTGTCATAAAAGAAATTAATCATTTGAAAAATGTTAATTGTTATTTGGTAGGTAGTGGGTCAAAATGAAAGTGAAGGTTCTTATATTTAAAACTAGAAATTTCTTTAACATTCTAGAAAAATAATACTTAATGCGATAATATTTGTGGAGACCTAGCAACGATGGTTGTTAGTCATACTATTTTGAAGATCTGGCAATGCGGTATTTCAGTAGTTAGAATTATTTTAAAAAAAGTCCTAGTGCCGAGAGGTTGCTGTCAAGTTGATATTAAAAAAATAAATTGTTCTAATAAAAGTAATTTTGGGAAGATTCTTAAAGATAAAGATTACTGTTGTGTTTTATTGTAATAGCGAGTTATTACATTGGCGACGAAGGTTAAAAAGATAGAATAGCCACAAAAAGAAATACATTAAATTGTATGAAATACATTAGATTGTATCAAATACATTGAATTGTACGAAATACATTAAATTGTGTAAAATACATTAGATTGTATGAAATACATTGAATTGTACGAAATACATTAAATTGTACTGAATTGGAAGTGGTAAGAAAGTAAACGTCAATTGAATGGTTTTTTTTTATGTTTGGTGTTCATTAAATTGTTTCACAGGGAAGTCATTGAATTGACTAGCATTAAATTGTCAAGTCGATATCAAATTGGTAAAAGACAGAATGAGTACTTCAAGTATAACACCTTTTCTATGCGACGTTATAGATAAATCGCTCCTTCGATCAGAGTGGGAAAAATGGCTTCGTGCGTTTTCCATATATCTTGATGCCGAAGAAATTAACGATCCAAAGAAGAAGAAAAATAAATTACTCTATTTAGGTGGCACACAACTTCAAGATGTTGTTTATACTATCCCTGGTGCTCTTGTTGAGCCTGTTGATGGTCTAGATGTTTACGAAATTCTTGTTGGAAAGCTTAATAAACATTTTTCTCCAGAAAGGAATTCGACCTTTGAGAGACATTTGTTTCGTACGTTAAAACCTGAAGAGGGAGAAAGCTTAAATAAATTTCTGGTGAGATTACGAAATCATTTCTCATTTCGGAGAGACAAAGGACGAAATATTAGCCATTAATCTTAAAGACAAACTTATTGATGTTTGGGCTCCAAATGACCTAAGAAAGCGATTATTAGAGAAAGAGTACTCTTTGTCGGAAGCCATCGAAATGTGTCATGTACATGAACAAATAAATAATCAGTCAGAGACTATGAAATTACCAAATGTGTTATTAGATATAAACAGAGTGGAAGCTAAAAATCAAGTCACTGAATGCGGCAGATGTGGTCAACGAGGACATTTAGGAAACAGTGCTGGTTGTCCCGCGAAATCTGCTAAATGCAACAAATGTGGTTTTATAGGTCACTTTTCCCGCAAATGTAAAACTAAAGAAGTTAAGCGCAAATTTTATGGCTTTGGAAATACGGACGCAAAAAGGAGAAAAGAGACTTATTCTAATATTCAGTTTGTTTCAGATAATAGTATGGAGGCCGTCAATACACACAATAAGGATAATGAATATAATTGCTTCCAAGTAACAGACCAACTTAATAGTCATATGAGTGAAATAATTGAGTGTTTTATTGGTGGTAAGAGAATTTCAATGTTGATTGATTCTGGATCACAACATAACTTGTTAAGTGTAACAGATTGGGAACATCTCATCAAGAATCAAGCCACAGTATGGAATATTAGAACTGAATCAGAGAATCAGTTTCGTGCTTATGCTGGAAACGATTTACTCAAGATAAAGGCGGTTTTTGAGGCAGTTATAGGTCTGGATATGGTTTCGAACCTAATTTCCACTTTCTATGTTATTGAGAATGGAGGGCAATCTCTGCTGGGTCGAGATACTGCCATTAAATTAAATGTTTTGAAATTAGGACGAGAAGTTAATAAAATTGAAAATTGTCAAATATTCTCAAAAATTAAAGGAATAAAGATTTCTCTATCGATTGATAAGTCCGTTAAGCCTATTCAACAACCATTACGTAGAGTGCCTTCGGCTTTAGAGGAAAGGGTGGAACAGAAATTAAAAGAAGCTGTTGATCAAGATATCATAGAGCCCGTAGAAGGTCCCAGTCCATGGATATCTCCAGTGGTTATTGTTTTTAAAGGCAATGGAGATATTAGGTTATGTATCGATATGAGACGTGCTAATACAGCAATTTTGAGAGAAAACTACCCGCTTCCAACTTTCGATTCGTTTGTACCGAAACTTAAAGGAGCGAAATATTTTTCCAGACTTGACCTAAAGAATGCGTATCATCAATTAGAGCTCGATGAAGAGAGTCGTGAAATAACTACATTCATTACGTCCAAAGGTCTATATCGGTATAAGAGGTTATTATTTGGCGTAAATTCAGCTCCAGAAATTTTTCAAAAAACTATGGAAAGTATACTGGCACCTTGTAACTGTGTCTTAAACTATTTAGATGATATTATTGTTTTTGGAAGTTCTGAATTGGAACATGATAAGAATTTAGAAAAGGTTCTGGCCACTTTAAAGGAATATAATGTTTTGCTGAATGATGAAAAATGTATTTTTAAAATTGAGAAACTAGCTTTCTTGGGGCACATCTTATCTAGTCAGGGAATAAACCCAGATCCAGAGAAAATAGACACCATTATCAATTTTCGACCACCTAGCAATAAGGAAGAACTAAGAAGTTTCTTAGGTATGGTTACATATGTTGGAAAATTTATTCCAGACCTGGCGGATTTGACAGAATCCCTCAGAGCTTTAACCAAGAAAGATGCGAAGTTTATTTGGGGCCAACGCCAAGATGAAGCTTTCAAAAATCTAAAAGGACAGTTGACCAAAATGCCTACACTGTCATATTTTAACCCGAATCGTCGTACTCGGTTAATAGCTGACGCCAGTCCAGTAGCTTTAGGAGCGGTTCTTCTTCAATTTGAAAATAACGTTCCTAAGGTGATAACGTTTGCCAGTAAGAGCTTATCTCAAACTGAACGAAGATATTCTCAAACAGAGAAGGAAAGTCTGGCATTAGTATGGGCGGTAGAGCGATTTTACTACTATTTAATGGGAATAGAGTTCGAGCTTGTTACGGATCATAAGCCGTTAGAGGCCATTTTTAAGCCGACGTCTAAGCCCCCGGCCCGTATAGAACGATGGGTTCTTCGTCTTCAGTCTTTTAAATTCAAAATAATATATCAGCCTGGCAAATATAACATTGCAGATTCCCTGTCTAGATTATGCAAAATTGAAAATTGCGCGTCTTTCGATCAAAAAGCCGAAATCAACGTATGTGCTATGATAAAAGAAACTGTACCACGAGCACTCTCAATTCTGGAAATTGTCGAGAACAATAAGCTGGATCCAGAGCTGATGGAAGCGGTAGACTGTTTGAAAAATGACTCTTGGCAATCAAATACTTCTAACAGGTTTTTCCCATTTCGGTTGGAGTTATGTACAATGGGTAATATTTTACTGCGGGGAACGAAAATTGTTATACCAATTTCTTTAAGAACTAGAGTTTTAGCTTTAGCACATGAAGGTCATCCGGGCGAGACTGTAATGAAACGCCGGGTTCGATCTAAAATATGGTGGCCGCTGATTGACCGACATGTCGAGAAATACGTGAAAAACTGTCGTGACTGTTTGTTGGTGTCAAGACCTGCACATCCTGCACCAATGAATCGACGAGTTTTTCCAACAGAGCCATGGCAGTGTTTAGCAATGGATCTGCTGGGACCGTTACCAAATCATGATTTTATATTTGTGGTAATCGATTATTACTCAAGGTACCAAGAGGTTAAGTTCTTAAAGAGAATAACATCAACTGCTATTATTGATTTCTTGGATGAAATCTTTTCAAGATTGGGTTTTCCGAAATCCATTACCACTGATAACGGTCGGCAGTTTGTCAGTGACGAATTTAAAAACTTCTGTGCAGACAAAAATATTGAAATTTTGACGTCCCCGCCATACTGGCCGCAGGCTAATGGTGAGGTAGAAAATATGAATAGATCTCTCGTTAAACGTCTACGAATAGCACATAGTAACGGAACAGATTACAAGAAAGAAATTCAAAAATTTCTGTTGATGTACAATGTCACTCCCCATGGAACGACTGGGAAAGCCCCAACAGAATTACTTTTTAATCGGGTAATCCGTGACAAGTTGCCATCAGTTTACGACGTTGGTGAAAATATATTAGATGCTGAGGCAAGAGACTTAGACATGCTTAACAAAGAAAAAGGGAGAAAGTTAGCAGACAAAGATCGCAAAGCAAGAGATAGCGACATAGAAGTCGGAGATAAAGTTTTACTTCAGAATGTGGTTTTCCCAAATAAGTTAACATCGACTTTTGGCTCCGAAGAATATGAAGTAGTTGAGCGGAAAGGCAATGATGTTACTGTAAGGAATGATGGAAAAATCTTCAGGCGCAATATCAGTCATTTAAAGAAACTCCCAGCAACATCGGAATCTAATAATAATTCTAGTGCAGAGTTGTTGGAGACACATTCCGAATCTGAGATTCCTAACCCAAGGTTGACACTGAAGCTTAAAAATATTGGAGGGATGTGGAGACCTAGCAACGATGGTTGTTAGTCATACTATTTTGAAGATCTGGCAATGCGGTATTTCAGTAGTTAGAATTATTTTAAAAAAAGTCCTAGTGCCGAGAGGTTGCTGTCAAGTTGATATTAAAAAAATAAATTGTTCTAATAAAAGTAATTTTGGGAAGATTCTTAAAGATAAAGATTACTGTTGTGTTTTATTGTAATAGCGAGTTATTACAATATTCATAAAAGAAGACCAAATTTAGCCCACAATAGCGCTTTTGTAACAAGAGATTGAAAAATATTACATACAAGTATTGAAGCCATTTAGTGTGAAAATTTTATTATTGCTTCAAGTCCCATATATTGGGTCTTAAAGTAACAATATCTCGTTAAGTATCTAATAAATTGTTCGGTATCAGTCATTTTCGTTCATATTCCATCATATTTAGCACAACTTTAAATACCTTTTTCCCTTATTAACTCCTCGTTATTATTTATAAAAATGTAATATAATGAAAGATCTTTAATAATCAGTTTTGTGTTATTCACATTAAACGTATAATTTGTAATGAAACCTCCATTTAAGGAAATTAAGGACATAATTGCCAATGAAACAAAAAACCAAATTATATATATTGTAAAAATTCACGAAGTTTATATAACAAGATAACAACAAGAATTATAAAGTTGAAAAATTAAAAGAAAAGCACGAATTATTTAGCTACAAAAGAAATTTCATTCGTAAAGTTCTCAGTTTCAACTAAAAATGGTATAGTTTTTGTTTCATTAGATTTCGGTATTAATAAAAAATTCACAACTTGTTGCAAAGATTTTCTTTCCATTACATGAATTCCCTCAATTTTCAAAGTACAAACATTCCAAATTTAATGGCCAAAATAAAATCCAACCTGAATTGAATTGAAAATACGTACATATATACACATGTAAGTACGAGTATATTCCAAAACAAGTAAGAAAGCGCTATAGTCGGTCAAGCCGACCATACGATACCCTTCACCACTAAGGTCAAAGGTGTTATTTTTCCTGTGTAAAGACAAATATTTGCTAAATTTTGCCATCATACAAACATTTTCTCAAAACTTATATATTAAACCTGTTTCCGTCATTTGGACTTATATGAGAGCTAGCGTCAAATGTGAACCGATTATCTCGAAATTTGGCATTTGATTACAGTTGTTACAAAAATTACTTACTTACTTACTTAAATGGCCTATTGTAACAACCTGTTTAGGTCAAAGGCCGAGCATATTTTAGAATTCCATGCGCTTCTATCTTGTGCGCATATTCTCCAATTTCTTATGCCAAGTTTTGAAAGATTTTCTTCTACTTGGTCTTTCCATCGAAGTTTTGGGCGCCCTCTTCTACGAGTTCCCTCAGGATCATTATCAAACACTTTTCTTGCCGGAGTATTTTCATCCATTCGCACAACATGTCCTAGCCAGCGCAGCCGTTGTTGCTTAATGCGTTTTACTATGTCTATGTCAGCGTATAACTCATAGAGCTCATGATTCATTCGATGTCGATACTCATTGTTGACGCAGACTGGTCCAAATATTTTTCGTAGAATTTTCCTCTCAAACACTCCAAGGATAGCTTCATCTGCCTGTGCAAGTACCCATGATTCTGCACCATACAGTAACACGGGAGCGTAATTTTACTTCTTACGGAGAGGACTTTATTTCTTAGCTGTTTGCTTAGGCCAAAATAGCATCTATTGGCAAGTATTATTCTACGTTTAATTTCAAAGCTTATATCGTTGTTGATGTTCACAGCGGTACCAAGGTATACAAATTCTTTTACAACTTCGAAACTATAGTTTTCTACGGGCACATGTGATCCAATTCTAGTGGTCTGTCTGCCTGAAGAAACCATCAGTTTTGTTTTGGATTCATTTACAGCTAAACCCATTTTGTTTGATTCCTTCTCGATATTGGAAAAGGCGGAGTTACCTCGCGTAAAGTGCGCCCCATAATATCAATGTCATCGGCATACGCGAGTAGCATATGTTTTCTATTGAAGATTGTACCACTTGTATTAACTGCTGCATCATGTAAGTTTTTCTCTAGCACAATATTGAAGAGATCACATGATAGACTATCACCTTGTCTGAAACCCCGTTTAGTTATGAAAGACTCTGATAGGTTCTTACCTATCTTAACAGATGATATTGTATTAGTTAGTGTCATCCTGCATAAATTTATTAGCTTCGTGGGGATGCCGAACTCAGACATTGCTTCAAACACCTTCTTCCGTATCGGGCTGTCAAAAGCTGCTTTGTAGTCAACAAAGAGATGATACGTGTCAATTTGTTTCTCTTGGGTCTTCTCCAGGATCTGATCTCCAGGATAGACGTAAAGATCTGGTCAGTGGTTGATTTACCTGGTCTAAAGCCACATTGGTACGTCCCAATTATTTCGTTAATTTTGGGCTTAAGCCTTTCGCACAGTATGGTCGATAGAATCTTATATGCAATTGAGAGGAGACTTATCCCTCTGTAATTTGCACACACAGTTTTATCTCCTTTTTTGTGCACAGGACAAAGGACACTAAGATTCCAATCGTCTGGCATGTATTCTTTTGACCATATTGCTTCTATAAGTTGGGACATAAGCCTTATCAACTCATCTCCTCCGGCCTTAAAAAGCTCAGCAGGAAGACCATCGGCACCCGCAGCTTTGTTATTTTTTAGTCGATTTATAGCGATTCTAATCTCATTTTGGTTTAGTGGTGGACATAGAACGCCATCATCAAAATGTTACAAAAATTATGTATGCAAAAAATAGACTCAAAATTTCCATTATCTTTAGATTTACGAGCGTTTTAGTGATTTTTTGTCTCAATTAGTGCGTTTTTAAAGAAAAATTTGTATGGGAGCTATGGTCAAATGTGGACCGATTTCAACGAAATTTGGTACAGTAATTTTAGTTGACATAAGCAGTATTTGTTTTAAATTTCAAGAAAAAATATTGATATTTGTGGCCAATATAGCAATTCCGGGAAGTGGGACCTATGGGAGGTACTAAAATAATGGACCGATTTTGGCCAATTTCAATAGACATGGTCCCATTATCAAAAAAATGATCTGTGCCAAATTTCATCAAATTATCTTTAGAATTACGACCTGTAGTTTGATTACAAGGTTTACATGCCAGCCAGACGGACGGACATCGCTAAATCGACTCAGAAAGTGATTCTAAGCCTATTAGTATACTAAAAGGTGGGTCTAAGACAAATATTTAAAGAGTGCTCTAAATAAAATTTGTAGTTGGATTTTCTTAAATGAAAATCAAACCTTTTAATATAAAAACTCTACAAAATACGCAAATATAATGACATATTATACAAAATCATTTAGCATTAAAATGTTTACTTAGTACTCGGGTTTTGCAAAATTATCGACTTTTTTCGGAAACCCTCCCATTAAAGATTTTACAGTTGCTTCTGATACTTTTTTGGAGCATGTGTTCCACCTGCGCTTAAAATCGGACATGTTCTTGGAAATCTTTCCTGTGTTCTTCAATTCCTTTTTTATCAGAGCCCAATACCTTTCCACAGGCCGAAGTTCTGGACAGTTTGGTGGATTTGCCTCTCGTGGTACAAAAATGACATTATTCTTTGAGTACCACTCAAGTGCCTTTTTTCCATAATGGCATGATGCCAAATCGGGCCAAAAAAATGTAGTCACTCTGTGCTCTCTTAAAAAGGGTAACAACCGTTTTTGTAGGCACTCCTTTATATAAATTTCTGTGTTTATTGTGCCAGATGCCACAAATACTTTACTTCTTTTGCCACAACTGCAAATAGCTTGCCACACGAGAAACTTCTTAGGGAATTTTGTTTGTTTTTTTGTGCGAAACTCTTGCCGAACATTGCCCCGTTTATCAGCAACATAAAAATCTTGACCAGGAAGTTGAGAAAAGTCTGCCAGTATATGTTTCATCATCCATCACACAACAGGTGTATTTTTTTATAAAATCAGACTTCAATTTTTTCGCTCGTTTTTTTGCTTCTAAGTTCTTTATAGCATTACGATCTGGAACCTTTTGGACTTTGTATGTCTTCAGTCCAGCATAAGCTTTGACTCTATGTGCAAAATTCGTAGAACATTTCACCGTACGAGCTACTTTTCTTAAAGAAGTGTTAGGCGCTCTTCGAAAGAGTCGCTCGACTTCTTTTGCCTTACCAATATCTGTAGGACCTTTTTTCCTCCCTGATCCAGGTTTTCTTTCAATGCTCAGGTTTTCCTTATTCCGTCTGATGGCATTAGAAACCGTTCGAGGGTCAACTTTCAAATTGTTAGCTATTTTTTTAAAAGTCCATGACGGAAAAGTTTTAATTATATTTTCACGAACTTTCTTTTCGCAGTCCATTTTGATTGAAATAACTATTGAAAATTAATAATTTCTAAAATAATAGTATCTAACATATCTATAGAAACTAACTTGATCAAAAAATAAATTATTTCTTGCACTATGGATAAATTTTGTCTAAATTAGTAAATGCATATTTTTTTAGAACACTCTTTATATGCGTTACAAACATCAGCACAAATTTTTAATACCCTTTCCACCTATGGTGGTGAAGGGTGTAAAAATCGATTTGAAAAAAATCTAAATAAAATACAATTTCACATGACTTTTGTTGTGAAGTTGTTCTTCAATTATATGTAAATATGTTATGAGTATTTTCAACAACTAAAGTAAAGTGCATTTTTAAACATTTTATTACTTTTTATATCTTTTCGATCGCAATTCAAGAAACGCATTGAATTCAATCGCTTAGATATTCTCTATCGTATTCGTTCAATCGTTCATTGCCTACGAGTAAAGATGATGTTCTTTTAATTTAAAAGTTTTCGTCTTTTATCTTTGATTTTAAATTTATTCTTTTTTCGTTGTGGTTGTTGTTGCTGTTTTTGGGTTGGGTTTCATCTTCTTGATTTTTGTTGTTATTACCATTTCTGTTGTTGTAGTTGTTGTCGTTGTAAGTTGTTGTTTAGGGTGTCATGTATACGTTTTTTTTTCCTGGTTGTTGGGGAGCGTGGTAATTCTCGTAATGATCCGATCATGTTGTAGTACAAGTATGATGTTGGCCCACATCACGTTGCGCTTGGTATGCGGTATGTTTACCTCACAGTCACACGAGTACATATTGACTTGATTATGCTGCCAGCATAATATTGAATGATTGCTTGCATGAAAGACAATATTGTTGTTGTTGTTGTTGCAGATGGTGGAGTTGGTGGGACTTGGGTTGGAGCATAAGTTAAGAAAAATGTAGAAAACATATGGAAAAGGCCAAATTGTAAGCCAAATTCAAGTGGAGTGTGTACAGTGGTTTGAAATGGAATGGATTTTGGTAAGAAAAAAATAGCAATAGAGAATATTGGAAGTATTAGTAAAGGGTGGTTAAATTGTAAGGGCCGATGTTGAATGTGAACCACACCTAAACGCCAAGTTTTTTTCCAAATTTTATTTGACATTTCCCAATTTCAGACTTACTCAATTTGAACCATGGAGAGATACACAATCCAACAACGTGTTAAAGCTATCCAGACTTATTATGAAAATGGGCGTTCAAATCAAAATGCATATCGTGCACTTCGTGATTTTTTTGGTCAATTTGATCGTCCAAATGTGCGTACAATCGCAAAAATCGTAGAAAAATTCAAGCTAACAGGGTCTGTAGAAGATGTGAGAACACCAGTGCATGCTCGTACAGCTCGTACTGCAGAAAATATTGCTGCTGTTCGCTATAGTGTAGCTGAGGCCGGTCAGGCAGTTACTGTGAATGGTGTTCGCTATCGTGAGATAACGAACTTTTTATGGCCCGAATTGGAAGATATGGATGTGGACGATATGTGGTTTCAGCAGGACGGTGCCGCTTGCCACACAGCTAACGAAACAATGGCTCTTTTGCGCAACAAATTCAATGGCCGTGTTATCTCACGTAATGGCGATGTCAATTCGCCGCCAAGATCATGTGATTTAACACCATTGGACTTTTTTCTTTGGGATTATTTGAAAGAAAAGGTGTACGTCGATAAGCCAGCAATAATTTAAGAGCTAAAGGATGAGATAATTCATCACATTAACGGCATAGAACCTCCATTATGCCTCAGGGTCATCGTAAATTTGGACCATCGGATGGAGGTGTGTTGCTGTGGTCGCGGCGCCCATTTGGCCGATATTTTGTTCCATACATAATTGAGTAATACCAATACATCATAATAAAATAAAATTACAATAATTTCCTAAATAGTTTGTGTTTTATTCAAAATCAACATCGGCCCTTGAAATTTAACCACCCTATATTAGTATTGAGAATAGGTCAAATCTTCTAATTCATAATCGTGGGAGTTTTCCATTCTCCTACGCCACTGTTCCGTAATAATTCAACTAAAGATGAAGAAAGAAGAAACCAAACTTACATTGACGGAATTAATGATAAGGTTTTCAACTCCAAATTGTAATTCTTTGACTTTTTTTCCTTTTTATTTCTATACTCAATGTTTTTAAACATTTTTTCCTAAACTTGATTGCATTGTTGTTGTTTGTGGTTCCAAAGATCTTCTTCAGAAAAAGCCCGAAAGCTAAAAAAAACAACAACAAAGGCAGGGGAAAAAATTAAAAAGCACCAACAGTGAAGACGACAGAAGAACCTGTTGCATCTTCTTTGAAGCTCCAACACTCGAACGTAATCATCATCATTCAGAGATTTAATCACGGCAACATGGACTGCATGCGGATACATGTTGGTTTGTATTGTACATTTCATTTATTATATGTAGAATGTGAATTTGTTATTATGGATTTTCTTCTTCATCTTCTTTAGTTTTTCTTTTCAGTTTTTGTTGCATTTAATTTATTGATGCGACAACGTTATTTGTGGCACTTGTTGCAAGCCGAATCATTAGGCATGGAATTCCAAAAGAATGAATGAAGAAATTTCTGAAGAGTCAAAGGGGGTTTATTGGAAATACATAAATAAAAAACAAAAACTCGACAAGAAACGAAAAAAAGTTCTTCTTATAGGTATCCAACCAAAGCTAAGCAAGAAGCTTGGGATGTGTACTAAAATTAATGTAGAACGAAAATACACTTGACACGCACCATCTTTACACTCCTTTCCCACTTTGTCTTGTCTTTTGCACTCACTTGACTTGATCTTTATATGGGTTAGTTTAGAAGAAGCCTCAAGATACTGCTATGATTTGTGCTTTGGTGTGCAGTTTTGTGGCTCATTTTTTTGGGGTTGGAGCTGCGTATGCGTTGCTGCTTGGCTTAATTTTGTTAAGTTACTGTCATCTTCTCAAATGAAATATTTTACACTTTGGCTGGAAGGTTGTAACGTATTTGATCGAAAATGTGGTGGATGATTGCCGACCTAAAGTGAACCTTAAGTACGAATATTTCTGACACTGCCTAGTTTACGATTCAATATATTTTGATTAATTGTCAGTGGCGCCATCTATGGGAAAATAAATCGCACCAACTTAAAATCCTCCGTCGACTCAGCCTCAACATTTCTGTGTCGCCGCCTATCGGAAATTGGCCACTCCAACTTAGAAACCTTCGTCGGCTCATGCGAAACAACTTTGCTAAAGATCATAGCATGATTAAATGCACTTTTTACGATTTAATTATTTTAAGCAATTTTTAGTGGCGCCACCTGTCAGAACTTGGTCATACCTACTAAGAAATCTTCGTCGGCTCATGCGCAACAGCTTTGCTGAGATCATAACATGATTAAATGCACAGTTTACGATTTAATTCATTTTAGGCAATTTTCAGTGGTGCCACCTGTCGGAACTTGGTCATACTAACTAAGTAATGTTTGCAGGCTCATGCGCAACAACTTTTCTTTAGATTATTACATGATCAAATACATAGTTGACTATTCTATAAAGGACATACAGACACACAAACATTCATTTTTATATATATAGTCTTTTCAGAACTCCCGGTCCAAGATTTTCTTGTATGCCAAGAAATTTGCAGTTAGGGAAAATTAAATCAAACACTCAGCGCTATAAACATATAAATTTATATAACAGAGTTCTTACAAAAATGACTTTAAGAGACAGCCATACTATGGCCGAATTGAGAAGTGACATCTGCGCAATAAACACAGAAGTAAGCTAATATCAGCAAAAAGGTTACAGAGTCAATTATAAAATTTATAATTGAAGGTTTTCCATGCCCAGATCAATTTGCAAAATATTTCAATAAATTTCTGTATTTTAAGAAATTATTTTATATTATAATTTAAGATTTGAAAGTTTTCTATTATTTGTCGATGAAAGGACACATAATTTGGCGAGATAGTAATTTTCGAAATAAGTTAGGGATTTTTAGAACATTTCTTGAATAACAGCTAATTTTGATAAAATTATTTTAAATTTTTGTGTGTAAAATGCATTGGAATTACAAAAATCAATTTCGAAAAAAGTGTGAGTTACGGCCTTTTTACATGAGACGACGTTATATGCTTTTTCGTTCTTACAGTATTGTCACAATTCTGGAATCCAGGTGAAGCTATTAAATAGCGATCTATAGAGCTCGTTTTAGAAAAGAAGTGCTCCCAATAAAATTTGTAGTTTTATTAAATTAAATAAAACTTAAAGCTTTCGGTGTGATGTATTTATAATAATTTCTTGTATAAAACTTTTATGAATATTTTTCGGATAGAAAACTTTGCTATAGAAAACATTTAATATCAAAAGCTCCTCTATAGGTAACTTTTAATATCTAAAGCTTTTTACTAAAAACGTTAGACATCGAAAGCTTTCTAATAAAAAACTGGCATTATCTAAAGTTTTCTTATATAAAACATTCGATGTCGAAATTAATTTAAAAGCTTTTCTATAGGTAACTTTTGATATAAACAGTTTTCAACTAAAAACATTCCATATCAAAAGCTTTTCAATAAAAAAAACATTTCCTATATAAATCTTTCGTTGTCGAAATGTTTTATATAATAAACTTTTGATATTGAAAAATTTCCTATAGACAACTTTTTATATCTACAGATTTCCTAAATATCCAAATATTTCTACTAAAAATATTCCATATCGAAAACTGTCTAATATAAAACTGCCAATATCTAAAGATTTTCTTTGTAAAACTTTCGATGTCGAATAACATCCTATAATAAACTTTCGATATCGAAATATTTTCTATAGAAAACTTTTAATTTGTTAAATACAATTTGGAATATCGAAAGATTTCATATAGAAAACATTCGATGTCAAACATTCGATACCGAATGATTTTCTATACAAAACTTTTAATTTCCTTCATAAATTTTTGAAAATTTCAGCATCGAAAGCTTTTCTATGGAAAGAAAAATTTCATATCAAATGATTTTCTTTAGAATACATTCGCTATCGAAAGCTTTCCTATAAAAAAACATTCGATTTGTAAGCTTTCCTTAGTAAAATTTTCTTTAGAAAACTTTTGATATTCTTATATAAAACTTTTGTCGTCATATATCTATTGATTTCTACAGATTTCCAATATAAAACCAATATCTCAATATTTTCTTTATAAAAATTCCGATGCCGCCTAACTTCATATAATAAACTTTCGATATCGAAATATTTTGTATAGAAAACTTGTGATTTCCTACATTAAATTTTGAATATCGAAAGATTTTATATAGAAAAAATTCCATGTCAAACTTTTAATATTGAAAGCTTTTCTTATAGAAACTTTCGATACCGCGTGAGTTTCTATGCAAAACTTTTGATTTCCTTCATAAAACATTTAAAATCTAAAGGTTTAATATAGAAAACATTCGATGTCCAACTTTCAGCATCGAAAGCTTTTCTATAGAAAGATAACTTTCGTATCAAAAGATTTCCTATAGAAAACATTCGCTTTTGAAAGCTTTCCTATGAAAAACATTTAAAGCTTTCCTTAATATAATTTGTTTTGATCGCTACAGAAAAAAATTCCTAATTTATATTTATGCTCTGAAATGAGACTTCAAAAAGTTTTAATAAAGACCTGCAAAAATGGAAAAGTTTGGGAATCTCTCCTGTAAAGTTTCAAATATGCGAGTTAGGTCCTATCTACATGAGACCAATGATACACTCAGAATATTATGTAAGTAAAATTAACTTAAAATGTAATTTGAAATGAATGAATATTCATTTAAAAACCGGTCAACTGATTTTTCATTCAAATTCAATAAATATTTCATCTAAATTTAACTGACAAATATTTAAACTACATTTTCAGTTTTAAAAACGGAATATTCAGTTGTTTTCAAAAAAATTACTGACAAAAATTTAAACTACATTTTTAGTATAAAAAACGGAAATTTTCATTTATTTTTAAAAAATTGAATGGTAAAAAACTACATAAAATTTCCGTAAAACGGACAATTTTCATTTGTTTTTTAATTAACGTAATATAAAAGACGAAACCATAAAAAGGTTATATCCTTTAAGGCATCATAAAACCAAACAGACACAACAAAGTTTGTTGTTTGCTTAGGCCATACCCCGTGATAGGCGGCCAGTATTATAAAAAGTTTCTTCAGTAAGCAAACCTAAGATACTTAATGAAAAACAATAATTAAACAAATACGAATTATATTTGATACAATATTTGAAAAAAAATTATAAAAACTAAACAACTGATATTTTCAAATGTTACGGATTTTCAGTATTTTTTTGTAGGTTGTTTTTTAAACAAATGTATAAATATGTTAAAAATCAATTTTCATATAAATTTAAATGAATATTCATTTGAAAACAACATAACCGAAAATTTCCTAAACAACATACAATCAGTTACTGTAATAATTTCCTGAGTGTATACAAAATGTTAATGTATTGATTTCAAATCAATACTTAACATTTAATAAAAAGTACCTGGTTGACCGAGCCTTGCTCGGAGCTTTATGATTAGCATTTTGAGGCAAATTTTAAAGTTTTTATATATTTTATTTTATAAAGTGCTAAAATAAATTTAGAGGAAAGACATTGTACAAATATTCAGTTAATTTTGAATTATTTTATTTATTTTGTCCGACCAACACGTAGTTTGCATAGTTTACAGTTTAACTCATTTTAATAATTTTGGAAATTATTCATACCAACAGAAACCTCCGTCGACTCATGCGCAAAAACTTTGCTAAAGATTATAGTCTGATCAAATGCACAGTTTAGGATTTAATTCATTTTGAGTAGTTTTAAGTGGCGCCACTTGAAGTTGTTCGTACCATATAAGAAACCTTTGTCTGCTTATTCGTAACAACTTTGCTTATGATTATACACCTGTCGGACTTTGCTCATTCCAATTCATACACCTTCTTCGGCTTATCCGAAACAACTTTGCTGAAGATTATAGCATGATTAAATGTACAGCTTACGATTAAATTGACTTTGAGTAAATTTCAGTGGCGCCACCTGTCGAAATTTCTTCATACCAACTAAGAAACCTTCGTCGGCTCATGTGCAACAACTTTGCTAAAGATTGTAGCATGATTAAATGTACAGATTACGATTAAATTGACTTTGAGTAAGTTTCTGTAGCGCCATCTGTCGGAAATTATTCATACCAACTAAAAAGCCTTCGTCGGCTCATGCGCTACAACTTTGCTAAAGATCATAGCATGATCAAATGTACAGTTTACGATTTTATTAATTTTTAGTAATTTTCAGTGGCGCCATCTGTTGGAAATTAGTCTCATCAACTTAAAAACCTTCGCCGGCTTATCCGCAACATCTTCGCTAAAGAGCATAACATGATCAAATTCACAGTTTACTATTCTATAAAGAACATACATACAGACAAACATTCATTTGTTTAAAATAATACTAATTTTTCCCCCTTTTTATTCCCTAATTTCTAAAAGTTCCATATGCATATTTGGTACTTTTTTGGTGCAAATTGAATTCGGTACATTTTATTAAAACGCAGTTAACATAATGTATAATGTTCCTATCATATTACTTTGGAGATGTTATGTTATCATTTTATCCCCTTTTTACCCATTTCGGCTCCAAAATCAAAAAAGTACCAAACACCTGTCCACTTATTTTCATAGTTGTTTAAAACGTAATTTTAATTTTGTTTCTATACCTATTACTTTAGGAGATATAGCGTTTTCGATTTTTTCCCCTTTTTACCCGTTTTTACCCTCTTAGAGGCAAAAGTTTCAAAAGTTCCTTCTTCTTCGACCTATACATCAAAAAAGATATCCACTGTCCAAATTTTATCAAAATCGTTAGAGCCGTTTTCGAGATAGCCATTCTATATATGTATATATAAATACATACAATTATTGCTCGTTTAAGAATATAATAATAAGTATTGATTTCAAATCAACCCATTTCCGAATTCAAATGATATCCTAACTATAACAAAAATATTATATCGAGAACGTACAATAAAAAGTGTTTTATGTATCTTAAGATCAATGTTGCTCATAGTCTTGGGTTAGGAAAATTCTAAATCAGAGTGACTTTACCCAACATTGCTCTTGATCAGACCTGCCCAAAAACACATACATTAATATTTGCATTTGTGGTAAAAAGCTTTAAAAGCTCTTACGGTCAGTGTTGCCAGATTTTCATTTTTCTTCACATAATCGAGCAAAAAATTCTAATCTGGCAGCACTGACTTTGCAAAAACAATTTTACGTAAGTGGGTGCCTCAGTGGTCTAGTGGGTAGTATGCTAGACTGCTTGTGCGGAGGTTGTGGGTTCGCGTCCCACCAGAGACTCTGGTCTGTTACACTACACCGGATATATGGTCTTTGTCACTCAGTTCGGAAAAAATATTAGAATATAAATTGACTTCGTATTGTAATTTAAATAAATAAATAAAATTTTACGTAAGTGTAAGCGGGACAAACATAGTTGCGTCTCGCTCATACATAGTGTGTCGGTGTAAAAGCTTAAAAGCTCTTTTGTAAAAGTTCGCACATTGTGATGTAGAGCTGGACGGTTCCGTTCTAGATAATTGTTGGGAAAAGTCTCTGTGATTTTTTCTGATCAGTGAGACTTTGACCAATATTACTCTAAGTATATCAAAGGCATTTGATTTAAGTCTGACCAAAAGCTTTTGGTCACTATAAGTTTCTTCAGATAAGTTTAAATCTTATATTCAACAAACTGACACAATGTACAAAACATAAATGAAACATCGTATCGAGATCTCAACACTATTTCATATAGCAAGGTTTGTACTCAATAGCCGTAATACCCAATGTTATATGAAAGGTATCCAAAGGTATAGCTCTACAGTTCCTTGGCGTGCCAAGAAGAATTCAGAATTAAGAGAATCAGTGACAGCTTGGTTATTAAGGAAAGTGAATCTACTATTTTCTCTATGACAAGAATTTCGGCCTGCAAATTAGTACAGCGATCGAGTAGCTTTCGTGTGATATTTAGGTGTAGGTCTTTGAAAAAGATCCCAAAGCATGATTATTATCTAGTCTAGATCAGTCAATTAACAAAACGCGTGTTAAATTTGATGTACCTAAAAATGTTATCGCTTCAGGCCAACAGGTTAAAACACTTGTATACATTATATCTATATATCTCACTTGTACATACAAAGGTATTTCATTAAAATCTCTCATCTCTACACATTCATCACAAAATTACAAAAGGTCTTTACTATAAAACAGAAGTTGCCACTAGGTCAAACCTTGAACTATTGAAAAACGCAATTAGAGGAAGTTTACAACATACAATAAATATAACAATTGTAACTTGCAACACACCTTGACCTAACGAGAGAGGTGTAGGGTACAACAAGGCAACAACAATTTATAACATGACCCACATTTTGACAAGACGGAAGTTCTGGCCTTTATCAAAAAAAAAAATGAACAGCAACAAGAAATAAAATAACAACAACAGCAGCAACAAAACCAAACAACATGCTCTAAAATACTTTGATCAGGTTGTTAGTCTACAAAAAATTGTTGTATATGGACTCTATAAGTGTAAGTAAAGGGTGTTGCGTTAAGAGTTCTTCTTATTTCAAAAAGAAATGGGTGTTAGAATATGTTTATACCCACCATCAAAAAGAATGGGGGGTATTTTGAGATTGTCATTCCGTTTGTAATTTCCTTAATATTGGCTCAAAAATCAAAAACGATATATTTTCTGAATCCTTATGAAATTCTTAGTCTGTCTGTCTGTCTGTCTGTCTGTCTGTCTGTCTATCTGTCTGTCTGTGTATCTGTCTGTCTGTCTGTCTGTCTGTCTGTCTGTCTGTCTGTCTGTCTGTCTGTCTGTCTGTCTGTCTGTCTGTCTGTCTGTCTGTCTGTCTGTCTGTCTGTCTGTCTGTCTGTCTGTCTGTCTGTCTGTCTGTCTGTCTGTCTGTCTGTCTATCTGTCTGTCTGTCTGTCTGTCTGTCTGTCTGTCTGTCTGTCTATCTGTCTGTCTGTCTGTCTGTCTGTCTGTCTGTCTGTCTGTCTGTCTGTCTGCCTGTCTGTCTGTCTGTCTGTCTGTCTGTTGAAATCACAATAACGCCTAAACAAAAGAAGCTAACTCACTAAAACTTAGTAAACACATTCCTCTTCTATGAAAAAATGGTATTGAAATTGGGCAAAATCGGTTAACATTTGACCATAGCTAATAAATAACAAACCATAATAGCTATGATGATAAAATTTGTATATTGAGGTTTTGCATAAGCCCTAGGCAGCATGTAAAATTTCCTCAAAAACGGTTCAAATTTAGTCATAGCTCCCATACAAAAAACTTACGGAAACAGCCTAAGTTTCGCCCAAAATCCACTTAAATACCAATAAATCTAAAACTATAATAGATATAACCACTAAATTTAGCACAAGGAAGTCTTATATCAATGCCAGCCAGTGTGCAAAATCGGTCACCATTTGACTATAGCTCCCATATAAAAACTTACGGAAACACAAAAATACAAAAAGAAAAGGGGGTTTGTGTCGGTCTGAAAAGAGCTAGAAGCAGAGACCGGATATTAATACTTTTAAAGCAACATTTTCAACAGCCTCAACAGCTTCGGCCAAGGACTGTCAACCCAGCAACACCAGCAACCAGCAATCAATGTATGCATATTTTTTTGTCATTTTTTCTCCTTTGGAGCAGTCCTATCCGGCCAGGCTGCTCCAAATCCTTTTGGTCCGTGCCGGAGTCGAACAAAATCCAGGACCATGGTTCTGTACGGTTTGCCAGAACCAACTTTACAGAAATTCTGCAAAGTGCAATGGTTGCAATGGATGGGTTCACCTTCGGAGACAAAATAATTGTTCTGGCCTTTCATCACATCGGGAATGGAGTGATAGCTATATCGCTTCTTGCTGCAATAGACGACGTAGCCCTTCAGTGACGTCGACCTCGTCTTCGGTGTCCTCTGCGACATCATCGACGTCGTCGTACATCACTCCCCCTCCATCTCCCAGACAGCAAAAACAACAGCCGCAGCAACCACAACACCAGCAGTCCAAATATTTTTTTGAATTTGGTCCACATTTTGAATTTGCTGCACCCTCGTAGATATATGAGATGTTTCTAAATTTAACACAACTTGATGGTGGGTATATAAGATTCGGCACAGTCGTATATAACAATCTTACTTGTTTACTTCTGAGGTGGTCTACTTTGATGCCCACTGATTTACCCTGTGTAAACACAGGAAAACCATAAATCCAAAATTTAGAAAGCTTGGGTCTTCCTGAACAATTATCTCATAAGTACTGATGTAATCAGACTTACAGTTTAGAAGATACAGATTTTTACTACCTACGCTATAGGTGGCTTGATTGAAAATTCAAATTCTCAATGACTATTTTATAGATTGCAAATAATATCTTCCTAGTGGTTTACCCTGTTTTAAACCAATAAATAAATTTGTATGATCGTTGTTGTTAAGATTATTGTTGCTGCTGCTGCTGTTGTTGTTGTCCGAGTAATAATGTTTGTTGCAAGTATTTATATCACTGTTCGACAAAACTTGTATTAAATTAAATCTGTACAGTAAATGTTTGTTGCTACGAATATGTTTCATTCCAAAAATGTGCTACATTTAAGTGAAAAATACATACTTCTTCGATCCAATCCAGTCCATAGAATGTTTACGAGTTTAAGTTTTAGTATCTGGTTTATTTTGAATTTGTTGTATTTACTCGCATGTAATGACTTTTAGTTGGTTTATGTTGTTGTCATCGTCATCATCATCATCATCGTCGTCGTCGTAGTCCACTTTGATTACATTGCTTATGGACATAATTGGGTTAATTTTTTTTTAAATTTTGTCTTTCTTTCAGTTTCTGTTTTAATACATTTTGTTGTTGCTAATGTTGTTGTTGTTGTTGCTGTATTCATTTCATTTTAACAACATCGAACATTAAACAAAAACTGTAACAAAACTCTAAGCCACTCCATATGAATGACCAAAAGAGCTTTTGTTGTTATTATTCCTTCTTTCAACAAATCTTTATGAGATTTTGGACATGTTGAGTTTGATTGAAGACAAACACAACATCACGACGAGCGAACTTGTTTTAATTTAAAAAAACCAAAAAATCATTAAAGACAACATTAATTCATACAAATACTCGAAAGTATTAAATTGATAAACTGACATTTCTTTTGTACCAAAAAGAAAACATCATGTTTCGTGATCTCTTCTTATGGTCATCCATATACTTCTTCTGGTATGGAATGGGAGTCAGAATTGCTATCCTACTGTGTGCAACTAATTATAAAATTACTAAAATGAATCTTTTATTAAATCCACCTTCAATCATATCCAATACTTAGTTATGGTTGAATGATGTTTGGAAAATATTAATTTGACAACTTCTTTCGTTATTAATTATAATTAATAATGCAGATTATTTTACTTAAGTGTCGCCATTAAACTGATCGAGTGAAAGAAAATTGATCGAACGGCTTTTGGAAATGATAGAATTCCTATTATACTCAAGCTTAGGTTTTATATTTTTGGGATTTGTCTATATAATGGACCTTCAAAGGTCTTTTTCCTGTTTACAAACAAATATTTTCTCAATTTTGCTGTCATACCGGGTGGTTAAATTTCAAGGGCCAATGTTGATTTTGAATAAAACACAAACTATTTAGGAAGTTATTGTAATTTTATTTTATTATGATATACTTGTATTACTCAATTATGTATGGCACAAAATATCGGCCAAATAGGCGCCGGGCCTACGGCGACACACCTCCATCCGATGGTCCAAATTTTCGATGACCCTGAGGTTCTATGCCGCTAATGTGCCGAATTATCTCATCCTTTAGCTCTTGAATTGTTGCTGGCTTATCGACGTACACCTTTTCTTTGAAATAACCCCAAAGAAAAAAGTCCAACGGTGTCAAATCACATGATCTTGGCGGCCAATTGACATCGCCATTACGTGAGATAACACGGCCATTGAATTTGTTGCGCAAAAGTGGCATTGTTTCGTTAGCTGTGTGGCAAGTGGCACCGTCCTGCTGGAACCACATATCGTCCACATCCATATCTTCCAATTCGGGCCATAAAAAGTTCGTTATCATCTCACGATAGCGAACACCATTCACAGTTACTGCCTGACCGGCCTCATTTTGGAAAAAATACGGCCCGATGATGCCGCCAGCCCATAAACCGCACCAGCAGTCACTCTTTGTGGGTGCATTGGTTTTCACGATAGCGAACACCATTCACAGTTACTGCCTGACCGGCCTCATTTTGGAAAAAATACGGCCCGATGATGCCGCCAGCCCATAAACCGCACCAGCAGTCACTCTTTGTGGGTGCATTGGTTTTTCGACAATCACTCTTTAATTCTCATTCGCCCAAATGTGGCAATTCTGTTTATTGACGAATCCACTGAGATGAAAATGTGCCTCATCACTGAAGATGATTTTCTTCGAAAATTGATCATCCACGACGTTTGGAATGGTCAAGAGGCTTTAGTTCTTAAGTCAGTTGCACCTTGTAGGCGTGTAAATGCAAGTCTTTATACATAATGTTCATCAACGACGAGCGTGAGAGGTGCAATTGTTGGGCACGACGACCAGTTGTGGTGGACGGCTCTTCAGCCACACTATCGCGAACAGCAGCAATATTTTCTGCAGTACGAGCATGCACTGGTGTTCTCACATCTTCTACAGACCCGGTTTGCTCGAATTTTTCCACGATTTTTGCGATTGTAGGATATTTTAGACGATCAAATTGACCAAAAAAATCACGAAGTGCACGATATGCATTTTGATTTGAACGCCCATTTCATAATAAGTCTGGATAACTTTAACACGTTGTTGGGTTGTGTATCTCTCCATGGTTCAAATTGAGTAAGTCTGAAATAGAGAAATGTCAAATAAAATTCGGAAAAAAACTTGGCGTTTAGGTGTGGTTCACATTCAACATCGGCCCTTACAATTTAACCACCCGATACAAACATTTTCTTAAAACTTATATATTTAAGCTGTTTCCGTCATTTTATACTTATATGAGAGCTAGGGTCAAATGTGGAACGATTATCTCAAAATTTGGCATATTGATTACAGTTGTTTATGTGTGCAAAAAATAAACTTATTATCTTCAGATTTACGAGCGTTTTAGTGATTATACCCTTCACCACCATAGGTTGAAAGGGTATTATAAGTTTGTGCTGATGTATGTAACGGATAAAAATATTTATCTTAGACCCACCTTTTAGTATACCAATAGGCTTAGAATCACTTTCTTAGTCGATTTTGCAATGTCAGTCCGTCCAACTGTAATCAAAGTACAGGTCGCAATTCTAAAGATCATTCTATGAAATTTGACACAGATCATTTTTTTGATAGTGAGGCCAAGGCTATTGAAATTCGTCAAAATCGGTTCATTATTTATGGTACCTCCTATAGGTCCCACTTCCCCCAATTGATATTTTGGCCACAAATATCAATATTTTTTCATGAAATTTAAAACAAGTACTGCTTATGTAAATTAAAATTACTGTACCAAATTTCGTTGAAATCAGTCCACATTTGACCATAGCTCCCATACAAATTCTTCTGTCAAAACGCACTAAATGAGGCAAAAAATCACTAAAACGCTCGTAAATCTGAAGATAATAAAAATTTTTGAGTTTAATTTTTGCCTACATAATTGTAAAATCTATAATCAACCTGCCAAATTTCGAGATAATCGGTCCACATTTGACCCTAGCTACCATATAAATCGAAATGACGGAAACAGCTTAAATATAAAAGTTTTGGGAAAATGTTTTTATAATGACAAAATTTAGCAAATATTTGTCTTTATACTCGAAAAAGAACACCTTTGATCTTAGTGGTGAAGGGTATCATATGGTCGGGCTTGACCGACTATAGCACTTTCTTATTTGTTTTTTTTTTTTTTATTAAACTTAGAATCTCTATGTCGATTTATTTAAGAAACAGAAACTTGGTTTTAGTCTACAGAAGAAATTAACATAATCCTATATATAGTTAAGGAGATATCAGGAAATCAAAAAGCTCTACAAAATTCAGTGTTTTCGTTTTTCTTTGGACAAACACAAGTTGACTTGGTTTTGCTTGGTGTTCCCACCATAACCACATGAAAGGCGAAAGACTCTTCTTTATATTGAGCGAAAAAAATTTACCGAAATTTACCGATCATAGAACAAAGTTCAAGTTTCTGAAAAAAGTCACATAAATTGTTAGGCACAATTTAATCAAAAAGTGTTGCAGTCGTTTAGGCGTAACTTTTTAATCAAATTTAATTTTAGTGTAAGTCCCGTAGAAGTGGACGGATTTCAATCAAAATTAGTAGAGCTTTTATTTGGATCAACCAATAGAAGTGTGTCGAATTTCATCAAATTCTGTTGGGAAGTAAAATAAATGTAAAATGGGGGTCCAAACCAGGTACCAAGGAGTACCTGGAGGAGTAACCAAAATCAAGAGATCTCTTTTTTAGATCAACCGAATTTTATCCAATTCTGTTAAGAATTGCAGATTGTATTTAGAAAAAACAAGTAAGAAAGTGCTATAGTCGGTCAAGCCCGACCATACGATACCCTTCACCACTAAGGTCAAAGGTGTTATTTTGTATAAAGACAAATATTTGCTTAATTTTGCCATTATACAAACATATTCTCAAAACTTATACATTAAAGCTGTTTCCGTCATTTGGACTTATATGAGAGCTAGGGTCAAATGTGGACCAATCACGAAATTAAGCAAATTGATTACAGTTGTTACAAAAATTATGTATGCAAAAAATAAGCTTAAAATTCTCATTATCTTCGGATTTACGAGCGTTTTAGTAATTTTATCTCATTTAGTGCGTTTTGAGAAAAGAGTTTGTATGGGAGCTATGGTCAAATGTGGACCGATTTCAATGAAATTTGGTACAGTGATTTAAGTTTACATAAGAAGTATTTGTTTTAAATTTCATGAAAAAATATTGATATTTGTGGATAATATATCAATTCTGAGAAGTGGGACCTATGGGAGGTACCATAAATAATGCACCGATTTTGACGAATTTCAATATCCATTATCAAAAAAATGATCTGTGCCAAATTTAATTAAATTATCTTTAGAATTGAGACCTGTACTTTGATTACATGGTTTACATGGTGGTCCAGACATCGCTAAATCGGCTCAGAAAGTGATTCTAAGCCCATTGGTATACTAAAAGGATGGTCTAAGACATATATTTCTATGCGTTACATACATCCGCACAAACTTAAAATACCCTTTCAACCTATGATGGTGAAGGGAATAAAAAAATTAAAGAATGTATCTATCTTACAGAAGATAGCTTCACTGTCCTATATATAGACGTGACGCAATTTCAACAAGATGACAGTCAAAGAACTAACCATTAAAAGTCTAAAAACTGACTCCACAAAATAACTAAAATATGCAAATTAGTAGCTAATAGATTATTCTATAAATAGCTTAACATAACATCATAAAAAAGCATCCACGTCAAGTGTTGGTGGAAATTTGAGATTGTGATAAGGGACATTTCTCTCATAACTCGAAAATCTTATTTATATTGATCAGTGTCTAAATTAAGGTAGACCTACTTATTTTCCTAACTCCCAAAGAACTGTTTTATAATCTTAGAATTTAACACGATGATTATCTCATAAACGATCATACCCGCTCACGCAATCTCTGCATGCAAATTCCCCATTTTCCCATCATCATAATCATGCCAAAACGAAATGAATTCGAGATGATGTCATATGAGTTCTTTAATCATGATCTTAGACATTGGAAGATTTGTTGCTGTAATGATTACATACCTACACTCACATCCATAAAATACATTTATATAATTTTTTATTTATATGTCAGCATCATAAAACAGCATGAGACATGCAATATTCTTTACTCCCCACTCTCCCATTTCACCTTTCTTTCTACACACCTTCTTCGATTCTACATCTACATACGAGTAAAATATCTTTTGTTGATCTTTCATTTCATGATGAGATTACCTTTCTTAACTTAACTTGAAAAAATAAACTTCTCTGTGAGTCCGCACCTTCTACTCTTTAACACTTTCTTTGTAATTGCCAAAAAAAAAAAAAACAAAAATAATAATAAAAAACTTAAACAAAAAAAACATTGTTAATTTGCAAAAAGAGTAGAAAAAATATCTCAAAAGTTCTGTGTCTTGTTAATTAGCAACTTTTTGGTTGCGAACAAAAAAACACAGCAACAATTATAATAACACAACCCATATCAACCTATTGTGCTGATGATCGCTTACATACAAACATACATACATATGTATGCATATGTGAGTGTGTAAGCTTTGTATGCGTGTATCTCTCTGACTGTGTTAACTGGGTCAACGTTGTCGTTAAAATATTTTTCCGTAAATTAAATATTCAACAACAAAAAAAAAAATAAAAAAGAATAAAAATAAATAAATAAAAAAACTGTTAAGCAAATAAAATCTTTGGTTATTTGTTTGTTTTTGTGGCTAAAAATTTTGTTGGCACAGTGGGACTTAATTTTAAGAGAGTAATATAAAAAAAACTAAATGAAATCGAAACTGATTCGAACTACTACTATTTCTTTGATATGACAGTAATAGTTCAATATCAACTCTTCCCACCGACATCTTTTCTATAGAAAACTCTTGGCCACCGACAACTTTGTTATAGAAAACTCTTGTCCACCCCCAATTTTTTATAGAAAACTCTTGCCTGCGGACAAGTTTTCTATAGAAAACTCTTGCCAGCCACAACTTTCCTATGTTGAACTTTTGCCCACGGACAAGTTTTCTATCGAAAACTCTTGCCCTCTGACAACTTTTCTATAGAAAACTCTTGCCCACCGACAACTTTTCTATAGAAAACTCTTCCCACCGACAACTTTTCTATAGAAAACTTGTGCCCACCGACAACATTTCTATAGAAAACTTGTGCCCACCGACAACTTTTCTATAGAAAACTTGTGCCCACCGACAACTTTTCTATAGAAAACTTGTGCCCACCGACAACTTTTCTATAGAAAACTTGTGCCCACCGACAACTTTTCTATAGAAAACTTGTGCCCACCGACAACTTTTCTATAGAAAACTTGTGCCCACCGACAACTTTTCTATAGAAAACTTGTGCCCACCGACAACTTTTCTATAGAAAACTTGTGCCCACCGACAACTTTTCTATAGAAAACTTGTGCCCACCGACAACTTTTCTATAGAAAACTTGTGCCCACCGACAACTTTTCTATAGAAAACTTGTGCCCACCGACAACTTTTCTATAGAAAACTTGTGCCCACCGACAACTTTTCTATAGAAAACTTGTGCGAACCGACAACTTTCTATAGAAAACTTGTGCCCACCGACAACTTTTCTATAGAAAACTTGTGCCCACCGACAACTTTTCTATAGAAAACTTGTGCCCACCGACAACTTTTCTATAGAAAACTTGTGCCCACCGACAACTTTTCTATAGAAAACTTGTGCCCACCGACAACTTTTCTATAGAAAACTTGTGCCCACCGACAACTTTTCTATAGAAAACTTGTGCCCACCGACAACTTTTCTATAGAAAACTTGTGCCCACCGACAACTTTTCTATAGAAAACTTGTGCCCACCGACAACTTTTCTATAGAAAACTTGTGCCCACCGACAACTTTTCTATAGAAAACTTGTGCCCACCGACAACTTTTCTATAGAAAACTTGTGCCCACCGACAACTTTTCTATAGAAAACTTGTGCCCACCGACAACTTTTCTATAGAAAACTTGTGCCCACCGACAACTTTTCTATAGAAAACTTGTGCCCACCGACAACTTTTCTATAGAAAACTTGTGCCCACCGACAACTTTTCTATAGAAAACTTGTGCCCACCGACAACTTTTCTATAGAAAACTTGTGCCCACCGACAACTTTTCTATAGAAAACTTGTGCCCACCGACAACTTTTTTATAGAAAACTTGTGCCCACCGACAACTTTTTTATGGAAATCTCTTCCTACGGTTAATTTCTATAGACATTTTCTCAATAAAGGACAATGAAAGAAAAATTTTGTATACAAATTTTTTCTATGAAAGTAAAATTTTCTATAGAACTTTTTCAATGAAAGGACGATTTTCTATAGAATTTGTTTCTATGAAAGAAAAACCTTCTACGAAATTTTTTATAAAATGTTTTCTACAAAAGTAAAATTTTCTATGAACATTTTTCCTATGAACGAAAAATTTTCTATAGAAATTTTTCCTATGAACGAAAAATTTTCTATAGAAATTTTTTCCATGAACGAAAAATTTTCTATAGAAATTTTTTCCATGAACGAAAAATTTTCTATAGAAATTTTTTCTATGAACGAAAAATTTTCTATAGAAATTTTTTCTATGAACGAAAAATTTTCTATAGAAATGTTTTCTATGAACGAAAAATTTTCTATAGAAATTTTTTCTATGAACGAAAAATTTTCTATCGAAATTTTTTCTATGGACGAAAAATTTTCTATCGAAATTTTTCTAATGGACGAAAAATTTTCTTTCGAAATTTTTTCTATGGACGAAAAATTTTCTAAAGAAATTTTTTCTATGAATGAAAAATTTTCTAAAGAAATTTTTTCTATGAACGAAAAATTTTCTAAAGGATTTTTTTCTATGAGCGAAAAATTTTCTATGAATGAAAAATTTTTTATAGAAAAATGTTTTGTAGAAATTTTTTCTATGAAGGAAAAATTTTCTATAGACTTTTTCTATGAAGGAAAAATTTTCTATGGAATTTTTTCCTATGAAAGAAAAACCTTCTGTAGAAATTTTTTCTATGAATGAAGGTTTTCAGTGGATTTTTTTTTTCTATAAACAAAAAATTTTCTATTAAAAGTTTTTCCATGAAGTTTTTCTTTAGAAATTTTTTATATGAGAGAAAAATTTTCTCTAGAAATGTTTTCTATGAAAGGAAAATTTTCTATAGAAATTTATCTATGAAAAAAAAATTCTATAGACATTTTTTGCTATGAAAGAAAAATTTTGTATATAATTTTTTTCTATGAAAGAAAACATTTTTATAGATCATTTTTCTATGAAAGAAACATTTTTTATATAATTTTTTTTATGAAAGAATTATTTTCTATAGAAATTTTCTTTAGTAGAATAATTTATTATTGAAGAAATCACTGGCTTAATGATTTATTTGACCCACTGTACTCTGTCTTCTTGTTTGTCTTTGCAACGTTTTGACGATTCTTAACCTTTTTTTGGCTATCGTTAACTGTTTGACCATTAAACCTTCTTCTGTTGATCTTTCTTCACTTCTCCTCTTTCGTCTTTTGTCATAGAAATGGCTTGGAAAAGAAAGAAAAAGAAAGACTATTAACAAAAAAGTTGAGTATGGTTAATGTAGTCATGTCACATATGAAAGTGAATCAGTTTGTAAGAATTGTTAACACTAATACACAGGCAAACATATTCACATATACATTATAGTTTAGTAGTATTAGTGTATTAAATATTACTGTTCGTTAAAAAAAGAAATTAAAAAAAAAATCGAAATGAGATTAAAAGTGGGTTTTTATGTGGTCGAGAAAAAAACATAATCAAATGCTTATATTAAATAAATAAACAAGAAAAGAATGCGATTGTCATGTTTAAAAGTAAAATTGATTTTTTGTTTTTTGAAAATTTATATATAATAAATAATTTTAGAATGATTTAATTTACGATTTTTGGGTTATAGGAAATTTTTAAAAAGATGTAAAAACTTTTTATTGATGTCGGTTTTGTTTAAAATCAAGACTTATAACGTTATACTAATAAAGAAGTTTCAAATTACCTAGTACAAGTTGTGAAATTATTGAAAAAATAGATATTTAATATTTTTATTGTTATATAGCTAATTTAAATAAATTTAACTGAATCTATAGACAAAATCAATAACTATATTTAGGCGATAATTGCATGTGATGTAAATAATTTCCATTAAATTTATAATGATTTTGATATTTTTTTTAATAAAATTCTGACATACAAAATAATAATTGCAAAAATTAAAAATACAATTTTTATCTTTTTGTTAGTAATATGATCGCAGTTTAATACCAAAAAAAAATTTTAACAAAAAAAATCTTGAAAGAACTTACAAAACAAAAGACTTAAGAAACTAACTCATTTTACGGAGGCCTTTACTTAAGCAGAAATTGACCAACAATAATAACCAACAATAATAACCAACAATAATTGACCAACAATAATGCCACACAGCGCACGTCACAATTGATTTATTGAAGGAAACATTCGATGAGCGCATAATTTCGCGGAATGGACCTGTCAATTGGCCACCAAGATCGTGCGATTTGACACCACTGGATTATTTTCTTTGGGGATATGTGAAGTCGCTCGTCTACGCCAACAAACCAGAAACGTTAGGGGACTTGGAAGCCAACATTCGTGGCCCCATATGCTCGAAAAAGTTGTTGAAAATTGGACCTGTAGAATTGGCTTTATTCGCGCCAGCCGCGGCGGCCACATGCCCGAAATCATATTTAAACATTAATGGCATAAAATTATCCTTCCAATAAAGCCAAATTGATGGACATTAAAACGATTTTCTTGTGTTTTATTTCAATTCGAAGTTCTATACCTCTAAAAAAACACCCATTACTAGCAAATCTTTACAGGGCAAAACTTACAAATTCAGAGGATTTTATGGAACTTATGATAATGCCGAAGAAATTATTATTGGGCTATAATTTTCCCTTCCATTTTTGCTTATCAATCGTTGGATTAGCATATATGTATATTTTGTTGTAGCTATGGTTTAATGAAATCTAGAATCATGATTTAATATGATTAAATTATACTTAAGCAGAGTAAAGATTGTATCGGGTGAAATATTAAAATTAACACTTAATAAAATTAAGTAAGATAAGTCACCGTAAAGTGAAGAGTTACGAATATCCTCACTAAGAAACTTATGTTAGCGTAGCTGTAGTGTTACGACCCTACTGTCATGACAGTAACCTCCTCATGACGCTTCCTGGATCCGCCTAATATGAGGTGTGTATTTTACGGTGTGGAAACCTGGTGCTACTTACCACTATATTTCGAGCAGCTGCAAATGAGATCAACCATAAACCATTATCAGATGTTACGTTGTGGAGGCTGAATTTACCAACAGTGGGCACAGAGCAACTTTCTTGGGTTAAAATCAAACAGTTTTATTTTTATATCATGATTGGGGCGAAAGCTGCCCTTAAGTTGTTCATAAAAAGCTCCTTTTAGATCTACATCTTTCTGCTCTGTACTCATCTTTCTAAAGTGGTATTTCTTCATTCATCGAAGTGTAAAAAATGGAAGGTATGATGATGGTACAACGATGAAATTTTGCATACTTGTTCAGTTTTATATAGATGGTACCTGCGTTGGCCCCCCAATTGTTTAACTATTTTTCTTTCTAATGTATAAGTCGCAATTCTCAACAGAATTTGATGAAATTCGGCACATCCCTGTAAGTTGTTCCAAAAACTAACTTTAGTTTAAATCAACTGACTTCTTGGGTGCCTGCCTAAGACCCCCATTTTCACAAAATTTTTTAATATATAAGCCGTAATTCTCATCAGAATTCGGCAAACGTTTATTAATTGATCCAAGAAAGAGTTATACTAATCTTAGATTAGATCTCTTGACTCTTTGAGGAACCCCATTTTTCACTTTTTTTATCTCAATGTATAAGCCGGAATTCTTAATAGAATTTAAAAAAAATCGGCACACATCTATAAGTTTATCAAAGAAAGAGCTCAACCAATTTTAGTTGAAACCAGTCCATTACTTGGTGTACCTACTTTGGATTCCCATTTTCACTTATTTTTCTTCTCAATATATAAGCCGCAATTCTCAACAAAATTGGATGAAATTCGGCACACGTCTATTAGTTGACCAAAAAAAGAGCTCCACTTATTTAGGTTGAAATTTGACGACTCCTAGGGGTACCTGGCTTAGACTTACACTTAAATGCAATTTTATTAAAAAGTTGAGCCTAAACGACTGCAACACTTTCTTCTTAAATTATGCATAATTTTGAACTTTGCTCTACGATCGGTAAATTTCTAAAGAAAAGACTTTCGCCTTTCACGTGGTTATGGTGGGAGCATCGAGCTAAACCGAGCCAACTCAGTTTTTGTCCAAAGAAAAACGAAAACACTGAATTCTGTAGAGCTTTTTTGATTTCCTGATATCTCCTAAACTATATCCGAGATTAAGTTGTTTTCTTCTGCAGACTAAAACCAAGTTTCTGTATCTTAGCTCAATCGACATCAAGAGTAAAGCTATGAAACTATATTCGATGTATGAGTTACTGAGTTTGATGAAAAATTTCATCACTTTCCGTTTTAGAACATTAAGCACATTTCAATATCTTTTTTATAAGACATAATATAACTTTTTCTTGAGAACAATTATTGATCCTTAATGTCTATACTCTTCTCTATAGAACTACATCATTCGATTTTTCAAAAGCGTTGGTCAAAAAATGGCTTTTTTTGCAGCAGAAATACCATAGTGCGGCGGTATTTCTAAATTTATCGATAGAAAATATTTTATAAAGAACATTTTTAGGTCAAAACAAGTTAGAAAGTGCTAAAGTCGGTCAAGCCCGACTATACGACACCCTTCACCATTAAGATCAAAGGTGTTATTTTTCCTGTATAAAGACAAATATTTGCTTAATTTTTCCATCATACAAATATTTTCTCAAAATGTATATACATATTTCAGCTGTTTCCGTCATTTGTAATTATATGAGAGCTAGGGTCAAATGTTGACCGATTATCTCGAAATTTGGCAAGTTGATTACAGAATTCTCATTTTCTTCAGATTTATTAGCGTTTAAGTATGTTTTTTTCTCTCATTTAGTGCGTTTTGGCAGAAGAGTTTGTATGGGAGCTATGGTGAAATGTGGATCGATTTCAGTACAATAGTTTTGGTTTACATGGTACCGTAGTTTTGGTTTATATATCAGTATTTGTTTTAAATTTTATGAAAAACAAGAAAGAAAGTGCTATAGTCGGTCAAGCCCGACCATACGATACCCTACACCACTAAGGTCAAAAGTGTTATTTTTCTGTATAAAGACAAATATTTGCCAAATTTTGCCATCATACAAACATTTTCTCAAAACTTATATATTTAAGATGTTTCCGACATTTGGACTTATATGAGAGCTAGGGTCAAATGTGAACCGATTATCTCGAAATTTGGCAAATTGATTACAGTTGTTACAAAATGTATGCAAAAAATAAACTTAAAATTCCCATTATCTTCAGATTTACGAGCGTTTTAATGATATTTGTCTCATTTAGTGCGTTTTTAAAGAAATGTTTGTATAGGAGCTATGGTCAAATGTTGACCGATTTTAACAAAATTTGGTACAGTGATTTAGGTTTACATAAGCAGTATTTGATTTAAATTTCATGAAAAATATTGATATTTGTGGCCAATATATCAATTACGAGAAGTGGCACCTATGGGAAGTACCATAAATAATGGACCGATTTTGACGAATTTTAATAGCCATGGTTCCATTATCAAAAACATGATCTGTGCCAAATTTCATCAACTTATCTTTAGAATTGCGACCTGTAGTTTGATTACAAGGTTTACATCGACTCAGAAAGTGATTCTAAGCCCATTGGTATACTAAAAGTTGGGTCTAAGACAAATATTTCCATGCGTTACATACATCAGCACAAACTTATAATACCCTTTCGACCTATGGTGGTGAAGGGTATAAAAATAGGGAAAATCATAAACTCTAAAACAAAAGACTTAAGAAACGAACTTTCTGAAGTATGTTAGACTATTTAAGAAAGACAAAAATTTAAAAATTCTATCAAATATTATATAAACAATTGCAGGAAATTACAAATGGAGCATTAATCAATATATAATATAAAATTATTTTACGGCGCCAAATTGTTCTTAATTAAAAATGTATTTGGTAAGCTCAAATTTTATTTCACAACATTAACTTACGAATACGACTGACAATAAGGCATAATAATAAGTGACCTACATTTATATTTTATAACATCTGAATACAAAAATAAAAATAAAGAAAATAATTATTCTTTCCGCTAAAAACTTTAGCACTAATACACTTAAGTATTAGCAAAACAAAATTATACGTTCCTACAATTTTTTGTTATTTTATATATATATATATATATATATATATATATATATATATAAAATTATACACATACAAAGACACAAATTTTCAAAGACAAATTCACGAGTACAGGCATGCGTAACTAAAAACCCATTTACCTAAAATACCTGAAAAAATTTATATGAAAAGTAAAATTTATTTTTGCTAAAATCATATAAATATTTTAGACGTACGTACTGTCGCTACCAGTTGTTGCTGTTGTTGTTGTTGGTTTTGGCCAAATTCGGTCTAAGTATGAGAATGTTTTGTATTCCGTGTTCTATTAAGTTAAGTAACCAGCAACAATGTTGCTGTTTGTTATTGCATGACAAAGATGATTTCTTTAAAGATAATGTTGCACAGTGGGTTGAAAAAAAATTTAAAGGGAAATAATTCAAGAACTTTTAAAGGGTAAGCTCAATTATCATTAAATGTTACATGGCTATTGAGGAGAAGTACTCGAGCTTAATTTTAGAATTCGGAGTCTGTAGACTTATCAGGAGGGTAGCTATATATCGTCAAAGTAGGGCACTTCGGGTTAGAGAAAATTAGGAATAAATTGAGAAACTGTATAAAAACTTGGTAATTTTTTAGAGGCTTTAGCATCAAGACGAAATAAAATTTTGAGCCATAGTTCCACTTATAGTTTTCCTTATTAAGTTTCCTTTTCAAAAATTATAAATACTATATATCGAGAGCTTATATTTAATACTGTCTATGAACCAATTTTTTCAAAATAACTTTTCGTTGGAAAACTGTTTTTAATACCTTTCACCACCATAGGTGGAAAGGGTATTATAAGTTTGTGCTGATGTATGCAACGCATACAAATATTTGTCTTAGACCATCCTTTTAGTATACCAATGGACTTAGAATCACTTTCTGAGTCGATTTAGTGATGTCAGTACGTCCGTCCGTCTGGCTGGATGAATGGCTGGCTAGACCCCATATAAACTATGTAATCAAAGTAGAGGTCGCAACTCCAAAGATAATTTAATGAAATTTGGCACAGGTCAGTTTTTTGATAGTGGGACCATGGCTATTGAAATTCGCAAAAATCGGTCCATTATTTATGAAACCTCCCATAGGTCCCACTTCCCGGAATTGATATTTTGGCCACAAATATCAATATTTTTTCATGAAATTTAAACCAAATACTGCTTATGTAAACCAAAATAACTGTACGAAGTTTCGTTGAAAGCGGTCCATATTTGACCATAGCTCCCATACAAACTGTTCTGTCAAAACTCTAAAAATGTCTGTCTAAAAACTGAAGATAACTCTGAAGATAATGACAATTTTGAGTTTATTTTTTGCATACATAATTTTTGTAAAAACTGTAATCAATTTGCCAAATTTCGAGATAATCGGTTCACATTTGACCCTACCTCTTATATAAGTGATGGAAACATTTTAAATATATAAGTTTTCAGAAAATGTTTGTATGACGGCAAAGTTTACCAAATATTTGTCTTTATACAGGAAAAAGAAGACCTTTGATCTTAGCTTAGCTGAAGGGTATCGTATGGTCGGGCTTTACTGACTATAGCACTTTTTTACTTGTTGTTATTTAGTTCCCTTTTCAAAAATTATAAATATGTTTCTTAACAAGTTTCTTTTATATTTCAAAAAGAATGTTATCACTTTTTTTGGCTAAAAAATTTCAAAAATTGACTTTTCTCAAAAATTTAAACTTAAATACATATCGTCACCTGAAATACAAAAAGGCGTAACTGACACAAAAATTAGGCAATGATTTTTTTTAATGATTATGATTTTACTTCGATCGGAGCTTTGAAAATAACAAAAAACTGAATTTTTATTTTTGCTTTGGTTACGCCCTTTTGCATTTTAGGAGACGATATAATTTTTAATGTGATTTTTGTATAATTTATACATCGCTTAGAAATAATTTAAAATAAATTTCGAAAAAATCGGAAAAAGTTTGAATCCGATATTAGCAAAACTCTAGACCTAAGTCGTTAAAAAGTTGATTTTTTTTCGAAGTCGAATATCTCATAAACTATAGGAGATAGACCATACATCATCAGCCAGTAGATTTCGTACATATAAATATAGGATCTAAAATGTGACTTCTGAATCTCTTTTAGTTTTCGAAAAACCCGATGTGTCCTACTTTGAGGGTATGCAGCTTCCCTCCTGATAAGTCTATAGATTTACTTAAGTAATTTTTTAAAAAATTTACTTTTCTAGAAAATTTAAACTTAAATGCATATAGTCACCTGAAATGCAAAAAGGTGTAACTGACACAAAAATTAGGCATTGATTTTTTTATTGATTATTATTTTTGTATAATTGATACATTCCTTAAAAATAGTACAAAACAAATTTGGGAAAAATCCGGAAAAGTTTGGATCCAATATTAGCAAAACTCTAGGCCTAAGTCGTCAAAAGTTAAAACTTTCTTTTCGAAGTCGGATATCTCATAAGCTATAGGAAATAAACCCTATTTTTTGTAGATCTCAGCTGGCAGATTTCGTACATAAAAATATCGGATCTAAAATGTGACTTCTGGATCGTTTTTAATTTTCGTTCTTGAATTATTACCATAAATTTTTTTTCAATCCACGGTGCACAGTGGGATGGTTTAAAATTATAATGGGAAAATTTCTGTAACTTATAAACCGTTGGGCGGATTTAAAAAAAAAAATATTTGTATATAGAATCTCGAAAGCCTAGATTGTACAGGGGCCGCGCAATCGGCCCCAAAGTAATTCACCTCAGACTTATAACTCACATAAAACGATATATATTGACATTTCCCAACCGATTTGGAAGATCATGCTATATAACCAATAGATCTACAAAAATTATCACTACATACTTATGCTATTTCTAATGGTTTAAAAAAAATTATCACTACATACTTATGCTACCTCTAATGGTTTAAAAGATATTCGACTTCAAAAACTAAAATTTTCAATTTTCGTCCCATACTGTACCGATTTTTTACTAATGTCTGACCTATGTATTAACCGATTTTCTTGATTTAACATTTTCTAAAAAAAAGAACAAAATTCTTAATATTTTATTTTTATTTTTTTACGAGTAAGAAGTGTATTAAAAGCTTAACTATGTAAAAAGTTATAAGTGCTTAAAGTTAATACTTAGAAAAATAAACCATTTTTCCCTGTTTTTTGGGCAAAACGTAGTTTTAGTGTTTTTTTTAGTTATTTGGGAAATTGCAATCCACTAGCCGCGTTCAAAAATAATTTTTTCAGTTTTTCTCCACATTATTACTTTCAAATTTTCAAATTAATAATTTGAAAAATTAAAAATGAACTCAAGCCTGATAAATCCTAATTTTTCAATTAATTCAATTTAAAAGTTCGAATAATTAATTCCCAAAATAATTAAAAGCAAAGGGCACGTTGCATTTACATACACATACATTCATGTAATTTACTTAAATATGTGAACACTGTTACTATTCTATAAATAGCATCAAACCAAAAAGTCTTGTTCTTCTCTACATGCCAACGGCAAGTGAAAAGATCGAGCAAAACAAGTAATAGGAGAATACACAATCAATTAAACGTAGTGATGTTCGATCAAACTCAATGAGTTAAATTGATGATTATCTCTGCAATTTGATAACTCGACTGTGGTCGAGGGCGCTGATGACGTCCTGTGGCGGGACAGAAATTGCAATCCACTAGCCGCGTTCAAAAACAATTTTTTCAGTTTTTCTCCACATTATTACTTTCAAATTTTCAAATTAATAATTTGAAAAATTAAAAATGAACTCAAGCCTGATAAATCCTAATTTTTCAATTTTTCAATTAAGTTTTTTTAGTTATTTAAAAAATTTCTTAAGGAACATACAACGTATTTATAATTTTCTGAAAGAAAACTTCAAAAAGTTTATAGTTAATTTAAAAAACAACTTCTTGTTTATTCGGTGTTAGTACCAGAGTCTCTAGAATTAGACCTATTTTTTACGGAAATTTCAATTTTGATCCATAATTCCTACAAACCACACAAGCTGTAAAAAAATTTTACTAAATTTTTATGGGCAAAGGTGCTTTTAATTACATTGAAAAAGTACTTTGTCGCCCTGAAAATTGCCAAGCAACTAGAGCAAAAAAAAATTAAAAATTGCCATTTTTAAAAATTTTCAAATATTTTTAGGAATTCTGGAATTTGTGTTACTAAAAATATATTTTTTTTTAATTTTAGTATATTTTTCCTTAAGAAGTTTTATACCATCGCATTAAATTTTCATTAAAATATATTCATAAATAATTTTTATAATCCAAAATATATTATTGTTAATACAAGTTATCTACCAAAAATGTTATTTGATTTTTTAATTCTTCATCTTTTTATCCTTTAGATTGATATATATATATTTCATTTCAAACTTGGTCTATCAATTTAAAACAAAGGCGTTACTGGCCAACTGGTGCCTTTTTTCGATTTAAAGATCCGCTAAGAACAGATTTTTAAAAATTTGGCCTTGTGGGGGATAAAAAAGGGAAAATTCAACAACTCTATAATTCCCAAACTAAAAACAATAGAACCAAAATTGAAATCGAGTTTGGATCAGTTACAAAAATAACAGTACAAGTGGTAAGTACTTTTCGAAAAAAGGGGAGAAAAGGGCAAAAAGAGATGGGTGAAAAGTTTACATAGCATTCTTTATCATGTAATAAAATAAAAACAAGTTTTGGTACTTTTTTGTGTCTTTGGAATCAATGAACCGTATCGACAAACATAAAAAATATCAAAAATGGGGAAAAGGCTAGAATATTCTTTGTGTGGAGGTACTGGCGAAGCAAATGCATATCAACATATTTGTTAGCAATTTAATGAATATCGCATGTATTTAAGTGACAATCATCCTTTGATTGGCTGTGGTTTGTTTCTTGGTGTAGGTAGATTACATTTTTTCCAGTCCGCAATTCGGTCATTTCATGATGTTAGGGTATACAAGCTTCATTTGTCCAAATAGCGTTTTCTCTATACCTATACCACAAACATCACAAAAAACTGAAAATTTTTATTCAAATAATTTTCTTTAATAATTTTTATTTTATTTTTTTATTTGATTTTTGATGTTTCAAAAAAAATTCAAATGAAATAATCAGGGGTGTCATAGAAACCAAGTCAGTTTTTTAATCAGGGGTGTCATAGAAACCAATTTCATTGGTATTGGTTTTGAAAACGACAAAAAAATTAAATTATTGTCATGAATTCCAATATTAATGTTCGAGCTACATTTTCTATTGGTTTTATGTGTCACAGAAAATAATATTATTGGTTTAGTATTGGAAATAAACCAAGCAACTTACAGTTAACAGATTTCATTTCAAAATTGGTATATCTATTTAAAACAAAGGCATTACTGGCCAGCTGGTGCCTTTTCGATTAAAAGATCCACTTAGAACAAATTTTTGATAATTCGGCAAACTAAAAACAATAGGGTATACAAGCTTCATTTGTCCAAATAGCAGCGTTTTTTTTTATACCTATACCACAAACATCGCAAAAAACTGAACATTTTTCTTCAAATTATTTTTTTTATTAATTTTTATTTTATTTGATTTTTGATGTTTCACAAAAAATTCAAATGAAATAATAAACAATTGATTCGAACATTTTGTTTGATTTCAAACCAATAATAACAAAATCGACTTGGTTTCATAACACCAAATAATACCAGTATTGGTTTTCAAAACCGAGAAATTTAAAAACCGACTTGGTTTCTATGACACCCCTGAATTTCTCGGTTTTGAAAACCAATACTGGTTATATTTGGTGTCATGAAACCAAGTCGGTTTTGTTGTTATTGGTTTTAAATCAAACAAAATGTTGGAATCAATTGTTTATTATTTCATTTGAAACATCAAAAATCAAATAAAAAACTAAAATAAAAATTATTAAAGAAAATTATTTGAAGAAAAACTTTCAGTTTTTTGTGATGTTTGTGGTATAGGTATAAAGAAAACGCTGCTATTTGGACAAATGAAGCTTGTATACCCCAACATCATGAAATGACCGAATTGCGGACTGGAAAAAATGTAACCTAGGACGATTGTCACTTACATGCGATATGCAAGTACCTCAACACAAAGAATATTCTGGCCTTACATTTTTCCCCATTTTTGATATTTTTTATGTTTGTCGATACGGTTCATTGATTCCAAAGACAAAAAGTACCAAAACTTGTTTTTATCTTATTACATGATAAAAAATAAATTTTTCACCCATCTCTTTTTATTTGAAAGTTAATGCTAAAAAGTACCAAAAATATTTTTCTCTTTTTCTCCCCTTGATTCGAAAAGTATTTACCCCTTGTACTGTTATTTTTTATTATTTTTGTAACTGATCCAAACTCGATTTCAATTTTGGTTCTATTGTTTTTAGTTTGGGAATTATAGCGTTATTGAAATTTCCCTTTTTTATCCCCCACAGGGCCAAATTTTCAAAAATCTCTTCTTAGTGGATCTTTAAATCGAAAAAGGCACCAGTTGGCCAGTAACGCTTTTGTTTTAAATTGATAGACCAATTTTGAAATGAAATCTGTTAACTGTAAGTTGCTTGGTTTATTTCCAATACAAAACCAATAATATTATTTTCTGTGACACATAAAACCAATAGAAAATTTAGCTCGAACATTAATATTGGAATTCATGACACCAAATTAATTTTTTTGTCGTTTTTAAAACCAATACTAATGAAATTGGTTTCTATGACACCGCTGAATAAAAAAATTGATTCGAACATTTTGTTTGATTTAAAACCAATAATAACAAAACCGACTTGGTTTCATGACACCAAATATAACCGGTATTGGTTTTCAAAACCGAGAAATTTAAAAACTGTCTTGGTTTCTATGACACCCCTGAATAAGTCTATATTCCCAACTAAAATGTATGTACACTCAGAAAAAAGACATGTACTAAATTTGAGGAAAAAAAATTCCTATTTTTATGGAAAAAAATTTCCTCATTCAGAGTAAATTTTTACTCAAAACTAGGAAAAATTATTACAGTCTAGTAAAAAATAATACATTTAAATAAAAAAAAAATATACTAAAAATTAGTTAATATTTTTCCATAAAAAAATTGCATGATTTTTGTTAAATATTATTTATTTTAGGGAAATTTTTGTTAAAAGCTAGTAAATATGTCCTAAATTTTAGTTCATCATATCGTAAAACTAGGAAATATTTAGTTTATTTCAAAAAAATTTAATTAGTAAATGATTTACTCAAAAATAGTTCATAAAATTGTACTTACTTAAAATCTGGAAGTTGTTGTCATAAATTTAAGTTCATTATTTTCCTAATTACTAAAAAGTTATACTTAAATTTAGAAAATTTTTCTCAAAAAAAGAAAAATTTATTTAAAATTAGTTAAGATAAATTACAACGTCCAATAATATAAAATTTTCTATTAATAAGTATAATTGTAATAATTTATTGAAAGTTATATATTTGTATTTAGGACAATTTTCCTAAAAAATAGTTCAGATAAATCAGAATAAATCATGTTTAAATTTATGAAGTAATTAGGAAATTTTTAATAAATTCTTAAAAGTTATATACCTATATTTAAGAAAAATTTCCTAAAAATTAGTTCATATATGAAAAATAAATGTCAATAAATTATTTTAATTTATAATTTATTTTCAATTTTAGTCCGTGTTAGTTTGTTTTACAAATTTCGTTATAAACCGCGTTGTTTTGTGATATTTGTGATTTAAAAAATATTTGTGTTGTGTAAAATTAAAGCGAGATGTATGAAAAAATGAAATTATAGCTGTAATTTAAATCATAACACTAAATTCTTTTTTAGCAGTGAGGGTATTCTAACGGACATTTCATAATGTTATCGATATTTGCGAAGACTGTTGTATAAGATGCGCTTGGATATCTATGTCCATATAATGGTAAGTCTATTCATTTCTTATACTTTATGACTTTTTAATTAAATAATTGTGTTTGTTGTCTTTGGCAAAAGTGCTACTTGGAACGATTATTTGGCTGGCGATGACCGGGAAGGCAATGATAGGGCTAAACAGAAGGAGCCAGGTTACTGAAACTTGGCAAACACATTCATCACTTCTTGGAAAATTTTGTAATTGAAATTGCGCGAAATCGGTTTACATCATAGCTCCATTATAACCTTGCAAATTGTAACAGGTATGTTGATAAAATTTTGTGTATAGAAGTTTTATACAAGCACTAGGCAGAATATAAAATTTCATCGAAATCGGACCATATTGAAACGTAGCTCCCATACAAAACACTTATGGAAGCGTCCTAAATTCCATCTAAAATATACTTAGATGTCAATAAATGAAACCTCAATAGCAAATTTACGAAACACACAAAAATACCAAAATAAGGGGCTTATGTCCGTCTGTCCGTCAAATAAAAGCCCGATAGCGCCTTAACAAAATGAGGTAGATGGACAAAATTTTACAAAAGATAACTATCAATCAATGTGAAGTCCTGACTTTATATACAGTGAATGCATAAGGAACAAAATATATGGACCTGTCGTATTACTATCAACGGTTTGGCCTTACTACATATTACGTACAACGAAAAGTTTTTAACAGATTATTAATGTAAAGCTACAACAGGTTATGAGACAAAATTTTTGGCAAATAAATACTAGGGAAACCATTTTGATACTTTAAAATGTTGAACTATAAAACTACTGCAACCGAAGATATTCCAAAGATTTCACAAATTTGATCGAATTTGAATCACATTTACAGATTGTTGTCAAAATCTCGAGCCGAGGTTCCACATCACCACCTTAACATTTTTTAGCATTTGTTTTCTTCAAATGAAAAAAGTCAACGGACTTTTTGTTAATAAACTTTTTGAAGAACCATGTAAGTGCTGCCCTAGAATACTGCTTCAGCAGTTTTATATTAGGGTGGGTCGCTTTTTAATGTTTGCCAGGAGGTTGTTATATACATAGTAAATATCATAGTTCAACATCAATTTAAAAAAAGGGACTTAAATATTCCCAACAGCGATTTTCTTGGATTTAGTTAAAATTTTTTTATTATAAAAAAATTAATGGACAAGTATTTAAGGTAAATACATTTTCAAATTGAGCTTTTGCGTAATGCATTGATAATTATCTAAAATTAAAAAAATCGTATATGTGTTTTACAGTAACATTTAATTATAGCGCTTACAGTAAGGGACAGAACTTAACACGTTATTTATTAATACAAAATCGAAATAATTTTAGGTAAAATTCAAAAGTCATTGTTTGGTAAAATTTTGTTCCATTAGCCAAACATTTTTATTAGCTCATGTTCATTGGCCATCGTGGTCAGATGGACGAATATAAACCGAACCGGTTCAGATTGTCGGCAATGGATACGTGTTGATAAAAGTGTTGGGCTTTAGGAACGAAATTTATACCAATCAACGAATTTTCACATTTAATATAATTCAATTTTAAATTTTATTTACTTGAATTTTTTCGATTTAGTAATAATAAAAATAAATAATGTAACTTATTAGTAATTAGTTAAAAAGTTTGTTTTTATATGTGTAGAACACAAACATTTTTAATTTTATGTCTCTAACTGTATGCTCTAAATAAAAGATATTTGAATATATATATATTAAACACCTATACCATATTTTATATTTTTTGCAAAATGACCTTTGATTAGTTAAATTGGGAAGACTAAGGACCTCTAGTGTTCCGTAGCCAAAGATGCCGTGCGTCACGAAGAGCGTCGCTTCCATTTTATTTTATCAAAAAATATCAATTTGACTATAAAAAGGCTTTCATATTTTTCAATGTATTATACTGCAGTTAATTCTGAAGTACGATTTTTTTATTTATTTACCTTATAAAATTTGTCTTCATTAATAAATATATTTATATAAATCAATATATATTTTCTATTAACTCCCACTTTGAACCAAAATGCTTATGTTTATATTCATTTTCAAATAAATTAGTTCCTAAACTTGTAAAATAAGATCAAATATTTAATGGCAAAGAAAGGGTAATGAAAAAAAAAAAAACTTTCTCAAATACGAATGGGGGGAAATTACAAACATTTCCATGACTTTAAATTTTTTATTTAAGTTGTTATTTTTTGAAATTTTGGTAAAACCAAAAATACTCCCATTTTTCTCCATAAAAACTAATTTGCGGCACTTCTACCCCTATGCAATCTCAATAACAATTTTGGTCACATATTTTTTCGTTACGGAAAGCATTTCTTCGGGAAAGTTAAGGTTAAATTTTTAAAAAATAGGCTGCACTGTAATTAATATTTACATATATCTAAGTAAATGTATAAATTTATATATATTTTAATATTATTTCTTATTTAATTATGAATATGTATTTATGTTATATATTTTTGTACAATTATGAAAAACATTAATAAAAATACTTTTTACCATTTTTTTGTAGTTTTACTTTAAAGGGGGAATAAATATTTTTTAGAAAATAATTTTACTTAATTTTAGTACTTTTTTCTATAATTAAGGAAATAAATAATTCAGATAAGTATATAATTTACTGAAAACTAGAAAAAAGTTTTATTACTTTAGGAAATATTTCATACTGGGAATGAATATTTTACTATAAATAAGTATTAAACTTATTTATTTTCTGACTGTTTTTCTCACTTTTAAGGAAAATATTTCCTAAAAATTATAAATTTTTTATAAGATCAAAATAAATAATTTACTGAATTTTAGTAATCTTTTTCTACTATCGTAGAAAATTTGAACAAGTTTACTGAAGTTTTTACTTGTTTTAAGTAAAAATAAATTATCTTTTAACTAAAATGAAGGAAAATTTTCTTTATTTATAGCATTGATAAATATTTATCTGAACTAAATTAAAGGAAATATTTAGTTGTTTTTAAGAAGTTTTCAGATAAAATATGAACTAAATTATAGTAATTTTTTTCCAAGTTTTTAGTTAAATTTTATTTGATTTTAGTAAAAATTTGTTTGATATAAGAAATTTTGTCAAAAACTTAAGGAAATTTTTTTCTTGGAATTAAGGAATTTTTTTACTTAATTGCTGTAAAAAACGGCTTTGGCGCCATACGACAACCATTTTTTCCTCAAATTTAGTAAATTTTCCTAAATTTTAGTTCATTTTTTTTCTGAGTGTACAATGTAATTTTATTTAAAACCTAAAATTTTCCCTCAGTATTTTTTTAAATCCACCGCCCAATGGTTAAGAAGTTACACAATTATTTCCATTCTATTTTTAAACCATCCCACTGTGCTGTATTTTGGTGATTTTGCTCTAGTCGTATGAAGAATTTTAATATTCACCAAGATTACGTAGAAGATAATAATGTCTTGGGTGATTATGATTTGACCCAATTTTGAATTTTATGGCAATCAAACACACACACACACAAACACACTCTTTAAATAACAGAATCTAAAAATTTTATACAGACACAAATTTAACATTCTAATTAGCACTTTCAGAATCTACATAAGAAGTCGGACTTAAAAGTTACAAAGTCTATGACTAGACTAGTTATTTTGAAAATTTTAAAGTTTAGAGAAACTTTTAGAACTACCCTTCTTTTGTCATACAAAGTTAATCAATGTTTATGTAAGATTAATTTAATTTTGATTAAAGTTTTCTATGTTAATGGTCAGTACATTTTTTTAATAATCATGAATCGTGGGTTTCTTTAAAAATCTTGTTTGTTGTTGTTGTTATTCAAAAAACATTTTTGTATGAGTTTCGTATAAGTCTCTGTAAGTTCTTAACATCTTTCCTTTTAGACTTTTTGCCCAGTTACAGTTTTTGCTGCTGTTTTTACGATTTTGATACTTGTAACACTAGGATCGTCAGTCTTGGGTTCGCCATTGTTATTTAAGTGCGTTGGTGTTCTTGTTTTTTTTTTTTTTGCTTTACGTGATTATCTTTTACCGTTCTTTAGTTATATTCTTCTGTGGCTTTTTAACGTTTATTTGGTCACGGTTTTTGGGGCTGTAGTTATGGATCTTTTTATTATTATTTTATGATTCTTATTTACACAAGATTTTGTAATTCTCCCAAAGAAAGGGAAAAAAAGAAAGAATTTCTAAAGTAATATTTAAAAAATTTTATTTTCGTTTATTTGTTGTTATCTTTTTTTTTTGTTATTTGGTTTGGATTTTTTTGTTTATGGAGTAAAAGAAATGATGAATTTCATTGGAACTGAAATCGCTTTCGATTTTTACAATATGAAACGGAAATTTTTTGCTTGAAATTACGCAGAATTTTTATGTTTAATTTATTAAATATTCATATTGTTAATTAGCAGCTGTTGCGTTTTAATATGATTAGAGTCGAAAGCATTTACCATTCATTTGATATCTTTAGTTTGTGATTTGTAATAGAATCTGAACTGCGCACTTCTACTTAAAAATTTTCAAATATTGTCTATGACAAATATTGAAAGTGAAAATATTTATACCCTTCGCCACCATAGGGGGAAAGGGTCCCAGTAAGAACAGTGTCAAACGTTTGAAATATGATGACTTTTACATTTGATATCAAACGTTTTTTTCAAACTTTTTTCAAATCTGCACAGATGTTTGAGATTCACATTCATTTTCAAATGAGGGTTCATTTGAGAATAAACGCTTGAAAAATGATAGCTTCTCAAATTGAGAATAAAGGTTATTCTCAAATCATTATCAAACCCTAAGATGATTTGAGAATAATTTAAAAAATGGTGTTATATAAATTTTACATCAAACCTTATTTCAAAATTTTTTCAAACATTAAAAAAAATAATGTCAAAAAAATTAATGTTTAAGATGTTTTAATGGAATGGCATTGCATTTCAAAGAAATTCGTTATTTCTTTCGGATTTTTTAAAATTGATCCATATTTGACCATAAAACCTTGCTTAAAAAATGTCAAGATTAAAAATTCAATAATATTCATATGCATAAGTAAATTTTCTTTGTTTCTTAACATTTTTTTTTACCTAACAATAAAAAAAGAATTCAAATATGATGCACCGTTTTCAAAAACAAAATAAACAAACTCAAAAATATCGAAAATACAACGCCATTTTATTTATGTTCCACATGTAGATGATATCTACATTTGAAAAACCTTTGAGAATGAGGTTTGATAATGATTTGAGAAAAAAGGCATTTCTCAATTTGAGAATAAAGTCCCCTTTTTGTTGAGAACGCTATTATTCTTAAATCAGTATCAAATCAGTATCAAACGTTTGACCTTTGAAAAAAGATTTATTTTCAAATCATCCTCAATTTGAGAATAAACATTTTTTCTTACTGGGGTATTATAAGTTTGTGCTGATGTATGTAACGCATAGATTTAGACCCATCTTTTAGTATACCAATAGGCTTAGAATCACTTTCTGAGTCGATTTAGCGATGTCCGTCCGTCCGTCTGGCTGGATGGACCCCCATGTAAACCTTGTAATCAAACTGCAGGTCGAAATTCTAAAGATAATCTGATGAAATTTGGCACAGATCATTTTTTTTTTTTTTTTTTTGATAATAGGACCATGGCTATTGAAATTCGTCAAAATCCGTCCATTATTTATGGTACCTCCCATAGGTCCCTTTTCCCGGAATTGATATATTGGCCACAAAAATCAATATTTCATGAAATTTAAAACAAATACTGCTTATGTAAACTTAAATCACTGTACCAAATTTCGTTGAAATCGGTCCACATTTGACCATAGCTCCCATACAAAATCTTTTCTCAAAACGCACTTAATGAGACAAAATTCACTAAAACGCTCGTAAATCCGAAGATAATGACAATTTTAAAATTATTTTTTTTGCATACATAATTTTTGTAGCAACTGTAAGCAGTTGAAAAATTTCATAATAATCGGTCCACATTTGACCCTAGCTCTCATATTAGTCCAAACGGCGGAAACAGCTTAAATGTATAAGTTTTGAGTTTTAATGACAAAATTTAACAAATATTTGTCTTTATACAGGAAAAAGAACACCTTTGACCTTAGTGGTGAAGGGTATCGTATGGTCGGGCTTGACCGACTATAGCACTTTCTTACTTGTTTTATATTATAATAGATATTTTTGACCCAAACATTTTCTTTATAAAATACTAGCTGATTTTACCCGGCGTTGTCCGGGTTGGTAGTAAAAGATTTTAACTTATTACTATGCTTACACTTTCTTTAAAAATTTACAATTATGAAATATTTTTATAAATTTTTTAATTGAATCCTTTATTAATATATTTGCATTTATGTAGATTTTATTGACTTTTGTGAATGGCAGTACTCCTCATTTAAACGTTTTCGAAAGCAAATAGGCCCATAAATATCAAACAACATAAAGACAAACTGACGCAAACATTTTTTTTTTTTTTTTATTTATAATCATCAAACAATCGTCAGTCAATAGTGAAACAACTATCGAACAATCATTATAAACTATTGAACAGTCATCAGTCAATCATTCATCAAACACCTGCCAAACAATCGTCAAAGAACCATCAAATAATCATGAAAAATCTTCAAACAATCGTTAGTCAAACTATTATCAAACATCAATCATATTACCAATATCCATGCATCCGTTTTCCTATTTTAGATAAATCAAAAAAAAGAGGTCGTAAAAGTGGGCATGGTAAATTTTTCTTAATGTAGAATCCTAACTAGGACTAAAGATGAGATTAAAAAAACCAAGCCTATTTTACCCACCGGTCACACACATACAATCAAAATTTCTGAAAAATCTGTCATCCATATATGTAATTTTTTAATATTTGACTTATATGGGAGGGGTCACGCCCATAAGAGATTTTCAAAAAAAAAGTAGCCTATTTTACCCACGGTCGGCTCGGTCATCCATATTTGTCATTTTTAATATATGAGTTATATGGGAGGGGTCACGCCCACTTGAGATTTCTGAAAAAACTATGCCTATTTAAATCACCGGTCACAACTTACCATGCTGTCTTAATTTCAGAAAAATCGGTCAGTTCGGTCATCCATATTTGTCATTTTAAATATTTGACTTATATGGGAGAGGTCACGCCCACTTGAGATTTTTGCCTACTGGTTACACCTTAACACACTGTCAAAATTTGAGAAAAATCGGTCCGCTCGGTCATCTATATTTGTTATTTTAAATATATGAGTTATATGGGAGGGGTCACGCCCACTTGAGATTTCTGAAAAACCCTTGCCTATTTTAACTACTGGTCACACCTTACCTCACTGTCAAAATTTTAGAAAAATCGGTCCTCAGGGTCATCCATATTTGTTATTTTTAATATATGACTTATATGGGAGGGGTCACGCCCACTTACAATTTGAAAAAAAAAACCTAGCCTATTTTAACCACCCGTCACACCTTACCATACTGTCTAAATTTTAAATAAAAATTGGTCGGTTTGATTATCCATATTTGTAATTTTTAAAATCTGATCTATTTTATCCATAGGTCACACCTTAACATACTGTCAAAATTTCAGAAAAATCGGGAATCCCGGACACTTATATTTGTCATTTTTAATATATGAGTTATATGAAAGGAGTCACGCCCACTTGAGATTTCAAAAAAAACCTAGCCTACTTTAACGACCAGTCAGACCAAACCACACTGTCAAAATTTCAGAAAAATCGGTCCGCTAGTTTCGGAGATCCTTCCCAACAAACAACATACAAACAGACGCAAACATTTTTTATAGATGTAGATTAGGTAAGCTTATGTTGTTTATGTTGTAACTGAGATATTGTTGGTAATATCGCAAAAATGGCAGTCCTTATTCGGAATCCTAAGATTTCCGAGTCGTTCCGGTACGAAGAAGCAGTCGTTGATAGGTCAGTGTCACTTGGGTCCTAAAAACGGTCCCTTTGTGGTACCTGCAAGGGATAGACTGGAAAAAGAAAAACACGACAGTAATTATTTAAAGACCATTGACGAGAGTCTTATTCACTTCACCCTGTACCCCTGATAAATGAGTATGTTTTATGAATGTCTATACTCGCTTGATCAGATAAATCATGTAGAAAAAGCTCTCCCAGATTAAGTGCCCTCAAATTTGAGAAAGCGGACAGTAGCAGAGAAAATGATGTCTCCTCATCTTCGATGTTGTGACAACTGGGGCAGTAGTCATAATGTTGAAGGTTATGTCTTCTGACATGCAACCAAAAAACGCAATGCCATGTTAATGTTGAGATTAAATTGCGGAGTCGATGGCGGAGAAGAGGTTTCAGTGGACCAAGTGTTCTGTCTAACTACCAATTTAGAGGTGGATAGCGGTAAGTCCGTAAATTGGTCGATGTTTTCCTGATTAAGGAGAGCAATGGATTTAGTTAGTCCGCAGTGGAGTTACCAGATATACTGTTATACTCGGGTACCTAAAAAAAGTTCAAGGTTACAATGTCTCGCCATCTCGTTAAGAAATGCCCGGCATTCACGAGTAAGAACATATGTCGTATGGACATTAGATAGGGATTTTATGGCAGCCTGATTGTCGATACAGAAACGAATATCCTTGTCGTAGTTTCTATGGTATCTCATCCAATTAACTGCTTTGTAAATGGCCGATATCTCGGCTTGAAGAATACTACATAGATCCGGAAGCCTAAAACAACATTTCTTCCCTAATAGCGGGAGTCATAGTTTAATGACGAGTTTTTAAATTAGCTAATCTTAAATTTATAGCATCTTTGAGCTTAATAGCATTTCACAGTCTTTAATTATTTTATATTCTTTCTATTCATTTTCTGCTGCTTTTAGCAAAAACAAATTATTTTCTTTTCTCTTTCAAAAACAGTTTCCTATTAGCATTTTTAAAATATTCTCTTTAAATTAGGTTGGCAACGTGGCCTGTATTTGAATTTACATTCATCCTAAACATATGCTTTAGTTAATAAATTTAAATTACTTTCATCCTAAACGTATGCTTCAGTAATCCGAAAACAAATTCATTTTATATCTGGCAACTTTACAGTGCTGTAAACAGTAATACAGAAAAAACAATTATTTAATTTAGAATAACAAAATCGCTTCATTTTATTCCAAAAAATCGTAGTTAACAGCACTATATTTTTTTATTTAAAACAAATCTTCGTTTACACTTTTATTTTCCCAAATTTGATACAAAATTGATAAATCTTTTCAAAAATGTTTTAGTTTACAATTTCAATTTTAATTGGTTTCAATTAAAAAATGAACGCCAAAGATATTCAAAGAGAAAGGGTGGCGGCTGTACAGAAGGAACAAGTTCAACTGGTACAAATTGAAAAGATATTGACAAGTCTTTTGGGCAAAGTAAACGAAAGCGTCAATGAATTAAAGGTAAACAAATGATTATTAATATTGAACATACAGGAGGAAAAGGTGCTTACCCAACACTCATTAGTTTAGAATCTAAACAACATTAATCTAGACTTTAGATTATTGTTGTTGTTATTGTTTAACCAGCTTTGTTATTGTTAATATCGTAGAAATGGCATTCCTTGGTCGGTACAAAAAAAAAACTGACTGCCTTGGGAATAGATTAATGCCACTTTGAACATTTAAGCAATAGTACATTTACTTGAGGAGAAAGTTAGTAAAGTAGATGACCTTTGTCGATTCCTTCAGTTCTCCGTACCGAAACGACTCGGAAATTTTAACATTCCGACTGGGAACTGCCAATTCTACTGTATTAGTAATAGTCCATATGATTCAGTTTTTAGATTTCACTTATAATAGAAAAAAGTTGCAATTTAGACAAATTTTATATTTATTATCCATAAGAAGATGTACATTGGAAAACCTCTAAAGCTTTAAATTAAGTGGCGTTGAATTCAAATAAATACAAAATGCATATTATATTAGTTTGGACTGTTAGACTACGACATGAGTGGAAACTCAATTGGTAATAATGCAAAAAGCCTTACAACAAAATTATTTACCACCTGGATAAAAGAAGTAAGCCTACAACTTGGCGTCGAGATCGATGTTGTACCAATTCCGACAGTGAACCACCCGAAAATCCTGGGAGTCACACTCGATAGCCCTCTTACTTCGTCGGAACATGCCACAACTGTCGCATAAATTGCGATGTAAAAACAAGGTCCTTAAAGCACTAGCTGGCAGTACTTGGAAAATGGACAAAGAAACCTTGCTGTCTACCTATAAAGCGATTTGTAGGTCAGTGGTAAATTATGCTGCTCCAGTGTGGTCAGCGTCGCTAAGTGATACTTAGTGGAGAAATATTCAGGCTGCCTATAAATTACCTCACTACATCATCTTCATGAAACAAATATCCTTCCAGTAAAAGAACACAACGTTATGCTATCTCAGCAGTTCCTCTTGGGATGTCATTGGAAAAATCATCCAAACTAACATCACACAGTTGGCATCTTCCCCCAGGCATATCAAGAAAGATTTTCGCGTGTATGAGGATAGCATACGAAGATATGTACTTGATCCTTTAGATCATACCTCGTATATAAAAAGATCCTGCCGCGAAAAACAAGAGTAGTTCTGGCTCAACTGAGATCGGGATGGAGCAACGGATTAAGTATCTTTTGGTCCAGCGTAGACCGTGCTGTCCTTAACATATGCCCAGCTTTTGGTCAGGGTCCTCATGATACCCCCACATTTTTAATTGTACTGCCAATCCTACTTCACTTAGTTCTGAGGATTTGTGATCCCATCCAGTAGAAGTAGCACAATTTTTTTGGTCTTGATCTCCAGATTCCCCATAAAAACAAAATTATAAAATTGTAAATGTTAGAGCTGTTACAACAACAACAAATTACTGTATAGGGAGACCAAAGATTTTTTTCACCACCCAACCAGAATAAGGTTAGAACTTTAATAGCGCTATTAAAAAATAACAAAGCTGCTGGTGCCGATGATTTGCCAGCAGAGCTTTTTAAGTCTAGAGGTCATGAGCCGATAAGGTGTATATCCCGGCTTTTGAAAAACATATGGTCAGAAGATCGTATGCCAGACGATTGTAATCTCAGTGTCCTTCGTCTAGTGCACAAAAAGGAGATAAAAGTGTCAATTGCATATAAGATTCTATCGATCATACTGTGTGAAAGGCTTAAGCCCAAAGTTAATTGGGACTTACTAATGTGGCTTTAGACCAGTTAAATCAACCGCTGACAAGATCTTTACGTCAAATCCTAGAGAAGACCCAAGAGAAACAAATTGATACGTATAATCTCTTTGTTAACTACAAAGCAGCTTTTGATGCAATGTATGAGTCGGCATCCCTTTCGAAGCTAACAAAGTTATGCAGGATGCACTAACTAATACAACATCATCTGTTAAGACAGGTAAGAACCAACTTACGGGGATTCAGGCGAAGTGATAGTCTATCATGTGATCTCTTTAATATTGAGTTAAAGAAAAAATACATTTGGTACAATCTTCAATAGAAAACATGTGCTATTCGCATTTGCCGATGACATTAATATTCTGGGAAGCATTTTACGCGAGGTAACTGCGATCTTTTCCAGTATCGAGAAAGAGTCAAACAAAATGGGTCTAGCTGTCAAACACAAAACTTATGTATACCTTGGTACCGCTGTGAACATCAAAAACGATAAAAAAACTTCGAAACCAAACATAGAATCATACTTGCCAATCGATGTTATTTTGGCCTAAGCAAACAGCTAAGAAATAAAGTCCTCTCCATTAGAATGCTCTATAAAACGCTTATACTACCCGTGTTATTGTATGGCGCCGAATCAAGGGCAGTTGCACAGGCAGACGAAACTAACCTTGGAGCTTTCTACAAAAATCTTTGGACCAGTCTGCGTCAGCCATTAGCTGTATGTAAAACGCATTGAGCAACAGCGGCTGCGTTGGCTAGGATATGTTGTGCTAATGGATGAAAATACTCCGGTAAGAAAAGTGTCCGATAATGATCCTGAGGGAACTCGTAGAAATACCAAGTAGAAGAAAATCTTTCAAAACTTGGCATACGAAATATGCGCCAAGATAAAGGCGCATGGAATTCTAAAATATAGAGATGATTTAGATTTAAAAAGTTTGTGAACGAAATTCTCATAAAGAGACGTTTTACGACCAAATTGGGATCATATGACTTGAATAGATTTGTTGGAAGGGAAACACCACAAGGCGATGTTATTTATCCTTTAAAATTGAACGTCTGTCTGAACGATATTCTGGTATTCATAGAGGAGGTTGTTGTCATGGTAAGGGAATGTTTCATACAACACTCAAACATATCCTTTGGAGAAACTGCTTCCTATAATTCTTTGGCTTGGTGCTAAAAGGGCCAATGTCAAAAACAATAGCCAAAAACAATAGTTTTGTCCTGTCCTGTCCTGAGTTAAGATAGAGATTAGCTGTTGGAGCCAAATAAAAGAGGGTAAAGAAGGGAATATAATGCAATGATTAAATCAACAAATTTACATTGGCCCTTTTAGCGCCAAGCCACAGATTTATGAAAGCAATCTAAAGTTATGGTTATTTTGAAAGAATTAATTAATTAGGAATTAATTTACACAAAGACCTTGACGCTCCATTGGTTAATACCGAAATATAGTATTGAAGTTGGTATAAATAAATTAGAATGCCACCAAACCCACTTGCCCAAAATATTCCAGGGAAAGAAGGAGGGATACTGGCGACCTGTACAGCAGATAAAGGAGAAGGATTACAAAATGAATTTAAAAATATGAATATGGACTTTCATAAATAAATGATTTAGATGTAAGATTGGTTAACTATTGTTAGTTCATTATTAAATGAATATAATATAAATCCAACTAACCCAAAACTTTGGAAGCACATCTATATTTCATTTTCAATTTTCCGCTTTCACAACAAACCTTTGCATCTGTAAAGCAGACGAGTTAGCAAGACTTTGGAATGTCCATATTAATTACAAAATTTTGCAATACTTGTAGCCATTTGTAAGATTATATTGCTGGAGAGCATGCAATTCTGCAAATAATAGGTAGGCGTCTGTCCAATGATGTATTCATCTCAGACAAATGTAGACGCATTTAGATGCACTAGCTCTGTAGTATGAAGGACTGTCAAGAATCTAGAGCTCTATATTCAAAAGTACATATGGCAAATACTAAAATTTTGCTTGATTGAATAAGACGTAAAAGAAATGCACAATCCTGTTAAATCGGCCACTGTGTTAATTAAGATTAAAGTCTCAATATACCAATTATCTATTGATATGAAACTTTAAAAAGTGTTCGTAGTAAATTTAAAAACTTATAAATCAAATTTTTCCCCTTTTGCAGGTGGAGGAACTTCAAATAAAGTCCAGTCTTGTAGAACAATATACTGGTGAACACCACAATGACGAACAACCCACAACATCAGCTCGAGCTGCGGCAAAATACAATGAATCTTCTACACAAATTGACAATCCATTAAACATCGAACCCTCAAGTGCTCCAGTAGACATGGAGGTTATAGAAGATATTAACAAACAATTGTTGGCGATGGAATCGCTACTTGTTCCAATTAAACAAAAGAAATATAATGAAGAAGAAGAGGAAGATGATGATGATGATGAAGACTATAATGAAGATGATGACGATTATGTGCCTTCCGATGAAGAATATTAAAATGCTAAAAAATAAAAAAAGACTGAAGAGAATTACTTTTATACAGTTTATTGAGATCTTAAATATAACTTTTAATAATTTATAATTTATTGTTTATATAATAATAATAATTTAGTTGTTATAGTCTGCCAGGAATTAAGGTATTTAAGGTAATGTAATCATAAGTTTTGTATGTATATAAGTTAATTAATTACAAAGCTTTTTGTTAATAGATAAAAGCATGATACAAATTTGTTTAACTTTTCTTATATAAAGAATATGTTTACAATAAAGAGAAGTACAAAATGGAATGTAAATTATAAATAATTTTAGTTTCGTTATTAATAATTAATAACTTTATATTAATTAAATACATGAATGTAATAGATATATTGGGAAAATATAGACTAGAGGTTTATTTTGTTCTTTCGTTAATTTCATATAGATTTTTGTTTTGTTCAAATACGGTATTTATAAATAATATTTAACTTAAAGAAATAATTATTGTTTTCTTTACAATAGAGATTGCTCGAGCATAATATTTTCGAAACCTGCTGGTGGTGCATAATGAAAGTTGTTCAAAATTATATCTAATATTGCTCCATTGCCAACTGTAAATAGAAAAATATATTAAAAGGTTCTTTTGGTTTAAAATTAATATATCGAGGGTTTATATTCAAATAGTGCTATCTACAAATTCATAATTTTACATTAGAGCGAAAAAACTGTTTTTGTCATTAACTGTAACAGTAGTAAATAAACTTTGTTTTACAATACCATACAAATTGGGGCTAAGATATTGTACAAATTAAGTTTTTTAATTAACTCCTTATTTTTGCGCTTCTGTAGTAGATAGCACTTTTTACGAGTTAAAATTGTATCGTTTCAAAACTAAAGCAAGTAGATAGCACTATTTTAACAACAAAAAAATAAATATAATGAAAAATGAGACTTTTATCACAATATCACGAATTTTAATATTAAAATAATTCGTTTTTTGAATAAAACAAGATTTATTGTAATTATATTAATAGAATTCAAGGTATTCTCTTTCTTATATGACTTTTATTTACAATCTGTTAAGGTCAAAGGCCGAGCATATTTTAGAAATCCACGATTACAGTTCGTTGTAGAGAATTGTGGTCCATTTTGTTGGTTTATCACTAATTACGATGTATATTTTATAACAATTGTTACTATTTCCACAAATATTTTTAATTATGAGTATTTTTTGATTATGAGTAGATAGCACAAACATAATTTGTAAAAAAACAAATGTTTTAGAATTATTCTTCTTTCTTAAAATTTATATGACGTATGACAGATTAGCCAAGGAACACTTTTCTATTAAAAACCATTTTGGTCGAAAATGTAGATAGCACTTTTTGAATATAAAGCGTCGATATAGCAAAGTAATTGCTGAAATCTGTTTCAATTTCTACTTTAATTCAGTTTAAATTTTAATTTAAAATTATTTTGATGCAATGCTTAATTTAAACTCAAAATCTTGTTAATATTGGTTGTTTCTTTTATGGGTCTTTAAAGTTAAACAATAAGAGATGGACCAAAAATAAAAATACTTAGGACCCCTACATCACCTACAACAAAAAACACTGTACCAAATAACGTTAGAATCTATCCATAAACATAGAAGCTATGCTATACAAAACTTTCTTCAAACGTCAGTCCAATGCGACGAAAGTCACAAAATTTCTAGTAAATCTGAAGCAAATACTCTATAATAAAAAGATGTTGCACTTCCATACATTGAGGAATTGTGAAAGAACGGTCCCTGTGGCGCTTGACTTGTCAAAAGCCTTTGTCTCGGTAAGCCATATCACAATCTTCCAGGACATCATCCACAATGCCAACAAATCCTACTTCCATAATTAAGCATTTTAGATTTTAAGATTTGATTACTTATAGTTAGTTCATAGTAAATGAAGATTCAATAAATAAAAAACAAGATAAAAAAAATTTTAAGAGATGGATAGTAAATTATCTGAGTCTGTCGTTCGTAGAGTTTAGACACCAGCGCTCAGAACAACGTAGAGTCAATCAGGTAGTTTATCACGGCGTAGTATTGTCGCCACTCCTGTTTAACTTCTACCTCTCTAAACTCCCAACTTCACCGCAAGTCGTTCAAGTGGTATCATATGCGGACGTCTGCACGATAACGGCAACCGGCCATAATATTAAGACCTATGCTGTAAGGTGAATCGTTATCTCAGTATCATCGACAATTTCTTCACTGAACGTAACCTGAAGATACAACTAACTAAATCCTCAGCGATCCTATTTACCAAAGAAACCTTGCTGCAGAAAAAGAAAATAACCTGCACCGGAAAACAAGAGTCATTCTGACTCAACTGAGATTGGGATGGAGCAACAGAATGAATATCTTTTGGTCCGCATAGACCCTGCCGTCCCCAACATATGCCTAGCTTGTGGTCAGGGTCCTCATGATACCCCCACATTTTCTACTGTACCGCCAAACCCTACATCACTTAGTCCTAAGGATTTGTGGACTCCTCCAGTAGAAGTAGCACAATTTCTTGGCCTTGATCTCCTAACAGAAGCCCCATAAAAACAAAATTATAAATGTTAGAGCGGTTACAACAACATAATCCAATGAGAGAAAGCTAAGGCATACACACGTGCCCATAAAATGTATGTTTGTTTGTGCGTTTATGTGTTTTTTATTGATCTTTATCCACTTTAATTTTGCATTTGATAGAAAAATGTATGGAGTGAAATATCTTTAAATTATAGAGTTTTTGTATGAAGGTAATGGCATGTTTATTATTTCTTTATAAATGAAAATCAAATTAACTTTTTTAACACAAGTGACCTCAGTGGTGTAGCTTACGAACGAACTTGAATGACTGTAATGCTTTTTACTTTTTTATAATCGTTTAAACGAATTTTGTAGTAAAATTTTAATTTCAATCGTTGAGTAGGTAGATTCTCTATATAGGGTATTACATACCTCTCTTTACTATCCTACAACATCCAAAGATCTTTTCTGACTTGCATAGGAAATGTTTTTAAATGAAGGATGTTAAATTTTGTCATTGGTGAAATCATTTTTAGAAGAAACTACAACGTAAGTATTATATTATGCTTCTTTACTATTAAGGTTCAGTTTGAAGAGAGCTTTTAACTGTCCTTATGGATCTTATTTTGCAGAATTCATTAATTCATCAATAAGTGTCACACAGGTGCAACTTTCTTGCAACTGCCGGTTCTACTTAATGGAATGGCAAAGATCTCTCAGACAACCTAGCAAGAACTACATTAAGAGTAAGCTAAATAATTTCCTTAGGCCCATAAACAAGAGCACTAATTTGTGATATATTAGAATAAATCATTCTCTTCAAGTTTTATTTAATAAATCAATCATAAATAGATATTTTAATTTTTTGCATCTCTAAAATACACACAGTAAAAGATTTAATAGGGCGACACAAACATCGATACTATTTCTGCCTTTTGACGGGCATCTGCAGAAAACGAAATCATCAAAGCCTTATTGTAACAAATTACACGTATGTATGTGAAAACCTGTTAGTGATAGATGGAACCAAAATATTCATTACTGAATTTATAAATACATAACACTGTATTGCTTTTTATTTTAATATTAAAACATAGTAAAGGCTTTAATAGGCGGACTCCAAGTATCGATATATTTTTTCGCCTAATGTAGGAGTTCTGTAGGCGAAGACGTTTTTGTGAAGATCTCTCGAATGTAGAAACTTATCAGTGATAATCCGTTGAAACCAATATTATGGGACATAAATAAGATTATCTACTATAATTGCTTGAATCACTATTCCAGTACACAAGTTTTTATTCAGATTTTCTAGCAAATCAATAGAAGCGTTTAACATCGATTTTACCAATATACTCACCAAAAATCACCGGAAACACCGTACTGGCCTTAACATTACGAAATGGTACTTCCATATTTTTGCCATTAAAATAGAAATTCAGTTCAATGTGATCAAATGAGATTCCCACTATATCTCCCTCATCAGGAAAGCTGTGCGTTTGTTCCTCCAGAGCGCTATCATCGCTTGCAGTCTTTTTTGTGCCAATATCCAGTAGATCGCTTTCGTTTTTACCCGTTGTCAACAACAGATCTTCGTTTATATCCTCTATACCTATAAGACCAGGAACTGGCGAACCATTAAGAATCATATCTCCACCACCATTTTGAAGTTTTGGTTCATTTACGGTGGCAACCACCGGGCCATATTCTTCGCTATTGTGCCTAGTCATATTATCTGAACATAAACACCATGAATCCTTGTCAAGGCCACCAAATTTCTTATTCAAATCACACTGTCTCGTAGCCAGGCCAATGGACCATAAGCCCTTCTGTTGGATTTTCACTTCGAAATATGATTTTGATTGCACCAAAGGAGCAGTGGCCAAACAACCGCCAGTTCCCGTAATTCGTAAATAGTTTGAGAGTAAAATAACTTCGGTACCTTGAAATGGGAGCAAAGTTTTATGTTTTTTTTTTACACCTACACATGTGATATGAGTTCTTTTTTCGATTTTAGTTCTACTAACCCATATGTGCTGCATCCAAATGTATTTCGGGCTCCCGTACTTTACTGACAATTGCATTCGAATTGTGTATATTACCATTGAGGCATCTTCTTAAACAGCAAAACATTTTTTACAATTATTATATTTATTTTTTTAGCAAACGCTGTTATTAAATTAAGTTTTCGTTTTTTTTTTTTCTATAATTTTTGTTGTTTGCAAATGCAATTTTCTTCTTCTGTCTTTTTTCACCCCCTAATTATGACACTCAGCTGTTGTATTTGTTTTGGTTTAGGGTGTCCGTGTTAAATTTAGGGTTTCTCAAACGGATTAATAGCATATTACCAAATATAAGAACCTTTACCGCTGAGTTGCCTTTTTGCAGATACAGATGATGCTAAAATATCGAAAAAGAATGCCAAAATCGTATATTTTTGACGAAATACATATTTTAAAAGTCTATGATCACAATTATTTTATACTATTAGGAGTTCAATAGAGCGGTTCGCCTTTCACACTAAAAAAAAGGTATGTTAGTCACCCCCTAGAATGGAAAGTATATAAAAAACAATTCTAGAAAATTATAAATTATAAAAACAATTCTAAAACGTTTTTTTTTATTTTGTTCACATTGCGCCATTTTTAGTTCGATTATAACATTTAATATATCGGTGTTCAAGGCTCTGCAAGGGCTATATTTTTCTCTTTGATATTTTTTTACTACCACGTCAATTTCTTGTCATAAGTGTTTAACACTCGATTCGTACTCGATTCAATTAGGGTGGGTACGAATCGAGTTTTAAAGTTACGACTAGAAATTGACCTGGTAGTAAAAAACTATCAAAGAAAGAAATGTAACGCTTACAGAGCCGTGAACACCGATATATATAGTTTTATGATCGGACTAAAGATGGCGACACAGTAAACAAAATACTAACAGGACGGTATTTGAAGGTGTACCAAAAATGATTATTATTATTTATGATTCAAAATTGTTCATTGCTGGGCACTACTTTCTCCCATCTTTCGGGCAGTGTGCCAAAAACTGGACATCTTTGGAAGCGATCCACTAATTGATACAATTATTTACTTCTTGATAAAAACCGAAAGAGCTTGTTGGATAGGCCGAGTGCCATTGATCAAACCAAGGGATAGTCCGAAGAAGCAACGTCTAAAACATTGTCATACTATAAAATCACTTTATTATGTCTCTCGTTGTATTTCGGCCTTTTTACTAACAATCGCCTGTGATTGTTTCAGTCGGTTTTAACAACTCAAAACGCACTACGCCGAGCTGGTCCCACCAAATACAAAGCATGACCTTGGAATATTAGGTTTGGCTGTAAACGTGGAAGCATAGCAGGGATATCTTCACGATTTTCTGTCCTTGGGATTATCTAATAAGCCCACTTTTTCGTCCCAAGTCACAATGCGATGCAGAAGTCCCTTCCGTCTTTGCCTTGCAAGCAGCTGTTCACAAGCAAATCAACGCCGTTCAAAATTTTTAGGTTTTGTAAATGTAAAAAAAACATAAATTTATATGCAAAATTAACAAACTATAGAATTCAAAAAATCTGTTTTTTAAAAACCTGTTTTTCACTAATTTCCGCTTTTAAAATCTGCAAAAAAAAAACACATAAATCTGCACACTTGGTAACGCGGTGGGTGCATCATCTAAAATTTTCTGTATTCCACCGCAATGCCAGTCTTCGACGTCTAAATCACCGTTCTTGGAGCGTTAAAACAATCCTCGTCACTAATAAAGGCCTCACCATAGGCATTTAAGAGCATTAGAAGAGCCTCAGACGCAGAAGAAAATATAAACCTACCACAAATGATAAGAATTTGGGTCGTAAGCTTACATGTTTAATCGATAATAATTCGGATACAAATCAAATAACATTTCGATGGCGTTATGATTACAAATACCTAAGCTTATTGTATGATATCTACAATATATTTATTTTGACTCTTTACTTACCGCTACAGCCATCTACTGCAAAACGGTGGAAACAAAGTTGTACACCTAATAGTTTCTCTCTCACTAGAATATCTAGCCCTGAATGTCAAGTGATTTCCACATCTGGGAGGGAAAATCGCATAAGAAATTATGATCTGCTAAAATCAACAAAATCTCTGATCCTGTAGATGAATGTCAGCGAAAATGGCGGTAGATAGGCTTCACACTTTAGGAATATAGAGAAGAGGCAGTCAAGTTTGTGCACATACTAGAACGTTTCTCCACGTTCTAGTATGTGCACAATTGACGCAAACTTGCAAGCAAAAACATTTCAGGAATTGCAATCTCGCAATGAATTCCGTTATAAGAGGATGGTAAGGTTTTAAAGGTGGTGTGTCGAAGCGACACATTCACTCGGAGAACCATGGGCTTCATTGTGATCCTTCAACAATAGACAGAAATGAAGAAGATTGAGAAAAGTAGAAGAGCAAAATACGGAGGAACAAGACGCCAACTGAGTCCATTAATAGACCCTACAATATCATGCAGTTTGCACCATTGCAGATCCTGAAGTTCAATATATAATTTACTGCCTAGATGTTTGAGCCTTTGGTTTTGGAGCCTCGGAACGTGTTCTATCGATTCGGATGAATCCTCATCTGGACATAGTCTGCAGAGAATACTTGGCTCGAGCCTTGTCTAGTGACTTCGTTGCCATCGTATAGCTGAATGAATGAATAGAGCTATTCTACATTCTACTAGTTTGGAGGTGATGCTATGTCCTCGCAGCGCTTTGAGCGCCGCCTGGGTATCCACGTATATGGTCACCTCACTTTTGTCAGCTATAGTACCCGGGATAAGCTCTGTAGCCTTCCCTATGGCAAAAATGTCTGCCTGGAAGACACTGTACTCGTCCACATATCTAAAAGATTTCCTAACGTTTTATTTCCTTAGAAAAACATCAGATCCAGTATCGCAATCCATTTTAGATCCATATATAGAGATCGAACTGCCTTGAAAAAGCAATGTTTCGGTTCTATCAGGGATTATGTCTTCTGATGCTGTGCTAAACAGTAACTTCTTAACTAAATAGTCAAATCGTCGTAAGCCTGACTTCAAGCCTAAGAAGCCTTTTTTGTTGTACGGGGTGCGGAATCTTCTAAAGATATGAAATGTTTTTCCTTATGTGAGATTCGACAAGGTCTAGTTTGTCGCCTTCTAACATAACCGCCTTTCCATTTTTCTACCACTCTCCCCGCTGCACTACCCTCAGGTATAACTTCGCGGGGCTGGTTAGCGCGTACGCTACTTGATTTACTTCAGCTCGTGTATGCTCTTTCCGTATTGCTTCTTCTTGTTTTAGCAAATTATTAATTTCAGTTATATGTTGCCAGGTGCTATGGCATATCCAACTTCACTTTCTAGTAGATGTCTGTTGGCTTGCTACCCTTAGACAACTTTTCCTAAAAAGGGAGAGAATGTTATTTCGAGACATAATCCAGATTGTTTTGCCCAAATAGGAGCCCCTATTTGAGCAAAATCAATCTGGTAGTAGTATTGACATTGTTATTGTGCACAGCAGAGTCATCTACTTTACCTGGGTCCATCGACAAGAAAACTTTGTCTAACCAACCCTTAACTATACTAAGTCTACTTTTACATTATTCACGTTTGGCTTATCAAGTCTTGAATTTGTATGAGAAAAAAGTTATGAAAGTTTTGAACATTTTTATGAAATTTAAGGAAAGTGAAATGAAAACTGATGAAGAAAATATTTATTTGTGAACGTGAATGCAGGTTCAAAAGAAATTTAAAGAAAAACTGATCAAGTAAACCTTATTCGTGTGAAACGGGACTAATGCATTTGTTGGCGTACATTTGCACTTCATCAATTCTAGTACTTTATTGTACATAATATTCGCATTATCGATTTAAATGCTTTGATTCTTTTTTCTTTCAAAACCTAGAATTAAGAGGAGCGGATCCTATCAAATTAGTAAAATACATAAAGTTAAATAAGTTATATGATGATTTTTGAAGACTTACATCGACAGTAAACTCGAAATAATAATGTATCTTGTGGGATAATCTTTCTAATCTAATCTCTGCTTTTTTGCAGAAATTTGCCTGATACGTCATCGGCTACGACCTTTCTCCCCAGCTGGTCACTAGGAAGTCAAGATCGTCAGTGATTTAATTATTATGTTTAATTTCCCACAATTTTTTCCACTGTGACTACAATTGGAAGCAACTCTGTACTTTTTAGCAAATATAACAACTCTGCCCATTACAACAAAAACAATTGTCAACTATGTTTAGTGTTGCCCTTTTCGTGTTTTTTTTTTAAATAGTTTTGTTATTTTCCTAACAAAATTATGTGAATAGTTTAATATTTGACTTTATTGTAAAATTTGTATATTAAGAAAACGGATTCTTTATTCGAATTTTATTGAAAACGTATCTAAACGTTTACGGGTTATATATACAGATGTTTTTTGTAACTACGGCAACACTAAATGTGGCCATTAAATACATTTTTTGTTGTTGTGGATGTTGCTCAAACTAAAATAGAAAAAATCTTACAATAATTTAAAAAAAAACTTTAATTTGCATGAATTCTCGGTTAAAAATTTGGAATTATTTCATTTATAGCATTTAGAAAGAGGAAATAATAAAACCGGCAAAATTAATTCCCGCAGGCGAATACGTAGAATTTTGATAATGACTTTGGTGGGACTGGCGGCTCGCAAACTTTCGATCAAGAAACGGTAGGTTAATTGTTAAAATATTTACATAAATTCATTATTTTGTTTAAGTCTATTTGTTCTAGAAATGCAAAGTTAGCGGCAGCTTTCCCGAATGGTGTCCGCTGCCAAAAGTGCTTAGAATTTGGCCATTGGTCCTACGAATGCAAGGAGAAAAGAAAATATGTACACCGGACCTCTCGCACGAAGCAGTTAAACAAGAAAATTCAGGAAAAAGTAGCTGAACAGAATAATGGAACTGTAAGTACAGAAACCGGCACTGTAGCATTGAAGAAGAAACAAAAACGATCACACTCAACGTCTGGGACTTCAAGTGGTTCTTCCTCAAGTTCCGATAGTGAGTCAGATTCTTCATCAGATGCCTCTGGTTCTTCAGATTCTGGCTCCTCTTCCGATTCAAGTTCTTCCTCGGACAGTGAATCCGACAGTTCAAGTGAAAGCGATGGCTCCGGATCATCTTCGTCAGGCAGTTCTTCCAGCAGTTCGGATGAAGATGATGCAGCTCCACCAAAGAATAAAAAATCAAAACAAACTTCCGAAAGTTCTTCAGACTCCTCTGAACCAGACCTTTAAATACGGGTAATAATGAAATACACAAATATACAAGTAAAATGTTAGGAATAGAAATTTAGTATAAGCCAAGGGAGTTGGATATAAATGCCTAAGAAACTCTTAAGCACTTAATATTAATTCTTTTGGAAATATTAGAAGCTTTAGTAGTTTAGGTTATTTTTCAAGTACTTTTTGATATTTTACCGACAAAATTATATCCAATTTTTATCGAATTATTCCTAAAAATAGGATAATATGATCATTTAATTAGCTACTCTGGAACTTGCAGAGCACTTTTGAAAGAAAATTGTTGAAAAATTACAAGTCACTCAGTAAGTTATTCCGAGAAATTAGGGAATTTAATAATTAAAATTAAAACACAAGAAAAAATCACCTAAAGTACCTTAAAATAATAGCAATGGTTTCGTTTTTATAGTCATAATCCAATGTCAATTTAAAATAATCAACCTTCTTACCAGTGTCCAAGCAGTATCTTCGACATTTTAGTGCTAGATTAAGCAAAACAACTTGTGAACCGACGTGGTATAGCAGGTTTGTCATCCGCCTAACATACCAGAGGTCCTAAGTTCGATCCTCGGCGAGACCCACTTGAAAAAATTAATTAAAAAAACGGTACATTTATAACTCAGCTAGCCACTGGTTATTGAGTATAAGCTGTGTAAAACTTCTCTAACTAATGCATTTGTCGCTCGGAGTTATCTAAGAATAGAAGCTGATGTAGCTTATTGTCTCAGAGAAATACTCTTGTTCCAATTGAAATGACGTGGGAATTATGAATGAATAAATAAGTAAAACAACTTCTTTTATCGAGTACGAAACTGTCGTAGTCGAAGATAAGACTTCGACACTGGTAATAAAGCTGAATTATTCACCAGTCCATAATCTAACTATTTTATTCAATAAATTTATTTGGGAATTTTTAATTGTCTACTATGTCTCGGGTTTGTCTTAATTCTATTATTTAAGAGTAAAGTATCCTGGTCTTAAGTTAGAATACTATTTATAAAAAAATGTTTATTAACTAAGTTTCTCTCTGAAATTGTCTTTGTTTAATATCATAAACAAAATTAGTCTCAACCATATATTGTCGTTGTATAAAATATTTAGTTTGAACTTTGGTTATGTTAATTTTAGTTTAATTAATAAATTGTACAATGTATTTAATCAAATAAAATAAACTTAAATGAATTAATGGAAGAAAAATTTATTCAAAAAGTTTTTGTTAAAATTATGCGCCGCGAAAACTTCGAATGTTAGCTTAAAAGAAATAAGTAGAGATTCAAAACAGTAAAAACAAAATATAAGATACATAAATGATCTAAATATGATTATTCTACTTATAAGTTTATAAAAAAATTTCAAGATAGATAAAACTGTGAAACAAAATTAACATTTTGTCATGTTAAAGAACATTGGAGCAATAAAAGTGGACTTGGATTAAATTCGCCTTCGAACGTTTTTTTTTTGCGAAAATGGTTAACCAACTAACGTCCGATAACAAAGGACTTTGTCAAATTTTCACAAGAAAAGTAAAAAAAAAAAAAAAGATTCGATATAGGCGGTAACACGTGTCGAAAGAAAATATTTTCGGTACAATGCTTTGAGCATTTATAAAAAAAAAAATTTACTATATGAACGTGATCCAAATTACACCTCCATATATCTCCATTTGATATTTCATTATTTATTTCGTTATTAGGCCTTACAATGATTTAAGTTTTAAAACTTTCTACTAAATACATGAACAACGAAATAAATCGTTATTTCAATAGGTTTGACGACGCACTAAAGATTACAAATAGTCTTGAAAAATATTATTAGTACAACTTTTTTATTGGCCACTAAGTTTTACTGTGAATTCCATTTCTTGAAATTATTATATAGAAATTTAACAAAACTGTTGCCGTACATAAGGCGCTCTTGGTAAAAAATTGATTATTCGATTTGAATACTTGTAAATCTTTAGGAATTGTTATTCAGGTATGTGATGGAAATCGATCGTTTTCAAATCGTTCGATTTCAGATATATTTGTGAGGTAATTTTCGGTTATTTTTCCAAAAAAAAAAAAATCAAACCAAATGAAAGATAAAATATCAGTCGAAAGGATTAAATATTTTATCTTTCATTTGGTTTGAATATTTTAGAAAAATAACCGAAAATCACCTCAAAAATAGATCTGAAATCGAACGATTTGAAAACGATCGATGTCCATCACATACCTGATTATAATGTAAATGACTAAACAATTTATCTGTCGACAACTTTTCTATAGAAAAGTCTTTCTGTCGACAACTTTTCTATAGAAAAGTCTTTCTGTCGACAACTTTTCTATAGAAAAGTCTTTCTGTAGACAACTTTTCTATAGAAAAGTCTTTCTGTCGACAACTTTTCTATAGAAGTCTTTCTGTCGACAACTTTTCTATAGACAAGTCTTTCTGTAGACAACTTTTCTATAGAAAAGTCTTTCTATCGACAACTTTTCTAAGGAAAAGTCTTTCTATCGACAACTTTTCTATAGAAAAGTCTTTCTATCGACAACTTTTCTATAGAAAAGTCTTTCTATCGACAACTTTTCTATAGAAAAGTCTTTCTATCGACAACTTTTCTATCGACAACTTTTATATAGAAAAGTCTTTCTATATACAACTTTTCTATAGAAAAGTCTTTCTATCGACAACTTTTCTACAGAAGTCTTTCTGTCAACAACTTTTCTATAGAAAAGTCTTTCTGTCGACAACTTTTCTATAGAAAAGTCTTTCTGTCGACAACTTTTCTATAGAAAAGTCTTTCTGTCGACAACTTTTCTATAGAAAAGTCTTTCTGTCGACAACTTTTCTATAGAAAAGTCTTTCTGTCAACAACTTTTCTATAGAAAAGTCTTTCTGTCGACAAATTTTTTATAGAAAAGTCTTTCTATCGACAACTTTTGTATAGAAAACTCTTCCTATCGACAACTTTTTTATAGAAAACTCGACAACTTTTCTATAGAAAACTCTTCCTATCGACAACTTTTCTATAGAAAACTCTTCCTATCGACAACTTTTCTATAGAAAACTCTTCCTATCGACAACTTTTCTATAGAAAACTCTTCCTATCGACAACTTTTCTATAGAAAACTCTTCTTATCGACAACTTTTTTATAGAAAACTCTTCCTATCGACAACTTTTCTATAGAAAACTCTTCCTATCGACAACTTTTCTATAGAAAACTCTTCCTATCGACAACTTTTCTATAGAAAACTCTTCCTATCGACAACTTTTCTATAGAAAATTCTTCCTATCGACAACTTTTCTATAGAAAACTCTTCCCATCGACAATTTTTCTATAGAAAACTCTTCCTATCGACAACTTTTCTATAGAAAACTCTTCCTATCGACAACTTTTCTATAGAAAACTCTTCCTATCGACAACTTTTCTATAGAAAACTCTTCCTATCGACAACTTTTCTATAGAAAACTCTTCCTATCGACAACTTTTCTATAGAAAACTCTTCCTATCGAAGACTTTTCTATAGAAAACTCTTCCTATCGACAACTTTTTTATATAAAAGTCTTTCTAACGACAACTTTTCTATAGAAAAGCCTCTCTATTGACAACTTTTCTATAGAAAACTCTTTCTATTGACAACTTTTCTATAGAAAACTCTTCCTATCGACAACTTTTCTATAGAAAACTCTTCCTATCGACAACTTTTCTATAGAAAACTCTTCCTATCGACAACTTTTCTACAGAAAACTCTTCCTATCGACAACTTTTCTATAGAAAACTCTTCCTTTCGACAACTTTTCTATAGAAAACTCTTCCTATCGACAACTTTTCTATAGAAAACTCTTCCTATCGACAACTTTTCTATAGAAAACTCTTCCTATCGACAACTTTTCTATAGAAAACTCTTCCTATCGACAACTTTTCTATAGAAAACTCTTCCCATTGACAATGTTTCTATAGAAAACTCTTCCCATTGACAATTTTTCTATAGAAAACTCTTCCTATCGACAACTTTTCTATAGAAAACTCTTCCTATCGACAACTTTTCTATAGAAAACTCTTCCTATCGACAACTTTTCTATAGAAAACTCTTCCTATCGACAACTTTTCTATAGAAAACTCTTCCTATCGACAACTTTTCTATAGAAAACTCTTCCTATCGACAACTTTTCTATAGAAAACTCTTCCTATCGACAACTTTTCTATAGAAAACTCTTCCTATCGACAACTTTTCTATAGAAAACTCTTCCTATCGACAACTTTTCTATAGAAAACTCTTCCTATCGACAACTTTTCTATAGAAAACTCTTCTTATCGACAACTTTTTTATAGAAAACTCTTCCTATCGACAACTTTTCTATAGAAAACTCTTCCTATCGACAACTTTTCTATAGAAAACTCTTCCTATCGACAACTTTTCTATAGAAAACTCTTCCTATCGACAACTTTTCTATAGAAAATTCTTCCTATCGACAACTTTTCTATAGAAAACTCTTCCCATCGACAATTTTTCTATAGAAAACTCTTCCTATCGACAACTTTTCTATAGAAAACTCTTCCTATCGAAAACTTTTCTATAGAAAACTCTTCTTGTTGACAACTTTTCTATAGAAAACTCTTCCTATCGACAACTTTTCTATAGAAATATCTTCCTATCGACAACTTTTCTATAGAAAACGTTTACTATCGACAACTTTTCTATGGAAAACTCTTCCTATCGACAACTTTTCTATAGAAAACTCTTCCTATCGACAACTTTTCTATAGAAAACTTTTCCTATCGACAACTTTTCTATAGAAAACTCTTCCTATCGACAACTTTTCTATAGAAAACTCTTCCTATCGATAACTTTTCTATAGAAAACTCTTCCTATCGACAACTTTTCTATAGAAAACTCTTCCTATCGACAACTTTTCTATAGAAAACTCTTCCTATCGACAACTTTTCTATAGAAAACTCTTCCTATCAACAACTTTTCTATAGAAAACTCATCCTATCAACAACTTTTCTATAGAAAACTCTTTTTATCAACAACTTTTCTATAGAAACGTCTTTTAATGGTAATTCCATTCCCTTATTATGATCAATGGAGGACATATAAAATATAAACAAATAAAACAGAGTAAAACCTTCATTATAATTGTTCCTAGACTTATTTTCAACAAAAAATATTTATGATTTATTAGAGCAATTTTAAATTCAAGTTAGAACTGCTACAACCTTCGAACGGGTGTGTTTGAGAGTATGTACCAACATTATTATGTCGTTCATTTCTATGGAATGAAATGTCTGACTTAAGGTCTCTAGAAGTCGGAGTTGAAGTTTGTTGTTGTTTAGGTTCTTGTAGAGTTAAATGTTGTTACTATTTTTGTTGTTGTTGTGTAAGAAATATGTTGTTGGCTTGTGTTGAGTTGTCTCACCACCTTGAAACCATTATTCATTTTTCGTTGCCAACCAAGTGCTTAAGAACAACGACAATGGCAACAGCAACAACATCAACAACAGGAACAGATACAACAACAACAACATTTGCAACATTGAAAGAACATCAACAGTCGTGTGGTGGTAGAAAATTGAAATTGATATGTTGAAGTTTCGACTGAGTCTTTTTGTTAAATAGTTGTATGCCACAGATTTTTTTGTATTGCAAGTACGAGTATTTGAATATTTTTGTTCTATAAATTATTTGTTTACTTGTTGCCAACATTGTTTGATGTTGTTGAGTTAGCTGTCGCCACACTGTGGGTCAGGATCTGAATTATTTACACTAAGGGTAAACATTTCCTTAAAAAAACTAGAAATAGAAACAGACATTTTTCTATAGAAAACTCTTCTCACCGATAACTTTCCTATAGAAAACTCTTCTCACCGATAACTTTTCTATAGAAAACTCTTCTCACCGATAACTTTTCTATAGAAAACTCTTATCACCGATAACTTTTCTATAGAAAACTCTTCTCACCGACAACTTTTCTATAGAAAACTCTTCTCACCGACAACTTTTCTATAGAAAACTCTTCCCACCGACCACTTTTCTATAGAAAACTCTTCCCATCGATCACTTTTCTATAGAAAACTCTTCCCATCGATCACTTTTCTATAGAAAACTCTTCCCACCGACCACTTTTCTATAGAAAACTCTTCCCATCGATCACTTTTCTATGTAAACTCTTCTCACCGATCACTTTTCTATAGAAAACTCTTCCCATCGATCACTTTTCTATAGAAAACTCTTCCCACCGACCACTTTTCTATAGAAAACTCTTCCCACCGACCACTTTTCTATAGAAAACTCTTCCCACCGACCACTTTTCTATAGAAAACTCTTCCCACCGACCACTTTTCTATAGAAAACTCTTCCCACCGACCACTTTTCTATAGAAAACTCTTCCCACCGACCACTTTTCTATAGAAAACTCTTCCCACCGACCACTTTTCTATAGAAAACTCTTCCCACCGACCACTTTTCTATAGAAAACTCTTCCCACCGACCACTTTTCTATAGAAAACTCTTCCCACCGACCACTTTTCTATAGAAAACTCTTCCCACCGACCACTTTTCTATAGAAAACTCTTCCCACCGACCACTTTTCTATAGAAAACTCTTCCCACCGACCACTTTTCTAGAGAAAACTCTTCCCACTGACCACTTTTCTATAGAAAACTCTTCCCACCGACCACTTTTCTATAGAAAACTCTTCCCACCGACTACTTTTCTATAGAAAACTCTTCCCACCGACCACTTTTCTGTAGAAAACTCTTCCCACCAACCACTTTTCTGTAGAAAACTCTTCCAACCGACCACTTTTCTATAGAAAACTCTTCCCACCGACTACTTTTCTATAGAAAACTCTTCCCACCGACCACTTTTCTATAGAATCTCTTCCCACCGACCACTTTGGTAGAATAAACTTTTCCCACCGACCACTTTTTTTTTTAGAAAACTCTTCCCACCGACCACTTTTCTATAAAAAACTCTTCTCACCGACCACTTTTCTATAGAAAACTCTTCCCATCGACCACTTTTCTATAAAAAACTCTTCTCACCGACCACTTTTCTATAGAAAACTCTTCCCATCGACCACTTTTCTTTAGAAAATTCTTCCCACAAATGCTTCGTTAGCCTATTTGGACCCACTGTGCACTATTATTGTAGTTGTGTGTTAGTATTTTTTGTCCACAGGAAATGCAATATCAACAATTATGACATTTTGCTAAATTGAAATTTTATTAATATTTTTCTTGTAAATTTAAGACAAAGTATTGAAAATATTTTGAGGCTTTTATTGTTATTTTATGGCTATAATTTTATTGATAGGGTATAATTAAATTTATTGTTTTAAAATTTATGGCAAATTTTCCAGAAAAACCTTTTGGTTTAGCTAATGGAAATTTCGTTATAGAAGGAATCTATACATATGGTCTGTGATTAAGTAATTCAATTTAAATTATAAAGTTATAAACATTTTAGATAATCTACCCACTTCTAACAAAATTTGAGCTATACATTTAAACTTCATTAATAAATCAAGGTAAGTAACTCATTCCTTAATTAATTCATCATTTATGTATCCATTCAATATTTAGCTAGCTCTGACTCTAAAATAAAAGTTCATGACACTTGTTTTTCCAAACACAAGAAACCCATATATATTCCACAAAAAAAAAAAATGAAGGAAATATTGCACCTTCTTTTATAAGCTTTTCTGCGTTCAATTTCCTATAAACGTTAACTATTTTTTTTCGTCCATACGAATTAAAAGTAATAAATAAATTGAACGTGAGAAAACGCCTTTAGGAATTAAATGGAGCATAACATTTTCATCACATTTTAATGCAACAACCAACAACCAGCAGACAGGGCGTTTAGGAACTGTTTTGTTTTGTTTTTATCTTTTTGGCCTCTTACACACTCTATCTGGTTCTGGGTATGTTGTAAAAAGACTTAATTTTATTTTAAGTTTTTTCTTTAGTAAATCATGGATCATTTTATATGCGTAGAGCGAACAAAAATGAGGGTGTGGTTGTCGTGGTTGAAAAGCTTTGTTCAAATTTGTTATAAAAAGACAAAGTTGTTACAGCTTATTTGCTGTACGTACATATAAAAATGATTATTATATTATGTTTTTGTTGTAAATCGGAAAATGTTTGGTAGACCAAAGTTATCATGAACCATTATATGGACATATACTCAACCAAAAATTTCAAATATAGTGTGAACAGGCTTACAAAAGCAGTATTTTTCTCTTACTAAACCTTTATACAAAAAATCTTACCCCAACAAAATTTCCTAAAATAAAGTTTTTACACTTACTTTTTAGAAAAGTCTTTCTAATAACAATTTTTTATTAGAAATGAATCAAACCATTAAGAAATAAAATACTTCTATGAAATTTAAAGGTTGATAAAAAATAACCAGGTTTGTTGTCTAAGTCTTTTGTTTTTAGTCACCCCGATTAAATTAAATCTTAATATAAACAAAGTTTCGATGAGACAGATGTTTTAATTGTTAACGAATTTTATTATAGTAAATTATTTAGTTTTAATTTATTGGGTTATTCGAAAAGTAATATCGTTTTTGCCCAACATTTAATAGTATTTTTGGGAATTCAACTTTATAATTGAGGCGCATTAAAATTCAAATATTTTGAGAGCTTGTTTGAAAAACCTCACATATCGATAAACATGTGTATGTTAGAAATTTGCATCGTTTGTGCTTTGACATCAGCAAAAGAAGATTAAACGTCTAAAAGCACTTCAAAAGTAAATATCTATCAAAGGAACTGTTGCCAGAAAATACAACAAATATTTTGGAAATCTAAAAAAATCAAATACCGTTAATGATGCACTTCAATACATAACGCCAGAATTAATCAGTATAAAAGTTGAAGTGTTTCACTAAGACAATGTGACATCTTAACAAATTTGATTACTCGGCAAAACCTTTCACAGCTTAACTGGGATTCACTGTCATACCCATCATATTTTACGGATCATGTACCTTGGGCTTTTCGTTTGTTGATGTCATTGTAAATTTTTTTTGAACGGTCTTCCCGCCGACTACTTTATTTAAAGAAAGGTCTTTCCATCGTTAGATTTTCTACAGAAGAATCTTTCCATCTACAACTTCTCTATAGAAAAGTCTTCCCATCGACAACTTTTCTTTAGGAAAATCTTCCCATAGATAACTTTCTATAGAAAAGTTTTCCCATCTACAACTGTTCTATAGAAAATTTCTCCCACGATAACGAATAGTATTTCCGCCTACAAGTTTTCTATAGAAAAGTCTACAATTTAACAACTTTTCTATAGAAAAGTCTTCCCATTAACAAGTTTTCTATAGAAAAGTCTTCCTATCAACAAATTTTCAGCAACTTTTCTATAAAAAACCCTTCCCTTCTATAACCTTTCGATAGAAAAGTTATAGAAGGGACGTTATAGATCAACAACTTTTCTATAGAAAAGTCTTTCCATAGACAACTTTTTCATAGAAAAGTCTTCCCATCGACAACTTTTCAATGAAAAAGCTTTTCCATCGACAATTTTTCTATCAAAAAGTATTTCCATTTAAAAATCGTTCTCTAGAAAAGTCTTCCTATTGATAACTTTTTAATAGAAAACTTTTTCCATCTACAAGTCTTCTATATAAAAGTCTTAACTTCAACAACTTTCTACTAAAAAGTCTCCCATCAACAATTTTTTTTTATAGAAAAGTCTTCCCATTGAAAACCTTTCTATAGAAAAGTCTTTCTTTAGAAAAGTCTTTTGATAGAAAAGTCTTCCTATCGACTTTCTATAGAAAACTCTTCCCACCGACAACTTGTCTATAGAAAACTCTTCCCACCGACAACTTGTCTATAAAAAACTCTTCCCACCGACAACTTTTCTATAGAAAACTCTTCCCACCGACAACTTTTTATAAAAAACTCTTCCCACCGACAACTTTTCTATAGAAACTCTTTCCACCGACAACTTTTCTATAGAAAACTCTTCCCATCGACATCTTATCTATAGAAAGCTTATCCCACCGACATCTTAATTATAGAAAGCTCATCCCACCGTCAACTTTTCTATGGAAAACTCTTTCCAACGACAACTTTTCTATAGAAAACTCTTTCCACCGACAACTTATCTATAGAAAACTCTTCCCACCGACAACTTTTCTATAGAAAACTCTTCCCACCGCCAACTTTTCTATAGAAAACTCTTCCCACCGCCAACTTTTCTATTGAAAACTCTTCCCACCGACAACTTTTCTATAGAAAACTATTCCCGCCGACAACTTTTCTATAGAAAACTCTTCCTACCGACATCTTATCTTTAGAAAGCTCATCCCACCGACAACTTTTCTATAGAAAACTCATCCCACCGACAACTTTTCTATAGAAAACTCATCCCACCGACAACTTTTCTATAGAAAACTCTTCCCACCGACAACTTTTCTATAGAAAACTCTTCCCACCGACAACTTTTCTATAGAAAACTCTTCCCACCGACAACTTTTCTATAGAAAACTCTTCCCACCGACAACTTTTCTATAGAAAACTCTTCCCACCGACAACTTTTCTATAGAAAACTCTTCCCACCGACAACTTTTCTATAGAAAACTCTTCCCACCGACAACTTTTCTATAGAAAACTCTTCCCACCGACAATTTTTCTATAGAAAAACAAAAAAATGTTTGTGCTTAAAATAAAGACAACAACTTTATATCAAAATAATTTGAAAATCCTCAATTAAATTAAAATTTCTAATTGACATCAACAGAATTTCATATTAATTGTTATGCTTATTTTATGTTATTGAAAAATAAACATTTTTTAATTTGTTAATTTTAATTAAAAAAAAAAATAAAAATTAGATATTTTTCAATATAAAATTTAAAATCCATTTTATTACTCAGCGATTAAGAAATTAAATTTAAAGTGTGCCTTGAGTTTTATTGCAAATCAATCAACAAAAAAAAGGTAAGAAATTTAATACTTTAATGGAATTTCTTTTGTCGTCATAAAATCATCAAGTTTGTTGCTTAAGTCTTTTGTTTTAAGTCACAGATTGAAGGAAATTTTAATTTTAACATCTGTTTTATTGTTTAGACTGATGTTTGAAATGTTTCTAGATGTGTTATAATAAATTAGTTTTATTTTATTTACATATTTGTGATCTAAGATAGTTTTTTATCGTTTAATTGTCGGATATTGTTGATACATATTTTAAAAGTAAAACGTTTTTTAATTCGAAATTAATTGTTTTTGATGAAGTTTAACTGAATTATCAATTTGAAACGAATAATTTTAAATAACATTAAATCGGCTGTATAATTAGATTTTGAATGAAACATAAGGTAATAAATGAATAAGCAGATTAAACTCTAATTCTGGCAGGTAAAATTTATATTTGAGTTTATAAAAAATATTAAGTTATAAAAATGCCAAATGACTGACCCAAAAAGTCACAAAAACCTCAATAAAGAATGTTCCATATATCTTCCTCAAAATTTATCTAATGTCCAAGTATCATCCTAAAATTTTTTTATAAACTCTTAAATGAGCAGCATTAAAAACTCATAAAATACAAGCTGCGTAAATAAAATCGAAATAGGAAGAAGTTATAAAAACCAACAAATATCAAATTAGATTTTTTACTGTGTTTGCGAAATAAACACACATATTTTATATTTGCCACATTTCAGACCTGGATGTTGCAGGCGCAAGTACGAGTCAGACATTTGTTTAAACATAGAGAACATGTTAAATTTGACTTAACCCCCCACTGGCTGGATGGAACTATGTTTGTTTGCTATTTGCCATCATGATGGACACTGTCTAAAAAAAACACACACATTTAAAGCCATGGGATGTCGTGTATAGACCAAATGCCGGCAAATATGATGTAATAAATATTTTTTGTTAATAAGTGGAGAAATGCGAACTAGACACATGGACATTTACTTTTACAAAAAACTGTATCTTGTAACACAATCTTATGATTGAAAGCATTATAAATCATTTTCTTTTATAGAAAAGCTGTCGATAGGAAGACTTTTCTCTAGAAAAGTTGTCGTTGGAACCAATTTCTATAGAAAAATTGTCGATAAGAAGATTTTTCTTTAGAAAAGTTGTCAATGGGAAAACGTTTCATAGAGAAGTTGTCGATGGGAACACATTTCTATTGAAATGTTGTTAATAGGAAGAGTTTTCTATAGAAAAGTTGTGGATGAGAAAAGATGTCAATGGGAAGACATTTCCATAGAAAAGTTATCGATGGGAAGACATTTCTATAGAAAACTTGTATATGAGAAGACATTTCTATAGAAAAGTTGTCGATGGGCAGATATTTTAAATGAAAAGTTGTCGATGGGTAGAAATTTTAACAGTGGGAAGACTTATAGGAAATTTGTCAGTGGGAAGAGTTTTCTATAGAAAAGTTGTCGGTGGGAAGAGTTTTCTATAGAAAAGTTGTCGGTGGGAAGAGTTTTCTATAGAAAAGTTGTCGGTGGGAAGAGTTTTCTATAGAAAAGTTGTCGGTGGGAAGAGTTTTCTATAGAAAAGTTGTCGGTGGGAAGAGTTTTCTATAGAAAAGTTGTCGGTGGGAAGAGTTTTCTATAGAAAAGTTGTCGATGGGAAGAGTTTTCTATAGAAAAGTTGTCGGTGGGAAGACTTTTCTATAGAAAAGTTGTCGGTGGGAAGAGTTTTCTATAGAAAAGTTGTCGGTGGGAAAAGTTTTCTATAGAAAAGTTGTCGGTGGGAAGAGTTTTCTATAGAAAAGTTGTCGGTGGGAAGAGTTTTCTATAGAAAAGTTGTCGGTGGGAAGAGTTTTCTATAGAAAAGTTGTCGGTGGGAAGAGTTTTCTATAGAAAAGTTGTCGGTGGGAAGAGTTTTCTATAGAAAAGTTGTCGGTGGGAAGAGTTTTCTATAGAAAAGTTGTCGGTGGGAAGAGTTTTCTATAGAAAAGTTGTCGGTGGGAAGAGTTTTCTATAGAAAAGTTGTCGATGGGAAGAGTTTTCTATAGAAAAGTTGTCGGTGGGAAGAGTTTTCTATAGAAAAGTTGTCGATGGGAAGAGTTTTCTATAGAAAAGTTGTCGGTGGGAAGAGTTTTCTATAGAAAAGTTGTCGGTGGGAAGAGTTTTCTATAGAAAAGTTGTCGGTGGGAAGAGTTTTCTATAGAAAAGTTGCCGGGGGGAAGAGTTTTCTATAGAAAAGTTGTCGGTGGGAAGAGTTTTCTATAGAAAAATAGTATGTGAAAAGAGTTTTCTATAGAAAAGTTGTCGGTGGGGAGAGTTTTCTACAAAAAAGTTGTCGGTGAGAAGAGTTTTCTATAGAAAAATTGTCAATTGGAAGAGTTTTCTATAAAAAAAAATGGTCGATGAAAAGAGTTTTCTATAGAAAAGTTGCTGATGGGAAAAGTTTTCTATAGAAAACTTGTTGATGGGAAAAGTTTTCTATAGAAAATTTGTTGATGGGAAGAGTTTTCTATAGAAAAGTTGTCGGTGGGAAGAGTTTTCTATAGAAAAGTTGTCGGTGGGAAGACTTTTCTATAGAAAAGTTGCCGATGGGAAAAAGTGTAAGTATAACAGTTTTTCTATAGGAAAAGTGTCAGTATAACAGTTTTGCTATTTAAAAATGTTAGTGTAACAGTTTTTAAAGAACAAATGTCTGTATAACAGTATATCTGTAGACAAAATGCCAGTATAACAGTTTTTTAATGAAAAAATGTGTGTATAACAGTTCTATAGAAAAAATTTCAATATAACAAATTTTCAATAAGAAAAATGCCAGTATAACTGTTTTTTAAGGAAAAAATGTTTGTATAACAGTATTCCCATAAAAAAATGTCGGTATAACAGCTTTTCTATAGAAAAAATGTGAGTATCGCAAATTTTCTATAGAAAAAATGCCAGTATAACAGTTTTTTTATGGAAAAAATGTCAGTATAAAAATTTATAGAAAAAATATCAGTATAACAGTTTTTCTATAGAAAAATGTCAATATAACAGTTAAAAAAATATCAGTATGAGAGTTTTTCTATACAAAAAAATGTCAGTATAACAAATTTTCTATAGGAAAAATGCCAGAAAAAATGTCGGTATAAAAGTTTTTTTATGGAAAAAATGTCGGTATAAAAATTTATAGAAAAAATATCAGTATAACAGTTTTTCTGTAGAAAAATGTCAATATAACAGTTGAAAAAATATCAGTATGACAGTTTTTCTATACAAAAAATGTCAGTATAAAAGTCTTTCTAGAAAAAATGTCAGTATAAATATCATTTTTCCTGTAGAAAAATCTTCAGTATAACAGTTTTTGTATAAAAAATTCCAGTACAACAGTTTTCAAAGCAAAAAGTATAATCATCTTTCTGTAGAAAAATGTCAGTATAACAGTTTTTCCATAAAAAAATTTGTCAGCCAGTATAAGTTTTTCTATAGAAAAAATGTCAGTATAACAGTTTTCCTGTAGAAAAATTTTTATAAAAAAATTTCAGTATAAAGTTTTTTCAATAGGAAAAATGTTTTCATTGTTAAGACTTTTATCTAGAAAAGCTTTTGTTGTGAAGACTTTTCTATAGAAATTCTTTTGTTGTGAAGAAAAGTTTTTCGTTTTTAAGATATTTCTGCTTTTGTTGTGAAGACTTTTCTGTAAAAAAAACTTTCGTTGCAATGCTTTTCTCTCGAAGAGTTGTTGTTTAAAGTACTTTTCTTTAGAAAAGCTTTCGCTGTGAAAGCTTTTGTTGTGAAGATTAGAAGACTTTGTATAGAAAACTGAAAGATTGTTATTGTAAAAAATATATTAGAGTAAATTTGATGGCGAAAGATTGTTCTATAGAAAGTATTTTATCCGAAGAAAGCTATTGTTTTAATTTTTAATAGAACTTTTGTTTTCGTTTTTGTTTTCCTCTTAGTAAGTTTATTGACCTGTCACGTTTCTTGTTACCCTGCAATTTTGTCTTCCTTAACAATATTATTATGATTAATAAAATTGCTTAATTCCAGCTTAAAAAATTGAAACATGCTCTAAAGATAGCTTGTTTTAAAATGATGGTGGTCCAGAAGAAAAGTCAGTAAACGAAACAAAAATTAAACATTTACCAAAAAATTTCATGAAAACTCCAAAGTGCACACTTCTTGTCTCATTAACACTTGAGAATATTGAACAACAACAATTTCACGGACTCCAATACGGGCGGATCACAAATTCTTTATGGAAGGAAACAGACAGAACACACACATTGGTTCTCACGATAGCCGATGAGGAGTAAGAAATGATGACGATGATGCTTTTGATGATTAGATCAATTGATATTGAAAAGTTGCAAAACAAAGAAGTTTTTAAATATGAGTCTAAAGGATTCAAAAGGATCAAAACTAACAAAACAAACAAAAATGAGTTAATGTTAAGACCTAAAAAAAAAAATTATGAAGTAAAAAAGGGTTGGCAAAAATTATATGCGCCAAGATTCTGTGGTCGGTTATTGTTTTATTATGTTCGCAAACACTTTAAATATATTAACCCAAAAGATCTTTTAAACATCTGCAATATCGATTTGTATGGTTTTGTGTAGACAACGGCTTATAATCGATTAAGCCACATTTGGATACAATATCACGATTTTCTTAGTTAACATAGAGGTTTGGAAGGAAGATGAAAAGCAAAAGACCTTGCCCTTGGTTAATACTAAATATGAGAAATTTTGGCAATAACCGAAAGTTGAATATACTACAACACGAATGTTGAATGTGGAAAACTTCTCGAAGTGATCTTTCTTTAAATAAGTATCCAAACTTTTTATAATTAACAAAGCTTTTAAAATCAAGCTTCAAATAGCTTTATAAATTACATATTATAACTTATCAACATAGGACATCCCAAAGCCCATGTTAACTTCTAGTAATTGTTTATTTTCCAAAAACACTGTCTGATCACTGATCCGTAATCTTTTTAGCAAACAAAAATGTTTATATGTTGCAGTTGTTGGTGTTCTGCAAAAAACGTATAACAATGAAATCAAATCATTTTGCAATCATTTTTGATATGAAAAAGATGCACTTGTATATTTGTGGCCCAACGATCTTTTGCTCCGTTCGAAGCACCAGATGCGTGCGTGTAAATTGTATAAATAAATGCGCGATAAGCGCGTGAATTTTGTGTGAATGTTCATGTAAAAAATAATCATACTTATCGCATGTGGTTGGTTCTTAATTATGGGTTATTACACGATTTTCTTGCAAAGGGATATAAAAAATATGTATGCTACATTCAGTTCTAATGAATTTGAAACACCCTTTGGCTTTTTTATAAAACTTTAGAATATCAAAGTAGTTTGATAACTTTTGGATAATCCGATTATTTATTTATTTATTCATATATGTAATACAAAGCCACCAATAGCCAAAATAAAATATTACAAAGTAAAAAAGCCTGAGTTAATTTCAAAATACAATAAAAATTTAAATATTATAAATATATAATAACAAAATACTTATAATTACTAATATAAGCAAAATTATTGTAATTATTAGAATAATTTGAATTATTGGCTCCTCCGCCGCAGTATAAAATCTGTGGACTTTTGACAAAACGTCTTCTTTCTAAATACACAACTTTCAGTAGAGCGAAAAAACAGTTAAAAAGACTAATAGAAGTTATTGCTAAGAAAATTAAAGAAATTTTGAACTTGGATATTATACACAAATACTCAATAAACAATATGCGACCCTTTTTTTCCTTCTAAAAGCAATCGTTTTCTTTAAAACGACAAAAATTAAAATTAAGACGTTTTGTCAAAAGGATTTTAATAAAAAAAAATAGCTTCTATCATACAAGTCGTTTTGTCAAAATTTTTTTTGATTAAATTATAAAATGTTTTTAATCGCTTAAGTCAAGAGAAGTTATTTTGTTAAAATAGAACATGAAAATAATGTTGAAAGAAGTTGATCTGGAAAAAATATTTCGGTTTTATTTAGAAAAATTATTCACTTTTTCGTTACAATATGGAAATTATACAAAAATATGGTTAAAAATAATACATTTCTCATTAAATTTAATTAAAACATTAAAATTCACTTTCAAATAAAAGAATAAAATAATGCAAGGAAGCAGTAAAAATCTATATTTTGTGTTTTTTACACTTAGTTTCTTGTTGAGTTCCTTCTTCTTCAAGATCCGGATCAATTTCAAAAGAACGTTCTCCTTCGGCCTTTATGTTTTCATAAAAACTATGTAGATGAGTACTAATCAGTGGCAGCATATCCAATAAATCACGTTTTTTGTTCTGCGATATGGCCAATGGAGACGTGTAACTTACGATCAATTGTGGAGCTGGGACCTTTTGACGACGAGAATTAATGTCTAGCTGCTAAAAATCTTCTTCTGGGTATATTGATGTCTTGCACTGTAGAATCCTTAGTTTGTTTTTCTCGTATCGAATCCAACGAACCTCTTTCCACTCGAATTTTTCACCTGGGTATTGATGTGTTCAATTACTTCATTATACTTTTGCATCGGCAGCTTGTGGTGTGGCTCGTGTCGGCCACGTTGGTCATCCGGTATGAGCGCACCAAATAATTGATTTATTTTATACCCATTTATGGTTTTGATGCTCGAATCCGTTTCTCCAAATATTTTTAAGAAGCATCTTTTGCACACGCGATTTTTCTGTCCGCACATCAAAATGGTACAAATAAACATATTGCCGATTCCGGGGATTGGATGCTTTCACTAAAGCATCGGTTTTCTTCGTTTGCATCTCAATCATGTTCGAAATGTAATGACGACGCTTATTATAATCACCCAGATTCCAGTATTCTTTAAATATCTCTTCTTGCTGCTGAGCATTAATTTTGTTGTGACGCATTTTCTTGCACTGTCCTATTGGATCAAATGTCTTTTTGGGTACTTTTTTATTCCGAGATGTATAGTATTCTTTTCCTAAACTTTTCTTTAATTTAGGCCTTTGATGTTGTAGGTATATCGATACGTTGTTTTTTGCTAGATTGTGGCAAGTCTGACTGGATTAGATTCTACTAAAGCAGCCATATCTCTAACGCTCTCCGATGTTGTATAATCAGAATGGAATATAGTCAGATGATGATGGAATATAATCAGAATCATCAAAATTGGTTTCGTAAAAAACGTCTTCATCACTTTCGACATTTTCAAGCCTCGTTACCTGCTTCTAAATCGGCCATAGTTTTACTATTTTGTCTTTGATCAATTTACATGAGTTTTAATTTATTCTTAAATAAATAGCTTCTTTTTTTCTTTTTCGTTTTTCTAAAAACACTTGTGTGTTTTTAGAAACTAACTTCTTTTGATACAAGACGTTTTGTCGCAAGTAATCCTGGCGACCAATTGATCAAAACATCAACTTGTTTGAGACAAGTGGTAATTTTTCAAAATTTGCTTTTCACGAAACGTCTTCTTTCGAAAGAAGCTGTTTTGTCAAAAATAATTTAGTAAAAATTGCTAAAACTAAATGAAGACAAGCTGTTTTGTCAAACTATTTTTGCCAGTTTTTTTGTATGAATTTTCAAATTAATCTCAATTCTCTGAAAGAAGTCGTTTTGTCAAATTGAAATTGGGGAAAAATCTGAAAGAGGTCGATTAGTCGACTACATATCTTCCGATCCAAAGGTCGTAGAAATACAGGGATTAGACCAAAAGACGGGCATTAAAATTCCATATTTACTATAAAAATCTTGGAAAATTGTCTTATTTCGAGAGAAGACGTTATGTTCAAATTCCACAGAAATATAATACACTAAAACATATACGATAGTCCAAACGGTGGGAAAAGAAATAAGCAAATTCCAAATAATAATATCATCAAAATAATATTCAGAATGAAATAGTAGGCAACAACTGAAAAAATTTTAAGCGAAAGGCATTGTTAGAATGTGAGAAAATACGGAGACAGAAGGGAAGACGATTCAAACATCTCGCAATTCTAACCATAAACGACTTTTCAAAAAAGGGACCTGTGATTCGAGGTGTAAAAATTTGCGTATTTCACGTGGAATGTAAAAATCTAAACTTTAATTTTATAAAAGAAAAATAGATTACGGTAAATAGCAAATTCCTTAAATGAACAGCCAAGAAAACGGTTAGCAAAGGGTGATATATGTTCACGTCGCCCAAGGTTATATAGAAACCGTTAAACGGAGTTGAAAATGCGTTTAACTTTGTCAAAATTGGTGGAGCTAGGATTTTTGCAGAACTTCTCAAATACAGGGTTATCCATTTTACGGTTTCAAAAGTGAACGTAAATAAAACACATACAAAATATTTTTTTTATGATATTTCTTTTTGATACAAAGTTTGAACATTGGCATTATGTGTGAAACACTACATCATTTAAGTGACCTCCACGCAAAATTTTGCAAGCATTGATTCTTTTGAGGTATATTCGACCACTTTTTGATACATATTAGGAGGTATTTCAGCCATAACTTGACGAATGTTTGTTTTTTGGTGCCCAAGAGTTAAAGGCCACTACGAGAAATTACGCGGCCAGGAAATGTCTTTTGCAATAAAGCCATATTCGCTCGAGTTGAGTGGCATGTGGCACCGTCTTGTGGAAACCACATATTCTCCAAGTCGTATTCTTCAATAGCAGGCAAAAAAAAAAGTCGGTTATCATATGAGCATATCGCTTCGATTTCATGGTGACACTCGTTATATAGTCGTTTTCGAAGAAGTAAGGTCCAATAAAACCTTCGGATCAAGGAGCACACCAAAAGTGACTTTTTCTGGATATAATAGCCTCTCTTCAACTACTTGAGGATTCTTAAAACCCCAAGTACGACAATTTTGTTTATTAACATACCCACCGAGTGAGAAATATGCTTGCTACGCTAAAGAAAATTTTGTTCGAAAAATCGCCGTCCACCGCCTGTTGTTCAAGCACCCATTCCACGTATCTACGACGTTGTGAATGGTCAGCTGGCTTCAGTTGTTGTGTGAGCTGGACTTTCTATGGATGTAGGTGTAGATCTAAATGCAAAATCCGCCATAATGTGCCGTAAGACAGTCCTAATTCCTGAGAACGACGAGGAATCGACACATTCGACACACACTTACAGCGGCGATATTTTTAGCGGAATGAGCGAAACGATGATGCACAAGCCTTACAATTTATGTAACCGCTCCAGTCTCTTTAAATTTCTTCACAATTTTTCTTCAAAATTGCTTGCGTAGTTGGACAATTGTGTAAACCATAATCTCCTCTTAAAGCACGATATGTGGCTGTTGCAGAATCACCATTTTTGTTGTATGTTTTGATAATTTTTATGCGTTGTGTGATACTTAAGGCATCCATTTTCGTCAATGTCAGACTTTCAACAGAAAAGAAAAAAATGGTTTAAAACTTAGTTTGACAGATTTTGAATTCTAGTCCCAAACTTTTGAAACCACGAAATGGATAACCCGATATTTACCAGCGTTTAACAACATAACTCCAGATGCGATAGTAAATTCTTTATCTAATCTAGAAATGAAAGTAAGAATGAGTAAACTTATAATATATCATATTAGGGTCATCTGACTTCAATCGATTTGTCGGAAATGGTGACCCTTAGTATGGAACTTGGCTCGGGTGATAATGATTCTTTTAACAACTTTAAATGTTAAAGGAAATGTTTTCTTAAGTGACAAGTTGTCGTCACCAAAAAAATATAAACAAATAGATCATTTTTTAAAAAATCCCCAAAATGAATCTTTTTTGACTAGTTCGGAAGATCAAAAAATGATTTGTCGTCTACGCGACGACAACAATAGTTGAAGAAGATTCGCTCTTATGATTTAAAACTTACTGTAAAATAACAACTTACTATAAAATACAATAACAAAAAGCATATCAATAACCAATATGCACTTAAGCAAGAATTTAAGTGATTGAAATTCGACAGTTTCTAACGCTATTTTGCAATCTGATTTGGCGCAGTTAGTTGATTAAAGTACTGCTATAGTGTTGTTTTTGAAATAATATTTAACGCGCATAGATATTGGGTGCTGTAGCTTAATGCGTTAGCACGCCGACTACTAACCATAACATAACATATTACTTTCAGCTTTGGTTCGATTCCCGGTCGCGACATCATAGATTTCAAATTATTAATTTCTATTAAAATTATTAACAACTACAGCATCCTCCATCGGCTAAAGCAATAACACGCTGTCGATGAAAAAATAATATAACAACAATAGCGCAACTGTTCTAAAAATAGACTGAATGATTCTGATTGTTACTTAAAAAAACAACAGAAAAAATAATCGAAATTGAGTCAAAAATAGCTCGAAAAGTATTCCAAAAATGATTCAAAAGTTACTTCAAGATGATTCTTTCAAAACCACAGACACAATCGTAAAATTGATTGAAAAAGACTCAAAAACGAATAAAAAAAGTGTTCAGAAAAGATTTTTTCAAGGGAGTCGCTAAAGTCACAGTCTTTTTGGAATCAAAAATGAAAGTATATTCGATAATTTTAATCGTCCGTGGTAGTCGAAAAGAGTCAAATATGAAAATCATCGAAAATCATGTTACTTAAGTTTTTTCTGCGGTTAATTCTCGATATTCTTAAACTCAGCCAGCAGTTTTTGGAAACTATTAATCAAATTCGAGTCTTTTTTGATCCTACTGCATGATTATAAAGCTGGAATATGAGCTCATTTTCTGATCATAAAAGATACTCTTGTCGGGAGAAAAACGTTACCTGCCGCAACTCTTTTAAAAAAATCACATACAAGTCTTTCTCTTTATTAATTTAGAGTCACCTTCTCTGGTAGTATATAAAGCCTTTTTCGAATCATTTTTTAATCATTTATGAGTCTTATTTCTCTAATTTGTTTTTTTATACTGGAAAATTATACTTTTGTTTAAGGACCGTTTCAAAACACACTTTTTAAGTTTTAGAAAATTTTGTTAAAAAAATATTCCAAATTTCAAAATTTTTTATCGGCATGTTAAATTAGATAGATGTGGTAATAAAAACCAAAAAATTTCAGTTTAATATCTCATATGTTTGGGCCGTACCTGCGACTTGAAATCGTATAATTTCGAGAAAAAGTAAATTTTTAGACATTATTTAAGTAGATGCATAATAAATTTTATTTAAGTTTTCTTTTGATAAAGCTAAGCAATACTGAATTTTATTGCCCAGTCATTGAGAAATGTTCACTAGAACTCTCTTTGATATTGGATGAGCATAACCCTTTTTTCATAGGGGTCAAAGGTGCAAATTTGGATTTTTAGTGGCAAAAATACGAAATGTTATGTATTTAGTGGCGAATTTCGATTAAAATTAAAAAAATAGTTATTTTTAAGAAGGGTTATATTGTTTTATTTATTTTTTTTAACTTTTAATAGACATGGGAACTAAATTGACACAATTTTTTTTTCGAAAATTTATGAAGGGAAATCCCCAGAATTGTTTGAAAGCAGTTTTTAATCATATATCTGTGTAAAATATAATCAGAAAATATTTAATTTTAATCACTTTTCAAAGACCTGTATGATCCAAGGTAGATTATAATGAAGGTAATTTCACTTCAGGTTACTAAATTTAATTTCACTTTCTGACAATTATAAGGGTTCTGACATTTTCATAGAAATAAAGCTACCATATTATTTTAAGTTTTCCCTTATTTTCTGTCGCTGCGCCGACAATATGAGTTATGTGTAAAAATGTAAAAACATTTTATTGCATGTGTATCTTCATATCTAATAGTTAAACTATATTTTACTAGTTAATAGAGAACTAAGCGGGATAGTATATAATTACTATACATATTAAATAAAATTTTGATTAGCTACGTTGATGTTCTAGGTATTTAGGAAAAAAACAAATAGCTGATATTGTAGTCTCAGGGACCATTTGAAGTTTTATAAATTAATTTTGAAATTTTGAAAATATAAATATAATTTGATAAATATAAAGGTAAAAAATTATTAAAATAGAAAAAATATAAATAATATTTTATATTTTTACAGAAAGGTTGTTGTAATAGTTCTGCTGCTGATGAAAGTTCTTTTCTATAAGATGGTAAAATACAAATTAGTGGGATTTGTGCCAATATAGAGGTTTAAAGCTGGAAAAATTGGGCCACATCTATCGGTCTATGCCATATATCAAATGGGCGCAAACCAATTGGCCTATTTATAAACAGTTAAATAAGTGTACCGGTTTAAAGTGCCAGAAAGAATACGTTCGCCTTAGCAGTTAAGTATACTGCTCCATATGCCGGCTCGAATCTTGCCATTATTATTGGCAGATATCTGTGCCTATTGGTGCTTAGATTGCTTACCGTTCGTTTGGCAAATCTGTTGCGCTATTGCAAGTGCCGGTGCGCGTTGGTACAGTCATTGATATTGTGGGACAAGCTGGAAAATCCATGACTATTACCGGTTTCCAAACACATACAACACCCGTACTTTTGGCTATGTGAGAACATGCCGAATTGGCTTCAGAAGAACATATAGCATTAACACCAATTATGGAATGCTTTATTTTAAAGAAAAATCCAAACTTTGTCAAGTAAAAGTGATTGAATTAAATATCGCTAATTTATCATTCTATTATAAACTAAATTATATAATTCATTTAAATAATCTGTAATTGGCTCTTAAATTTTAATGTCAATTAACTGGAGACAATAAAATAATGTATGTTTTGTTATAAATGCAAATACCCTTCCCGCGCAGCGGAAACGATTTCTCCTATGAGTCTGCTTGGCTTCGGTTTTCCACTTGATTCAGTTTGTATCCGATGTATTTTTATTTCTGTTTGCGTATTTCAGTTGTACTTTAGTACTTTAAGGTAGAAACACAATTGGGACATATGACTAATTTCGTCCAGCACGACGAATTCGGCTTTAAAAATTCGTCTTGTATATTCGTCCATTGAACACATTTGGGACGAATAAACGTTGCTGACGCCATTTTTGTTTATTTTTCATTAGCACAAATTACGCACACTTTCGTACATATCACGCACTCACAACATTTGCAATTTTTTTTATTTTATTCTTTAATTTTTTCACAAAAAGAAAATATTTAATTAATTTTATTTGAAATAATTATTTTTTTGTTTACAATTTATAAGGTGACCATATTTTACAAAAACACATACAATTTCTAATACTTTACAACAGAAATACAGCCACTCTAAACCAGTTTAGTCGTCGTTCGTCTGCGTATGAAATAGAAATAAACCTATCGCACTATTCGATACGCACGACTAATTTCGTCGTACGCATCTATTGTGAGCACTTTCATATAAACCCATATCTTCTATTTCTAACGACGAATATTCGTTCCGAAAAATTGGTCGTTCGTTCCAATTGTGTTTCATACTTTATTGGATAAATCGAGCAATTTCGAGAATGAGATTCTTCGGGAGAAAATACGCTGTTTTTATTTTAGTAGCTTTTGATCATGTATAATTTATATTGTACACATTACACATTTTATAAAAAAAAATCCAAAAAAATGAAAATACTTTTTTAAAATGTGGTAACGTTATATTTCATATGACGTAGAGAGACAAACTTCAAAAACCCTTATTAAAATTGAATGAAAGCAAGTGAAATTACCTTCAATATATATGCCTTGGTATGATCTGTCTTTGATTAAACATCTTTCAATCTACAGATGATCAATATGGAAATAATAGTCAAATTATAAAAGTCTGGAGATTGTTTTGCAATAGATTTTGTTCTTGTATTGCTATAGAATTTGTTCTTGTATTTTAAATCGAACTTTTTTTATCTCATTAGTACGAATCATTTTGGTTCCTTTTTTGATCTTGTAAGCGATTTATCAGTTTTTGACCACCAAAAGCACTCAAAAAAGACTCAGCAAGGTGATTTTTCAAAATATGATCTTCCAAATGCTAGCAGGGAACTGCGCTGTGCTTAATATAACGAACTTGCTATATTTACTTCTGTGTAGACATAACCTGAACTTGATTTTATATTTTAGGGGATTATATGTTGAATACTTCACTAGGTTGTGATTAAACTAAAGATCTCCTACAAATTATGAAGTTATAGACGTTTCTTACTTTTTAATATTTAAAAATGATTAACTTAATTTCATTTAACTTTGGACAAAAAGTTACATGAATTTGCTTAAGAAAAGGTTTGAATAATTACCAAGATGCAGCCAAGATACAAAACTTCTTCGACGTCTGCCTGTAATCGTATTTGTTTTCGTAATCACTGCCTTTGATAACATAAATACCCACAGCACTTATCCTTTTTGACGCAAGATTTTCTTAACGGCTTCTCTTGTGTGTTTATATAAACATTGTGCCTTACAATTTGGTGACCAGTTATTCCGTACGTCAACACAGTCATTTGCAACGTCTGCCATAGAGTGCGATCATCAGTCTTGTATTAAATTCATAAAACATGATTTTAACCAGCCAAAAAGAAGGTATTTTTCAATAAATGATTTAACTAAACTCTGCTTGGACAGTTCGAGTTTACCATTCCCTTTTTGGGAGTTTAATTTGTCAGAAAAACAAACAAACAAATTTGACAACCAAAACGGCCGCGTACCTGACTCAGCCTCAGCGTACGTCCTCTGTCTGTCTGTCGGTTTATGATGACTGTTAAGATTTTGACATGATGAAGTTATTTTTCACGCAATTACTGCAATTATGCCATTAAATTTTTGAGTGTTTATTTATTATTGGCGTTGAAATAAAATACGTGAGTATTTGATTTTTGATTTTTCTCTTTGCCATGATCATCATCCTCAACGTCGTTTTGCAATTGGGAATTTTTGGCAAGAAGTGTATTAAATTATATGGTACTGACATTGAAGTGGACAACAGTATTGGCGAGTATTTCATCACTCTTTCTCAAATTGGTGTTATTGATTTTGTTGAATACACATTTATGTATAATTATAAAATACCTACATACATTTCGATATAAATTAGGATATATTCCTAAATGAGATGCGCACAACAATTCTATTTTTTGGGAGTTAGCTCATCTCCTTCGAACTTATTGGCATGTGACATCCATGTTTAAGTAAGTAGTCAATTAACAATTCGCCAACTACAAAGATACATTAAAAAAACTAGGGAAACGACCTAGCGGCAAATAGTGCAAAATACGTTCAAGTTTAGGAGTTATACGCACGATTTTAAAGACATTCATCAACTTATCGACCCTTAGCTTAGCTACTTTTGAAACCGATATTTTTTATTAAAAGTATTTTTTTTTGTTAGGGAATGAAGGGGATCTTGGATGTCAAACAACGATTCTGATTGGTTTAAGCTTGGTAACACGCAGGCCAATCTTGGTCCCTCCATCTTCCCAATTACACTTACCTCCTCGTGATATTCATCGGTAACTATCTTAAACAACCGTCTAAGGTAGTGAGCTAATATGTGATACGAATTCACCTATAAGAACTATAAAAACATAGGTAAAGCTTCGGGCTAGTAACCCACCTTTTAAAACCCACTATTACTGTGAATAACAAAAGAAGAAAAACAACCTAATGTTGAAACGCTTAAAGGGCCATGATTTGCGAATCTGGTAAGTTCTCACTCTTGACAGAGAAGGTGCAATGTACGCAATGGCGGATATACTTGAAAAGTACAAATCTGACATAACCACTCTACAGGAAATGCGATGAATTGGAAAGGCGTCACAACAACACCAAAAGGTGACGCGCGTATTATAGCTGCCATAAAAAGAGATATGAATTTGGTTGCGGATTCGTGGTTAGCCGGACGCTCAAACATCTTGTCTCCAGATTCACTCCGATTGATAAGAGGCTAGCTTCAATTCTTATAAAGGCCAAGTTCTTTAACATCTGTCTTATCTTTACCCATGCTCCGACAGAAGACAAAGATGAACATACCAAAGATTTTTTAACGAGAGCCTAGACGTAGCATATGACCGCTGTACCTAGAAAATTGTTCTAGGGGATTTTAACGCAAAACTAGTCGGGAAATTTAACCTTCACGAAATTTAGCCTTCACAGTAGGGAAATTTAGCGTTCACGAAACTACATCTGATAATTGAATAAGGTTAATAGTCTTCGCCGCGGCAAAAAACATGGTGTTATCAGCACCAGATTTTAGCATCTTAACATGCATAAGGCCACGTGGTCGTGATCAGATCAATTGATTAAAAATCAAATTGATCATGTTATGATAGACAGAATGGAATCTTCCAGTGTATTAGACGTACGATCGACCAGAGGAGCAAATATAGATCGGATTATTCCCTGGTGTCACCCGCCTAAATGTAGGCAGAAATGTACGGTCTAATACAGTTCGGAAGTTTGACCCTGAAAAGCTACAGACACCACAAACAGCAGCGACATACTTCGCTCGAATAACCCAATTGCTTGAAGAAAGCACTTCTTGTCCCAATGGTATTGCACTTTATAGAAAATGCCGCGAAATTCGTATTTGGGCACCAAAAGCCGCCACCAAAAAACCCATGGTATAACCAGGAGTTTCGCAGTGCTACGAAGGTGAAGAACGCAGCATACAGTGCAACCTTACATTCAGTAGCAACATATGGTGCAAAGGAGGGAAATCGAGAGAAAGAGGAGAAACGTCTATTCCGCAAAAAAGAAAGAAATGTAAAGACGTAAGTGTGAGCGAATCGAGATGTACTGGAGTCAGAATGAAGTCTAAAGGTTTTTAATACGGGCACATTCTCCTGCAAAGACAAGGAAGTCAACCTGGTGACTGATACGGATAGTGTGCTGAAGATATGGAAAGAAAATTTTCCCAACTATTAGTATCCGATAGCAGTGACAACGAGGACAACACAGATCCGATCCCAAATGATGGTATAGAAATTGAAATACCTAGCCAAAGCGAGGTCAAAACTGCTGTAACCTGTTTGAAAAATAACAAAGCAGCGGGAGTTGATGGGTTATCAGTTGAACTTTATAAGGCTGGTTGGTCGCATGTATCAGCTTGTTCGTACAATCTGGCTAGAGGAATAAGTCTTCTTTATGTGAAAGATTAAAACCTAAATTTAGCGAGATAATTGGGCCCTATCAGTGTGGTTTTAGATCTGGTAAATCCAACACCTACCAGATATTCACATTACGCCAAATCCTGGAGAAAACCTACGAAAAACAGATCGATATATACTAACTATTAGTTGATTACATGGCCGCTTTCGACAGCCCCATACGTTCAAAGATGTTTCAAGACGTATAAGCTTTGCAGGTATTCCTGCAAAGTTTTTAACTGATTCTCGATCAGCAGTTGAAATAGGAAAAAACCTCTCCGAGCCATTCAATACCAAAAGAAATTTCAGACAAGGAGATAGTTTATCGTATGATAGAAAATGATATACTGCTAGAAAATGTCATACGAGATGCCGACGATGAATGGAACTGGCATGGGTAGATCATTGCGAGCAGTAACTGACATTTTTGAGAAAATCGAAAAAGAATTTGCCAAAGTAGGTCTGGCTGTAAATGCAGATAAAACTAAGTTGATTGTCTCAACGCACGAGACGCTCAAAAACTTATTGAAAGGGACATACGTTTTAACGCCGACTCCGAACGGTAAATGCATTAGTTAGAAAAGTTTTACATAGCCTAATACTCAATAACCAGTGGCTAGCTGAGTTATGAGGTGAACTGCCGCTTTTTTGAAAATTATTTTTTTTCAAGTGGGTCTGGCAGGGATTGAACTTGGGACCTCTGGTATGCTAGGCGGATGACTAACCTGCTATACCACGGCGCCGGTATGGCCTAAGTAGGCATTTTAAAAATAAAGCCACATCTCGACTATCAAAAATCACGCTTTACAAGACATTGATACTACCCGTGCTATTATATGGTTCACAATCACGGGTACTTGCGACAGCAAGTATCCAAGTACCCTAAGTCCGAAGAAAAATTATTCGGAAAGTCTATGTTCCGATATGCGTTGATGGATAATACCGGTGCCGCATGAACCATGTGCTGTATGAGCTATATTACGAAATTGACGTGGTAAAGCGCATTGAAATAAAACGTTTACGTTGATGGTTAATGCAGAAGGGAATGACCAAAACTCCGATGTAAAGACCAGTTAGAAGAGGACATCTCGAAACTTGGTGTCAGAAATTGGAGAAAATGCGCTGAAGATCGAGTTTCTTGGAATTCTGTTCTATGTTCAGCTTTTGGAACAAATGTTCTGTAATAGCTATTAAAAGTAAAGTTAGTAAGTATTTTTTTTTGGTAGGATAATCTAAAAAAAAAAAAACAAAATTTGAAAGCTTATAAAAGTTTATATTACTACAGCAAGTTCAGATAATTGCTTTTGAATTTTAAAGTTTACAAAAATATTAAGAATATAAACGAGACCTTTGCTTAAAACATACCTAATTCATGTAAAAGCTTGATCCCTTGACTTTCCAGAACTGTTTAAAATTTTAAAATGACTCTGCAAATATAGGAGTTGGAGGTACTAAAGTACTACGACCTTCGGGTAGGTCGTTTTTAAGAATATCTCAAAATTTTGCAAGTGTTTCGAAATCTTTGAAAATTGTATTTGTATGTCCTCATCTAGTCCTTTAACCCCCACAAGGTCGCTTTATAAGTTTTTACAAAAGTTGCTTATTTATGACACCGTGTTATTAACTAAGTTTTGTAGTTTAACCATTAAATATATTCTTGAGTACCTTTGAATCTGAGAATATCACTTCAATCGATTTTATCATTAAAAAAGGCATTATTCTTATATTCATAAATGATTATATTAATATCATCACAAACACACTTGCTTTCTTTCTTCCTGCTTCTAAATGATTAATTTTTATCAATAAATATTCAAATATTCCAACGAGTTTAAATAAAAGTACTCGAAGAAAAATGAACATCTCTTTAGCAAGGTCATCAATAAAAACTACTAAATTTTCAAAACAAGACCACAAGCGACATTATCCAATTAATAATGCCAGCCTCCAAAAAATATTCTTCTACGTTCAATTCAATGCAAATACGAACCAACCGACCAACCAATCGACCAAAAAATATGATTATCAAACATTCATATATGAAAATGTTCGGAAGAAAATGTAGCCCCAAAATATGAATGAATATGAATAACCGCACTTTAAATTTAACAATTGAATAGATAATAATTCACGCCCCACCTTCGCACACAATACCGCAATAACTAAGCAGCCAGGAGGACGGACGCTCCATACAGGCTCTTCAATAGACTGGGAATATTGGTTAGATATAGAAGAGAAAATAGCCACTATTCAATAAATGCCGTTTGGGCATTTTAAGCCAATGAAAGAAGAAAAAAACATAAAAACTAATAATAATGCAATTTAACGCACTTGCACATGAGAATTCCATATCATATACTTATATATGTTTCCATAAACAATAGTTTCGGTGTGATCATATTGGAATGGGTAAGTATCGGTTTTTTATAATTCGGAAAATCATGCGAATTCTATGAATGTAATAAAATATGATCACCAAGTTTGCTTTGATCGTAGGGTCGAATCATGACAATATTGAAAACATGAACAAACCCGAACATTATTTAATATCTCGATTTATGAGGCCAACATTTTAATGTTTTATGTTAAACAGGGTTTGCATTTTATAAAAGATGGAACCTATATTTTAGATATTAAACCCTTGCCCGAACAAAAACGTAACCAAGTAAAAATTATTCTTTTTTTAACTTCAGGCTAAGTCCATTTCAGTCGGGTCTAAAAGCAGTGCTGTTTGACAATTGCACTTCCATAACCTAACCCTTTCAGCACCAAATACTTCTTCTTCTTCTTCTGTTATCCTTGACTCCCAGGGGAGAATAGGGCCTCATCGGAGAGAATTGGTTTCATTCATCAGGATATTCTTGCATTGATAAGGCACCTCCAAAATCCTTGTGCCAGCTGCCGTATTAGGGGGATTTCTTGCATGATTACCCCTTGGAGCAATATATTATGCAATGTTGTTTATTTCCATGCTTAAAATATCGTAAGTGCTTGGACGATGGATGATGAGTCCAAAGTCAAAAGCCACGTTTGTAAATCGAGCCGCTCGATCCGAAACAGACGTCCGCTTGTAGCCGCAACTAACATGTTGAACAGACGCTACAGTTTCGTACTTTACCAAGTAAAATTATCTTAGACCCTTAGAATAAATACGTCAGAATGACTCCAAGATAACTCCCTCTCACGTTAGCCCTGACCTAGAATCCCACTCGGGTTGTTTACCGCATCTTCAACAAGGTTTCTCAGGTTTCCAGGATGTACCACGAGAAGGTGCGAGTAGGAACTGAATACAGTTATTATCTGTTATCAGGAAACCCATGCAACAACTGCATCCCATTTACATCCCAGAACCAAATACCATGCCTGTGAATTCCCTCGATTTCCTTTAAAAGAGTGAAGTGAACAACCCTGAATATTACCTCATAATAACATTTTCTTCTGCTTTTTTCAGATTTGGAACTATTGTAAAATACCTGGAATCTAACAACCCATGTTATTAGCGGAATGGTAGAAGGGCCAAATCGCCCTTTTCGATTTTGGTCAAAATGTAAGATATTTCAGAAATATTTGTGTAGCATGGGATTGGGATGTAATGAAATGTAGCTGTTGGCTGGCGTCTCTAGCTACCAGGTAAGAACTGTATCCAATTCCTACTCTAACCTCCTCATGGTACATTCTGGTAACCTGAGCAACCTAGTTGAAGATGCGGTAAACAACCCGTGTGGGATTCTAAGTCAGGGCTAAAATGAGAAGGAGTTATCTTAGGGGCATTAAAACATATTTGGTCTAAGGGTCTAAGATAATTGTACTTGGTAATGAACGAAAATGCAGAGTTTGTTTAACATGCTAGTTGCGGCTGCAAGCGGGCGTCAATCTCGCGTTGAGCGGCTCGCTATGCAAATGTGGCTGGTGTCTTTGGACCCATAACCCATCCACTTAGCACTTACGAAACAATATTACAAAATATACTACTTCAAGGGGTAATCATGACTGAAATCCCCCTGCTACGGCAGCTGGCACAAGGATTTTGAAGGTGTCTAATCTATGCAAGAATATTATGATGAATGAAACCAATTCTATCCGAAGATATCGGACTATAAAACCTACAATAGGCATGAAGGAAAATTTGAAGTTTGCAACATGGAACGTGCGCACGCTATACGAAACTGGCAAATTAGAACAGCTAGGGCATGAAATGTTGGATTATAAAATTGATTTGATGGCGGTGCAAGAAGCAAGATGAACAGGGCAAGTAACATTACATTGGTAAGCACCTTGTCGGAGTAGAGAGAAACGACAACGAGGAAAGATTAATCAAACTATGCTGTGAACGGAAACTTGTTGTAGGTGGCACTATATCGCCGAACGGCGTTACTAAGAACCAAATTGATCACATTTTGATCAACTCTAAGTGGCGATCATCTTTACTTGATGTACGCTTGAGCCGCGGAGCAGATATAAACAGCGTCTGCAAGATGTGTCACTCAAACGTACAATGAGTTCAATTGATGCGGAGTTGTAAGCACCAAACTATTCATGCCTAACATCTCGCAATATATAATTCCCCGACAACATTCCAATTGGAACAAGGGGTACTTCTCTAAGACAATGAGCTGCATCCGATTCTATTTTTAGACTCATTGAAGGGGACCTACATTTTAACGCCGACTCCGAACGGCTAATGCATTAGTTAGAGAAGTTTTACATAGCCGAATACTCAATAACCAGTGGCTAGCTGAGTTATGAGGTGAACCGCCGCTTTTTTTGAAAATTTGTTTTTTTTCAAGTTGGTCTGGCCAGGGATTGAACTTGGGACCTCGGTATGCTAGGCGGATGTCTAACCTGCTATACCACGGCGGTTCACGAACATCTAGCAATAGAGTCCGATATAAAAGGATGGTTGAGGCCCTATGCTCCACTGGGAGTCAAGAATAACAGAAGAAGAACAAGAAGTTTAGTCTACATAGTGTAACGGCTGACAGTGGTATGATGTTGATCTCCTTTGCGGCGGCTCGCAATATGGTAGTGAGCAGCAGCAGGTTTCCACATCTTGACATCTTCAAAGAAACATGACAAAAAAATAAGATCATGTTGTAGTTGACGGAAGACACTCATCAAGTTTGTTATATGTGAGTTTGATCAGAAAAGCTAATATGGACTCCGATCATTACCTTATTGCAGCCAAGGTGGGAATACTTTTGAGGGTCGCGCGAAACATACAGATGGAAGAGCAAATTAAGTTTGAAGTAACATAGCTATAATGCCAAGAAATAGCCACCGATTTCTACCAAAGAAAAACTCAGTCGCTCAGAGAAAAAACAACGACAACTGCAATGAAGATTGCTGCAAATGCGTTAAGGTAGAAACACAATTGGGACGAATGACTAATTTCGTCCAGCACGACGAATTTGGATTTAAAAATTCGTCTTGTAAATTCGTCCATTGAACACATTTGGGACGAATAAACGTTGTTGACGCCATTTTTGTTTGCACAAATTACTTACAATTTAGGAAATATCGCGCACTCATCACATTTGCAATTTTTTATTTTATTCTTTTATTATTACATAAGATTATTACATTTAAATAATTTTATTTGAAATAAATATTTTTTGTTTATATTTTATAAGGTGACCATATTTTACAAGAACACATATAATTTCTAATATTTTACAACAGAAATAGAAATACAGCCACTCTTATCCAGTTTAGTCGTCGTTCGTCTGCGTATGAAATAGAAATAAACCTATCGCACTGTTCGATACGCACGACGAATTTCGTCGTACGCATCAATTGTGAACACACTCATATAAGCCCATATGTTCTATTTCTAACGACGAATATTCGTTCCGAAAAATTGGTCGTTCGTTCCAATTGTGTTTCATACTTAAGGCATTTGGAGCCCTACAAACTCCTCTTTTTAAAATCTCTTGGTATGGTGGAATTTTAGAAAGGTATCGGGAGAAAATAAGGGAAGAAAATTCATATTCCGAAGAAACAAAAAGAAATTGTTGGTATCAAATGTAAGTGACCAAGATGACATGCCTGAGCAAATCAATGGTGATGACATTATTTATCAACCACCCATGAGGTTAGAACGGGAACATCGGCCAGCAAAGCCTTTTAAGGCCGGAGGTGATGAGTTGGTAAGGCACATGTTCTTTAAAAAGAAGAACGTATGCATGCCGGACGACAAAAAAAAGATTATGCCATATGAGCCAATTATAAAGGTACAGGGTGTCTGGTGGCAAATTAATAATTTTAAATACGAATATTTCAATAAGTTATAAACGGTGCGGAGGGAGGGTTGCGCCATTGGAATTATAGATTATGCGGATTTGTTAGTGGTCGCAGTAGTCGAGTGAGAATCGCGTGTTCGCCGTGTAGAAATTTTTGAAGAGTAATTACTTTTATTGCTTGTCGACAATTTTGTTCAAAGTTTGGTATTCTGCAAATACGTGATGGGCCAAGAGTAAATTTTATTCATGCGTATGTGCAGAAACTTCGCGCAACTGTTTCGGCTGCCAGGGCCCATTCGATCTTTAAGAGCTTCCGAAAACATTTAACTGGTTAAAAGCAGTTTACGTGAAAATCCATGACTTTCAATACGGAAATTTAAAGACTTCCAAGAGCGATTATTATTAAAATTTTACAAAAGGGATCTGAAGTTCTATCCTTTTAAAATTTAAATCGTTCAAGAACTGAATTTTTGTAAAACAATGTTGGAGCTTTTTCTAGCTATAAATCCAATTTTTTGGAGGCGACGAGGTTCATTTTGACCGCAACCCTCGATTGAAACATTAAAAACTATTACATTGCCGCAGGGTAACTTTTAGCTGTGCTTTATCCACACATAAGCTACTTGGACCAGCAAGATGGCACACAACCTGTCGAAAAATTCAGTTATTGCATGAAAAATTTCCAGGCCGCTTAATTTCTCGATTTAAATTTTCTTTTGATTTAACGCTGATGCATTATGCATTAAACACATATACAACAGCAGGCTACGGGCTACAACCTGTCAAAATTAGAATACATGCATTCAAATAGAAATAAATTTTTTAGAGTCGACACAGCTACACGACTACCGACCACCGTTGTAACTGTAGCCAAAATTAAACTATTTTCTATTTTTGTTGGCGACAATAATAGATTTAGTGCTGTCAAGACCATATAATATTGAAATAAATGAGCGATTTAAACCACTTGACTTTATTTACCATAAATACAATGGGGAGAATTTATGTAAACAATTTACATACTTATCAAATATTTATATATTTAATGTATATAATAATATCTAAAAAATATTATGTAAAAGTTTATATTTATATAAATCTAACTCAATATAAGTAAAATTTTAAAAAGTTATTTTTCAAACTGTCTAACTCACACGCTACGTGTGCTAAAGCTACGTAGTTCATGTTCTATAAAAGCCCAGTATGTCCTTTATAAAAGAGCATACTTATTAATATCTATATTGTTTTAAGATATGCGAATTTTTATAAAAAAAAGTCGGTTGCAGAAACAACTTTATAGTATATTATAGCTCTTAATCCATTATAAAGAATATTATATAAAATATATAAGAATATAACAGATATTTTCAGTAGCTTTTGTTTTATACCAAAAAAGTTAATACCGGATATAAACTTCTTAAGTTATACAATATTAGTCTTAAAATTTAAAAAGCGCATAACTCTTAAACTATAAAAGATCACATCAAAATCTTTCTATATATTTTTTTATATAGACATACTATCAGGTACAGGAAAACCGTTGATTTCGGAGATTAATTAATAAAATTAATTTATGTAGTTTTTATCAAAATTGAAATTGTTATTTTGTCCATCTTATAAACGCGATATTGGCACCACTCATAAACAGGTGTTTCAAAATGTAGCTGCCATCTTAGATGTAGCTGCCGTCCCCAAAATAATTAAGTAGCTGACTACGAGGCGTCGATTGCAGCCAACTACTTTTGTAGTCGGTGTTCGTGTAGCCTGCTGTTGTCTATGTGTTTAATGCATTATTTTGTATAGGTAAACAAACCACAAATAAGTGACCCTTTGAAAGATGAAATTTAGCGCTGCATGGAAGAGATAAGCGAAGTTTTAATGTAAGATGTGGTTCAATTTTTTTTTTTTGGGATTACCGGACGTCTGGCGACTTTGTAGAGGTGGAAAATTGTACGAATTCATATTCTTTTATTTATTTGGTTCAAAGACAATTTATCTTTTTCCTAACCTCAAAAATTCCCACAATTTAGTAATCCAGGGAATTGGAAGATAACATCAAGGGCTGTGTAAGTAAACTGTCAAAAATGTTCATTTTGCCAAATCATTATTTGCTCCGAAGAGTGGCTTAACCACTGTCATTTGCATATCTAACATTGAAGTTTTAAAAGCATTTGTTTGACTTTTTTCTATGAGTTTTTTTCTATGGCATGCTCCAAAAGCAGCAGTCAATAAATAGTATTTATGTTTCGGAACATGTGGTCAGTTTAGGGTTGCCAGACACAAACCCGGAAAAAGCTGGACATAAGGCAAAAAAAGCTTGACAACCCAAAAATTAGCTGGACATTAATAAATTTTGCAAATTGTAAGTACCAAATGAAAGTGGACAAGATGACATGCCCGAACAAATCAAAATGAGGTTAGAATTACAATAAATGAAAAGTAATAAATCTGCGGGTACCGATGGTTTGCCGGCAGAGCTTTTTAAGGCAGGAGGTGGGAGTTGATAATCATTTATGTCCTAGCTTATAAAAACCATGTAGTTATAAGAACGTATGCCGGACGATTGGAACCTCAGTGTTCTTTGTTCAGTCCACAAACAAATTAGATAAAACTGTATGTGCCAATTATAGAGGTATAAGTCTTCTTTCAATTACATATAAGATAATATCGACCATATAGTGTGAAAGGTAAAAGGCCAAAGTTAACGAAATATTTGGAACCTAATAATGTTACTTTAGACCGGGTAAATCTACCACTGGCCAGATCTTCACGCTACATCAAATCCTGGAGAAAACACAAGAGAAACAAATTGTTTACTACAAATCTGCTTTTGACAGCCCGATACGAACGAAGGTGTTTAACGCAATGTCTGAGTTTGGCAACCCTATGAAGTTAATGAGACTATGCAGGATGACATAAGAGTCCTTCATAACTAAACGGGGATTCCGAAAAGGCGATAGTTTGTCATGGTAGCTGCCGCCTTTTCGAGAAGAAATCTAATAAAATGGGTCTAGTTGTCAATGAATCAAAAATAAAACTGATTGTTTCTACAAACAGAAAGTTCACAATAGTTGGACCACAAGTTGTAAAAGAATTTGTTTACAACATAAATAACGATATAAGTTTCGAAATTAAACGTAGAATCATGCTTGCTAATAGATGCTATTTTGGCCTAAGCAGGCAGTTAAGAAATAAAGCTCTTTCCGTTAGAACTAAAGACACGCTCTATAAAACGCTTTTACTACCCGTGTTATTATATGGTGCAGAATCATGGGCACTTGAACAAGCAGATAAAGATTCTACGAAAAATCGTTGGACCAGTTTGCATCAACAATGAATATCGACATCGAATAAACCATGAATATCGACATAGTTAAACGCATCAAACAGCAGCGGCTGCGTTGGCTAGGAAATGTGCGAATGGATAAAAATACTCCTGCAAGAAAAGTATTCAAAAACGATCCGGAATGAACTCGTAAAAGGGGACGTATGAAAATTCGATGCAAAGGCCAAGTAGAAGTTGAGGAAAATCTTTTAAAGCTTGAACTACGAAATTGAAGAATTAGAATTCTAAAATATGCTCGACCTTTAGCTTTAACAGGTTGTAAATATAGGCCATTTAAGTAAAGTAAATACAACGGGGAAATTTGATAGAGGGTAATTTTATTACAAAATTAACTTGATCAAGTAATCAATTAATCAACGCATAAATCACTTAGTAAAAAAGAGAAAAATACACTTTTGCGTTCATTATCATAAAGATAGTTTTTCTTTAAAAATATAAAAAAATCAATTCATTACCTTTTAGCTGGACAAATTTAATTCTAGCTTGACACTGGACAAGCACTAAAAAAGCTGGACAATCCAGTCGAATCCAGCCTGACTGGCAACCCTAGGTCAGTTGTTGTTGTTTGTTGGTTGGTGGTTATTGAACGATAACCTTTTGACTCGATATGAATATCGCCACAATTCCAACAAGTACCGATGGCAAGTACAAATACTTACGTGTTTTTTCTTTGATATTACAAACATTTATTGCTGCAGTTTCTTTTAGATGTTGTTACTCGTATTTTAGTTTTTGTAGATGCAGCAAATTATTCCTTTGGTGTTGTTATTTATTTACAACCATTTTTTGCTGTTTCTGGAAACTTTTTTCCACTTTTTTTTAAGCAAACTGACAAATTGAATGAATAAAAGAGCAACAAGTGGTCGGTAATGGATGAACAGGCGGACAGGCCACCAAACGGACAGACATACAGAGAGACTCATATACTTATAGAATTGTCTACTTTTTTAACTAAATAAATAAGTATTTGTACAGATGGAATAATTCCAACAAACAAAGAAATTCATAAATAGACCCAGCAAAACTTTGGTAATGGCAAGTACTCTGGTAACTGGTTTCCTTGTAATGTCTACAACATACCCTCCAAATAACTAATAAGTTATTACAGAAGTACTTATTTGTAATTAAAATGGTAATTTGGACTGAATGGCCCAGGTTCGAATCCCACCAAGACCAACAATTTTTTATACCCTTCACCAATAGGTGAAAGGGTATTATAAGTTTGTGATTCCGTTTGTAATTTTTTTATTAGTTATCGTAGACCCCATAAAAATTATACCGATCGACTCAGAATCGGGAGGAGAATCGATTAAGCGATGTCCGTCTGTCTGTCTGTCTGTCCGTCCGTCTGTCTGTCTGTCTGTCTGTTGAAATCAAGTTTCTGAAGCCCCTGGAGGATGGACCTACATAAGTTATATACCAGATTTTAGGAAATTCTCCCGCAATGAACGCTATTAAATTTCATTAAAATCGGTTTATAAACACCGAAAATATCGAAAAAATACCAAAAATTAGACGAAAATTTAAACATTTTTGATTGAAACACACTTTTAAATAACAAGAGAAACAAGATACTCCTGGTGTACATGTGATAATATATTATATATCAGATTTTAGGAAATGGTTCCCCAAAGCACTCTGTAAAATTTTATCAAAATCGGTCCATAAACAACTGAGATACCGCCAAAACACTAAATTTGATGTATCGCAAATTGCCCAAAGTACGCATTAGGGAATGTTTGTTGAAAAAATGAAATGCAGAAATAGGAAAAACCATCCTCGTAGAGCACGGACATACATACATTTTATATCAGATTTTAGGAAATTCCCCCGCCAAGCACATTATTAAATTTTATCGAAAGCGGTCCATAAACAACTGAGATATCGCGAAAACACTACTTGTGATGTACAGCAAATTGCCAAAAGTACGTGTCTAAGAAATTTTGTTTACATTTTGTAAGTATTGTTTCAGCGATATCTCAGGTGTTTATGGACCGATTGTGATGACAGTGTTCTTTGTGGGAGGATTTCCTAAAATCTGATATATAAACTCCACAAATCTGATTATAAATACCATTCAAATTGTACCGATCGACTCAGAATTGACAGGAGAATCGATTTCGCGACGTCCGTCCGTCCGTCTACCTGTCTGTCCGTCCGTCTACCTTTCTGACCGTCCGTCCGTCTACCTGTCTGACCGTCCGTCCGTCTACTTGTCTGTCCTTTTTTCTGTTGTAGTCAAGTTTTTGGAGCTCCTGTTTTTTCGATATTTTAGATGTTTATTTTGATCAAATTTAATAGCGTTCTCCGCAGCGGATTACCTAAATTATGATGCACACGGTAATTTGTGGTAGATATAATTTAGTGTCTGCTTTTTGAACATTATGATAACATTTGAGTATGTATTATAAAACAAATTATAGGTAATCTTCCTAGGAAGTACAAAAATGCAGCTAAGTACATGATATCCGTTCAAAACATATGTAGGTATGTATGTGTCTCACATATCAACGAAAATTTAAATTTTTTAATTGCAATTGGGAGAAATCCGTTCACGTTTGACAATTGCTCCCGTATAAGTTCGCCTAAGGCAATCTCTTAGTAGCTAATAAATGACAAATTATAATTATCTAATTATCTAATTAATTATAATTATCTATCTATTACAACAGATACGATGATGACATTTAGTATAAAGACGTTGTAAAATATCGTTATTCAGGGCGATAGCGCCTAAAATAAACTTTCTAGAGAGACAACATTTGACAAAAGTATTTCTGATATTTTGAAAAGTTAGGCATTGAAAATGGGCGAGCTCGGTTCACATTTACTGTTATCTCCCATATAACCCCGACCAGGAATCACTTTAATGCTGATAATTATAATTGCACAAAGAACTAGAGCAAAACTTTCCACACATCCATCGGACAGATCGAAGGAACAATACATCCCAAATATTATTGTTGAAGTATTCATCTTAATTAGTTAACTAACTTCAGATTAATAAGTAAATCTTCAATAAATTTTCCGCCAAAGCTGATATCCATTCACTTGAAAACTATATATTTCACGTATGTATCTAAAACTAAGAGTGTATACCTTATAATTCTAAGGCTTGTATACATTGACAATCATTGTTAAAGCTTTGACCTAAACCAGTTCAGAGTTTTAAATAACTAATCATGAACTTTTAATAGTTGGATAATTCGTATGAATTAAAGTACACAACCCTCACAGGGCACTGTATTTTTGGGTTGCATGCCAGAATACTTAATCTTCATCAAATCGATGTGCTGTTGCAAATCTTAGGGCATCTACATTTTGAAGCATCTTTTCTGTATGGTTTATCTGGTCTATCGAACTTTATTAAATGTTCGTAAAATAGACACATATCACTTTAGAATCGAAGTGACGCTGCCTTCGACATCAGCCACCTGTCCAACCTAACCTTTGGGTCCATAACTATATTAGATGACGACGCTACCAAAAAGCTTTTCGTTTTCCGAATCTTAATTTTAAAGATTCTGTGCACATAATACTAGTATAACCAAATATTGCTAGGAATTACATTTAGTATGAACAAAAGAAAATGAATATACATATGAAGCATTTGTGTGGGGCTCAAATAAGACAGTAATCAGAAACTTTATAATTATCAATACATTCTTACGATTTTGTACTTTACTTTTGGAACACCATTGGTGAAGGGTATCCAAGATTCGACAAAGCCGAATATACCACTCTTACTTGTTTTAATTTTTTTATTAAAAAAGTCTTTTTAAATGATTTTTTAATTTTAAGAACTTAAATATTACCTTTTGTAAAAAAAAAAAATTGGAAAACTAACTCACGGTAATGAAAAACCACCATCATGAGTTAATTTTGATTATGTAGGCGATGTTGGATACCAATCAGAACCGTGTTTGGTTCTAATTGGTCTTAACTTGGTAAGTCCAGACATATTTTGGTCATTCTTTATCTCAACAGTGGACTATAAAACAACAGCTTGGCCTATAAAATTGTAGAATATTTACACAAGATCAAAGTCCACGGAATTCTAAAGTATGCTCGGACTTTGACCTTATCAGGTTGTAACTATAGGCCATTAAAGTAAGTAAGAGTCAATGTTATATAAAAACTTATACAAAAAGGTAGATTTAAATTGTTTAAGTCTTAAAATAATTAAAAAAAAATTTCTTTATTGTTTACTATTATTAAACGTTTACAAAAAATCATATAGAAATATTTTTCCAAAAATTACAACAAAGCAAAAAAATCAGGGGAAACAAAGTTATTATCACATGATTTTGGATCTAAAAATAAAAATTTTATATATCGGGTGGTTAAATTTCAAGGGCCGATGTTGATTTTGAATAAAACACAAACTATTTAGGAAATTATTGTAATTTTATTTTATTATGATATATTGGTATTACCCAATTATGTATGGAACAAAATATCGGCCAAATGGACGCCACGACCACGGCGGCACACCTCCATCCGATGGTCCAAATTTTCGATGACCCTGAGGCATAATGGAGGTTCTATGCCGTTAATGTGCCGAATTATCTCATCCTTTAGCTCTTGAATTGTTGCTGGCTTATCGACGTATACTTTTTCTTTCAAATAACCCCAAAGAAAAAAGTCCAACGGTGTTAAATCACATGATCTTGGCGGCTAATTGACATCGCCATTACGTGAGATAACACGGCCATTAAATTTGTTGCGCAAAAGAGCCATTGTTTCGTTAGCTGTGTGGCAAGTGGCACCGTCCTGCTGAAACCACATATCGTCCACATCCATATCTTCCAATTCTGGCCATAAAAAGTTCGTTATCATCTCACGATAGCGAACACCATTCACAGTAACTGCCTGACCGGCCTCATTTTGGAAAAAATACGGCCCGATGATGCCGCCAGCCCATAAACCGCACCAAACAGTCACTCTTAGTGGGTGCATTGGTTTTTCGACAATCACTCTTGGATTATCATTCGCCCAAATGCGGCAATTCTGTTTATTGACGAATCCACTAGGTGAAAATGTGCCTCATCACTGAATATGATTTTCTTCGAAAATTGATCATCCACTGTTGCCATTTCTTGCCACCATTCTGCCCATTCACGACGTTTGGAATGGTCAAGAGGCTTTAGTTCTTGAGCCAATGGCACCTTGTAAGCGTGTAAATGCAAGTCTTTATGCATAATGTTCATCAACGACGAGCGTAAGAAGTGCAATTGTTGGGCACGACGACGAGTTGAGGTGGACGGCTCTTCAGCCACATTATCGCGAACAGCAGCAATATTTTCTGCAGTACGAGCTGTACGAGCATGCACTGGTGTTCTCACATCTTCCACAGACCCGGTTTGCTCTAAATTTTCCACGATTTTTGCTATTGTAAGCACATTTGGACGATCAAATTGACCAAAAAAATCACGAAGTGCACGATATGCATTTTGATTTGAACGCCCATTTTCATAATAAGTCTGGATAACTTTAACACGTTGTTGGATTGTGTGTCTCTCCATGGTTCAAATTGAGTAAGTCTGAAATAGAGAAATGTGAAATAAAATTCGGAAAAAAACTTGGCGTTTAGGTGTGGTTCACATTCAACATCGGCCCTTACAATTTAACCACCCTTTATTAATTATAAGCTGCCAAGTTTTCAACATATGAAGTAGCTCAGTGGAAGAGTCTCCGCCTAGCACTCGTAGGGGTCTGGGTTCGACCCCCCATGGGGGGGCATACAAAAAAAATTTGTATTTCGTTTAAAAATATGTTTTTTTAAATAAAACAACAACAACAAAAGTTTTTGTTGTTGTTTTCCAATTGCTAACCCAATTAATTACTTTTCTGCAATTGGTAAGTACTTGCCTCCAATGACATCCCCATGTTAAAGTAATGACTTAAACAGTAAATGAGTAAGTAGTTCGTGTTCAATAGTTTAGCTGTTCAACTCATTATTTGGTAATGAAAAGTTTTGCTGGGCAGGAACAAAATTCAGCCTTTAGTCAAAAGTTGGGCGTTAATGTTGCGTTGTTTAGTTGCATTCAGTTTTACTAATAAGCAGCAACATTTTTTTGATGTTGCTGTTGCTTCCTTTGTGGAAACACTTTGAACAAGTACTTGTTGGATTTAATGCAACGCTCAGAGCTGTATAGAAAATACTTTGTTAGTCTTTATGTTGTTGCTTGTTGTTTGTACACACTTTAGCTGTTTTTGCTTTTTTGTTGCCAACATAAAACACTTTGTTGTTGCTGGTGCTAAGTAAAATGCATTATTTTTTTAGGCATGTAAAAAAGTACTTAAAACAAACAAAAACAATTGCACAAAAAGTATTTGAAAGCATCACCAATTTTATTTTAAATTTGGAATCTTTAAAAGTGTTAAGAACATCATCTTTGGTATGTTTTTGTTAGTAATTTAGACGGAATATTCAAGTCATTACAAGGTCATTACAAATATTTAGGATCCCATTGCCAGAGTTTTGTTAGGTTTTAGCGAAATTTGAGAAGTTTATATGTAAGTACCTGGTTGACCGAGCCTTGCTCGGGGCTTTATGATAAGCACTTTGAGGCAAATCTTTGCAACATCTTGGCAACATCTTCGCTAAAGAGCATAACATGATCAAACTTACAGTTTACTATTCTATAAAGAACATACATACAGACAAACATTCATTTGTTTTAAAATTATAACATTACTAATTTTTTCCCCATTTTATCCCCTAATTTCAAAAAGTTCCATATGCATAATTGGTACTTCTTTGGTACCAATTGAATTCGGTACATTTTATTAGAAAGCAGTTAACATAATTTTCCTATTCATATTACTTTTGTAGATGTTAAGTTATCAGTTTATCCCTTTTTTACACATTTTGGCCACAAAATCATAAAAGTACCAAATACGTGTTCAATATTTCTTTCACATCTATTGATTGCAGTACAAAGTTTTTTTCTATATTCCTTAGTTTAAAATATAAGAGAGGGTTAAAAAGGTACCAAAAAAACTATTTTCACCCTTTTTTACCCCTTATCGGACATAGTTTCAAAAAAGTACCAAACACCTGTCCGTTTATTTTCATAGCTGTTTAAAACGTAATTTAAATTTTGTTTCTATACCTATTACTTAAGGAGATATAGCGTTTTCGATTTTTTCCCCTTTTTACCCGTTTTTACCCTCTTAGAGGCAAAGGTTCCAAAAGTCCCTTCTTCTTCGACCTATACATCAAAAAAGATACCCACTGTCCAAATTTTATCAAAATCGTTAGAGCCGTTTTCGAGATAGCCATTCTATATATATATATATATATATACAATTATTGCTCGTTTAAGAATATAAGATAAGTTTATATATTGTGACGAATTTTTAAATTATCCGCCCTATTTTGCAAAGTTCACTACTTTACTCTAGATTGCCGAAGGAAGTCATTTTGACTGATTTCCAATTAAATTAATGAAAACAATTGTGTACATAAAGGCACAGTTTTCTATGGTACTGAAATTGGGCAAAATCGGTTAACATTTGACCATAGCTCCCGTATAACCTCGTCTAGGCTAATCGCTTATTTGCTAATAAATGACAAATTATAACAGCTATGATGACAAAATTTGGTATCTAGAAGTTTTACATAAGCACTAGGTAGCATATAAAACTTCATCGAAATCGGTTTACATATAACCATAGCTCCCATATAAAAAACTTACGGAAACAGCCTAAATTCCACCTGAAATTCACTTAAATGTCAATAAATGATAAACTGTAACAGCCACTAAATTTAGCACAAGGAAGTCTTATGTGAATGCCAGTCAGTGTGCAAAATTTTGTCACAATCGGTCGCCATTTGACCATAGCTCCCATATAAAAAACTTATAAAAACACAAAAATACAAAAAGATATGGAGATTTATGCCCCTCTGTCCGTCAGATAAAAGAGCGACAACTCCTTAACTACAAAAGCTAGAGAGATAAAATTGTACAAAAGTATTTTTGATATGTAACAAAAGTTGTGTACTGAAAATCGGTTCACATTTAGTTAGAGCTCCCATACAACCCCGCCCCGGGAGACATATGAATGCTGATAAATTGAGTACAATTGTAATAGCTATGATGACTAAATTTAGAATAGAGAAGTTTTATGTAACTATTGGTCAGTATATCAAATTTTATAGGAATCGGTCCATATTTGACTATAGCTTTCATATAAAAAACACTCCCGGAAACCAAAAAATATTTAGCAAGGACCAGCTAGAAGCTATTAAATTAGAAACTGTGCCAGCTATTGCCACTAAATTTTGCAAAAATAAGCTGTATATAAATACGAGCCAATTTTGATACAATCGGTCAACATTTGGCTATAATTCTTATATATATATATATATATTACATCCCCTTTTTTATATCTACAATCAAAAAGATTCTGCAGCATATAAAAATTATGTATATGGTAGATGCATTAGGAACTCCTCGTCCCCTTAGTAAAACAATAGTGTATAATTTTTTTGCCATTTCGAGATAATCAAGTTTAAAGTTTTTGTGTTATTAGACATCTAGGAAAACAGTAATATTTTAGAAAATAATCGAAGTTTTTAAGTTGTGGTCATTTAGATATATGGTGGAATAATGAGGCTACTTGTATGTGATATTTTATTAATTTACAAGTTCTTAAATTGCAAGTAAATGGGGCTCAAAGTAACACGATGTCATTGAGGCTATTTTATTTGTTTTATGATATGTATGAAAATCATTATACACTATTTTATTTGAGTCTTTTTTGTTGGACGAACGTTCATGTAGGAAAACATAGTATTTGTGTTTAGTAATCCATTTTATTAATAATTCACTGTCATTTTATGATATTTTAATGACACATTGTTAATTTTTTGGCAATACAGTTTCTACACAGTTTTAATTAATTTAAAAATACATGAAAAAAGACAATATTCAACAACATTCATCTACGGAACTATCCTCCTCCACATCGGGCTCATCTAAGCAATTTTTATTTCCCTCATGTTTAAGATTAAGATAAAAAGAATGAAATTCTTTAGGAATGACATTTTTGACACACAGCCCCTTAAGATCTTTGTACTTTAAGGAAGATATGGTAAGCTGTTGTTTAAATTTAGGGCACAAATTTTGGCTGCAATAGTTATAAGTCGTTGATTTCTTTCTCTTTTGTCCCATTATGTCAATTGTTTGCCACTCGGAGTCCCAATTTTCCTTGTAGAGCAGCGAATTATTTAGGATTATCTTTCTCCACTTTAATTTGCTTAATCTTCAACCAATTTACTGAGGTGTTTTCAATATTTTTTTTGAAAGTGTGCCCTAATCTGCTGAACCATTCCTTGAGATCATAAATGTCGTACCAGAACATTCTTTTTACAATGTATGGTTGATTTCTTCAGGCCAACCGCAAGATCGTTGGCCATTCCTCGGGAGAGTAAATTGGTATATTTCGTTTGGCACGTTCAATTGTCGAGTGCATACAATCCACCTCCATTTGTGTGTGGCCGCTCTCTAAATACTTTGACGTAATAGTATTTAAGTTCAACTTACGAATTATGTAAAAAAGCAGCGCTGCAATATAACGATTCCTATTCTGTCCACCACAACAATCAGAATAAAAAATTACATCAGTTACATTTTTATCGAATGAGCTCAACATTTTTATAATTGTGGTCCCAATCTCGTCCGAACCTCTTTGTCCCTGTGTTTCATCCCACAAGAAACAGTAGCCTTCCTTCGACGCAAGATCGAAAAATGTATTATTGAAAGTAGCAAACTTCCTTGAGTAATACAATGAACTTACATTGCTGCATGGACTTGTCAAAACATACTGTAAGTCAAAAGTTAATACTCTCAATTTGCTGTTAGTTTTTGCCTCTTGTTTATCGGCCTATTTTTCTTCCCTAGCCCTCTCCTTGTATGTTTAATATGTTCATTGTACGCTTCTTGCAAAATCTCCTTGTCGTCAGAGTTTCGATATCGTTCGCATGTGTAGCATGTATCCTTCTTCGGCTTATGAAAAGAATAATTATAATATATTCGTTGCAGAAAATACGTCTGTAAATACTTTCCTTAATGGAATTGCCTTCATGCTTTTCATTAAAAAGTTGAAACATTTTTGAAATGTTTAAATTAGAGGCAAGATATAAACGTTTTGATTTAGAGCGAGTATAGTGGCTCTTCACAGCTGGAAAGTACTCAATATGCTCCTTAATTATTCTTCTGGTTTCTTCATCAATTTTTCGATGATGGGTATCTATTACGTTCTTATCTTCACATTTCTTTATGAAAACCGAAATAGATCCATCAGATATATTCAGTGTTTTCAGAAAGAACTGCTTGCATACTTGTTTAGACCTAAGAGTATATGTTAGAGTCCTGTTTCTTCGGGAGCTGCCAACAAGAGACCTTTTGCATTTCTTAACTTGTATGCACTGTCTTAAGTACAACTGTTGTTTTCCGTAGTCTGAAAGTTCCCAAAACTCGGCGTTAATCGCAATACGTTTTTTATTGTTAATCTGCTCAATGCACTTGTGCCGACATTTGCAATTCACCGATTTTGGCAGTCGCTCCTTAATCAATTTCCCCCTTTTGGTCACGTAAGCTTTTCCTGACTGCCTTTTGTTCTTTCGAATATTTTGCATCCACACATGCGCCTCTGTCTATAACATTTAATATAACCGTTAATGTAAATTTATGTGAGTAATCACAAATAACCCAAGTCGTTCCCTCCGGATTTTACCTTCCTCTTCCGAGTAGATGTCTTGAGCTCTATCTTCTCGTTATTGGTGTCGTCTGCAGTCAAAACCTCCATGTCCTGGTCTATTTCAGGGTTCTCTTCCTGTGTCGTAATGACTACGTCGAACTTCTCTGCTTTCGACTCAGTATCTGCTTCTGCCTCTTCATCTGTTTCAGGAACATAATCGTCCGAAGATCCAGCGGAGAAATCTTCTTCGTCCGATGTACCAAGTGCATAATCATTAAAGAATTCTTCCGAGAATATAGCCCTTGCCTCTCCATTAGTCTCCAGAGTAGTTTTATCTGATAAGTCCATAGAAAAATTTATGTTGCCCTCAGCGTCACACTGATTATCGTTTCATAGTAATACTCACCGTGACTTGATAGATCCATTTTTTCACAATGTTTTTGCAATAACACACTAGAAAAATCACAATTTTTCTGTCTATGTTTTATCTAAGCAAATGCTACAATCTGTCAAAGAGTTATAATATTTTATATATTTTATCAGGAAGGTTATTTGATTCGAAAGAAAATTCTATCGAATTAGGTACACATTGAAATTCGAAAGCTCTCTCGAATCGAATTGCACAGTAACCCGCCAGACTTAGGCCACCTTATTAGCCGCTTTTATTAAAAAGTATTTTTTAAAGTTGCACTAGAACATCCTTTCCACAATGGATGGTTGTTTTCCTGGGCCAATCGCAAAATCGCAAAAAATAGTGTATATCAATATACGTCATTTTTCGTTTTTATTTAGTTTTGATATATTAAAAATAGTGATTAATAAAAAAAAAAAAAATTATTAAAAAAAAAAAATTAATAATAAAAATAGTGTATGCTTTTTATACACTATTTTTCTTTGAAATTATATTCAGAGAAACAACTAACTAAAACACCGTAACCTTCACTTACACAATTATTGATGAACAATTTCAAACACGAAATTATAAGCTATTATTTCAATTGATCTTTTGACCCACTTTGTGGAAGTAGAATTATGCCAAATTTTGACCACATATAGAATCAGTTATGCAGATTCTTATAATGCAATAAAAACAAAATGGTGTATATGCGTATACACTATTGTTTTATTGAAGGGACGTCCTAACAAAATATATGGATCTGTCGTATTACTATCAAGTTCTTTATCCTAACTAAATATATAGCTAAACGAAAAGTATTTAACGACTTATTAATGTAAAACCATACCCGGTTACGATAACGTAACCGGGTAACCGTAAACAGATACTAGGGAAACCACTTACACACTTTTGAATGTTGAACTATAAAGCTCCTGCAACCGAAGTAAAAACTTTTTTCCAATTTGATCCACGTTTCGAATTTGCTGCACCCTCGTAGATATATAAGATATGTTTCTAAATTTAACTCAACTTGATGGTGGGTATATAAGATTCGTCACAGCCGAATATAACACTCTTACTTGTTTTACATTGCAGTCATTTGGACTGCTTTGGGGCAATCTAGGTATATACAAAGTTTCCATATTTCTAGTGTTAAAATTTTTCCCCTACTTTTCTACAATGTTTCTGTTTGTGTAGTTGTTGTTCTGTGTCTATAAGCAGAACAACATTTTTCTCTTAATGTTTTGCTGTAAGAGTAGAGCAACATTTTTCTCGTTATCTACACTCCCTCTCTCTCTCTCTCTCTCTGTTGCTGTTAACTTTAGATAATCCATTTGTACAACGTATGGATGAGTGCCCAGTAAGAACAGTGTCAAACGTTTGAAATAGGATGACTTTTACATATGATATCAAACGTTTTTTCAAACATTTTTCAAACCTGAACAGATGTTTGAGATTCAAATTCATTTTCAAATGAGGGTTTGAAAAATGAGAGTTTCTCAAATTGAGAAAAAAGCTTATTCTCAAATCATTAACAAACCCTAACATGACTTGAGAATAATTTGAAAAATGGTGTTATATAAATTTGATATCGAACAATATTATAATGTTTTTTCAAACTTAAAAAAAAAATGTTATGTTAAAAAAACAATAATGTTTAAGATATTTTAATGGAATGGCATTGCATTTCAAAAAAATTCGTTATTTCTTTCGGATTTTTTTTTAAATTGATTCATATTTGACCATAAAACCTTGCTTAAAAGAAGTCAAGATTAAAAATTCAATAACATTCATATACATAAGTAGATTTTCTTTGTTTCTTAAATTTTTTTTGCCTAACAATAAAAAAATTATATTTTAAGCAAAAAGAATTCAAATATGATGCACCGTTTTCAAAAACAAAATAAACAAACTCAAAAATATCAAAAATACAACGCCATTTTATTTATGTTCCACATGTAGATGATATCCACATTTGAAAAACCTTTGAGAATGAGGTTTGATAATGATTTGAAAATAAAGGCATTTCTCAATTTGAGAATAAAGTCCCCTTTTTGTTGAGAACGCTATTATTTTCAAATCAGTATCAAACGTTTGACCTTTGAAAAAGATTTATTTTCAAATCATCCTCAATTTGAGAAAAAACCTTTTTTCTTACTGGGTGTGTTCTTGATCGTGTGAGAATGTATTCGAACATGCATGAACATTCGCAAGCCGAATTGTTAGTGTAATCGACAATAGCAGCTCTTTGTTTACATCTGTAGAAAATGCTAGAAGCTCTCTTCTTTTCTATAAAAGGCTGACGAGCTGATATCGTGGAAGAGTTTTAATTGAGACGCGTATAAGAGAACATTGAGACTAAGAATATTTGTAAAGCAATTTTGTGAAGTGTGTTTAAGTGATTAACTCTAAAGTTAATAAAAATATGACTTTGTAAAAAAGACATAAAATGTTTTAATTTTGTTTTCGGTTGTTTGCAAAAAGAATTCCTCCCACGTTTTTAAAGGAAAAACGTAACAATATGAACAAAGATTCATTTGGTACATCAAATAATACTCTTAGTTGATCTTCAAAACACTTCCGAAAATATTGAACTGGTTGAAAGTAGTTTACGTGGAAATACAGAAAAGTGCTGCCACACTGGAACTTCTACGAGCGATTACACAGTTCCACAAATGAAACTTGAAAAGCGACCTAGTGGGGATTATATGCCAATGCGAGGACATACAAAAACAATTTTCAAAGATTTCAAAACTAGTGCTGGTGCTAAATTAAAAAAAAAAGACCAAGTAGAAGAAAATCTTTCAAAACTTTGACTACGAAATTGGAGAATATGGGCACAAGATAGAGGCGCGTGAAATTTTAAAATATGCTTGGCCTTTGACCTAAACAGGTTGTAACTATAGGCCATTTAAGTTAGTGAGTTAGTAAGTAAGTATTTGATTTGACCTACTACGAGTACATATAATACTTTATGTATTTGGGTTCTGTTTCCTGCCGTTTTTTTTTCAATATAATTTTTTAAAATGCATTTTTGATCTTATCTTGATAGTACATATTTATACTTGTGATCAAAATGTTTGTCGAATCTATAAAGCTATATACGTAGCATATAAGAGTTGTTATAGATGGGATATCGTCCGACATGTTCAAGATCAATTCGGGGGTACCACAAGGCTCTGTTCTTTCTCCTACTCTATTTCTTATTTTTCTAAATGACCTTCTTTGACAAACTTCCAACCCTATCTACTCTTTTGCAGATGATAGCAACATCTGTCATTCGTATTCATTTAACTATAGGCCAAGCATATTGGAAATCAATTCCAAGAGGCAAACCATGAATGATACGCTTAATTCCGACCTATCTACAATATCCGATTGGGGTCGTTTGAACAGGGTCGATTTCAACGCTCGAAAGACCCAATGTTGTGTGTTAACACATAAACGCGTTACGAACAATGTTGCATCATCTGTAATTATGGGTGGTATAAATATTGAGGAATTAGAAACTCTTGATGTTCTAGGCATGAAAATTTAGTGTGATGTCCGCTGGACTAATCACGCTTTTCAAGCGTCGAAAGAAGCATTCAAGTGTCTCGGTTTTCTAAAGCGGTGTAAGACATACTTCATTCCAACTGATCTCCTTAATATCTATACCACATATATCCGACCGAAAATGGAATACAACTCTCATGTATGGGCCGGTGCTTCAAAGTCCATTTTGGAGCTTCTCGACAGCGTACAAGAGGGGGCGAAGGTGCTTATCGGTGACGGTAGGGCCTCATTGGAGCGATAGAACAGTGAAACGCAGCCCACATTACGACTATAATGTGGGCTGCGTTTCACTGTTCTATCGCTACTATAATGGGATGTGCTCAAATGAAATTAGGGATCTTGTTCCTGAAACCCGTATATTTCTTCGTAGCACACGCAACTCTACAAGGGTTCATCCCTTTGTAGTCGATTTTCCAGTGGATCGCACGACGCACTATAGAGAAAAACGCCGTACAGCGCGAATGTGAAATAAACTTCCTGCATCAGTCTTTCCCTCTAATTATGATATCCAAAGGTTCAAATCAAATATACTCCCTCTATCCTCTTTCCCATAACCTATTTCCCTAGTTCCATCACATATGCATATGTAGGGGTCACCCCCTGAGTGTTGGTCCAATACAAAAAAAAATTCATCAAAACTTAAAGTGCGTTTGGAAAACAATTTATCGAAGGTAAAACTAAAATATTACAAATACTCGAACTCTGTATTACAAATGATCAAAATTATGTTTGTGAAAAGTGATCAGGTACAAGTCCCCAAAAATAAGATTAACGAAGTGGAGGAGAAAAAAAAGGAAACAAATATCATATTTGAGGTTTAGACATATTTGAAGGTGTTGCCAAAATAAAACACATTTTCAACTCTCACACATGCAGCCAAGTTGCAACCTGGCACAGCTTTTCCATTACAAAAGTTAAAGTAAATTGCATTTTGCAAAAAAAAACCTAAAAAGAAGCCAAAGGCAAACAACTGTAAGTTTTAATAAAATTCAAAATCCTAGTAAGAAAATAACAAAAAAATTTTAAAACCTATTATTTAGTTTTTTTTGTCTTGCAGGTGAAGAAAAAGCTTAAGCCAATAAAGTTTAAAAATAAACAAAACTTAAACAAAAAAATGCCAAAACCAATAAACAAAAAAAAGGAAGTTGTTAATTATACAAGACAAATTGTTAAATGCAATAAAATAAACTATAATTTGCAATAAAGTTTTTGTTAATAATTGAAGACATTAAAGATCATAGAGTGCCAGATGATCATATGGCGATGATGTCAACCCCAATTTGTTTTTACGGGTCAATCGTTAGCTATAGCGTCATGCTATCGTAGAAATTGCAATTTATCTTTATTTTATTTGTTTTTTGTTTAAACAAAAATTATATTTAATTTCTGATATAAACAAAATATCAATAATAATAGTTGAAAGCAACAAAAAAACTTCATCCGTTTTTATGTCCGTCCTTTCCAATAACTATTTATTTATGTTATTAGAAGTAAATTTGGCCGATCGTACATTAAACTTCAAGTATCGAGTATCTTTGGCGAGTAAGCAGGTAAGTCACACTTACTATATGTTTCAGTCTCGGTATCTCACTGTATCTTAGCAAATGTCGTATATAATGTCCAACTGTGTCTAAATGCAATTAATCTACAAATAACACTGAGACATAAATGGCATTAGTAGCAACAAAAACCACAAGATGAAAAACTAAAGTTACAGCAACGGTTTTAGTCAGATAGGAAAATATATTCATACATAAATACTTAATAAATATTGGGTAAGGGAACAATAAATTCGTTGCTTAATGACTCAAAATTCCAATCGTGGATCTTGATATGATTCAAATTTTTAACATTGCACAGTGGGATTGTTTAAAAATAGAATGGGCACCTGGGACTCATAAATCACTTAAAACTATATATAATTGTCATTTCCAAACCGATTTGAAAAATCATACTATATAACAAATATATAGGTCAAGATCAACTATATATTACGGTTTAAAAGATATTTGACTTCAAAAAATAAAATTTTAAATTTCGTCCCATAATGTACCGATTTTTTACTAATATCTGATCTATATATAAACCGATTTTCTTGATTTAAAGTTTTCTAGATAAAGAACAAAATTTTAAATATTTTATGGGCAAGAAGTGTATTAAAAGCTTTACTATGTAAAAAGTTACAAGTGCTTAAAGTTAATATTTAAAAAATAAACCATTTGTCCCCGTTTTTTTTTGGGTAAAAAGTATTTTTAGTGTTTTTTTTAGTTATTTAACAAATTTCTTAAGAAACATATAACATGTTTATAATTTAACTAAGTTAAAAAATAACTTCTTGTTTATTCGGTGTTAGTACCAGAGTCTCTCGAATTAGACCTATTGTTTACGGAAAATTAAATTTTGATCCATAGTTCCTCCGAACACACACGAGCTGTAAAAAAATTCATCAAATTTTTATGGACCAAGGTGTTTTTAATTACATTGCAAAAGGACTTTGTTGCCCGGAAAGTGGCCAATCAACTAGAGCAAAAAAAAAAACTAAAAATAGTTTTGGAAATTTTTCAAATTTTTTTAGAAATTCTGGGATTTGTGTAACTAAAAATATTTTTTTAATTTTTGTATTTTTTTTTTCTTAAAAACTTTTGTACCATTGCAAATTTTTTTTAAAATATATTTATAAATAATTTTTGTAATCCAAGATCTATTATTGTTAATACAGATAAAATAAACATTAAGGCTGTTTTCATGTTTTCTAACAAAAGTCTTATTTGCTTCTTTAATACTTCATATTTTTTATGATATTTTTGTACGGAGCACACAATTTCCTTTATTTTGACCCAGCAAAGCTTTTCATTACCAAATAATGAGTTAAACAGCTAAACTATTGAACACGAACTACTTACTCATTCGCTGTTTAAGTCATTACATTAACAAGGGGATGTCATTGTAGGCAAGTAGGTACTTACCAATTGCAGAAAAGTAATGACTTGGGTAAGCAATTGGAAGACAACAGCAAAAACTTTTTTGTTGTTGTTTTATTAAAAAAAAATATATTTTTAAACGAAATACAAAATTTTTCCGTCCGTCTGGCTGGACCCTAGGGTGACAGGAAACATTTTTTTTCTTTGATTTCAAATATTTTTCTACGGATTATTGTTACACTAGGTCCAAAAGTTTAGATCTGGAAATTTGAGCCAAATCGGACTACGTTCTATGGGCGCGCATCGGGTCCAAAGTTTAAGAGCCCATTTGTATGCGGAAAAATGGGTTATTTTTTTTGTTTTTGCGAAATTTAGACCAAAAATAAATAATTATTACAAGAAAAAATAATAGAATATTAAAGAGAACTAACACAGCTTGATTTCAAATCGTGAAAGACGAAAATCCATAAGGTAGTTTTCAAGTTATTGCAGTTTCCCCCAGAAAATTAATGTCCTTGAAAAAGCGCCTAAGGATATGCAAAAAAAATTGCATATCCTTAGGCGCTGCATTGGACATGGTTTATCATTAAATAGCTTGTTACTAGTGAATTGTTCAGTTTTGTGTAAATATAGTCAAATTTACTTAGTTTTTTTATGTTGAAAAATGGTATATTTTTCTCAGGTCGCTTTCAAAAATCATTTTTTAATTTTTTGAAAATTTTGTTCAACAAATATTACAAAATTTGCTCTCCAGTGTGTTAAAACAGACAAATGGGAGAATAAACTCCAAAAAAATTAGGGCGATATCTTGAACCGTTTCGCCGTACCTGCGATTTCAAATTGATGAATTTCGCGAAAATGTAAATTTTTGGGCCAAATTCGAGTAAATGCTCGGTAAATTTTACTTGTGTTCAATTTCAACAAAAAAGATAATTAATATTATTGCTTCGTTTATGGAAAGCCTATGCTAAAGGGTTTTTTTAATATTGGACGAGATTAACCCTTTCTTCACAGCGGTCAAATGTCAAAACTTGGATTTTCAGATAATTTTCATACCAAGATTACGAAATATCAAGTAATAATTAGCTATTGAAATTCGTCAAAATCGGTCCATTATTTATGGTATCTCCCATAGGTCCCACTTCCTGGAATTGATATTTTTGCCACAAAAATCAATATTTTTTCATGAAATTTAAAACATATGCTGCTTATGTAAACCTGTAAATTACTGTACCAAATTTTGTTGAAATCGGACCACATTTGACCATAGCATACAAACTCTTCTGTCCAAACGTACTAAATGAGACAAAAATCAGTAAAACGCTCGTAAATCTTAAGATAATGAGAATTTCAAGTTTATTTTTTGCATACATAATCTTTGTAAAAACTGTAATTTCAATAGCCATGGTCCCACTATCAAAAAAATGATCTATGCCAAATTTCATCAAATTATCTTTAGAATTGCTACCTATACTTTGATTACATAGTTTACATGGGGGTCCAGCCAGGCGGACGGACGGACGGACTGACATCGCTAAATCGACTCAGAAAGTGATTCTAAGCCTATTGGTATACTAAAAGGTGGATCTAAGGCAAATATTTATATCCGTTACATACATCAGCACAAACTTATAATACCCTTTCACCTATGGTGGTGAAGGGTGATAGAAAGGCGAAGAAGTGTAAAATATTTCAAAGCTTGGGTTACGAAATTGGTGAATATGCGCACAAGATCGAAGCGCATGGAATTCTAAGATATGCTCGGCCTTGACAGTTGTAAATATAGGCATTTTAAGAAAGTAAATACCAATCATTTGGCGGAAACTGAGTTAAGATTAATGTTCAACGAAATTCCTTCTTTTACCACCCAAGAAATAAAACAAAAACAAACTCCAAATTTTAAGTTTTTGTAGTTTCTTTCAATTAGTTGCCTTAAATTAAAAACTGAAAAGCAATTTGTTGCAACAAGCATTAACAACAACAGCAGCAACAACAATAATAAAACTTAACATTGTCATATCTCACGACAATAATCTAATGACTTTTATTTACCACCAAAAAAAAATGTATATTAATATTGCAAAAAGCAAACAAAAAAAGTCTTTTTGCTTAAATTAATAAATTAATTTTATTAAATTTATACAATAATAAAAATAAAAACAACAAAGTATATTAACAAATCTGTTCGTTAGATGGTTTTGGTTTTCACGCTAGCCTAAATATGAGTGAGTGACTGAGCTTACATGTGTTTTCGTTAAATTATCCAAAATATTACGAGTATATCTGCGAGTATTCATTTCGTGTTAGTTTTGAAAATTTTTACGCAATTAGCGACACAAAGTCAAATTTTTCGCTTATGGTAATTTATCATGACACTCCAAAAACAATGCACATACTTACCACTATCCCCTGTTTGAAATCATAAGAGCAACAACATGGAAAGCATACTAATGCTCTTGTGTAGTGCTGCTGTTAACCCATTATGTGCATAGTGTAATTTTGTGTATTTTGAAATTTCAGTAGTTTAAATGTTTCGTTGATTGTTTATGTGATTCCCAACTTGTATTGTAGGACCTTAAATTTCAATTTAAACATTTCACATGGTCTCGGTTTTCAAGTACCGGTTTTATATCTTTTGTTATCCTTGACTCCTAGTGGAGCATAGGGCCTCAACCATCCTTTTATAATGAACTCTATTGCGAAATGTTAGGTATACGTCATTTCATGAATAGTTTACGGCATCAATTGACTTTCTCTACGTTCTAGCAGGTACATAAACAAAACGGCAGCTTCCCTGTAATGTTGGTATTTGGCCTTCGAAGTGTGTGGTCTATCCACCGCCATTTTCGTTGACATACCTCTATAGAAGTAGGGATTTGGTTTGTCGAATTTAGTAGATTTTCATTTTTTATGCCACCATATATTAAGGATTTGCTGCAAGCATTTGTTTTTAAAGGTTTGTATGAGCTTATCGATGGCATTTGTGCGTTTCTAAGTTTCGCAACCATAATACAAGATGGACTTGACATTTGAGTTGTATATATTTCTAAATAGGTCGGAGAATGCCGAATGCAGATTTTGCCTTATTAAAACGCTATTCAATATCCTCGTCGGAGCCACCTTTTATAGATACCAAACTTCCAAGATAATTATAGGTACCTACACATCCAATAACCTCGTTAACTACATTAAGGTTTGCGCCATAGCCTCCAGGCGTAAGCTTTGTTTTGCACACGTTTATTTCCAGGCCAGCTGCCTAGATTCAACAAAGATAGCGTTAGTGTTTTCTAAAATGTGACCTGAGCTTTGGCTTAGAAGACATACGTTTCAAGTTCTAGAATTGTTTAAAGGGTGTACATTGGATACCGTGTCCACCATTCAAAGCTGTGCGCATTATGTTGTCGATGGCGGGAATAAAAAGTGTAGGTGACACGATACATTCTTGTCATACTTCAGTATTAACTTCGAACGGATTTGACAATTGCCTGAATTAAGATCAGTATTTGTTCGTTCGCGGAGTGTAGCGGAAACTGCATCGGATATTCTGTTTAAAATAACTCAAATTTACTTAGTATTTTACTCGAAATTGGAAGAAGTGTTATACCCCTGTAGCTATTGCAGAGGTATTGGAAGAGCTTCTTTTTCCCATATTTTACACACAAATGGGCGCCACAGTTTCGTCGCTTCTTCAATATCACATAAAAGCATCTCCGCTGAGATATTGTCATTGCCCGGGGCCTTGTTGCGCTTAAGTCTTTAAATATTGTTCTTCACTTCTTGTATTGTTGGTAAATTGTCTGAAATTCTATTTAATATATTATTATACACTTCCGTCAGTGGATGTAATCCAATTGGATTGTTTAATGTTGACTTGAAGTGTTCCATCCAGCGTAATAGTTGTACATCCGAAGTTGAGACAAGTGTACCGCTAATACTTAAGATGAGAATATTCCCGTAAGTAGCCAGAAGACCTTAATTATTAAAACTTACCCATTCGAGATTTCTGAATAAGTTTTTTATTGGTTTTTCCTTGCGCTTCCTGACGCGTAGGATTCAGATGAAGTTCTTTGAAGATGATGATTCCCAAGTATTAGCCAGATGCTTTTCATATTTCAGGAGCTTTCCTCGTCAAGCTCATTACTTAACTTTGTGATGAAGACATACCCCGCGCTCCTTAGTTCATTTAAAAATGACATTATACTTATTTCTTCTAGGCATTCTTTAGGCACTCTTGTTAATCTACTCTAGTGCAGTATCCGTTGATCTGGATATTTTGTCACTATTATATTGCTTCATTTGGTATTTTTCAAATCTATACATTAGCAAGCCAGTAGATTTGGTGAAACTCCATAGGAACTTGTCATTTAGTACAAAAATTTCTTGCCTACGATCTCCGTTTCCTTCATCAAACCTTCTTTGACGGTGTGAGTTAAAAAGTTAGTATTACATTTCTAGAATCTGATGAATTTGAATTCCGAGTCTTATGAAATATGCCTTGGTTCTGGTCGAGTTGTTATAAGTATCTAGAGTTACTATTGACAATATCTCGTACATTTTTGTCAGAGCTGCATGATCGGAATCAACAGCATGCTTGTCCCAAAAGGCAATAAGTTTGAATCGTCTCTGGATCCAGCCTATACAGCGAGTTATGGAAAGTATATTCGACATCTATATAACAACTTGGAAATATGCCGAAGACATTGCATTTTAAATGAAACTCCACTTGTCTTTAACAACCATTGTAAAGACAATCGGACCAGTGTGAATCCTCTGGAATTAACGGAATCCAAAGTATATCCGACATCTATATAAAACTCTGGGGCCAAATCGTCGCATTCGATATTGATCAAAATGTAAGATATTTCGGAAACATTAATATGTTTGAATATCAAATTTATTAAACTTTTTACAAAATAAATTATTTTTATAAATCCCTAAGGTATGCTACATAATATTTGCTTAAAAGTCTGAGTTCTTGATGGATATTGAATGCTGCGATTTGGACCAAGGAAATATACCGAAGATATTGCATTTTAAATGATACTCGACTTGTCTTTCACAACCACTTTAAAGACTTTCGGACCATTTATAATCTCATATTAGTCCCCTGAAGTGAAGAATGCCATTAAAAGCCTTAAGCGTAACAAGGCCCCGGGCAATGACAATATATCAGCGGAGATGCTTTTATGTGACGTTGAAGGATCGGCGAGACTGTGGCACCCATTTGTGCGTAAAATATGGGAAGAAGAAGCTCTACCAACCTCCTGGAATGAAGGTATACTAGTCAAAATAAAAAAAGGGTTACTCCAAAGACTGCAATAACTACAGGGGAATAACACTTCTTCCAATACCGAGCAAAATACTAAGTCGAGTAATTTTGAATAGAATGTCTGACGCAGTTTCTGAAACACTCCGCGAAAATCAGTTTGGGTTCCGAGAGAATAGATCTTGTGTTGATCTAATCAACACAGTAAGAATAGTATTGGAGCAATGTAATGAATTCCGCACCCCCATTTATCTAGCGTTTATCGACTTTATGAAGGCCTTCGACAGTGTCAACAGGTGCTATCTATGGAGAATTTTAGAAAACCGTAACATGCCAACGAAAATTCTGAACTTAATTCGGGCAATGTACGTGGACTTTAAATGCCGGGTTCTACATAAAGGTAAATTGTCTAATCCGTTCGAGGTTACTACTGGAGTAAGACAAGGATGTATATTATCACCTATACTTTTTATCCTTGTCATCGACAATATAATGCGCACGGCACTGAATGGTAGACGTGGTATCCAATGGACACCATTTAAGCAACGCGAGGACTTGGAATACACCGATGACGTATGTCTTCTAAGCCAAAGACCAGCTCACCTTCAAGAAAACACTAGCGCTATTACTGTTGAATCTCGGGCAGCTGGGCTGGAAATCAATATCTCCAAGACAAAGATTATGCCTGGAGGCTATGGCGCAAACCCGTCGCCACACATCAATGTGGATAACGAGGGTATTGGTTGTGTAGGTACCTTTAATTATCTTGGTAGTTTGGTATCTACAAAAGGTGGCGCCGATGAGGATATTAAATCGCGTATTAACAAGGCAAAATCTGCATTCGGCATTCTCCGAACTATATGGAAATCTCGGCAAATATCAACAACAACTAAGTTACGAATATATAACTCGAATGTCAAGTCCATCTTGTATTACGGCTGCAAAACTTGGAAACGCACAAATGCCATCGATAAGCGCCTGCAAACCTTTGCAAACAAATGCTTGCGGCAAATCCTTAATATATGGTGGCCAAATCGAATAAGAAATGAAGATCTACTAAACGCTACAAACCAAATCCCTTCTTCTATAGAGGTATGTCAACGGAAATGGCGATGGATAGGCCACACACTTCGAAGGCCAAATACCAACATTGCTCGACAAGCGCTTCGTTGGAATCCACAAGGAAGCGGCCGTCGTGTTGGTGCACCTGCTAGAACGTGGAGAAGGTCAATTGATGCGGAGTTACAAGCAGCAAACTATTCATGGAATGATATATGCCTAACATCTCGCAATAGAGTTCGATATAAAAGGATGGTTGAGGCCCTATGCTCCACTGGGAGTCAAGGATAACAGAAGAAGAAGTCCCCTGAATTTGGGGAATCTCTGCTGAGCATATACATTTCTTCAGTTTTAGAGACTCTTTTTCCTTGGCAGTCAACATTTTTGGATCAGGTTTGTCAATCTTTCATCCCTTTTGAGTGCATTTTGGTGTTCTTTTCTTAACATTAAAGACCGATGTCTTAGGTAAGGTTTCAGTTTTAGAGGAATAGGTTGAATCACTGAGACTATTGTCAGCTGGTTTACCCAAACCTACATATTCTTAATTCACAGTTTATCCCACCAAATTATGAAAACTAATTTATATTGTTACTTTGAAGGCTCGAAAAAGGTTAGGGTTCCTTATACATATGATGTTTTTATAACCACAATTTTGTCTACTCCGTTTTAAATTGTGGATAACAATTTAATTTTATAGATCTATATAAACTCCCAATTTCTAAACATATATTCTATTGCAGTTCCATAAGACTTAAAGTACCATGATATCACTTAGGCTATTTTATTTGTTTTAGGACTTAAATCAAAATCATTATAGAATTATGTATATCCATATACGCCATTTTCGATTTTAGTTTGCAATAAAATACTAAAAATAGTAATAAATAAAAATAGTGCATGCTTTTTATTATACACTATTTTTCTTTGTAATTCTATTCAGAATAACAACTAATTAAAATACCATACAAGCACTTACGCGATATAATAAATAGTACCTGGTTGACCGAGCCTTGCTCGGGGCTTTATGAGAAGCATTTTGAGGCAAATTTTAAAGTTTTTATATATTTTATTTTATACAGTTACAGTTTAACTCATTTTAAATAATTTTGAAAATTGGTCATACCAACAGAAACCTCCGTCGACTGATGCGCAACAACTTTGCTAAAGATTATAGTCTGATCAAATGCACAGTTTACGATTTAATTCATTTTGAGTAGTTTTCAGTGGCGCCGCCTGAAGTCGTTCATAGCACTAAGAAACCTTCATCTGCTTATGCGTAACAACTTTGCTTATGATCATAACATTATCAAATGCACAGTTTATGATTTAATGCACTTATAGTCTGATCAAATGCACAGTTTGCGATTTAATTCATTTTGAGTAATTTTCAGTGGCGCCACCTGTCGGTCTTTGGTCATTCTAATTAATAAACCTTCGTCGGGTTATCCGCAATAACTTTGCTAAAAATTATAGCATGATTAAATGTACAGTTTACGATTAAATTGACTTTAAGTAAATTTCAGTGGCGCCACCTGTCGAAATTTCTTCATACCAACTAAGAAACCTTCGTCGGCTCATGTGCAACAACATTGCTAAAGATTATAGCATGATTATATGTACAGCTTACGATTAAATTGACTTTAAGTAATTTTCAGTAGCGCCACCTGTCGAAAATTATTCACATCAATTAAAAAGCATTCGCCGGCTCATGCGCTACAACCTTGCAAAAGATCATAGTATGATCAAATGTAAAGTTTACGATTTAATTAACTTTTAGTAATTTTCAGTGGCGCCACCTGTCGGAACTTAAAAACCTCCGCCGGCTTATCCGCAACATCTTTGCTAAAGAGCATAACATGATCAAATTCACAGTTTACTATTCTATAAAGAACATACATACTGACAAACATTAATTTGTTTTGAAGTTATAACATTACTAATTTTTTCCCCTTTTTATCCCCTAATTTCAAAAAGTTCCATATGCATAATTGGTACTTCTTTGGTACCAATTGAATTCGGTACATTTTATTAGAAAGCAGTTAACATAATTTTCCTATTCATATTACTTTTGTAGATGTTAAGTTATCAGTTTATCCCTTTTTTACACATTTTGGCCACAAAATCAAAAAAGTATCAAATACGTATTCAATATTTCTTTCACATCTATTGATTGCAGTACAAAGTTTCTTTCTATATTCCTTAGTTTAAAATATAAGAGTGGGTTAAAAAGGTACCAAAAAAACTATTTTCACCCTTTTTTACCCTTATCGGACATAGTTTCAAAAAAGTACCAAACACCTGTCCGTTTATTTTCATAGCTGTTTAAAACGTAATTTAAATTTTGTTTCTATACCTATTACTTAAGGAGATATAGCGTTTTCGATTTTTTCCCCTTTTTACCCGTTTTTACCCTCTTAGAGGCAAAGGTTCCAAAAGTCCCTTCTTCTTCGACCTATACATCAAAAAAGATACCCAATGTCCAAATTTTATCAAAATCGTTAGTGCCGTTTTCGAGATAGTCATTCTATATATATATAAATACATACAATTGTTGCTCGTTTAAGAATATAAGATAAGATAATGTATAATAAAAATAATGTATGATTTTTATATACTATTTTTCTTTGAAATTATATTCAGAGAAACAACTAACTAAAACACTGTTACCTTCACTTACGCAATTATATATTATTGAAATTTTTAAACACGAAATAATAATAAATTGATCTTTTGACCCACTTTGTGGACCACATATAGAATCAGTTATCTACTTACCTAAATGGCCTATATTTACTACCTGTTATGGTCAAGGGTCGAGTATATTATAGATTTCCGTGCGCCTCGATCTTGTGTGTATATTCTCCAATTTTGTAGGCTAAGCTTTGAAAGATCTTCCTCTACGATGTCTTTGCATCGAAGTTTCGGACGTTCTCTTCTAACGTTAGGGTGGATTACTATCCCGACTTTAGAACTCATATTTTTATCGTTCTTACGGGCGAAGTCGCGGCACATGTAAGCTCACTACATTAGCGGATGTTAACGTAGTTCTCCGCATGATACCTCGAGGAGCTCAGTTTCCACAGTTGAGACGAAGATCAATCAGAATCGTTTTTTGTTATCCAACATCCCCTACATCAACGAATTATGTAAATTCTTTAACCCTTATATACTCCTTGGGTCAATTTGACCCAATTTTGTTTTTCAAACGTAAAATTTCTCCCTTGAATAATTAGATATGAACGTGAAACTTGAATTTATCCATTGCAGGGACGAAAATGATGTTTCTAAAAGAAAATAATAAAATTAGAATTTTTCCTCCCCCCAATACATTTCAAAACACGATTCACACACATTTAATGCCCTTTGGGTCAATATGACCCAACAAGCGATATTTCAAGCTTAATTCCATTCTATAATTTTTTTTCCTGTTGAACATAATTGAATAGAATTCACCTTCATTTAGAATCATCATTACATCCAAACTAAAGCTTCAGTTAATGCACTTGACCAACTTGTTGCTAATTACACTTGTATGCGCGTGGCTAAACTATGGCCAGTTGCATTATTTTCAAACATGATAGATGTATTAGCATATCTCTCGGTTTATACCGAGCTTCTCCAGAGATCGCTCTATACGAGTTGTTATAGTTCAAGATTAATTCAGGGGTACCGCAAGCTCTGTTCTTTCTACAATTCTATTTCTTATCTTTATAAATGAAATTCTACGTCAAACTTCCAATCCTATCTACTCTGTTGCAGATGATAGTAATATTTGCCATTCATATTCATACAATCGTAGGCCAAGGCTTCTTGATAGTAATATTTGCCATTCATATTCATACAATCGTAGGCCAAGGCTTCTTGAGGTTGGCGCTATGAGACAAAATATGAATTAATCATTAAACCGAGATTAAGAAACAATTTCAGAATGGGGTCGTGCACATCGATGTTGTATGCTCACGTATAAACGCGAGCTAAATATACATATTGAGGAATCACAGGCTATTGATGTTCTGGCCATGAGAATTCAATCTGATGTCCGCACGACAAAATACATATTTCAAGTGACGAAAGAAGCATTCAAGTGCCTCGGTTTTCTAAAACGGTACAAGAGATACTTCACTCTAACTGATCTCCTTACTATATACACCACCTCATGTATGGGCCGGAGCTTCGTAGTCTATTTTGGAGCTTCTCGATCGAGTGCAGGAAATGGCGAAAGTGCTCATCGGGATAGTGGGGTATTCAACTCTATTGATTTACTGGAGCACCGTCGCAATTTAAGTTGTGTCACACTGTTCTATTGTTAATACTTTGCAATGTGCTCTAACGACATCAGAGAACTCGTTCCCGAAACTCGGACTTTCTTACGCAATACACGTCATTCTGTTAGAGCTCATTGCTTTGTGGTCGAATGGCCGGTAGACCGAACAGCACGCTACATTAAATTCGTTCTTCAGCCATATATTTAGTTCATATGTGGAATTCACTCCCCGCAGAAGTTTTCCCCGGCAGTTGCAATGCAGGTAAATTCAAAGCCATAAACACTCCCATAACCTATTTTAATACTTCCAACACAATGAATTGCATAAGTAAGGATCATCCCCTGAGTGCTGGTCCTAAATTAAAAAAAATCCTATGTTAAATATGAAATTTTGTTAATATTTCATTGTTGGGTCATATTGACCCAAAGGGTAATATGAAGGGCACAAATCCAAGGAAAGTAGAAGGGTTAATAATAGTGTAAATGCGTATACACTATTGTTTTATTGAGGGGACGATGACATCTGAATTTTAAAGTTTATATGCTTCTATTATCAATAGTAACTACTTCTATGATCGTAATTTTAAAATAAATGATTTTCTACGATTCCATTGTGGCTTTTTAAATGGTTCTATGTGGTTCTGTTGTGGATATCAGCATGAGCACAACCGTCTAACTACCACCGTATGATTTTCGTTGAGTCTATGGTTCCATTTCCAATCATGGGAGTTTATATAATTCCAGTTTCCAATCTAGGATCTTAATATGATCTCAATTTCCAAACATGCGTTTTTTCTAAGTTTTAGGAACCCAGTTTCCAATCATCGTTTCAAATTCGACCATTCTTCCTTAGGAGAGTTAAAATTTAAAGCCGTAAGTATAAAAATCTACTTAAATTTAGTGTTTTTTTTGTTGAGTTCTTAAATACTAAAATACAAAACAGAAAAGATTTGTAAAGTAAGTATTAGTTATTATGTTGTTAGTTATTACTTGTAAATGTGTTGCTTTTGACACCTTGTGTTAACAGTCTATTCGTTTTGTCTACGACTATTTGTCTATCTGAATGTCGACTTCTCCATAAGTCCGCCTGTCTATGATCATACATCTTAATATATAGTACATATATACAACAACATCATGACTCCATGTGTTACGATGAATGTATGCAGTCATTTTTGTCCATCCGAAAGAAAAACTCACTTGCTAATGACTTCATTTGAGCTCTGGCTGCTGCTGATGCCCGTATGACTCTAAGAGTTAAAACATGAAATGAACTCGGGCTATAGCAGACAGGCAAGCAGACGGACAGACTGACAATAGCATTAAACGAGATCTCTTAAAATAAATAGTCATTAGTGGCAAATGTCATGACACGCATGCATTTGTGCTAAATATCTCACCTTTTTAACAATCTTAACCCAGAAATACTTTTTTGGCAGATTTAAAAGTTTTTGTATTTTTCTATTTTTTTTTTTGTGGATTTCTGTTTAGTTTAATTTATGGTTAAAACAAAGAATTTACGATCATGTATCTGTACATCTGTAGCTCAGTCTCTCTCCATGTGGTATTTAGTTGTTAGAACGAATGTTTTTGGTTAGAAAAGGAATTCTTAAGAAGCTGGTGTTGTTTTATGGTAGATTTTGCAAGTTTTTAGGAGTTGTTATGTAATATTTAACTGTATGGAATTTATATCTTTTATGATATTTAAGGAATATTAACACTGACATAAAACTTTGTTGGCTTTTGTAATGGAACGTTTTAAATTTATAATTTTATATGTAGACATTCACACCAAAACTTAAAATTACATTAAAAACAAGTTAGAAAGTGCTATAGTCGGTCCATACGATACACTTCACCACTAAGGTCAAAGGTGTACTCTTTCCTGTATAAAGACAACTATTTGCTGAATTTTGCCATCATACAAACATTTTCTCAAAACTTATATTTTTAAGCTGTTTTCGTCATTTGGACTTATATGAGAGCAAGGGTCAAATGTTGACCGATTATCTCGAAATTTGGCAAGTTGATTACAGTTATTACAAAATGTAATAACAAAAAATGTAATTCAAAAAATAAACATAAAATTCTCATTATCTTCAGATTTACGAGGGTTTTAGTAATTTTTCTCTCATTTGGTGCGTTCTGACAGAAGAGTTTGTATGGGAGCTATGGTCAAATGTGGACCGATTTCAGTAAAATTTGGTACAGTGATTTATGTTTACATAATACTGTTTATGTAAACATAAATCACTGTACCAAATTTTACTGAAATCGGTCCACATTTGACCATAGCTCCCATACAAACTCTTGCTTCAAATTTCATGAAAAAATATATCAATTCCAGGAAGTGGAATTGATATTTATGGTACCTATGGGAGGTACCATAAATAATGGACCGATTTTGACGAGTTTCAATAGCCATGGTCCCATTATCAAAAAAATTATCTATGCCAAATTTCATCAAATTGTCTTTAGAATTGCGACCTGTAGTTTGATTACAAGATTTACATGGGGGTCCAGGCAGCCAGAAAGCCGTCCAGAAGGACGGTCCTTCAATTCTTACTTAACAGAATATTTTTATTTTATGTTTTAAGGGTTTTGTACTAACAGATAAAACATTTTTCATTTGGATCGTTTCGAAACATAACTTTACCAATTGATCGCACCAAAACCTAACTTTTTACTACATCAATATGTTCTTAAATTTACTCAAAATTGTTATGTTTTGGTGCGAACGTCTACATATAAGATTCAGATTTGTTAGTTCTCAGCTGGCAATTTGGCGATTGTTGATGGTAATATCAGCAAAATGAGTCTTTTGGGATTCGTATAGATGATCAAAAACTGATTTATCAGCTTGGTGATCAAAAAAAAAAATATTTCAAAAAGACTCCTTAAGCGCTTAGAAAACTACTAGTTCAGAAAAGTACAAACAATTCTTGCAGAATGGTGTAGTCAAAATCTTATCGTGTAAACGATCCTAAAACGACTGTTTTTTATATTATTTTAATCAGTTTGGTGATCAAAAAAGACCACAAAATGACTCAGATAATACCTTAAAGGCGACTATTTGAAAGCAGAATGTGTGCAACCAGTTTGGTGATCAAAAAAGAGTACAAAAAGACTCATAAACTTAGCAAGCTTAGCAAGCGACTAGTTAAAAATAGCACAGAAAATCTTGTAAATTGTGCGTAATATAAATATTTTTAGGTGATAAAAAAATGCCACAAAGATTCGTATCTCATTGTAGGTGATGTGGCTTAGTCGGTAAGCACGTCGATTACTAAGCATAAGATATCATATTCAGCGGCCTAGGTTCGATTCTCGGTCTCGGCAACATTAATTTCTGTAAGATATGACATGTTCTAAAAAAAAAAAATATACTATGTTCAGTAATAAAAAGTTTTTTTTTTAACAAATCAAGCAAAATGTGTGGTGTCATATTCTAATTAGCAAAACGAGTCATTAAAGACTCTTTTTGAAGATTCGCATGAAGAATACACAAAAAGATAATTTTTGACTCATAACTAATATCATAAATTTTTCAAAAATGATAGCTGGGTTATAACTCACCTGCTTAACTACATACATTACTCACTCCTGACTTATCTGTCTTATACCAGGTGACTTTATAAACCCCCTAACAGATCGCATCACAGAAACAAATACAGTTGAATGTTGGAATCGAACTTTTTCCCAACTTTTTGGTAGAATAGATTCCGTGCCAAAATAAGTGCTCCGGTTTTGAAGTGAAGCGTGCTAAGGCTTCTTTACTTATCACTCCTACTGCTAAGCACAATTTATCATATTCTACCTGGGCTCGAGTCCCAGTCACAGAAATAAAAAAGTGTTTCTGTAATTATTAATTACTTCAACATCCTCCATCGTTAAGCACTACAGCATGAAAAAAATCGCTAGAGAACAAAAAGGTTAAATAACATGACTACCTAACAATAGATGGCGTAACTTTTATTTTTTAAAATATACATGACGTGCAATTACAGTGTTGAATAACATAAAGCTTTATCTCTTTTTTGCACAACCTTTCACTTACCCACTATCTCTCTTTGGGAGTTGCAAGGGATATCAAGCAACGGTTTTGATTGGTCTTAACTTGGAAATCCCAGACTTATCTTGGTTATACTTCATCTCAACTGTGGTCACTAACATCCTCGCAGTGTCACTCGGCAAACTACCACAACACCCGTTAATGTTGTGAGCTAACATGGGCCGCGAGTTCTCCCACAAGAACGATATTAATATGGGTTAGGACGTCGGGCAAGTAACCCCCTCCTGAAAAACTCAAGCTAAAACTAGAATAAAAACAACGCCCTAATAATAAGAATAGGATGTTCGAAACTACGATGGAAAAACCAAGTAGAGGAAAATCTTGCAAAGCTTCGAATGCAAAGCGCATGGAAATCTAAAATATGCTCCGCCTTTGACCTAAACATATTGTAAATATAGGTCATTTAAGTAAGTAAGTGGGATGTAATGGGGTGCAGCTGTTGCCTGGCGTCTACAGCTACCAGGTAAAAACTGAATCCAATTCCTACTCTAACCTCCTCCCCTTGCTACATTCTGGTAACCTTAGCAACCTAGTTGAAGATGCTAATATAGGAGGGAGTTATATCAGAGCCTTTGCAACGTATTTCATCTAAGGGTTTAAGATAATTGTATTTGGTAAAGTACGAAAATGCAGAGCCTGTTAGTGATAGTTGCGGCTGTAAGCGGGCGTCTGTCTGGGATCGAGCGGCTCACTTTACAAACGTGGCTCGTATCTTTGGACTCATCACCCATCGACTTAGCACTTACGATATTTTAAGCATGGAAAGAGATATTACAGAATATACTACTCGAAGGGGTAATCATGCAAGAAATCTCCCAGCTACGGCTACCTTTGCAAGAACATTATGATAAATGGGGATTATTGAGGCCCTATGCTCCACTGGCAAGACTAACAGAAGAAAAAGAAGAAGAAGCAAGTAAAATTGGCAGCTGGGATCAGACAAAAAATTAAAATCGAAAACTGGGATCATATAAGACTTTCGTTCAAAAAAAATATTTTGGGTAGGAGAAAAAAGGTAATAGTGCTCGTGGATATTCAATTCACTTCGTAGAAAGTATGAAAGTCTCTGACTTTATAAGATCACATGCCATTGAAATAGCGATAGAACAGTAAAACTTAACCCAAATGGGTGAGATTTTGAGATTCGTATTTCATTTAAGGTCGGATATAAATGGTTTTCTAAGTAAAGAAATAAGACAGAATAAAGAATGTACTGAAATTTGAAGAAATTGCTACTGAGCCGTAATATCGGATTTCATACTTTGAGATTCTCTAAAACCATTTTAGTAGAATTTGTAAACTTTAAAGACGCAAGATCAATTAAAAATGAGGACCGTAAAAAGGGGCAATTCAGATTTTAAAATGGGATTTTATTAAGACATACGATTAAGAATTCGGATCATGTAAAGTTGTACGACTATATATCGTGATTATATAAGGATGAACAATTTTAAACAAAGATCATATTCTGTTATCCTTGACTCCCAGTGGAGCATATGTCTTTAACCATCCTTTTATGTCGAACTCTATTACAAGATGTTAGTCATACGACATTCCACGAATAGTTTGCTGTTTGCAACTTCGCATCAATTGACCTTCTTCACGTTCTAGCAGGTGCACCAATACGACGGCCGCATCCCTTTGGATTCCAACGAATCGATTGCACTTGTCGTGCATTGTTGGTATTTAGCTTTCAAAGTGTGTGGCTTATCCACCGCCATTTCCATTGATATACCACTATTGTCGCGTTTAGTAGATTGTCATTTCTTATGCAATTCGGTCACCATATATTAAGGATTTGCCGTAAGCATTTGCTTCCAAGTTTCGCAAATGTAGTACAAGATGGTTTTGATATTCAAGTCGTATATTCGTAACTTAGTTGTTGTTGATATTTGGCAAGATTTCCAAATAGATCGGTGGTTTAATTTCTTCGTCGGCGCAATCTTTTGTATATATCAAAGGTACCTACACATCCAATAACCTCGTTATTCACTTTGATGTGTGTCGACGGGTTTAAGCCATAGCCTCCAGGCATAATCTTTGTCTTAGAAATATTGATTTTCAGCTTAGCTGTCCGATATTCAAGAGTGATAGCGTTAGTAAATTCTTGAAGGTGGCTTGAGCTTTGGATTGGAAGACATACGTCAGAAGCATATTCCAAGTCCTTGAGTTCTTCAAAGGTTGTTCATTGGATACCCTATCTACCATTCAGAGTCGTTCATATACATCCTTGTCTTATTTCAGTTGCAACTTCGAACGGATTTGACAAATTACCTTTGTGTAGGACCTGACATTTAAAATCCCGAATTAAGTTCAGAATTTCGTTGACATGTTACGATTTTCTAAAATTCTCTTTAGATAGTACCTTTTAATACTGTCGAAGGCCTTCAAAAAGTTGATTAAATGGCAATGCGGAATTCAAATTGCTCAAGTACTATTCTTACTGTGTTGATTAGGTCTAAACAAGAACGATTCTCTCCGAACCCAAATTGATTTTTGCGGAGTGTAGAGGAAACTGCATCAGATATTCTGTTTAAAATTATTCGACTCGTTATTGGAAGAAGCGTTATACCCCTGTAGTTATTGAAGTCTTTGGGGTTACATCTTTTTTTTTGTATTTTGACTAGCACGTCTTCATTCCAAGATTGCAGAGTTTCTTCTTCCCATATTTTATGCACAAATGGAAGCCACAGTCTCGCCAATCCTTTTACATCAAATAATAGGATCTCCGCTGAGATATTGTTATTGCCCGGGCCTTGTTGTTCTTAAGGCTTTTAATAGCATTCTTCACTTCTTGTGCTGTTGGTGGATGGTCTGAAATTCCATTGAATATACTGTCATGGTTGGTTTCATTTTGCACTTCCGTCAGTGCTTCTAATCCAATAGGATTGTTTAATTTTGACTTGAAGCGTTCCATCCAGCGTGTTTAATGTTCATCCGGAGTTGAGAAAGGTGTACCGCTACTACTCAAGATGGGACTGTTGGTGTAGGTAGGTTTGCCACACAACGCCCTTGATATATTGTATAAGGTCCTCATGTCTCCTTTATTTGCAGCTAATTTAGCTTGACTCGCTTGTTCATCCATCCACGTTCCCCTGTCCCTCCTTGCAGACCTTTTTATTCTGTTGGATAGGTCAGGGTATGTTGTACTGAGCACTTCAACATCCCATTTTCATTTAAAATATATCTTTTAAGATTTTACGTTGTTCAGCCAGGTCCCATGTTGCTTGGGTGAGCCAAACTTTCCTTTTATGGCCTTTGAATACTAACGTTTGTTGACCAACCTCATTGTACGTTTGAGTCACACACCTTGCAATTTCGTTAATACTAGCGTCATTGCTGTTAACAACATCTGGAAGCCGATTCCTTAAGGAAGTAATAAAGACATTTCGATGTCGTTCTGATTCCAATTTTCCAACATCAATTTTTCGATCGGCTTTTGCCATTTCAGACCTCAGAGCCACCACTTTTATTTGTACTTTAAGCATAACTAAATGATGGTCGCTGTTTATATCTGCTCGTGCGTACATCAAGTAAAGATGATAGCCACTTACAGTTGATCGATTTATGATCAATTTAGTTCTAAATAAAGCCTTTCGGCGATATCCAAGTTATTTTATGATGAAGTTTATGAGGGAGATCACACACAACAAGTTTCTTTTTGCAGAATAGTTCGATCAGTTCTTTTCCATTATTGTTCCCTACTCCGACACCGTGCTTACAATGTAGTGTTCCAAAACGGTATTGTTTGAACCAATCTTGGTGTTAAAGTCGGTCGGTATCATAGTAATATCCCAATTATGTACATTACTGTTCATCCAACTCCTTAGTACATCGTAAAATTAATCTTTATCGTTTTCAGAATGGATCTTTTAAAATCTAAACTGAAGCATAGACATTGTTTATTATCAAATTACGGGCTTTAGTCTTAAGTTTTATTTCCATCAGTCTCTCATTGATAGGATACCATGCTTTCATGGCTTTAGCTATTTTTTTAGTTATCGGAAAGCCCACACCCCTACAAGAAACACAGTATTTTTACTCCGCGCCTCCCTTTGCCCTGTCCATCTTGCTTCTTGCACTGCCGGCAAGTCAATTTTACTACACAAGATTTCACGCATTAGCTGTTGGTTTCGTATAAAGTGCAGACATTCGATGTCTCAAACTTCAAACTTTCCTTCATGCCTATAGTAGGTTTCATAGTCCAATAACTTCGGATAGAATTGGTTTCTTTCATCAGGATGTTTCTTGTGGCAGCTGTCGTAGCAGGGGGGCTTTCTCGCATGATTACCCCTTGGAGTTGTATATTCTACAATGTTGTTTCTTTCCATACTTAAAACGTCGTAAGTGCTAAGTCGATGGGTGATGAGTCCAAAGACAAGAGCCACTTTTGTGTAGCGAGCCGCTCGATCCGAGACAGACGCTCGCTTGCAGCCGCAACTAACATATTGAACAGACGCTGCTGTTTTATACTTTACCAAATACAATTATCTTAGACCAAGTATGTTGGAATAGCTCTAAGATAACTCCCTCTTATATTAGCCCCGACCTAGAATCCCACACGGGTTGTTAACCGCATCTTGAACTAGATGTATCACGAGGAGGTTAGAGTAGGAATTAAATACAGTTTTTACCTGGTAGCTGGAAACGCCAGGCAACAGCTGCATCCCATTACATTCCAATTGGAAATCTGGGTCACATAAATTTATTTCCTAATATTCGAGTATAACACAATATTTGTACCATGAAATAAATATTAAAGGAAGTGCCACTTTCTTTTTATTTTGTAAACATTAACCATTTGACAAGAAAGAATATCTAAAGTTTACTGAAAAAATGAAAAAAAAATCCCATTTACACTCAGAAAAAAAATGAACTAGAATTTAGGAAAATTTACTAAATTTGAGGAAAACATGGTTGTCGAATGGCGCCAAAGCCATATTTTACAGCAATTAAGTAAAAAATTCCCCTATTTCACTTGTAGAGTTTGGGGAAACTAAGTAAGTACAGTTTTTGAACTGAGATCCACTAAATTGCTCTTAGTGGGTGTTTTCATGACATGTTTTCAAAGTCTATCGAGTTCTTCCCTAAACTTTTAGGAACACGAGCTGTGAATATTATCTCAAACGTCTCAGCAGTTTGCCCGTAATTCGTTATTCAGTAAAACACACGAAATATTTTTTAATTTAATGATATAATTGAGATCTTATGTGTTTTATCATCTATAAAGCTAAAAACTACAAATTTTATTACACTATTTATTGAAAATATTAGTTATTTTAAGAGTTATTATTTTTTTTTTCAAACTACACATTTTAGTTTACAAATTTCCATAAAATAACCTACGAGTGTGGCAACGATCTGTGTAATATTGACAAAATAAACAAACTTCAAAGATATTCTTTATAGTCAAAAATTTTGAAGTGGCACTTCCTTTAATATTTATTTCATGATTTGTACTAGTACTTCTAATTCCCTCATTTTAGTCAAAGGTGTCGATAGCTGTTTCTTGCTTCGCTGCAGTTGTGTTGTGATATTATTCGAAGTTGTTATCACCATCATTGTTTGTTTTTTGTTTATTTTTGGGGGGATGTCACATATGGGCAACTGTCATTAAAATAATTTAAGTATAAATTAGCCATGGCTTAAATGTGTCGAAAATCATGAGCATGCAACATTTTTACTTAACCATTAAGTGTAACTGACGAAAACATGGTTGCGCAGCAGCCACCAACTTAAATTGGCAACCAAACACCACCACCAACTACGATTACGAGTATTCCGCATTAAAATGCAAACGAACTTAAAAATTATTCATGTTTTTTAGTGCAACTTTAGCTGCAGCAGCAGCATCAGGTTATACAAATAAAATGAATAAGAGACAGTTTGATTTTCTTATTTTTTTTTTTTTTTTTTGGTTAACTAAAAAAAGAGTCACTAAAACAAATTTAAGCATATCAAACCAGTAGATTTTTTTTTGAAAGATAAAACAAAAATTGTTCATACCAACTACCAAAAATCGTAAGAGTTTTTTTTGGTGTTTGGAAGACAGTGGCACTTGGTGAATGTTTTATTGAATAGCAAAACATTTGAAGCTGGGTAGCCATAGTTTGATGGTGTGCACAATTTGTTTTTATACCCACCATCAAAAAGAATGGGGGGTATATTGAGATTGTCATTCCGTTTGTAATTTCCTTAATATTGGTTCAAAAATCAAAAACGATATATATTCTGAATCCTTATGAAATTCTAAGACGATTGAGCTATGTCCGTCTGTCTGTCCGTCTGTCTGTCCGTCTGTCTGTCTGTCTGTCTGTCTGTCTGTCTGTTGAAATCACGATAACGTCTAAACGAAAAGAGCTAGCTAACTGAAACTTAGCAAAAACATTCTTTATCTATGAGAAAATTTTGGTATTGAAATTGGGCAAAATCGGTTAGCATTTGGCCATAGCTCCCGTATAACCTCGTCTAGGCTAATCGCTTATTTGCTAATAAATGACAAATTATGACAGTTATGATGACAAAATTTGGTATCTAGAAGTTTTAGATAAGCACTAGGCAGCATATAAAATTTCATCGAAATCGGTTCACATTTAGCCATAGCTCCCATACAAAAAACTTACGAAAACAGGCTAAATTTCACCCAAAATACACTTTAATGCCAATAAATCTAAAAGTATAACAGATATAACCACTAAATTTGGCACAAGAAAGTCTTATATCAATGCCAGCCAGTGTGCAAAATTTTGTCACAATCGGTCACTATTTGACCTAGCTCCCATATAAAAAACTTACGAAAACACAAAAATTCAAAAAGAAAAGGGGATTTATGTCCGTCTGTCCGTCAGATAAAATCGTGATAGCTCCTTAACTACAAGAGCTAGTAAGACTAAATTAAGCACAAAGAAGTCTTATGTCAATGCCAGCCAGTGTGCAAAATTTCGTCACAATCGGTCACCATTTGACCATAGCTCCCATATAAAAAACTTATGGAAACACAAAAATACATAAAGAAAAGGTTGTTTATGTCCGTCTGTCCGTCAGATAAAAGCACTATAGCGCCTTAACGAAAAGAGCTAGAGGGACAAAATTTTACAAAAGTATTTTGGATATCTTGAAAAAGATGTGTGTTGAAAATGGACAAAATCGGTTCAAATTTAGTTAGAGCTCCCATATAACCCCGCCCCGGGAAACACATTAATGCTGATAAATTGAATACAATTGTAATAGCTATGACGATTAAATTTAAAATAGGGAAGTTTTATGCAATTTTTGATCAGTTTATCAAATTTTATAGGAATCAGTCCATATTTGACTTTAGCTTTCTTGTGAAAAACACTCACGGAAACCAAAAATTTTAGCAAAGGCCAGTTAAAAGCTATTAAATTAGAAACTATGATAGCTATGGTCACTAAATTTTGCAAGAATAAGCTCTCTATATATACCAGCCAGTGCGTAAAATTTTGTTATAATCGGTCAACATTTGGCTATAATTCTTATATATATAACATCCCCTTTTTTATATCTACAATCAAAAAGATTTGGAGGTACATTCATTATATTAAGATTGCACCTACGAAATTATGTAGGCATCAATCAATGTTCAGTCCAGACTTTATATATGATGAATGCATTAGGAACTCATAACGAAATATATGGACCTGTCGTATTACTATTAACGTGTTTAGCCTAACTACATATTAATCACAACGAAAAGTATTTAACAACTTATTAATGTAAAACTATACCTGGTTATGAGACCGAATTTTGATCAAAGTAAATACTGGGGAAACCACTAAAATATTTTTGAATGTTGAACTATAAAGCTACGGAAACCTAATTTAGTCCAAAGGTTTTACCAACAATACCAAATAGCTTAGCGATTTTTCCAGTTTTGGTGCAGATTTTGAATTAGCTGCACCCTTGTAGATATATGAGATATGTTTCTAAATTTAACACAACTTGATGGTGGGTATATAAGATTCGGCACAGCCGAATATAACACTCTTACTTGTTCAATATAGGGTTGTCAAATTTAAGAGGTTTTTGCAAGATATTGTTAAGTGACTATAGGAAAATACATTAAAAATAGAACTTTTTCGATTTTTTAGGAAAGAATATATATTAATTGATAATGGGATTGTGAAAAGTTTTACATGGTAATGCGAATTCTATATACTACTGCGAAAACTAGGATTATATAGCAAAAACATATACTATTGTATCCATAATTGATAATTTTAACGACTGTTAATTTTAATCGGAAGAAAATGTTCGATTAGATATTGTGATTATATAAATTTATACGATTACAATTTGGGATCATATGAGAATGTGCGATCGATTATTGGGCTCATTTGAATCCGTTCGTTTAAAAATATAGATCTTATAAATAACCAAAATTATATCATATGACGACAAATTTTACTTTGTATCATTTATTGGAAATATAATTGAAATTATCGGAACTACTGTTGAGTATTTGGATCATATAAAGACGTACGATTGCAAATGTCGATCATATAAAGGTGCGTGTAGGCAAATTGTTGTAATATAAAGACTTATGATCGGATATTTATATTATACACCTTTCAGACCATGATGCATCGATTGTGCGGGTGGGCTTGTTGCTTCTTATTTTTGAATCTCACATTTCACTTCTGCTTGATTTACCTTTACTGGAATTATTGCGAAATTCTTTAGTTACATTTCAGTTTTTTGCTTATCTTAGCCGTGGAAGTAAGTAGTGTCTTTAATTACAAACATGTTAATCGTTTACAAATAATGAAGTGCAATGTATATTAACTAAAAATGTATATTACGAGTTTAGCCATCGTTAAACACTCTTGTGCGCTGGTGCGTTTTCTTGATGAAAAATTATTTTTTTGTGTTGTAAGCCAGGACGTTTTTTGAATTTGCACATTTAGTTGATCCAAAAGGTTGCAATAGTGCTCTGATTTTATTGTTTTACACTTTTGCAGATAGTCAATCAATAAAATACTTTTGAAGTCCAAAAAAACCGTTGCCATAACCTTACCACTCGATTGAATTGCTTTTGCCTTCTTTCAGGCACAGAGACAAAGGAACAATCCAAACAATGGACTGAAGCTGGAGGACTTCAGTCCATTGTTTGGATTGTTCCTTTGTCTCTGGAGTATAGTGGTTGATCCATGTCTCATCAACAGTTATGAAACGACGCTTAAAATCCATTTTATTTCGCTTAAAACGATCCAAACAAGCTTGAGAAATGTTCATTCTTATGCGTTTTTGGTCGACTGTTAGCAAATGCGGCATCCATCTTGCAGAAAGCTTTTTCATCTGTAGTTCTTCATGCAAAATGAAATGGACTCGATCATTTGAGATGCCCATGATAGTAGTTATTTCACGCACTTTTATTCGTCTATCATTTAATACCATATCATGCAATTTGACTACAATTTCTGTTGTTGTTGCTGTTTTTGGACGTCCACTACGTGGTTCATCTTCAATGCTTGTACGGTCACGTTTAAATTCAGCAACCCAATTTTTTAATGTTGCATATGAAGGAGCACTTTCACCTAACACATTCACTATATCATTATGAATTTCTTGTCCCGATAAACCTTTTTTATGTAAATATTTAATGACACCACGTATTTCTAATTTTTCCATTGTAAAAAAAAACGGATGCGTCTTTTGTGAACACCTGTTTCTATATGAAGGAGTTACCAGATCAAACCAAAATTTAACATGTGTTTATAGCAGAGATGGAAGTTTCCAAAACACTTAACTTTTTTCTGTTTGTACCACGCTTTTTGTGCTAGGCTAAGGAGTTTCCGAACCGCCCTAGTAACTAAAAAAATATAAATTTTAATATATCAAATTGTTAAAATCCTTTCATGAAATAAAAATGTGTTTCGGTTAAAAATATAAATATATATCTATTGTGCATATCTTTGAAGGCTACAGGAATGACAAAATCAAATCATAGATTATATTTTCATGTTTTAGAGACAATTTTAAAAGAAATCGTTGATATTGAAGTGCTCCACAGAACATACCGTGACCTATACACCAGAATAAAAAGGTCTGCTTGGAGGGACAAGAGAATGTGGATAGATGAACAAGCAAGCCAAGCTGAATCAGCTGCAAGTAAAAGCGACATGAAGACCTTATACAATATATCAAGGGCGTTGTATGGCATATCTACCTACACCAACAGTCCCATTTTGAGTAGTAGCGGTACACTTCTCTCAACCGCCGACGAACAATTAATACACTGGATGGAACACTTAAAGTCAACATTAAACAATCCTTTTGAATTAGAACCACTAACCAAAGTGCATAATGAAACCAACCATGACAGTATATTTAATAGAATTTCAGACAATCCACCAACAATACAAGAAGTAAAGAACGCCATTAAAAGCCTTAAACGCAACAAGGCCCCGGGTAATGACAATATCTCAGCGTTGAAGGATCGTCGAGACTGTGGCATCCATTTGTGCTTAAAATATGGTAAGTAGAAGCTTTACCAACCTCCTGGAATGTCAAAATACCAAAAAAGGGTGACACCAAAGACTGCAAAAACTACAGGGGTATAACACTTCTTCCAATACCGAACAAAATACTAAGTCGTGTAATTTTATATAGAATATCCGAGGCAGTTTCCTCTACACTCCGCAAAAATTAGTTTCAGTTCAGAGAGAATCGATCTTGTATTGACCTTATCAACACAGTAAGAATAGTATTGGAGCAATGTAATGAATTGCGCACCCCTATTTACCTAGCGTTTATCGACTTTATAAAGGCCTTTGACAATGTCAACAGAAGCTATCTAGGGAGTAATTTAGAAAATCGTAACATGCCAACGAAAATTCTGAACTTAATTCGGGGAATATACGTAGATTTTAAATGTCGAATCCTACACAAGGGTAAATTGTCAAATCCATTCAAAAGAAAACGCTAACGCTATCACTGTTGAATCTCGAGCAGCTGGGCTTTAAATCAATATTTCCATGACAAAGATTATATCTGGAGGCTATGGCGCAAAACCTTGCAAACTCTACATTCGGCATTCTCCGAGCTATTTGGAAATCTCGGCAAATATCAACAACAGCCAAATTACGAATATATAACTCGAAGGTCAAGACCATCCTGTATTACTTACTTACTTAAATGGCCCAAATTTACAACCTGCTAAGGTCAAATGACAAGAACAATTTCGTATTCCAAGCTTTGAATGACTTTCCTCTACTTGGTCTTTTCATCGAAGTTTCACGTCCTCTTCTGGCACATGCGGGGCCGTTTATATTCTAATTTTAGCTTTTTCATAACAAATGCTTTTTCCAGGAGTTGGCTACTAGCCCGACTTCCTAACCAATATTTGTATAGTTCTTACGGGAGAACTCGCGGCACATATTAACGGGTGTAAACGTAGTTCCCCACAGTTGAGATGAAGGATAACCAAGATATGTCTGGGCTTACCATGCTAATACCAACCAGAACCGTTGCTTGGTATCCAACATCCCCTACATCTTGTTTTACGGCTGCAAACTTGGGAACGCACAAATACTTACGGCAAATCCTTTATATATGGTACCCGAACCGCATAAAGATTGAAGTTCTACTTAACGCGACAAATCAAATCCCTGCTTCTTTAGAGCTATGTTAATGGAAATGGCGATGGATAGGCCATACACTTCGAGGACCAAATACCAACATTGCTACACAAGCGCTTTGTTGAAATATATACAGGCTGTCGTGTTGGTGCACCTGCTAGAAAGTGGGGAAGGTCACTTGATGCGGAGTTAAAGCAGCAAACTAATCATGGAATGACGTATGCCTAACATCTCGCAATAGAGTTCGATATAAAAGGATGGTTGAATTTAGGATCACACTCAGGGGGTGACCCCTATTATGCAATGCATTGTATTGGAACTAGGAATATAGGTTTTTGGAAGGAGGCTAGATGGAGTAGTGTTTGGAGATATTTGATTTGTATTAACCTATATTGCAACTGGCAGGAAAGACTTCTGCGGGTAGTGAATTCCACATACGAACTGTACATTTGAAGAATGAATTTTTTCTGCAGTGTATTGTTCGGTCTACCGGTCAATCAACCATAAACGAATGAGCTCAAATAGAATGACGTGTATTGCGTAAAAAATTCCGAGTTTCGGGAACGTGTTCTCTGATTTCGTTAGAGTACATTCCAAAGTAGTAATGATAGAGCTCCAGTGAGTCAATAGAGTTGGATACCCTACTGTCACCGATGAGCACTTTCGCCTTCTCCTGCACTTGGTCGAGAAGCTCCGAAATAGACTTTAAAGCTCCTGCCCATACATGAGAGTTGTATTCCATTTTCGGTCGGATGTAGGTGTTGTAAATAGTAAGGAGATCAGATGAGGTACCTTTTGTACCGTTTTCGAAAATCGAGGCACTTGAATGCTTCTTCCGACTTTTGAAAGATAAGGTTTGTCCAACGGACATCATATTGAATTCTCATGCCCAGAACATCAAGAACATCTGATTCCTCAATATATACACCACCCATTAATACTGATGAAGTAACATGGGTTGCCGAGCGTTTATGCGAAAGCAAGCAATATTGAGTTTTCCGCGCATTAAAATCAACTCTATTCGCCCGAACCCATTCTGAAATCGCGGTTTAATGATTCATTAATGTTTTGGCTTATAGCGCCAACCTAAAAAAGGCTTGACCTACGATTGAATGAATATGAATGACAAATATTAATATCATCTGCAAAAGAGGTGATAGGATTGGAAGTTTTGACTTAGAAGGTCATTTACAAAGATAAGAATAGAGTAGCCTTGCGTTAACCCTGAATTAATTTTGAAATCTTTTGAAGAGAACTCACCTATAACAACTCGTATAATGCGATCTCTGAGGAGGCTCGATACAAACCGAGAGAATTTATAACCTACGCCAAAGGCAATAAGTTTTAATAGAAGTGCTCCGTGCTACACTCTATCAAACACCTTGGAAATATTTAGAGCCACAACTTTACTTTTGCCAAAACAGTGTATTGATTGACACCATTTTAACGATAGGAAGGCTAGCAGGTCTTCCTTAGTGCGTCCCTTACGGAACCCATACTGGCGGTCGCTTAGTAGGTTGTTAGACTCTAGATATTTAACAAAATGATGGTTTACCATACTTTCCAAAACTTTGAAGAGAGCAGAACAAATTGCAATTGGGCGGTAATTTTCAGAGTTGTTAGCCTCAACCTTTTTGGGGATTGTCGAAATATTAGCTACCTTTCAACACCAAGGTATGGCATGGTACAGGATGTTGAAAAGGTTAGCTAAGGGTCACGCAGGCGTCGAAGAGTATTGGCATCAAAGCTACTTTTCTCAAAGTATGCTTTTGCAAAAATCCGACAAACTAGGGCGGTAATTTTCAGAGTTGTTAGCCTCACCCTTTTTAGGGATTGGCGTAACATTAGTAACCTTTTAACACCGAGGAAATGTACCGGCATGGTACAGGGTGCTGCAAAGGTTAACTAATAGGCGCGCAAGCATCGAAGAGTATTTGCCTGAGTGTAACTTTTCTGGAAGTAGGCTTTTGCAAAAATCTGACAAGCTAGGAAATAAAAGTGGGATATTTTCTATTTTAACCGATTTTTGCAAACAACTACATTCATTGGCAACTCTATTTGGACTGTTTTTAGTTGTTTACAATAAGGCGGAATAAATATATTCCATTCCATGTGCAACAATTTGCTAAACCTCTATAAAATGGATCAGTTACGGCAAAGCGATTCAAATTCCCCAGAGTGTATTTATTAGACTGCGAGGCAGTTAAATTTAAATGTTTATAGGACAATAAACCAAAATATTTCTTTGGCTTTTATTTACTCAACTGAGACTGCGACTGCGTTTTTGTTTTTCGCATTTGCATTTATTTGGTTTAATTTTTGAATTTGAAATTCATTTAGATTATTTTTCTCTTGGAGTTTTTAGATTTATACGGTGGACAGTTAATGACAACAAGTTTCTTTATGGCCAATTGAGAGCGAAACGTCACTGAAGATGAAGTAGAAAAAAAATGAAGTTGTTTTCAAATGAATAAAAAGCCGTTGAAATCGGTAGAATGAGTTCCAAAGGATTTATGAGCATAAGCTTAAAGTTTAGTTATGGACAAGGATTTTATGTCTGTAAATGTCAAATGTTTGTTATTGGTCTAAAAGGATTTATGAGCAGAAATGATTTAAAATAATTAAATGAAAGTGTTTGTTTGTCTGTGTGTCTTTTGGGTAAATATAAACAATTTGAAATCCTTTTAAGCACCTGAAATGATTTAAATTTGCATATTTAAGAAACACCATATCTTTGTAGCCAGTTTTCTTTTGAGTATTAACTAAAATTGGCTTAACTAAAAAGTTATTTAACTTTTTATTTTCCAAAGTTAGTTATTTGATTTGCTTACCATATTCGTAGTCTATTTAAATTCTAACTAACATTCAAATAGTGTGCCATGAGTATCTACATTTATCTATTTAAACTGAGTTATTTTCTATTCCATTCAAACCATTAAGTCTCACATCCAAAGCCATTTTACTCCATCGATCCTTCCACTTCATCATCCATCAGTTAACCTTAAATGGCAACTATAATGACATAATTTGTACATGTGGCATTACAAATATTCAAAAGATTTCCTATAGTTTTTTGCTGTCTCGGCAATTGGTTTCGGTTGGTTATTTGTTTGTTTGTTTCTTTGGCTGACTGACTGCTAATGCCAGAAGTCTTTGCCAGAAGTGGCTGAACTTAAGCGAAAGAAAGAAGAAAAAAAATATTCAAAACATTCGATTTGACAAAGTGGATAACAATCAGTTATTTAAACAAGAATTTGTTAGCAATTTTTAGTTGGTATTATTTTTGGTTGTGGCAATTCTTATGTTTGTTTTCAAGATCTTTTTGAGCAACAGGTCAATTAGGGATAGTCACAGTTTGCACATCTTGGAGACATGGAAAGCTGTTATCCTTGACTTCCAGTGGAGCATAGGCCCTCAACCATCCTAATATATCGAATAAAGTCTGCATCAATTGTACGTTATAGCAGGCGCACCAACACGATGGTCACTTCCCTATGGATTGTGTGGCTTATCCATCGCCATTTCCATTGACATACCTCTATAGAAGCAGGGATTTGATTTTTTTTTATTTAGGACCAGCACTCAGGGGATGACCCCTACTTATGCAATGCATTGTGTTGCAACTAGGAAAATAGGTTATGGGAGGGTGGATAGATGGAGTAGTGTTTATGAACATTTGATTTGAACTTCTCTATATTGCAACTGGCAGGGACAATTTATGCGGGAAGTAAATTCCACATATGAACTGTACGGCTAAAGAATGAATTTTCTTTGTAGTGTGTTGTTCTGTCTACTGGCCAATCGACTACGAAGGGATGAGCTCTAACAGACAAGTTCCGTTATTTCATTAGAGCACATTCCAAAGTAGTAACGATAGAACAGTGTGACACAACCCACATTGCGACGGTGCTCTAGTGAATCAATAGAGTTGGATACCGTACTGTCACCAATAAGCACCTTCGCCCTCTCTTGTACTCGGTCGAGAAGCTTCAAAATAGACTTTGAAACACCGGGCCATACATGAGAGTTGTATTCTATTTTCGGTCGAATATAGGTGGTGTAAATAGTAAGGAGATCAGTTGGAGTGAAGTATCTCTTACACCGTTTAAGAAAACCGAGACAATCACATTGAATTCTCATACATCCGCCCATTAAAATCGACTCTATTCGCACGACCCCATTCTGAGATTGTTTCTAAATTGCGGCTTAAAGATGCATTCATGTTTTGCCTCAAAGTGCCAATCTCTTAAAGGTTTGGTCTATGATTGAGTGAATACGAATGGCAAATGTTGCTATCATCTGCAAAAGAGTAGATAGGATTGGAAGTTTAACGTAGAAGGTCGTTTATAAAGATAAGAAATAGAGTAGGAGAAAGAACGGAACCTTGCAGTTCCCCTGAATTTAGCTTGAACTCGTTTGTTAAGATCCCGTCTACAACAACTCTTATAGTGCGATCTCTGTGGAAGCTCGATATAAATCGAGAGAAGTTACCACCGACACCAAAAGCAATAAGTTTTGATAGAAATGCTACGTGCCACACTCTATCTATCAAACGCTTTGGAAATATCCAGAGCCACAACTTTACTTTCGCCAAAACGGTGTATTAAATGATTTGTCCCGTTAAGTAGATCTTCATTTCTTATGCGGTTCTTGTGTTATCCTTGACTCCCAGTGGAGTATAGGGCCTTCATCATCCGTTTCTATCAAACTAAATAGCGAGAAGTTAGGCATACGTAATCCCAAGAATAGCTTGCTTCTTGCAAATTCGTATCATTTGACCTTTTCCAAGTTCTAACAGGCGCACCAACACGACTGCCGCTTCCCAGTGGATTCTAAAGAAGCGCTTTTAGAGCTAGGTTGGCATGTGGCCTTCGAAGTGTGTGGCCTATCCATCGCCATTTCCGTTGACATACCTCTACAGAAGCAGGGATTTGATTTGTCGCGTGAAGTAGATCTTTATTTCTTATGCCGTTCGGCCATCATATATTCATCATATATATTACGGCAAGCATTTGATTGCAAAGATTTGCAGGTACTTATCGATGGCATTTGGAAATATTATTTCCTGCGCAATTTAAAAGTCATAGCGTTAGTAGATTCTTAAAGGTGGCCTGAGCTTTGACTTAAAAGACAAACGTCATCAGCATATTCCAAGTACTCGAGTTGTTTAAAGGGCTAAAAACCGGTATCCAATGGACACCGGTTTTTAGCCTTCGTTGGCAAACTTCCATAGAAGTAGGGACTTGTTTTGTCGATGTTCATTTCTTATGCGATTCGGCAATCATATATTAAGGATTTGCCGTAAGCATTTGTTTGCAGAGGTTTACAGACGCTTATCGACGTCATTTGTTAGTTTTCAAGTTTCGCAGCCGAAATACAAGATGGGCTTGACATTCAAGTTGTATATTCGTTACTTGGTTGTTGTTGATATTTGCCAAGATTTACAAATAGGTCGGAGAATGCCGAATGCAGATTTTACCTTGTTAAAAAGCGATTCATATCCTAGTCGGCTCCACTTTTTGTAGATATCCACATTGATGTGTGTTGACGGGATTGCACCATGGCCTCCAGGTATAATCTTTGTCTTGAAAATATATTGAATTCCAGCCCCGCTGCCCGAGATTCAACAGTGATAGAGTTAGTATTTTCTCAAGGTGGCCTGAGCTTTGCCTTAGAAGACAAACGTCATCATCACATTCAAAATCCTCGAGTTGTTAAAAGATAACGATAAAGCTCATACTGCAATAGATTGAAATTCGCAAGAAATTCATAAAATGGAACGCCTATTAGCACCCTGAGGAAAAGAAAAGGCAATAAAAAGTTGGAATAAAAAAAAGGATAGTTCATTTGTTGAGTGCCTATGCTTCTTATATGATCGAAGGTAAAATATATATGTATCACGCAAAATAGAAAGGGACCTAAGGGTTTTGTTCAGGAGAGCCATTTTAAGGATTTAAATACGTGCATCTTTGGTGTACCATCACTGACGTCGGGAACGTGTTGGTCTACCGCGTAGGTCGTCCCTATCTCTTGTTTTGTGTAGTTATGTGTAGTAGGTCCCTTTCTCTATGCGCTGTCACATATACAGTTAGCGAACCAATAAGGACTATTTATTAAAAAAAAAAAAACAAATATTAAAATTAAAAAAACAAATAGGAAAATCTTTCAAAGCTTGGCCTACGCAATTGGAGAATATGTGCACATAGATCGAAGCTCAAAGATTTGTAAAATATGCTCGGGCTTTGACCTTAACAGGTTGTAAGTATAGGCCATTTAAATAAGTAAGTTCCTAATAAGTTCAAGTTTCTTTATCATGTTGAAGAATATTTATACTCCTTAGAAATTCTAGGTTCTAAAAGAAGTAAGTGTCTAAATTGTAATTAAGAGTGTAATGCATTGACAAAGAAGATTCTAGCATCTCAAGCCTGCCATAAAACTGTGACTGATCAGTGTAAACCAGTTATGAGCAAACATTTGCTATCACTATCGGGAGACCTCGGTGGCCATGGAATGTCCCCAAAGCGAGTAATCAGTTTTTTGGAAAATTTTACCGAAGTAAATTTATCAAAGCTCTGGCTGTGTGTGCAATCGGCCCGTACTGTTAAAACCACGTGCCTGAAGGAAGAGTACAAAAATAATTCCGTAATCATGCGTCGATTATTTTCAAAGTTGACATTCTAAATACGAATGACCTCAAGAATTTTCAAATTTCAATTTTCTCGTGCGTGAATAAGGCACCAAACAGTTACCCTGTGGTAATGCCCTCTATAAAGGGTCGCATCCCAATAACTTTATTTCAGTTTTTCAACGGGTGGAACTGTGATCCTTTTTGAAAAGTTTATGAATAAACGCTTTTTGAAAGTCCCAGTGAGGCTGCACTTTTCGTATTAAAAGTCGCAGATTTTCACGTAAACTGCTTTCAACTAGTTTAATTTTATTCGAGCATTCTTAAAGATTGACTGAGCCCTGGTCGTAGGAAGTAGATTTTCTCTCGGTCCATCACGTATTCGCCGAATACTGAACTTTAAACAAAATTGTCGACGAGCAATTGCGTAAGAATCATTACTTTTAAAAAAATTCTCTACATCGAACTCGAGGTGATCACTCGACGAAAAATAGACCGTGACAGAAAAATCTGTACAATCGATAATTTAAAAGGAGCCATTCATCTAGCCACTTGTTAGCTCCTACCATGAGAGATGATATGTAATTAATCATATTATAGTTGAACGTATTTTAAAGGATTTATGTGCTTACAGAATTTGCCCAATTGATGATCAAGAAGATCAAGGCCAAGAAATTGTGCTTGTTCCACAAGATGGGTCGACATATTCTCAGGACTAAGTGAAGTATTGTTGGCGGAACAGTTGAAATTATGGGGACCCTGACAACAAGCTGGCCATACATTGGGGTCGGTTGGGAACGGTCTATGCGCGATCAAAAGATGTTTAGTCGTTGCTCCATCCCGATCTTAGTAGAGCCAGAACGACTCTTGTTTTCCGCAATTCTTTTTTCTTATTCTGCTATGGAAGGTGGGCCACCTCCTAATACAACATTCATGCGATAACCTGAAATCACGGAGTTGGTGGCTGGCAGAATCCATGCTGGTGGCGAGCTGCTGGTAGTTGGCAGGTCAGCTGGGGGAGGAGCTGGAATCGTCGCCATTAGTTGTTTCCGAATCAAAGTATAAGCGGTATAATCTCATTTTCATGGGACTTATCAAAGAGACCATACGGCAAATAAATGTATGGAAATGCAACATCTTTATATTAAGTCTTCGGTCTGACGAGCTGACGTATATATATGGTAGCTTAACGGGCAAACACAAATTAATTAGTTTTTTTCCACAAAACTTTAAAGTTCTTACTTTTAATCGAATGAATACCCCTATTTCTTATACTTAACAATGGGGCAAAACAAAACTATTTTTGAAATAACTTTTTATCTCTTAGAAAATAATTTGTACAAATTTGTATAACAACAAATGTTTATTTAAAAAATGTCAAGAGTTGAAACGTTCTCTTCCTTCTTGATGCCCAAAGTTTTGATTCTTGCCCATGGTGCATTCCTTTTAAGAATCGTTTATCAATAGACCAAAAATAAAGGCAATTTTTATTCCAAATATTTGTGCAGCAATTTGTAAATGTTTGTATATTTTGGTACACTTTTTTCACCATGTGAAATGAATGTGATGGATTGGAATCCAAAAATATAAATTATGCAGAGAAAAATATTTAGTTAATCTAGATTCAATTTTATTTAGTTTTTTAATTTTGGTGCAAAAGTGGAACATCATTTATAACTGAGTAATTTTAGCTGTTTCTGTTCTAAATTATTGCAAATTTGGATTTTTTTGATTAATTTTAATGAAATTTGTATGTATGATGAAAATCGCAATGAAAATCCATTAAAGTACAAGTGCTTTGGACTTCCTTTTTGTTGGCCACTATGTAGTTTTAGAACTAAATTTATCTTTTATGGATTTTATTACAACACCTGTATCGTGCTGTGGCAAGATCTCAAAAATTCAAAACCAACCCAACAAATAAATCATGACAAAATAATATTGAATCGATAAAATGACAAGAAATTAGGTTATAAGCACCTGGCTACCACCGATAACGACAGCAACGAATATTCAGCATTTGGTAACAAGTACCTACTCAAAAGGGGCAATACGAAGGCCTTAGGTCAAAGTGGCCTTTAAATAGACCAAAAAGAACACAATCATATCTGCCTTTAAGGAGAAAAACTATAAGCATGTCAGAGTTTCATAATGTCTTATAATTTCTCAACATGAAGTTACGCACTTTCTAAGATGTTCCAAATGGATTTTAAGGCCTTCTATAGGCATTACTCACATTCAAATAAGAGTCTGCCTTTAAAAGGAATCTACTGTGTTCTAAAAGTCTCTTACACTTATACATATCTTCCCTTCTTTATCCTCACCCAGAGGGCCTTCAAACTTTATTATTTCCCGCTGAATACAATGTATTGTCACAACAACAACTGCACAATGTTACATGTCAACTGATCATGAAAAATGGTAAAATTTGATATCGTCTGTTAAAAATCACAGCCATATTCAAAAATTATTAAAACTAAAATCAAATAATTAGAAATACAAATTTTGACTTTATGTCATTCTTCTTGCTTCTGGGTTAAATTGGATTTTGAATATTGCTAAAAAAAAATTAAAAAAAATCTTAAAATTTATTTGTAAATGATTTATAATCATTTATCAGTGAGTAAAAATCTTATACTTTTGCGATTCAGCCAAATACGTAAGCAAATATTATTTCTGGCTGGCTACCACGATCAGCAGTATCGATCGATTGCCGGTTGTGGCAACTTAGCTTATTTGAGGTGGCACAAACAGAAGCAGATAGTCAAAGTAATTACAACAAAATAACATTAATATTTGATTATCTTGATTGATCACTTAATGCCAAGAATATCAAGCTAATTTAGACAATTTGTAAGAGATATTTTTGAAACAAATCAAGAAATACTTAATCTAGTTTTTGTTAATGATCGAGAGAGTTTTCTATAGAAAAGTTAATTATAGGAAGACGTTTCTAAAAACAATTGACAGTAGGAAGACTTTTCTTTACAAAAGTTGGCAGTGGGAAGAGTTTTCTATAGAAAAGTTGACAGTGGGAAGAGTTTTCTATAGAAAAGTTGACAGTGGGAATTAGTTTTCTATAGAAAAGTTGACAGTGGCAAGAGTTTTCTATAGAAAAGTTGACAGTGGGAAGAGTTTTCTATAGAAAAGTTGACAGTGGGAAGACTTTTCTATAGAAAAGTTGTCGGTGGGAAGAGTTTTCTATAGAAAAGTTGACAGTGGGAAGACTTTTCTATAGAAAAGTTGTCGGTGGGAAGACTTTTCTATAGAAAAGTTGTCGGTGGGAAGACTTTTCTATAGAAAAGTTGTCGGTGGGAAAACTTTTCTATAGAAAAGTTGTCGGTGGGAAAACTTTTCTATAGAAAAGTTGTCGGTGGGAAAACTTTTCTATAGAAAAGTTGTCGGTGGGAAGACTTTTGAATAGAAAAGTTGTCGGTGGGAAGACTTTTCTATAGAAAAGTTGTGGGTGGGAAGACTTTTCTATAGAAAAGTTGTCGGTGGGAAAACTTTTCTATAGAAAAGTTGTCGGTGGGAAGACTTTTGAATAGAAAAGTTGTCCGTGGGAAGACTTTTCTATAGAAAAGTTGTCGGTGGGAAGACTTTTCTATAGAAAAGTTGTCGGTGGGAAGACTTTTCTATAGAAAAGTTGTCGTTGGGAAGACTTTTCTATAGAAAAGTTGTCGGTGGGAAGACTTTTATATAGAAAAGTTGTCGGTGGGAAGACTTTTCTATAGAAAAGTTGTCGTTGGGAAGACTTTTCTATAGAAAAGTTGTCGGTGGGAAAACTTTTCTATAGAAAAGTTGTCGGTGGGAAGACTTTTCTATAGAAAAGTTGTCGGTGGGAAGACTTTTCTATAGAAAAGTTGTCGGTGGGAAGACTTTTCTATAGAAAAGTTGTCGGTGGGAAGACTTTTCTATAGAAAAGTTGTCGGTGGGAAGACTTTTCTATAGAAAAGTTATCGGTGGGAAGACTTTTCTATAGAAAAGTTGTCGGTGGGAAGACTTTTCTATAGAAAAGTTGTCGGTGGGAAGACTTTTCTATAGAAAAGTTGTCGGTGGGAAGACTTTTCTATAGAAAAGTTGTCGGTGGGAAGACTTTTCTATAGAAAAGTTGTCGGTGGGAAGACTTTTCTATAGAAAAGTTGTCGGTGGGAAGAGTTTTCTATAGAAAAGTTGGCAGTGGGAAGAGTTTTCTATAGAAAAGTTGGCAGTGGGAAGAGTTTTCTATAGAATAGTTGACAGTAGGAAAAGTTTTCTATTGAATAGTTGACAGTAGGAAAAGTTTTCTATAGAAAAGTTGACAGTGGGAAGAGGTGTCTAAAGAAAAGTTGACAGTGGGAAGAGTTTTCTATAGAAAAGTTGACAGCGAGAGGACTTATCTAAAGTAAAAATGACAGTGGAAAGATTTTCTATCGAAAAGTTGACAGTTGGAAGACTTTTCTATAGAAAAAAAAGCTGAAAGTGGGTAGACTTTTTAATAGACAAGCTGACAGTAGGAAGACTTTTCTGAAGAAAAGTTGACAGTGGGAAGACTTTTATATAGAAAAGTTGACAGTAGGAAGACTTTTCTATAGAAAAGTTGACAGTAGGAAGACTTTTCTATAGAAAAGTTGACAGTGGGAAGACTTTACTATAGAAAAGTTGACAGTGGGAAGACTTTACTATAGAAAAGTTGACAGAGTTGAAAATCAGAAATGTGAAAGTCTTTAAGAAAAGTTTTTTATGATAAGAAGTTTATATAAAAAAAGTTGATTGATTGATTATTCAATTTTCTATATAGATTTTAAGATTATTAATAGTTTCCTACAGAATAGCTGACATAGAGACATATATTCTTTAGAAACGCTGACGACGGAGAAAGTTTTATATCAAAAAGTTTACAGTGGGAAGAATTTTGAATTAAAAACCTGACAGATACATTATCTGGATTTATTATTTCTTATGTCTTCCTTAATTTGTTGATATTCCTTAACTTTCATATAACGAGCTTTTCTAGTAAACATAAAATTATTAAACGCTTATCTCCTTAAATACTTGGCTTGTATGTATTTTTCATAAGGATTATCGCTAAAACGATTTATCATATATTATTATCATGATCGCCATAATCATAACGATGATCATCATCGTAATTGTTCATGTACATTTACGAGATTGACTTACATTTTTCTAGTGGATTTTGGCCAGATTGCATCATTTTTCTCTTAATGCGTCCATCAAGATGAGGTGTAAATGTTTCCATTAAATTTGTGGTAAAAAACATTTTGTTTAAATTTAAGTTTTCGTTCAAAAAACGTTTAACTACCGGTAAATATCATCTTTTTCAATGATTAACTGCATATAATCGACTGGATGGTGATTAAGTTGGTGCACAGTGGGGCGAGGGTGAACAAATTTACCAAGTTGCATAAGTATCAGCAAATTAGTAATATTTTCACCATTTATAAAAATGTAAGATTTTATTTTCTATCTATTCAAGAAAAGGTTTTTGGCAAATGTAATGAAATTCAAATGGATATCTTGACATAAATCTTCTATAGCCCACTGTTTTGTGTCATATATCCATCATATTGCAAGTTAGCTTAAAAAAGGAGATCAAACACATTGTAGCATAATTTTTCATAACAATATTTAATAATAATCATTTTTAACGTAAAAATTGTTATAATTTTTCACTGGAAATCAATGGCAATATTTAAAGTTGATCATAGTTTAGTAGAAAAGACAAAATGAAAAAAGAAACCAAACAGACCAGCAATTTAGCAGAACTAAAATATTTAATAGGGGATTTTAAGAAAAACCATAAAGATCCGTTCAACATCCTTCAGAGGCAACTAGTGATGGGATTGAAAAGAAACCATGTCTGAAAGGTACTTTAGTCTAACACCATTTTATGATTGTGAGTGATTATACTATAAAAATGTTGACGATGGGAAGAGTTTTCTATAGAAAAGTTGACGGTGGGAAGAGTTTTCTATAAAAAAGTTGACGGTGGGAATAGTTTTCTTAAGAAAAGTTGTCGGTGGGAAGAGTTTTCTTTAGAAAAGTTGACGGTGGGAAGAGTTTTCTATAGAAAAGTTGACGGTGGGAAGAGTTTTCTATAGAAAAGTTGACGGTGGGAAGAGTTTTCTATAGAAAAGTTGACGGTGGGAAGAGTTTTCTATAGAAAAGTTGACGGTGGGAAGAGTTTTCTATAGAAAAGTTGACGGTGGGAAGAGTTTTCCATAGAAAAGTTGACGGTGGGAAGAGTTTTCTATAGAAAAGTTGACGATGGGAAGAGTTTTCTATAGAAAAGTTGACGATGGGGAGAGTTTTCTTTAGAAAAGTTGAAAATGGGAAGAGTTTTCCATAGAAAAATTGACGGTATGAAGAGTTTTCTATAGAAAAGTTGACGATGGGAGGAGTTTTCTATAGAAAAGTTGACGATGGGAAGAGTTTTCTACAGAAAAGTTGAAGATGGGAAGAGTTTTCTATAGAAAAGTTGACGATGGGAAGAGTTTTCTTTAGAAAAGTTGACGATGGGAAGAGTTTTCTATAGAAAAGTTGACGGTGGGAAGAGTTTTCTATAAAAAAGTTGACGGTGGGAATAGTTTTCTTAAGAAAAGTTGTCGGTGGGAAGAGTTTTCTTTAGAAAAGTTGACGGTGGGAAGAGTTTTCTATAGAAAAGTTGACGGTGGGAAGAGTTTTCTATAGAAAAGTTGACGGTGGGAAGAGTTTTCTATAGAAAAGTTGACGGTGGGAAGAGTTTTCTATAGAAAAGTTGACTGTGGGAAGAGTTTTCCATAGAAAAGTTGACGGTGGGAAGAGTTTTCTATAGAAAAGTTGACGATGGGAAGAGTTTTCTATAGAAAAGTTGACGATGGGGAGAGTTTTCTATAGAAAAGTTGAAAATGGGAAGAGTTTTCCATAGAAAAATTGACGGTATGAAGAGTTTTCTATAGAAAAGTTGACGATGGGAGGAGTTTTCTATAGAAGAGTTGACGATGGGAAGAGTTTTCTACAGAAAAGTTGACGGTGGGAAGAGTTTTCTATAGAAAAGTTGACGATGGGAAGAGTTTTCTATAGAAAAGTTGACGATGGGAAGAGTTTTCTTTAGAAAAGTTAACGATGGGAAGAGTTTTCTTTAGAAAAGTTGACGATGTTAAGAGTTTTCTGCAGAAAAGTTGACGATAGAAAGAGTTTTCTATATAAAAGTTGACGATGGGAAAAGTTTTCTATAGAAAAGTTGACGATGGGAAGAGTTTTCTATAGAAAAGTTGACGATGGGAAGAGTTTTCTATAGAAAAGTTGACGATGGGAAGAGTTTTCTATAGAAAAGTTGACGATGGGAAGAGTTTTCTATAGAAAAGTTGACGATGGGAAGAGTTTTCTATAGAAAAGTTGACGATGGGAAGAGTTTTCTATAGAAAAGTTGACGATGGGAAGAGTTTTTTATAGAAAAGTTGACGATGGGAAGAGTTTTCTATAGAAAAGTTGACGATGGGAAGAGTTTTCTATAGAAAAGTTGACGATGGGAAGAGTTTTCTATAGAAAAGTTGACGACGGGAAGAGTTTTCTATAGAAAAGTTGACTGTGGGAAGAGTTTTCTATAGAAAAGTTGACGATGGGAAGAGTTTTATATAGAAAAGTTGACGATGGGAAGAGTTTTCTATAGAAAAGTTGACGATGGGAGGAGTTTTCTATAGAAAAGTTGTCGGTGGGAAGAGTTTTTTATAGAAAAGTTGACGGTGGGAAGAGTTTTCTATAGAAAAGTTGACGATGGGAAGAGTTTTCTATAGAAAAGTTGACGATGGGGAAAGTTTTCTATAGAAAAGTTTACAATGGGAAGAGTTTTTCATAGAAAAATTGACGGTGGGAAGAGTTTTCTATAGAAAAGTTGTCGGTGGGAAGAGTTTTCTATAGAAAAGTTGTCGGTGGGAAGAGTTTTCTATAGAAAAGTTGTCGGTGGGAAGAGTTTTCTATAGAAAAGTTGTCGGTGGGAAGAGTTTTCTATAGAAAAGTTGTCGGTGGGAAGAGTTTTGTATAGAAAAGTTGTCGGTGGGAAGAGTTTTCTATAGAAAAGTTGTCGGTGGGAAGAGTTTTCTATAGAAAAGTTGTCGGTGGGAAGAGTTTTCTATAGAAAAGTTGTCGGTGGGAAGAGTTTTCTATAGAAAAGTTGTTGGTGGGAAGAGTTTACTATAGAAAAGTTGTCGGTGGGAAGAGTTTTCTATAGAAAAGTTGACGATGGGAAGAGTTTTCTATAGAAAAGTTGACGATGGGAAGAGTTTTCTATAGAAAAGTTGACGATGGGAAGAGTTTTCTATAGAAAAGTTGACGATGGGAGGAGTTTTCTATAGAAAAGTTGACGATGGGAGGAGTTTTCTATAGAAAAGTTGACGATGGGAGGAGTTTTCTATAGAAAAGTTGACGAGGGGAAGAGTTTTTTATAGAAATGTTTTCGATGGGAAGAGTTTTCTATAGAAAAGTTGACGATGGGAAGAGTTTTCTATAGCAAAGTTGACGATGGGATGAGTTTTCTATAGAAAAGTTGACGATGGGAAGAGTTTTCTATAGAAAAGTTGACGATGGGAAGAGTTTTCTATAGAAAAGTTGACGATGGGAAGAGTTTTCTATAGAAAAGTTGACGATGGGAAGAGTTTTCTATAGAAAAGTTGACGATGGGAAGAGTTTTCTATAGAAAAGTTGACGATGGGAAGAGTTTTTTATAAAAAAGTTGACGATGGGAAGAGTTTTCTATAGAAAAGTTGACGATGGGAAGAGTTTTCTATATAAAAGTTGACGATGGGAAGAGGTTTCTATAGAAAAGTTGACGCTGGGAAGAGTTTTCTATAGAAAAGTTGACGATGGGAAGAGTTTTCTATAGAAACGTTGACGATGGGATTAGTTTTCTATAGAAAAGTTGACGATGGGAAGAGTTTTCTATAGAAAAGTTGACGATGGGAAGAGTTTTCTATAGAAAAATTGACGATGGGAGGAGTTTTCTATAGAAAAGTTGACGATGGGAGGAGTTTTCTATAGAAAAGTTGACGATGGGAGGAGTTTTCTATAGAAAAGTTGACGATGGGGAGAGTTTTCTATAGAAAAGTTGACGATGGGAAGAGTTTTCTATAGAAAAGTTGACGATGGGAAGAGTTTTCTATAGAAAAGTTGACGATGGGAAGAGTTTTCTATAGAAAAGTTGACGATGGGGAGAGTTTTCTATAGAAAAGTTTACAATGGGAAGAGTTTTTCATAGAAAAATTGACGGTGGGAAGAGTTTTCTATAGAAAAGTTGTCGGTGGGAAGAGTTTTCTATAGAAAAGTTGTCGGTGGGAAGAGTTTTCTATAGAAAAGTTGTCGGTGGGAAGAGTTTTCTATAGAAAAGTTGTCGGTGGGAAGAGTTTTCTATAGAAAAGTTGTCGGTGGGAAGAGTTTTCTATAGAAAAGTTGTTGGTGGGAAGAGTTTTCTATAGAAAAGTTGTCGGTGGGAAGAGTTTTCTATAGAAAAGTTGTCGGTGGGAAGAGTTTTCTATAGAAAAGTTGTCGGTGGGAAGAGTTTTCTATAGAAAAGTTGTCGGTGGGAAGAGTTTTCTATAGAAAAGTTGTCGGTGGGAAGAGTTTTCTATAGAAAAGTTGTCGGTGGGAAGAGTTTTCTATAGAAAAGTTGTCGGTGGGGAGAGTTTTCCATAGAAAAGTTGTCGGTGGGAAGAGTTTTCTATAGAAGAGTTGACGATGGGAGGAGTTTTCTATAGAAACGTTGACGATGGGAATAGTTTTCTATAGAAAAGTTGACGATGGGAAGAGTTTTCTATAGAAAAGTTGACGATGGGAAGAGTTTTCTATAGAAAAGTAGACGATGGGAAGAGTTTTCTATAGAAAAGTTGACGATGGGAGGAGTTTTCTATAGAAAAGTTGACGATGGGAGGAGTTTTCTATAGAAAAGTTGACGATGGGAGGAGTTTTCTATAGAAAAGTTGACGAGGGGAAGAGTTTTTTATAGAAAAGTTTTCGATGGGAAGAGTTTTCTATAGAAAAGTTGACGATGGGAAGGGTTTTCTATAGCAAAGTTGACGATGGGATGAGTTTTCTATAGAAAAGTTGACGATGGGAAGAGTTTTCTATAGAAAAGTTGACGATGGGAAGAGTTTTCTATAGAAAAGTTGACGATGGGAAGAGTTTTCTATAGAAAAGTTGACGATGGGAAGAGTTTTCTATAGAAAAGTTGACGATGGGAAGAGTTTTTTATAAAAAAGTTGACGATGGGAAGAGTTTTCTATAGAAAAGTTGACGATGGGAAGAGTTTTCTATATAAAAGTTGACGATGGGAAGAGGTTTCTATAGAAAAGTTGACGCTGGGAAGAGTTTTCTATAGAAAAGTTGACGATGGGAAGAGTTTTCTATAGAAAAGTTGACGATGGGAAGAGTTTTCTATAGAAACGTTGACGATGGGATTAGTTTTCTATAGAAAAGTTGACGATGGGAAGAGTTTTCTATAGAAAAGTTGACGATGGGAAGAGTTTTCTATAGAAAAATTGACGATGGGAGGAGTTTTCTATAGAAAAGTTGACGATGGGAGGAGTTTTCTATAGAAAAGTTGACGATGGGAGGAGTTTTCTATAGAAAAGTTGACGAGGGGAAGAGGTTTTTATAGAAAAGTTGACGATGGGAAGAGTTTTCTATAGAAAAGTTGACGATGGGAAGAGTTTTCTATAGCAAAGTTGACGATGGAATGAGTTTTCTATAGAAGAGTTTTCTATAGAAAAGTTGACGATGGGAAGAGTTTTCTATAGAAAAGTTGACGATGGGAAGAGTTTTCTATAGAAAAGTTGACGATGGGAAGAGTTTTCTATAGAAAAGTTGACGATGGGAAGAGTTTTTTATAAAAAAGTTGACGATGGGAAGAGGTTTCTATAGAAAAGTTGACGATGGGAAGAGTTTTCTATATAAAAGTTGACGATTGGAAGAGGTTTCTATAGAAAAGTTGACGCTGGGAAGAGTTTTCTATAGAAAAGTTGACGATGGGAAGAGTTTTCTATAGAAAAGTTGACGATGGGAAGAGTTTTCTATAGAAAAGTTGACGATGGGAAGAGTTTTCTATAGAAAAGTTGACGATGGGAAGAGTTTTCTATAGAAAAGTTGACGATGGGAAGAGTTTTCTATAGAAAAGTTGACGATGGAAAGAGTTTTCTATAGAAAGGTTGTCGATGGGAAGAGTTTTTTTTATAGAAAAGTTGTCGGTGGGAAGAGTTTTTTATAGAAGAGTTGTTGATGGGAAGAGTTTTATATATAAAAGTTGTCGATGGGCAATGTTTGTTGGGTTGACTTTTTTATACAAAAGTTAGCGGACAGACTTTTCTATAGAAAACTTGTTAGAGGGATTGTTCTATAAAAATGTTAAAGTGCAGATTTTTGGTTACAAAATGCAGATATTGCAGATAAAATTTTTAAGTACCAAAAATGTACCTTTCGTATTACAAATTATCCCCTTTTGGTACATCACATCACAGATACCAACTTCACCTGTATCCAAGATAGTCTGTCTACATCATTAGTACGTGCAAGTGTCAGTAAACAATTATTCACTTGCAAGCGTTGATTACTGGGCTACGGGTAAAATCCATTGAACTACATTTTAGGTTGAAATGAATGGAAATTTAACTCCTCAAACAACTACTGGTTTTTTCTTCAAATCTTACACAACTTTTCCAATAATGTTTTACTTATTTCTCATATAAGAAAATGACTTAAAAAAATTGGATTTTCAAATACAACATTTCTAAAAAGTACCGCTTTTCTTAAGTTATGAATGGCTTTAAGCGAAAAATGCCCAATTTTCTTTATCTGTTTTTAGGCTTTTCTCAAATTTTATTTTGTTTAACAATCAAATCTCAAATGCGTAATAAAGACATATCCGAAAAAACTATAGAAAGCTGTAAAAATGCCGCAAGTTTAATTTTTTAAGAGTTTTAACTATTTTATTTTTATGGATTTTTTTCTAGCATTTGGCTATAAAAGGAGTCTTATAGGCCTTTTAACAATGTCTATAAATTTTGCCTTAGACAAAAATGTAAAAGAACTTCTTAATTCTTAACATGAGATCCAATTGTTCTGGACTTGCAAATGCTCGTTAACCGTAACAACATCATAATGAAGTTGCTGCATTTTCTTTAGACATGTTGCATGAAGTTTTCTTTTCCACCTTCAACAAATTGTTGCAAGAGAAGGAAGTGAAACTACTTTTTAACGTGAGTAAAATAAGGAAATGCACTTGATTTTTGGCAGCAAGATTTGAACTTCTAAGAAGATTCTACAATAAATTTATGATCTTGGAAATGTTTCTTATTCATTTGGATTTGGACACAAGAAAAATAATGCACTCTAAATTGTTGCAACATGTCTCCATAATCAAGGTCTCATTTTTCATGCCACATAACTGGTAGCATTTTAGAATTTAAGATAGACGACAGCAGCTGACATCACCCGCAATTTCTGTTTAAAGATTTAAAATATTTTAGTTGCAAAAAAAGTGGAATTTAGTAGCAGACAAAACTAGAACTAGACTATGACTAGACTATGACTAGACTATGACTAGACTATGACTAGACTATGACTAGACTATGACTAGACTATGACTAGACTATGACTAGACTATGACTAGACTATGACTAGACTATGACTAGACTATGACTAGACTATGACTAGACTATGACTAGACTATGACTAGACTATGACTAGACTATGACTAGACTATGACTAGACTATGACTAGACTATGACTAGACTATGACTAGACTATGACTAGACTATGACTAAACTATGACTAGACTATGACTAGACTATGACTAGACTATGACTAGACTATGACTAGACTATGACTAGACTATGACTAGACTATGACTAGACTATGACTAGACTATGACTAGACTATGACTAGACTATGACTAGACTATGACTAGACTATGACTAGACTATGACTAGACTATGACTAGACTATGACTAGACTATGACTAGACTATGACTAGACTATGACTAGACTATGACTAGACTATGACTAGACTATGACTAGACTATGACTAGACTATGACTAGACTATGACTAGACTATGACTAGACTATGACTAGACTATGACTAGACTATGACTAGACTATGACTAGACTATGACTAGACTATGACTAGACTATGACTAGACTATGACTAGACTATGACTAGACTATGACTAGACTATGACTAGACTATGACTAGACTATGACTAGACTATGACTAGACTATGACTAGACTATGACTAGACTATGACTAGACTATGACTAGACTATGACTAGACTATGACTAGACTATGACTAGACTATGACTAGACTATGACTAGACTATGACTAGACTATGACTAGACTATGACTAGACTATGACTAGACTATGACTAGACTATGACTAGACTATGACTAGACTATGACTAGACTATGACTAGACTATGACTAGACTATGACTAGACTATGACTAGACTATGACTAGACTATGACTAGACTATGACTAGACTATGACTAGACTATGACTAGACTATGACTAGACTATGACTAGACTATGACTAGACTATGACTAGACTATGACTAGACTATGACTAGACTATGACTAGACTATGACTAGACTATGACTAGACTATGACTAGACTATGACTAGACTATGACTAGACTATGACTAGACTATGACTAGACTATGACTAGACTATGACTAGACTATGACTAGACTATGACTAGACTATGACTAGACTATGACTAGACTATGACTAGACTATGACTAGACTATGACTAGACTATGACTAGACTATGACTAGACTATGACTAGACTATGACTAGACTATGACTAGACTATGACTAGACTATGACTAGACTATGACTAGACTATGACTAGACTATGACTAGACTATGACTAGACTATGACTAGACTATGACTAGACTATGACTAGACTATGACTAGACTATGACTAGACTATGACTAGACTATGACTAGACTATGACTAGACTATGACTAGACTATGACTAGACTATGACTAGACTATGACTAGACTATGACTAGACTATGACTAGACTATGACTAGACTATGACTAGACTATGACTAGACTATGACTAGACTATGACTAGACTATGACTAGACTATGACTAGACTATGACTAGACTATGACTAGACTATGACTAGACTATGACTAGACTATGACTAGACTATGACTAGACTATGACTAGACTATGACTAGACTATGACTAGACTATGACTAGACTATGACTAGACTATGACTAGACTATGACTAGACTATGACTAGACTATGACTAGACTATGACTAGACTATGACTAGACTATGACTAGACTATGACTAGACTATGACTAGACTATGACTAAACTATGACTAGACTATGACTAGACTATGACTAGACTATGACTAGACTATGACTAGACTATGACTAGACTATGACTAGACTATGACTAGACTATGACTAGACTATGACTAGACTATGACTAGACTATGACTAGACTATGACTAGACTATGACTAGACTATGACTAGACTATGACTAGACTATGACTAGACTATGACTAGACTATGACTAGACTATGACTAGACTATGACTAGACTAGACTATGACTAGACTATGACTAGACTATGACTAGACTAGACTATGACTAGACTATGACTAGACTATGACTAGACTATGACTAGACTATGACTAGACTATGACTAGACTATGACTAGACTATGACTAGACTATGACTAGACTATGACTAGACTATGACTAGACTATGACTAGACTATGACTAGACTATGACTAGACTATGACTAGACTATGACTAGACTATGACTAGACTATGACTAGACTATGACTAGACTATGACTAGACTATGACTAGACTATGACTAGACTATGACTAGACTATGACTAGACTATGACTAGACTATGACTAGACTATGACTAGACTATGACTAGACTATGACTAGACTATGACTAGACTATGACTAGACTATGACTAGACTATGACTAGACTATGACTAGACTATGACTAGACTATGACTAGACTATGACTAGACTATGACTAGACTATGACTAGACTATGACTAGACTATGACTAGACTATGACTAGACTATGACTAGACTATGACTAGACTATGACTAGACTATGACTAGACTATGACTAGACTATGACTAGACTATGACTAGACTATGACTAGACTATGACTAGACTATGACTAGACTATGACTAAACTATGACTAGACTATGACTAGACTATGACTAGACTATGACTAGACTATGACTAGACTATGACTAGACTATGACTAGACTATGACTAGACTATGACTAGACTATGACTAGACTATGACTAGACTATGACTAGACTATGACTAGACTATGACTAGACTATGACTAGACTATGACTAGACTATGACTAGACTATGACTAGACTATGACTAGACTATGACTAGACTATGACTAGACTATGACTAGACTATGACTAGACTATGACTAGACTATGACTAGACTATGACTAGACTATGACTAGACTATGACTAGACTATGACTAGACTATGACTAGACTATGACTAGACTATGACTAGACTATGACTAGACTATGACTAGACTATGACTAGACTATGACTAGACTATGACTAGACTATGACTAGACTATGACTAGACTATGACTAGACTATGACTAGACTATGACTAGACTATGACTAGACTATGACTAGACTATGACTAGACTATGACTAGACTATGACTAGACTATGACTAGACTATGACTAGACTATGACTAGACTATGACTAGACTATGACTAGACTATGACTAGACTATGACTAGACTATGACTAGACTATGACTAGACTATGACTAGACTATGACTAGACTATGACTAGACTATGACTAGACTAGACTATGACTAGACTATGACTAGACTATGACTAGACTATGACTAGACTATGACTAGACTATGACTAGACTATGACTAGACTATGACTAGACTATGACTAGACTATGACTAGACTATGACTAGACTATGACTAGACTATGACTAGACTATGACTAGACTATGACTAGACTATGACTAGACTATGACTAGACTATGACTAGACTATGACTAGACTATGACTAGACTATGACTAGACTATGACTAGACTATGACTAGACTATGACTAGACTATGACTAGACTATGACTAGACTATGACTAGACTATGACTAGACTATGACTAGACTATGACTAGACTATGACTAGACTATGACTAGACTATGACTAGACTATGACTAGACTATGACTAGACTATGACTAGACTATGACTAGACTATGACTAGACTATGACTAGACTATGACTAGACTATGACTAGACTATGACTAGACTATGACTAGACTATGACTAGACTATGACTAGACTATGACTAGACTATGACTAGACTATGACTAGACTATGACTAGACTATGACTAGACTATGACTAGACTATGACTAGACTATGACTAGACTATGACTAGACTATGACTAGACTATGACTAGACTATGACTAGACTATGACTAGACTATGACTAGACTATGACTAGACTATGACTAGACTATGACTAGACTATGACTAGACTATGACTAGACTATGACTAGACTATGACTAGACTATGACTAGACTATGACTAGACTATGACTAGACTATGACTAGACTATGACTAGACTATGACTAGACTATGACTAGACTATGACTAGACTATGACTAGACTATGACTAGACTATGACTAGACTATGACTAGACTATGACTAGACTATGACTAGACTATGACTAGACTATGACTAGACTATGACTAGACTATGACTAGACTATGACTAGACTATGACTAGACTATGACTAGACTATGACTAGACTATGACTAGACTATGACTAGACTATGACTAGACTATGACTAGACTATGACTAGACTATGACTAGACTATGACTAGACTATGACTAGACTATGACTAGACTATGACTAGACTATGACTAGACTATGACTAGACTATGACTAGACTATGACTAGACTATGACTAGACTATGACTAGACTATGACTAGACTATGACTAGACTATGACTAGACTATGACTAGACTATGACTAGACTATGACTAGACTATGACTAGACTACGACGAAACTATGGCTAGACGGAACTTCATTGTTAAAGGTTAGGGATTAAACATTTTGTTCGTGTTTTTGTAAATTTTTATATTTTTTATTAAATTTGAGTCATTACTTATTTTCATTAGAGAAGTACTTACAGTCGGCATTTATCGCAAATTAATTGAAGTTTTTTCTAATCATTAAAAGAGGAATCTATTTAAATATTATTAATTACTTTTTGTTATGATTAGTTAACAATTCCGTTGAAATCATTTAAATTTGTCTGTGATTTATGTAAATCTATTTTTATAAACCGTTTACAATATTTTTACTATCAAATGGTCAAAATGAATTCGATATATGGAAGTGAGTCATATCCGATTAGATGATTTCAATTTGTTGGAACTCATGTACTTTTCTTGTTCAATTGTTTGTTTAAATAAAATAAGTATTTATTTAAATTTAAGAAAACATTGTTTATAAATATCGAAAATACAAAAAGAAAAAGGAAATACAAAATATTTGCATACGTCTGATGCTGGACTGGGGCCCCGGCCACATACTCGAGACAGGTAACAATGAATGAAATCGCATTTGAAATGAATTGAATTTATTAATTTAAAATATAAAATTTCTATGATAAAGTGTGAACTCAGGGAACAGGTTGATGCATCATTTGAATTTCAATACTACCAGCCTTTGAAAAAATTCAAACCCTGAATCCAAATTCATTGAATAAATTATAAAATAAATCAATGAATGAATGTTTGTACATATTTTGTACTGATCTTTCAATTAAATTTCAAAACAATAATATTTCGATTTTCTTCAGTTTCAATTAATTCTGTTTTTGTTTTTATTTCAAATGATTTATTAGATTTAATTTTAAATTCAACATCTGTTTGTTTGTTTGTATGTGCAACTGCATAAATTCCAAATTGTCCGTTTGAATCTATTACAATCCGCAACTACTGGCGCAAACAACTTTCAAAAGAAATCGGACTCATATTATAATGATCTGAGGCTTAATTTATCACTGATTAATAATCCGAAATTGACAAATGAGTTCAGGTTCAAATTTTAATGTCAGCTAATTTTCTGGTTTAAATCTCATTAGAGCAGAGCTTTTTTCTTATTTTATTGTAACTGATACAATTTTTGCACATTTTTTAAAAGATTATTTTTCTTTTTTTTTCTTCTTTTTTTGGTTTTGGCCGACAAGTATTTGTGGTTTCAGGTGAATTTTAGGACAAATTACATGGATTACAACTTTATTTTATTTGATTTGAATATTTCATGTTACGGAATTTTAAATGATCGAAAAGTTAATATAAATTGAATGAAATCAAGAAAATTAAAATAAATAGTTTTTTTTTGATAGATGACCTAATTTTGATGAAGTTATTTCACATTTACGGTGAGTTTTTTCGATTTTTTATGAACTATTTAAAATTAAAAATTGTTTGATTTAATAAAAAAAAAATTGTCGTCATCTGAAATTCAAAAGGGTGTTACTAACACAAACCTTACAATTGATTTTTTGAGTAATTATGAAACAATATCTACATCTAGATATTGTACGGTGAAAATGCCCTTTTGGTTTCAGAAAATATTTAGATTGTGAAAGAGCCTAACCTTTTGTTTTTTCGCAATTACTTACGAGTAATTACTTAAAACTATAAGTTTTTATACCCACCATCAAAAATAATGGGGGGTATATTGAGATTGTCATTCCGTTTGTAATTTCCTTAATATTGGCTCAAAAATTACGATATATATTCCGAATCCTTATGAATTTCTAAGACGAGCTATGAGCGTCTGTCCGTCCGTCCGTCCGTCTGTCTGTCTGTCTGTCTGTCTGTCTGTCTGTCTGTCTGTCTGTCTGTCTGTCTGTCTGTCTGTCTGTCCGTCTGTCTGTCTGTTGAAATCACGATAACGCCTAAACGAAAAGAGCCAGCTCATTGAAACTTAGTTAAAACATTCTTCATCTATGAGACAATTTTGGTATTGAAATTGGGCAAAACCGGTTAACATTTGACAATAGCTTCCGTATAACCTCATCTAGGCTAATCGCTTATTTGCTAATAAATGACAAATTATAACAGCTATCATGACAATATTTGGTATCTAGAAGTTTTACAGCATATAAAATTTCATCGAAATCGGTTCACATTTAACCATAGCTCCCATATAAAAAACTTACGGAAACAGCCTAAATTCCACCTGAAATTCACTTAAATTCCAATAAATTATAAATTGTAATAGCGTTGGCCACTAAATTTAGCACAAGGAAATCTTATGTGAGTGCCAGCCAGCGTGCAAAATTTTGTCACAATCGGTCACCATTTGACTATAGCTTCCATATAAACAACTTACGGAAACACAAAAATACAAAAAGAAAAGGGGGTTTATGCCCGTCTGTCCGTTAGATAAAATGGCGACAGCTCCTTAACTATCGGGTGTTTTTTATTGAGGTATAGAACTTTAAGTTGGCATCACTTTTTTAACTGGCGGCCATTTTGTCAGCTGTCAAGTGATTAATATTTAGTTTGGTTTGCCATTTCATCATGAACAGGTTGACAAAAGAACAACGCTTGCAAATCGTGCAAATTTATTTCGAAAATAATGGTTCAGTTCGCGAAGTTTACCGCAAACTCCGTCCATTTTATGGTCGACATAATCGTCCATCAGAGCAATTAATTCGGTTAACCATGGATCGTTTTCGCACTACGTTTATTCTATGTGATAATACGCATCCGACGTCGAACAGTGCGCACCGAAGAAACAATTGCCGCTGTAGAGCAAAGTGTTGAAGAGGACCCGAATAAATCGATTCGCCACCGTGCACAGCAATTGGAGCTTTGTCCATCAACTTTATAGAAGATTTTGCGCAAAGATCTTGGCTTGCGACCTTACAAGATCCAGCTTGTGCAAGAATTAAAGCCGCGAGACCATGCAATGCGTCGTGATTTTGGTGTATGGGCCGAAAATGAGATTGATCTCGATGCTGATTTTCATCGCAAAATTTTGTTCAGTGATGACGCTCATTTTTGGTTGAATGGCTACGTCAACAAGCAAAATTGCCGCATTTGGAGTGAAGAGAATCCACATGAGACCCATGAGACGCCATTACATCCACAAAAACTGACTGTTTGGTGTGCTCTATGGGCTGGTGGAGTCATTGGGCCATACTTCTTCCGAAATAATGCTGGAGAGTCAGTTTCCATAAATGAAGACCGGTATAGAGCCGTGATAACCGACTATTTTGTTCCCCAATTGGATGGCATGAATGTGGATGAGTTGTGGTTCCAACAAGACGGCGCTACATGCCACACAGCGCACGTCACAATTGATTTATTGAAGGAAACATTCGATGAGCGCATAATTTCGCGGAATGGACCTGTCAATTGGCCACCAAGATCGTGCGATTTGACACCACTGGATTATTTTCTTTGGGGATATGTGAAGTCGCTCGTCTACGCCAACAAACCAGAAACGTTAGGGGACTTGGAAGCCAACATTCGTGGCGTTATTGCCAACATACGGCCCCATATGCTCGAAAAAGTAGTTGAAAATTGGACCTGTAGAATTGGCTTTATTCGAGCCAGCCGCGGCGGCCACATGCCCGAAATCATATTTAAACATTAATGGCATAAAATTATCCTTCCAATAAAGCCAAATTGATGGACATTAAAACGATTTTCTTGTGTTTTATTTCAATTCGAAGTTCTATACCTCTAAAAAAAACACCCATTATATGGCAGATGCATTAGGAACTTCTAGCAAAATATGTGGACCTGTCGTATTACTATCAACTTATTTATCCTAACTAAATATTAAGCTAAACGAAAGGTATTTAACAACTTTTTAATGTAAAACCATACCCGGTTACGACAACGAATTTTTTTCAAAGTAAATACTAGGGAAACCACTTACACACTTTTGAATGTTGAACTATAAAGCTACTGCAACCGAAGCTATTTCAAATATTTTACCAACAATAACAACTAGCGTAACAACTTTTTTCCAATTTGGTCCACGTTTTGAATTTGCTGCACCCTCGTAGATATATTTAAATTTAACACAACTTGATGGTGGGTATATAAGATTCGGCACAGCCGAATATAACACTCTTACTTGTTTGTCATTTGAAATTTCAGAAATGTCTTTGACGTTGCATTGTTGACCAAATTTTTAAATGTGGAATTGATATTTCATTTAGTTTAAAAGTTATGATGTGTTTTTGCTTATCATATAAAAAATTATTATCCGAGACTAAGATTTTTGAGAGGCTGTAAGTTTGTTTTCCGACCGTATATTGAAATATTTGTCAACTCTTAAGCTCCTCTGTTCTAACTGTACGAAATTTAATTTAATAATCTTTAACCGTTCAAAAATTACGGTGTTATTTCTTTACTCTTAAAAACCCCCTATATATCATATTTTAAATTACTAAGAACCTATTTGTATACCCTTCACCACAATAGGTGGAAAGGGTTTTATAAGTTTGTGCTGATGTATGTAACGCTAGGGTGACAATATTTTTTTTCTTTGATTTCAAATGTTTTTCTACGGAATATTGTGAGACTAGGTCTAAAAGTTTAGATCTGAAAATTTAAGTCAAATCGGATAACGTTCTATGGGCTCGCATCGGGTCCAAAGTTAAGAGCCCATTTGTATGCGGAAAAATGTGTTATTTTTTGTTTTTACGAAATTTAGACCAAAAATGAATAATATTTACAAGAAAAAATGATAGAATATTAAAGAGAACTAATACAGCTTTATTTCAAATCGTGAAAGGATTGAAAACGCGCCTAAGGATATGCACCAAAAATTGTATGTTGTAAATAAAGAAATTCCAAAGTTAGACATTATTTATCATTTAATGGCTTGTTACTAGCAAATAGTTTAGTTTTGTTTAAATATAATCAAATTTACTTAGATTTTTTCATGTTGGAAAATGGTAAATTTTTCTCAGGTCGGTTTCAAAAATCATTTTTTAATTTTTTGAAAATTTTGTTCAACAAATATTACAAATTTAGAATTTGCTTTCCTGTGTGTCAAAACAGACAAATGGGAGAATAAAACCTAAAAAAACTAGGTCGATATCTTGAACCGTTTCGCCGTACCTGCGATTTCAAATTGAAGAATTTCGCGAAAATGTAAATTTGTGGGCCAAATTCGAGTAAATGCTCGGTAAATTTTACTTGTATTAAATTTTAACAAAACATATAATTAATATTATTGCTTCGTTTATGGAAAACCTATGCTAAAGGGTTTTTTGTAATATCGGACGAGATTAACCCTTTCTTCGCCGCGGTGATAATGGGTCCATATTTGACCCTAGCTCCCATATAAGTCCAAATGACGGAAATAGTTTAAATATATAAGTTTTTAGAAAATGTTTGTATGATGGCAAAATTTAGCAAATATTTGTCTTTATACAGGAAAAAGAACACCTTTACCCTTAGTGGTAAAGGGTATCGTATGGTCGGGCTTGACCGACTATAGCACTTTCTTACTTGCTTTACATTAAAATGTTTCTATTTTTAAGACCCGTCTCCTTATTATTGACAAATTTTTTTTTTCAGAAAAAATTCAACATGTGGTTAGGCTCTTTTGTTTTTCGCAATTGCCAATTGCTCAAAAACTTGCGGCAATCGGCTATGCCGAGCTTTATATACCCACTACAAAATTGTGTTAAATTTAGAAACATATCTATGAGGATGCAGCTAATTCAAAATGTGGACCAAATTAAAAAAAAACAAAATGTTACGGTAGTTGGTATTGTTGGTAAAATATTTGGACTAAATTTACAGCCTGTCCCACGATGTCGAACGAAAGATTATGGAAACGAAAGTAAGTCACCCATTTTCGTTCGAATAAGCGTCCACTATCTTTCGACTTATCGTTCTTCTGGCTTTACGTTTTGAAACGTAAGATATTTGAAAATTGTCAAATTTCAATGTTGCCAAATCGACAGTTCGACAAATTTATCAATAATTTAGGGAAAAAAAGCGCTGAAATTTGTAAATTTTACTACTAATATACAACATTGTGCACTTAAGGTAAATACAATTTTTCCAAAATATTTTTTTAAATACAATTTGTACGAATCTCTGAAGCCTATTCTTGTGGAAAATGTTAAAACTATGTATTAACATTTTTTTTGTTCAATAAAATAAATAAAGTTTTTTTTTAAAATAATACAATTTTTTACGCTTTTTTGATGAAAACGAAAGCTAAAACATATGTGAGTGATTTTGACATATGTTTTCGTGCAGCTGGAAGATAAATGATATAGTGGAACGCAATTTTATATTAAAGTGTTTACGTTGTCGTTCGCATTCATTTTCGTTCGACTTGTCGTACTGAAAACTTTTAGTGGGACGCGAATCAGCTGTTTTTCGTTAAGAATGCGAACGATTGAAAACGTTCTATATCGTGGGATAGGCTGTTAATACAATTTGTACGAATCTCTGAAGCCTATTTTTGTGAAAAATGTTAAAATTATGTCTTACATTTTTTTTCAATAAAATAAAGTTCCATTTTTTTTTAAATAATAAAGTTTTTTATGCTTTTTTTTGATGAAAACGAAAGCTAAAACATGTGTGAGTTATCTTGACATATGTTTTCGTGAAGCTGGCAGATAAATGACATAGTGGGACGCTATTTTATATTAAAGTGTTTACGTTATTGTTCGCATTCGTTTTCGTTCGAAATGTCGTAATGAAAACTTTTAGTGGAACGCAAGTCAGCTGTTTTTCGTTGAGAATGCGAACGATTGGAAACGTTCGATATCGTGGGATAGGCTGTTATAGTTCAACATATAAAAGTGAACTAAGTGTTATCCCTAGTATTAACTTTGCAAAAAAATTGGTGTAAAAATTTTATGTTATATAGTACCTGGTTGACCGAGCCTTGCTCGGAGCTTTATGATAAGCATTTTGTGCAAATATTCAGTTGATTTCCAATTATTTTATTTATTTTTTCCGATCAACACATAGTTTGCATAGTTTACAGATTAACTCATTTTGAAAAATTTTGGAAATTGGTCATACCAACAGAAACCTCCGTCGACTCATGCTCAACAACTTTGCTAAATATTATAGCCTGATCAAATGCAAAATTTACGATTTATTTCATTTTGAGTAATTTTCAGTGGCTCCACCTGAAGTTGTTCATACCAACTAAGAAACCTTCGTCTGCTTATGCGTAACAACTTTGCTAATGATTATATCATAATCAAATGCACAGTTTACTATTTAATTCATTTTGAGTAATTTTCAGTGGCGCCACCTGTTGGACTTTGGTTATTCCCATTAATAAACCTTTGTCGGCTTATCCGCAACAACTTTGCTAAAGATTATATCATGATTAAATGTTCAGCTTACGATAAAATTGACTTTGAGTAATTTTCAGTAGCGCCACCTGTCGGAAATTATTCACACCAACTAAAAAACTTTTGCCGGCTTATGCGCTACAACTTTGCTAAAGATCATAGCATGATCAAATATACAGTTTACGATTTAATGAATTTTTAGTAATTTTCAGTGGCGCCACCTAACGGAAATTAGTTTTACCAACTTAAAAGCATTCGCCGGCTTATCCGCAACATCTTCGCTAAAAGGCATAATATGATCAAATTCACAGTTTACTATTCTATTAAGAACATACATACAAACATTCATTTGTTTAAAACTTATACTTACTCATTTTTCCCCTTTTTATCCACTACTTTCAAAAAGTTCCATATGCTTATTTAGTACTTCTTTGGTACCAATTGAATTCGGTACATTTTATTAAAACGCAGTTAACATAATTCCTATTCATATTACTTTTGAGATGTTAAGTTATCATTTTATCCCTTGTTACCCATTTTGGCCCCAAAATCAAAAAAGTACCATGTATGTGTTCAATATTTCTTTCACATCTATTGACTGCAGTACAAAGTTCCTTTCTAAATTATTTGGTTTAAATATAAGACTGGGTAAAAAAAGTACCAAAAAAACTATTTCCCCCTTTTTTACCCCCTATCGGACATAGTTTCAAAAAAGTGCCAAACACCTGTCCGCTTATTTTCATAGCTGTTTAAAACGTAATTTTTATTTTGTTTCTATACCTATTACTTTAGGAGATATAACGTTTTCGATTTCCCCTTTTTACCCTCTTAGAGGCAAAGGTTCCAAAAATCCCTTCTTCTTCGACCTATACATCAAAAAAGATACCCACTGTCCAAATTTTACCAAAATCGTTAGAGCCGTTTTCGAGATAGCCATTCTATATATATATATATATATATATATATATATATATATATATATATATGTATATAGATATATATATACATACAATTATTGCTCGTTTAAGAATATATAATATAAGAAATATAGCCAAATGTTCACAGACTGTCAAAACATTTCATACAGTTTCTGGTACTTATGTTAAGCTTATTTATGCAAAATTACGTGGCGTTTGTTGCATTTTATTAGTTTTCGGGAGTGTTTTTTATAAGAAAGCTATGGTCAAATATGGACTGATCCCCATACAATTTGATGTATTGACTGCATAAAACTGCATAAAACTTCTCTGTTCTAGATTAATTCGTCATAGCTATTAAAATTGGATTCAATTTATCAGTATTAATATAGTTCCCGGGCGGGGTTTTGTTAAATGTTAAACGATTTCGCTCATTTTTCAAGATATCGAAAATAGTTAAAAATTTAAATTTTGTCCCTCTAACCCTTTTAGTTAAGGCGCTATCGCGATTTTATTTGACGGGCAGACGAACACAAACCCCCTTTTTGGTATTTTTCTGTTTTCTTTAGATTCTATATGGGAGCTATTGTCAAATGGTGACCGAATGTGACAAAATTTTGCACTAGCATCGACATAATGTATTGGCATAAGTATTTAATTGACTTTAGTAAATGACAGTACTCCATATTAATGTCTGCCTTAAACGTTTTCGAAAACAATGGGCCCATAAATATCAAACAACATGTAGACAGACAAGCAGACGCCAACCTGTTTCTATTTATAGATTATCCCAAAACTATCAAACAATCGTCAAACAATCCTCAAATAGTAATAAAAAAACTATCAAACAATCGTTAGTCAATCGTGAAACAATTATCGAACATACATTAAAAATCATTAAACGTCGTCAGTCAATAATCAAACAATCATCAAACAACTATCAAACAATCGTCAAAAAATCATCAAACTACCGTCAAATAATCGCCTATTAATCGTGGAAAAAATATCAAACAATCATTAAAAATCTTCAAACAGTCATCAGCCAATCAATCATCGAACAACTGTCAAATAACCATCAAGTAAGCATGAAAAATCTTCAAACAATCGTCTCTTAAACTATTATCAAACACCAATCATATTGATAATAACCGTGTAGCCGTTTTCTGATTTTAGAAAACTTTAAAAAGAGGTCGTAATAGTGGGCATGATCAATATTTATTTATGTAGAATCCAAACTTGGACTAAAAAAATAGTTAGAAAAAAAAATGTCTTCATCGGTCCAGCCATTCTCAAGTGATGCAATTTTAAAGAATAAGGGAATTTTATCCACATTTTTCGATTGCCAGGTCCTCCTTGGTCTATTTTAAAAAAAATTCAAAAAATTATCCTATAGTATAAAAATATTCCTATTTAAAACTTTAGTTAATTCGGTTATATCGTTTTGATCTTATCATTTATATTTGTCATTTTTAATATTTGACTTATATGGGAGGGGTCACGCCCACTTAAGATTTCAAAAAAAGCCAAGCCTATTTTACCCACCGATTTACCCACATACAGTCACAATTTCCAAAAATTGGTCCACAAAGTCATCCATATTTGTCATTTTTAAGATTTGACTTATATGGGAGGGGTCACGCCCACTTGAGACTTAAAAAAACCTAGCCTTTTTTAACCACATAACATACTGTCTAAATTTCAGAAAAATCGGTCCGCTAGTTTCAGAGATCCTTCATATCAAACAATGTACAGACGTAGGGGATGTTGGATACCATGTAACGGTTCTGATCGGTTTAACTTGGTAAACCCAGGCTAATCTTGGTCTATCCTTCATCTCAATTGAATCAAAAACAAAACTGATGGTTTCTACAGGCAGACAGACCACTAGAATTGGATCACATGTGTCCGTTGAGAACTATAGTCTCGAGGTTGTAAAAGAATTTGTATACCTTGGTACCGCTGTGAACATAAACAACGATATAAGCTTTGAAATCAAACGTAGAATCATACTTGCCAATCGATGCTATTTTGGACTAAGCAAACAGCTAAGAAATAAAGTCCTCTCTGTAAGAACTAAAATCACGCTCTATAAAACGCTCATACTACCCGTGTTATTGTATGGTGCTGAATCATGGGCACTTGCACAGACAGATGAAGCTATCCTTGGAGTATTTGAGAGGAAAATTCTATGAAGAATCTTTGGACCAGTTTACGTCAACAATGAGTATCGACATCGAATGAACCATGAGCTGTATGAGTTATACGCTGACATAGACATAGTAAAACGCATTAAGCAACAGCGTCTGCGTTGGCTAGGACATGTTGTGCGAATGGATGAAAATACTCCGGCAAGAAAAGTCTTCGATAATGATCCAGAGGGAACGCGTAGAGGGCGTCCAAAACTTCGATGGAAAGACCAAGTAGAAGAAAATCTTTTGAAACTTGGTATACGAAATTGGAGAATATGTGCACAAGATAGAGGTGCTTGGAATTCTAAAATATGCTCGGCCTTTGACCTAAACAGGTTGTAATTACAGGCCATTTAAGTAAGTAAAGTAAGTAAGTACAGACAAACAAGCAGGCGCGAACATTTTTTATACCCTTCATCACCATAGGTGTAAAGGGTATTATAAGTTTGTGCTGATGTATGTAAAGCATAGAAATAATGGCCATAGACCCATCTTAAAGTATACCAATAGATTTAGAATCACTTCCTGAGTCGATTTAACGATGTCAGTCAGTCCGTCCGTCCGTATGCTGGCTGGCTGAACCCCCATGTAAACCATGCAATCAAAGTAAAGGTCGCAATTCTAAAGATAATTTGATGAAATTTGGCACAGATCATTTTTGATAGTGGGACCATGGCTTTTGAAATTCGTCAAAATCCATTATTTATGGTACCTCCCATGGGTTCCACTTCCCGGAATTGATTGTAAACCAATATGACTGTACAAAATTTTGTTGAAATCGGTCCACATTTGACCATAGCTCCCATACAAACTCTTCTCTCAAAATGTACTTAATGGGACAAAAATCACTTAAACGCTCGTTAATCTGAAGATAATGACAATTTTAAATTTATTTTTTGCATACATAATTTTTGTAAAAACTGTAATCAAATTCGAAATAATCGGTCCACATTTGACCATAGCTCTCATATAAGTACAAATGACGGAAACAGCTTAAATAGTCTTAAGTCTTGAGCAAATGTTTGTATGATGACAAAATTAGGAAATATTTGTCTTTTTACACGAAAAAAGAACACCTTTGACTTTAGTGGTGAGGGGTATCGTATGGTCGGACTTGACCGACTATAGCACTTTTTACTTGTTATAGATATTGATAGATTGAACTGAACACTTCTGTCCCGTATTACCATAATTGGCTATCATTTAAAATTTTTTCTTCATTGTCTTAAAACAATTTCCTATTACCAAACGTGACTATATACCAGTTAAAAAAATGTCATCATATGTAAGATTTAACATTTGGCGACATGTCCATTACAAATTACAAATAAAAGTATTTGAAATGTGATCATCAAATTGAAATGGAAATAATTCCAAAAAACACGTTTGCCATTCAAAGTTAATTATTTTACGAATTCAAGCCAATATGAAAATTAGTTTTAAATCTTTAATGCAACCAACCACTTTATATGGGTCTTAACAGATTTTTCTGACGCCTCAAAGTTAAAGACAAGCCAATGCTATAAAGATATTTGTCACAGATACATAACGAGTATGTTCGAGTATTAACATCCAAAATATTTATTTAAATGTTTCTTATTGTTTAAGTATTTAGGAATTTAATTTTATGGAACAAGATTTAATCATTACGAGTACTTAAGAGGAAAAATACACAAATTTAACGATTCCTTCAGACACCTAAAGATGCTGATTATAATGGAGATGATGACTATGATGATCATCATGATCATGATGATTTTTATGTTGTAGAAAAGAAGGGGTTTTAAACATGACATAAAAACAGTTTGAGTAGCCTTTAAATAATGTCTTATATGTTTTATAGTTAAACATTAAAAAAATGTATTTGAATTTAGAAAACTTAAAAAGTTTTATACACTTAATCTATGCTAAATGGGTAGTGGGCCGGAGTAGAGAAGACCTTTAGAGCCAACGTACTTGCTTTTAAATTTCTGTGTGGTCTTATCAATTATCAAGTCTAAGCTTTCCAAAAGTGTCTAATACCTTGAGGGACATTAAATTAACATCTTCTGTTTATTTGATTTCTTGTCATTTTGGTTTCAACACAAATTTCATTTTAATCCAATATTTAATGGAATTTTTTTTAGTAGAATCTAAAAGTTATTTTTATACCCTTGAGCACCATAGGTGGAAAGGGTATTATAAGTTTGTGCTGATGTATGTAACGCATAGAAATATTTGTCTTAGACCCATCTTTTAGTATGTCCGTCCGTCCATCCGTCTGGCTGGCTGGACCCCCATGAAAACCTTGTAATCAAACTACAGGTCGCAATTCTAAAGATAATCTGTTGAAATTTGGCACATATCATTTTTTTGATAATAGGACCATGGCTATTGAAATTGGTCAAAATCGGTCCATTATTTATGGTACCTCTCATAGGTCCACCTCCCGGAATTGATATATTGGCCACAAAAATTAATATTTTTTCATAAAATTTAAAACAAATACTGCTTATGTTAACCTAAACCAAATTTCGTTGAAATCGGTCCACATTTGACTATAGCTCTCATACAAATTCTTTTCTCACTCACGCACTAAATGAGACAAAATTAACTAAAACACTCGTAAATCCGAAGATAATGACAATTTTAAGTTTATTTTTTGCAGACATAATTTTTGTAACAACTGTAATAAATTTGCCAAATTTCATAATAATCGGTCCACATTTGACCCTAGTTCTCATATAAGACCAAATGGCGGAAACAGCCTAAATGTGTAAGTTTTGAGAATATGTTTGTATGATGACAAAATTTAGCAAATATTTGTCTTTATACAGGAAAAAGAACACCTTTGACTTTAGTGGTGAAGGGTATCGTATGGTCGGGCTTGACCGACTATAGCACTTTCTTACTTGTTTTATTATATTATTGGTGTTATTTTAAGTTGTTTTATAAACAAACAAACAAACAAACAAACAAACAAAAAAAAAAAACTATATATTTAATTGTGCATAAAATTGTTATTTTCTTTTATATTTTTTAAAACACTGAAATTTAACACTTGCATAATTTTTTTAATCGACTTTAAGTAAGAAACAAGATTTTTATAACTCAGAAGACATGTCTCTCCAGTCATCCATCCAGCCATCGATCGTTAGATCGATCTTTCAGTTTGTCCGTCTATTTGTATGTTTTTCTCTTTAATGTCTCTATGTAGCGTAAAATGCAGTTCAATAGTTGGTTGCTTTAGTTACCATTAATTTGTTGCTTAGTTACACTGTGTGTAATTTTTTAGGTCATGGAAAAATAACCACATACGGACACCACCACGAGATAGAGGATCAAAAAAAAGAAGACACGTGTCTTTCAGTTTTGTCAAATGTCCTCCCCTTTTTTGTGGGCGGGGCCCTAAAGATTTTGGGCCTCTTTGCCTTTTTTGCAAAAAAGTGGTCATCTTCTCAGGCTCATATCTTCCAAACCGTTAGGAATTTCGATTTACTGTTTGAGGCAAAGTTGTAGCCATTGTCATGAGGAATAAAAATTGTGAACGCATTAAATCAAAAAACGCCATCTTAGAAATCAAAATCGCAAAAAACTTTAAAAAAACGATTTTTTTTAGGCTTTTTTTACATGTTCAGGTTCATACGTAGCAAACCGTTCAAAATTTAAGAAAATAATATACTACAAAAATGTAGCTAAGACCTCACTTAACAACTTTGTAGAACATACAAACATCCTAGGAATGATCCTTAACACAGTAAGGGTAGCGCTAAGGAAACCATAAAAATTAAAAATTTCCCAAAAAAATGATATTTTCAATGCTTATTTTTTTTACTTCAACAATTAAAAATATAACCATATACAAATACAACTACGTGATAAAAGACAAAAAAGACCATATATTCTAGTTTTGCCCCAAGTCATGGAGTTTTTTCAGAGGCCCCCAAAGATTTGAGGTCTTGGTGTCATTAAAAAAGTAATCATTTTCTCAGGCGCATATTTTGCAAACCGAGTGGAATTTTCATTTTCTCTTTAAGGCAAAGATATTGTATAACCCTTGTAAAGAACAAAAATTGTGAACACATAAAATGAAAAAAACGTCATTTAAAAAAATCAATTTTTTTACCTTTTTTCCCATGTTTAAGTCTATACGTAGCAAACCGTTCGAAATTCAAGAAAACAATAAGCTACAAAAATGTACATAAGATCTAATTAAACAACTTTTTAGAACATTCAATTTCTAATACAAAAATAATTTAATTTCATTTGATTTAATTTAATTTCGTATGTGTAAAATTTTTTTATTTTAATTTTTTTTTGTTGTTATTTCAACATTAATATACAATGGCATATATCACAAAAATAAGATAAATAAATATGGAAATAAATAAAATAAATATAAAATAAATATGGAAATAAATAAAATAAATAAAATAAATAAATAAATATGGCAAGAGCTGATTTTTTTACTTTTTTAATTTTTCCTAAGCGCTAGCCTAAAAAGTAGTTCACTTTTGCGGTTACCAAGGCGCTACCTAAACGATATTGAGGATCATTCATATAATGTTCGTATGAATGATTCAAAAAAGTTGTCCAATAAAAATGTATCTTTTCTAGGTGACTGTTTCTTGAATTTTTAACCTGTCCATAACCAGGTAAAAAATCAATTTTTAAAAATTTTGTGATCTTGAAGATTAATTTTTTATATGTTGAGAATTTTTCTTTTTTATGACAAGAGCTAATTTTTGAATTTTTCACTTTTGTCGTTACTTAAGCGCTACCTAAATGCTGTTAAATGGTGGTGAATTGGGCCAAAACTGGAAGATATGGGCTTTCTTGTCTTTCATCACGTAGCGGTATTTGTACTATATATGGTTATATTTTTTCTTGTTGAAGTAAAAAAAAACATTAAAAATAACATTTTTTCGGGAAATTTTTAATTTTTATGGTTACCTTAGCGCTATGATCCTTAACACAGTAAAGCTGTGTTAAGGATCATTCCTAGGATGTTTGTATGTTCTACAAAGTTTTTAAGTGAGGTCTTAGCTTTATTTTTGTTGTATATTGTTTTCTTAAATTTTGAACGGTTTGCTACGTAGGAACCTGAACATGTGAAAAAAGCCTAAAAAAAATCGATTTTTTTTAGTTTTTTTGCGATTTTGATATTCAAGATGGCGTTTTTTTGATTTTTTGTGTTCAATATTTTTATTCCTCATGACAATAGCTACAACTTTGTTTCAAAAAGTAAATCAAAATTCCTAACGGTTTGGAAGATATGAGCCTGAGAAGATGACCACTTTATTGCAAAAATGACAAAGAGGCCCAAATTTTTAAGGCCCCGCCCACAAAAAAGGGGAGGACATTTGACAAAACTGAAAGACACGTGTCTTCTTTTTTTTGATCCTCTATCTCGTGGTGGTGTCCTTATGTGGTTATTTTTTTTCATGTTGCACCGTGTTATTCATTAAATGAAATCAATTCATTCATAAAATTAGTACACTTTAAAAATTCATTAATATTTACTATAATATTTTTAATGGACTTTTTTTTATAGTCGACTACAATTTTTGAAGACAATGCTAAGAATTGATATCATTGCAGTAGGATCTAGAAACCTTTAATATGGGAGAATTAACAATTGGATCAATGGAATGGGGTAAAAGGGTCAGTCGGCAGTCAAAAATACCCAAATGCTATACAAATTATATAAAACAATCATTATGGAAGACGATCGAATGCAGGGCTACCAGATTTGGGGTCTTGGCCCCAAAATTTGGGATATTCTTTCTTCAAAAAGGCGAAAAAGTTTGGTTTGGGACTTGGGGATTTTGTTGGGGATTCACTCAAATTTGTTGGGGATTTTTTGGGGAAATTTTAACTTGTGAATTTAAAACTTCATATTTTATTAAGAAAGGCAAATATTTTGTAATTAAGGATGATTCGTTTTTTGATATTAAAATTGCATCCGATTATGGGTCAGAATTTGAAAAAGAACTACATACCAACCTGTAATCTGACAGGTCAAGAAAGGTCCATTTAAAAATTAACTGTTTTAATTAAAAAAGAAAAAAATATTAAATGAAATGGCATTACGTTTACCAGATAATTTAAATATTTTTAAGCAACAAATACTTTGACATGCAAAAAAGTATAAAGCCAATATCTCAACCAAAATTCAGTGAACGAGAATACTCCCAATTGATGTCTACGAAACTCAATGGAATAAACTTTCTTTTACAAATTGGAATACCATATTTGAGAAACTGCCGTCAATCTTAATTAAATTTTGGCCAAAAGTTTATAAATTTCAAGATGTTGCCTGTACTTATCACTATAAAGAACTTGGTCAAGCAGTTTTGAATATGTTAGCGGTTCCTACAAGTAATGCCTGTGTAGAGCGAGTATTTTCAGTTATGAGTTTAACAAAAACAACAAAACATAATAATAACCATGATAAAAGAAATTAGTAAGGTATAACCGTTCTCTCTTTTGTCAGCCATATTAACTTTCTGACGTTTGATCGAATTATTATTTTCTTTTCTCAAATTATGCTACCATACTACTTTTGAAAATCCCAGTTTCTGTTTGCTATTATACTATAAACACAATCACGACTGCAGGCTACAACCTGTTAAAATTAGAATAGATTCATTCAAATAGAGATAATTTTTTTAAGCGTCGACATAGCCACACGACTACCGACTACCGGTGTAGATGTAGACAAAAAATATATATACATTTTATATATAATATAAATGTGTATATTTATATAACTCTAACTCAATAAAAGTAAAATTTTACGCTGTCATAACTAACACGCTACATGTGCTAGAGCTAAGTAGTTTATGTTATATAAAAGTCCAGTATATCCTATATAAAATTCATTATATAAAAGACCATACTTATGTATATATTATTTTAAGATATGCTAATTTTTATACCCAAAGTCGGTTGTAAAAATAAGTTTTAATCTTTATAAATCGGAAGAATGTATATCATTTGAATGATACTTTCAGTAGCTTTTGTTTGATATACCAGTTTATATCGGATATAAAAATCTAAAGTTATGCCGTATAATTTTTGAAAATTAAAAAGTCCATAATTCTCATACTATAAAAGATCACACCAAAATCTATCTATAAGAACATATTTGAAGATACGTTTTTAAAATAAAATTTTGGTGAAAATACAATTTTCAATCCCAAAAAGAAACTGAAGAAACTGTAACATAAATTATAAAAAAATATGTTACACAAAAATACTTTAAATATATTATGACAAAATTGAATTGTCTCAAGTCTTTTTTCCTTGTGCAGGGTCCGCTAAACTTTATAAAATAAGTTTTAACGAAATGTTTACAATACATTACACATTATACGTTAAAAATTTCCTGATAATAATATTCCCATTTCTCACATGTGGCAACGACTTTAATAATTGTTTACAAAAAACATATTTCAAATATTTCGCATTTACTTCAAAAATTTTTTTTGTAAGAGAGTACGGTTATACCTTACAATTTTTTTGCCATGATAATAACTATATTTGTTGTCAAGAATTTCAACCGAAAACTAAAATGTTTCCATTTTACTTTCTTCAAATTTTATACAAATTCTCAAAATTTTCGTAAGCTTGTTATCAATTTCAACTCCGTCAACTTTTTCTGATACAAATTTAAGACTTCATGAGCCAAACTTGACTGGTGTGAAAAAAGATTCTCAAGAATTTAATGATTCTGAAGTTTACGAAATACTAGATTTCTAATATATTATTATTTAAATTTGTAATGATTGCAAGCATACAGAACTATTTTTATATTAATAAAATCGATCTCTTCGTTTAATTGAATACAAAATGTAAGAAAATACGTTTTTTTATGAATTGGGGATTTTTGGGGCTAAAAATTTTAAAATTTGGGGATGGTGACCAAAAAGTATATGGCAGCCCTGATCGAATGGATCTATCCGATCTATCAAAAACTCCACACTTCGTGTATTCTTTACTATAACACCGAATGTCAACTATCATTTTAAGGACAGCCAACCTAGTTATTAGTCTAAAACTACAATGTACAAAATTGTAAACAGTTTTGACTTCCATAAATGTAAATGCATCGAAGTCAAAAGTATAATTTACATTACATTATGGAATCCTTTATATTGAAGTTATGGAATATTGATATCCATTTATTCGATGTGTTTCATAGACTATTTTGAAACTTAATCCACATAGACTATTTCTAGCTTAGGCACTCTAAGTCAGTCATTAAATTTCTGACATCATTTATATACATGGTTATCCATTTTGCGGTTTCAAAAGTGAACGTAAATAAAACACATATAAAATATTTGTTCTCATGATATTTCTATTTATACCCTTCACCACCTTAGGTGGGTTTGGGTTTGTGCTGATGTTTGTAACGCATAGAAATATTGGTCTGAGACCCACCTTTTAGTAAACCAATCGATTTAGAACCACTTTCTGAGTTGTTTTAACGATGTCCGGTTATCCCTGTAAGCTTGTTACCATTCTACAGGTCGTAACTTTAAAGATAATTTGATGAAATTTGGCACAGGCTCATGTTTTGGTCCAAGGACGATCCCTATTTGAGCGAAATCGGATTACTATTTCGAGTTCCGTCTACAGGCAAGCCTTCCCGGAATAGAGTTGTTGGTCCTTTACAGGTACAAATTTAGTTGTATTTTAATAGTATTCAGCACAAATATTGATTATCATAGCCTTAATCAGTGTATCTAATTTTGTAGAAATCGGCCCATATATATACCATACCTCCCATACAAGACATATTCTCAAAGGACGTTTATATACACATAAAAGCACAAAAACGTTAATAACTCTAAAGGTAAATGCATTTGATTTCTTAAACTTTGCACAGAAAAATATTTTGTAAATATAAAGCAATAACCAAAATTTGGTAACAATCGGTCCACAATTGACCCTTGCTCTCATATCAGGCCCTTAGCCGGAAATGACATAAATCTCGAAGTTTTGAAAAAATAGCACATGGTAAATATATGTATGTACGTCTCTAAGACTTAAGGAAAACTTGTTTAATTGTTGGTCCATATTTGATCTTATTAGTGAAGGGTATGCTATAGTCGGGCTTGGTCGACTATAGCTTTTCTTACATGTTATACCCTTCACCACCATAAGTGGAAAGGGTATTTTAAGTTTGTGCTGATGTATGTAACGGATAGAAACATAAGTCTTAGACCCACCTTGTCTTAAAGTCGATTTAGCGATGTCGGTTCGTCCGTCCGTCTGGCTGGACGGCTGGCTGGACCCCCATGTAAAGCATATTATCAAAGTTCAGGTAGCAATTTTTTAAGTTAATTTGATGAAATTTGGCACAGATCATTTTCTTGATAGTCGAACCATTATTTATGGTATCGCCCATAGGTCCACTTCCCGGAATTGATATTTTGACCACAAATATCAATATTTTTTCATGAAATTTTAAACAAAAACTGCTTATGTAAACCAAAATCAGTATGCCAAATTTCAAATTTAAATCGGTCCATATTTGACCATAGCTCCCATACAAACTCTTCTGTAAAAACGCACTAAATTAGACAAAATTCTCTAAAACACTTATAACTGTCAAGATAATGCTAGTTTATTTTTTGCACACATAATTCTTGTAAAAACTGTAATCAATTTCCCAAATTTCGAGATAATCGGTCCACATTTGACCCTAGCTCTCATATAAGTCCAAACGACGGAAACAGCTTAAATATATGTATAAGTTTTGAGAAAATGTTAAAATTTAGAAAATATTTGTCTCTATACAGAAAAAAAGAGCATCTTTAACCTTAGTGGTGAAGGGTATCGTATAGTCGGGCTTGACCGACTAAAGCACTTGTTTATTATAAAGTTTGAACGAAGCATTGATTCTTTTGAGGTAATTTTCGAACACTTTTTGACACATATTGAGCGGTATTTCAGAAATAACTTGAGGAATGTTAGTTTTTAAGTGCTCAAGGCTTATCTGCATAAAAACGGTATTTAATGTGGCCCCACAAAAAAATCTAATGGTGTCAAATCGCATGATCTTGGTGGCCTGTTGATATCGTCACGACGAAATGGAAATTTCACAATGACATTTTCTGGATAAAATGGCCTCTCTTCAATTACTTAAGGATTCTCAAATATGTCAATTTTGTTTATTAACAAATGTGAAATGCGCTTCAACGCTGAAAAAAATTTTGTTCGAAAAATCGCCGTCCACCGCCTGTTGTTCAAGCACCCATTCCATGCATCTATGACGTTATGAATGGTCAGCTGGCTTCAGTTGTTGTTTGATCTAGACTTTATATGGATGTAAATAGGTGTAGATCTAAATTCAAAATAGGCCATAATGTGCCATAAGACAGTCCTTATTCCTGAGAACGACGAGGAATCGACACATTCGGGTCTTCGGCAACACTTTCACTTACAGCAGCGATATTTTCGGCGAAACGAGCGAAACGATGATGCACAGGCTTACAATATTTGTAAAAGCTCGAGTCTCTTCAAATTTCTTCACAATTTTGCCAAGTGCTTGCGTAGTTGGACGATTATGTAAAAAATAATCTCCTCTTAAAGCAAGATATGCGGCTGTTGCAGAATCAACATTTTTGTAGTATGTTTTTATAATTTTTATGCGTTGTGTAATACTTAAGCGATCCATTTTCGTCAATGTCAGACTTTCAACTGAAAAGAAAAAAATTGGTTTAACATCTTAGTTTGACAGATGTAGAATTCCAGTCTTATACTTTCAAAACAACGAAATGGATTACCCTTTAGTATAGTTTTTAGAGGTATTTTACTTTTGTTTAGGTATTGTTACTTTTAGAGGTATTGTTACTTTTGCAGCTTCAGAGATTCTTTGCTAAATTTTATCCAATCATTTTCAGATAAGTTTTAATATCTCGGCAAATAACAACAATTAGGGTACGAACGTCAAGTCTATCCTGTTTTACTATTGCAAAACATGGAAATATCGGGTGTTTTTTATTGAGGTATAGAACTTTAAGTTGGCATCACTTTTTTAACTGGCGGCCATTTTGTCAGCTGTTAAGTGATTAATATTTAGTTTGGTTTGCCATTTCATCATGAACAGGTTGACAAAAGAACAACGCTTGCAAATCGTGCAAATTTATTTCGAAAATAATGGCTCAGTTCGCGAAGTTTACCGCAAGCTCCGTCCATTTTATGGTCGACATAATCGTCCATCAGAGCAATTAATTCGGTTAACCATGGATCGTTTTCGCACTACGTTTACTCTATGTGATAATACGCATCCGCAGCGACGTCGGACAGCAAAGTGTTGAAGAGGACCCGAATGAATCGATTCGCCACCGTGCACAGCAATTGGAGCTTTGTCCATCAACTTTATAGAAGATTTTGCGCAAAGATCTTGGCTTGCGACCTTACAAGATCCAGCTTGTGCAAGAATTAAAGCCGCAAGACCATGCAATGCGTCGTGATTTTGGTGTATGGGCCGAAAATGAGATTGATCTCGATGCTGATTTTCATCGCAAAATTTTGTTCAGTGATGAGGCTCATTTTTGGTTGAATGGCTACGTCAACAAGCAAAATTGCCGCATTTGGAGTGAAGAGAATCCACATGAGACCCCTGAGACGCCATTACATCCACAAAAACTGACTGTTTTGTGTGCCCTATGGGCTGGTGGAGTCATTGGGCCATACTTCTTCCGAAATAATGCTGGAGAGTCAGTTACCATAAATGGAGACCGGTATAGAGCCATGATAACCGACTATTTTGTTCCCCAATTGGATGGCATGAATGTGGATGAGTTGTGGTTCCAATAAGACGGCGCTACATGCCACACAGCGCACGTCACAATTGATTTATTGAAGGAAACATTCGATGAGCGCATAATTTCGCGGAATGGACCTGTCAATTGGCCACCAAGATCGTGCGATTTGACACCACTGGATTATTTTCTTTGGGGATATGTGAAGTCGCTCGTCTACGCCAACAAACCAGAAACGTTAGGGGACTTGGAAGCCAACATTCGTGGCGTTATTGCCAACATACGGCCCCATATGCTCGAAAAAGTAGTTGAAAATTGGACCTGTAGAATTGGCTTTATTCGAGCCAGCCGCGGCGGCCACATGCCCGAAATCATATTTAAACATTAATGGCATAAAATTATCCTTCCAATAAAGCCAAATTGATGGACATTAAAACGATTTTCTTGTGTTTTATTTCAATTCGAAGTTCTATACCTCTAAAAAAAACACCCATTACATAATCGCAACAAATCAAATTGTTGCTACTGTAGAGGTATGTCAGCAAAAATGGAGACCACATACTTCGAAGGTCAAGTATTAATATTGCTTAGCAAGCGCTATGATAGAATCCACAGATATGAGCCCATCGTGTTCTGGAACTTCAAAAAGGACAATTAATGTGGAGTTGCAAGCAGCAAACAATTAATGGAATGGCGTTAGACTAACATCCCGCAATAGATTCTGATATAAGAGGATGGTTGAAGCCACCGGGAGTCGAGGAGAACTGAAGAAAATAACCTGCAGTGCACTGTGTTGAAGTTATAATTTTACTCAACTTTTCCGTTTCGGAGATGTATTTAACATTGCTGCAAAATTTACCTCAGGACTTGTTTTGAACTTCCTTAGTTTACTATTATTTTGGTAAAGTTTTGGCTTTTAATTGCTCCAGTCATATGAGTATTATATTTATAATTGTTGCAATCCTATGAAGATCTTGGGGACTTACTTCTTTCAAAAAACTTTCATTAGCCTTTTGCAATCAATAATTTCTGCAAGTGTATTTCCCTCCACTAAACTGGATTTACTTTAAATGCCTTTTTTATTATTTTCCTTAAGCTATAGATTTTTCACCTTTTTGCATTTTATGCCTTTCGTGTTAATAATATTTAAATTAACCGCAAAATCTATGAAACACGTACTATAAAATAAAATACTCGTACTAGTAATACAAAACCAAAAACTTAAAACAAAAAAAAATATATATTAAAATAATATAAAATCTTGGTACAATCGTTGTTTTGGAAAAATTTGTAATTATTCTGGTCTGATGGTGTAAAAAGTCAAAGCGTTGCGATCGTATAGAGAGTGGAACTGTGCAGATCATAATACTCGTACTGATCGTTCGTACTCCGTTCGTCGTCATACCGTGTGGGTTTGTTTATGTTTTTAATTAATTAATGTCGAATGAATGAAATTGAACGTTAATGAATGAAATGATAAAAACTAGACATTTAGATATACAATTTTTTTCTGCTGTCTCTCCTTTAGATTTCGTTCGTTTGCGGTACGAGTCTAATAGATTATGACATTTTTATGTTTATAATTCTACAACATAAATATTTTAATGTCTAAGTCTATGCTAATACTATGATTTTTGTTTTTTATAATTTTTAATTTAATCACTTTAATTAAAATAAAATTAATTTTTTGATGATTTTGCAATAAATAGAAATACAAATTTGTATGTTTTTTTATATAATATTCTAATACACTGTGAGAAATAGTATTGCTGAAAAATCATATACATATATACAAACAAAGGCATAACTTACTTATTGATTGGTTTCGTCTAAGTCCTTTTTTAAATTATTTCTCAACATTTAGGCCTCGGCAAACAGGTAAAGTACCATCTTCCATCAATTTTTCAAAAATTGACTACATATAGGAAATTTTTCAAAAATTTACTATTTATAGGAAATTTTTCAAAAATTTACTATTTATAGGAAATTTTTCAAAAATTTACTATTTATAGGAAATTTTTCAAAAATTTACTATTTATAGGAAATTTTTCAAAAATTTACTATTTATACGAAATTTTTCAAAAATTGACTATTAATAGGAAATTTTTCAAAAATTTACTATTTATAGGAAATTTTTCAAAAATTTACTATTTATAGGAAATTTTTCAAAAATTTACTATTTATAGGAAATTTTTCAAAAATTTACTTTTTATAGGAAATTTTTCCAAAATTGACTAATTATAGGAAATTTTTCAAAAATTTACTATTTATAGGAAATTTTTCAAAAATTAACTAATTATAGGAAATTTTTCAAAAATTTGCTATTTAAAGGAAATTTTTCAAAAATTTACTATTTATAGGATATTTTTCTAAAATTGACTATTTATAGGAAATTTTTCAAAAATTGACTATTTATAGGAAATTTTTCAAAAATTGACTATTTATAGGAAATTTTTCAAAAATTAACTATTTATAGGAAATTTTTCAAAAATTTACTATTTATAGGAAATTTTTCAAAAATTGAGTATTTATAGAAAATTTTTCAAAAATTTACTATTTATAGGAAATTTTTCAAAAATTGACTATTTATAGGAAATTTTTAAAAAATTGACTATTTATAGGAAATTTTTCAAAAATTGACTATTTATAGGAAATTTTTCAAAAACTTACAATTTATACTAAATTTTTCAAAAATTGACTATTAATAGGAAATTTTTTAAAACTTGACTATTTATAGGAAATTTTTCAAAAATTGAATATTTATAGGAAATTTTTCAAAAATTGAATATTTATAGGAAATTTTTCAAAAATTGAATATTTATAGGAAATTTTTCAAAAATTTACTATTTATAGGAAATTTTTCAAAAATTTACTATTTATAGGAAATTTTTCAAAAATTTACTATTTATAGGAAATTTTTCAAAAATTTACTATTTATAGGAAATTTTTCAAAAATTTACTATTTATAGGAAATTTTTCAAAAATTTACTATTTATAGGAAATTTTTCAAAAATTTACTATTTATAGGAAATTTTTCAAAAATTTACTATTTATAGGAAATTTTTCAAAAATTTACTATTTATAGGAAATTTTTCAAAAATTTACTATTTATAGGAAATTTTTCAAAATTTACTATTTATAGGAAATTTTTCAAAAATTTACTATTTATAGGAAATTTTTCAAAAATTTACTATTTATAGGAAATTTTTCAAAAATTTACTATTTGTAGGAAATTTTTCAAAATTTACTATTTATAGGAAATTTTTCAAAAATTTACTATTTATAGGAAATTTTTCAAAAATTTACTATTTATAGGAAATTTTTCAAAAATTTACTATTTATAGGAAATTTTTCAAAAATTTACTATTTATAGGAAATTTTTCAAAAATTTACTATTTATAGAAAATTTTTCATAAATTTACTATTTATAGGAAATTTTTCAAAAATTTACTATTTATAGGAAATTTTTCAAAAATTTACTATTTATAGGAAATTTTTCAAAATTTACTATTTATAGGAAATTTTTCAAAAATTTACTATTTATAGGAAATTTTTCAAAAATTTACTATTTATAGGAAATTTTTCAAAATTTACTATTTATAGGAAATTTTTCAAAATTTACTTTTTATAGGAAATTTTTCCAAAATTGACTAATTATAGGAAATTTTTCAAAAATTTACTATTTATAGGAAATTTTTCAAAAATTAACTAATTATAGGAAATTTTTCAAAAATTTGCTATTTAAAGGAAATTTTTCAAAAATTTACTATTTATAGGATATTTTTCTAAAATTGACTATTTATAGGAAATTTTTCAAAATTGACTATTTATAGGAAAATTTTCAAAATTGACTATTTATAGGAAATTTTTCAAAAATTGACTATTTATAGGAAATTTTTCAAAAATTTACAATTTATACTAAATTTTTCAAAAATTGACTATTAATAGGAAATTTTTTAAAACTTGACTATTTATAGGAAATTTTTCAAAAATTGAATATTTATAGGAAATTTTTCAAAAATTGAATATTTATAGGAAATTTTTCAAAAATTTACTATTTATAGGAAATTTTTCAAAATTTACTATTTATAGGAAATTTTTCAAAAATTTACTATTTATAGGAAATTTTTCAAAAATTTACTATTTATAGGAAATTTTTCAAAAATTGACTATTTATAGGAAATTTTTCAAAAATTTACTATTTATAGGAAATTTTTCAAAATTGACTATTTATAGGAAATTTTTCAAAAATTTACTATTTATAGGAAATTTTTCAAAAATTTACTATTTATAGGAAATTTTTCAAAAATTTACTTTTTATAGGAAATTTTTCAAAAATTTAGTTTTTAAGGAAATTTTTCAAAATTTACTTTTTATAGGAAATTTTTCAAAAATTGACTATTTATAGGAAATTTTTCAAAAATTGACTTTTTACAGGAAATTTTTCAAAAATTGACTAGTTTTAGGAAATTATTCCAAAATTTACTATTTTTAGGAAATTATTCCAAAAATGACTATTTATAGCAAATTTTCAAAAATTTACTATTTATAGGAAATTTTTCAAAAATTTATTATTTATAGGAAATTTTTAAAAATTGACTATTTATAGGAAATTTTTCAAAAATTGACTATTTATAGGAAATTTTTCAAAAATTGACTATTTATAGGAAATTTTTCAAAAATTTACTATTTATAGGAAATTTTTCAAAAATTGACTTTTTATAGGAAATTTTTCAAAAATTGACTATTTATAGGAAATTTTTCAAAATTGACTTTTTACAGGAAATTTTTCAAAAATTGACTATTTATAGGAAATTTTTCAAAAATTTACTATTTATAGGAAATTTTTCAAAAATTGACTATTATAGGAAATTTTTCAAAAATTTACTATTTATAGGAAATTTTTCAAAAATTGACTATTTATAGGAAATTTTTCAAAAATTTACTATTTATAGGAAATTTTTCAAAAATTGACTATTTATAGGAAATTTTTCAAAAATTTACTATTTATAGGAAATTTTTCAAAAATTTACTATTTATAGGAATTTTTCAAAAATTTACTATTTATAGGAAATTTTTTAAAAATTGACTATTTATAGGAAATTTTTCAAAATTGACTATTTATAGGAAATTTTTTAAAAAATTGACTATTTATAGGAAATTTTTCAAAAATTGACTATTTATAGGAAATTTTTCAAAAATTGACTATTTATAGGAAATTTTTCAAAAATTGACTTTTTACAGGAAATTTTTCAAAAATTGACTATTTATAGGAAATTTTTCAAAAAATTTACTATTTATAGGAAATTTTTCAAAAATTGTCTTTTTATAGGCAGTTTTTCGAAAATGGATTATTTATAGGAAATTTTTTTCAAATTGACTATTTATTTTTCAAAACTATATGATTCTCCCAAAACTTGTTAATTTTAAAAATAAATTATCTAATACCGCCATCTCCAAACAAATCCCAGATTGAATCATTGTCAGTCAGCTGATGCTGATGCTACTGCTTTGATAATTTGCTATAGCCTTTGTTTGCTGAGTTCTACTGCTAATGGCTGTTATCCGTCCGATGGCTTCATAATGAATGCAATCATTTTTTAAAAAATTCAAATTTATTTTTTCTGTTAATGACTCCCTCATGTATCCGATTATAAATGAATGAGTTTTGCTTCAGTTTTCAATCGTATAAATTTAATAGTTTCAGTTTTTTTTTTCAATTTATTGTGGCTCGTGCTTTATTTTCGTTATGCATATCAAATGGGGCCCAACTATAATTCGTAATTATTTGTTGGATTAAAAGCATAAAAAAAAACAAAAATAACTAAAACAAAGAAAAGTTTAAACAAAATGTATGTATGTACGAGTATATAATTTCATTAATATAATTTAAACTTCTGAAATTTATAGACAGACACTTTACAGATCGACACCGCTTGATAGCTGTACAGATTTGTTTCTTAACGTTAGTCACCTGTTGATGCTGAGGAAATTATGAGTTGTAGCGTGGTGCAATTTAGCAGTTAATAGAAACTAGGAGACATTAATGGATGGTATTGTTAAACATGGAAAGATTTCAATAAAGAGTATAATCACCGACCCTTTCCTCAGCAAAGAAAGTTTGTTCGATCTCTAAAATTTCTTTTCGTAATAAGCTATTCTCCTGACTGAGAAGAGCACAAGATGTCGTAAAGATTTTCTAACATATTCTTTGGTATCTAAGTCATTTGGCCGTCATATATAGGAATGCAATTTCCATTAAAAAATACTAATAAGTTTAGAAAGACTGAGGGAAATATTCCACCACCCTTCTTAACTTTACTAATATTCATCCGTATATACATACCTCTAGATCAACGTTGTCCATTATTTGCTTGGCTGGAGCTTAACATTTTACAATGTTAATTGATGTTATTATAGCCACCATCCAAAGAATGGGGGGTATATTGAGATTGTCATTCCGTTTGTAATTTTCTTAATATTTACTCAAAAACTAAAATTTAATTACCTTCTGAATCCTTATGAAATTCTAAGACGATTGAGCGATGTCCGTCTGTCTGGCTGTTGTCGGCACGATAAAATCTTAAGGAAAAGATTTAGGTCACTGAAATTTGGCATACACATTCTTTATTTCTTGGAAAATGTTGGTATTGAAATCGGGCAAAATCGGTTCACATTTGACCATAGCTCCCGTATAACCTCGTCTAGGCTAATCGCTTATTTGCTAATAAATGATAAAATATAATGATAAAATTATGGTATGTAGAAGTTTTACAAAAGCAGTAGGCAGCATATAAAATTTCATCGAAATCGGTTCATATTTAACCATAGCCCCCATACAAAAAACCTAAGGAAACAGCTTAAATTCCACCTAAAATTCGCCTTAACGTCAATATATGATAAACTGTAATAGCTTTGGCCACTAAATTTAGTATAAGGAAGTCCTATGGCAATGCCAGCCAGTGTGCAAAATTTTGTTACAATCGGCCAACATTTGATCATAGCTTCCATATATAAAAAACTTACGGAAACACAAAAATACAAAAAGAAAAGGGGGTTTATGACCGCCTGCCCGTCAGATAAAAGTACGATTGCCCCTTAACGAAAAGACCTAGAGGGACAAAATTTTACAAAAGTATTTTCGATATCTTGAAAGTTGTGTATTGAAAATGGACGAAATCGGTTCAAATTTAGTTAGAGCTCCCATATAACCCCGCCCCGTGAAACACATTAATGCTGATAAATTGAATACAATTGTAATAGCTATGACGACTAAATCCATTGGCCATTATTAAATGTAAAATTTTGTTATAATCGGTCAACATTTGGCTATAATTCTTACATTTATATAACATCCGCTTTTTATATCTACAATTAAATTTGCTCCAATGCACAGTAGGAAATTGCGGCCAAAACCCCCATAAATGTTTTTAGTTTTTTTTTTAGGAAATTTTAGTCTCAAATTAGAGCTGACATTTCAAAACATGTAATCCCAAATTTTTACCCTACTGCATTGCCTACTAAGGCTGTAATAATTAATCAAAATTTGAATATTTGTTTATATGTTTTTAATAAAATTATTTGTATATTTGAACAAATATATAAAATTCGCTTAATTTTGGAATATGTGTAAAATTTTAACTTCTTTTTTGGATTATAAAGTAGATACCTTTTACTAATTAACCGCACCAATTTCCATATTTTTTGACCTATGCTTCATTTAGAATTCGAGCACTTAAAACTACCATAAACATATTAAGAAAAAGTTTTTATATACAAAGTTTGATAGACCGCAAATTTTTTTTAGAGATTTTTAGAGGTTGAGGCACAACACTCTCTAATAGCTGAATTGAATCATTAATAAGCTCTATGATTTTAAGAATTATAGCGTTTTTAGTAACACCCCTTTTTCACAATTTTTTGCAATTTATCGCGAAAAAATCACTACTTGAAGTGAAATATAGGCGGGATGCAATATTTTTATGCCATTTTCTTTAGTTTCCTTTCTAATTCTATGCAAAATTTATATATAAAGATAAAAAAACAACAAAATTTTTAATTTTGAATGACATTTATATAATTTATTTAAGTATATAGGTAGTGGCCACATAAATGGGGACGCAATAAAAATTGTAAAATCTGTAAATTTTATATTATTCAAGGACTCGTAATATTTTTTAAAAACATATTCGATGTTTAGAGTTTTTCTGTAGGTTTGTTAGAAGTATATAAAATCTGGTTATAAGCTCATAGTATGAGCCCAATATCTCTGAAAGGAAATGTCCGATTTTGACAAGTCATGTATCGTAGGATAGGTATTCTTTTCATATATTATCCTATTTAAGTAAATAATTTTTATAATCGCCAGCAAAGATTTTTTCAGCATGTTTAGTAGTCCAGTTTTAAGTGACCACAGACTTTATATTTTCTTAAAAAAAACTATTTCAGTCTAACTAAAGGTATATTATTTATATACACTAAAAATTTCAGGAACAAAAGTCAAGAAATGACCAAGTTATTGAGTTTTGGCCGTATTTTCCCACTGTGCAATGTGCAGACTTTAGATGCATTAAGAACTCCTAACAAAATATATGGACCTGTCGTATTACTATCAACATCCTTATCCTTACTAAATATTAAGCTAAACGAAAAGTATTTAAAACTTATGAATGTAAAATCATACCCGGTTACGATAACGAATTTTGTTCGAAGTAAATACCAGTGAAACTACTTACATATTTTTAAATGTTGAACTAAAAAGCGACTTTTTTCGAATTTGGTCAACATTTTGAATTTGCTGCACCCTAGTAGATCTATGAGATATGTTCCTAAATTTAACACAACTTGATGGTGGGTATATAAGATTCGGCACAGCCGAATATTACTTGTTATATATTAAGATTGAGCACTCGCATTTTAAAATGCTCTCCTTTTGGCCAATGTTGCTCTAAATGTCTATGTTCGAAGGTATTTCTGGGATATTTCGTATATTACATGCTTTTTAGTCATATTCTTAGCTATTGTACAGGGTTGTCCATTTTGTGGTTTCAAAAGTGAACCTTTTCTTTTTATACCCTATCACCACCATAGGTGGAAAGGATATTATAAGTTTGTGCTGATGTGACGCATAGAAATATTTGTCTTAGACGCACCTTTTAGTATACGAATAGGCTTAGAATCACTTTCTGAGTCGATTTAGCGATGTCCATCCGTCCGTCCGTCCTGGACCCCCATGTAAACTATGCAATCAAAGCACAGGTCGCAGTTCTAATGATAATTTGATTAAATTTGGCACAGATAATTTTTTTGATAGGGACCATGGCTATTGAAATTCGTCAAAATCGGTCCATTATTTATGGAACCTCCCATAGGTCCCACTTCCTGGGATTAATATAAGAGCCACAAATATCAATATCTACAACAAATACTGGTTATGTAAACCTAAATCACTGTACCAAATTTTGTTGAAATCGTTCCACATTTGACCACAGCTCCCATACCAAATATTCTGCCAAAACGCACTAAATGAGGAAAAAAATCATTAAAACGCTTGTAAATCTGAAGATAATGAGAATTTTGAGTTGATTTTTTGCATACATAATTTTTGTAATCAATTTGCCAGATTTCGAGATAATCGGTCCACATTTGACATTAGCTCTCATATAAGTCCAAATGACGGAAACAGCTTAAATATATAAATTTTGAGAAAATGTTTGTATAATAGCAAAATTTAGCAAATATTTGTCTTTATACAGGAACAAAAGAACACCTTTCCCTAAGTGGTGAAGAGTATCATATGGTCGGACTTGACCGACTATAGCACTTTGTTACTTGTTTATTCTAAAGTTTGAAAGTTAAGATTATGTGTGAGACACTACATCATTTAAATGACTACCGCAAGTTGCAAGCATTGATTCTTTTGAGGTAATTTTCGACCACTTTTTGGTACATATTGGGCGGTATTTCAGCCATAACTTAACGAATGTTGGTTAAGTTAGTTAAGTTTAATCTGCATAAAGACAATTTTTCGCGTAGCCCCACAAAAAAGTCTAATGGTGTCAAATCGCATGATCTTGGTGGTCATTTGATATCGCCACGATGAGGAATTAGGCTGCCAGGAAATGTCTCTTGCAATAAAGTCATATTCGCTCGAGTCGTGTGGCATGTGGCACCGTCTTGTTAAAACCACATATTCTCCAAGTCATATTCTTCAATAGCAGTCAAAAAAAAAGTCGGTTATCATATGAACATAACGCTCCTAGTTCTCGGTGATAGTCGTTCCATCGTCGTTTTCGAAGAAGTAAGGTCCAATCAACAGAGACTTTTTCTAGATAAATGGCCTCTTTTCAATTACTTAAGGACTCTCAGAGCCCCAAGAACGACAATTTTGTGTATTAACATACCCACCGAGTGAGAAATGTGCTTCATCGCTGAAGAAAATTTTGTTCTAAAAACCGCCGCGCACCGCCTGATGTTCAAGCGCACATTCCACGTATTTCCGACGTTGTGAATGTTCAGCTGGCTTCAGTTGTTGTGCGAGCTAGACTTTATATGGATATAGTTGTAGATCTAAATGCAAAATACGCCATAATGTGCCGTAAGACGCTCCTAATTTCTGAGAACGTCGAGGAATCGACACATTCGGTTCTTCGGCAACACTTTTACTTACAGCAGCGCTATTTTCAACGGAACGAACGAGACGATGATGCAGGCCTTACAATATTTGTAATCGCTCCAGTCTCTTCAAATTTCTTGCCACTTGTTTGCGTAGTTAGACGATTATGTAAACCACTATCTCCTCTTAAGGCGCGATTTTGAATGCGTTGTGTGATACTTAAGCGATCCATTTTCGTCAATGTCAGATTTTCAACTGAAAAGATACAAATTTAACAACATACCTTTAACAATTTAACTTCTGTAACCACGAAATGGATAGCCCGATATTGGGCTCTCCCGCACTTGTATGGGGATTTTTCTCTTTTGATCCCATTAATCGAAATATGCCAATACGTCAAGTATTGATGTTAAGGTCCAAATTAAAGCCATAGAATGAGTATGGAATTTAAACTTACTTTTAATATTTCTTGGATCATACATCATACATACAGTTGAGGTCGATGTCTTCAACAGTGTCGCCGAAACTACGATTTGAGTTCGCTGATTTTTGCCAAAATATTATTTTTTGGTCATAATTTGAGTAAATGCTTGATGGATATCATTTCTCAGTCTATTGAGAAATTATGCTGAATTTTGTTTTCAAAATTGCATAAGCTTGGCCCTTTGTTTCCCGAGTCAAAGGTCAAAATTTGGATTTTTGACATTTAATAGCAAAATCGCAGAATTTTATGAATTTTGTAACGAGTTTCTATAAAAATGTTCACCTAAAGTATGGTCAAAAAATTAGATTTTCTCGAAATTCGGTAAAATTAATCATGGGTTCAGCGAATGGTTTAAGATATCGACATCAGCTGCTTCGAGCTATGCTATCACTAATCTCATTAGTAATCTTGCCCATAGTCATTTCTACCATGAGAATTTTTGTTAGTGGAATCGAATTCAAAGAAAATTAATAATACCGGTATGTGATGTTAATCGATCGTTTTCAAATCGATAGATTTCTTATATACCCAGCAAAACTTTGGTAATGGCAAGTACTCTGATAACTGGTTACCTTGTAATGACTACAACATACCCTACGAATAAATAATAAGTTATTACAGAAGTACTTATTTGTAATTAAGATGGTAATTTAAACTGAATGGCCCCGGCAACAATTTTTGTTAGTTTTTTTTTATTAAAAGAGTCTTTAAATGATTTTTTAATCTTAAGAACTTAAATATAATCTTCAGTAAAAAAAAATGGAAAACTAACTCACGGTAATGAAAAAATACCATCATGAGTCAATTTTGATTATGTAGGCCAAAATTGGTCTTAACTTGGTAAGCACAACTTATCTGGGTCTTCCTTCATCTCAACTGTTAACACAGACCTCCTCGTGGTATCACCCGGGGAGCTAGTTTAACTCTCATTAATATAGTGAGCTAACATGTACCGAGAGTTGTCCCATCAGATCGATAAAAATTATCCTAACCCATTTTTACGGGCTAGTAACCCTCTCCTGAAAAAAAAAATGCTATGAAGAGAATAAAATTAGAATTTAAATGTCCCACCACCTAATGTTAGAGGAGGATGTCCGAAACTTCGATAGAAAGACCAAGTAGAGGGACATTTTTCAAAGCATGGCCTATAAAATTGGAGAATATTCGCACAAAATCGAAATCCGTGGAATTCTAAAATATGCTCGGACTTTGACCTTAACAGGTTGTAACTGTAGGCCATTTTAGTAAGTAAGAGTCAATCTTATGTGAAAACTTAAACAAAAAAGAAGATTTAAATTGTTTAAGTTTTAAAATAATTAAAAAAACTTCTTTATTGTTTATTAAATGGATTAAACATTTACAAAAAATCGTACAAATCGTCTCTGCCTAGCAGTCGGAGGGTCTGGGATCGAGCCCCCATGTGGTCATAAAAAAAAAGTTTGTATTTCGTTTCAAAATATATTTTTTTAAATACAACAACAAAAAAGTTTTTGTTGTTGTTTTCCAATTGCTTACCCAAGTCACTACTTTTCTGCAATTGGTAAGTATTTGCCTCCAATGACATCCCCATGATAATGTAATGGCTTAAACAGTGAATGAGTAAGTAGTTCGTGTTCAATAGTTTAGCTGTTTAACTCATTATTTGGTAATGAGGTATGAATGGGTAGTTTTGAGATATTTTTTTCCAAAAAAGTGAAAACTTGGGCTTTAATCCTTTTAACTGATATATTATCTTACATTTTGTTTGATTTTCTTTTTGTGGAAGTGTGGAAAATTATGTCGATTCGAATTGGGGAAATTGGGGAAATTAAATCAATCGATTTGAAAACGATCGATTTCCATTACATACCGGATAGTTTCCGTATTGAAATGTAATCTATTGCCCTTTTGAAAAACTTTGTTATTATTATAAATCTAAAATAATAGCTTTGATAATACTTCAAAGAATTTTCAATTAGCCCTCGACAAAAAGGAGATATTACCAAGTCACGACCAAAAAATAGATTTGCTGTTTGATTTCATACGAAACGACATGCACAAGATATTTTCTTTATTCAAAACTAAAAAAACTGTTAACGTTCGTTCGTTTGTTTAAATATTCGTTTGTTTAATTTGAGAATAATAATTGTTTTATATTTTTTTATATTTTTTTGATATTAATAAATAACAAGTATGAAGTCATTTATTGTTTATACGTTACAAATTTGTGTTAATTGAAAGGTGTTATCATGATTAATATGGATAATATATAAAAAAATATGAAACAAAAAATTCAATTCAAATGAAACGAATTGAAATGAAATGAAAATATTTAAGCGCCAATCCCATTGTCTTGTCTTTTTATGAAATTGTTTCCAATCAATTTGTTACGATTTCTCGAATATTTAGTTAAATCTAGATCAATTTAATGTAAAGTCAATTTAATTAAATCATTGTTTTTTTAACTTCAATTAACAATGGAAATTTGTTTATAACTAAAATATAAAAATTTTGTTTACATTGAACCAAAAACTTCCATTATGTTAAATGTTTAACATAAATGGAAGTTTTTCGTAATTATAACAAATTTTAATTGAAGCAATTAATATTTTTGTTTGTAGCATATTTCTTTACTTCGATTTTAAATAATATAGTTTAGGATTTAATTTAATTCCAGTATTTTCTTTTGATATCATATGTAACATAGCCTTAATCCATCGTTATATTTCAGTTAATTTAAATATTTTATATATTATTTATTTTTGATCAAGATAATTACTATAGTTTAATTGACTGGTCCATGTATCAGCTGCAATTTCGATTTCATTTCATAGCTTGAAGCATAATTTTTATAAGTGTTCGCAAATTATTGACATAAATATTGATAATTGTCTCAGCTTGTTTAATTAAGTACACGTTTAAAAAAAATATTAATTGATTTTTCTTTCATAAATACGTATTTTTAGGTTAATTTGCGTAAGAATTAGAAAAAAATAAATAACACAGCACAACAAAATAAAAAAAATTTCATGTGCTCTTAAAACCACTATACAATTTTGATGTATCATGACTACCTTTGTACAAAAATGGTAAAATTTTTAAATTCTATGGCAAGATTTTAAAAAAAAAAATTTTTTTTTAAATTGAAATTTTTTTTAGACGTTTCTTCAAATAATTAATGATAACTCAAAAACTACTAGTCCGATATTATTAAAATAAAATCAGAAAAATTAAGATTTACATAGCCTTTTCTTCGTCTATATATCGCGTTACAATTGGATCTATAGTATCGGAATTATTATAAAAAACTTAAGAAAAAAATATATTTTTTACGTAAAAATGGCAAAAATTTTCGTTTTAAAAAAATCATGAAAAATCGAAAACGGCAAAAAACTTCCAAATTTATTATTTTATCGCATAGCGACATATAATAGCAACAAAATGAGATATCGACCATAAAAATCGGTCACCATTTCACCTACATAGCTCCCATATAAAAAACTTACAAAAACACAAAAATTCAAAAAGAAAAGTGGATTTATGTCCGTCTGTTCGTCAGATAAAATCGTGATAGCTCCTTAACTACAAAAGCTAAGTAAGACTAAATTAAGCACAAGGAAGTCTTATGTCAATGTCAGCCAGTGTGCAAAATTTTGTCACAATCGGTCACCATTTCACCATAGCTCCCATATAAAAATCTTATGGAAACACAAAAATACATAAAGAAAAAGTTGTTTATGTCCGTCTGTCTGTCAGATAAAAGCACTTAACGAAAAGTGCTAGAGGGACAAAATTTTACAAAAGTATTTTGGAAAAGATGTGTGTTGAAAATGGACAAAATCGGTTCAAATTTTGGTAGAGCTTCCATATAAGCCCGCCCCGGGAAATACATTAATGCTGATAAATTGAATAGAATTGTAATAGCTATGACGATTAAATTTAAAATAGGAAAGTTTTATGCAATTTTTTATCAGTTTATCAAATTTTATAGGAATCAGTCCATATTTGACTTTAGCTTTCATATAAAAAACACTCACGGAAACCAAACATTTGAGCAAAGGCCAGTTAAAAGCTATTAAATTAGAAACTATGATAGCTATGGCCACTAAATTTTGCAGGAATAAGCTCTATATATATACCGGCTATTTTGTTACAATCGGTCAATATTTGGCTATAATTCTTATATATATAACATCTCCTTTTTATATCTACAATCAAAAAGATTTGGAGGTACATTCATTGTATTAAGATTACACCTATGAAATTAGATACCCATCAATCAATGTTCAGCCCAGACTTTATATATGACGAATGCATTAGGAGCTCCTAACGAAATATATGGACCTGCCGTATTACTATCAACGTGTTAAGCCTAACTACATATTAAGCACAACGAAAAGTATTTAACAACTTATTAATGTAAAACTATACCCGGTTATGAGACCGAATTTTGATCAAAGTAAATACTGGGGAAACCACTAAAATATTTTTAAATGTAGAACTATAAAGCTACGGCAACCGAATTTAGTCCAAAGGTTTTACCCACAATACCAATTAGCTTAAGGTTTTTTTCAGTTTTGGTTCAGATTTTGAATTAGCTGCACCCTGTTTCTGAATTTAACACAACTTGATGGTGGGTATATAAGATTCGGCACAGCCGAATATAACACTCTTACTTGTTTTATTTTTTTATATGCTTGTATTTTATTATTGAAAATAACAAAAAGTAATCAAATCTTATTCTAAAAAAATATTATATAGAGTTTGCCAGTGCAACTCTATTTAAGATTTATTCGAATTTGAAGAAAATTAGTGAGTGGCTAGGTCCAAGGTTCTTAGTCGTTGGTGACCTTCAAATTGCAAAAAGCTGTCTTGCAAGAATATTTGGGTGGACATGCAGCTTGGAAATATGTTTTGTACAGAACCTTCTAATATCTTCTTGGACAAGTGGAACATTTAAATGTCTATGGATATTTTTATTTCTGATGTACCAGGGGTCGGCAGTTATTAAATGTCTTTTCTGTAATTTGGCAATCTTCGAATCAGAAGCCGTTCCCCATAGCTGAATACCAAACGTCCATATAGGTTTAATAATTGATTTGTACAAAATGACTTTATAGTCTAACTACAGAGCAGATTGTTGGCCAATGAGCCAGTTTAGTTCAGCGGATTTCAATTTAATCTGAGTTAACTTGCAGTCAATGTGACGGGAGCAAGTGTGACGGCGATCTAACTGTATACAAAGGTACCTAACGTGTGAACACTCGGGAATCGTCACGTTGTTAATCATGATTGCAGGACAGTTATCTTTTCTCAGAATAAACGTTACATAAACACACTTTGTAGGACTTACCCTAATATTCCATTTGTTCAGCCGTATTTCCAGCTCGTGAATATGGAATTGTGTGGTATAGCAGGGTAGTCATTCGCCTAGCATACCAGAGGCCCAAGTTCGATCCCCGGCCAGACTCACTTGAATAAAATAAATTTTCAAAAAAATCGGCGGTTCACCTTATAACTCAGGTAGCCACTGGTTATTGAGTATTAGGCTATGTAAAACTTTTCTAACTAATGCATTTACCGTTCGGAGCCGGAGTTTAAACGTAGGTCCCTTTCAATAAGTCTAAAAATAGAAGCGGATGCAGCTCATTGTCTGAGAGGAGTACCCTTTGTTCCAATTGGAATGTTGTCGGGGAATTATATAAATATATATATAAATATATATATTAGATTGTAATAGTGCAGCATCTGTGAAAGTAGATGTATATGTAAGATCATTAGTTGGTATATCAGCTGTGAAGATAATATATAGCAGAGGACCCAATATACTACCCTGCGCTATACCAGCAGCAATTTTTTGTAGGAGAAAAATATTCATCTTTTGATCGAACTCGGAAGGTTCTATTGGACAAATAACTTTTTAAGAGTTTATGTGTAATTTCTGGAAGCCAGACCTTATCGAATGCTTGTAAAATATCGATGAACAATGCGGATCAGTATTTTTTAATTTTCGAAGGCTTTTCTGATCATTGTTGTTATTCTATGTACTTCTTCAACTGTACCATGACATTCGCTGAAACCGAATTGATGATCAGGAAAAATATACATCCAATTTATGGATGTGCTTAAAGTGGAAATAAGTAGCTTTTCAAACAATTTTGAGATAATTGAAAGTAAGCTTATAGGCCTATAAGATGAAACTTGAGTAATGTGCTTGCCTGGTTTTGGAATCATAACGATTTCTGATATCTTCCAGCACATTAGAAAATATCCCAAACGAAGAATCGCGTTGTATATATATATCTATAAAAAAATGTCCGCGTCTGTTTGTTGGGAAGGATCTCCGAAACTAGCTGACCGATTTTTCTGAAATTTTGACAGTGTTTTATGATGTGGCCGGTGGTGACTATAGGCTAAATTTTTTTTCGAAATCTCAAGGAGGCGTGACCCCTCCCATATAACTAATAAATTAAAAATGACAAATTTAGGCGACCGAGAGGCGCGATTTTTCTGAAATTTTGACAGTATGTTAAGGTGTGACTGATGAATAAAATAGGCCAGCTTTTTTTCAAATCTCAAGTGGGCGTGACGCCTCCCATATAAGTCAGATTTTAAAACATACAAATATGGATGATCAAACCAACCGATTTTTCTGAAATTTAGGCACTGGAGTAAGGTGTGACCGGTAGTTAAAATAGCCTAGGGTTTTTTCTGAAATCTCAAGTGAGCGTGACCCCTCCCATATAACTCATATATTAAAAATGACAAATATGAATGACGGAGAGGCCCGATTATTCTGAAATTTTGACAGTATGGTAAGGTGTGATCGGTGGTTAAAATAGGCTAGGTTTTTTTTGAAATCTCAAGTGGGCACATAACTCATATATTAAACATTACAAACCTCGCATATAACTCATATATTAAACATTACAAATAAAGATAACCGAGAGTCCCGATTTTTCTGAAATTTTGACAGTATGGCAAGGTGTGACCGGTGGTTAAAATAGACAAGGGTTTTTTCAGAAATCTCAAGTGGGCGTGGTAAGGTGTGACCGGTGGTTTTAATAGGCAAGGGTTATTTCAGAAATCTCATGTGGGCGTGACCCCTTCCATATATTTCATATATTAATAATGACAATTATAGATGACCGAGCGGATCGATTTTTCTGAAATTTTGACAGTATGTTAAGGTATAACCGGTGGGTACAGTAGGTCAGGTTTTTTGTTTTTTCGTGACTCCCCCACCATATGAGTTAAATATTAAAAATGACAAGCATGGAAGACCCTGAGGACCGATTTTTCTGAAAGGGTATGTTAAGGTGTGACTGGAGGGTAAAATAGTCCAGGTTTTTTTTAATCTCAAGGGGGCGTGACCCATATAAATAAAATATTAAAAATGACAAATATGGATGACCGATTTTTCTTTAATTTTTACAGTAGATAAGAAGTTACCAGTGGGTAAAATAGGCTACGTTTTTTATTGGAAATCTGAAATGGGAGTGACCCCTCCCATATTAGTCATATATTAAAAATGACAAATATGGATGACTGATTTTTCAGAAATTTTGATTGTATGTTTGTGACCGGTAGGTAAAATAGGCTTGGTTTGTTTTTAATCTCAAGTGGTCGTGACCATTCCCATATAAGTCAAATATTAAAAATGTCAAATATGGATGATAAGATGAAAACGATTTAAGCCAATTAATTAAAGTTTTAAATGTGGATATTTTCATACTAAAGGATAGTTTTTTGCTTTTTGAATTTTTTTGAAAATGGACCAATCGGGACCTGGGAATTGGAAAATGGGGATAAAATTTCACTTTTCTTTAAAATTGTATAACTTGAGAACGACTGGACTAATGAAGACATTTTTTCTTTCTAAATGTTTTTTTAGTCCAAGTTAGGATTATACATGCCCACTTTTACGACCTCTTTTTTTAATATATCTAAAATAGAAAAACGGATGCACGAATATTGGTAATATGATTGGTGTTTGATAATAGTTTGACGGACGATTGTTTGAAGATTTTTAATGATTGTTTGAAAGTTTCTCGATTAACTAGCGATTTTATGACAATAGTTTGATGATTTTTTAACGATTGATTGATGGTTGTTTGATGACTGACTGACGACTGTTCAATAATTTTTAATGAATGTTCGATAGTTGTTCCACGATTGACTGACGACTGTTTGATGCTTATTTGACGATTGTTTGATAGTTTTTCGATAATCTATAAATATAAAAAAATGTTCGCGTCTGTTTGTCTGTATTTGCTTTCGAAAACGTTTAAAGCACACATGCTCCACTGGGAGTCAAGGATAGCAGGAGAAAACAAATTAATGAAGAATACTGCCGTTCACAAAAGTCAATTAAATATATTTGCAAATACATTAATAAAGGATTCAATTAAAAAATTAATAGAAATATTTAAAAATTGTTAATTTTTAAAGAAAGTGTTAACACAGTAATAAGTTAAAAACTTTAACTACCAACCCGGGCAACGCCGGGTAAAATCAGCTAGTAAATAATAAAATTCTTATAGCTCAGTTAGGAAGGTTGATAATCATTGACGGAGAAATTCTGTCAATTCGATATAAGGAAAGAGGAAATCTCAATGGGATATCAAAGATTGACGTTGTTGTACTCGTAATTGCAATGAATTACAATGATATGATTTTTCAATTTCGGAAAGAATGTTCTATGGATGTTCCCTATCATTATATAAAAAATTTGCCACCTAGTCTTTGATAACAAGCTAATAAGCAATTGGTGGGTGTAAGACTAATATTTCTATGAGTTACAACGTTATTTACATTTTCTTAAGATTGGAGGTTATTTTTTTCACTTACGGCATCGGGTCTGATGTGGAAGCTTGGTTCTAACGTTTATTGGAACGAACTTCTGCTTATTGAGTTAAGTTTACGCTAGTTTTGTCAAATAGGGACTAACTCCAGTAAAGTTGAATACAATGATTTAAGCTTATAAGCAAAATTTGTATTGTTCTTTATTTAAATATCATAGATGGGCACTTTGCAGTACCAGTACTTTTTCAGTATTTTTTTTCTTTTTCTGATTACTGAAAGAAAAAATAAGTATTCAGTAATTTTTACTGATTACTTAAAAAAAATTTCAGTATTCAGTAAATTTTACTGATTACTGAAAAAAAATTTCAGTATTCAGTAAATTTTACTGATTACTGAAAAACATTTTCAGTAATCAGTAAATTTTACTGATTACTGAAAAAAATTTTCAGTATTCAGTAAATTTTACTGATTACTAAAAAAAATTTCAGTATTCAGTAAATTTTACTGATTACTGAAAATAATTTCAGTAATCAGTAAATTTTACTGAATACTGAAAAAAAATCAGTAATACTGATTATTGAATGCAGTATCCGGTGGTTTTGATTATATAATTAAAAAAAACAAGAACTAAACTACACAACAAATGAACATATTTTGAAAAGTGCAAGGCCGTGACTATGTGGGTCCTATTCTACTATCGAATTGTAGTAAAACCCTATACTCAGTTTGTCTAGTTTAGTGACCGTTTTTTTTATGGGCCACCAAAGTTTCCCAATATTAGCATGATGTCCAAAATCAGTTTTTCCCAAATTGCTAATCAGCACTTAAAAATATCGCTTTACTATGTGGGAAAAATGTAGCCAAAAGCATGTAAAATATTTCTTAATAAAATTTTATGATGATTTTAAAATGTTTAAGAAAAAATTTTTTTATCATAACTTTTTTGAAATCCTGATTTTTCACACGTTATATTTTGTAAAATTATAGCCACCATAATACTAAACAACTTTTGTGAACACACCAGCATAATCTAAACGTGTTTAGATACCAAAAAAGGTCATAAACTCCCTTGTGCATACAAACAGAGGTTCCAAGTTCGATTCTCGGCCACACCAGTATTAGCCTATGTTTAACTTTTCTAACTAATGCATTTGCCGTTAGGAACCAGAGTTAAAACGTAGCTCAATGAGTCTAAAAATAGAATCGGATGCAGCTCATTATCTGAGAGAAGTACCCCTTGTTCCAATTGTAATGTTGTGGGAATTTTCTTTGTATGTACTCAAGTTCCTAATTTTCTGCAATTGGTAAGTACTTACCTCTAATGACGTCACCATATTAATGTAACGATTTAAACAGCTAATGAGTAAGAAGTTCCTATTCAGTATTTTAGCTGTTTATATTATAACTTGGTAATCAAAAGATTTGCTGGGTTACTTTACTCCCTATTTGTAACTTAATAAGGCAAGTACCATAGATGGGCTTTTTGTAGTACCATTACTGTAGTACCATTACTTACATTGTCTACAATGACATTTCTGTGTTAAAATAAAAAAGTTTTTTTTTTTTAATTTTTGCTGAAAAACTCTAGATACTGCAATCTAATCATTAAGCAGTAAAATATACTGATTACTGAATTTATTTGCAGTAATCAGTTAAATTTACTGATTACTGAATTTTTTTTCAGTTATCAGTAAAATTTACTGAATACTGAAATTTTTTTTCAGTAATCAGTAAAATGTACTGAATACTGAACTTTTTTTTCAGTAATCAGTAAATTTTACTGATTACTGAAATTTTTCTTCAGTAATCAGTAAAATTTACTGAATACTGAAAAAAGTTTTCAGTATTCAGTAAAATTTACTGAATACTGATTTAGTTTTTCAGTAATCAGTAAAATTTACTGAATACTGATTTTTTGTTTCAGTAATCAGTAAACATTTACTGATTACTGAAACGCTTACTGCAGTAAAAAAGTAATGCAGTATGCCCATGTATGTTAAATATAAATTAATTTGTGGCTGGATAGAACCAACATTTTTTTTTGAAGAAAAAAAAAAAACAGAGAAATGTATTTTTTTTAATTATTTGACAACATGTAAGTTATTCTGACGGTATGATGTAGTAATTAAAAGGTGATATGTATAATACCAGAGTTCATTCCATTACAAATGAAGCAAAAAAAAATTATTTATTTTACTATACAAAAAAAAATCAAATAACTTTTCGGCCCATAGTGCCTCAACTTTCTTTAGTACATTCCATTCAAATCTTCTGTGCAAAATCTTTTTATTTCCTCCCATGTTTTTAGTAAAACCCATTTTTGATATTTATAAATAATAACATTTAATTCAATTTTATTAAAAAAAATTGTTTCAATTTAATTTTTATTTCGGTTTTGTTTTTTTAAATATTAAATAAATTTATAATATTTTTTTGTTTAAAACTACTAATACTCACACTTCTAAGATTCGTAGTTTATATAAAATTAACTTAAATTATAAAACTTAATTGTAAACAATAACTAAAATATCTCTATTTAAATTTTATTGTATGATTTATTTATTTTAAATTCGTTCATTTGATATGTTTTGTATTCCAAGGCTTTAACGAGTATATGATAATCTTAACTACTTCTTAAATAAATAGGAAATTAATTTAAGTAATTCCAGAAAAAATCATTGATTAGTCAAATATTGTTGGATATAATGATTTGTTCTATTTAATTAGGGGCATTCGCAACATATGAATTTAGTTCGCATAAATATTCGCATAGATATAAAAAAAACTAAAACTGTTAAACTTCGGAATTACATAGCATGATTTTTAATTAAAGCACAGGTATAATCCACTTTGTGTTTTGATTTCGGACCACCTATTTTACTCGAATACGAATTCTACATCTGGCTGTACAAAATTGTTTAACATACAAGTAAGGAAGTCCGACGTCATGATACCATACACCAATGAGGTCATATAGCTGCAACAACAACTGAGTTGCTTCTTGTTAATTTTACAGTTAAGAACGATATCGTAATTTTCTGATCGATATCTGGAATTTCGGTAAACCTAAAGTTGCTTAAGCTTAGTTTTGCTTAATCTGAAACGAATGAATTATTTAATGCAATACCATGAAACTTTCAAAAACTTTTACTCAAAACTAGTTGAAACAAATAACCGAGGCATATTTAAATATCTAAATTACAAATATGATTATATTTGTAATATAGATATTATTACATCATCGAGATTAATCTACAAATGTTTTCAGTTTGACTTATTTATCGATTCCCAGTTAGCATTTTTGAAAAATTTTAATCAAATATGAGTCTCTTTTGACTTAACGGCACCATTAAAATGATCATTTATGATATCACTTATGAGTCAAAAATGATCTTTTTGTGTAAGAAAATGGTACCCTTCATGCGACTCTTCAAAACGAGTCTTTAATGACACGTTTTGCTGATTAGAATATGACTGCACACATTTTGCTAGATTTGTAAAAAAAAAAAACAAAAAAGAATAAAGCTTTTTATTACTCAACACAGTACATCTATTTTTAGAACACGTCATATCTATTTTTAGAACAGTGAAGTTGCGTTAATAATTACAGAAATTGATGTTGCCGAGACCGAGGATCGAACCTGGGCTGCTGAATATGATATGTTACGCTTAGTAATCAACGTGGTAACCAACTAAGCCACATCACTCATAATGAGAAACGAGTCTTTTTGTGGCATTTTTTATCACCTAAAAATAGTTATATTACAAGATTTTTTGTGCTATTTTTAACTAGTCGTTTGCTAAGCGTCTATGAGTCTTTTTGTACACTCTTTTGATCACCAAACTGATTGCATACATTTTTCTTTCAAATAGTCGCTTTTAAGGAATTTTCTGAGTCTTTTTGTGGTCTTTTTTGATCACTTCAAATAACATAAAAAACAGTCGTATTAGGATCGTTTGCACGATAAGATTTTGACTGCACACATTCTGCAAGAATTGTTGTGTTTTTATAAACTAGTCGTTTTCTAAGCGTTTTAAGGAGTCTTTTTAGAATCTTTTTTATATCACCAAGCTGATTAATCAAATTTTGATCATCTACACGAATCCCAAAAGACTCATTTTGCTGATATTATAGTCAACAATCACCAAATTGCTAGCTAGGTTATATCCAGAAAATAGGTTTATTGTGAAATCAAAAAATGTTCGAAAGAAAAATAAGAATAAAATACTCACAAATCCATTTTATATGCCTATAACTAAAGATACAGTTATCAGATTTTTACGAATCTAGGCCTATTTTTCAGCTTATGTCCTGTACTTTAATTTTTTTATAATTAAAAAACTTTTTATAACTCAAAAACATTTCTTCCATTTTCTTTATCCTTCTCTAAAATATGGTTTATAGTGTTGGCATCAAAAAATTAAAACCAAAATACTGGACCCATGGGGGAATCGCAAAATAATAGACCCTTTTTAAAGAAGCTCATATATTTCAGTACAAATTTTGAAAATTCAAAATTTTTTTACGAATTGTTGGAAATTTTTATATTTTTTTACTTTCGAATTTGAAACCATTTAGGAAAAAAAATTCAAATTTGAAAATTTGTACTCAAATAATATGAGATTAAATTTAAAATTGTGCTCTTTTTATGTCATATTGTCATAACTCGTAATTTGAATAAAGTTTTGCGTTTTTGTTTCGATTTTTAAATATAAAATAATAAATTGATTCTTCTATGTACTTCATTTCAAAACATACGTTCCCATACGATAACAAAAATAACCAAACCAGTCCAAAGTTACCCAAAACTCACCCAATTGTGTTTCCGTATTCAATACTGGTTGAAGTCTTTGCTAAAATGTAAGAGTAATTCCATTTCCCATCTTTAAAAATTACCCAGTGATAAATGAAGCAGAATGAAACGAAGCACTTAGATAATAACAAATGACGTTAACATGACACTTTAAGGGAAAATTTAAGTACCTAGAGTGTAATTATACCCTTCACCGCCATATGAGGAAAGGGTATCATAAGTTTGTGCTGATGTTTGTAACGCATAGAAATATTTGTCATAGACCCACCTTTTAGTATACCAATAGGCTTATAATCACATTTTGAGTCGATTTAGCGATGTCCGTCCGTCCGTCTGGCTGGCTGGACACCCATGTAAACCTTGTAATCAAAGTACAGGTCTCACTTCCCGGAATTGATGTTTTAGCCACAAATATCGAATTTTTTCATGATATTTAAAATAAAAACTGCTTATGTAAACTGCACTAAATTTCGTTAAAATCGATCCACATTTGACCATAGCTCCCATACAAACTTTTCTATCAAAACGCACTAAATGAGACAAAAATCACTAAAACGCTCGTAAATCTGAAGATAATGAGAATTTTTGGTTTATTTTTTGCACAATTTTTGTAAAAGCTGTAATCAATTTTCCAAATTTCGAGATAAACGGTCCATATTTGACTCTATCTTTTATTTAAGTCCAAATGACGAAAACAGCTTAAATATATAAGTTTTGAAAAAATCTTTGTATGATGGCAATTGATGTTTTAGCCACAAATATCGATATTTTTCATAATATTTAAAATGAAAACTGTTTGTGTAAACTACACTAAATTTCGTTAAAATCGTTCCACATTTGACCGTAGCTCCCATACAAACTTTTCTGTCAAAACGCACTAAATGAGACAAAAATCACTAAAACGCTCGTAAATCTGAAGAGAATGAGAATTTTTAGTTTATTTTTTGCACAATTTTTGTAAAAGCTGCAATCAATTTTCCAAATTTCGAGATAATCGGTCCATATTTGACCCTATCCCTTATTTAAGTCCAAATGACGAAAACAGCTTAAATATATAAGTTTTGAAAAAATCTTTGTATAATGGCAAAGTTTAGCAAATATATCTCTTCATACAAGAAAAATAACACCTTTGACCTTTGTGGTGAAGGGTATCGTATGGTCGGGCTTGACCGACTATAGCACTTTCTTACTTGTTTTTGTATAAACTTAGTTATAATTAGCAACTTGCATTATGTAATCGGAGAGTCATCTAGGGATTGATAAGGTGAAGTTCGCGAATAAAATAATGTTAGCACTACATTTAAAGCGAGGGCTTAAGTAATGAACTCGTAAATCACCTCTAATATTAGTAATCATGCACAACAACCACTACTCCGATTACGATGTTAGCGGGGGAGTTATTGAGCGACGAAGTTCGTAGACTGAACCCGATGACGATTTCCTTGACATTTTAAGTGAGAAATTGAGTCCATAGATTTTAAGTTACGTTAAATCAATGTGATCATGTGTAACATCCACAATTCCAATTATGGTGTCAACTGATACTGATACTTTACCAATACTTAACCTCAACTTTGGTATATAAATTGAACTATAATTTATATGTATTGTGTTCAAATTTACATTTTAAGCAGAGTGCTTCGTTGATAGGTGATATCGTAGCTTACTTTTTAATCAAGAGCGTTCGAGAGAGTTATTTATAAGTTGTTAATAACTCTCTCGTACTCATTTGTCCGAAGTTGCCCAGAAAGAAAATAAACGTCCCCATTTTTAGTTTGAAATTCAAAACTGAACACTTTAAAGCTTTTTTGAAGTTATTACAATATGACAAGTTAAGACTCTAGGGTACAAATAATACCTGTTTTTAACAAAACGAATCGATCCGAAACACTTCTTGAGTTCGAATGATCAAATTCGGAAAAGGAAAAGTAAGTAAAATTTGCTGATGTCGGTCCATTATTTCAGGTACGTATCCGGATTTGCATACTGGAGTTGAGATAATAACTTTTTGCAGGAACAAATTTAATGTTATTTAAATGAAATTTGCAAAAAAACCTTATATAAATCGGTTCATATTTGACTATACCACCCATACAATATTTGCTCTAACTTCAGAATCTGAAGAAAATTTTTAGCTAAGTTATGTGCAAGTGCAATTCAAGTACAATTCGATATGTCAAATCGTAACAATCAGCCCGCAATTGACTCCAACTTCCAAATAAGGTGCCGGAAATAGCATAAATATACTTTAACCTTCAGAAAAAGTAATTAAGATGTGAAAATTAAGCGCAGATGTATATTTAAGCATTAACCTCATTGGAGCACAGTGGGTTGAAAAAAAGTAGGGAAATAGTTCAAGAAGTTTGAAACGGTAAGCTCGATTATTATGAAATTTCACATGAAAATTTTAGGAGGGGAGCTATATGCCCTCAAAGTAGAGCACCTCGGGTTTTTCGAAAATCAAAAACGATCCAGAAATCACATTTTTAATCCGTTATAAAAGATTTTTATGTATGCGAAATCTGCTAGCTGAGATCTGTAATTGCAACACGTGTTATTGCTTAGCAATAAATTAAAACAAATTTAGAAAAAATCGGGAAAGTCGTCAAAAATTTTGAAATTTCTTTAAAAAGGGTACTTTTTTAAGTCTAATATCTCATAAACTATAGGAGATAAGCCATGCGTGAAGCAATATTTTTTGTAGATCTCAGATAGATTTCGCACATATAAAAATCTTTTATATCGAATCAAAAATGTGACTTTTGGATAGTTTTTAGTTTTCGAAATTCCTCAGGTGCCCTATTTTGAGGGCATATAGCTCGCCTTCTGATAAGTCTACAGACTCCAAATACTGAACTTAAGCTCGAATACTCCTCCTCTATAGCCATGATAATCCAGCTTACCCTAAAGAATTTTTTTCAACCCACTGTGTGGTGTAGGGTATCATCAAGTTGGACTATAGCGTTTCATTATTTGATTATGGTATTTCTATATATATCATTTACATTTTTCGATTTAGTTATGGCCTCTAATAAAAAGAATTAGTGACGTCATAACTCTTAAACTAATACAGAAGGAAACAAAATTTAAATTTCGTTTTCACCAAATGATAAAAATTGATACTTTTTAAATCATTTATATGTATATTTTGAACAAATAAAGTACCATAAGGCTCAGTGGGTCTGATTATATTGGTAAAAAAATCGCCAAATCTGTCTTAAATTCTTAAAGATATTAGTTTAAAATCTGAACCAAAACTGAAAAAATCGCTAAGCTAATTGGTATTGTTGGTAAAACCTTTGGACTAAATTCGGTTGCCGTAGCTTTATAGTTCAACATTTAAAAATTTTTTAGTGGTTTCCCCAGTATTTACTTTGATCAAAATTCGGTCTCATAACCGGGTATAGTTTTACATTAATAAGTTGTTAAATACTTTTCGTTAATATGTAGTTAGGCTAAACGCGTTAATAGTAATACGGCAGGTCCATATATTTCGTTAGGAGATCCTAATGCATTCATCATATATAAAGTCTGGGCTGAACATTGATTGATGGGTATCTAATTTCATAGGTGCAATCTTAATATAATGAATGTACCTCTAAATCTTTTTGATTGCAGATATAGAAAGAGGATGTTATATATATAATAATTATAGCCAAATGTTGACCGATTGTTACAAAATGTTACACACTGGCTGATATATATATAGAGCTTATTCTTAAGTGACCATAGCTATCATAGTTTCTAATTTTATAGCTTTTAATTGGCCTTTGCTAAAATTTTTGGTTTCCGTGAGTGTTTTTTAAATGAAAGCTAAAGTCAAATATGGACTGATTCCTATAAAATTTGATAAACTGATCAAAAATTGCATAAATTTTCCCTATTTTAAATATAATTGTCATAGCTATTACAATTGTATTCAATTTATCAGCATTAATGTGGGGTTATATGGGAGCTCTAACTAATTTGGAACCGATTTTGTCTATTTTCAACACACATCTTTTTCAAGACATCCAAAATACCTTTGTAAAATTTTATCCCTTTTCTTTTTGAATTTTTGTGTTTTCGTAAGTTTTTTATATGAGAGCTAGGTCAAATGGTGACGATTGCGACAAAATTTTGCAGACTGGCTGGCATTGACATAAGACTTTCTTGTGCCAAATTTAGTCATTATATGTGTTATACTTTTAGATTTATTGGCATTTAAGTGTATTTTAGGCTGTTTTCGTAATTTTTTGTATGGGAGCTATGATTATATGTAAACCGATTTTGATGAAATTTTACATTGGGCTTATTCAAAACTTCTATATACCAAATTTTATCAGCATAGCTGCTATAATTTGTCATTTATTAACAAATAAGCGATTAGCGTAGGCGAGGTTATACGGTAGCTATGGTCAAATGTTAACCGATTTTGCCCAATTTCAATACCAATTTTCTCATAGATGAAGAATGTTTTTACTAAGTTTCGGTAAGCTAGCTCCTTTCGTTTAGGCGTTATCGTGATTTCAACAGACAGACAGACGGACATCGCTCAATCGTCTTAGAATTTCATAAGGATTCAGAATATATATCGTTTTTGATTTTTGAGGCAATATTAAGGAAATTACAAACGGAATGACAATCTCAATTCTTTTTGATGGTGGGTATAAAAAATCGCCAAATCTGTCTTAAATTCTTAAAGATATTAGTTTGAAATTTTTTAATTAGTCAGGTTCACATTGACATTTTTAGTTTTAAAAAAAACTTAAAGTGGAATCATAAGATTATGATATTGTTTTGTACAACTGATGTATAATGTTGTTGTTGTTTTAACTGCAATATTATTGGCAATATCGCAGAAGTAGCAATATGGGACCTGGTTCAACAACGTAAAACCATAAAAAATGCGAGTCTAAGTGCAAACGCTGATGTTGAAGAGCTTAACACAATGTACCGTGACCTGTTCAACAGAATAAAAAGGTCTGCAAGGAGGGACAAGAGAATGTGGGTAGATGAACAAGCAAGCCAAGCTGAGTCAGCTGCAAATAAAGGCGACATGAGGACCTTATACAATATATCAAGGGCGTTGTGTGGCAAACCTACCTACACCAATAGTCCCATTCTGAGTAGTAGCGGTACACTTCTCTCAACCCCGGATGAACAATTAATACGATGGATGGAACACTTCCAGTCAACATTAAACAATCCCATTGGATTAGAACCGCTGACGGAAGTGCAAAATGAAACCAACCATGACTGTTTATTCAGTGGAATTTCAGACAGCCCACCTACATTACAAGAAGTGAAGAATGCCATTAAAAGCCTTAAGCGTAACAAGGCCCCGGGCAATGACAATATATCAGCGGTATACTAGTCAAAATACCAAAAAAGGGTGACTCCAAAGACTGCAATAACTACAGGGGAATAACACTTCTTCCAATACCGAGCAAAATACTAAGTCGAGTAATTTTGAATAGAATGTCTGACGCAGGTTCTGAAACACTCCGCGAAAATCAGTTTGGGTTCCGAGAGAATAGATCTTGTGTTGATCTAATCAACACAGTAAGAATAGTATTGGAGCAATGTAATGAATTCCGCACCCCCATTTATCTTGCGTTTATCGACTTTATAAAGCCCTTCGACAGTGTCAACAGGTGCTATCTATGGAGAATTTTAGAAAACCGTAACATGCCAACGAAAATTCTGAACTTAATTCGGGCAATGTACGTGGACTTTAAATGCCGGGTTCTACATAAAGGTAAATTGTCTAATCCGTTCGAAGTTACTACTGGAGTAAGACAAGGATGTATATTATCACCTATACTTTTTATCCTTATCATCGACAATATAATGCGCACGGCACTGAATGGTAGACGTGGTATCCAATGGACACCATTTAAGCAACTCGAGGACTTGGAATACGCCGATGACCTATGTCTTCTAAGCCAAAGACCAGCTCACCTTCAAGAAAACACTAGCGCTATTACTGTTGAATCTGGGGCAGCTGGGCTGGAAATCAATATCTCCAAGACAAAGATTATGCCTGGAGGCTATGGCGCAAACCCGTCGCCACGCATCAATATGGATAACGAGGGTATTGGTTGTGTAGGTACCTTTAATTACCTTGGTAGTTTGGTATCTACAAAAGGTGGCGCCGATGAGGATATTGAATCGCGTATTAATAAGGCAAAATCTGCATTCGGCATTCTCCGAACTATATGGAAATCTCGGCAAATATCAACAACAACTAAGTTACGAATATATAACTCAAATGTCAAGTCCATCTTGTATTACGGCTGCGAAACTTGGAAACGCACAAATGCCATCGATAAGCGCCTACAAACCTTTGCAAACAAATGCTTGCAACAAATCCTTAATATATGGTGGCCAAATCGAATAAGAAATGAAGATCTACTAAACGCTACAAACCAAATCCCTTCTTCTATAGAGGTATGTCAACGGAAATGGCGATGGATAGGCCACACACTTCGAAGGCCAAATACCAACATTGCTCGACAAGCGCTTCGTTGGAATCCACAAGGAAGCGGCCGTCGTGTTGGTGCACCTGCTAGAACGTGGAGAAGGTCAATTGATGCGGAGTTACAAGCAGCAAACTATTCATGGAATGATGTATGCCTAACATCTCGCAATACAGTTCGATATAAAAGGATGGTACGAAGAACCGACTGCCGTGGGAACGACTGATGTATAATCTTTTCCACTGGTGTAAATGCTTTATGAAATTTTTTTTTGAATACCCCTAATTAAAAAAGAAGATCTTTTTAATTCTTATAATATTTAGGTATAAAATATTGTAATAAAATTTATTATGTTTAATAATAACTATAAAATTTTTGACTTAAGTTTAATTTAAATATATACATTAATTAAGAACTATTTTTATATACACCTAAACAATAAATATATATTTGGTTTTAAATCTTTGGAAAACTATAATACAGACTTTTTGGATTTACGAGTATTTAAAGAAAAACATAAAAAGTTTTGGTTTTGACTTAAAAATATAAAATCTTTGGATTATTTAGCTGGTTTAGGAAAATTATAAGAACTTTCGAATAAAAATTTGTTCGCTGGGAAACTTAAGATTATTGATAAAAGTAATTATTGATAAAAGTATATACACATGTAAATAAATATGTAAAAAGCTTATAAAATAAATAATATAGAGCTTAAATGTTGAGATTTTTAACATATGAAATCTAAGGCTTTAAAGCTTTTTTATGATGCATAAATAATTTTGATAATTTTTTTGTTGTTTTTTTTTTATATATATATTAAATAATATATAACGATATCTATCTTTTATCTTAATCATATTTAATTTATTTATCTGATTTAATAAATATTTCTTTAGTTCACAAAATGTTCTATATTTACATTTATATTAACCTGCTTAAAATAACGATATACAAACAACCATTTTAAACGTTAATAACTCTTAAATTTTTCTCTAGCTTAAAACCTAATCTTACCCAAGAATCGTTACTTGTAATGATATCGCAAAGACTCCTCATCCGATTCCTCTTCGTCACTGGAAGAGGGCGGCGTTTCCAAATTTGCCACCGCCACATCTAAATAGTCCTCATTCGTCAGCAGCAGCTTATCTAGATTCTCCACAATTTCGGTGAAAGTAGGCCTAGCAGTACCATCAAAATGCCAACACTGACGCATTAACATATAAATATTGAGGGAGCATTTTGCTGGCTTTTCCATACGCTGACCCGACATCAGATAACTGTACAATTCCTCAGCTGACATTATGGTGGGATAGGGTTGGGCCCCAAAAGTCATGATCTCCCAGAGAAGTATACCATAAGACCAGACATCACTTTGTGAGTCATAGAATTTCTCTTGCAAAGATTCGGGAGCCATCCATTTTATGGGTAAACGACCATTTGTATTCTTACGATAGTAATCGGTATCTTGTATATCACGTGCTAAACCGAAATCTGCAATTTTCATGACATAATCATCGGATACAAGAACATTACGGGCCGCCAAGTCACGATGTATGCAACGTCTGGAGGCCAAGTATTCCATGCCTCTGGCTATTTGAAAGGCAAACGAGATCAAATGCTTTTCGGTCAGATGATGTTGCGGAGAGGTCAAATTGCCATCCTTATCATATTCCTTGCCGGGACGATTTTTATTTAAAAAGTCTTTAAGATTACCATGAGGAGCAAACTCTACAATGACATAAAGAGGTCCACTTTGGGAACAGCAGCCCAGTAGATTGATAATGTTAATATGTTTGCCTATGATCTTCATGACCTCCATTTCACGCACCAAACTGGCGATATCATCATCAGTGTGACCCTCTTTAACCATTTTAACCGCTACTATGGCATTATTAACCTCAGCCATGACCACACGCCCAAAGGCACCCTCCCCCAAGGTAGCTCCTAATATCAGTTGATTTCGTGGTATTTCCCAATGAGAATCCAAAGGAAATTCGTATTCATTAAAAGGTACCGGCTCAGAATTGGAACTTTGTAGGACTGTGGTTCTTTGCTTCTCGATCTTAACCACTGGCATGATCATGGCATCCATGGATCCCGAGGAGTCACCACTGGCGGGCTTGTAGACTATAACCTTCTTGGTCCATTGATGTACGGTCTCTATGCGCTGCTTGAGTAGTTTTTCATGTTTCATCTTGCGCCAGACATAGTAAATGAAAATGGCCAGCAGAAGCAGCATAAGTATAATTACCGTGGCCACCACTACCTCCCACAGCGTTTGCGATCTTATGACCTTGGTTACTTTGGTTTCACTGGGATCTTTTACCCAAAGATAAGCACTTTTCATGGACTTACCCAGACCATTGATTTCCATACAAGTATAAACTCCCTCCTGTTCCTTGGTGACATTTTCAAATTTTAAAACATCCTGGACATCTAGCAAGACCGTGCTATTGGGCGAACAGCCATGACTCGAATTACAAGGGGTAAAAGTCCAACTTTTAGAACTAAAGAGATCAGATAAGAATTTACACTCCATTACACCACTTTCATTAAGGAACAAGGTAAGATTTGCGGGCGCTATAAGACTTATAGGCTTATGATTGACACGATCACTGATGTGAAGACTGGTGGTGTGATTTATACAGCCATAGAAATTACAGACCTTACAGGTATATAAACCCGAATCTGTGGGTAGGAGATCTTCCATTAGTATAGACCAACGAGTTTTTCTTATTTTGCCCGAGTTTCTGGCAATTTTAGTGCCATTTACCAGCCAGATTATGGTGGGTTCCGGATCTCCTATGGCGGGACAGGCCAGTTGTATAAAACTTCCAGTGGGCTTGGAGTATATATTGCGTAAGTTTTTGCGATTTTTAAATTTGGGTAATTTATCCGTTTGCTGCTGTTGAGGCTGTTGATTGTCTTCCTCCTCCTCAAGATCTTCTTCAATCTCGGGTTCTTCAAATTTATCTGGTGAGAGGCTGGTATTGGAACTTCCCGAATTCAAAACTGAGCCACCGCTACGTTTTCGTACCTCTACTTGGGAGGTATAACCGTAATCGTAATCATTCGTTTCCGAGGGAGAAAAACGTCTAGCCATGGCCGTGACGGGCGAACATAAGATGATCGTGATGAATATTATTAAGATGGGCCATATTAACAAATGATGGAGACTGCCCAGAGCTACTTTATGGCGAAATGTTTGTGATCTTAACACCATGATGTTACTTTATGAAATGAAGGCTCTTAGAACTAAAGTCTAAGGCAACAGGCCTTTTCTCACAGAACAAATTTCACTCAATCTGTGATAGTTTACTCCTGGTTTCTTTCTTTCTTTTTTTTCTCGCTCTTCTCTTTTTGACAAAAAGATCGTTTGTGTATTGTAGGCTCTCTTTATTGTTTAGTTTGAGTATTTTTCTTGAAAGAGGGTTTGTTTAAGGGTTTTTTGGTTGTGCCTCTTTTAATGACATCTTGGTATTTTTGTTGCTATTTTCCAATTATGACACATGTGTTGCAAGTATGTTGCCTTTTCAGTTTCACTTTTCATTTAACGATCCTCTAACATATAAAAAAATGTTTCTTTTTCTATTAAGTTTTTTTATTGTTGTTGATGGATCGTGTTCGCTGTTATGTTGTTGTTTGTGGTGATGTTGTACCGGAAATCCACTTAAATTTAAGAAATGAACAGCAAAAATATTGAAAAAATCCTCCAAAGATCACAATTTTTTTTTCGTAAGAATTCAAAAGAAACTCTCTAAATTTTCAAACTTGAGGAAAATCTCTGTTTGAGGCAGTTGTTGCTCTTCGGGCTAGTGATATTCTAATGATCTGTAGCAACATGTGTTTCTTTCTTTGGGTTTATGATTCTAAAAATATCCACCCAAAAACTTTGTGTATATAAATTTTGAATCTGTTTCTGTATTTAAAGAATCTATTTTAAATGTTTGATGTTAAAATCATTAAAATCCATAAATGTTTGTATGTCTCATTAATGCCGCCTTGTTGTACGATCGTTCAATCGATCTTCTATTTCAAATTCCTGCTCTCGTGATGATTGATGTGGCAAGCGGAAAATATTTCTCTATTACAATACAAATGCTATAATACTTTGTTCCTAGAGATGATGATCTTACTACAAGACAAAATGATCACCTTAAGTTTTTGTTTTACTTCAAAGGTAACTAATGCTCCCGATCTTACAAAGGGAAATTTTTGTTCTTGAGTTTCTTAAAATGTGTTATTTATTTATGGATTTTAATTAGATTTTGTGTCATTTTTAGCATAATATCAACATTAATCTTCTTCTGCTTTAAGACCCTGCCTTCATATAGGAAATGATCAGTATTGGCTGAAATATAGATCACTAGGTGCTGATAAATTTATTAGCCTTTGGTTTCCTCAGATTTTGTCTAAATTTTCCTAAGGTGTTGCTTTATTTTATTAATGTTTTTTTTTTCGGTTTGTCTTCTTCTCCACCTCCAAAAACGTCTTAATTATTTCAGATGTTCTTTTTCTTTGCTTGTGATTTATATCTCCTTTGTCGTTTGTCCAATTTCAAATCTGTAAAATACCGGAAAATATAGACAAAAATTTAGAAATTTATTAATACTTTTTCTTTAACACAAATTTTTGTTGTTAGTCATAAAATATGCATTTCATTTAAAGTTAAACATTTGGAAAAACAATTTTAATTTTCCTGGTAGTTTATGGTTAGTTTATGAGATTTATGACATCATTTTGACTTTTTTTTTTGGTTGGAAAGTTCTTTGATTTGATGTAGGCCGTGTAATTTTTTAAGAATTCCTTTTCTACATACAATATATCAAATTAAACTTTTTCTTTAATCGTCTGTATAAATATTTTGTGGAGATTTTTCATCATTTCTTAATTATGTTGCGTTATTTTTAACGAAATATGATAGAATTTGATCACTTTTTGGGGAACCTAATAAATCTTTATTAGACCAGATAAACTACAAATTGTTTTTATACTAATATTTGAAAGTGCCGAGTAGTTTTAATGGCACCCACCTGATGTGAACTGATCAATTCCTAGAGATAAACATTTACAAGACTTTGTCAGCATAAAAATATAGTACCTGGGCGACCGAGCCTTGCTCGGAGATTAATGATAAGCATTTCGAGGCGAATTTTGAAGTTTTTATATATTTTATTTTACAAAGTACTAACCAATTAAAATAAATTTAGAAAAAATATGGTGCACAAATATCCAATTAATTTTGAATCATTTTACTTTTTTTTTGTCCAATCAACACATGATCAAATGCATAGTTTAATATTTTGGAAATTGGTCATACCGACTTAGAAACCTCCATCGACTCATGCGCAAGAACTTTGCTAAAGATCATAGCCTGATAAAAGGCACAGTTTACGATTTAATTCATTTTGAATTTTTCAGTGGAAATTGTTGATACCAACTAAAAAACCTTCGTAGACTCATGTGCAACAACTTTGCTGAAGATCATTGCATAATCAAATGCACAGCTTACGATTTAATTCACTTTGAGTTATTTTCAGTGGCGCCACCTATCGAAAATTGTTCAAGACAACTATGAAACCTTCGTCGTCTCATTGGTAATAACTTTGCTAAAGATCATAGCAAGATCAAATGCACAGTTTACGATTTAATTCAATTTGAGTAATTTTCAGTGGCGCCACCTGTTGGAAATTGTTCATACCTAGTAAAAAACCTTCGCCGGCTCATTTAAAACAACTTTGCTAAGGATCATATACAATTTCGCTGAAGATACAAATGCACAGTTTACGATTTAATTCATTTTGAGTAATTTTCAGTGACGCCACCTGTCGGATAGTGATACCAACTTAAAAACCTTAGTCGTCTCATGCGCAACAACTTTAGCTAAAGATCATTGCATGAGCAAACATGGTTAAATGCATAGTTTACTATTCTATAAAGGACACACAGACAGAAAAACATTTATTTATTAAAAAGTTATAACGTTCCCAATTTTTTCCCCTTTTAGGGAATACCTAATTTCTAAAAAGTTACATATGCATATTTGGTACTTGGTACCAATTAAATTCGGTATTTTTTATAAAAACCCAGTTAACATATTGTTATCATTTTATCCCTTTTTTACCCATTTTGGCCCCCGAAATCAAAAAAGTACCAAACACGTGTTCAATATTTTACTCACATTTATTGATTGCGTTACAAAATTCTTTTCTGTATTGTTTGGTTCAAAAGATAAGAGTGGCCTAAAAATGGTACCAAAAAAACTATTTTCACCCTTTTTACCCCCTATCGGGCATAGACTGAAAAAAGTACCAAACACCTGTCCGTTTATTATAACAGCTATGCAAAACATAATTTAAATTTCGTTTCAATGCCTATTATTTAAGTAGATATAGCATTTTCGATTTTTTCACTCCTTTTACCCGTTTTTACCCTCTTAGAGGCAAAGGTTCCAAAAGTCCCTTCTTATTCGACCTATACATCAAAAAAGGTACCCACTGTCCAAATTTTATCAAAATCGTTAGAGCCGTTTTCCAGATAGATATTCTATATATATATATATATATATATATATATATATATATATATATATATAGATATATATATATATATATATATATATATATATAGATATATATATATATACAATTATTGCTCGTTTAAGAATATAAGAAAGATACATTTTTTTTAAATAAAAATCACTTCCGGCATTGTGTCTTAAATGTAAGATAGGTTCAAATTTAGATCGAAATTTAGCACATCGCTTAATACATGACATGAAGCACTTCTTCTAAAACCGAGCAAATACTAAGTCGAGCATTCAATGCACATAATGTACACACGAATTGGGATAGCTTCTTTGAAACATAATCCCTTTGACAGTGTCAAAAGGAGCTATCTGTTTAGAATATTTGAGAATCATTAGATGACAATAAAGATTCTGAACGTATTTCGGACCAGTACGTACATTTTAAATATCGAGTCCTACACAAGCGTAAATTGCCAAATCCGCCCTAGGTTACTACAGGTGACTTGAAACCAAAAAAAGTGGTATTGAATATGTATCTTCTAAACTGTAAGTCTGATTGCATCAGACCCAAGATTTCTAAATTTTGGATTTATAGTTACCCTGTATTTACACAGGGTAAATCATTGGGCGCCAAAGTACACCACCTTAGAAGAAAAAAAAGCTTTTGGACCGTGTAGCTCTTTCAATTATGGTCCAATATGGTTAATTTTTTACATTTTGGAATGAGCTTGAAGAAACAAAGAAAAAACATTATCTTTTTACTACAATTACTGTTATGGGTTTTAAGTCATTTCATTTCAAAACAAAAAAAAAATCATTTTTCTCTTCGACTTATTTTAGCTTTTGACCGATTGTGCATTCGATATTAAATCCATAATTTTTTTCAAAAATACCGACATATATTCAACAGTTCAGGAAATAAAACCTTGAAACCCGTTTTGAAATATCTCGAACCATTTAATAATGAGAAATTTTCAAAAGCAAATATTTTTCGCTGATCGAAAAAAGAGCATTTTTTCTCAAAAAGATGGTATCAATTTTCTACTTTTTACGAAGAAGTTTTTTGTTAAAAGTTAATCATAATCCATAATTTTTTTTCAAAAATACCGACATATAGTCAACAGTTCAGGAAATAAAACATTGAAACCCGTTTTTAAATATCTCGAACCGTTTAATAATGAGAAATTTTCAAAAGCAAATATTTTTCGCTGATCGAAAAAAGAGCATTTATTTCTCAAAAAGATGGTATCAATTTTCTACTTTTTACGAAGAAGTTTTTTTGTTAAAAGTTAATGATTCATTATATATTCGTAGAGAATGGGGTTCTAGGATGATTTTAAACCCAAACTCAAATCAGTGCAACTTTCCTATTACGCACAGCATTGAACGAAATTTGTCTAAGTTTTAAGAAAATTTTTCAGTTTTCGAAGATATTACAAAAAAGTCAAGCTGATTCTTCAACTTTCTGAAATGCAGTTATATAGTCCGATATATTATAATACTATTTAATATATGTACAACTCGAACTTCAAGTCGGTCCTGCTTTACGGTTGCGAAACCTGGAAATACACAAATACCATCAATATGTGTTTGCAAACCTTTGCAAACAAATAAATACGGCAAATTCTAAAAACTTCTTCTGTAGAGGTATGTTAGCGGAATTGGCGGTAGGCCATCGACAGGCTCTTCGATGAAATTCACAGGGAAGATGCCTTCTTGTTGCAAGCAGCAAACTATTCATGGAATGACGTCTGTTTCAAGTCCCGCAACAGAGTCCGATATAAGAAGATGATTGAGGCCCTATGTTCCACTGCAAACAATAGATAACATAAGTCATTAACTTTTTGACTTTGACACTATTTGTGAAAGCTATGCTTAAATATGGATTGTTGGTCCAATCTTATTTCGAGAGCCAAAAATCTATAAACTGAGATCAATTTTAGTAGTGATGGTATTCTGATTTGATCGGAATGTTAAAAATTTGGTGTCATACTAATATTTTTATGCTTTACGGAAATTATCATAAATCAACGAAGCCTTTTAATATATCATAGTGAAGGATACTACGATAATACGGTATAATGTTCGGTACATATACAGTTAAAAACCTTGAAGTTGATAATAATATTCAACTTGATCGTTATAAATATTAAGGTGGTTTCCAAGAGTGTGGTCTATTTAAAAAACATGTGCAAATATCGATAGACTCTTACAAGGCTCAGTAATTAGGCGGTTCCTTACGGCTCTGTTCTTTATCCTACTATATTTCTTATCTTAATAAACGCCAAACTTTCAATGATATCTATTCATTTGCAGAAGATGGTAACACTTACAATTCGTATTCATTTTTTCAAAGACCAAGTCTTTTAGAGGCTCTATGAGACAAAATATAAACAAATCATTAAATCGCAATTTAGAAGAAATCTCAGAACGGGATCGTGCCAATAGATTTTAATACACGGAAAACGCAATATATGCTTGAGCACAAACGCACGGCGAATACTTCATCACGTTTTGAAAATTCAATGTGATGTCCGTTATGCCTTAATTTTCTTAAACGGTGTAAAAGATACTTCACTACCTCTGATTTCCTTACTATTTACACCACCTGTATCCGACCGAAAATGCACTGCTACTCTGTATGTATGTATGGTAGATGCTTCAAAGTATATTTTGGGGCTTCTTGACCTAGTGCAAGAGGGAAATCCAACTATATTGTCACACTGCTCTATCACTACACAGAAAAAAATAGTTCAGAAAAAATTTTGATAACTCCGTTTGTTAAACACAAAAAATATTTTTAACAATGCATGTATTTGACTTAAATATTATTTTTATCAATGATACAACTTTTAGAAAATGCAGTCAATAAACTATATTTAATAAGCAAATTGTTGAATACTTTCAAATATTTAATAAAAATTATACTTGAATAATCGTAAAACTAGATTTTTCTTTAAATTTTGTCAGTTGTTTTAAATTTTTGTCCGTTAATTTGAATTTAAGCATGATTTATTTCGATCATTTTTTTTTTGCACTTTTGTTTTTGTTTTTCTATCTAAATTGGAGTTGTAACTAAGAATAGAATAAAAAACATACAGGTTTCTTCATATGTTGTTTTTGTAATCTTCTTTATTTTAAACTATTTTAGTTAGTTGCTTTTTGATCTTCGCCGCGATAATATGTATTAAACGTGTTAGTGGAAATAAAGAGTAAAAAAATATAAATAAAAAGTGAATTCTAATAGAAAAACTAATATATAAAATATAACAAAATGGTAATTAAGTGTTTTATGTGTGAGGAGATATTTAATCATCCAGAAAGTTTATTTTTTCATCTAAAAGAACATCATACTCCACCTGGTACAATATATATTTGTAATTTTATAGAGTGTTATCAAAAGTTTACAGTGAAACAAAATTTTAAAAGACACGTTTTAAGACATTTTAAGAACAGTGGTACTGTAACTGGAAATGATACAATCTCTAAAGATTTTAATTTTACAAACGGTTCTGAAGTTTTTATTCCACCTATGGATTCTGAAACAAACTACAGTACTGGTGATGTCCCTTGTATCGTATCTGAATTTAACTATAACAATAGTTTGCAATGTGTTATTAATTCCGTGAATAAATTTATTATACAGTTACATTCTAAAAATAATTACACTCGTTCCGATATACAATCTTTTCAAAAATCTATTGAGATTAGTATATTAGATCCTATTATAATTTTCTTGCAAAGTTGCCTTAATAATACCGAATCAAATAAGCAAATGTTAGCTCAAATTTCTAAAGATTTTAAAGGTTTATTTAATAATGTCAAATCAGACTACAAGCTCGAGAAATCAATGATAGATATGGGACTTGTCGAAAAAGCCCAGACATTTAATATTGAAAATAATTCAAATTCTAAAGGAACAATAATGCCTCTTAAATTTCAATTTAAAAAAATTTTTGAAAAAGACGATTATTTAGAAGAAGTATTAGCTTACATGGATACAATTGAGAAAAGCTCAAAATTTACAAATTTTGTGCAGGGAGATTTGTGGAAACAAAAGAAATCATTGTATCCGAATCGTACTTTAATTCCATATTTCCTATATGATGATGACTTTGGAATTAATAATTCGTTGGGGTCTAAATCAAATAAACATGCCGTATGTAACTTCTATTACAGCTTTCCATGTTTACCACAAAAGTCATCTTCTTTGAATGATGTTTTTTTGGCCTGTTCAATGCATTCTGCAGATATTAAAAAATACGGCAATAACTCTTTTAAGCACCTTGTTGAGACAATTAACGACTTGGAAGTTCTTGGAATTGATATAGAAACAAAAAATGGAACAAAGAAAGTTTATTTTATAATGGGCTTAATTTTGGCAGATAACTTGGGATTAAACGTAACTCTTAATTTTGCAAAATCCTTTTCGGCAAATCGGTTTTGCCGTTTCTGTGTTATTAGCAAATCTGATTCTCAAAAAGCTGTAAAACAGAATTCAGAAATTCTAAGAAACAGGATAAATTATAGAATTTCCTTATCAGATGAAAACCTATCAGAATCTGGAATAACAGCTAATTGTATTTTTAATAATATTCCCTCCTTTCACGCTACAGAAAATTACTCAGTCGATATAATGCATGACATATATGAGGGTATATGTCATAATATATTTTCACAGTCATTATTATACTTTATCAAAAATATGAAATACATGAATATTGATGACATAAATAATAAAATAGAATCATTCCCTTATTTTAAAGGTGATAAAGGTGCTAAAAAGTTTAACTTAACAATCAAAGAACTCGAGAAAGGAAAATTTAAAATGTCAGCCAAACAAATGATGTCATTTTCATACTATTTTCCTGTAATATTTGGAGAATATGTACCGTATAATGACGAAGTTTGGCAGTTTTTAATAACGTTTCTTGAACTCATAGAAGATTTGCTATGTTATGAAATTTCAAATTCTTTAATTGTAAAAATTAGAGCAAAAATTTCGATAGTAAACAGAGATTATCAAATTTTATTTAAAAAAACTCTAACCCCAAAATTCCACATAATGCTTCATTATCCAATGATAATGCAAAAATCTGGGCCGTTGAGAAATTTGTGGACTTTTAAATTCGAAGCTAAGCACAAAGAGTTTAAAATATATGCACATATTGTAACAAGTAGAAAATGTATTCCGAAATCATTTTCTATAAAACATCAAATGAAATTCGCAAATTATATATTAAAAAAGATAGTAAGATCGGGGAATTAAAAAAAATAATCACAGACCCTAAGATAAAACAAACTATTTGCGATAAGTTTCAAATTAATCAAATTACTGTGTATTCAGAATTTAAAATATGGGGTTATCAATATGATAATAAATCATTCATAGGGAGATTTAAAAATAATGTCGACATTTTCATCGTTCTTTATATAATAAAAAAATGCGATACTGACGTCTTTTTATGCTGTAAAAAAGTTATTTCTGACTATGATCTGCATTTCGCAGCATATCAAATTACAAATATTTCGAACTTGTACGAACTTGTACCAATGAGTGAAGTAGTTGGCCCCCCTGTTGAAAAAATAAAAACATCTTTCGGCAAAACTTTTGTAAAATTGAAAGAGTTTTATCAAAGTATATACTAAGTTTTTACCAATTTTTTTTAGGATAACACTACAGCTGTTGATAGTACTTTATATGACTTATTGTCCACATGGAACCTACAACATTTATATAATCATTTCGCAGGTATGTTTTTCGAATTCAAAATTATTTATATATTTAATCGTACTAATTCGTACTTTATTAGAACATCGTATAACAATTGATGTATTAAAAATTTTAAAAACCAGACATATCGATATTCTTTTTTATGGTCTTGCTGTTGGTGACCTTGCTCTTTTCGAAAACTATTTGGAAAAATGGAAATCGACACATGCTTCTCCAATGCCATCAGCTGAACTCCAAACACCTTCCACAAATAATGATTTAAGCCGGAATACTCTCTCTGTTATGGAAATTCTTAAAGACACACATAATGGGAGATCTGTCCTGAAATACTACGAAGAAAAGAGCCTACTTCATGATGAACAACGCCAATTGCTTATAAAAACTATTGGGTCGTATATAGAAGCTAGGGGACTGTCATGTTCTGTTTCAGATTGTTCTGCAATGGAAAAAGAAATCTGTTCAATTTTTCCAACAGAAGAACTGGTAATATTACGTCCGTAGTAAAATTTTATGGTTTATTACTATATTTTTCTTTTTATTTATTTAGGAATATTATAATACGGGAAAAAGAGGAAAGTTATACTCCAAAATTTATAATTTAAAACGACATTCGAAAAACGTTTTCGAACTAAAAGATACTCAAAAAACTGATCAAAAATTCGGTAATATATAATTGTCAGATGTCACAAAAATTATTTTTATTATTTCATATCTTTCAGTCCAAGATTCTGATGCCACTATTGCCCTTCAAAGCTTGCGAAGTGGAAACGTTTCGGCAGACGAATTTGATATATATTGGCGAAAATGTTCTCAATTACGTTTTAAATCAATGTCAGAGTCCAGTTCAACAAACGATATTTTGAAGGAATGGCCAGAGTATTTAAAACCCTCGGGATTCAAATTGGTGAGTACTAAAATTCTTTAAAAATATGTATGTATATATTTATGTATTGTAAACATATCTGTTTTTTAATATTTCTTGCAGATTGAAATTGATTTTTCTCTTAAATATGTTGAAGCGAAAGATTTAATTTCAAAATGGCCACTTTTTGAACCAAAGCTGATACAATTACTCAGGGCTAAAGTAACCAGTTCACTTGCTTCTAAACAACTATGTGATATATTATTATGTGACGAAGGTAAACCAATATAAATTTATATATGTATATATATATATTTTTACTTATACATAAATTTATTTCTTATTTCAGAATCGAAAAAATTTGGTATTTTCTGGCATTTGCATAACCTCTTTCCCCCGCAACAAAAAAGCATAACGGATAAGTCTGGAGCTAAAATTAAAAAAAAATTTTCTATTTGTGATTCGCAAAATGCTTTTGCTTTAGTAGCCAACTGCGAAAAAGAACTAAATATTAAGCTAGATCTCCTAAAGATTCAGAAGCAGAATATTCAACCTATGTTATTAGTTATAGGAAATATACTGGAAGTCAAGCAAATGTTTCTTTATTTTGATGGCATAAAGTATCCAATGCTAAAAGTATTAACAGCTGTAGATATATTGTATAAGTTATTTTTTGTATTCAACTTAGAATTTCCTAAAGAAGCTGAAATTTTTTACAACTTCTTACAAGTTTTTTTTTATGAAATGCCGAAAAATAAAAATTTTTCAAAAATTTTTACTGTAAAAAACGAAATTTTAAATATAGATAATATTTAAGCAATTATATATGTTCATATATATTTCTACTTTCCTATTTTTTAAGAAATTTGTAAAAATTTAGTTTTTTCTTTAAATAAAAACAAAAATTTAAATTTTTTTGCGTTTTTTTTTTGGGTGAAATAAAAATCAGAAAGTCAACGAAACTTTTCATCAACTCAACTCATAGTTTTATTGAATAAAAATTCTAATTCAACAACTTTTTTTATTAATTCAACAACTTTTTTTATCAAAGCAAAATAAAAACTTGAAAAACTCATTCTTTAAGTTGATGAACTCTGTATTCAATTATTTTGCAACATTCAACGAATTTTTTTTATTGAAACTGAAATAAAAAACAACAAATATTTTTGTTAACTTAATGACAAAAGTTCTTGACTCAAAATAGAAAAATTTTAATAAACACACTTACAAAAGTTTTTATCAATTCTGCAAAAAAAGTCATCGCATGAAATTTAACAATTTTTTTGATCAAATCCTTGAATTTCGTATTCAAACATGAAAATTATTTTTTTCTGTGTACTATTTTAAAATGTGCTCTAACGGAATCATCAAACTCTTTCCCGAAACTCATACTCTATTACGCAATACAGCGCTCATCCCTTCGTGATCGATTTACTAGTAGACCGAACAAGCTACAAAACAAATCTTTCTTTTGCAGTACAATTCGTTGACAGTTGAAATATAGAGAAGCTCAAACCAAATGTCCATAAATACTTCTAAATATATATCCTCTCATAACCTAGTTTCCTGGTTCCAAAACAATGCATTGCCCAAAAAAACACGAAAGTTGCCGATATTTTTTGTGCAAAAGTACCCAGCAAAACTTTGGTAATGGCAAGTAATCTGATAACTGGTTACCTTGTAACGACTACAACATACCATCCGAATAAATAATAAGTTATTACAGAAGTTTTTATTTGTAATTTAGATGGTAATTTAAACTGAATGGCCCCGGTTCAAATTCCACCAAGGGCAACATTTTTTTTAGTTGTTTTTATTAAAAGAGTCTTTTTAAATGATTTTTGAATTTTAAGAACTTTAATATTATCTTCCGTAAAAAAAATTTGTAAAACTAACTCACGTTAATGAAAAAATACCATCATGAGTCAATTTTGATTATGTAGGGGATATTGAATACCAAACACGATTCTAATTGGTCTTAACTTGGTAAGCCCAACTTATCTGGGTCATCCTTCATCTCAACTGTGGACACACACCTCCTCATAGTATCACCCGGGGAGCTAGTTTAACACCCATTAATATTGTGAGTTAACATGTTCCGAGAGTTGTCCCATAAGATCAATAAAAATTGGTTAGGATTACGGGCTAGTAACCCTCTCTTGAAAAAAAAAATACAATGAAGAGGATAAAATTAGAATTGAAATGTCCCACTACCTAATATTAGAGGAGGATGTCCGAAACTTCGATAGAAAGACTAAGTAGAGGAACATTTTTCAAAGCTTGGCCTATGAAATTGGAGAATATTCGCACAAGATCGAAATCCATGGAATTCTAAAATATGCTCGGACTTTGACCTTAACAGGTTGTAATATTTAAGTAAGTAAGAGTCAATCTTATGTAAAAACTTATACAAAAAAGAAGATTTAAATTGTTTAAGTTTTAAAATAATTTTTAAAAAGTTTTAAAATAATTACAAAAAATCGTATAAAAATATTTTTCCACAAATTACAACAAAGCAAAAAAAGCAGGGAAAAAACAAAGTTATTTTCACATGATTTTGGATCTAAAAATAAAAATTGTTTATATTAATTATAAGCTGCTAAGTTTTCAACATATGAAGTAGCTCAGTGGAAGAGTCTATGCCTAGCAGTCGGAGGGTCTGGGTTCGAGCCCCCATGGGGTCATAAAAAAATTTTGTATTTCGTTTAAAAATATATGTTTTTAATAAAACAACAACAAAAAAGTTGTTGCTGTTGTTGTTGTTGCTTTGAAATTGCTTACCCAAGTCATTACTTTTCTGCAATTGGTAAGTACTTGCCTCCAATGACATCCCCATGTTAATGTAATGACTTAAACAGCGAATGAGTAAGTAGTTCGTGTTCAATAGTTTAACTGTTTAACTCATTATTTGGTAATGAAAAGTTTTACTGGGTATATATTTAGATCCACAAAGAGCAGCACAAATACATGTATAATACTGGGGAAAGGAAAATTGATCTAGATCCTATACATCTATTTAATCGATCTTAATTCCATAGAGTGAAACAATCCGCAACCATATCAAAGAAACAACATGGAGGAGATATGGAAGTCTGATTCGAGATAAAGTATAAACTATCAAACTTTATCCTAACCTTAATCCCAATTAAATTTATTTGCAGAAGTATTTATTTACATACTTTGCTCTCCTCAAGTTTATTTCAAAAATCCACTTAAATTTCTTATAGGACGCAATACAATTCTTAGAAATGTAAAAATAAAGATTTTCCCCTCCCCCATTTACTGATTTTCTATGAAATTCCCTTTTGGGAAAAATAACACTCGTACTTGAAAAAGATTTATGAGTATTTTCTGGGTTTGTTGTGTTACAAAAACGATACTTTGTTTCAAATTGTCTTCTCAAACGATCGATCGTAAATATATTTTGGAGGGCAGGTAGTTTTTGTATTTTTAGCACGAGACCTTAAGGCTCAAGTGTCGCTCTGTTTTCAATAATAAATACTTTTTAAGTGTTTCTTAAATATGAATTGAATTGAATCTAAGAGACAAAAGTGTCTAGAGAGCTGGAATATTTCTAATTATAGTTTGTGTTTTAAAGTATTCAAGTTCAATGTAATATAAATGTAATAAGGAAATTGTTAAAAAATCATTTAATTTCCATTAAAAATTTTGATTTTCACTTGTGATAACTTTTAATTAATATTTATGTATTAACTTTCTGAAAAGTGAAAATTTATATAAATATCTAACAACAATTTGACTTAAAAAATTTTTCTACTGAAAAAAATAAGATGCGATATTATAAATTTTCTGTAGAAAAATTTACGACACTAAATTCTTTTTTAGAAAAATCTACGATACCAAAATTTTTCTATAGAAAAATTTGCGATACTTAATTTTTTCTATACAAAAATTCACGAAATTTTTCTATACAAAAATTTACGATATTATAATTTTTATATAGAAAATATTTGCGATATTATAATTTTTCTATAAGAAATTTACTATATTAAATTTGTCTATAGAAACATTTACGATATTAAATTTGTCTATAGAAAAATTTACGATATTTAATATGTCTGTAAAAAAATTTACGATATTAAAATTTGTCTGTAGAAAATTTTACGATTTTAATATTTTTCTAAAGAAATATTTACGAAATTAGTATTCTTTTTTATAAAAAAAATTACGATATTAATATTTTTCTACAAAAAATTAATATTTTTCTATAGAAAATTTACGATAGTATTAATATCTTAAATTTTTTTATAAAAAAATTTCCGATATTCAATTTTTTCTATTGCAAAATTTAAGATATTAAAATTTTCTATAGAAAAATTTATGATAAATATTAAATTTTTTGTATACAAAAATTACGATATTAAATTTTTTCTATAGAAAAATTTTCGATATTACAATTTTTCTATAGAAAAATTTACGATAATAAATTTTTTCTATAGACAAATTTACGATATTAAATTCTTTTTATAGAAAAGTTTACGATGTTAAAATTTTTCTATAGAAAAATTTACGATATTAAATTTTTTTTCTAGAAAGATTTACTATATTAAAATTTTTCCATAGAAAAACTTACGATATTAATATTTTTCTGTAGAAAAATTTACGATATATAAATTTTTCTATAAAAATTAATAGTATTTATTAAAATTTTTCTATAAAAAAATTAAAGATATCACCACTTTTATATAAAAAATTTACGATATGTAAACTTTTCTATTGAAAAAATTAGGGTTTTATAACTTTTATAATTTTTCTATTAACAAAATTTTACGATATTATAATTTTTCTATAGCAAAAGTTACGATATTATCTATATAATTTTGCTAAAGACAAATTTAGAATATTTTACTTTTCCTATAAACAAATTTACGATATTATAACATTTCTGTCGAAAAATTTACGATATGAAATTTTTTTTTCTATAATATCGTTAATTTATAATATTATTATATTAAAGATTTTTCTATAAAAATATCAACTTCAAAGTTTTTCTATTGAAAAATTTACGATATTATAATTTTTCTATTAAAAATTTACTCTATTATAATTTTTCTATTAAAAATGTATGATATTATAATTTTTCTATGAAAAATCTATGATATTATAATTTTTGAACAGAAAAATTTATTCTATTATAATTTTCTATAAAAAAATTTAAGATATTTTAATTTTTCTTTAGAAAAATTTACGATATTATAACTTTTCTATAGAAAAATTTATGATATTATATAATTTTTCTATAGAAAAATTTTCGATATTAAAATTTTTCTATAGAAAAATTTTCGATATTAAAATTTCGATAGAAAAATTTTCGATATTAAAATTTCGATAGAAAAATTTTTGATATTAAAATTTTTCTATAGAAAAATTTTCGATATTAAAATTTTTCTATAGAAAAATTTTCGATATTAAAATTTTTCTAAAGAAAAATTTTCGATATTAAAATTTTTCTATAGAAAAATTTTCGATATTAAAATTTTTCTATAGAAAAATTTTCGATATTAAAATTTTTCTATAGAAAATTTTTCGTTATTAAAATTTTTCTATGGGAAAATTTTCGATATTAAAATTTTTCTATAGGAAAATTTTCGATATTAAAATTTTTCTATAGGAAAATTTTCTATATAAAAATTTTTCTATAGGAAAATTTTCTATATAAAAATTTTTCTATAGAAAATTTTTCGATATTAAAATTTTTCTATAGAAAATGTTCGATATTAAAATGTTTCTATAGAAAAATGTTCGATATTAAAATTTTTCTATAGAAAAATTTTCGATATCAAAATTTTTCTATAGAAAATTTTTCAATATTAAGAAAAGAAAAATTTACGATATTTAATATGTCTGTAAAAAAATTTACGATATTAAAATTTGTCTGTAGAAAATTTTACGATTTTAATATTTTTCTAAAGAAATATTTACGAAATTAGTATTCTTTTTTATAAAAAAAATTACGATATTAATATTTTTCTACAAAAAATTAATATTTTTCTATAGAAAATTTACGATAGTATTAATATCTTAAATTTTTTTATAAAAAAATTTTCGATATTCAATTTTTTCTATTGCAAAATTTAAGATATTAAAAATTTCTATAGAAAAATTTATGATAAATATTAAATTTTTTGTATACAAAAATTACGATATTAAATTTTTTCTATAGAAAAATTTTCGATATTACAATTTTTCTATAGAAGAATTTACGATAATAAATTTTTTCTATAGACAAATTTACGATATTAAATTCTTTTTATAGAAAAGTTTACGATGTTAAAATTTTTCTATAGAAAAATTTACGATATTAAATTTTTTTTCTAGAAAGATTTACTATATTAAAATTTTTCCATAGAAAAACTTACGATATTAATATTTTTCTGTAGAAAAATTTACGATATATAAATTTTTCTATAAAAATTAATAGTATTTATTAAAATTTTTCTATAAAAAAATTAAAGATATCACCACTTTTATATAAAAAAATTTACGATATGTAAACTTTTCTATTGAAAAAATTAGGGTTTTATAACTTTTATAATTTTTCTATTAACAAAATTTTACGATATTATAATTTTTCTATAGCAAAAGTTACGATATTATCTATATAATTTTGCTAAAGACAAATTTAGAATATTTTACTTTTCCTATAAACAAATTTACGATATTATAACATTTCTGTCGAAAAATTTACGATATGAAATTTTTTTTTCTATAATATCGTTAATTTATAATATTATTATATTAAAGATTTTTCTATAAAAATATCAACTTCAAAGTTTTTCTATTGAAAAATTTACGATATTATAATTTTTCTATTAAAAATTTACTCTATTATAATTTTTCTATTAAAAATGTATGATATTATAATTTTTCTATGAAAAATCTATGATATTATAATTTTTGAACAGAAAAATTTATTCTATTATAATTTTCTATAAAAAAATTTAAGATATTTTAATTTTTCTTTAGAAAAATTTACGATATTATAACTTTTCTATAGAAAAATTTATGATATTATATAATTTTTCTATAGAAAAATTTTCGATATTAAAATTTTTCTATAGAAAAATTTTCGATATTAAAATTTCGATAGAAAAATTTTCGATATTAAAATTTCGATAGAAAAATTTTTGATATTAAAATTTTTCTATAGAAAAATTTTCGATATTAAAATTTTTCTATAGAAAAATTTTCGATATTAAAATTTTTCTATAGAAAAATTTTCGATATTAAAATTTTTCTATAGAAAAATTTTCGATATTAAAATTTTTCTATAGAAAATTTTTCGATATTAAAATTTTTCTATAGGAAAATTTTCGATATTCAAATTTTTCTATAGGAAAATTTTTGATATTAAAATTTTTCTATAGGAAAATTTTCTATATAAAAATTTTTCTATAGAAAATTTTTCGATATTAAAATTTTTCTATAGAAAAATGCTCGATATTAAAATGTTTCTATAGAAAAATGTTCGATATTAAAATTTTTCTATAGAAACATTTTCGATATTAAAATTTTTCTATAGAAACATTTTCGATATTAAAATTTTTCTATAGAAACATTTGCGATATTAAAATTTTTCTATAGAAACATTTTCGATATTAAAATTTTTCTATAGAAAAATTTTCGATATTAAAATTTTTCTATAGAAAAATTTATATATTAAAATTTTGCTATAGAAAAATTTTCGATATTAAAATTTTTCTATAGAAAAATTTTCGATATTAAAATTTTTCTATAGAAAAATTTTCGATATTAAAATTTTTCTATAGGAAAATTTAAGACATTAAAATTTTTCAATAGAAAAATTTGCTATATAAAAATTTTTCTATAAAAAAATTTACGATAGTAAAATTTTTCTATAGAAAAATTTGCGATATTAAAATTTTTATATATTTATTATTTTATATATTTATTTTCAATAGAAAAATTTTCGATATTAAAATTTTTCAATAGAAAAATTTTCGATATTAAAATTTTTCAATAGAAAAATTTTCGATATTAAAATTTTTCTATAAAAAAATTTTCGATATTAAAATTTTTCTATAGAAAAATTTTCGATATTCAAATTTTTCTATAGAAAAATTTTCGATATTCAAATTTTTCTATAGAAAAATTTTCGATATTCAAACTTTTCTATAGAAAAATTTTCGATATTCAAATTTTTCTATAGAAAAATTTTCGATATTCAAATTTTTCTATAGAAAAATTTTCGATATTCAAATTTTTCTATAGAAAAATTTTCGATATTAAAATTTTTCTATAGAAAAATTTTCGATATTCAAATTTTTCTATAGAAAAATTTTCGATATTCAAATTTTTCTATAGAAAAATTTTCGATATTCAAATTTTTCTATAGAAAAATTTTCGATATTCAAATTTTTCTATAGAAAAATTTTCGATATTCAAATTTTTCTATAGAAAAATTTTCGATATTCAAATTTTTCTATAGAAAAATTTTCGATATTCAAATTTTTCTATAGAAAAATTTTCGATATTCAAATTTTTCTATAGAAAATTTTTCGATATTCAAATTTTTCTATAGAAAAATTTTCGATATTCAAATTTTTCTATAGAAAAATTTTCGATATTCAAATTTTTCTATAGAAAAATTTTCGATATTCAAATTTTTCTATAGAAAAATTTTCGATATTCAAATTTTTCTATAGAAAAATTTTCGATATTCAAATTTTTCTATAGAAAAATTTTCGATATTCAAATTTTTCTATAGAAAAATTTTCGATATTCAAACTTTTCTATAGAAAAATTTTTGATATTCAAATTTTTCTATAGAAAAATTTTCGATATTCAAATTTTTCTATAGAAAAATTTTCGATATTCAAATTTTTCTATAGAAAAATTTTCGATATTAAAATTTTTCTATAGAAAAATTTTCGATATTAAAATTTTTCTATAGAAAAATTTTCGTTATTAAAATTTTTCTATAGAAAAATTTTCGATATTAAAATTTTTCTATAGAAAAATTTTCGATATTAAAATTTTTCTATAGAAAAATTTTCGATATTAAAATTTAATTAAAATTTTTCTTTAGAAAAATTTTCGATATTAAAATTTTTCTATAGAAAAATTTTCGATATTAAAATTTTTCTATAGAAAAATTTTCGATATTAAAATTTTTCTATAGAAAAATTTTCGATATTAAAATTTAATTAAAATTTTTCTTTAGAAAAATTTTCGATATTAAAATTTTTCTATAGAAAAATTTTCGATATTAAAATTTTTCTATAGAAAAATTTTCGATATTAAAATTTTTCTATAGAAAAATTTTCGATATTAAAATTTTTCTATAGAAAAATTTTCGATATTAAAATTTTTCTATAGAAAAATTTTCGATATTAAAATTTTTCTATAGAAAAATTTTCGATATTAAAATTTTTCTATAGAAAAATTTTCGATATTAAAATTTTTCTATAGAAAAATTTTCGATATTAAAATTTTTCTATAGAAAAATTTTCGATATTAAAATTTTTCTATAGAAAAATTTTCGATATTAAAATTTTTCTATAGAAAAATTTTCGATATTAAAATTTTTCTATAGAAAAATTTTCGATATTAAAATTTTTCTATAGAAAAATTTTCGATATTAAAATTTTTCTATAGAAAAATTTTCGATATTAAAATTTTTCTATAGAAAAATTTTCGATATTAAAATTTTTCTATAGAAAAATTTTCGATATTAAAATTTTTCTATAGAAAAATTTTCGATGTTAAAATTTTTCTATAGAAAAATTTTCGATGTTAAAATTTTTCTATAGAAAAATTTTCGATATTAAAATTTTTCTATAGAAAAATTTTCGATATTAAAATTTTTCTATAGAAAAATTTTCGATATTAAAATTTTTCTATAGAAAAATTTTCGATATTAAAATTTTTCTATAGAAAAATTTTCGATATTAAAATTTTTCTATAGAAAAATTTTCGATATTAAAATTTTTCTATAGAAAAATTTTCGATATTAAAATTTTTCTATAGAAAAATTTTCGATATTAAAATTTTTCTATAGAAAAATTTTCGATATTAAAATTTTTCTATAGAAAAATTTTCGATATTAAAATTTTTCTATAGAAAAATTTTCGATGTTAAAATTTTTCTATAGAAAAATTTTCGATGTTAAAATTTTTCTATAGAAAAATTTTCGATGTTAAAATTTTTCTATAGAAAAATTTTCGATATTAAAATTTTTCTATAGAAAAATTTTCGATATTAAAATTTTTCTATAGAAAAATTTTCGATATTAAAATTTTTCTATAGAAAAATTTTCGATATTAAAATTTTTCTATAGAAAAATTTTATCTATGACTAGAGTTGGCGACTAGAGTTGACTATAGTCGATGACTAGAATATAGTTGGCGATTAGAGATGTCGACGTCTAAAGTTGACTAAAGTCGACATCTAGAGTTGACTATTGTCAATGACTAGTGTTGACTATAGTTAAAAACTAGTAGACTACTAGAAACGCCTTTGTAGTCGTCGACTAGAATTAATATAGTCTACGACTAAGGTTGACTTTAGTAAACGACAAGAGTAACTAAATATTTAAGTTAGGGTAGGAGGGGGACCATTTGCCATAGGGGCGCATTTGCCACCACTAATTTTCTTAAAAACTAACTTATCTTTTTTGATGCTGTAAACGATTTTATATTTGTTTATCATTGATATTCTATATGTCAAATTTTGACTGCTGTAGCTTTCATATTTAAAACATCAGGCGTGATTTACTGTTTTAGCAGATCCTGAAAAAATATTTTGCTACAAGTATTTTTGTAATATTTTCCTTAGTTTTTTGTTATCCTAAGAATTTTTTCATTAGTTTAATAAACAATATGGTATTGACAGCAAATACTTTAAGTTTTTATCAATAAATCTATTTCTTATGTGAAAAATTGTTCTTTACATCTAAGGACTCTACCTGGGGCACATTTGCCATACATATATAACATAGCTACTCGTCGATATTTTTTTGAGCCCGACATTCGTAATATCCCTAAAAAGGATATCGTATTTTGGTTCCAAGGTCCATTCCATCTTCCATCTTAACAATTATTTTTTAATGTTGATATGTCACAGTACAATGTTAACAGAGGCCCAATAGTTTTAATTTTGATCTCTGAATTTTTTACTGTTTTGTTTAATTTATCCATGTGAAATGAACTTGAATTAATTTTTTGGTTTGTTTGTTTTGTATATTAAAGCTTTATAGCAATAAAAATTTACTTTATTACAACAATTTTTTTACTTCTTTTTTGTACCCAACTTATTGGCAAATGTGCCCCATGGGTGGGGCACATTGGCCACTTTTAGTTAATTTGCTATTTTTTAAATTTAATACATAAAGAAAAGTCGTAGGCAATCTGAACCAACACATTTTAAAGCTAACATATATAGGTACCTATGAAGAACAAAAAAATTGTGATAACTCTCCCGGTAGGAAACCTAGAGCACTTAAAAAAAAAAAGTGGCAAATGCTCCCCCTTCTACCCTACTTTTTTTTTTAAAGAAAAGCCGATATAAAATATATTATATACAAAACACTTTAACAAATTGTACGAGTATTCAATTAAGATCACAGCTTTTCAATTTAGATATTTAAAATTTGTAGCATCACTTAGAACACGCGGTATTTTAAAATAAACACAAATTCAAAATGAAAGTCCAGAAAATAATTTAGAAAATTGCCATGAATTCGCACAAAAAGATACAGAAAATAAATAAATAATACAAATGTTTATTTTCAAATAAATACTCGTAACTGAATGAATAAATGTTCGTATGAATGAGTTAGCTACTGATTTTATTGATAATTTCTATTTGAAATCTCTTGCGATTTTCAAATGTTGCTCTCTACCGTAACTAAAGACCATAATGACGGTGGCAGTGATAATAATAGCGTCGATGATGATGATGCGATTGTAGCTTTTGCCGATGATGATGATTATGATGGCGTAGATGGTCTACACTTCCGGCGTGTTATACAAATTTCATACATAAATCCATTTGTGCTCGCATGTAGTCGTTTTCGATTTAGTTTTTCTTTTTTTCATTTCGTTTCTTTTTTCTATAAGTACTTGAACATATTTTAACATTTTATTTATTTATTCATAAATACTTTTTTATATTCTCTACTTTATACGAGTACTTGTATTATCACTGCGTTAGAAATATTCAAAATAAATTTTGAATTTTGTTTCAAGTACCAGAACATCAGAATTGACCATAAAAAATTATAAACTAATTTTTATTAAAAGCTATACTTTTTCTGCCAGTGGAAAGTAAAACTATTTTAATGTGATGATTTGTAATAAAAAAATGTAATTTAATTCTTAAAATTGTTGTTAATTAGTATAAAATAAATATTTTTTATTAAGCACGTACTAATTTAGCGTTAAATTACATTTGGTTTTGTGTTTTAATATTTTTGTTTAAAATTTAATTGCTTAACCCTCAAAAGGGATCATATGTAGAAATTATTGCCCAGACAATAAGTCTAGAAATTACTGAGTACAATTTTAATACTGTACTAATCCAATCTGTTAATAGGGTTAATACAAATCCCTAAGACTTATACATTTTTTGGCTCTTGGTATAAAATTTTAAATTGTGTATATTAGAAAATTGTTAAAAATATTTTGAATTATTTATAATCTATAAAAAAAAAAGACCACGACAAATATCGCTTTCAATTGTCCTGATTTTATTGGGTCCATTTGTTTGTTTGGGTAATATTAGGTACTATTAAATTTCCCCTATAAAGAAAACTTATTTAGTTTCTTCAAGCCAAGCTAAATTTTAATAAATTTGTGTTCAAGGAACCCCAGTTGATCAAAAAACTTTTATAGAAATACTTTTATACAAATAGTGGAAACTTTTTATAGTTGGAACCATGAAATAATAATAACAAGGAAGTTTCATTCTCTCTCTTCAAAATTATTTTGAAGTTTATTAGGTTTTTGAAGTTTGATATTTGAAAACAATTGAAAGAAAAACGTTGCCACATTAAGAAAAGGGGTACGTAATACATTGGGATTAATTATCAAAAATGTGTAATTTTGAAGTTAAGCATATAATGAAGGCATTCAATATTAAAGAAATATAGTTGAAACAAATTGTATAATTATTTATTGAAGCTTTTTCGTAAATATTCGTAAGTTTTTTAGACATATATACTTGTATAAATTTTGTCATCATAAAATTTTAGAAAAGTTGGATTGTCGGCAAAAATATGGTAGCACAAACTTTTACTATCCTAACGAACGTCAGAAAGTTATCATGGCGACAAAAAGAGAGAATGGAACAACCTTCAGAGTTATTAAATCATGGTTGGAACTATAAAAGTATAGTACCTGGTTGACCGCGCTTTGCTCGGAGCTCATTTTGAGGCAAATTTAAAAATTTTTATATATTCTATTTTATATAGTAAAATAAATTTAGAGGAAATACATTGTACAAATATTCAGTTAATTTTGAATTATTTTATTTATTTTGTCCGATCAACACATAGTTTGCAGTTTAACTCATTTTGAAAAATTTTGGAAATTGATAATACCAACAGAAACCTCCGGCGACTCATGCGCAACAACTTTGCTAAATATTATAGCCTGATAAAATGCACAGTTTACGATTTAATTCATGTTGAGTAGTTTTCAGAGGCGCCACCTGAAGTTGTTCATACCAACTAAGAAACCATCGTCTGCTTATGCGTAACAACTTTGCTAATGATTATAACATGATCAAATGCACGGTTTATGATTTAATTATTTTTGAGTAATTTTCAGTGGCGCCACCAATCAGACTTTGGTCATTTCCATAAATAAATCTTCGTCGGCTTATCCGAAACAACTTTGCTAAAGATTATAGCATGATTAAATGTACAGCTTACGATTAAATTGACTTTGACTTTCAGTGGCGTCACCTGTCGAAATTTCTTCATACCAACTAAGAAACCTTCGTCGGCTGATGTGCAACAACTTTGGTGAAGATTATAGCATGATTAAATGTATAGCTTCACCTTAAGTAATTTTCAGTAGCGCCACCTGTCGGAAATTATTCACACCAAATAAAAAGCCTTCGCCGGCTCATGCGCTACAACTTTGCTAAAGATCATAGCATGATCAAATATACAGTTTACGATTTAATTAATTTTTAGTTATTTTCAGCGGCGCCACCTAACGGAAATTAGTCTTATTAACTTAAAAACCTTCGCCGGCTTATCCAAAACATCTTCGCTGAAGAGCATAACATGATTAAATTCACAGTTTACTATTCTATAAAGAGCATACATACAAACATTCCTTTGTTACAAAGTTATAACATTACTTATTTGTTCCCCTTTTTATCCCCTGCTTTCAAAAAGTTCCAAATGCATATTTGGTACTTCTTTGGTACCAATTGAATTCGGTATATTTTATTAAAACGCAGTTAACATAATTCTTATTCATATTACTTTTTGAGATGTAAAGTTATCATGTTATCCCTTTTTTACCCATTTTGGCTCCAAAATTAAAAAGTACCAAGTACGTGTTTAATATTTCTTTCACGTCTATTGACTGCAGAACAAAGTTCCTTTCTTTGGTATAAAAAATAAGAGTGGGTTAAAAAAGTACCAAAAAAAACTATTTTCACCCTTTTTTACCCCCTATCGGACATAGTTTCAAAAAACTACCAAACACCTGTCCGCTTATTTTTATACCTGTTTAAAAAGTAATATATATATACAGTGGTGGTCACATATTTAGCACACTAGTTATGCGTTTTTTTCAAAACCGTATATTTTTCTGTTGGAGTAATAATTTTCTTTTTTTTTGCTACGATGTGTAGCTTATGGTGTGATCGACAAGTCCCGTTACTCTTTTTGTTATTCCCTTTCTTCAATTGCTTCATATATAATTTATTTGTTGGTAATACGTTATTGGAGCTGGACACAAATTTAGCACAAATATTAAACATTTTACATTTCTGTTATTTTTTGAATTTTTAATAAATTTTTGGTAAGTTTTTCATCATATTGTGTACAGTTGAGGGTTTTTCAGAAATAAAATATTTATTAGACATGGTCAAAAATAAATGGTGCACAGATACGCAACGACAGGTGATTTGTGAAATAAATTCGAGAGGACGTCCTGTAAGTGAAATAGCAGGTATTTTAAATTGCTCCAGAAAGATGGTATATAATGCTTTAAGCCGTATAAAAGCACACGGAACAATTAAAAAGGGTTCACGGGCAACTAGACCAAGAAAAACGACAACAAAAGAGGATTCTTTAATACATAGAATGTCAGTAGCCGACCCTTTTTAGAGCTCCATTGAAATAAATAGTGAAGTGTCATCAAAATATGGTATTGATGTCTCCGACAGAATGATACAAAGACGTCTTAATGAAAAAAATCGCGTGGCTGTATTGTGCAACACAAGCCACATGTGTCAAAAAAGAATTGGAAATCACGAATTTCTTTCGCCCGATAGCATTTGGAAAAGCCATTAGATTTTTGGAAAAACATACTTTGGAGCGACGAATCAAAGTTTTGCAGATTTGGATCTGATGGAAAGAGATATGTATGGTATCTTCCGAACATGCAGCACAACCCAAAGTATACGTCAAAGACTGTAAAACTTGGTGGAGGAAATGTGATGGTGTGGCTTGCATTCTCAGGGCATGGAGTTGGTCCAATACACAAAATTGACACACATATGGATCAATACGTTTATAAAAATGTTCTAGCCGATATCATTATACCATAAGCAGAGGCAAAGATGCCACCTAGTTGGCGCTTCATGCATGACAATGACACTAAACACACTTTACCTACTGTGAAGTATTGCTTGGAGGAGAGTCAAATAGGTGTTTTGAAATGGCCAGCTCAATCTCCGGATCTCAATCCTATTGAGAATCTTTGGAATGATATAGAGAAGCATATAACAAGCGTAAAACCTAACAACTTAAATGATTTATGGACGGAAATCCAAAAAATATGGCACGCTATCCCAAATGAGCTATACCTGGCTCTTGTGAAGAGTGTGCCTAAAAGATGTGCGGCAGTTATACAAAATAAAGGATATCCTACAAAATATTAGGTTTTTTTAAAGAAATTTTAATTAATAACTTGTTTTTGATTTTTAATAAATATTGTTTTTAATTTGTGCTAAAAATATGTCCAGTATTTTTTATGGGTTAGTTTTAAATAATTGCAAAAATAAATATAATTTTTAAAAAATATGTATATAAAAGGAATACGACTTCATCTTCGCATCAGGTGTAATACATTACAAAAAAAAGTAGTGAAAAATTGAATATTTAATATAAGAGATAACAGGTACCATTTGTGCTAAATGCGTGACCACCACTGTATATATATACAAACAATTATTGCTCGTTTAAGAATATAAGATACTGTTTAAAAATTTTTAATACTGTTTATCGCTTTGGCGATATCTAGCTTTTTGATTCTTAAAATTTGATATACAGTTCAAAAAACTTGTTTGAAAAAACATAGTTTTTTGAAAAAATATAGTTATTTTGAAAAATACAGTTATTAAAAAAAATTTTAATTCTCATCGAATTTTGGCGATATCCGTGGTGTTTATAGAAAATAAAAAAATTGTAATTTAGCATCGAATTTCGAGTTTTGGCCATATCTCAGTTGTAAGTAGAACTATATGTTGCAATTTAATAGTGTACTTCGTAGAACACTATTAACATCTATTACCTATACATATAAGTTTTGTCGGTATGACGTCTAGAAGCTCATCAAAATTGATTCCAGCATACCGAAATATCGTATCTTACGTAACTGTTGTTGCCAAAAGTCTAATTTAAATATATATATATATATATATATATATATATATATATATATATATAATTCCCCGACAACATTCCAATTGGAACAAGGGGTACTAATCTAAATAGGTCCGCTAAATATTCTCATAAAAGCAACCATTTAATCGGTCCTCTAATTTTAAAGAAATATGCATTTAAATACGACCTCTCTCAAGGTGCGAAATGTTACAATGTTGTGTAATTTCTGAAATTGTTTGTATTTCAATCTACCTCCAAATGTAGACCCAATATAAAACAAGTAAAAAAGTGCTATAGTCGGCCAAGCCCGACCATACGATACCCTTCACCAAAGGTGTTCTTTTTCCTGTATAAAGACAAATATTTGCCAAATTTTGTCATCATACAAACATTTTCTCAAAACTTATATATTAAAGCTGTTTTTGTCATTTTGATTTATATGGAGGCTAGGGTCAAATGTGGACCGATTATTTCGAAATTTAGCAAATTTATTACAGTTTATACAAAAATTACGTATGCGAAAAATAAACTCTAAATTCTCATTATCTTTAGATTTATGATCCATTTTTTCTTGGTTTTTGTCTCATTTAGTGCGTTTTGACAGAAGAGTTCGTATGGGAGCTATGGCCAAATGTGGACCGATTTCAACGAAATTTGTTACAGTGATTAATTTTTAATTTCATGAAAAAATATTGATATTTGTGCCCAAAATATCAAATCTGGGAAGTGAGACCTATGGGAGGTACCATAAATAATGGACCGATTTTGACGAATTTCAATAGCCATGGTCCCACTATAAAAAATGTTTCATAAAATTATCTTAGAATTGCGACCTGTACTTTGATTACATGGTTTACATGGGGGTCCAGCCAGCCGTCTAGCTAGCCAGACGGACGGACGGACTGACATCGCTAAATCGACTCAAAAAGTGATTCTAAGTCTATTGGTATACAAATACATACCTCAGCACAAACTTAAAATACCCTTTCCACCTATGTTGGTGAAGGGTATAACAAGGTTATTCACTAATTAAAGTATTATTCATATATCGTCTAAAAATTAAATGTATGAGGCGTGTTAATTATCAAGATTTTAAACTTTTTCAGATTCGAAGATCAATATATATATATTAGTATTTTGTAGGATTCACCTTAATCAGTCTTCAGAAACATACATACTTGTAATTGGCCAAAAACTCTTTCCACTCTGCACTTTACTTTTGTAACACCATTGGTGAAGGGTACTTAAGGTTCGGCATAGCCGAACATAGCACTCTTACTTGTTTTTAATTTACATGCCAATTACGCTTAGTAGCGCAAATTTGCGCAACTAAGTTATTGTGTTCAGTATACAGAAGTTTTTGTGAGTTCAAGATCTGCAATTAGATTTTCCGAACTTCTAAGGGTACAAAAATTATTCGAGTTGAAAGTCGGTTTCAAAGGAATAAAAACTGTTTGATTTTTACCCATATGCATAATCTACTATTTTATTATATCTACATCTCTTATTTTCTGACAAAAGCTCTCATAAACCATTTTATTAGGGTCTGCACTAGAGCGGTTCGCCTTCCATACAAAAAAAAGTTGTGTCAGTCACCCCCTAGATTAGGTTAGGTTAGGTTAGGCAGGATGCAGACTATAAGGTCCACCTCACTTGGGTCCATAAAGAGGTCCCTTTGTAATTCCTGCAAGGATAGAGAAAATTAAATTCTTAAAATTACCGAGTGTAAGAGGCTCAGTTAGAGCCAGCCAGATGCACCGATAAAAGAGCCTATTTTACGAATATTGATGTTCGAGATCTCTGACAGATCGTGCAGAAATGGGAATCCTAGATGGAGGGTTTTAAGTTCAGCAAGTGCTGGGCAGTGACAGAGGAAGTGGGATATTGTTTCTTCCTCCTCTGCATTGTGACAACTTCTGCAGTAGTCATTGCTTTGAAGATTAAGTCTTCTAGCATGTATACCTATAAGACAGTGTCCTGTGAGTACTGAAATAAGGGTGAGAAGTCTATGGCGCGAAAAGCTGACCAGGATTGCAGAGCGCTTACTATCGTAAGTTGGCCATGTAAGTCTGGAGATCGTACAGGTACTTTCTGTGGACCAGTTGGTCTGTGCGGACCTAAAAATAAACTGCTTTATGAGCAATTTGCATGCTGAGAGCGGAATACCTATGAATTGATCAGTGTTTTCATGACTAAGAAGAGCACCATCTTTTGCTAGGTTATCCGCTATGATGTTGCCTGGTACATTACTATGACTACGTACCCAGAAAAGTTCAATGTTGGAATGTCTCGCCATCTCATTTAGAGACGCCCGGCATTCACGGGTAAGAACGGATGTCGTGTAGACCGATGAAAGGGAATGAATGGCGGCAAGACTATCTGTACAGAAACGAATATCGTTAGGATATACTCGGTGGTACGTGAGCCTTTTGCTCGCCCTATAAATAGCTGAAATTTCAGATTGAAGAATGCTACATTGTTTTGGGAGCTTGAATTTCACTTTAATCCCAAATGATGGGATAAAGAAGCCCCCACCCACACCACGTGACGATTTGGATCCATCCGAATAGATAACCAGGGTCTCTTCACTAAAAGCGTTATGGGCCCCTGAGATATCCACAGTGAAGGATTGCTCGAAAGCGGGTGAGGGAATACAGTAGTCTATATTATCAGGGAGATTAAGTTTATCCAGAATAGTGGTGTGGCCTAGAGACGAAGTAGACCATTCACCGGTGGTTTTTAACCTGATAGCTGAGTTGAGGGCTACTAATTGGGCCATTAGCTCAGCCGGAAGCCAATTAAGCATAGTAAAGAGTGCCTTTGAAGGAGTAGTCCTTAAAGCACCCGTAATCATGAGAGCAGCAGATCTAAGGATCTTAACAAAAAGTCCTCGCTGATTAGCCTTGTTTAGGGCAGTCCACCAGACAAGAGCGCCGTACATGAGAATGGGTTTAGCAACCATTTCGAAGAGCCAGGCTGTATTAGAAGGGGATAGGCCCCACGTATTTCCTAGAGCTCTTCTGCACGAGTATAGTGCAATGGAAGCCTTAGACACCCTATATTGGGTGTTTAAGTTCCAGGACAGCTAAGTATTTGGCATGATCCGTGAGTACCAGTTCCGTTCCATCAAGCTTTGGAAGATTGAACTGGGGAATCTTGTATTTCCTAGAGAAAAGAACGAGTTCCGTTTTGGCGGGGTTAACTCCCAGGCCATTGGAAACGCTCCATTCAGTAATGAATGGAGCGCTCCAGATAGTAATGACTAGAAATTGACGAGGTTGTAAAAAACTATCAAAGAGAGAAATGTAGCCCTTACAGAGCCCTGAACATCGATGTATAAAGTGTTATGATTGGACTAAAGATGGCGACACAGTTAACAAAATACAAAAAGGGCGGTATTTGTAGGCGTAGTAAAAAAATAAAAAAATTGTTTTTAGAATTATTTGTACATTATCTTTATTCCTAGGGGGTGACTGACTCAACTTATTTTTTCGAACCACTCTAGTGTGCACTATAAGTCAGTACTAGCTAAGGAATGTTAACTTTAGAGCATTGAAATCTTAACTAAACCGGTTCAACCTAACCTACAAAATTTCGTATCATACAAAAATTAATTGTATTTCATTTCTTAAAATGACTTCAAATCGCTTAAAATGTCATTGGCATATGTTTAAGTGAATTAACATTTTTTACTCTCAATAAAAAAAAAATTTAGCATTGACAATAATAAAACTATACTTAAGTTAAATAAAACTTAAATACAAAACAAAAAGTAATAAAAAAGAAATTCCTTAAATCACAGTAATTTTTTTATTAAATGATTTAATAACTGAAAAACTCTCAGACAAACAGACGGACGGACGGACAGACAGACAAACAGATGCACAACTAAAGCCGGAAATCTGTGCGACATTTTTAATTAATGTCAAGTTAAAAAATAAAATAAAAATACGAGAGTCTTGCGGTTGGTTCAATTAACCAAAAATGAAAAATGAAAAAAATGTAACGAAAAATACAAGTACTCTCGATAGGAGAAGAAACATTTTGCAAACTATTAACTTGAAATTATCCTTAAAATATTAAAGAAAGACATAAAATAAAAAAAAATAATAATAAATTTAAATTTGACCATGTACCAGCGAACAAACAAACCCCACACGCTACAACAAATTAAATTTATGAAAGAAAAATTTCTTCAAAATTTACAGCCGCGGAAAATATAAACTGATAAAACCCATAAGGAAGGAAATAAAATGCAAAAAGATACAAACAGAAAATAAACAAAAAGAGATACATCCAAAATATGAAATTTACAAATTAAAGATTCAATCGACTACAACTTGTTTAAGTCATTAAATGAGCGATTTTTCTTGTTTTTCCCATTTTGAATCTCCAACAAAAAAAAAATGATGAATTGTTTATAGGAAAATTGTACGAATACGAGTAAATTTTTGAATAGATATATTCATTCACTCTCTTAAATCCTTCTATATACTAGAATATATTGTATTTTTTGTATACATTAACTTTTTATGTGGAATATAAGTCGTTTTTCAATTTCTTTCAAAATTTTTCAATACACATATTGAGCATTTGCATTAAGAGAGTCTTAAGTCAAAATTTTGTTTTTAAGAAATCCTTATCATCATATAAATTGGCTTTAAGATTTTGTATTCAATAAATTATATAAATTTCTACAGTACGTGAAGCTCTAATATTTGATATTCTTCTGTATTAAGGGCAAATGTGAACTAATTGGCAACAAATTTTATTTTCTTATCAAAGCAACAGTTGTTAAAGATTAAGGTACAATAATGACATTTTCCATATATGGGACTAGTTTGGTTTATATTTAAAGTAAACACGCTTTTTCGGCAAATTCAATTTTAAAGATCGTGAATTAAGTAGACAATAAGTTATCCTCCATAGTTTTTTCCAATATGTTTTAGTATCCTAACTGAACCGATGATATTTAGCTTGTAACTCCTTAACTAGTTAACCGATGACTTAAGCTTATAACTCCTTAACTAGTTAACCGATTTTAACATGCCTACTCTTAAAATGGTTATCCAAATCATGAGTACTTAGTCCCTGAGTCCAAAGTCTCTAGAATTTTAGAATTTTTAAACCTAGATTCCAGACTTAATAAACTTTAATTACTCTTAAGTACTTATTATTTTTTTGTTTATAACTCCCTAACCAAATGACCGGTTTTATAAATCTGTTTTAAAGAAAAAATGAAAGAGATTTAATCTTTTTAAACCTAAATTCTGTTTTGAAATTTGTTTAGATTTTACTCATAACTCCCAAACCAGTTAACCGATTTGTTTATTTGAAGTCTTCGAAGAATTAAGAAAAACTAATTGCCAATGACAGATTACTTTTAAGACATGAGTTATTTGCTATAAAAATAGGAAATTTTTGAAAAATTTGCTATAAAAATAGGAAATTTTTGAAAAATTTCCTATAAAAATAAGAAATTTTTGAAAAATTTCCTATAAAAATAAGAAATTTTTGAAAAATTTCCTATAAAAATAAGAAATTTTTGAAAAATTCCTATAAAAATAAGAAATTTTTGAAAAATTTCCTATAAAAATATGAAATTTTTGAAAAATTTCCTATAAAAATAAGTAATTTTTTAAAAAATTAATATAAAAATAAGAAATTTTTTAAAAATTTCCTATAAAAATAAGAAATTTTTGAAAAATTTCCTATAAAAATAAGAAATTTTTGAAAAATTTCCTATAAAAATAAGAAATTTTTGAAAAATTTTCTATAAAAATACGAAATTTTTGAAAAATTTCCTATAAAAATAAGAAATTTTTGAAAAATTTCCTATAAAAATAAGAAATTTTTGAAAAATTTCCTATAAAAATAAGAAATTTTTGAAAAATTTCCTATAAAGAAATTTTTGAAAAAATTCCTATAAAAATAAGAAATTTTTGAAAAATTTCCTATAAAAATAGAAATTTTTGAAAATTTTCCTATAAAAATAAGAAATTTTTTAAAAAATTGCTATCAAAATAAGAAATTTTTTAAAAATTTCCTATAAAAATATAAAAAATTTTTGAATAATTTCCTATAAAAATAAAAAAATTTGGAAAAATTTCCTATAAAAATAAAAAATTTTTGAAAAATTTGCTATAAAAATAAGAAATTTTTGAAAAAGTTCCTATAAAAATAAGAAATTTTTGAAAAATTTCCTATAAAAATAAGAAATTTTTGAAAAATTTCCTATAAAAATAAGAAATTTTTGAAAAATTTCCTATAAAAATAAGAAATTTTTGAAAAATTTCCTATAAAAATAAGAAATTTTTGAAAAATTTCCTAGAAAAATAGGAAATTTTTGAAAAATTTCCTATAAAAATAAGAAATTTTTGAAAAATTTCCTATAAAAATAAGAAATTTTTGGAAAATTTCCTATAAAAATAAGAAAATTTTGAAAAATTTCCTATAAAAACAAGAAATTTTTGAAAAATTTTCTATAAAAATAAGAAATTTTTGAAAAATTTCCTATAAAAATAAGAAATTTTTGAAAAATTTCCTATAAAAATAAGAAATTTTTGAAAAATTTCCTATAAAAATAAGAAATTTTTGAAAAATTTCCTATAAAAATAAGAAATTTTTGAAAAATTTCCTATAAAAATAAGAAATTTTTGAAAAATTTCCTATAAAAATAAGAAATTTTTGAAAAATTTCCTATAAAAATAAGAAATTTTTGAAAATTTTCCTATAAAAATAAGAAATTTTTGAAAAGTTTCCTATAAAAATAAGAAATTTTTGAAAAATTTCCTATAAAAATAAGAAATTTTTGAAAAATTTCCTATAAAAATAAGAAATTTTTGAAAAATTTCCTATAAAAATAAGAAATTTTTGAAAAATTTCTTATAAAAATAAGAAATTTTTGAAAAATTTCCTATAAAAATAAGAAATTTTTGAAAAATTTCCTATAAAAATAAGGAATTTTTTAAAAATTTCCTATAAAAATAAGGAATTTTTTAAAAATTTCCTATAAAAATAAGAAATTTTTGAAAAATTTCCTAAAAAATAAGAAATTTTTGAAAAATTTCCTATAAAAATAAGAAATTTTTGAAAAATTTCCTATAAAAATAAGAAATTTTTGAAAAATTTCCTATAAAAATAAGGAATTTTTTAAAAAATTCCAATAAAAATAAAAAAAAATTTGAAAAATTTCTTATAAAGAAAAGAAAAATGTTTGAAAAATTTCGTAAAAAAAATAATAAATTGTTGAAAAATTTCCATAAAAATCAGAAATCTTTGAAAACTTTTTTTATATAAATAAGAAATTTTTGAAAATTTCCCTAGATAATTAAGAAATTTTTGAAAAATTTCCTAGAAAAATAAGAAATTTTTGAATGATATGTTTTTTGACTAAGCGAATCGATACCCAATCTTTATGTAAAATTGTCTGCTAAAACCGATTTTGAGGTCAAAATGGTCTAAAGTATAACACTTTTCGATATAATTAAAAACAATTTTTTTGAGTTTTAAATTAAAACTAAAATTTTATAAATTTTTCTCTTTTCAAGCGGCATAATTCAATTGTTCTTTTGTTACATTGTAATCTTTTCTGGATTAAAATATACCAATATTTTAAGTGATAAAACTTGAAGAATTTTATTGGTTGTTTTTAGAAAATAAAGTTGAAAATACTAAAACATAAAATAATCACTAACATTTTTCTGTAATTTTAACATTGGTCCGCTGTAACTCAGTCATTTCTCTGCTATATTTTACAAGCGATCTGTTCTTGTTTTAAAAATTTTATTATCTTTCAAGGAAAAGAAAGCAAAACGAAATCGGTAGATTTAATTTAAGTTGCTATATCTCAAAAACAGTGCTACTTTTGACCATTCTGACTTTATATTCGGATAAAAATCATAAAAAAGGAAAATAATTTATGGCATGAATCTAGTCCCGTCCCAAACCTACAATCTTCAACTTAAAATTGTTGGTTCAAAGAAAATTCTTCTTCTCTTATCCTTGACTCCCAGTGGAGCATAGGGCCTCAACCATCCTCTTATATCGGACTCTATTGTGAGATGTTAGGCATACATTATTCCATGAATATTTTGCTGCTTGTAACTCCGCATCAATTGACCTTCTCCATGTTCTAGCAGGTGCACCAACACGACGGCCGCTTCCTTGTGGATTCCAACGAAGCGCTTGTCGAGCAATGTTGGTATTTGGCCTTTAAAGTGTGTGGCCTATCCACCGCCATATCCGTTGGCATACCTTCGTGGAAGCAGGGATTTGGTTTGTCGCATTAAGTAGATTTCCATTTCCTATGCGATGCGGCCACCATATATTTAGAATTTGCCTAAAGCATTTGTTCGTAAAGGTTTGCAATCGTTTATCGATGGCATTTGTGCGTTTCCATGTTTCAATAAAATTTTATTTCTTTAATTATGGGATATCAAATATGGGATATCATAATATTCAATTGCACTAAGATCCCAATTTAGTGCAATTATTTACTATTGTAATGAGTAGTTTCTTGATAAAACCAAAAATGTTGGTGAGGACAAAGTTGCCTTTACGCGTTTCTATGGTTGACAGAGCCAAACGCATTTTATTTTATTTGCGAGACAGAATAAATACGAATTATAATGTCTTACAAATATGAACATAAAGCGAGGCAGGTATGGCAAATATGGAACAATTGTACTTCTTTATGATACATTTTGAACCTGTTTGATACCATGGCACTACCGCATCCTACTTGGCGCAATTTAAAAAAAAATAATTTTTCCTCAAGCTGATTTTTATATGAAGCTTCCATTTAGCTAAATTTTGTAACATATAGACAAATTGGTCTAAGGCCAATGAAATGTTTAAGTGACTGCATTAAACTTTTGTTGGAACTGGTTCTTATGGTGACAGTATTTAACACAGATATTTTCCAGAAGCATTAAATAGCAAGAATGAGGCTGCCAATTGACATTGCCAAATCGATATGAAAAAAATGGGGGACTGATGTCTAAAGTATCTCCTTGGTAGGACAGAGAATTCATGGATTTTGTGAGGCCCATATACGATAATGTTGTTTGATTATATAACCAGGCCCTATGCTCCACTGGGAGTCAATGAAAACAGAAGAAGAATATAACCATCTAATAAAAATAGAGTTGATTTAAAAAAAAAAAAAAAAACTTTGAATTAGCATAAACATGACATTTCATCATTTGACAGCCAATTTATTTCGTAACCTTACAACACTGTTATTGCACGTCTTGTCTATTTTTAGAACCGTAAAGTTAAGGCATTTGTTTGTTATTTAGAAGCTTTATTTAAGGTTTTTGTTCTACAGTTAATTATACCCTTCTACAGTTAATTATACCCTTCACCTTCATTATAAGTTTGTGCTGATGTTTGTAACGCATATAAATATTTGTCTTGGACCCAACTTTTAGTATACCAATAGGCTTAGAATCACTTTCTGAGTCGATTTAGCGATGTCCGTCTGGCTGGCTGGACGGCTGGCTGGCCGGCTGGCTGGCCGGCTGGCTGGCTGGACCCCCATATAATTTTTTTCGGTGCACATTGGGGTCGCCAAAATATATTTTTCGTTATATCTTCGCCATTTATAGTCGGATCTCGAAGTGTGATATATCGATGTTTTTGCCTCGAGGAGGCAACATTTTTCTTTAATAGTCATTATTCTCAGGTATCCGGTTCTAGTATTTATCTATCAGAAGCCCTCAAAATACAGCAAACTTGAGTCTTTTCAAAACATAATTGATTAAAAGATTTTAAATTTTTATAATTCTTGTTGTATGAGTTAAGATATCTTGGGTAGGTACTATGTAGAAGAATGTATTCAAGGTCAATGATTAATATCGCAAAACATTGGCCTTCGTTAGACAAAAACATCGATATATTACACTTTAAGATCCGACAGTAAATGGCGAAGATATAACGAAAAATGTATTTTGGCGATCCCTATGTGCGCCAAAATAAGAAATTCCTTGTTTGTAATAGATCGGTTTGAAAAATCGAAAAACTTCCTTAGCAAAAGTTTAATGATTTTTTAAGAGCTTTAATTTTCTGATATTAGGGTGGTAGGAACAGGGGTCTGATAGATAAATACTAGAACCGGACACCTGAGAATAATGACTATTAAAGAAAAATGTTGGCCTCCTCGGGGCAAAAACATCGATATATCACATTTCGAGATCCGACTATAAACGCCGAAGATATAACGAAAAATGTATTTTGGCGACCCCAATGTGCAACGAAAAAAATTAAAAAATTTTTTTTCGAAACTATTTCATAGCAATGCTTTATATTCGATGGTGTACGGCGAACTTTATTTTTTCCCCATATAAGTCGAGACGCTCTAATATATATATATATATATATATATATATATATATATAGAATGGCTATCTCGAAATCGTCTCTAACGATTTTGACAAAATTTAGACACTGGGTACCTTTTTTTTCGTATAGATCGAATATGAAGGGACTTTTGGAAGTTTTACCGCTGAGGGGGTAAAAACGGGAAAAAAAAGGGAAAAAAAGGGAAAAAGTCAAAAACATTATATCTCCTAAAGTAATAGGTATAGAAACAAAATTAAAATAAGCAGACAGGCGTTTGGTACTTTTTTTAAACTATGTCCGAAAGGGGGTAAGTAATGGTGAAAATAGTTTTTTTTGGTACTTTTTTAACCCACTCTTATTTTTAAAACTAAAGAATATAAAAAGGAATTTTGTACTGCAGTCAATAGATATAAAAGAAATATTGAACACCTATTTGGAACCTTTTTTGATTTTGGGGCCAAAATCGGTAAAAAAAGGTATAAAATGATAACTTAACATCTCAAAAAGTAATATAAATAGGAGCATTATGTTAAATGCGTTTTAATAAAATGTACCGAATTCAATTGGTGGCAAAGAAGTGCCAAATATTCATATGGAACTATTTTGAAATTAGGGGAATGTTATAACTTTTATATTTGTATGTATGTTCTTTATAGAAAAGTAAACTATGCATTTGATCATATTATGCTCTTTTGCGAAGATATTGCGGATAAGCCGGCAAAGGTTTTTAAGTTAGTAAGACTAATTTCCGAAAGGTAGCGCCACTGAAAATTACTAAAAATTAATTAAATCGTAAACTGAGCATTTGATCATACTATGATCAAATGCCTCGCCTGTGTTAGCAATTTCCGACAGATGGCGCTGCTGAAAATGACTCAAAGTGAGTTAAATCGTAAACTGTATTTGATCATGCTATGATCATATTATAAATTAATAATTACAAAACTTGATGATGTGGTGACCGGGACTCTAACCCAAAATCAATTTTATGTATTATATTATGCTTAGTCAACCTGCTACACAACTTAGCGGCAGCAGCTTACAAATAAGTGACTTCTGAGAGTTAGTCTTGTATAGGAGGTATGATCAAATATGGTCCTATTAAAACCAAACTATGTACACTTGCTTTTTTGGCTGCATAAAATTTAAATAAACGTGTGTATATAAAGGTCTTAAACCTCCATACAGGTAAGGTAGTCCAGTGAGAGGTACTTGAAATAATGATTCGCTATTATCTAAAAAGAAAGAGGATCTTGTACCAAGGAAGATATATATATGAGTTATCTTTTAAATTGTGAGCTGTACTTTTCAAAATTTTTTATTTCTTTTTGATTTAGTACTCTTTTGCTGCAAACCCCCAAATTTTTAGTATAAATACTCGAGAAATATGATTTTCTTATTTCTGCTGTTTAAGAATGAAGAAAAAGCAGAGAATGTTGTTTGTACTATAAATCAATTCCTATGAAAATACACTTGATTATTTCATTTTTAACAAAAACAAAGAATTTTTAGTATATAAATTATAAAATATTTATTTGTGAATGAAATATCTCATATGGCCGATGGTACAGTGGTTCAATAGTTTATGATTTATTGGCGTTTTGTGGTATTTTAGTGGTTTTCGGGAGTTGTTTTAAGATGAAAGCTATGATTAAATGTGGACCATTTAGAGCCGAGGTTATGCGCTGCCTAATACTCATAAAAAACTGATCTATAAGAGTAATATGGATACTATAATTTGATATTTATCCGTATTTAACTAGTTTCCGAGGGTAGATTTATATTTTAAAAATACTTGATATAATGACTAGTAGTTGCACAAAGCTTTCAGGGTGAGGTTACATGATAGCTGCAATTAAGTTTGATCCGATTTTGACAATTTTCAATGCCAACCTTTTTTTTAAGAGATCAGGAATAGTTTCATCAGATTTTCGTATAGGCGCTCGTTTCGCATAGGCAGGAACCACTTATTCTGTTTGATATTTTAGTGTTTCATTAAGTCTTTCATATGGAAGATATGGTTTAATGGTAAAGTGGACATATCTATTACAATTTTTCATTACTTGTTTTCGTAAGTGGTTTTTATTGAAGTTATGGTTTAATGTGATTCGAATTCCATGAAATTGTATCGGGTGGTTAAATTTCAAGGGCCGATGTTGATTTTGAATAAAACACAAACTATTTAGGAAATTATTGTAATTTTATTTTATTATGATGTATTGGTATTACTCAATTATGTATGGATCAAAATATCGGCCAAACGGGCGCCGCGACCACAGCAACACACCTCCATCCGATGGTCCAAATTTACGATGACCCTGAGGCATAATGGAGGTTCTATGCCGTTAATGTGATGAATTATCTCATCCTTTAGCTCTTGAATTGTTGCTGGAATATTAACGTACACCTTTTCTTTCAAATAACCCCAAAGAAAAAAGTCCAATGGTGTTAAATCACATGATCTTGGCGGCGAATTGACATCGCCATTACGTGAGATAACACGGCCATTGAATTTGTTGCGCAAAAGAGCCATTGTTTCGTTAGCTGTCCTGATGAAACCACATATCGTCCACATCTATATCTTCCAATTTGGGCCATAAAAAGTTCGTTATCATCTCACGATAGCGAACACCATTCACAGTAACTGCCTGACCGGCCTCAGCTACACTATCGCGAACAGCATCAATATTTTCTGCAGTACGAGCAGTACGAGCATGCACTGGTGTTCTCACATCTTCTACAGACCCGGTTTGCTCGAATCTTTCCACGATTTTTGCGATTGTACGCACATTTGGACGATCAAATTGACCAAAAAAATCACGAAGTGCACGATATGCATTTTGATTTGAACGCCCATTTTCATAACAAGTCTGGATAACTTTAACACGTTGTTGTATTGTGTATCTCTCCATGGTTTAAATTGAGTAAGTCTGAAATAGAGAAATGTCAAATAAAATTTGGAAAAAAACTTGGCGTTTAGGTGTGGTTCACATTCAACATCGGCCCTTACAATTTAACCACCCTTTATTTGCTTCCTAGTGCTTTTAGAAAATTTCTTTGTACTAAATTTTATCATCATACCTGTTATAAGCGATTGACGTAGGCGAGGTTATACGATAATGTAATTTAATATTCCCACGACATTTCAATTGTAACAAGGGGTACTTGTCTTTGACAATGAGCTGTACCCGATTCTATTTTTAGATAAATTGAAAGGGACCCACGCTTTAACTCCGGCTCCAAACAGCAAATGCTTTAGCTGGAGAAGTTTTTCATAGCCTAATACTCAATAACCAGTGGCTAGCTGAGTTATGAGGTGAACCGCTTGTTTCTAAATTTATTTTTTCAAGTGAATCTGGCCAGGGATCGAACCTCTGGTATGCTGGGCGGATGACTAACCTGCTATACCACGGCGGTTCACGAGGTTATACGATAGCTATGGTCAAATGTAAACCAATTCCGCCAAATTTCAAGTTCAAAATTGTTTAAAAAAAATGAGGAATGTTTTTGCCAAATTTTGATAACCTTTCTCCTGTTGTTAAGGCCCTATCGTGCTTTAAACAGACATACTGCCTTAGAATTTCATAGGAATTAAGAACATGCACCCCTTTTGGTTTTAAGGTCAATATTAAGGAAGTTACCATCGAAAAGACAATCTCATTATATTTTCATTTTTTTTTTTGATGGTGGGTATAAAAAAGGTACGAAAATGTTCACTATTTCATTTTAGCTTTTAAAATACTATAAACAAGTTAGCAAGTGTTCTAGTCGGTACCGGCTATAATACAGGGTATCATATAGTCCCATCATATGATACCCTTCGACATATTTTTAAATTTGCCAAATTTTGTCCTTACTATAGGAACATGAGCTCTAAGATGGTAACACCGGTATTGTGCAATCCAGAAATAAAAAAGCAAACCTCGTATTTTGTTTAGTGGAAATATTTGTTTAAGTTAAATTTTAAATAGATAGGTCTATCTATAATCATAAAATCTTATATCTTTAAACCAGAAATAATTGTATGTATATATATATATATATATATATATATATATATATACAATGGTCATCTCGAAATCGGCTCTAAAGATTTTGACAAAATTTAAACACTGGGTACTTTTTTGCCATATAGATCGTATATGAAGGGACTTTTGGAAGTTTTAAAGCTAAGGGGGTAAAAAAGGGGAAAAAATCGAAAACATTATATCTCCTAAAGTAATAGGTATGGAAACAAAATTAAAATTACGTTTTGAACAGCTATAAAAATAAGCGGACAGCTGTTTGGTACTTTTTTGAAACTATGTCCGATAGGGGGTAAAAAAGGGTGAAAATAGTGTTTTTTGGTACTTTTTTAACCCACACTCATTTTTTAAACCAAAGAATATAAAGGGTGGTTAAATTGTAAGGGCCGATGTTGAATGTGAACCACACCTAAACGCCAAGTTTTTTTTAGAATTTTATTTGACATTTCTCTATTTCAGACTTACTCAATTTGAACCATGGAGAGATACACAATCCAACAACGTGTTAAAGTTATCCAGACTTATTATGAAAATGGGCGTTCAAATCAAAATGCATATCGTGCACTTCGTGATTTTTTTGGTCAATTTGATCGTCCAAATGTGCTTACAATCGCAAAAACCGTGGAAAATTTAGAACAAACCGGGTCTGTAGAAGATGTGAGAACACCAGTGCATGCTCGTACAGCTCGTACTGCAGAAAATATTGCTGCTGTTCTCGATAGTGTGGCTCAACTCGTCGTCGTGCCCAACAATTGCACCTCTCACGCTCGTCGTTGATGAACATTATGCATAAAGACTTGCATTTACACACTTACAAGGTGCAATTGGCTCAAGAACTAAAGCCTCTTGACCATTCCAAACGTCGTGAATGGGCAGAATGGTGGAAAGAAATTGCAACAGTGGATGATCAATTTTCGAAGAAAATCATCTTCAGTGATGAGGCACATTTTCATCTCAGTGGATTCGTTAATAAACAGAATTGCCGCATTTGGGCGAATGAGAATCCAAGAGTGATTGTCGAAAAACCAATGCACCTACAAAGAGTGACTGTTTGGTGCGGTTTATGGGCTGGCGGCATCATCGGGCCGTATTTTTTTCCAAAATGAGGCCGCTCAGGCAGTTACTGTGAATGGTGTTCGCTATCGTGAGATGATAACGAAATTTTTATGGCCCGAATTGGAAGATATGGATGTGGACGATATGTGGTTTCAGCAGGACGGTGCCACTTGCCACACAGCTAACGAAACAATGGCTCGTTTGCTCAACAAATTCAATGGCCGTGTTATCTCACGTAATAGCGATGTCAATTGGCCGCCAAGATCATGTGATTTGACACCGTTGGACTTTTTTCATTGGGGTTATTTGAAAGAAAAGGTGTACGTTGATAAGCCAGCAACAATTCAAGAGCTAAAGGATGAGATAATTCGGCACATTAACGGCATAGAACCTCCATTATGGCTCAGGGTCATCAAAAATTTGGACCATCGGATGGAGGTGTGCCGCCGTGGTCGCGGCGCCCTTTTGGCCGATATTTTGTTCTATACATAATTGAGTATTTAATACCAATATATCATAATAAAATAAAATTACAATAATTTCCTAAATAGTTTGTGTTTTATTCAAAATCAACATCGGCCCTTGAAATTTAACCACCCGATATCAAGGAACTTTGTAATGAAGTCAATAGATGTGAAAAATATATTGAACACGTATTTGGTGCTTTTTTGATTTTGGGGCCGAAATGGGTAAAAAAGGATAAAATGATAGCTAAACATCTCAAAAAGTAATATGAATAGGAACATTGTGTTAACTGCGTTTTAATAAAATGTACAGAATTTAATTGGTACCACAGAAGTACCAAATGTGCATAAGGAACTTTTTTGAAATAAGGGGATAAAAAGGGGAAAAAATTAGTAATGTTATAACTTTTAAGCAAATGAATGTATGTATGTTCTTTATAGAACAGCAAACTATGCATTTGATCATGTTATGCTCTTTAGAGAAAATGTTGCGGATAAGCCGGCAAAGGTTTTAAAGTTGGTAAAAAAATCAGACAGGTGGCGCCACTGAAAATTACTAAAAATTAAATCGTAAACTGTGCATTTGATCGTGCTATGATATTTAGCAAAGTTGTAGCGCATAAGCCGGCGTAGGTTTCTTAGTTGGTGTGAACAACTTTCGACGCTTGTGGCGCTACTGAAAATTACTCAAAGTGAGTTAAATCGTAAATTGAGCGTTTGATCATGTTATAAATATTAGCAAAGTTGTTACGCATAAGCAGACGAAGGTTTCTTAGTAGGTATGAACAACTTCCGACAGGTAGCGTCACTGAAAACTATTCAAAACGAATTAAATCGTAAACTGTGCATTTGATCAGGCTATAACCTTTAGCAAAATTGTTGCGCATGAGCCGACGGAGGTTTCTGTTGGTATGACCAATTTCCAAAATTATTCAAAATGAGTTAAATTGTAAACTATTCAACTATTTGTTGATCAGACCAAACAAATAAGACAAACAAAATTAACTGAATATTTGTGCAATGTCTTTCATCAAAATTTATTTTAGTTGGCTACTTTATAAAATAAAATATATGAAAACTTTAAAATTTGTCTCAAAATGTTTATCATAAATTTATCATATATTAATATGTTTATCGAAGAATGTCCATATAATTCCATTAAACACGAATATTTATCTACTCTAAAGTTCTTACGTGATTTTTGCTGAATAGTCCATGTTATTATATTTGAATATATCAGGGTTAGACACTATAGGTAAAAGCACCCTTTTCGTTTATTTTTTGTTTTTTTATTATTTTGTTAAACAAATAACATTTAAATATTTTTTATTGCTATAAATATTATTTACGATTTATTTTGTTTATAAATTTTGAAATTAATGAAAAATTTGTTTTTTTTTATTTAAACAATATTAAAATTTCTTTAGTATTTGTATACCTTTAAATTAAATTTGAAAATTTCCACATAAATTTAATATAAATCACTAATTTATAAGTAAAGGCACACACTCGATCTCCAAAATTTGCCAGAAAAACGGATTCGGAAAATCTTTAACGTTTTCAAACAATTTTGTTTTTTAATTTTCTCTTCGTTATGGTTTTCTTTTAAACGAAAATAGAAAAAAATAAACGCTCTCTCGTGGATTTGTTTATTTAATTAAACAATTTGAGTAAAAATAATTTTCAATTATAATTTTCTTTTTATATTTTTTTAATTCTTTTATTATTTCAATATCACTGCGATTTCACAAAAATTCACATGAAAATTCGCGTTGTTAATTTGGGCAGAGCAAAATAGAAACTGTTTCAAATTGATCATTTAACGCGACCTCCTACTCAACGGGCGAGATCTGTCGTCAGTTTTTCACTTCATATTTTTTTTTTCCCAATATGAAATTTAAAGATACGCATCTTTTGGGTTCGTTTTAATTTAGAACACTCTCCTCCACATTTGTACTCAATACTCAGTAATGAAATAATCAAGAATACAAATGTTTTAAATTCTGAAAAATAAAACAACCAGCAGCATTTTTGCTCACCAGAAGCGAGTCGAAATATAAATAAATAAATGTATGAAAACACATGGATGGATGGGCAAAAGATGGGACGTAGGGGCCAAATTAAATACAAACAATTTCAATACAGAGCAAAACATCAGGGAAATTCTTTTAAAAAAAAAAAGAACTGTAATTTTTCACTCAACAGAAAATATTGAAAAAATAACGGCAAAAAGTCAGAAAAATTCTCATTTAATTCATTCATGATCGCTTGCACGTTCACTCATTTGCTCAACTACTCTCTTATGGACCTCTGAAGACTCCCTTTTGTATGCAGTAAAAAAATTATATATAAACTTGCCCGCATCTCTTAAAATATGGGGAGGTATATGTATGTATGTTCGGTACCTTAATAAGCAGAACTCGCTTTGAACATCATCTGGCTTAAGTGTACGCAATTTTTCCCCTAAAATGTTTGTTGTTAAGTTTTTGCGTAAAATTTTCTATGTCGTTTTCAAGCCCATATTAATTTAAATTGTTTCTTTTTTTATGATTTTATGTTTATTATTATGTTTTATAAACGGGAGAAGATATGGAAAAAAATACACACCGCAAAGCAAAACAAATAAAAACAAATTAAGGCCAGTCAAAATTGATCAAATGGTACGCTACGGTTCCATTTGTGGTCACGTTTACAAATCTTGGGTCGGGTAGCCCGCATGGCGATGAGCATAGTAGGAGTGTAGGCTTCCCTGATTATATAGTTCCCACACAACATTCCAATTAGAACAAGGTGACTAACCTGCAATTCCACTGCGGTTCACCTTGATATCAAAAAAAATATATATTAAAGTCCATGATAGCATGGTATTTTATCAGTGAGAGGCTAATAGCAATCAAACTCAAGAGAAAAGCTCGTAATTTGATAATTATCAATGTCTACGCTCCAACTGAAATTCAGTCTGAAAACGATAAAGATGAATTTTTCGACTTACTCAACAGTTGGATGAACCACAATGTACAAAACTGTGATATTACAATAGTACTTGGCGACTTCAACCCCAAGGTAGGTTCAAATAATACCTGTTTGGAGCATTAAATTGGTAGGCGCGGTGTCGAAGTAAGAAACGATAGCTGAAGAAAATTTTTCGAGATTTGCTGTAAAAGAAAATTTGTTGTAAATGACACTACTTTTCCTCCTAAACTTCACCATAAAATAACTTGGATACAGTCGAACGGCGCTACAAACAACCAAATTGATTACATTTTGATCAATTCAAAGTGGCGATCATCTTTACTTAATGTACGCTCTAAGAGGGGAACAGATATAAATAGCTACCACCATTTAGTAAAATGTAAAGTTTGATTAAAAGAAGCGGCTCTGAGGTTTGATACGGCAAAAGCCGATCAGAAAATGTATGTAGAAAAATTGGAATCGGAGTGCCTTATTACTAATTAATCGGCTTCCCGATTAACAACAACGACGTTAGTATTTACGAAATTTCTAGAAGGTGATGTATGGGTGTTGGATATCAAGCAACGGTGAACACTGACCACCTCGTGGTATCACCAAGGTAGCTACGTTAACAGTGGCGAATCAACATGTGCCGCGCGTTTCCCCATAAGAACGATAAAAACATGGGTCTATGACGTTGTGCTAGTAACCCACTCCTGGAAAAAATAACTTACTATGAAAAATCAAAAGAGAAGAATTAAAACGGCCACCCCTAATATTGGCCACTATGGCAAACGATTTAAGGATCAGAACATTCGAACCCTTTACAGAGGAGATGCTCTGATCCAGTTTATGGATGTTCTCGAGGAATATGAATGCGATTTGACTTCTGTCTGGGAAGTAAGATCGAATCGCCACGGCGTCGCCAAGATACCAAAAGGTCACCTATATTACAGCTGCCTAGTCTCATAGGCATACATTTGCTCAGACAGAGGAGAAAGATGAGTAGTATCAGATTTCAGCGCCGTAAAATGCAAAAAATGACATTAGTGTCTCCCGATCAAATTGACGGAAGGCACTCATCATTCTATTGGATGTTCGTACAACTCGAGGAGTTGATATGGACTTCGATCATTACCTTGTTGCAGCTAAGATGAGAACACGCTTGAGTGTGTCGCTTAACATAAAATCAAAGAAAATTTGAAGTCACCCAGCTACAATCCCATCAAATTGCCACCGATTATATCAGCGCTCTATGACAACATATTGCCAACTCCATGAAGAATGCCAAAAAATCTGTATTAAGATTCCAAAATCCTATTCCTAAAAACTCTTGGTATGACGAGGAGTGTCGCAAAGCAACTGTGTGCTGCTGCTTTTGACAGCCCGATGTCTGAGTTTGGCATCCTTATGAAGCTAATAAGGTTATACATGATAAGATTAACTGATACAACCTTAACAGTTGAAATAGGTAAAAGCCTATCAAAGTCATTCATAGTTAAACTGGGAAAAAATGTCAAGTTGTCAATGAATCAAAAACATAACTGATGATTTCTACAAGCAGGCAGTCCACACGAATTGTGCCTCATGTGATCGTTGAGAACTATAGCTTCGAGGTTGAAAAATAATTTGCTTACCTTGGTACCGCCGTTAACATAAAGATTCGAAATCAAACGAGGAACCAACAGGTGATTTTTTGACCTAATCAGGCTCTTAGCTGCCTAAAGCTCTATTCGTAAGAACTAAAATCACGCTCCATAACACTCTTAGGCTACCCGTGTTATTATATGGTGCCAAGCATGGACACTTGCAGAGGCAGACGAAGCTGTTTTTGAAAATTTGAGAGGAAGAATTTATGAAAAATCCATGGATCAGTCTGCGTCAACAATGAATATCGAAATGTGCGAATGGACGAAAATACTTCAGTAAGACATGAGATCAAAAATTATTGCGTGGGAACGCGTAGAAGAGGGCGCTCGAAATTTCGATAGAAAGACCAAGTAGGAGAAAATCTTTCAAAGCTTGGCCTACGCAATTGGAGAATATGCACACAAGATCGAAGCTGGTGGAATTCTAAAGTAAGCTTGGCCTTTGACCTTAACAGGTTGTAAATATAGGCCATTGAAGTAAGTAAAGTAAGTCTTTGACCGATTATACGAGCCACACATTACTTCTAACATCATTCTATTCTAAACACCTTAAAGAATAAACTTTAAATAATTTTAAAGTGTAGGGCATTAAAAACTAACAAAAATTAAAAGAACATAAAAAACAATAAACAAACCAACATTAAATTACATTTTATTTAGTTTGTCTACCTCCACAATTCATTGACATCAGAATTATGAAAAAATTACTTTTTAGAATATAAAAAAAAAATGTAAAAAATATTCTAAATGGATAATTTTTAAAGCATTTTCTCTCTGATGTTTGCAAACAACTTGTTGGGGTAAATATTTACTTATTTATTTACCCTACAGCAAGTCAATTATTATTGATTTTAGCTTGAATATGCAAAAATATGCACACAATTTTTAGATTATATAAATTCTGTGTCTTCAGTCTTTAATTTGTTATAAATTTGTGTTCTTTATATTACAAATTAAAGAAGTTATAGTCCATCAAATTTCAAATAATAAGTAAAAATTTAAATTATCGCATGGTAGAGCTCGCTGTTCACGGTAAGATTCTTGTTTTTATCGTCTTTAAAAAAAAAATACTACTTAATGGCGTTTTCGCTCCATCATTGGATGGTACATTGGTTTAGGAGATATAATATAATGATACCGATATTTTCCACTTCAAACCGATCAAAAAACAAAACCAATCGATTACTAAATGCATCTCAAAAAATTCGGGTGCAATGGAAAGGTAAAAAGTGGCTTTATTAGTTATAAGATCAAGTGATGATGAATATAATATCTTTATTATATTGCAAGATATAAATACTATTCCTATAGTACTGGTTCCATTAAACTTAGTCATGCATATATATTTGAGTAAGTGCAGCAGTTGTTTTTTTCTCCGCATTCATGATGGCACAAGACACAAGGGCAAATATTATTTTATATTTGTCTACCGTTCCTCCGAAAGTTTTATATTTAATTTTCTCAAACTAAAAAAGAAAAATGTTTTCAAATGTAAATTTACCTAAACCCAGCAGTTCCAAACTGAACGACCATCTCCAAAATCAATAAAATGACTAGAGATTTTAACAAGAACTCATCACATGAAGAGGTCAAAAGCCGCCTTTGATAATTTGAAAAGCAAACCTTCTGTTGTGTTGAAGTAACCGTTCTAACAAGAAGAAGAAGAAGATAAGTCTAATTATTTTTGTACCCTTTCAATGACAAGAAGACGTCTTTGGAGAACTCTATTAATGCAATGAAAACCAAACTTTTTGTCATCACGAGATAACAAATTTGATCTACTCCAATGACAAGCACGTCTTAAAATTGCTCTACATTTGCCAAGTTTAGAATTGTTCCATCAATTTTGAACTACTGGGAATTTATTTATATGTAAACATATGTAAGTAATTGCACATGAGTAAGTAATTTCTTACACATACACTTACATCTTACATCTACACTTTACTTTACATTTAGTACTTTTATTTTATTTTCTAGTGATCTTTATTTTCCAATTCTTTGGGGTCTTGTCCTCTTTTGACTATTTCGTATCTATTTATCTGCGTATAGGCGTATATATAGTTGGAACAACAAAATAATGAGAGTGTTAAAGGCAAAACATACAAACTGACAGATAAATGGACCAAAACATTACATACTAAATAGAACTTATGTGGGTACATTGTATTTATCTGTACGCACTCGTTTTTATTTGAAAAAAAAAAAAATTCATTTTATTTACATTCGAGTGTAAATGAAGAAACCGTAAATGTAAATGTGAGTATGTCTACATTTACATTTAGTTTTAAGTTAATTTTAGTTTTGATGTTTAGTTTGTTTTATTGTAATCACTCTCGTATTTCTTTCATTTAGTGTCAGGGATAGGTTTTATGGCATAATACATTGCTGTGTACCATTTATTGACTCTTTTCTTTAAATTTGGAATCCATTTAAGCTTGTGATCAAATGTTACCCCCAAAAATTTGGCTTTAGTTGCTAATTCTAATGATCTTCCTCCAAGTTTTGGGAAACTGAAGGAAGGCAGTCTTTTCCTCGTAAAAACTATCATGTCTGTTTTTGATGCATTTATATTAAGTCCGCATTTTGTCGCCCACTTCGCATTTTTATACCCTTCACCACCATAGGTGGAAAGTCGATTCTGAGTCGATTTAGCGATGTCCGTCCGTCCGTCTGGCTGGCTGGACCCCCATGTAAACCTTGTAATCAAACTACAGGTCGCAATACTAAAGATAATTTGATGAAATTTGGCACAGATCATTTTTTTGATAATGGGACCATGGTTATTGCTATTCAAAAAAATCAGTCCATTATTTATGATACCTCCCATAGGTTCCACTCCCCGGAATTGATATATTGGCTACGAAAATTAATATTTTTTCATTAAATTTTATACTAATATTGCTTATGTAAACTTAAATCACTGTACCAAATTTTGTTGAAATCGGTCCACATTTGACCATAGCTTCCATACAAACTTTTTTCTTAAAACGCACTAAATGAGACAAAATTCACTAAAACGATCCTAAATCCGAAGACAATGAGAATTTTAAGTTTATTTTTTGCATACATAATTTTTGTAATAACTGTAATAATTTTTTTTAGATAAACGGTCCACATTTGACCCTAGCTCTCATCTATGTCCAAATGACGGAAACAGCTAAATATATATGTTTTGAGAAAATGTTTGTATGTTGGCAAAATTTTGCAAATATTTGTCTTCATACAGGAAAAAGAACACCTTTGGCCTTAGTGGTGAAGGGTATCGTATGGTCGGGCTTGACCGACTATAGAACTTTCTTACTTGTTAATGCTTGCTCCATTATCTCCGCAAGCGTATTTGGAAATTTACCCCTAATTAGAAGAACCAGATCATCGGCGTATGCTACTACACCTCCAGTATTGGTTAGTTCAAGTAAAATTTCATTAAGGGTAAGGATCCACAACAGATCCAGATCCAGAACAGATCCACCCAATTCTGATTAAATCTGGCGTTGTTTAAGAATTTTTATAATCCACTCGTTAATCATACTATTATTTCCGCTCGTGTATAGAGGTTTCTCCACCTTCTATACCTAAGAAACATGCTAAAGCGTAGTTAAATTATGTAATGCCATTTCAACAGACTTGCCCTATATATAAGCATGCTGATCTGTTGAGAAATTCATATGACTTATATTTTCTCTTAAGTGATCATCTAAAATTCGTTCAATGATTTTTAATAGAAAGGAAGATAGACTTATATGTCTCTAATCCTTAGCCTTACAATGTTGAATTTTATCGACCTTTGTTATAAATACTACTTTAACCTTTCTCCAATTTGTGGGTACGTAGGTTTGTTTAATACAAGCCTCCTTAATAGATCCCCTACTATCCAAATAGTCTTTTGGAGCATAATTGGATAAATACTATCAACGCCTGGCGACTTATAGGGTCTAAAGGTGTTAATTGCCCAATTAATTTTTTAAGTGTAATAAACCTTGGTTCTAACTTGTGCTCTGAGTTCTCATGATCTTGAGATGACTCAGGGATTATTTACGTATTTGTTGTGTTTGTTGAATAAAGTCTCCAAAGTTTCTTTGGCAGACATTGTCCATTAACCCCCAGGTTCTTGGTTGGAATGTAATGGAATGCAGTTGCTGCCTGGCGTCTCCAGCTAAGAGCTGTATCCAATTCCTAATCTAACCTCCTCGTGGTACACCCTGGTAACCTGAGCAACCTAGTTAAAGTGTAGGATTCTAGGTCGGGGCTAACATGAGAGGAAGTTATCTGGGAGCCATTCTAACATATTAATCTAAGGGTTTAGAATAATTGTTCTTTGTTAAATACGAAACTGCATCATCTGTTCAATATGTTAGTAGCGGCTGCAAGCGGATCGAGCGGCTCACGATACAAAAGTGGCTTGTCTTTTTGGACTCATCACCCATCAATTTAGCACTTCCAATGTTTTAAGAATGGAATGAAACGATATCACAGAATACTTTCTAATCTATGAATGAAATTTATTTTATCCAAAGATATCGGACTATAATAACCTAAATAGTTATGAAGGAGAGTTTAAAGTTTGCGACATGGAAAGTGCGCACGACGATGACATAGAATCGTGTATTAATAAAGCAAAATCTGCATTCGGCATTTGAAATCTCGGCCAAATATCAACAACAACTAAGTTACGAATATACAAATCGAATGTCAAAGTCCATCCTGTATTACGGTTGCGAAGCTAAGAAACGCACAAATACCATATGCGTATGCAAAGAAATGCTTACGACAAATCCTAAATATATGGTGACAGAATCGCAATTAAACAAAGTTCTACTAACCGAGGCAAACCGGAATTTCGCTTCTACAGAGGTATGTCAACGGAAATGGCAGTGGATAGGCCACACGCTTCGAAGGCCAAATACCAACATTGCTCGACAAGCGCTTTGTGGGGGAAAACAAGAGTCGTTCTGGCATAACTAAGATCGGTATAGAGCAACAGATTAAACATCTTTTTTCACTGCATATAAAGTGTCATCATCATTGTATGTCCAGCTTGTGGTCGGGTTCCCCCACTTTTGCACCGGAAACCCTACTTCATTTATTTCTGGGTATTTGTAGAGTTTTATAGTGATATTCCATCAGATCTCCAAAACAGCAAAAAAAATGAATTGGTCTCGGAAAACAACAGACCTTCTGAAAAACTGAGATCGGGATTTCGTCCCGCATATATATTGTGCCCCCAACGTTTGCTAACGTACCTTTTTAACTGTATCGCCAACCCTACAGTTACAGTTACATTTCATGGCCCGTAAACACTATTTTGATATAATAGTGAATGTTAGATCTCCTACAACAACAACAGCCTTTATTTGGTCTTTATATGACAGTGATGAAGGGGATGTTGGATACCAAGTAACGGTTCTGATTGGTGTTAACTTGGTAAGCTCAGACTTACCTTATTCTTTATCTCAACAGTGGACACTCCCCTTCTCGTTGTATTACCCGGGAACTATGTTTACACCTGTAGTTAGCAAACATGTGCCTCGATTTCTCCTAAGAACGATAAAAAATATGGGTTAGGACGTCGGGCTAGCAATCCACTCCTGAAAAAAAAAACAATTGCTATGAAAAAGCAGAGATAATAATAACAAGTAAGAGTGTTATATTCGGCTGTGCCGAATTTTGTATACCCACCATCAAGTTGTACGAGAGTGCAGCTAATTCAAAATGTTGACCAAATGTGGTATTGTTGGTAATATATTTGGACTTAATTCGGTTGCAGTGGTATAGTTACTATAGTTCAACATTTAAAAGTATCTAAGTGGTTTCCCAAGTGTTTACCTTGGACAAAATGCTGTTCCATAACCGAATATAGTTTCACATTAATAAGCTGTTTCGTTGTGCCATAACCATGTTGATAGCAGCACGGCAGGTTCATATATTTTGTTAGGAGTTCCTAATGCATCTACCGTGTATCAAGGCTGGACCTAACATTGATTAATAGCTATCTAATTTCGTAGATGCAATCTTAATATACTGAATGTACCTCCAAATCTTTTTGATTGTAGATATAAAAAGGGGATGTTATATATATAAGAACTATAGCCAAATGTTGACCGATTGTTACAAAATTTGATATACTGGCTGGTATTAATATAAAGTTTATGTGTGTAAAATTTAGTGCCCATACCTGACATATTTTATAATTTAATAGCTTTTAACTGGCGTTTATGGCATTTTAGTGGTTATCGGGAGCGGTTTTTATATGAAAGCTATGGTCAAAAATGGACCGATTCCTATAAAATTTGACATACTGACTGAAAGTTGCAGAAAAATTCTCTGTTTTAAATTTAGTAGTCACAGATTTTACAATTTTATTCAATTTATCAGAGCTCTAACTAAATGTGAACCAATTTTACCCATTTTCAGCACACAATTTCTACAACATATCAAAAATACTTTTGCTAAACTTTGTCTCTCTAGCTCTTGTAGTTAAGGAACTATCGCGCTTTTCTCTGACGGAAAGACGGACATAAACCGTATTTTCTTTTTGTATTTTTGTGTTTCCGTATGTTTTATATATGTGAGCTATGGTCAAATAGTTACCGATTGTAACAAAATTGCACACTGGTTGGCATTGACATAAGACCTCCTCGTGCTAAATTTAGTGGTTATATCTGTTATAGTTTTAGATTTATTGGCATTTAAGTGTATTTTAGGTGAAATTTTGGCGGTTTCCTTAAGTTTTTTGTATGGAAGCTATGACTAAATGTGAACTGATTTTGATGAAATTATTATGTGCTGCCTAGGGCTTACGCAAAACTTCTGTATACCAAATTTTATCACCATGGCTATTATAGTTTGTTATTTATTAGCAAATAAGCGATTAGCGTAGGCGAGGTTATACGGAAGCTATGGTCAAATGTTAACCGATTTTGCCCAATTTCAATTTCTCACAGATTAAGAATAGTTTTACTAAGTTTCAGTGAGCTAGCTCCTTTCGTTTAGGCGTTATCGTGATTTCAACAGACAGACAGACGGACATCGCTCAATTGTCTTAGAATTTCATAAGGATTCAGAATATATATTTTTTGCTTTTTGAGCCAATACTAAGGAAATTACAAACGGAATGACAATCTCAATATACCCCCCATTCTTTTTGATAATAGGTTTAAAGACGGTTCCCCTTATGTCAAAAAAGAACGTCCGAAACTTCGATGGAAAGCCCAAGTAGAGGAAAATCTTTCATTCAAGTATAAAGAGCGCTCTAAATAAAATTTGTAGTTGGATTTTCTTAAATAAAAATCAAACCTTTTAATATAAAAACTCTACAAAATACGCAAATATAATGACATATTATACAAAATCATTTGGCATTAAAATGTTTACTTAGTACTCGGGTTTTGCAAAATTATCGAAACCGGAAACCCTCCCATTAAAGATTTTACAGTTGCTTCTGATACCTTTTTGGAGCATGTGTTCCACCTGCGCTTAAAATCGGACATGTTCTTGGAAATCTTTCCTGTGTTCTTCAATTCCTTTTTTACCAGAGCCCAATACCTTTCCACAGGCCGAAGTTCTGGACAGTTAGGTGGATTTGCCTCTCGTGGTACAAAAATGACATTATTCCTTGAGTACCACTCAAGTGTCTTTTTTCCATAATGGCATGATGCCAAATCGGGCCAAAAAAATGTAGTCACTCTGTGCTCTCTTAAAAAGGGTAACAACCGTTTTTGTAGGCACTCCTTTATATAAATTTCTGTGTTTATTGTGCCAGATGCCACAAATACTTTACTTCTTTTGCCACAACTGCAAATAGCTTGCCACACGAGAAACTTCTTAGGGAATTTTGTTTGTTTTCTTGTGCGAAACTCTTGCCGAACATTGCCCCGTTTATCAGCAACATAAAAATCTTGAGCTGAAGTTGAGAAAAGTCTGCCAGTACGTATGTTTCATCATCCATCACACAACAGGTGTATTTTTTTATAAAATCAGACTTCGATTTTTTCGCTCGTTTTTTTGCTTCTAAGTTCTTTATAGCATTGCGATCTGGAACCTTTTGGACTTTGTATGTCTTCAGTCCAGCATAAACTTTGACTCTATGTGCAAAATTCGTAGAACATTTCACCGTACGAGCTGCTTTTCTTAAAGAAGTGTTAGGCGCTCTTCGAAAGAGTCGCTCGACTTCTTTTGCCTTACCAATATCTGTAGGACCTTTTTTCCTCCCTGATCCAGGTTTTCTTTCAGTGCTCAGGTTTTCCTTATACCGTCTGATGGCATTAGAAACCGTTCGAGGGTCAACTTTCAAATTTTTAGCTATTTTTTTAAAAGTCCATGACGGATTTTTTTGAAAAGTTTTAATTATATTTTCACGAACTTTTTTTTCGCAGTCCATTTTGATTGAAATAACTATTGAAAATTAATAATTTCTAAAATAATAGTATCTGACATATCTATAGAAACTAACTTGATCAAAAAATAAATTATTTCTTGCACTATAGATAAATTTTGTCTAAAATAGTAAATGCATATTTTTTTTAGAACACTCTTTATGTCTCATTATTAGAATAAATAAGAAACCTAGCTACCGCATGTCTTAAGAATAATAAACGGACTCACTAATAAAATTAGGACTGAATATATGACCAAACGACGTCTAGGTCCCTTTTCTCGAAGAAGATCACAAACATATGTAGGTATCTACGATTTAAAGTTGTCCTATAAAAAGATCTACAAACTCAAATCAGTTCTTTTACTTAGTTGACGTGGATATTCAACTTTACCGATTTCTATATAATTCTTTGTTCGTATAAGAGATCCATATTCTTTCAGAGTTTATGATTTTTATTAAGTGAACGGGAAAACGATATCACATTTTTTTTAAGCTTCAGGGTAACGAATTCAAATTGCAAGATCAGTGAAGACCAACCCGCAGCAATCACTGGTGACTCATTAGCTATCCCATCAGAAGTAAAAGACAAAGACAGTGATAAAATTATATGGATATTATAGGATTTTATAAAATAGGTCAGTCTATTTAAAATTCGTTAAAACTGACTTTAACATATGTATGAAATCAAGATTATTTTCAAACGAATTTAAACCTTTTGAAAGAAACATTGCACAGTGCTATTCTGTTAATCCCCGCTGTAGTTTTAGACACATGTTAAGCAGACTTCACAACTTTAATGTATATTTAAAAGGAATCCTTTTTCTTAGTCAGTTTTTTTTATTAAGAATTTAACCCGTCTTCGCTTATTAATTTTACTTTGTTTTTGTTAAATATAAAATTTTCATTATTTCGTATTTTCGTTGTCTACTTTTTTATTTAAATTTATTTTGAATACAAATTCATATTTTCATAAGCTGAAACTGAAAACACATTTAACGTGTGTGTCTGTTGTTTTAAGCGCTAAATTATGGTTTATATTAAGATCTTCTCTCTACTCTTTAATTTTGGATGTATTTTCATTTTGAAAATTTTAAATATTCACTTGTGGTAAATGTCAAAAAGTTGTCATATTTTTATGTTTTATGGCCATATGTAGAATCTTTTTACCCCTTTTTAAAAAACAATTTATTTTATTTTTAATTTTTTTTTGTCAAATTTATTTTTAAAATACATAATCTTCCTCCTTTCATTCACTTCCATTCGATTTGATTTTAGATTTTCTTTACATTTTATGCTGGGCTCTGATGTTGAAGCTGATGCTGTTGATGTACAGTTTGACATTTCCCCACATGTCACTGGTGATGTTGTTGTGTTTTTTTTTAGGAATGTAATTTTCACACTTTTTTGATACGCAAAATGGTGGATGTCATAAATCGTTTTGTAACAAGAAGGGATCAGTGTCACATACACTTGAGTTTCTGAAATACGATAACAGAAAGTTCATGCGAATTTGATGAAATTTAATTAGATTTGATTTTTTAAACAATATTTCAAAAATCATGATATAATCAGAAGATCATGTCGAGAGCCTATATTCAATACCGGCTATAAACCAAATAAAATATTTTTAAGAAGAGCCAAAAAAAAACTGTAATAATATCCGAAATATTTTAATATAAGTCAATATTTCTTCTACAATATATTTGTGGCTTTTTGCTAAAAGGGTCAATGTCAATTTTCTGCTGTTTTGAGTTGATCATTGCATTAGATTCCCTTCTTTACACTCTTTTATTTGGCTCCGAAAGCTAATCTCTGACTTCACTCTGAAAAGATTTATAAGGGGTTTTCTGGGCAATGTTACTATGAATTTATATGGAAAATAAAAACTTTAAATCAAATTTTCTCAAAACTAGTTTTTTTGACATTGTCCCTTTTAGCACCAAGCCACAGATATTTAAGCCAAAGTTTTAATATAGATTTCTTATCTCTGATTTTTATTAGAAGGGACGTAGCTATATTCAAAAATCCACTCCTGGAAAAAATCAGCTCCTATGAAAAAGCAATCTTTAAGAATTAAAACGCCCCCTCGCGTCTTTTGTTGACGACTATGGCAAACGAAAAATTACCATGATTTAAGGATTAGCACCTGGAACATCGAACCCTTTACAGACCAAGTGCTCTGATCCAGTTGATGGATGTTCTTGATTAAGATAAATAAGATGGAATGGCCACGGCGTCACCAAGACAGCAAAAGGCGACCAGTATTACAGCAGTCATGAGAGTAGGCACGATTTTTTTTTTTGCGAATTTATGGTTAACAAAAGAATGCGGAATTTGGATTCCAGGTTCACCCCCGTAAACGAAAGGTCTGGAACAATACACTTCAAAGCTAAGTACCTACTTCTATCTGTGCTTGATTTCTGCTCTTACTCCAGCAGAGGAGAAAGATAATGATATATAGGAAGTCTTTATGAACAACTTGACGAAGTTTACGATAGCTGTCCCAATCACAAAGTTAATATAATACTGGGTGATTTTAACGAAAATTTTGGGGGGAAAGTTGCTTTAACAACTGACAATGGCATGAGGTTAATCAATATGGTCGGGAGCCGCACCAGGTTTCCAAACCTTAAAATCCACAATGCTACATGGGTGTCTTCTGATCAAATAGTTGATGGAAAACACTCATCAAGTGTGTTGGATGTGCGATCCATGCACGGAGCTAACATGAACTCCGATCATAACCTTGTTACACCCAAGGTGAGAACACGTCAAAGTGTGTCGAAGAGCGTACAGGCAGAAGCGCAAAGGCTACAGATTACTCCAAACGAGCAACTCAATTACTAAGAGAGAATAACTCTGGCTCAAACGATATTAGCACGCTATGGCAAAATATTGACAAATCCATGAAAACTGCTGCAAATCTGTAATAGGGTAACAAATCCCTCATCCTAAAAACTCTTGGTGCCACGAGGAGTGACACAACGCCATTGCTGAGAAAAATGCGGTCTACACGTCAACTCTGCAGTCAGCAACTACTCGTGAATCTTTAGAAAGATATCGAGAGGAAATGAGGAAAGAAAAATGACTATTCCGCGGAAAAAATATAGGTATGCAGAGACGTGTGTTTGAGGAGATTGAGAAGAACATATTAGGCTGAAAATAAAGTGCGAAAATTTTACAAAAATGTTAAGCACCAGACGGATGGTTATGGTAACTGTATCATTTCCTGTAAGGACTAGCAAGGTTATGAATCTGGTAAGAGATAGAGAAAGCGTATTCAAACTATGTAAGTAGTTCTTTTGCAAGTTGATGGTTGCGGCCAAGATGACACTCCTGAACATATGATCAGAAGAACGCATGCCAGACTCAGTGTCCGTTGTCCAGTAATAAGGGAAAAAAATGTAAAAGACTTAAGCCCAAAGATAACGAAATAATTGGGACGTTCCAACGTGGCCTTAGACCAGGTAAATCAACCACTGACCAGATCTTTACTCTACGTCAAATCCTGGAGAAGACCCAAGAGAAACAAATTTAGCAGCCTTTGACATCCCGATACGAAAGCTAATAAGGTTATATAGGGTGACACTAGCTAATACAACATCATCTGATAAGATAAGTAAAAACCTATTAGAGCCTTTCATAACTAAACGGGGATTCAGGCAAGGTGACAGTCTATCATGTGATCTCTTCAATATTGTGTTAGAGAAAATCGTGTGAGATGCAGCAGTTAATACAACTGGTACAATTTTCAATAGAAAACATATGCTACTCGCGTTTGCCGATGGCAATGATAATCTTGGGCGCACTTTGCGCGAGGTAACTGCCGCCTTTTTCAATGTCGAGAAGGAATCAAACAAAATGGGTCTAGCTGTTTATGACAAGACAATGGCATACTTCTGTCATCCTTGACTCCCAGTGGAGCATAAGGCCTCAACCATCCTTTAATATTGAACTCTATTGCGAGATGTTAGGCATACGTAATAATAGGACGGCCGCTATCCTGTGGATTCCAACGAAGCGCTTGTCGGGCAATGTTGGTATTTTTCTTACTTAGCGTGGGGCCTATGCACCGCCATTTCCTTTGACATACCTCTACAGAAGTAGGAATTTGGTTTGTCGCGTTTGGTAGATTCGGCCACCATATATTAAGAATTTGCCGCAAGCATTTGTTTGAAATGGTTTGTAGGCGCTTATAGATGACATTTGTGCATTTCCAAGTTTCGCAACCATAATACAAGATGGACTTGACATTCGAGTTGTATATTCTTAACTTAGTTGTTGTTGATATTAGCTTGAAGAATGCCGAATGCATATTTTGCCTTAATATGGGATTCAATATTCTCGTCACCTTTGTATGAATGAACCATAAGCTGTATGAGCTATACGCTGACATAGGCCTAGTGAAACGCGGTTGGCTAGGACAAGTTGTACGAATGGATGAAAATACTCTGGCAAGAAAAGTGTTCGATAATGATTCTGAGGAAGCTCGTAGAAGAGGGCATCCAAAACTTCGATGGAAAGACCAAGCAGAAGAAAATCTTTCAAATTTGGCCTACGAAATTGAACAATATGCGCACAAGACAGAGGCACATAGAATTCTAAAATATGCTCGGCCTTTGACCTAAACAGGTTGTAACTATAGGTCATTTAAGGAAGTAAGTAAACATCCGCTTCATTCGTATGTCACCAATATATCAAGTTATTATACCCACCATCAAAGAGAATGGGGGGTATATTGAGATTGTCATTCCGTTTGTAATTTCCTTAATATTGGCTCAAAAATCAAAAACGATATATATTCTGAATCCTTATGAAATTCTAAGACGATTGAGCGATGTCCGTCTGTCTGTCTGTTGAAATCACGATAACGCCTAAACGAAAGGAGCTAGCTCACTGAAACTTAGTAAAGATATTCTTCATCTCTGAGAAAATTTTGGTATTGAAATTGGACAAAATCGGTTCACATTTGACCATAGCTCCCGTACAACCTCGTCTAGGCTAATCGCTTATTTGTTGATAAATGACAAATTATAGCAGCTATGAATTTGGTATATAGAAGTTTTACAGTAGCCATAGGCAGCGTGTAAAATTTTATCAAAATCGGTTGACATTTAGCCATAGCTCCCATACAAAAAACTTACGAAAACAGCCTAAATTTCACCTAAAATACACTTAAATGCCAATAAATCTAAAAGTATAACAGATATAATGACTAAATTTGGCACAAGAAAGTCTTATGTCAATGCCAGCCAGTGTGCAAATTTTGTCGCAATAGGTCACCATTTGACCATAGCTCCCATATAAAAAACTTACGAAAACACAAAAATTCAACAAGAAAAGGGGATTTATGTCCGTCTGTCCGTTATATAAAATCGTGATAGCTCCTTAACTACAAAAGCTAGTAAGACTAAATTAAGCACAGTCTTATGTCAATGTCAGCCAGTGTGCAAAATTTTGATACAATCGGTCACCATTTGACCATAGCTCCCATATAAAAAACTTATGGAAACACAAAAAAAACATAAAGAAAAGGTTGTTTATGTCCGTCTGTCCGTCAGATAAAAACACGATAGCGCTTTAACGAAAAGAGCTAGAGGAACAAAATTTTACAAAAGTGAGAAAGATGTGTGTTGAAAATGGACAAAATCGGTTCAAATTTAGTTAGAGCTCCCATATAACCCCGCCCCGCGAAACACATTAATGCTGATAAATTGAATACAATTGTAATAGCTATGACGATTAAATTTAAAATAGGGAAGTTTTATGCAATTTTTTTATCAGTTTATCAAATTTTTAGGAATCAGTCCATATTTGACTTTAGCTTTCATATAAAAAACACTCACGGAAACCAAAAATTTTAGCAAAGGCCAGTTAGGTTAGGTTAGGCAGGATGCAGACTGTAAGGTCCACCTCACTTGGGTCCATAAAGAGGTCCTTTTGTAATTCCTGCAAGGATAGAGAAAATTAAATTCTTAAAACTACCGAGTGTAAGAGGCTCAGTTAGAGCCAGCCAGATGCACCGATAAAAGAGCCTATTTTACGAATATTGATGTTCGAGATCTCTGACAGATTGTGCAGAAATGGGAATCCTAGATGGAGGGTTCTAAGTTCAGCAAGTGCTGGGCAGTGACAGAGGAAGTGGGATATTGTTTCTTCCTCCTCTGCATTGTGACAACTTCTGCAGTAGTCATTGCTTTGAAGATTGAGTCTTCTAGCATGTATACCTATAAGACAGTGTCCTTTGAGTAAAGGCCAGTTAAAAGCTATTAAATTAGAAACTATGATAGCTATGGCCACTAAATTTTACAAGAATAAGCTCTATATATATACCAGCCAGTGTGTAAAATTTTGTTACAATCGGTCAACATTTGGCTATAGTTCTTATACATATAACATCCCCTTTTTATATCTACAATCAAAAAGATTTGAAGGTACATTCATTATATTAAGATTACACCTATGAAATTAGATAGGCATCAATCAATGTTCAGCCCAGACTTTATATATGATGAATGCATTAGGAACTCCTAACGAAATATATGGACCTGCCGTATTACTATTAACGTGTTTAGCCTAACTACATATTAAGCACAACGAAAAGTATTTAACAACTTATTAATGTAAAACTATACCCGGTTATGAGACCGAATTTTGATCAAAGTAAATACTGGGGAAACCACTAAAATATTTTTAGCTTAGCGATTTTTTCAGTTTTGGTCCAGATTTTGAATTAGCTGCACCCGTTTCTGAATTTAACACAACTTGATGGTGGGTATATAAGATTCGGCACAGCCGAATATAACACTCTTACTTGTTTTTTCATTTGTCCTTATCCAGATACAGAGTTCCAAACCCATCTATTGATAAAATAATGGTACTTTTTACTACATCTTTTAATTTATTAAGTAACCATAAACTATTACGATTGTTTTCCTTGAACACCATTACTTCTTAATTTAGTTGGTTATCAGTCCATATTTAGAATTAGTGGTAAAAAGTATCTTGTTTGGTTGTTTTAACTGCAATAATATTGGCAATATCACAGAAGTATTTAGCAGTACTTGGTCAGAATCTTAAGATTTCATTTTATTGTAGCCTTAAGCCCCGCATATATGTATATCATCATTCAATCAAAGCTAACACGTCAATTTTAAAGTAGGTGTAGTTCCTTAAGAGATCAAACTTTTTATCATTTATTTCCAATAAATTTTATTTTAATTTTATTTTCATTCATTAACATTCCCCCAACCCAAAAAAAAAAACAAAGAAAAAAACTTTTTCTAACATTATTAATCATTTGTCTAGTAAATAAAATATAAATATTTATAACAAATTCATAATAAAATATTACCACTTTCATAGAGTGGCAGCATAAACACAGCTGACCTCCACAACTGACACTTGTCAATCTGTCTTATTATGTACCAGAAGCTCTCTTTCTACTTCATAGGCCCAGCGACGTCAATTAAAAAGTTTTCAAAGCAAAAACGAACAAAAAAAGATGAAACAATCATAAATGTAGATTCTCCATACAAAGAACTTAACCAAATCGTGACAGCAGCAGAAAGAAAAAGTTTAGTGCTTCTGCTTTTCGATATCAAGAATTGTTTGGGGATCGTTACTTCAGAAATTGCTTGTTTTGTGTATTGTTTTACTCAATAGCGAAAATTGAGTTGCTTTGGGATGCCATTCAATTCACTTCAATACAATTTATTTCGAAACTATTCGATTCCATTTATTTAACATTAAAAAGTTTACATGATAAATGTACTCGTATGAACTGCTTGTGTTAATAGAATGGGTGTCTAAGGAGGATTGTGGATGGTGATCGGTGAGATCCGACTGATCGAGAACAGAAAGTTTTCTCTTTTAAATAAACAAATATCTTTCATTCATATATAACGATGCCCATGACAAAGATTCTAAAAAAGAACAAAATTTTCTTAAGATTTTGAGTAATAAACGGAACGAAAATGTCGAGGAGATTGTTACAATAGTTGGGGTGCATTTTCAATATAATTTAGAAAGAGCTATAACATGAGAGCCTCTCTAAAGGGGTGTAAAATCAATCAACTTTTGTTTTCAATATCCAGCTTAGTTTATGCTCCATTGATTTTGATACTTTGAGAAAGACCATTAGTTCTGTATGCCTCAAATGGGTTCTTCAGTTCAGATCATGTCAGGTCACAATAAGGAAAATCGTATAAAGTATTCTTCGTCTGATTCTTAAATATTTGTTCTTATGAGGTGTAGTAAAAAGTAATCGGCTTTCATTCTCAGCTAAGGCAATTACAAGTCTATTTAGCTTTCTTTTGTCTCCAGAGCTAATCCATTTATCTAATCTATTTATCTATATCTATAAAAAAATTTCCGCGTCTGTTTGTATGTTGTTTGTTGGGAAGGACCTCCGAAACTAGCGGACCGATTTTTCAGAAATTTTGACAGTGTAGTATGGTGTGGACGGTGGTGACTATAGGCCTCCCATATAACTCATATATGTATTAAAAATGACAAATATAGGCGACCGAGAGGCCCGATTTTTCTGACAGTATGTTAAAGTGTGACCGATGGATAAAATAGGCCTGATTTTTTTTTTCCAAATCTCAAGTGGGCGTGTCCCCTCCCATATAAATCAGATTTTTAAACATACAAATATAGGTGATTTTTCTGAAATTTAGACAGTGGAGTAAGGTGTCACCGGTAGTTAAAATAGCCTAGGGTTTTTTCTGAAATCTCAAGTGGGCGTGACCCCTCCCTTATGACTCATATATTAAAAATGACAAATACGAATGACCGAGCGGCCCGATTTTTCTGAAATTTTGACAGTATGGTAAGGTGTGACTGGCGGGTAAAATAGTCCAGGTATTTTTTGGATATCTCAAGTGGGCGTGACCCCTCCCATATAAGTAAAATATTAAAAATGACAAATATGGATGACCGATTTTTCAGAAATTTTGATTGTATGTGTGTGACCGGTGGGTAAAATAGGCTTGGTTTTTTTTAATCTCAAGTGGGCGTGACCCCTCCCATATAAGTCAAATACTTAAAATGATAAATATGAATGATAAGATGAAAACGATTTAACCCAATTAATTATGGTTTTGGGATGTAAATGGGATGCAGTTGCTACCTGGGTTTCCGGCTAACAGGTAATAACTGTATTCAATTCCTACTCACACCTCCTCGTGGTACATCCTGGAAACCTGAGCAACCTAGTTGCAGATGCGGTAAACAATCCGAGTGGGATTCTAGGTCAGGGCTAACGTGAGGGGGAGTTATCTTGGAGCCATTCCGCCGTAATTGGTCTAAGGGTCTAAGATAATTGTACTTAGTAAAGTACAAAATTGTAGCGTCTGTTCAACATGTTAGTTGCGGCTGCAAGCGGGCGTCTGTCTCGGATCGAGCGGCTCTCTTTACAAACGTGGCTATTGTCTTTGGACTCATCATCCATCGACCTAGCACTTACGATGTTTTAAGCATGGAAAGAAACAACTTTAAAGAATATACTACTCCAAGGGGTAATCTAGCGAGAAATCCCCCTGATACGGCAGCTGGCACAAAGATTTTGGAGGTGCCTAATCTATGCAAGAACATCCTGATGAATGAAACCAATTACTTGGAATACGCCGATGACGTATGTCTTCTAAGTCAAAGCTCAGGCCACCTTCAAGAAAACACTAGCGCTATTACTGTTGAATCTCGGGCAGCTGGGCTGGAAATCAATATTTCCAAGACAAAGATTATGCCTGGAGGCTATGGCGCAAACCCGTCGCCACACATCAATGTGGATAACGAGGTCATTGGATGTGTAGGTACCTTTAATTATCTTGGTAGTTTGGTATCTACAAAAGGTGGCGCCGACTAGGATATTGAATCGCGTATTAATAAGGCAAAATCTGCATTCGGCGTTCTCCGACCTATTTGGAAATCTCGGCAAATATCAACAACAACGAAGTTACGAATATATAACTCGAATGTCAAGTCCATCTTGTATTACGGCTGCGAAACTTGGAAACGCACAAATGTCATCGATAAGCGCCTACAAACCTTTGCAAACAAATGCTTGCGGCAAATCCTTAATATATGGTGGCCAAATCGCATAAGAAATGAAGATCTACTAAACGCTACAAACCAAATCCCTTCTTCTATAGAGGTATGTCAACGGAAATGGCGGTGGATAGGCCACACACTACGAAGGACAAATACCAACATTGCTCGACAAGCGCTTCGTTGGAATCCACAAGGAAGCAGCCGTCGTGTTGGTGCACCAAGCTAGAACGTGGAGAAGGTCAATTGATGCGGAGTTACAAGCAGCAAACTACTCATGGAATGATGTATGCCTAACATCTCGCAATAGAGTTCGATATAAAAGGATGGTTGAGGCCCTATGCTCCACTGGGAGTCAAGGATAACAAAAAAAGAAGAAGAATTAAAGTTTTCATACTATAGGATAGTTTTTCGCTTTTTGAATTTTTTGAAAATGAACCAACAAGGAGCTGGGAATTGAAAAATGGGGATAAAATTCCCCTTTTCTTAAAATTACATATCTTGAAAAAGGCTGGACCAATTAAGACATTTTTTCTTTCTAAATGTTTTTCTTATAGTCCAAGTTAGAATTCTACATTAAGAAAAATTTACAATGTCCACTTTTACGACCTCTTTTTTTGATTTATCTAAAATAAAAAACGGATGCACGGATATTGGTTATACGATTGGTGTTTGATAATAGTTTGACAGACGATTGTTTGAAGATTTTTCATGATTGTTTGATGGTTGTTTGACGATTGTTTGACATTTGTTTGATGATTGATTGACTGATGACTGTTTGAAGATTTTTAGTGGTTGTTTGATAATTGTTTCATGATTTACTGGAGATTTTTAAACAGTAGTTTGATGATTTTTTAACAATTGATTGATGGTTGTTTGATGATTGACTGACGACTGTAATTTTTAATGATAGTTGATTTTTAATGATTGTTCGATAGTTGTTTCACGATTGACTGACGATTGTCTGATGATTATTTGACGATTGTTTGATAGTTTTTTGATAATCTATAAATATAAAAAAATGTTCGCGTCTGCTTGTCTGTAGGTTGTTTAATATTTATGGACCCATTTGCTTTCGAAAACGTTTAAAGCACACATTAATGAGGAATATTGCCATTCACATAAGTCAATTAAATATATATGCAAATACATTAATAAAGGATTCAATTAAAAAATTAATAAAAATATTTCATAACTGTTAATTTTTAAAAAAAAGTTAAAAACTTTAACTACCAACCCGGGCAAAGCCGGGTAAAATCAGCAGTTATTTCTATAATTTAGAAGACAAATTTATTTGCTTTTTACTGTAAATGTGCGTGTTAATATTAAATTAATTAATCGAAATGGCAATATAATATTAAAGACAACAAAATGCTTTCAAAATTTATTATGTCGTAAAATGTTGACAAAAATATTCGCTGTTTTTGTCATAACTAATGTCTGCGAATTTCGCTCATAAAACGCTAAAGAGAATCAAGAAATCTTTAAAAATGTTTAATTTATTTCAATAGAATAGAAATATTTCATTATAAATTGTTTATCACGTGAGTTTTGTCAGTATGTATTTAAATTAGAAATAGATTTGAAGAAAAAAGAAAATAATTTAAAATGATCGCCGTATCGTGAACGTCATTTGTTGTTTATAATTAAATAAAAAAAAAGTTTTATAAATAAAAATTCAAAGAGGCAAATTCAAAATCTACACAGTTGACAATTTTGTTATTGTTGAGTTTATAATTTTTTCTTAAATCTTTTTTTAATTGAAATACAAATTTCTTTTGTTCTGTGACGTAAAATTTGTGTTAGATCGTTCTCATTCTATTCGTTTGTATTCTTTGTACTTTCTTAGTTTATTCACTTTCTGTGGGTCAATTCAATTTAATTATTGGCTCGTTTATTTTTTATTTTTTTTTTTGAGATATGGATTATAGAAATCAGATGTTTGGGAATATATTGTACCTGGTATTTATAAGAACATTGCACATATCGAGAACCTATACTCAATACCGACTATGAACCAAATATAATATTTTTAAGGAGGGACAAAAAAGCTGTTGAATATCTAAAATATTTAGATAGATATTGAAACCAACGTTCTAAAATAGATTTCCTAATAAAAAGTGATTTTGAAGAAAAATTAGTTTATATACGGTATTGAATACAGGTTCTCGATATACACTATATAGACAAATCTGCATTAATATAAACATAATGATTCAAATTTGTACTTTGTTCTAATCACAAACATTTTTTTGGACTCACATATCAAAGTTAATTCCAACACATCCATTTCTATGAAATGTTCACTATATGTACTCAGCGTTACCGCTGACAAATTTGAAAAAGTCGCAAAAAAAGTAGATTTTTACAAAAAAAGTCGCACAAAAAGTCACTTTCAATAAAAAACAAGTAAGAGTGTTATATTCGGCTGTGCCGAATCTTATATACCCACCATCAAGTTGTGTTAAATTTAGAAACATATCTCATATATCTACAAGGGCGCAGCTAATTCAAAATCTGCACCAAAACTGGAAAAATCGCTAAGCTATTTGGTATTGTTGGTAAAACCTTTGGACTAAATTAGGTTTCCGTAGCTTTATAGTTCAACATTCAAAAATATTTTAGTGGTTTCCCCAGTATTTACTTTGATCAAAATTCGGTCTCATAACCAGGTATAGTTTTACATTAATAAGTTGTTAAATACTTTTCGTTGTGATTAATATGTAGTTAGGCTAAACACGTTAATAGTAATACGACAGGTCCATATATTTCGTTATGAGTTCCTAATGCATTCATCATATATAAAGTCTGGGCTGAACATTGATTGATGCCTATATAATTTCATAGGTGCAATCTTAATATAATGAATGTACCTCCAAATCTTTTTGATTGTAGATATAAAAAGGGGATGTTATATATATAAGAATTATAGCCAAATGTTGACCGATTATAACAAAATTTTACACACTGGCTGGTATATATAGAGAGCTTATTCTTGCAAAATTTAGTGACCATAGCTATCATAGTTTCTAATTTAATAGCTTTTAACTGGCCTTTGCTAAAATTTTTGGTTTCCGTGAGTGTTTTTCACATGAAAGCTAAAGTCAAATATGGACTGATTCCTATAAAATTTGACAAACTGATCAAAAATTGCATAAAACTTCCCTATTTTAAATTTAATCGTCATAGCTATTACAATTGTATTCAATTTATCAGCATTAATGTGTTTCCCGGGGCGGGGTTATATGGGAGTTCTAACTAAATTTGAACCGATTTTGTCCATTTTCAACACACATCTTTTTCAAGATATCCAAAATACTTTTGTAAAATTTTGTCCCTCTAGCTCTTTTCGTTAAGGCGCTATCGTGCTTTTATCTGACGGACATAAACAACCTTTTCTTTATGTATTTTTGTGTTTCCATAAGTTTTTTATATAGGAGCTATGGTCAAATGGTGACCGATTGTGACGAAATTTTGCATTGGCATTGACATAAGACTTCCTTGTGCTTAATTTAGTCTTACTAGCTCTAGTAGTTAAGGAGCTGTCACGATTTTATCTGACGGACAGACGGACATAAATCCCCTTTTCTTTTTGAATTTTTGTGTTTTCGTAAGTTTTTTATATGGGAGCTAGGTCAAATAGTGACCGATTGTGACAAAATTTTGCACACTGGCTGGCATTGATATAAGACTTTCTTGTGCCAAATGGTGGTTATATCTGTTATACTTTTAGATTTATTGGCATTTAAGTGTATTTTGGGTGAAATTTAGCCTGTTTTCGTAAGTTTTTTGTATGGGAGCTATGGCTAAATGTGAGCCTATTTCGATGAAATTTTATATGCTGCCTAGTGCTTATCTAAAACTTCTAGATACCAAATTTTGTCATCATAACTGTCATAATTTGTCATTTATTAGCAAATAAGCGATTAGCCTAGACGAGGTTATACGGGAGCTATGGCCAAATGCTAACCGATTTTGCCCAATTTCAATACCAAAATTTTCTCATAGATAAAGAATGTTTTTGCTAAGTTTCAGTTAGCTAGCTCTTTTCGTTTAGACGTTATCGTGATTTCAACAGACAGACAGACACACAGACAGACAGACGGACATAGCTCAATCGTCTTAGAATTTCATAAGGATTTGATTTTTGAACCAATATTAAGGAAATTACAAACGGAATGACAATCTCAATATACCCCCCATTCTTTTTGATGGTGGGTATAAAAAAGTCGCACACTTTTTTTATAACATTTTTTTTTTAACAATGAACAAAAGACTATAAAACAATTCATACTTGAAAAGGCAAAAATCAAACAGTTTTAATTCCTATAAAACCGATTTTCAACTCGAATAATTTTTGTACTCTTAGGTGTTCGGAAAATCTAATTACAGATTTGAACTCCTAAGTCTACAGGTATATTGAACGCAAAAACTTAGTAGTGCAATTTTGCACTTCTCAGCGTAATTGGCATGCAAATTTCAAAAACGTAAAAAAAACACTTCTTTTCGCATATTTTTCGGCCCCCTCAATGAATTCCTAAAAAATGGATAAGGATTGGTTGATCTTTCAGTTGTACATCGTTTGATATAAATCTCATTTATGTGCTATATTAAATACGAAAAATATGTATAAAAATTCCAAACTACCTCGTAAACTGAGTTTTTGTCATTTAACACCTAAAAGCAAAAGCGCACAAAAAAATCATTTTTTGCTAAAATTGTATGAAGATTTTGAAAATCGTGTAAAATATTAAATATTGCTTTTAATGGTTTCAGATAGCAAACTGAGACCAAAGTGATGGCATTTATACTTAAGTTACAATAATTTTTGGGAATTTTGGTTGAGATATTAGATATGGGCTAAAAACAAAAACTTGTCAAAACAAAAATCTTTGTCTTCATTACCAGCTGACAGTTTGTTAAAGTACAAAGTAAATGTAGATTAATAAAGGATAGAAATACAAAACATAAAAGGAAAAAACTATGGTGGATAAGTTCGTCTAACTGAATCGATCATATGGTCATAGGTGAAATAGAAATGAGTGTTAATATAATTCTCGTTTTCAATTTCGCTTAAGAATTCAGTTAAATAGATGATCTTAACTACTGGCATCTAACAGTTGGTGACACAGTGTGCTGATGAAGTCCGTAGCGGGACAGAAAATGCAGCATTCCACACTGCTAAGTTTCACATAGTTTTTTCAGTATTCTTAAAAATTATTAATCTAATTTAAAAATCATAAAAATTATTAAAATTAAAAAATAAAAATTTATAATATGAACCTGAACACGAATATTTTTATTTTATGTTATTTTTATTGATTTCATGTGCGATATGAAACGGAACTATTTTTCATGGGTTAAATTCCAAAGTTTTTGGTCACAGTTCCTTTTGGAATAGATGTATGGTATAATCTACAACTTTCCTTTCTTTCCCATTCAACCTAATGACCGATTTGATCAAGACCCATGATCATCTGATCTTTGTGTAGATTAAAGAGAGGGCTCTACAGAATTGTGGGAAGGGTTTACAAGATTATATATTTGATACTTAGGGGTATGTGTAGGGTTGCCAGTCAGGCTGGATTTGACTGGATTGTTCAGCTTTTTTAGTGCTTGTCCAGTGTCAAGCTTAAATTAAATTTGTCCAGCTGAAAGATGAAGAATTGAAATTTTTTGAATATTTTTAAAGAGAAACTATTTGTATGAAAAAGAACGCAATAAAAACTTTTGCAAGACTGTATTTTTTTCTTTATCACTTAAGTGATTTGTGCGTTGATTAATTGATTGCTGGATTAAGTTCATTTTATAATAAAATTACCCTTTATGAAATTTACCCATTGTACTTATTTTACCTAAATGACCTGTATCAAAAACCTGGTCAAAGGCCGAGCATATTTTAGAATTCGTATTCATTAACGAGTTCATTCCAAAACTTTTCCGTAGAATCTTCCTCTCAAAAACGCCAATAGCTTCCTCTGCCTGTGCAAGTGCCCATGATTCAATACCATATATTATAGGGGTAGTATAAGCGTTTTGTAGAGCATAGTTTAAAGGTGGGCACACACTTAGTTCTTTTAAACAGTTTAATCGAACGGATAAAACTGTACGGCTTGACACGTACAACGACCATACACACACACTATCGGTTTTTCTTTATCGTAATAATCGAAATAAAGCAAAATAATGTATGCAAATGTATGTAAACACATAAATTAGCAATTTTTACATTTTCAATATTTTACACTGACAAATGCTGTCCTTTTTTTACTGTTTGGCCCACTTATAAGCAGTTTAGAACAAACACGTGTGAAAACCGATGGTTAAATTCAAGACGAGACAGATATTTTGCACGTTCCAAAAAAACGTCGGTTTTTGCCCACTCACCAGCAGTTTTCACCGAACAGTTTGAACCGCACGGTTGAAACTGTGTAAAAAGAACGATGTCTGTGGGGCCCTTAAGTTCTTACAGATAAAGCTTTATTTCTTATCTGCCTGCTTATGCTAAAATAGCATCTGTTGTTAAGTATGATTGTATGTTTGATTTCGAAACTTATGTCGTTATTTATGTTGACGGCGGTAACAGGTAAACAAAATCTTTTACAACCTCGTAGCTATAGTTCTCAACGATCACATGTGGTCCAATTTTTGAGAATTGCCTGCTTGCAGAAACCAGCAGTTTTGTTTTGATTCATTGACAATTAGATCCATTTTATTAGATTTCTTTTCGATATTTGAAAACACGACAGTCAAACTCAAATTTCCAGTGAAAAATTGTTTTAGATGCATCTCGAACGATTTCATTTTTTCTCGATATCGCTGCAGTTATTTACGGTATTCGCAAATGTCCAGCTAATTTTTGGGTTGTCAAGCTTTTCTTTTCCTTATGTTCAGCTTTTTCAAGATTTGTGTCTGGCAACCCTAGGTATGTGCCGTAAGTGTTCATTATTGGTTGCGTTCACTTTTTTGCTTTTACTGTTTTCAAGAGTCATATAACTTTGTTAACATTTTCATTGGATCTATTCCACTTAATTTCTAAGAGAGGAGTTTCCTATATCGTCTGGTTCATTTTGCGTCGAATATATGTTTATTTTGTGGCAAATTTAGATTGTAACTTCATCGTGGAAGAACTCAGTGAAAAATTTTACTGGAAATTTGACTTCTTGACATTTTTTTCTTTTAAAGTAGTTTTGCAAACAGACATTTCCATTTTAGACTAACATTCAGTGCAAAAACTAATGCTACTATGGATAAATGTTGCCTATAAGCAACATTGTGTTAATGAAATTCTTGACAACAATAAGAACTATTTTTAAGTTTTACCAATTTTATCTCATTTCCTTGACTGTTATTCTCATTAAAATGGATCAGAGTAATTCTTATTTCCGAGTATTTTTTTTTATCAAGATAAAGATTTTAAACCTTTTTCAACAGAACTTTTGGCCAATGGAAGTAGTGGATCAAATTAAGAAGAACCCCATTCAAACGAAATCTTTATCTGTGTGTATCTTTAGAACTTATAAAGTAAGTAGATGAAATGGAGTTAGAGCCATTCAACTTAATAAAACCAAAGCTCTTTTAAAATTTGTTTAGCGCATGTAGTTTTTCATTCGGCTCTAAAATAACTTTTAGATAAGTTTGGAAAAAATTAAGCAGGATAGGAGCAACACTTCAATACCCGGCCAGCGACGTATTCCACATTTGCTAATTTTATAGTAATTAAATATATATCAACATTTTAATCAATGTTTTCAATAATTTTTATACTCTTTAATATAACATGATACCAGGGACCGAAAATAACTATAATTTTTCAATAAAAACAAATAAGAGTGTTATATTCGGCTGTGCCGAATCTTGTATACCCACCATCAAGTTGTACAAGTTGCATCTAATTCAAAATGTTGACCAAATGTGGTATTGTTGGTAAAATATTTGGACTAAATTTGGACATTTAAAAGTATCTAAGTGGTTTCTCTAGTATTTACCTTGGATAAAATGCTGTTCCATAACCGAATATAGTTTTACATTAATAAGCTGTTTCGTTGTGCCAAAAACATGTTGATAGCAACACGGCAGGCTCATATATTTTGTTAAGAGTTCCTAATGCATCTACCGTGTATAAATTCTGGATCTAACATTGATTGATAGCTATCTAATTTCGTAGATGCAATCTTAATATACTGAATGTACCTCCAAATCTTTTTGATGGTGGGTATAAAAAGGGGATGTTACACACTGGCTGGTGTATATATAGACCCTATTCTTGCAAAATTTAGTGGCCATAGCTATCATAGTTTCTAATTTAATAGCTTTTAACTGGCGTTTGTGGCATTTTAGTGGTTTCCGGGAGCGATTTTTATATAAAAGCTATGGTCAGAAATGGACCGATTCTTACAAAATTTGACATACTGACTGAAAGTTGCATAAAACTTCTCTGTTCTAAATTTAGAAGTAATAGATTTTAAAATTTTATTCAATTTATCAGCATAAATGTGATTCCAGGGGCAGGGTTATATGGGAGCTCTTACTAAATGTAAACCCATTTTTAGCACACAATTTCTATAACATATCGAAAATACTTTTGCAAAATTTTGTCTCTCTAGCTCTTGTAGTTAAGGAACTCTGACGGAAAGACGGACATAAACCGTTGTTGTTGTTGTTGTAACTGCGATATTATTGGTAATATCGCAGAAGTGGCGGTCCTTGGTCGGAATCCTAAGATTTCCGAGTCGTTCCGGTACGAAGAACCGACTGCCGTGGGAACGAGACATAAACCGTGTTTTATTTTGGTATTTTTGTGTTTCCGTAAGTTTTTTATATGGGAGCTATAGTCAAATAGTAACCAATTGTAACAAAATTTTCCACACTGGCTGGCATTCATATCAGACTTCCTTTTGTTGCTGTAATCCTTTTCGTTAAGGCGCTATCGCGCTTTTATCTAACGGACAGACGGACATAAACCCCCTTTCTTTATGTATTTTTATGTTTCCATAAGTTTTTTATATGGTCAAATGGTGACCGATGACATTGCTGACATGGCTGACATTGACATAAGACTTCCTTGTGCTTAATTTAGTCTTACTAGCTTTTGTAGTTAAGGAGCTATCACGATTTTATATAAAGGACAGACGGACATAAATCCCTTTTTCTTTTTAAATTTTTGTGTTTTCGTAAGTTTTTTATATGGGAGCTATGGTCAAATGGTGACCGATTATGACAAAATTTTGCACACTCATTGGCATTGACATAAGACCTCTTCGTACTAAATTTAGTGATATATATGTTATAGTTTTAGATTTATTGGCATTTAAGTGTATTTTAGGTGAAATTTTGGCTGTTTCCGTAAGTTTTTTATATGGGAGCTATGACTAAATATGAACTAAATATGATGAAATTTTATATGCTTGATGAAATATGATGAAATTTTTATGCCAAAATTTTATCATCATAGCTACTATAGTTTGTTATTTATTAGCAAATAAGCGGTTAGCGTAGGCGAGGTTATACGGGAGCTATGGTCAAATGTTAACCGATTTTGCCCAATTTCTCATAGATGAAGAATGTTTTTCTTAAGTTTCAGTGAGCTAGCTCCTTTCGTTTAGGCGTTATCGTGATTTCAACAGACAGACGGACAGACAGACAGACAGACGGACAGACAGACGGACATCGCTCAATCGTCTTAGAATTTCAAAAGGATTCAGAATATATATCGTTTTGATTTTTGAGCCAATATTAAGGAATTACAAACGGAATGACAATCTCAATATGCCCCCCATTTTTTTTGATGGTGGGTATAAAAACAACCTCAGAAAATGTCGGAGAATAAAAAAAAGTATACCATCTTGATAGTCTTTTCATAAAATGCGATCGATGCTTTTTTAAAATCTGATTTTTATTTTTTAGAAAAAAACAAGTATTTTTTAGTTTTTACTTTTATATTTTCCAGTAAAAATAAAAGTTATTTTTTAACTTTTATTTTTTCGAGCATAAATAACAGTAATTTTTAACTCTTATTATTTCAAGCATGAATAAAAGTTATTTTTTTACTTTTATTTTATCGAGTACAGATAGCAGTTATTTTTGATATTTATTTTTTTGAGAAGAAATTAAAGTTATTTTTTGACTTTTATTTTTTCGAGCAAAAATAAAAGTTATTTTTGTATTTTAACCCCAATTATGATTGCAAAAATCAACACCATTAATTTTTGAGCATATGCAAATTATTTTCACTGAAAAATTATCTTTGTTTGAAACATTTTTTAATAAATATAATGAATTTATCATGAATTTTAACAAAAATAACTTTTATTTCTGCTCGAAAAAATAAAAGTCAAGAACTAACTTTTTTGATCGAAAAAATAAAAGTCAAAAATAACTGTTAGTTTTGTTCGAAAAAATAAAAGTAAAAAATTACTTCTATTTTTTGACTTTTACGATAAAAGTTATAAGCGTAACCTGCATGATACAACTACAAATTTCATTGGCAACACTCCTTAATGTGTTTTGGTATCTATGTAAACTTGTAATTGTTATTGGCTTAAAAGTACAACTACTTAAAATTATCTAATTTAAGAAATAAGGAAAAACAATATTATATCACTCACCTGAAATTATTCAAAGAACTTTTTCCATTTCGCGTTGAAAATATCCAAAGAAAATAATCAAAAATGCATCCATTTAGGCCCACATTCGTAATAAATAGTTCAAAAAATAAATAATTTAATTTAATTGTACGTGTTTCTTGCACTTTTCACTTTTTCCAAAAACGATATAAAATTTCATATAAGTTTTAGTTTTTTTTTTTTTTAATTTTATTTCATAGAAAAACTAAAAACTTTTTCTTTTCGATTTTTAAGTGAAACCATTAAAATACCAGAACAAGTGTTAAATAAATTTATTATTTGTTTATTTTGTTAATTTAAAGAAAAATTTTTAAAAATACTCAATGAAATAAGTATTTGTTGTAAAATTATTTATAAAACACATGTATAACGAATGAAATCCGAAAAAAACTTAAAACGAACACTAAAATATTCCAAAGCAAAAGTTGGCAAAAAATAATCAAAGTAATTTTGAAAATTTATTTGAAATAAAAATCCAATTTAAAATCACAATTCGCTGATTAAAATCAATTCGTTTGAATTGTTTGTTGTAAAACACAAAATTTGATTGCATTCAAAATAAATCGCACAAAAAATTTTTTTTTAATTTTAACCCTCAAACGATTTTGAAACGTTTTCTTAACGGTAAACGCGCAGGGTTGATCAGTTTAACTTGATGTTTGTCTGCTGACTATATAAACGCGAGATTCTGACTAGTTCTAATTGAAAAAAATAGAGATTCTCTTTTGGATCCCCCACTCATTTGTATAGATACGAGGGAACACTGGTAGCGTTGGCGACCGTCAATAAATTGTTCTAAATGAGTTGCGTTTCCATCTGGGATGTTATGATTTGGATTATTGGAATATGTTGGTTTGATGCTTCAATGGATAAAAACAAAAATGATGCTCTGATTCGGTGGCTGATGCTGTGTGTATCTGTTCAAAAATTATAAACAAACTTACGCTCATACACATCAATTTGAATTCAAAATATAAATTTTATTTAAATCGAAATCTCTGAAAGGAGAGGAAAATTAAAATAAACAGAACGAAAGATGAAAACATTTGCAATAATGATCATTATTATCTCCGACAGTAGCATCAATTTAATTTACAATATGCGTTCAGAAAAGTTCGAATTCAAGAAGTACCCTACATTAACTAAAGAAGAACAAATGGATTTTAAATGTCGCCTTAAAACTTCTCAAAGCTTATGCATTAAACACATAGACAACAGCAGGCTACGGGCTACAACCTGTCAAAATTAGAATACATGCATTCAAATAGAAATAAATGTTTTAGAGTCGACATGGCTACACGACTACCGACCACCGTTGTAGCTGTAGTCAAAATTAAACTATTTTCTATTTTTGGTGGCGACAATAAAAGATTTAGTGCTGTCAACACCATATAATATTGAAATAAATGAGCGATTTAAACCACTTGACTTTATTTACCACAAATACAATGGGGAGAATTTATGTAAACAATTTACATGCTTATCAAATATTTATATATTTAATGTATATAATAATCCGGTATGTTCTGCAAATCACTTCTACATGATTTTGAAATCACATTAATTTTCTAAGTCGAATTATTCATTGTTCACAAATTATTTTGACAATTTTATAACTCAGTGTACTTAAGATGAAGAAGGTCTAGAAGGTTATTGATAAATGCTAGAGCTACGTAGTTCATGTTATATAAAAGCCCAGTATGTCCTTTATAAAATTCATTATATAAAAGAGCATACGTATATCCATGATATAAGTATAAGGTAATTCCATTGGCTTTACTAAATTTTTAATAAGGATTTTTGAAGTTTGAATTATGTGTATATATTTGAAAAATCGTTGCCACATTTTTACAAAGTATTTGAGGATTTTTTTCATAATGTGTAATGGATATTGAATAATAATTTATTTTGGTAAATTAGAATAAAATAATATACCACAGAATAATAGATCAGAAATAAAGCTAGACTATGATTATATGAATTTATTTTAACTTTAATTAATTCCATCAAAATATAAAATAGGTTACTTGAACCAACGAGGAAGGTATTTTCATTAGAAATCACTTAAAGATTTAGATTTTGATTGTCCAAGTAGTCAGAGCAGTATCTTCGAGGTGTTTTTCTGATTTGATCCTATATTCGTTTTTGAAGTTCTTTAGAACATCCATTCCACCTAAACCCATCAAGGATTTTTTTATAAAGCAGTAAACAAACTTTCTTCATATGGAAATGAGGTGCTGCACCGCTGCAGTAGCGAGCGTCACCGATAAAAGTACTTTAGACTTGAACAAATGATTCAGCAAACTTTTGATAGTCTTTGCTCTCCTGTTTATTGCGAATAGTTTCGGTGATGGTGTATAGAACAGACAAAATAACATGTAAATCAATTTAATCAGCAAATGTGATATTTGTAATTTTAACAGCTACGATACCTGGACAAGTGCTTTATTATTTCCATATTCAAGTTAAAGAATGATGAACATATACCCAATTCATAGAGGCCAATGATATTGCCTCTGGTATTTTGACGTTGTTCTTCTTCAGGCTGTACTTCAGCCAACATCCTTGGGCCACGTAGGGCTTTAGAAGGGTTTATGGCATCTTCTGCTGTTACCATAAATCTTTTAGACTTTTATTTATCTAAATTCAAATTTAATTTCTTTTTTTATATTTAATTTAAATAACAACAATTTTTTCAATAAATTAATAATGAGATGAGAAATCAAAAATACACAAAATTTCAAACAAGTTCAAATATATGGTAGCTTCATTTTTACACAAATGTCAAAATCCTTTAATGTGTCAGATAGTGATTTTTAAATTTAATAATAACAATGGAACTACCGTGTACATATATCTTGCGTATATCTATATTGTTTTAAGATATGCGATTTTTTTTTTAAAGTCGATTGCAGAAATAAGTTTATAGTATATGAGCTCTTAATCCATTATAATGAATATTATATAGAGTATATAAGAATATAAAAGATATTTTTAGTAGCTTTTGTTTGATACCAAAAAAGTTAATATCGGAAATAAACTTCTAAAGTTATACCGAATTATTCTTGAAATTTAAAAAGCCCATAACTCTTAAACTATTAGAGATCACACCAAAATCTTTCTATATTTTTTTTTGTTTTGATATAGACATACCATCAGTTACAGGAAAACCATTGATTTCGTAGGTTAATTAATAAAATGAATTTATGACGTTTTTATCAAAATTTAAATTGTTATTTTGTTCATCTTATAAACGCGCCACTCATAAACAGGTGTTTCGAAATGTAGCTGCCGTCCCCAAAATAATTAAGTAGCTGACTACGAGGCGACGATTGCAGCCAACGACTTTTGTAGTCGGTGTTCGTGTAGCCTGCTGTTGTCTATGTGTTTAATGCATTAGTTTAATATCAGTCATAGACCATAGCTCCCACATAAAAAACTTACGAAAACACAAAAATACAAAAAGAAATGGAGAATTAATTAGTTAGAGCTTTCATATAACCCCGCCTCGGGAATCCCATTAATGCTAATAAATTCAATCCAATTTTAATAGATATGACAATTTAATTAAAAACACAGAAGTTTTATGCATCTATTGGTCAGAATATCAAACTTTATAGGAATAGGTCCATAGCTTTTCATAAAAATTACTCCCTGAAACCACTAAAATACCACAAACGCCAAAATACCACAAATTTATTAAATTATACACAATGACAGCTATGACTACTAATTTTACTTAACGAAAATACCAGCCACAGTTCTTATATATATACCTATATAGCATCTCCTTTTTATACCCACCATCAAAAAGAATGGGGGGTTTATTGAGATTGTCATTCCGTTAGTAATTTCCTTAATATAGGCTCAAAAATCAATCTGAATCCTTATGAAATTCTAAGACGATTGAGTGATGTCCGTCTGTCTGTCTGTCTGTCTGTCTGTCTGTCTGTCTGTCTGTCTGTCTGTCTGTCTGTCTGTTTGTATGTCTGTTGAAATCACGATAACGCCTAAACGAAAGGAGCTAACTCACTGAAACTTAGTAAAACCATTCTTCATCTATGAGAAAATTTTGGTATTGAAATTGGGCAAAATCCGTTAACATTTGTCCATAGCTCCCGTATAACCTCGCCTACGATAATCGCTTATTTGCTAATAAATAACAAACTATAATAGCTATGATGATAAAATTTGGTATATAGAAGTTTTTCATAAGCCGTATACAGCATGTAAAATTTCATCAAAATCGGTTCACATTTAGTTATAGCTCCCATACAAAAAACTTACGGAAACAGCCAAAATTTCACCTAAAATACACTTAAATGCCAATAAATCTAAAACTATAACAGATATAACCACTAAATTTAGTACGAGGTGGTCTTATGTCGGTGTCAACGAGTGTGCAAAATTTTGTCACAATCGGTCACCATTTGACCATAGCTCCCATATAAAAAACTTACGGAAACACAAAAATACAAAAAGAAATGGGGGTTTATGTCCGTCTTTCCGTCAGATAAAAGCGCGATAGCGCCTTAACTAAAAGGGTTACAGCAACAAAATTTTACAAAAGGAAGTCTTATGTAAATGCCAGCCAGTGTGCAAAATTTTGTTATAATCGGTCACTATTTGACTATAGCTCCCATATAAAAAACTTACGGAAACGCAAAAATACAAAAAGAAAAGACGGTTTATGTCCGTCTTTCCGTCAGAGAAAAGCGCGAAAGTATTTTCGATATGTTATAGAAAAATGGGTAAAATTGGTTCATATTAAGTTAGAGCTCCCATATAACCCTGCCCCGGGAATCACATTTATGCTGATAAATCGAATAAAATTGTAAAATCTATGACTACTAAATTTGGGACAGAGAAGTTTTATGCAACTTTCAGTCAGTATGTCAAATTTTATAGGAATCGGTCCATTTTTGACCATAGCTTTCATATAAAAACCGCTCCCGGTAACCACTAAAATGCCACAAACGCCAGTTAAAAGCTATTAAATTATAAACTATGTCAGCTGTGGCCACTAAATTTTGCACAAATAAACTTTATACTAATACCAGCCAGTATATTAAATTTTGTGACAATCGGTCGACATTTGGCTGTAGTTCTTATATATATAACATCCCCTTTTTATACCCACCATCAAAAAGAATGGGGGGTATATTGAGATTGTCATTCCGTTTGTAATTTCCTTAATATTGGTTCAAAAATCAAAAACGATATATATTCTGAATCCTTATGAAATTCTAAGACGATTGAGCTATATCCGTCTGTCTGTCTGTCTGTTGAAATCACGATAACGTCTAAATGAAAAGAGCTAGCTAACTGAAACTTAGCAAAAACATTCTTTATCTATGAGAAAATTTTGGTATTGAAATTGGGCAAAATCGGTTAGCATTTGGCCATAGCTCCCGTATAACCTCGTCTAGGCTAATCGCTTATTTGCTAATAAATGACAAATTATGACAGTTATGATGACAAAATTTGGTATCTAGAAGTTTTAGATAAGCACTAGGCAGCATATAAAATTTCATTGAAATCGGTTCACATTTAGCCATAGCTCCCATACAAAAAACTTACGAAAACAGGCTAAATTTCACCCAAAATACACTTAAATGCCAATAAATCTAAAAGTATAACAGATATAACCACTAAATTTGGCACAAGAAAGTCTTATATCAATGCCAGCCAGTGTGCAAAATTTTGTCACAATCGGTCACTATTTGACCTAGCTCCCATATAAAAAACTTACGAAAACACAAAAATTCAAAAAGAAAAGGGGATTAATGTCCGTCTGTCCGTCAGATAAAATCGTGATAGCTCCTTAACTATAAGAGCTAGTAAGACTAAATTAAGCACAAGGAAGTCTTATGTCAATGCCAGCCAGTGTGCAAAATTTCGTCACAATCGGTCACCATTTGACCATAGCTCCCATATAAAAAACTTATGGAAACACAAAAATACATAAAGAAAAGGTTGTTTATGTCCGTCTGTTCGTCAGATAAAAGCACGATAGCGCCTTAACGAAAAGAGCTAGAGGGACAAAATTTTACAAAAGTATTTTGGATATCTTGAAAAAGATGTGTGTTGAAAATGGACAAAATCGGTTCAAATTTAGTTAGAGCTCCCATATAACCCCGCCCCGGGAAACACATTAATGCTGATAAATTGAATACAATTGTAATAGCTATGACGATTAAATTTAAAATAGGGAAGTTTTATGCAATTTTTGATCAGTTTATCAAATTTTATAGGAATCAGTCCATATTTGACTTTAGCTTTCATGTGAAAAACACTCACGGAAACCAAAAATTTTAGCAAAGGCCAGTTAAAAGCTATTAAATTAGAAACTATGATAGCTATGGTCACTAAATTTTGCAATAATAAGCTCTCTATATATACCAGCCAGTGTGTAAAATTTTGTTATAATCGGTCAACATTTGGCTATAATTCTTATATATATAACATCCCCTTTTTATATCTACAATCAAAAAGATTTGGAGGTACATTCATTATATTAAGATTGCACCTATGAAATTATATAGGCATCAATCAATGTTCAGCCCAGACTTTATATATGATGAATGCATTAGGAACTCATAACGAAATATATGGACCTGTCGTATTACTATTAACGTGTTTAGCCTAACTACGTATTAAGCACAACGAAAAGTATTTAACAACTTATTAATGTAAAACTATACCTGGTTATGAGACCGAATTTTAATCAAAGTAAATACTGGGGAAACCACTAAAATATTTTTGAATGTTGAACTATAAAGCTACGGAAACCTAATTTAGTCCAAAGGTTTTACCAACAATACCAAATAGCTTAGCAATTTTTCCAGTTTTGGTGCAGATTTTGAATTAGCTGCACCCTTGTAGATACATGAGATATGTTTCTAAATTTAACACAACTTGATGGTGGGTATATAAGATTCGGCACAGCCGAATATAACACTCTTACTTGTTATATCTACAATCAAAAAGATTTAGAGGTACATTCAGTATATTAAGATTGCATCTACGAAATTAGATAGCTATCAATCAATGTTAGGTCCAGACTTTATACACGGTAGATGCATTGGGTGCTCCTTACAAAATATATGAACCTGCCGTGTTGCTATCAACATGTTTATGGCACAATGAAACAACTTATTAATGTAAAACTGTATTCGGTTACGGAACAGCATTTTGTCCAAGGTAAATACTAGGGAATAAGTGGTTTACTTTTTAATGATGAACTATAGTAACTATACCACTGCAACCGAATTGAGTCCAAATATATTACTAACAATACCACATTTGGTCAACATTTTGAATTAGCTGCTTTCTCGTACAACTTGATGGTGGGTATACAAGATTCGGCACAGCCGAATATAACACTCTTACTTGCTCTTAATTGACGTTGTTCTAGTTATTAATTCGTATTTGATAGATATACTCCAGACAAGGAGTTTAACTACTAAATCTGCGCTCACAGACAATAACAGCCGAAAACGACATACATGAAATAGGGCATCACCAGTGTCAGTATTTCCTACAACTCATTTCAGTTTTCATCATAATGACGATCATGATCATATAAGACGGTCTGTTTATAATAAAAATCTATTATAAACTTTAATTAAATTTGAGTGAATTTATTTTCATCCCCCCATACGACTCAATTTAAAAGTGAAATTTATGAGTAAAATTCTTAAGAGAAATTTTTCAATAATTCTCTTTACTCTTTTTAAAATTTTGAGTGTAAACTAAATACATGGGATTTTTTAACATTTTAAGGGAAATTTTATTTTATTACAGAAATGTTCTATATTCTATAGCCTTAACAGCAGGTAGTTTTTCTTCTGCGGACTCATTTTATTTAATCTTTTAAAATATTCAAAAAAATTTCCATATTTGTAGGCGTTTGCAAAAAATCCCCAAAACATTTTGAAAAACTAAAACAACAGATAAATGAAAACATTTACAATACGCCTTTTCCAGATCTTTTCTTTCAAAATCTAAAAGTGAAGACGACATTGAAAGAATTTGTAAATCTAATCCCGAAAAGGAGTTAATCCTATTTAAGTAGTTTTTTTGAATCTAAGTCCAATGGTATTTAAAAAGAATTATTACTTATGTATATTTTCTATAGATGGGAAAATTGTTTTCTGACATATGACGATCTGCGTTCATATTTGCGTTGGGAAAATTTATGGGCAATCATTGGAAAACTTCATGGTTTTATAGAGCATTATTATTTCTTTAGTTTGTTGTGCATTAGAAATTAATTAAATTTAATTATTTAATGAAAGCTTCAATTAATTGATTGTTAATTAATGTTGACATTACATGGTCATGAGAATTTCTTAATAATATTTGATTGTTGTTTAGAAAATATGTAATTTTTATAAAAAATCGAAATTTCATCATCTTAATATCGTGTTATATGTATTTAGGAAATATGAGCAGCGTTACCGCTGACAAATTTGAAAAAGTCGCAAAAAAAGTCGCTTTTAAAAAGAAAAGTCGCACAAAAAGTCGCGCTCAACAAAAAAAAGTCGCACATGTTTTTTTATAACATTTTTTCTTAAACAATAAACAAAAAACCATAAAACAATTCGTACTTGAAAAGATATTATATATAGGCAGAAATCAAACAGTTTTAATTCCTAAGAAACCGACTTTTAACTCGAATAATTTTTGTACTCTAAGGTGTACGGAAAATCTAATTACAGATTTGAACTCCTAAGACTTCAGGTAAATTGAACACAAAATTTTAGTAGCGCAAGTTTGCACTTCTTAGGTGTAAATGACGAAACGAAAATTTAAATTTCTTAAAATTTAACACCTGAAACCAAAAGCGCCAGAAAAATAATTTTTTGCTAAAATTTTATGAAGATTTTAAAAATCGTGCAAAAAAGTATATATTCCCAGCAAAACTTTGGTAATGGCAAGTACTCTGATAACTGGTTACCTTGTAACGACTACAACATACCATCCGAATAAATAATAAATTATTACAGAAGTACTTATTTGTAATTAAGATGGTAATTTAAACTGAATGGCCCCAGTTCAAATCCCACCAAGGTCAACAATTTTTTTTAGTTTTTTTTTTTATTAGAAGAGTCTTTTTAAATGATTTTTGAATATAAGAATTTAAATATTACCTTCTGTAAAAAAAAAAAATTGGAAAACTAACTCACGGTAATGAAAAAATACCATCATGAGTCAATTTTGATTATGTAAGGGATGTTGGATACCAAACACGATTCAAATAGGTCTTAACTTGGTAAGCCCAACTTATCTGGGTCATCCTTCATTCGCGCAAGATCGAAATCCATGGAATTCTAAAATATGCTCGGACTTTGACCTTAACAGGTTGTAACATTTAAGTAAGTAAGAGTCAATCTTATGTAAAAACTTATACAAAAAAGAAGATTTAAATTGTTTAAGTTTTAAAATAATTTTTAAAAAGTTTTAAAATAACTACAAAAACTCGTATAAAAATATTTTTCCAAAAATTACAACAAAGCAAAAAAAAGCAGGAAAAAACAATGTTATTTTCACATGATTTTGGATCTAAAAATAAAAATTGTTTATATTAATTATAAGCTGCTAAGTTTTCAACATATGAAGTAGCTCGGTGGAAGAGTCTCTGCCTAGCAGTCGGAGGGTCTGGGTTCGAGCCCCCATGGGATCATAAAAAAAATTTTGTATTTCGTTTAAAAATATATGTTTTTAATAAAACAACAACAAAAAAGTTGTTGCTGTTGTTGTTGTTGCTTTCAAATTGCTTACCCAAGTCATTACTTTTCTGCAATTGGTAAGTACTTGCCTCCAATGACATCCCCATGTTAATGTAATGACTTGAACAGCGAATGAGTAAGTAGTTCGTGTTCAATAGTTTAACTGTTTAACTCATTATTTGGTAATGAAAAGTTTTACTGGGTTGCTTTTAATGGTTTTAGATAACAAACTGAGACCAAATCATATAAAAGGTATGAAAAAGATGTAATTTATAGCCGATTTGCATTAAAAGTTTGCCAAAAATACCATTATAAGCTGAGACCGCAAAGGCTTTATCTAAAAACATTTTACTGAAGCACATTGCGAATTGAGCACAAAATTGGTCAGGAATGGTGTTAAAAACTTTCTGCATCTTCGAAGAGCTTCATCGTCTTCTGACTCTGAACTTGATTGTATTTTAAGTGGTGTTTCACCTGCTTAGTTTCATTAATACCCATTCTTTTTGCTCGAACTATAAATGTAAAATATTAATGAAATAATGACAAACGAACAAAACTAATATTTTTGTACGTAACTATGCGGGAGTTGTCGAGATATCGGCTCTGCCGCCAAAATTTCTTTGTTTTAGTTTTTTATTGTACAAAAAGATTTTTCAAAGTGATGCTATTTATACTTAAGTTAAAATCATTTAAGGGAATTTTAGTTGAGATATTGAATATGGGCTAAAAATAAAAATTTTAAACAATTTTGTAAAAAGGTGTCAAAAGTCGCACACAATTCAAAAAAGTAGCAAAAATGGGCCATGGAAGAAAAGTCGCAGGTCACCTGAAAAAGTCGCAAATTGCGACTTTAGTCGCATAACGGTAACGCTGAATATGAGTACTTTTGTGTTATAACTAATGTCTAAATTTTGGTGTTATTTAACCAAAGAGTTCGACAGTGTCTCATGATTAATTTCTATTAAAACTAATTTATGTTTGTGTCATTATCGGTAACAACTTCTCTTATCTTAGTCTGGGATCGCTTTATAAGAGTTGTTTTATATGTATTATCATCCAAGATTTATTTTGAGGTACCGCTTTCCGTTCCGCTTTCCGTACCGTTCTTTCTTCCATTTGTTTTGACCAACTTTCAGGGATTGACTACTCCTCATGCGTTGCATTGATATAGAACTTGCAACATTCGATTTACACTTTTAAATGTCATTAATGAGCGAATTATTTCTGCGCAAAGTTTATTCCAAATTTTATTCTTATATTTCGTAATTGCAGATGATAGCAAAATCACTCGTAACAAAGACTTCCATACATTGATTTTAAAGTCGTTTTAAAAGGTCCGATAAAAAGAGTATACCGCGTTTACTCTAATTCAGAAATAGGGGAGAAGTGACTAACAAAATGGAAAACCTTTTTGTAAAGTGGTGGATCTCTACTGAATGTTCTTTTTCGGATCATTGCTTGATGTCCTTCGCTGTGAATTTCGATAAGGTTTAATAAGATCCCTTAAGGAATCCCAGAAAAACCAACTGGAAAAAATTAAGTAGGCTTTTGGACGCCAAGAGGGAGAATGTTTCCCTGGCGATTTTTTCTTGGTGTGACTTCTCAGTGAAAGCTATATGGGCAGTTATCATGAGAGCTACCCACTTACCTTCCCTGACAAATAAAAACAGCCTAGATGGTGGTCTAAGGAACTTAAAGATCTCCTCTTTAATGAAGCCAAACTCACTCGCTTAGTAAGAATTGGTCAAATTATAGAGTGATGTATAACTAGGAGATCTCTTTTCCTGGGCCAGGGACTGGGAGTCAACCCTAAAAACAGTGAGTTAGTTTAATTCATCAGGAAATATAAGATAGTTACAGTCAACTCGCGAAAACGTGAACACTCGAAAGTGTGAACGTCCCAGAAACGTGAACAAATTTATTTTTCCATAGAGTATTCTAAAACGTGAACAAAAGCTGAAGGCTCTAAAACGTGAACACTTTTTTTCTTACTATTGTTTTTTAATTTGTTTTGAAATAGGGAAATCCCCGGAATAAAAGATCATTTGCTTTTTTACTTATGTTAAACCTATGCTTCGTTAGTTTATGCGTTTACTTGTTAGTTGCTTTTCGACATTGCTACGTAGATGTTGCAAGTGATTAAAAACAAATATAGTTTGTGAAAGTGAAAAATGCCATTAAAAAAACCTAAAGTGTTAACTTTAAAGGATAAAGTTGATAATTTTGAATTACTGAAAAAGTGTTATAGTGTCAGTGGCTTGACAAGAAAATATGGAGTTGCCAAAGGTACAATTTCTTCCATTAAAAAGAAAAAATGGGAAATTACTAATCGAGTAAATAATACACTTTATGGCACTGGAAAGCGTAAAACATTACGTGCAGCTGAGCTTCCGAGAATGGAAAAATGTCTTTATAAATGGTTCCTTCACATGCGAAATAAAAAACTGCCAGTAAGTGGAATGATGTTAAAAACGAAAGCTTTAGAAATTCACGATCAGATTAAAGAAACGGATCGTGGTTTTAACGAGAGCAAAAATTGAAGAACTCTCTCTTTGTGAAGATCAGCTCTATAATGCTGACGAATCAGGATTATATTGGAAGCAGTTGCCAGAAAAAATATATGTGTCGTCGTTGGAGAGAGGTGCTCCAGGTGCAAAGATGGAGAAACAACGGTTAACTTTCATGGGCTGCTCAAATACGTCGGGAGCTCACAAACTTAAGCTTTTAGTAATTGAAAAATCTAAAAATCCACGAAGTTTCAAAAACTTCACTTGTCCAGTGAATTACAAATTTTCAAAGTCAGCATGGATGACATGTAAAATTTTTTATGACTGGTTCCATCAATGTTTTGTTAAAGAGGTAAATTTGAAATGACAATTTAAAAACTAAAAATCTCAATAATTTTTTGTTTAGGTTACTGAGTTCTTGACTAAGAAGGGGCTACCAATCAAAGCCATTCTATTAATAGACAATGCTCCTTCACATCCACCTGAATTCCAATTGATTTCTGATGACGGATCCATTTGTGCAATGCTTTTGCCTCCCAACGTCACATCTTTAATTCAGCCCATAGACCAAAATGTTTTTAAAATAACAAAACTGAATTATAGAAAAAGTCTCTTGGCATTAGTTGTTGGAAAACAAACAGAATTGTTAGATTCTATTAAGATGTTGACTATAAAAGACGCAATTATTCTTTTGGACTTAGCATGGAGTAGAATTACCCAACAAATTTTAAACAAAAGTTGGAAAAATGTTTTGAACTTAATCTCGGACGAAGATGACCCCGATGATAATATTCCCTTGAGTGTTTTAAGAGAAAGGATATCTCCTCCAGAAATTAGACAGCTAGAAAATAGTGCAGTTCTCCTTCTTCACTCGCTAAATTCACAGGTTTGTTTTATTATGGTTTCATAGTTTTTAGAGAATTTAACACGAATTTAATTACAGCTCGATGTTACCCTTTCGATGGTGCAGTGTTGGAACAACAATCCTGAAGAAAACTGCACAGAAGCAGGAGGTATTGAAATTCTGGATGAGACCGACGATGATGATGATTCGATTATATTCCAACCAGAAGTTAGAATTAAATCCACGGAAGCTGCAGAAGCTTTGGATAAGATTTTAATATGGGCTGAAAACGAGATGGTAGACCAAAGTGACATTAGAGTGCTGAGAAACCTTAAAGAAAAAGCTCTTTTAAAGGTGGAAAAAGAAAAAACTTAGTTCTGCTGTACTTTTTGTGTTTATGTTTATAAAAAATGAATTTCTTGTTTACTTTATTTTATTTAACATATTTTTTTTTGTTATTTATCGAGTGCAAAATTAACTGAATATATTGCATTTTAGTTTTTGTTATTAAAGATTAATAAAAAATTTAATTTAAAATACTATTGAGCATTTTTACTACCTTTGCAGGAGCTCAGTAGGTAAGAACTAGGGCTTAAGACCAATGGTAGTATACTGGATTTGCACCACTATAGTAAGACCGGTTCTAATGTACGGTTGTGGAGTATGGTGGGAAGCGGTAAACAAGGTTTCTGGTTTCGGGTTAGGGTCACCTTTATCTGACTACTTTTGATCAGTTCCGTACCAGATGTCGTTATTCCAGATAGAGTCAGCTGGGAGAACTGCCAATCGCTCTTTGAGGGGATCTCGATCTGCACAGGCGGCTCTAAAATGGATATGGATAAAGGAGCAAAATATAAGGAAATCGTACCATCTTGAGAGCCACTGAGCTTATCTCATACAATATACCTAAGGATAGTGAGGTGACTTCATCGATAGTCAGGCTGCACTAAAAGCCCTGAAAACATGCAGCATCACCTTCAAATTAGTTAAGTCATGTAGACTTTGCTGTGTTCCTGGTCATTGAGACATCGAAGGTAATGAAAGTGCGGACGAAGTCATAAGGCAAGGCTCGAGACAGGAACTGATATTCGCAGTGATAGAAAGTCTTTGATTGGTGATTAAACAGAAAATAAATCGCATAACTTGGCCACTTGTATAATCTGCCTTATTACGGTTATCGAAAATACAACTGTCGTAGTCGAAGTCGTATATTCGACAACCGTAATAAGGCTGAATATCTAGGACCTTATGGCCCGATCTAAATATACGCAAAAGAAGTTTTTTCTAGGTCTTGACAGAACTAGTCTAAGTGCACAGGTATTCTAACTGGCCATTGCGCCCTAAATTCAAAGCTAAATAGGTGGAATGAAGCAATCCAGGACATTTGTAGACGGGATTCGTCCGAAATGGTTGAGCTAAGAGATGTTGTAGGTTTTATAGTTTGACTTAGATGACTTAGATAGGTCTCTTTCCCTATGGTAACGCCAAAGCTATCTCTTCTTCTATCTTACTACCTTGCTACTTTTTTCATTCTATTCTACTACCATTTCTTTTCTATCGACTTTTCTGCTATCCCCCTCTCTTCTATCAGAAAGGATCACAATAACCCAATGGTCTCTTTGTATTATAGAGTCTTTGCTCATGCTCATTTAGTAACAGATCAATCCTTTTTGAGATTATGGCCAACAGGCGGAACATGACATTTGATTTTGAAACAAAAAAATGTTCCAGCATTGTCCGTCATACGGTATGACAAACAATGCTGCAACATTACAAAAATAAATATCTGAAATTATACTTGTTAAAAACAGGAATTGGAGAGGTGAAAGAGGATAAGGAATTTCTTAATATCGTTCACGGCTCACTAACTTACATCTGATAGAATTATACCTTTAACCACCTTTTATAAAGGTTTTGTGCCTCAGGACAAAAGAAGTTGTGAATTTCGTCAAATGGTGATGGTATGGCAACAAACACAAAACATACGAATGCAGTGGACTAGAATCGTCCCAAATTGTAGGTTCCCGTAAATTTTAATCCAATAATTAGCTTCATCTTTAAAGATTTATGAAAGTCAAGTTTTTACGTGGACACAGGCCTACCCCAACATGCATCCATACCGGGTGATAAAATACGTCCACCAGCGCACGGATATACATCCGTACTAATGCAAAACCATCTTTTTTGGACAGGGTTTCCCCTTTGGTGGGGCGAAGCCGATATCAATTCCTTCCGATCTATGCAGCACAGAACCGGTTGAATGCAACTCCGTTACGTTCTACTGCGATATTCAACACCAAGAATACCAGAAGGGACGAGCCAGCCCCCAAGGAAGCCCTTACACCCAAATTGTATTACTCCCTAGCACTCACAGAACGCAATCTTCTCATATAAAACAACACTAATACATATTCAGTCACACATCTCACTCTATTCTGTTTGTCAAGCATCTCAGTCACATCTTAACCGTTCTCACTTCTAAATATCCCAGCATTCTAGGTCCCCTATATCCGAGTAATACAAGCATTTAAACAACACATCCTCCTCATCCCCGAAATCAACTCAGCACAATCATTCAACGTACGTTTAGGAAAAAATTTATTAAGGGAGCCATTCCCGGCAATTAAGGTCAGTTGTCAACTGCTCCAGAGCGCGTTCAGCAGACACACGGCGCCCAGTGGTATTTCTTCATACATTAAAGTGGAAAAAATAAAGGGTGGTCTAATTGTAAGGGCCGATGTCGAATGTGAACCACACCTAAACGCCAAGTTTTTTTCAGAATTTTATTTGACATTTCTCTATTTCAGACTTACTCAATTTGAACCACAGAAAGATACACAATCCAACAACGTGTTAAAGTTATCCAGACTTATTATAAAAATGGGCGTTCAAATCAAAATGCATATCGTGATTTTTTGGTAAATTTGATCATCCAAATGTGCGCACAATTGCAAAAATCGTGGAAAAATTCGAGCAAATCGGGTCTGTAGAAGATGTGAGAACACCAGTGCATGCTCGTACAGCTCGTGCTGCAGAAAATATTGCTGCTGTTCGCGATAGTGTGGCTGAAGAGCCGTCCACCTCAACTCGTCGTCGTGCCCAACAATTGCACCTCTCACGCTCTTCGTTGATGAACATTATGCATAAAGACTTGCATTTACACGATTACAAGGTGCAATTGGCTCAAGAACTAAAGCCTCTTGACCATTCCAAATATCGTGAATGGGTAGAATGGTGACAAGAAATGGCAACAGTGGATGATCAATTTTCGAAGAAAATCATCTTCAGTGATGAGGCACATTTTTACCTCAGTGGATTCGTCAATAAACAGAATTGCCGCATTTGTGCGAATGAGAATCCAAGAGTGATTGTCGAAAAACCAATGCACCCACAAAGAGTGACTGTTTGGTGTGGTTTATGGGCTGGCGGCATCATCGGGCCGTATTTTTTCCAAAATGAGGCTGGTCAGGCAGTTACTGTGAATGGTGTTCGCTATCGTGAGATGATAACGAACTTTTTATGGCCCGAATTGGAAGATATGGATGTGGACGATATGTGGTTTCAGCAGGACGGTGTCACTTGCCACACAGCTAACGAAACAATGGCTCTTTTGCGCAACAAATTCAATGGCTGTGTTATCTCACGTAATGGCGATGTCAATTGGCCGCTAAGATCATGTGATTTGACAACGTTGGACTTTTTTCTTTGGGGTTATTTGAAAGAAAAGGTGTACGTCGATAAGCCAGCAACAATTCAAGAGCTAAAGGATGAGATAATTCGGCACATTAACGGCATAGAACCTTCATTATGCCTCAGGGTCATCGAAAATTTGGACCATTGGATGGAGGTGTGCCGCCGTGGTCGCATCACCCATTTGGCCGATATTTTATTCCATACATAATCGAGTAGTACCAATATATCATAATAAAATAAAATTGCAATAATTTCCTAAATAGTTTGTGTTTTATTCAAAATCAACATCGGCACTTAAAATTTAACCAACCGATAGAAGAAATAATCCTACAATGATGAAATTTTGTATACTTGTTCAGTTTTATATAGACAAAAAATAACCCATTTTTCCCCGTACAAATGGGCTCTTAAACTTTGGACTCGATGTGCGCCCATAGAACGTTGTCCGATTTGGCTAAAATTTTCAGATCTAAACTTTTAGACCTAGTGTCACAATATTCCGTAGAAAAACATTTGAAATCAAGGAAAAAAAATTTCCTGTCCGCAAATGAGGTAAGAACGGATAAAAAGGGTTAAAAAACTAAAACGTTGTATTTCCTTAAGTAATAGGTAAAGAAACAAAATTTACACTTTGAACAACTATAAAAATAAGCGGACACGTACTTTTTTGAAACTATGCCCATAGGAGGTAAAAAAGGGTAAAATTTCTGTTTTTGGTACATTTTTTAAACCACTCTTATCTTTTGAATCAAAAAATATGGAAAGAAACTTTGTACTGCAATCAATTGATGTTAAAAAATATTGAACACATATTTGGTACTTTTTTGATTTCGGCTGACGAAATGGGTAAAAAGGGATAAAATGATAACTTTACAACGCATAAAGTAATATGAATAGGGACAATATATTAACTGTTTTTTTTTTGTAGGAACAATATGTTAGCTGTTTTTTTTTTTTTTTTTTGTAAAATGTACCGAATTCAATTAGTTCAAAGAAGTACTAAATATGTATATATTTAGTATTTATAAACTTTTTGAAATTAGGGGATAAAAACGGCAACAAAATTAGTAATCTTATAACTTTTAAACAAATGAATGTTTGTCTGTACATATGTATGTTCTTTATAGAAAAGTATGCATTTGATCATATTATGCTTTTTAGCGAAGTTGTAGCGCATGAGCCGAAAAAGGTTTTTAAGTTGTTAAGACTAATTGCCGTCAGGTGGCACCACTTAAAATGAACAAAATCGTAAACTATGATCTTTAGCAAAGTTGTTGCCAATGAGCCGGCGAAGATTTTTTAGTTAGTATGAACAATTTCCGACAGGTGGCGCCACTGAAATTTACTCAAAGTGAATTAAACCGTAAGTTGTGCATTTGATCATGCTATGATCCTTAGCAAAATTGTTACGCATGAGCAGACAAAGGGTTCTAAATTGGCATGAAAAATGACCGACAGGTGGCGCCACTAAAATTACTCAAAATAAATTAAATCGTAAACTGTGTATATTATCATGCTATGATATTTACCAAATTCGTTATACGTGATCCGACGAAGGTTTCTTAGTTGAAATGACCAATTTCCGACAGACGGAGCCACCGAAAATTACTAAAAATGAATTAAATCGTAAACTGTGCATTTGATCAGGCTATAATCTTGGCAAAGTTGTTGCGCATGAGTCAACGGAGGTTTCTAAGTTGGTGTGACACAATTTTCAAAATTATCATGCGGGTACATTTCCTCGGTGCTGGAAGGTTGCTAATGTTACGCCAATCCCTAAAAAGGGTGAGGCTAAAAACCCTGAAAATTACCGCCCAATTGCAATTTGTTCTGCACTCTCCAAAGTTTTGGAGAGTATGGTAAATCACCATCTTGTTAAATATCTAGAGTTTAACAACCTACTAAGCGACCGCCAGTATGGGTTCCGTAGGGGCCGCTCTACGGGAGATCTGCTAGCCTTCCTATCGGAAAAATGGTGTCAATCAATACACCGTTTTGGCGAAAGTAAAGTTGTGGCTCTAGATATTTCCTAGGCGTTTGATAGAGTGTGGCACGGAGCACTTCTATCAAAACTTATTGCCTTTGGTGTCGGTAATAACTTCTCTCGGTTTATATCGAGCTTCCTCAGAGATCGCACTATACGAGTTGTTATAGATGGGTTCTCCTCAAACGAGTTCAAGATTAATTCAGGGGTACCGCAAGGTTCTGTTCTTTCTCCTACTCTATTTCTTATCTTTATAAATGACCTTCTTCGTCAAACTTCCAATCCTATCTACTCTTTTGCAGATAATAGTAACATTTGCCATTCATATTCATTCAATCGTAGGCCAAGCCTCCTTGAGGTTGACTCTATGAGACAAAACATGAATGAATCATTAAACCGCGATTTAGAAACAATTTCAGAATGGGGTCGTGCGAATAGAGTTCATTTTAATGCGCGGAAATCTCAATGTTGTATGCTTACGCATAAACGCACGGCAAACCATGTTACTTCATCTGTATTAATGGGTGGTGTACATATTGAGGAATCAGATGCTCTTGATGTTCTAGGCATGAGAATACAATGTGATGTCCGTTGGACAAAGCATATCTTTCAAGTGTCGAAAGAAGCATTCAAGTGCCTCGGTTTTCTGAAACGGTGTAAGAGATACTTCACTTCTTCTGATCTCCTTACTATTTACACCACCTACATCCGACTGAAAATGGAATACAACTCTCATGTATGGGCCGGTGCTTCAAAGTCTATTTTGGAGCTTCTCGACAGAGTGCAAGAGAGGGCTAAAGTGCTCATCGGTGACAGTAGGGTATCCAACTCTATTGATTCACTGGACCACCGTCGCACTGTGGGTTGTGTCTCACTGTTCTATCGTTACAACTTTGGAATGTGCTCCAACGAAATCAGGGAACTTGTTCCCGAAACTCGAACTTTTTTACGCAACACACGTCATTCTGCAAGAGCACATTCCTTTGTGGTCGATTGGCCGGTAGACCGAACAACACACTACAGAGAAAATTCGTTCATTAGTCGTACAGTTCGTATGTGGAATTCGCTTCCCGCAGAAATTTTTCCAGCCAGTTGCAATATAGGTAAATTCAAATCAAATGTCCACAAACACTACTCCATCTATCCTCCTTCCCATAACCTATTTTCCTAGTTCCAACACAATGCATCGCATAAGAAGGGGTCATCCCCTGAGTGCTGGTCCTAAATTAAAAAAAAAAAAGCGGCTGACTGATTCTTGGAGACCTAAAACACAGCTTTTGGGCAAAGCATGGCAACTTCGGAGATCAATACCCCGTAAAACAGTTGAGATTCTTTGAATCAAATATGATTTAATTTTATTTTTAATGTTTACACTTAAATCTGGGACAATAAGTTGTCACAATGAAGGTAATACAATTTTACTTTGCCCACCAACGAGTATAATTATGTGTAATTTTCAAGGTAGCTGTTTTAAGTAATACTACCTTATAATCTTCAAAAGCTTTAAAAATCTTAATGATCATATTGGCTATAAAACTATGATCTTGCACTGAACTTAATCTGTTACTAAATATAACTTAAAATATTTTTGAAAATCATTAAAAATACATAAAATATATTGAAGTTGCAGTAGAAAATAATTAAAATTTTATGACACCTTTCGAAAATGAACTGTTAAATCCACCAAAAAAAAATATAATCTTATAAAGAAATAACTACTGGAATTTTTATAGGTTTCTTTTAAAGTTCGAAAAATGTCACTGATCATAAATCAGGATCACTGAAATAAAGATCAAGGGGATTTTATAAAAAAGTCTTAAAAAAAACTGTTGTCTAACAAACGAAAGTGAAAATATCCACAAATCCCTCAAATGAAATATAGCCGGGAGATATTGAGTGATTTTTTTTAAGTAATAAAATTTTAGATTAAAAAGATTAAAGGTTTAAATCCGAAATGGAAGAAGAAAATTTGAAGCTAAATAAAATTAGAATTAAGTCATTGTATAATGGGGAGTGTCAAAATACTGAGCGTTATAAATTTAGAAAGATGGCCTAAGACCATAATAAAGATAAATTTCAATTAATATTAAAATGAATCTAAAGTAGACCAAACATCGAAAATTGATAATGAGGGCCACACAAATAAATAAAAAATACTACCAACTCCGGTTGAGCTGCGTGTTCGTGTTAACATAAAACGATGACCACCGGAAGACAATAAATGCTGGTGGTCGTTGTCTATATTATAATTATTATTATTTTGGTTTAGATTGTTGTAACATTTGTTTTGTTTTGAATGTTTAAATTAAAATCAATAAATAAAGTTATTTTAACCCTTAAAGGGTATGGTATACGCTTGGAGTAATTTTTTTACTTTTAGTCATATTTAAAATTAAAATGAAGATCTGGATAAATTTGAATGTAAAAGTTAATGAATTACACAGGGCAACAGCAAAAATATTGTGAACCGCCGCACAGTGGTTTACGGACGCTTTTTTTTGGAAATAATTCTGTAACTTTTGAACGACTGGAGATATTTAAATGAAATTTGGCATGGTGATAGTCAAGGAGTATTCGAGTTGGTTTTTGGCCCATGAGGGGTCGGGAGAGTGATTGATGGACCTTCAAAGTTGGTCACCTCGGGTGTCCGACTTTTTTAAAAATTCGCCAAAAATCCATTTATGAATGGATTGAAAAGAAATTTTAAACTTAAGTTCTCCTTCAGAAGGTCTACAAAAAATACGCTTACATGTTTAGGTTATCTCCTTTGGGTTTCGAGATATTTGGATAAAAAGGAATTTTTGGGTTGATTTTTTACTTATTTTTTTAAGCTTTTTTTGATCTGGTGGACGCATCTGAAGATCAAAAATTTTTTAAGAATATTCTTTAAAATTGTAATAAAATTCTAAATAATTTTTGTGCAAGTTAGTTATAGATATCTTCTTTCGTTTAAAAATTAAAAATATTTAAATTTGAAACTTAAAAAAAATTTCGCTTTTTTTTTAATTTTTCCCTAAAAGATAGCTATATTTTTTCACTAATAAAAAAATATTTTCTTAAGAAACATAAAACTATTTTTAAAGTTTAATTTTAATTTTTTTAAGAAGTTTTCGAATACGTAAAAATCTTTTAGATCGGACCCAATTGAGGAAAGTTATACGCCCCAAATGTTTTATATACCCGAGGTAGTCAACTTTGGCCCACTGTAGAGCCCACTGTGCTACTGACAAATGCGTTCTTAAACATTGATCTAAAAGCCTCACACCTCTTCTATTGACGTTCCAAATTTTGTCAGAATCCGTCTAGTAGTTTAGAAATTGCAGAGTTAATACCCCTGTGCACCATTAACTTTATTTGCACACATTACTCTCCAATACTCCAATATTTAGCTTAAAAATGCTATGGGAGGCAAAGTTTTCAGAGCTTTTAAAGGCTATGTATTAAAGCTTGATACACGTGTTTAGTATCATTGAATCGGGAAAGTGCAGGAGATGAGCACCAATTAAAAATCTTTTTTAAGTGAGGTAATATTTTTACACGTTGTATCGTAAAACAAAAAAATATTATTTTTCTACTTTTAGAAGGAACATAATTTTAATTTTTGATATTTTGTAGAAATAACATAGATGAAGATATCACAATGAAAATTTGTAGTAATGTAGACCAATAAGATCTAAAAGCAATAGACTAAAAAAAAATTCCCAATTTTAACTAAAAAATTCCCCAATTCCCAACTCGGGAAAGAAGGGTTTTTAAAAAATTAGTTTTTAAACAAAAATGACAACACTGACTCTATTTGCAGCTCGTTTCAGAAAAAGCTTTTCCAATCAATAACAGATATATTAGAAAATATGGACATTATTATTTTTTTCAAATCGGTGCTTTGCCTTTTGAGAAATTTTTATTAAAACCAAAATTTTTTTTACAAATTGGCATTTTTTGGAGAGGGCATGTGCGAGGACCAAAAGTCCAATTAGCAAGAAATTTGTTTTATACGCATTCTCATTATGTTTTCTTTAAAAAACTTTAAAAATATTTTTATGTTTCTTAAGAAAATATTTTTTATTAGTGAAAAAATATAGCTATCTTTTAGGGAAAAACTAAAAAAAAGCGAAATTTTTTTTAAGTTTCAACTTTAAATATTTTTAACTTTTAAACGAAAGAAGATATCTATAACTAACTTGCACAAACATTATTTAGAATTTTATTACAATTTTAACAAATATTCTTAAAAAATTTTTGATCTTTAGATGCGTCCACCAGATCAAAAAAAGCTTAAAAAAATAAGTAAAAAATCAACCCAAAAATTCCTTTTTATCCAAATATCTCGAAACCCAAAGGAGATAACCTACATATGTAAGGGTATTTTTTGTAGACCTTCTGAAGGAGAACTTAAGTTTAAAATTTCTTTTCAATCCATTCATAAATGGATTTTTGGCGAATTTTTAAAAAAGTCGAACACCCGAGGTGACCAACTTTGAAGGTCCATCAATCACTCTCCCGACCCCTCATGGGCCAGTGCTTTTGAAAACCAACTCGACTACTCCTTGACTATCACCATGCCAAATTTCATATTTCTAGTCGTTCAAAAGTTACAGAATTATTTTCAAAAAAAAAGCGTCCGTAAACCACTGTGCGCCGTGGTATAGCAGGTTAGTCATCCGCCTAGCATACCAGAGGCCCAAGTTCGATCCCTGGCCAGACTCACTTGAAAAAATAAATTTTCAAAAAAGCGGCGGTTCACCTCATAACTCAGCTAGCCACTGGTTATTGAGTATTAGGCTATGTAAAACTTCTCTAAGTAATGCATTTGCCGTTCGGAGCCGGCGTTAAAACGTAGGTCCCTTTCAATGAGTCTAAAAAGAGAATCGGATGCAGCTCATTGTCTGAGAGAAGTACCGCTTGTTCCAATTGGAATGTTGTCGGAGAATTATATATATACAGCAAAAATATGCTCGAGTAACCACTATATACATTTGATGTATAATGGCTACCCTAGTACAAAAATATTAAAAATTATTAATTCTATGGATATGTTTTTTTTTTTTAATTTTTGTAAAATTGCAATTTTTTTAGACACTTTTTCACATAATTAATGATAACTCAGAAACTAATAATCGGATATTATTCAAATAAAATCAGAAAAATTAAGATTTACTTAGCCTTTGATTCGTCTATATATCGCGTTTCAATCAGATCAATAGTATCAGAGTTGTAATAAAAAATTTAAGAAAAAAATATATTTTTATGTAAAAATGGCAAAAATTGTTGTTTTAAAAAAATCATAAAAAATAGAAAACGGCAAGAAATGTTCAGATTCATTATTCTGTCGCAAAGCCACAAATAATAGCAACAAAACGAGATATCGACCATAAAAATTAATTGATTATTTTCGAATTTATTCACAATTAGGTGAATTCACTCATTTTCACAAAATTGTATACTTTTGCTTGATATACGTATACAGGGTTTTTCAAATGTGTAAAAAAAATAGATTTTAGAATTTCAAGAAGTGCCGGTCGGATTATTGTGAGATTTGGTGAGGAACTTTCACCCACAAAATTTTAGCCAAATTGGACAACGCTAACACGTCTCGTCCAGGTCCTAAAGCTGTCAAATCAAGTTTATATCGGAAAAATTTTATAATTTTTAAGTTTTTGTAAAATTAACGCTATTTATTCCCCCTTTTGCAAATAAGGGGGTCTTGGTCCTTAGGGCAAACACAATGAGATTTCCAATAAGCCTCAAGGACATATAATGAAAAGTGAAAATTGTAATAACTCGAAAACTGTTTAACCGATTTTAAAGACATGTAGCTTATTGGAAAAATCATTGCGTTTGCACTAAGAACCAGAATCCACTTTTTTGCAAAAGGGGGAATAAATAGCTTTAATTTAGCAAAAACTGAAAATTTGTCAATTTTTTCGATTTTTACGCTATTTTTCAAATTTAGGGCCTATGCGCTACGTGTTAACGTTGTCCAAATCGACTAAAATTTTGTGGGTGGAAATCTCACAATAATCCGACATGCACTCCTTGAAATTGGAAAATTTATTTTTTTCATACATTTGAAAACCCGCTATAATGCGTATATCAAGCAAAAAACTAAAAAAAATCAATCGATTTTTATAGTCCATATCTCATTTTGTTGCTATTATATGTCGCTATGCGATAAAATAATAAATCTGGAAGTTTTTTGCCGTTTTCGATTTTTCAGGATTTTTTTTAAACGAAAATTTTTGCCATTTTTACGTAAAAAATATATATTTTTCTTAAGTTTTTTATTATAACTCCGATACTATTGATCCGATTGAAACGCGATATATAGACGAATTAAAGGCTGTGTAAATCTTAATTTTTCTGATTTTATTTTAGCACATGAAATTTTTTTATTTTATTGTGCTGTGTTATTTAGTTAAGATGCAGAACCTAGGTTTTAGTCTGCAGAAGAAATAACTTAATCTCGTGTATAGTTAAGGAGTTAACACGAATTTACAAAAGCTCTAAAAAAAATTCAGTGTTTTCGTTTTTCTTTGGACAAAAACTAAGATAGCTCGGCTTTTCTCGGTACTTTCACCATAACCACGTGAAAGGCAAATGTCTCTTCTATAGGTTGATCGAAAAAAATTCACCAAAATTTACCGATCGTAGAACAAAGTTCAAAATTTTCCTAAAAAAGTCACATAAATTGTTGCGCATAATTTAGGCAAAAAGTGTTGCAGTCGTTTAGGCTTTACTTTTTAATCAAATTGCATTTAAGTTTAAATCCATGGCAGGTACCTCCAGGAGTGGACGGATTTCAACCAAAATTAGTAAAGCCTTTTCTTTGGTCATCTTAAAGACTAAAAGACGAATTTCATCAAATTCTAATTGAGGCTTAGAAAGAAAAAGAAAAATAAGTGAACAAATGGGGGTCCAAAGCAGGTACCCCAAAGGGTGCACGGATCTCAACCAAAATTAGTTTAATTCTTTGTCAAATTTCATAAAATTTTTTTAAGAATTTCGGCATATACATTGAGAACAAAAATAAATGAAACATGTAAGAAAATGCTATAGTCGGTCAAACCCGATCATGCGATACCCTTCACCTTTAAGGTCAAAAGTGTTGTTTTTCATGTATATAGACAAATATTTTCTAAATTCTGTCATCATACAAACCTTTTTTTCAAATTTTATATTTAAGCTGTTTCCGTCATTTGGACTTATGTGAGAGGAAAGGTCAAATGTGAATCGATTATCTCGAAATTTAGGAAATTGATTACAGTTTTTACAACAATTATGTATGCAAAAAATAAACTTAAAATTTACATTATCTTCAGATTTACGAGCGTTTTAGAGATTTTTGTCACATTTAGTGCGTTTTGATAGAAGAGTTTTTATGGAATCTATGGTCAAATGTGGACCGTTTTTAACAAAATTTGTATCTATTTTAAATTTTATGAAAAACATTAAAATATTATTATTATTTGTGGCCATATCAATTGCGGGAAGTGGGACATATGGGAGGTACCATACATAATGGACCGATTTTTACTAATTTCAATAGCCCACTATCGAAAAAATTATCTGTGCCAAATTTAATTTAATTACCTTTAGAATTAATTGCAAGGTTTACATGGGGGTCCAGCCAGCTAGGCGTACGGACTGACATCGTTAAATCGACTTAGAAAATGATTGTAAGTCTATTGGTATACTAAAAGGAGGATCCGACACTAATATTTCCATGCGTTACATACATCAGCGCAAACTTATAATACCCATTCCACCTACGGTGGCGAAGGGTTTAAAAATGGGGGTCCAAAGGTACCCCTAGGAGTAGAAGGACTTTAACCAAAATTATTAAATAATAGAATTTCATAAAAATTTGTTGAGAATTCCGGCTTATACATTGAGAAGAAAAATGGGGTCCAATGGGGTCCAATTCAGGTACCTCAAAGAGTCAAGAAATCACAACCAAAATTAGTGTAACTTTTTCTTGTATCAATTAGTAGACGTGAGCCGAATTTTTTCAAATTCTATTGAGAATTGTGGCTTATGTATAAAAAAATGGTAAAGAATGTGGTCCAAGGCAGGTAGCCTTTTAGTCAATGAGTCAACTGATTCCAACCAAAATTAGTACAACTCTTTTTTATAACAGCTAGTAGAAATGTGGCGAATTTCATTAAATTCTATAGAGAATTGCGGATTGTACATTAAGAAGAAAAATAGGTGAAAAACGAGGATCAAAGGCAGGTGCCCTAAGGAGTAGACTTATTTCAACCAAAATTGGTAGAGCTCTTTTTTGAATTAACTAATAGACGTGTGTCAAATTTAATCAAATTCTGTTGAAAATTGCGACTTGAACATTGAGAAAAAAAAATAATTGAAAAAATGGGGATCCAAGGCGGCTTTGGAAAGTTTTTTGAACTTTTCTTATCTATATAAAACTGAACAAGTATGCAAAATTTCATCGTTGTGGCATCACTCCTTCTGTTTTTTTGCACTTCGTTATATGAAGAAATACCAATGTACAGTGGGATGGTGGAAAGATAGAATGGAATTAAGTCCATAGTTTCTAAACTGTTGGATATTGTGTGCATATAGTAGAAGTGTTGGGGAGCTTAAGTTTTGAACCTGGAAAGTCTAAATTTTACAGTGGCGGCACAATCGGCTCCCAAAGTAGGACACCTCAGACTCAGAAATCACTTAACATGATATTAAATTGTCATTTCCCAAATACTTAGGTCAAGATCTACAAAAAACTATAACTATAAAAACCTATATCTTATGGTTTTAAAGATATTTTATTTCGAAAATTAAAATTTTCAATTTTAGTCCCATACTCCACCGAATTTTTATTAATATCTAAATATATAAACAGATTTTCTTGATTTAAAGTTTTTTTGTTGCTTTTTATTTATTTATAGTAAAAGAAAACTTTATAAAGTTAAGAATTAAATTAAAAAAATCACTTCATATCTATTCGTTGTTAGTGCCAGAGTCTTTGAATTAGACCAATTGTTTACAAAAATTTCCACTTTCATCCATAATACCTCAGAACACACGCGAGCTTTAAACAAGAAAATCGGTTTATATATAGATCAGATATTAATAAAAATTCGCTGCAGTATGGAACAAAAATTTTAAATATCAACTTTTGAAGTAGAATATCCTTAAAACGATAAGAGATAGGATATGCATGTCGCAATGTTTTTTTGTAGATCTTGACCTATGTATTTCTTACATAGCATGATTCTTAAAATCGGTTGGGAAATTAGAATTATATATCGTTTTAAGTGATGCATGAGTTTGAGGTGACCTACTTTGGGGGCTGGTTGTACCGCCCTAAGCTTTCCAGGTTTAAAACTTAAGCTTCACAATCCTACTGGTATATACCTTTTTCAAAATCCGCCCAACGGCTTAGAAGTTATGGACTTATTTCCATTATATTTTTCCACTATCCCACTGTGCGATGCATTGCATACGTAGGGGTAATCCAAGGAGTGCTGGTCCTAAATTAAAACAAATAATACCATCATAGTATATTAAAAAAAATAATAATAATTGATTTCTATTACAGGGTGGCCCAGAAAGACCGAAGTGGTGTGAATTCCTTATAACTTTTTTATTATAATTTTTTTTTTCTTTTCTTTTCAGTATTTTGTAAAGAAGACTTGGATAATTTATAATGGAGCAATACACAATTGAACAACGTGCCCAAATTGTTGAAATTTACTTTTCAAATCAACGGTCCATTGTGTTGACTCAGCGTGCATACCGTCGTCAATTTAGTGTGCGGGTTGCACCCTCTCAGTCAACAATAAACCGTCTGGTTGCAAATTTTCGAGAACAAGGAGCAGTAAGGAACCTTCCTGGTCCCGGCAGACACCGAACTGTCCACACGGCTGACAATATTCAAGTGGTACAGGAGAGTATTCGGGAGGATCCAGAAACATCAACCAGGAGACGTTCGTCACAACTGGGCCTCTCAAGAACGTCGCTGCAGCGAATTTTGCACACCATAGGATTGTTTCCATACAAAATTCAACTTGTCCAAGAATTGAAACCAACAGATTACCAGCAACGACTTGACTATGCAATTTATTTCCAGCAAAAAGCACAAGAGAATCCAAATTTTATTCATAACTTAATAATGAGTGACGAAGCCCATTTTCAATTAAATGGGTTCGTTAACAAGCAAAACTGTAGGATATGGGCTACGGAAAACCCGAGAGTACTTCATCAACGACAATTGCACCCAGTTAAGTGTACCGTTTGGTGCGGTGTTTCTTCAGAAAGGATCATTGGCCCATTTTTTTTTGAAAATGAACAAGGTGTCGCCATTTCCGTCAATGGTGATCGATATCGGGCCATGTTGCAAAATTTTGTAAGACCAGCCGTGGAAAACCATCCGCAAATATGGTTCCAACAGGATGGAGCCACAGCGCACACTGCGAGGGCCACAATGACTCTTTTACGCGACATCTTTGGTGAAAGAATAATTTCTCGTAACAGCAATTTTAATTGGCCTCCGCGGTCCCCGGATTTAACCGCTCCAGACTGTTTTCTTTGGGGCTATTTAAAAGGAAAAGTTTATGTTAATAAGCCTAGGACTATTGAGGAGTTAAAAAGAAATTAACAACATACTACCGGAAGTTTTGCGAAAGGTCATGGAAAATGTGTTGGAAAGAGCACATTTGTGCGAAGCAGAATATGGCCACCACTTGCGGGATATCATTTTTAATAACTAATCCACAAATATTCCCCATAAATTTAATGTATTTAAAAAAAAATTAAAAAAATATCTCTTAAATAAAAAGTTATAAGCAATTCACACCACTACGGTCTTTCTGGGCCACCCTGTATAACTTCGTTTATGTATAAATCTGATATCGAGATTCTGTTGCCGATCCGATATACTCATACGTTATTGTCTTTAGAAGCACCTTGTACTTAATAAAATATTAATACTGTTTCCGTTTCAGTGACCTTTGTAGCTTTTAGGGTTAAAATTCCAATAAGGCACAACAATCAGTTATTTTTATTTAAATGTATCAGTTATACGCATAATTTATGCTATAATCACTGAATTATGAACCAAGAAGCGAAAGTGTTCAATAATCAATTTAGTTATATCACAAAGGCAATTTGATAGCCTCTTTCTTTTATATTAACATTTGAATGCAACCAGCAACATGCTACGAGTAAGAGTATCTACCATCATCATCCCCAAAAGCACCTTGTGTGGCCTCCAATATTTTGACCGCGTTTTAACACTTTAACTGTCACATAAACTAGAGTTGATGATAAGTACAATACAAAAAAAAAAAAAAAAAAAAAAAAACTAACAGATCAAAATCTATGTTTTTTCAAAGTACCCATGATATTGTTGGCCACTCTTATGAGTCGCTCGTGTGATAAATGACTCTTAGGCAATTCCCTTTTTTTTGTGTAACTGATATTGTTTGAAAAAGTGTATGTATATTTGTCTTGTTTTGTATGTTATGACTATTTTACGATCATTTCCATTTCAATAATATTGAAAAATTAATGATGGTTTTGTTGAATATATAAAAAAATATTGAAATTTCTTAATATTCTTTAATGTTGTTGTTTTTGTATTTTCCTAGACATAGCAGGAGAATTTGCATAAATTGTAGACTATTTGGTATGACGGCTCTCGACTGGGTGGTCCTTATAGACCTCACACACGCAAACGGTAGATTGGTACTTTTAGTAAGCGTTGAAGCGGTATTTATACATTTAGGCGCTCTACTCTCATCTTACTAAGGTCTCATAGATTAAGTGTTAAAAATGGTTGGTATTGTCACTTTGTCACTTTAGTAAAGCGATTAAATATCTTGTCTTGTTTTCTTGTTTGTATCGATCGCAACATACATATGTTATGATCAGTTTTGTTTGAAATTATTATGATGTTAATCACTTAATAGAGACAACATTGTTGGGGTAATTTATAGATATGTTATTTATAATCTTTATGGGAATATTTTTGGGTGGCCTTTTGGAATGTACATTTTGGAAATTATTTATAAAGATGAGTCGACTAGAAAGTATTTTCTACAAACTATTTTACATTCTGAGTTGATTTATGTATCTGTTAGTTCAGCTGGATGGGCTGATGGCTCCATATAAGCTTTTTATCAAGATAATTTAATAAAATTTGGCAAATACAAAGAAATGGAACACATCTCAAGTAAAAGAAAATCTCAAATACCCACAAATTTACAAAAACTTTGCACAGCTTTTTTCTAAACATAAATGGATAAGGAAAATTTCATAGATTTCAATTTAAATTTGACCCCGGCTCCCATACGCTGTCAGAATGACATTTTTAGCGAGATAAGAATATTAAGTTCTGAAGAATTTGTTCTTCTGTCTGTTGGAGGACAAAGCTTTATTCTAAGTAAAAATGGAATTTTTTGTGAAAAAAACTTAATAAATAAAAAATTATCGATATTTCCTTAAATAATCCGCAAAATGGGAAAAGAATCCCCATTTGGAATCACATAAAGTTCTAAGAAAAATTCAAACTGGCGTTACTGGCCAACTGGTGCCTTTTTCGATTTAAAGAAACACTAAGAAGAGATTTTGTAAAATTTGGCCTTGTGGGATATAAAAAAGGGAAAATTCAATAACACTATAATTTCCAAACTAAAAACAATAGAACCAAAATTAAAATCGAGTTTGGATCAGTTACAAAAATAACAGTACAAGTGGTAAATACTTTTCGAAAAAAGGGGAGAAAAAGAGCAAAAATATTTTTGGTACTTTTTAGCTTTAACTTTCAAATAAAAAGAGATGGATGAAATGTTTACATAGCATTTTTTATCATATAATAAGATAAAAACAAGTTTTGGTACTTTTTTGTGTCTTTGGAATCAATGAACCGTATCGACAAACATAAAAAATATCAAAAATGGGGAAAATTGTAAGGCTAGAATATTCTTTGTGTGGAGGTAACGGCGAAGCAAATGCATATCAACATATTTGTTTGCAATTTAATGAATATCGCATGTAAGGACAATCGTCCTTTGATTGGCTGTGGTTTGCTTCTTGCAGTCCGCAATTCGGTCATTTCATGATGTTGGGGTATACAAGCTTCATTTGTCCAAATAGCAGCGTTTTCTCTATACCTATACTACAAACATCGCAAAAAACTGAAAATTTTTCTTCAAATAATTTTCTTTAATAATTTTTATTTTATTTTTTAATTGATTTTTGATGTTTCAAAAAAGTTACAAACGAAATAATAAAAAGATTGATTCGAACATTTTGTTTGATTTAAAACCAATAATAACAAAAAAGACTTGGTTTCATGACACCAAATATAACCGGTATTGGTTTTCAAAACCGAGAAATTTAAAAACTGACTTGGTTTCTATGACACCCCTGAACATCTTAGGATCTTAGTGCAATACACTCAGAGGTTCGAAAGGCTCAATTCCTAATTTCATATTTTAAAATCAAATTTATTTTAGTGTTTATATTATATCATTCCCATAATACATTCACCTGAATCAAGTCATAAGCCTTAACTTTTAAGAATTAATTCTTAGGGAATTTAAAATCAGTTAGATTTAATTTAAATTATTTCAATTCTTAATCTTATACAAAAATAATTAAAAATTTTATAAACAAATCATTTTGTAAAGGCATACAAAAATAAATGTATTCAAACGAACCCTACAGTTCCAAAATATATAATACCTATAAAAGAGCGGAATAAAATAAATCTCAACGAAACAAATCCTTAACCATAAAATAAGTTTCAGGATTGCATTAGGGATTAAATATCATTTAATACCCATGAAAAAAAGTCCCCATTTTAGAGGATAAAGAAATGACTCTTTCTTAAGTTATTGGGTTAAAAAAGGGTTTTTAAGCTGAGATGATTTCCATCTCGATTTTAACAAAACCGTGGACTTGGTTTGTCTAAAAAACATGTATGAAAAGTCATATGATTAAAATGTGATTTATTCATTATCGACATATATAAATATGTATATATACATTTTCTAATTGTACTGAGTTTTGTAATTGTTAGAATACAATCCATCCATCATAATTGTGTATGTATCTCAGCTATGTAATATATCTTCCTGCTAAGGGACTGATGTTTTTTAGAGACTGCAGGGCATATACAAATAACATTTTTGTAGAAAAATTCAAAAATTTATTAAGTTGACTTAGGCGAAATTTAAAAAAATAAAGAAATGATAAAACTGAAAAATGTTTGTGTGTTTCTGTTCGGATGATAATCTTCGCTTTATGTGGATATTTGTTGGACACAATAATAATAATTCGTATTTATTCAGTCCCTCAAATTATACATAATGTGAGGTTTTCGCTCTGTCTAGAATTAGGGATAATCCTCCTGATGAGATGGTCTAACCAACCATCGAAACGCGTCGAGGAAAGGTTTCCCCACCAACATTTTTTGGTTTTATCAAAAAACTATTTATTACAATAATAAATAATTGTAATAAATTGGGATTCTTAGTGCAATACACTACAGTAAATAAAAAATTCTTTGTTATTGGTCATAATCTATTGGTCATAATCTTTGTTATTGGTCATAATCTATAATCTCATCCAGATTCGAAAACATATAAAATCCATTATTTCGCAGCAACACAACGAAACCAGAGATAATATACTCTTACATATTAGCACATTTTACATGTATATGTATGTATTTACAAAAACTAATGTCACAAAAAACAAATTATTTTTATAAATTTTTTTAGAAAAAATTTTTAATTAAGCAGATTCCTTCACTGATTGAATTTCTGGTAAAGATTAGGTCATTATAAACGAAAGACCATTAATATTACTATATTCCTGCATATCTAAATATCTTTTAAAAGTTATAGTTTAACAAATAAATGCAAAATATACACAAGTTTGCGGTGAAATAGCCACATTAGGGTAGTTCCGTTTTTTAGAACGAACATTAAAGAATACATGCATACTTTTATTAAATGTGTATGCTTTCTGATAAAACATAAGAATATTTTAATAGGTTATGATAAATTTTGTTCTATTTTATATCTAGGGTTTTTACAAACAATGTATATCGCACTTGATCCAATAATACCCTATAAATTAAAACTTCAATTTTCGATTTTTGGTTTGATATACTTTTATTCAATGAGTGATATAGTTTAAAAAACTTTTCCCTCCAAAAAGTCAGAATTTAAGTTTTTGATTTAAAATCAAGTATCTTTAGTTTATATCCACCCTAATGATTTGCACAAAATGAATTACCAAAAAATATTTTAATTCAATTTGGACTGGTTTTAATTAAGAATAAAAAATGTTAATTCAAATTGGAGTAGAGGAATGAAGAAACATTTTATTCATTCAAGTTGATTTTAAATTCCCATGTGAATCAATTCACTAAGAATTAAAAATCAACACATTTTTTTAATTGTTTTATGGGAATTAAACTTAAGGTATTGTTAAATCATTTTTTTCCCGATAGAAAGTTGTCCAATTTGGCTCAAATTTTCAGAACTGAACTTTTAGACCTATTGTCATAGTATTCGAACAAAACATTTCTTACATACAAGAAATTGTCATCCTAATGTATATCTGTTTGTTGGAAAGGATCTCCGAAACTAGCGGACCGATTTTTCTGAAATTTTGACAGTGTGGTATGGTGTGACCGGTTAAGATAGGCTAGTTTTTTTGTATATATAAATATAAATATAAATCAGATATTAAAAATTATAAATATGGATGATCAAACCGACCGATTTTTCTGAAATTTAGACAGTGTGACCGGTGGTTAAAATAGGCTAGGTATTTTTTATCAGTCAATTTTTTTTGAAATTTTTACAGTAAGGTAAGGTGTGACCGGTGTTTACAACGGGCTTAGTTTACAACGGGCTTTAGTTTTTAAGTCTCAAGTGGGCGTGGCCCCTCACATATAAGTGAAATATTAAAAACTACAAATATGTATGACATGGCGGACCGATTTTTCTGAAATTTAAACAGCAAGGTTAGGTGTGACCGATGGTTAAAATAAGCGAGGTTTTTTTTCCGAAATCTCAAATGGGCGTTACCCTTCCCATATAACTCATATATTAAAAATGACAAATATAGATGACCGATTTTTCTGAATTTTTGACAGTATGTTAAGGTGTAACCGGTGGGTAAAGTAGGTCAGGTTTTTTTTTTGAAATCTTAAGTGGGCCCTCCCATTCAAGTCAAATATTTAAAATGACAAATATGGATGGCCGAGCGGACCGATTTTTCTGAAATTATGACAGTATGGTAAGGTGTGACCGGTGGTTTAAATAGGCAGGGTTTTTTTCTGAAATCTCATGTGGGCGGTGCTCCTCCCATATAACTCATATATTAAACATGAGAAATATAGATGACCGAGCGGACCGATTTTTCTGAAATTTTGACAGTATGTTAAGATCTGACTGACGCGTAAAATAATCCAGGTTTTTTTTTTGAAATCTTATAAGTAAAATATTAAAAATGAAAAATATGGATGACCGAGCCGACCGATGTTTCTTTAATTTTTACAGTATATAAGGAGTTACCGGTGGGTAAAATAGGCTACGTTTGTTTTTTTTTTTTTTGGAAATGTCAAACGGCCGTCACCCCTCCCATATACCTAAGTAAAATATTAAAAATGACAAATAGGGATGACCGATTTTTCAGAAATTTTGATTGTATGTGTGTGACCGGTGGATAAAATAGGCTTGGTTTTTTTTAATCTCAAGTGGGCGTGACCCCTCCCATATAAGTCAATTATTAAAAATGAAAAATATGGATAATAAGATGAAAACAATTTAACAAAATTAATTAAAGTTTTAAATCTGGATATTTTTATATTTTTCGCTTTTTGAATTTTTTCAAAATGGACCAACGAGGACCTGGGAATTGAAAAATAGGGATGAAATTCCCATTTTTTTTTAAATAGTATATCTTGAGAACGGCTGGACCAATGAAGAAATTTTTATATTTAAGTTAGCTACTTACCAGTAGTTGAATCTGTGTGCTCTAAATCACCACATTAAATCTTAAAAGTCTCTTTAAATAAGCACTTTTATTTTGGAAAAAGAACCTTTTGTTAAAAAAGTGAAAAAGTACATTTTGATACAAAAAAATAATAAAAATATGAAAAAATAATTTTTGTTATGCAACGAAATTAAACCATAGCTCCCCCCAGAAGTAATCTACGTAACATAAAAACATGGAGTTTTTTATATTTTTGCATTTCGAACAAAATTTTCGAAATTAATATTCTGTCATTTTTCAATGGAAAATGAAAAAACTCTTTATTATGACATTTGACCCCGGGAAAGAAAGTGTTCAACTTTTACAATATTAAAATAACAATGCCGTTTACATTATAAATAGTCTGAGGGAAAATATTTACTATTACTTTTATTAATGTTGGACATTGGTACAGCTTTCGCGGAACTCTTCGATTTGACCTCATTTTTTGTTGGTTTTTATTCTGCCATTTGTTTGTTTTGTGATACTGAGAAGCAAATGCATTTTTTGTAATATTTTCTAAACAAAATTTTCAAAAAAATTAAAAACTGATTTAAATACATTTTTTAGGCGAATCGTCAAGGACACGCATTTTCTGGGAAAAATTGCAATATCTCTGAAACTACTTCTTGGATTTTTAATATTGATATTAAAATAAAGCTTCTTTAGTTCTCTTTTATTTTCCAGTAAAAAATTTAATTTTGCAAAACCGAAAATACTCCCTTTTTTCCTATTCCAAAAAGTTAACCACTTTGTGGGCGGAAAAAATTTGTGTGGCCTGTTTCTGTATTACTTAGAACATTTCTAGGTTCAATTGCGCACTTTCATAAAATAAGGTCAGCCTAAACTATACGAATAAGGGAAAAAATATGTAGGTTACTCACTATGGAAAAAGAACCTTTTGTTAAAAAAAGTAGAAAAGAACCTTTTGTTTAGTAAAACTTTTTTAATGTCCATTTAATTACTAAATAAAAAAAAATTATTATGGTGTCTCAATTGTATTTGAAAGATTTCAACCTAAATATTACAAAAATAACAAAAAACCGAATTGTAAAAAGTATGCAAAAAGAACCTTTTGTTCCGCGGCATCACATATATGTATATAGTACCTGGTTGACCGAGCCTTGCTCGGAGCTTTATGATAAGGATTTTGTGCAAATATTCAGTTAATTTCGAATTATTTTATTTAGCTCATTTTGAAAAATTTTGGAAATTGGTCATACCAACAGAAACCTCCGTCGGCTCATGCGCAACAACTTTGCTAAATATTATAGCCTGATCAAATGCACAGTTTACGATTTATTTCATTTTAAGTAATTTTCAGTGGCGCCACCTGTTGGACTTTGGTCATTCCCATTACTAAGCCTTCGTCGTCTTATCCGCAACAACTTTGCTAAAGATTATAGTATGATTAAATGTACAGCTTATGATTAAATTGACTTTGAGTAAGTTTCAGTAGCGCCAACTGTCGGAAATTATTCATACCAACTAAAAAGCCTTCGCCGGCTCATGCGCTACAACTTTGCTAAAGACCATAGCATGATCAAATGTACAGTTTACGATTTAATTAATTTTTAGCAATTTTCAGTGACGCCATCTGTCGGAAATTAGTCTTACCAACTTAAAAATCTTCGCCGGCTTATCCGCAACATCTTCGCTAAAGAGCATAACATGATCAAATTCACCGTTTTCTATTGTATAAAGAACATACATACAGACAAACATTCATTTGTTTAAAAGGTATAACATTACTATTTTTTCCCCCTTTTTATCCCCCAATTTCAAAAAGTTCAATATGCATATTTGGTACTTCTTTGGTACCAATTGAATTCGATACATTTTATTAAAACGCAGTCGACATAATGTTCCTATTCATATTACTTTTTGAGATGTTAAGTTATCATTTTATCCCTTTTTACCCATTTTGGCCCCAAAATCAAAAAAGCACCAAATACGTGCTTAATGTTTCTTTCACATCTATTGATTGCAGTACAAAGTTGCTTTCTATATTCTTTAGTTTAAAATATAAGAGTGGGTTAAAAAGTTACCAAAAAAACTATTTTCACCCCTTTTTACCCCCTATCGGACATAGTTTCAAAAAAGTACCAAACACCTGTCCGCTTATTTTCATAACTGTTTAAAGAGTAATTTAAATTTTGTTTCGATACCTATTACTTTAGGAGATATATCGTTTTCGATTTTTTCCCTTTTTTACCCGTTTTTACCCTCTTAGAGGCAAAGGTTCCAAAAGTCCCTTCTTCTTCGACCTATACAAAAAAGGTACCCACTGTCCAAATTTTATAAAAATCGTTAGAGCCGTTTTCGAGATATATATATATATATAAATATATAAATACATCCAATTATTGCTCGTTTAAGAATATAAGATAATAACATATATGGTATAAAATTACTAAAAAAAATGTGAAATTAATTGTTGACATTGGCCTTGTTTGCATTTAGATTTTATTTAAAAATAAAAAAAATATGTTAATGATAAAAGGCCCTTTTTGAACTAACAGTTGTAGATGAGTTTAGAGTGACATTGGCCCTTAAATTTCTTATGAAGCTGTTCCTGGATGAGCTAAAGATTGGCTGTTGGAACAAACTTAAAGAGAGTTAAAAGAGGAACCAAATGCAATGAATAACTCAAAACATCAAAAAATTGACATTGTCCCTTTTAGCACCAAGCCACAGATATATGTTGGCCGAATCGCATAAAAAATGAAGATCTACTAAACATCACAAACTAAATTCCTTCTATAGAGGAATGTCAACGGAAATGGCGGTGGATAGGCCACACATTTCGAATTCCAAATGCCAACATTGCTCGTTGGAATCCACAAGGAAGAAGTTCAATTGATTCAGAGTTACAAGCAGCAAACTATTCATGGAATGACGTATGCCTAACATCAAGCAATAGAGTTCGATTTAAAAGGATGCTTGAGGCCCTATGCTCCACTGGAAGTCAATGATAACAAAAGAAATTTGAATATGAAGCATAAATTTAAAAAAAGTTTAGTTTTCGAGATATTCTCAAATATATAATAACAATGGATTATTTGTAGAGATTAGTTAAATTATGACAGAGTTACAGTGGACTAAAGTTCTTGGTTGTAAAAGGAACAAAATATAAAAAATCGCTGAAAAAAACTTTACCATATCTCGAAAACTGTCTACTTTTGACAATTCTAACTTCACATTCGGATTCAGCGAAGAATTTTGCGTATGACTTTATTAAGTCGTTGTATGTATAGCTGAGTAATAGCCAAGTAATGGGTGTTTTTTTTAGAGGTATAGAACTTCGAATTGAAATAAAACACAAGAAAATCGTTTTAATGTCCATCAATTTGGCTTTATTGGAAGGATAATTTTATGCCATTAATGTTTAAATATGATTTCGGACATGTGGCCGCCGCGGCTGGCTCGAATAAAGCCAATTCTACAGGTCCAATTTTCAACTACTTTTTCGAGCATATGGGGCCGTATGTTGGCAATAACGCCACGAATGTTGGCTTCCAAGTCCCCTAACGTTTCTGGTTTGTTGGCGTAGACGAGCGACTTCACATATCCCCAAAGAAAATAATCCAGTGGTGTCAAATCGCACGATCTTGGTGGCCAATTGACAGGTCCATTCCGCAAAATTATGCGCTCATCGAATGTTTCCTTCAATATATCAATTGTGACGTGCGCTGTGTGGCATGTAGCGTCGTCTTGTTGGAACCACAACTCATCCACATTCATGCCATCCAATTGGGGAACAAAATAGTCGGTTATCATGGCTCTATACCTGTCTCCATTTATGGTAACTGACTCTCCAGCATTATTTCGGAAGAAGTATGGCCCGATGACTCCACCAGCCCATAGAGCACACCAAACAGTCAGTTTTTGTGGATGTAATGGCGTCTCAAGGGTCTCATGTGGATTCTCTTCACTCCAAATGCGGCAATTTTGCTTGTTGACGTAGGCATTCAACCAAAAATGAGCCTCATCACTGAACAAAATTTTGCGATGAAAATCAGCATCGAGATCAATCTCATTTTCGGCCCATACACCAAAATCACGACGCATTGCTTGGTCTCGCGGCTTTAATTCTTGCACAAGCTGGATCTTGTAAGGTCGCAAGCCAAGATCTTTGCGCAAAATCTTCCATAAAGTTGAGGGACATAGCTCCAATTGCTGTGCACGGTGGCGAATCGATTCATTCGGGTCCTCTTCAACACTTTGCTCTACAGCGGCAATTGTTTCTTCGGTGCGCACTGTTCGACGTCGCTGCGGATGCGTATTATCACATAGAGTAAACGTAGTGCGAAAACGATCCATGATTAACCGAATTAATTGCTCTGATGGACGATTATGTCGACCATAAAATGGACGGAGCTTGCGGTAAACTTCGCGAACTGAACCATTATTTTCGAAATAAATTTGCACGATTTGCAAGCGTTGTTCTTTTGTCAACCTGTTCATGATGAAATGGCAAACCACTTGACAGCTGACAAAATGGCCGCCAGTTAAAAAAGTGATGCCAACTTAAAGTTTAATACCTCAATAAAAAACACCCGATACTTTGTTTAGGACTAAGAGCTATGAAATTTTATCATATTTATTAAAATAAATGCAATTATACGAAGTCATCCAGCTACCGAAAATTGCAGCTGCCATTTGGCAAATTATGGGTTTCTTATAAAAAAAAACACGTTGAATCAAATTCCCTAAATCTCTTAAGATCAAAAATGTAGATTTAATATAATTTATGGGTAAACTTTGCTGGAGATCAATTTCAATGCTCTATTGTTTTCTACAAATTTGTTGTAAATCATTTAATGAAAAAAAAATGCCACATTGACAATTTTTAATTTCAAAATTGCAAAAAAAAACTATTTACTTGATCTTATTAAAACTCAGGCATATTTCAAAAATTTCTGTTTTTCCTGGTACTACTTTATTGTATTAAATTCTTTCTTTTCATTCCTTAAAGTTAACATGATCTTCGTGATCTTCGGTAATGTAAACTTAATTGCTAATATGATTAATTATCCATTAACATGAATTTTTATTGCCAATTATCAGGATTCTACTACTGGTCTGTGGTGTTTGAAAGGCTGTTGAAGACCAATTACATATTTCACAGTTTTGGCCCAAAATGATGCCACTAAAACACTAAAGCACTGGTTAACTGAGTTTAGCAAATCCAACAACAGCAACAACAACAAAAAAAGGAGGCGAAATAAAATTAAAACAACATTTAACGGATAATAACTAAAACAACAACAACAACAATAAAATCAACATTACACTCTAAACAGCAGCAACTGTTGCTGTTACTGTTGCTACTTGTAGCTTTTAAAATGATCATCGCTAGAATACTTGATCTGATCTGAACAACCGATTTAACTTCTCGTACATGGTGGTTATAAAAGGATACAACAACAACAAAAACAGAAACAACATAAAGAGGAAGAATCAGTTTATGAACCAAAAGATAAGATTCCAAAGATAAAAAACTGTTAAATGTGTAATACTCGTACCTGTGGCATCTTCTTAACTGGCTACACTGGCCAACTGCAATACGTGATCGTGTTATAATTTTTGTTTCTTTTGTTAAACAAAAAGAGATCTTGTTGTTGTTTTAGATCTTCTTTAAAGCAGTTAACCTTAAAAAGCTCATTAAACAATTTGGCCTAAAGCTTAAAGGAACATTTTATAAAAGACAGACATTCAGACATTCACAAAGTAAGTTTGCTATTTATTTTGCTACCGATCAATGGAACAATCAAACATACTCTTACTTATATTACTCGTATATAGAATATGTATTTGAATTAATAATGTTGAAAGAACAGTAGCTGGACTCTGAAGTTTGCAAGTGAAGATGACGATGATGATGATGCTATGGTCGGCTACTGCTGTTGACGATGTAGATGGTGACGATGATCATGACCACTTACCGAGAAGGTGAGTGCAAGGTGTTGTTCATAATTGTTAAGACCACCGATAGTTTGATTGTAGCCTTTCAGGGAATTTATAATGTAGCACATTTCCCATGAAGAAATTTGAAAAGAAAATATTTGGCGATAAAGGCGTTGCACTAGGGAGGTGGTTAACATGAGATAATTAAGCCATGGTAACAAGAACCTAATTGAAATCATCAGTTGGTAATAGCTTTATTAAAAATATATAAAATTCAATACAAAGATATGGATGACTTCTTTGAATATTACTTTTGAGGGTCCTGATAAGATTTAATTAATATAGTAAACAAGCACGACTTCAGTGAAATTGCATGGCTTTTAATTTCATAAAACAAGTATACACGGTTTTGGATTTAAGCAACCAAAAGCTGTTTCTAATTTTATTGGGTAGCTGAATCTGTTTTTATACCCTTCACCACCATAGCTGGGCATTATAAGTTAGTGCTGATGTATGTAACGTATAGAAATATTTGTCTTAGACTCACATTAGTATACCAATGGGCTTAGAATCACCTTTTGAGTCGATTTAGCGATGTCAGTCCGTCCGTCCGTCTGGCTGGAACCCCATGTAAGCCATGTAATCAAAGTACAGGTCGCAATTCTAGAGATAGTTTGATGAAATTTGAAATTCGTCAAAATCGGTCCATTATTTATTGTACCTCCCATAAGTCCCACTTTACGGAATTGATATTTTGGCCACAAATATCAATATTTTTCCATGAAATTAAAAACGAATACTGCATATGTAAACTAAAATCGCTGTACCAAGTTTGAAATTGGTCCAAAATTGATTATAGCTCCCATACAAACTCTTCTGTCAAAACGCACTAAATGAGACAAAAATCACTAAAACGCTCATAAATCTGAAGATAATGAGAATTATAATTTGTGTAATAGCTGTAATTAATTTGCCAAATTTCGAGATAATCGGTCTACATTTGACCCTAGCTCTCATATAAGTCCAAATAACGGAAACAGCTTAAATATAAAAGTTTTGAGAAAATGTTTGTATTTTGGCAAAATTTAGTAAATATTTGTCTTTAGTACCTGGTTGACCGAGCCTTGCTCGGAGCTTTACGATAAGCATTTTGTGCAAATATTCAGTTAATTTTGAATTATTTTATTTATTTTTTCCGATCAACACATAGTATGCATAGTTTACAGATAAACTCATTTTGAAAAATTTTGGAAATTGGTCATACCAACAGAAACCTCCGTCGACTCATGCGCAACAACTTTGGTTATTCCCATTAATAAACAATCGTCGGCTTATCCGCAACAACTTTGCTAAAGATTATGGCATGATTGAATGTACAGCTGACAATTAAATTGACTTTGAGTAATTTTCAGTAGCGCCACCTGTCGGAAATTATTCACATTAACCAAAAAACCTTTGCCGGCTTATGTGCTACAACTTTGTTAAAGATCATAGCATGATCAAATATACAGTTTACGATTTTATTAATTTTTAGTACTTTTCAGTGGCGCCACCTAACGGAAATTAGTCTTACCAACTTAAAAACCTTCGCCGGCCTATCCGCAACATCTTCGCTTAAGAGCATAATATGATCAAATTCACAGTTTACTATTCTATAAAGAACATACATACATACATTCATTTGTTTAAAAGTTATAACATTACTCATTTTTCCCCTTTTTATCCACTACATTCAAAAAGTTCCATATGCTTACTTCTTTGGCACCAATTGAATTCGGTACATTTTATTAAAACGCAGTTATCATAATTCCTATTCATATTACTTTTGAGATGTTAAGTTATCATTTTATCCCTTTTTTACCCATTTTGGCCCCAAAATCAAAAAAGTACCAAGTACGTGTTCAATATTTCTTTCACATCTATTGACTGCTGCACAAAGTTCCTTTCTATATTCTTTGGTTTAAAATATAAGAGTGGGTTAAAAAAGTACCAAAAAAACTATTTTCACCCTTTTTTACCCACCTGTCCGCTTATTTTCATAGCTGTTTAAAACGTAATTTTAATTTTGTTTCTAGACTTATTACTTTTTCCCCTTTTCATCCGGTTTTACCCTCTTAGAGGCCTATACATCAAAAAAGGTACCCACTGTCCAAATTTAATTAAAATCGTTAGAGCCGTTTTCGAGATAGCCATTCTAGATATATATATATATATATATATATATATATATATATATATATATATATATATATATATATATATATATATATATATATATATATATATATATATATAATATACAATTATTGCTCGTTTAAGAATATAAGATACAGGAAAAATAACACATTTGACCTTAGTGGTCACACTTTCTTACTTATTTTAATTGCTTCTAGTTTTCGAGATATTAAATAAACACATTTTTTACAATTTTTGACAATTAATGTCATTTTATACATTAAAAAGTTTTTAATTAGATATGAAGAGCAGTCGAAATGAGACACTTGCACTGTGTGGAATCTGTTTAATCCACTAATGTCCAACAGTAGTCGCTTATCATACCTTCGTTTCAAAATCAATCCTTGGTATAATTTGTTCGATTTTCTCCAAATCTAGGTTTAATCGCTCTTCTTGCTCGTCGCTTGTATTACACAAGTTTTCAGGAAAAATTCGAGATGTGAATGTAGGAAATGTATTTTGAGAGACATTTGAGCTCCAATCTTGCGTTTACCGAGAAAGTTGTGAACAGCATCTTGAATGATACTCATTATGATACTTCATTGGGCGTCTAACATTTTGTAAAGTTTCAGTTTAAATAATGTTTCTAGCGACGCCAATAGCTGACTGTCATTATGATAGCTCAGTGCTGCCAACATACGAGAACTTAAAAACTAAAACCAATTTCGAAAAACGAAACGGCTCTGAATTCAGCACCTCAAATAATGTCAAGATTTGTTTTCATCTTATCTGATTCAAAAATTACCGTAATTTGTAAACTTGTGTAATCCTTTAGTGCTCAAAATTTGAATTATCCCAGTAAAACTTTTCATTACCAAATAATGAGTTAAACAGTTAAACTATTGAACACGAACTACTTACTCATTCGCTGTTTAAGTCATTACATTAACATGGGGATGTCATTGGAGGCAAGTACTTACCAATTGCAGAAAAGTAATGACTTGGGTAAGCAATTTGAAAGCAACAAAAACAACAGCAACAACTTTTTTGTTGTTGTTTTATTAAAAACATATATTTTTAAACGAAATACAAAATTTTTTTTTATGATCCCATGGGGGCTCGAACCCAGACCCTCCGACTGCTAGGCAGAGACTCTTCCACTGAGCTACTTCATATGTTGAAAACTTAGCAGCTTATAATTAATATAAACAATTTTTATTTTTAGATCCAAAATCATGTGAAAATAACTTTGTTTTTCCCTGCTTCTTTTGCTTTGTTGTAATTTTTGGAAAAATATTTTTATACGATTTTTTGTAATTATTTTAAAACTTTTTTAAAATTATTTTAAAACTTAAACAATTTAAATCTTCTTTTTTGTATAAGTTTTTACATAAGATTGACTCTTACTTACTTAAATAAATGTTACAACCTGTTAAGGTCAAAGTCCGAGCATATTTTAGAATTCCATGGATTTAGATCTTGTGCGAATATTCTCCAATTTTATAGGCCAAGCTTTGAAAAATATTCCTCTACTTGGTCTTTCTATCGAAGTTTCGGACATCCTTCTCTAACATTAGGTAGTGGGACATTTCAATTCTAATTTTATCCTCTTCATTGTATTTTTTTCAAGAGAGGGTTACTAGGGTTACTATTACTAATCCTAACCCATTTTTATCGATCTTATGAGACAACTCTCGGAACATGTTAACTCACAATACTAATGGGTGTTAAACTATCTCCCCGGGTGATACCATGAGTAGGTGTGTGTCCACAGTTGAGATGAAGGATGACCCAGATAAGTTGGGCTTACCAAGTTAAGACCAATTAGAATCGTGTTTGGTATTCAACATCCCCTACATAATCAAAATTGACTCATGATGTTATTTTTTCATTAACGTGAGTTAGTTTTACAATTTTTTTTTTACAGAAGATAATATTTAAGTTCTTAAAATTCAAAAATCATTTAAAAAGACTCTTTTAATAAAAAAAAAAAAACTAAAAAAAATTGTTGCCCTTGGTGGGATTTGAACCGGGGCCATTCAGTTTAAATTACCATCTTAATTACAAATAAGTACTTCTGTAATAACTTATAATTTATTCGGATGGTATGTTGTAGTCGTTACAAGGTAACCAGTTATCAGAGTACTTGCTATTACCAAAGTTTTGCTGGGATGTTTTACTATTCTAACGTATGTTTCCTAATGAAATAAGAGAACTTGTTCCAGAACCTTTTTTACAGTACTCGATGAATCAATGGATCTCTAGAAAAAGTTATATTATGTGTTATTGATCGCTTACGATCAATGATTTTCCTGTCGCTTGCGATCATTTTAATCTAATGGCTCGATATTACGTAACGCTCTTAGGGGGAGGGGGTTTTGACTTTTGTTACGGTAGAGGTATTCTGTATGCGTATTTCTATTAAAATATATTACACAGAGCGGCGGAGGGGGTTAAAAATCTGCGAAAATAGCAATAGAGATGGAAACATTGTACAGAGGGTCCGCCGCGAAGATATACTACATTGTTTGCTTATAATTTTTGATTAAACGATGTCGGTTTTTAATATCGGTAACTATGTATGCCTCTGTTAGCCTCACAAATGCGAGTTCTTTTGAGTACATTTTTCATTACATTTCAGGATGAATTTCATTAATTTCATCATGAATATTTTGTTTGATAAGCGTTTTTATTTTGTTTGCATAAACCCATAAAAAGGAAGTCCGGAGCAGTCAAATCAGGTGACCGTGGATGCCAATTAACATCACCATTTCTTGAAATTCTTGTTGTAAAAAGACGTCTCTCAGTAATTCGATTGCAAGCCTGGCTTTATGAGATGTGGCACCATCTTATTGATACCATATGCTAATCAATCCCAAAGCTTGCAGTTGTGGCGTTAAAAAGTTTTCATATCACGATATCGCTTTTCAATCATAGTTACCGATACGCCATTTTTCGTTTTAAAAAAGGTAAGGTCTAATGATTCCTCCTGACCAAATTGCACCCTAGACTGTCACTTCTAATTGATGCAAAGGTAAGTGATGAATAATTTGAGGGTTTTCCATTGCCCCAAACCAAACTTTGCAACATATCCATTCAAATAAAAATGTGCCTCGTTACTAATTTTTTCATGAAAATCGTGGTTGTCATGAACTCGCACATCCAATTGGTCTTCTGCAAGAAGCTCTGGTGTCAACTGAATCTTATATGCGACAAATGCAAAACTTTTTGCAAAATTGTGTGTTCTTTGAAGACCATGCTCCTGAACACGACGTCGAATTGAGCTTAATGGATTGTTTTAAACACATTCTTGAGAAGTAGTAATGTTTTCGGCCGATTTTGCAGTACGTTGTGGTAGATGCTTGGACCTGTCAGCTACAGTCCCATTTTATTCGAAATCGTCTACTATACTGTAAATAGTGCGTTTAGTTGGCACGTTGTTTCTCTTAAAATTTTCACGTAACTTTCTCATAGTCACAGTAATAGATGATTGATTATGAGTTGCCGCAATGGTCGACAAATGGTTATGGTTACAGTATAATCATTATCATGATTCCAGGCATACCGGTTTGACAAGAATTACAGAACTTCTGGTAAAAGAGGATGAGAAAAAAACATCTTATATGCACTTACCCAATCCCTGTTGTACAGAGGAGGTTCTTATTAATTTTGAGATCTAGGCGATCTGGCTGAAATAGATATTGGCCTAACTTAAGATCTTTCAACGGATAGAGCCAGTAATTTGTTATTGTAGCTTTCGTTATAACACAATGGAATTTGTAGTCTTCGTGAGTCTGATTACCAGGCGATCACACAAAGCTTTCTTTCTTACTCTTACTAAGGTCAAAGGCGGAGTATATTTAAGAATTCCACGCGCTTTGATCTTGTGCGCATATTGTCCAATTTTGTAGGCCAAGCTTTGAAAGACTTTCGCCTACTTGGTCTTTTTTATCGAAGTCTCGGACATCCTCTTCTAACACAAATGGGAATTTTTGATTACAATTTCAGCTTTTTCATAGTATGTCATTGTTTTTTCCAGGAGTGGGTTACTTTACCGAAGTCCTAACCCATATTTACATAGTTCATAGTTCACTACATTAACGGAAGTAAACGTAGTTCCCCGGGTGATTCCAAGAGCAGGTCGATTTAGCAGTTGAGGTGAAGGATAACCAAGGTAAGTCTGTTCTTACCAAGTTAAGACCAATCAGTACCGTTGCTTGGTATCTAACATACCCTACATCAACCCACTTTGCTTTTACTTTTTAATCAAAAAAAAACTAAAAACTGGACTTTATTTTGAAAATCTTACCACAAAACAAATTTTAAATTAAATTTATAAACTTCATTTTAAAAACTAAAAAAAGCTTTTTTTCTTTTGAATTATTTTCATTTTGTGATCCGTTAGAAAAAAGTGTTAAGTGGAAAAAAGTGTTAAGTTTTAATGTTAATTTCTTTAAAACGGAGTAGGGTCATATCACAACTGTTGTTTTCTATTATTTTTCACAAAAATTAAATTTTATTTGTAAAAATTGATGATCATATAAATAATTTCTAATCATATTATGAAAAAATTATATATATTAAGATATGCTGTTTTGTTTAAAGAACACAAAATTTTCTTAATATTTTGTTTTTGGAATTTTTTGAAATTTTATTTTATTATTTCTATTTGTTGAAGAAAGCTTTTGTAATATTTAAATGTATTTGTTTAAAAATATTTAAAAAGGCTTATTTTTAAAATTACTTGTGGTTTGAAAAACTACAAAAGCAGAGACCGGAGATCGTTTTATTTTTTAAATCCATCAAGTATAAATATCATTGCCGATGAAAATTTATTTTCATTTCGATCGAAAAATAAAAAAGAAGGATTTATATTTGAAATATAAATATCCCTCATGATGAAAATTTTAAATATCTTTAACGATAAATATCCGAACAGAAAAATATTTTATTGATTGTTTTATTTTTGAACTTCTGTTTTGACTTTTAAAAAATAAAATGTTTATGAAAATTCAAAATTTTCAACAATGAATGTATGAATATTTTCAATTTATTGCAATGTTTTAGGACATCGAAGTTAAAGATAATAGTTCTAATGGGAACTATTGGTGGTTTCTTTGATTCGCGTCGCTATTTCTAAAAAAAATTAACTTTTAAACGTTTTAAACGCACTTAGACAACGACCATTTGTTGCCCAAACCCATTTCAATATAAAATTTGCAACAATAATTGAATTTATTGCTATTTAAACGTCCTAAAGATGCTTTATATCCGGACAAATACAGAAATAAAATTTGAATTTTTTCTATCAAAATTTATTTTCATCGGATGAAAAAAAGATGAAAATTATGCATTAAACACATAGACAACAGTAGGCTACGGGCTACAACCTGTCAAAATTAGAATACATGCATTCACATAGAAATACATTTTTTAGAGTCGACACGGCTACACGACTACCGACCACCGTTGTAGCTGTAGCCAAAATTAAACTATTTTCTATTTTTGTTGGCGACAATAAAAGATTTAGTGCTGTCAACACCATATAATATTGAAATAAATGAGCGATTTAAACCACTTGAATTTATTTACCACAAATACAATGGGGAGAATTTATGTAAACAATTTACATACTTATAAAATATTTATATATTTAATGTATATAATAATATCTAATAAAATATTATGTAAAAAGGTATATTTATATAACTCTAACTCAATAGAAGTAAAATTTTAAAAAGTTATTTTTTAAACTGTCTAACTCACACGCTACGTGTGCTAGAGCTATGTAGTTCATGTTATATAAAAGCCCAGTATGTCCTTTATAAAATTCTTTATATAAAAGAGCATACTTATATCTATATAGTTTTAAGATATACGAATTTTTATAAAAAAAAGTCGGTTGCAGAAATAAGTTTATAGTATATTAGCTCCTTATCCATTATAAAGAATATTATATAGAATATATAAGAATATAAAAGACATTTTCAGTTGGTTTTGTTTGATACCAAAAAAGTTAATATCGGATATAAACTTCTAAAGTTATACCGTATTATTCTTGAAATTTAAAAAGCCCATAACTCTTAAACTATTAGAGATCACACCAAAATCTTTCTATAATTTTTTTTTTTTTTTGATATAGACATACTATCAGGTACAGGAAAACCGTTCATTTCGGGGGTTAATTAATAAAATGAATTTATGTCGTTTTTATCAAAATTTAAATTGTTATTTTGTCCATCTTATAAACGCGATATTGGCACCACTCATAAGCAGATGTTTCGAAATGTAGCTGCCGTCTTAAATGTAGCTGCCGTCCCCAAAATAATTAAGTAGCTGACTACGAGGCGACGATTGCAGCAAACGACTTTTGCAGTCGGTGTTCGTGTAGCCTGCTGTTGTCTATGTGTTTAATGCATTATTTTGAATTGGGCTGATAAATATCCCAAACGATTTTTTTATATTTTATTTTCATCGGATTGAAAAAAGAAACAAAATTTTTGAACAAATAAAAATCATGAGGGATTTTTAATATTTTTTTTTTATGGATTTAAATATAAAAATATTGTTTTAAAAGTATTAAAATCCGGTCTCTGTACAAAAGTCGACTTTAAAATAAAGTCGATTTAACATAAAATCGACTTTAAAATTTGTTTTGTGGTTAGGCTGTTTGTTTTTTATAAATTGTATAAATTTAATACTTTTGAAAAAAAAAAATACTTATACTAATTTAATTGCGCTCATTTTTTTTTGAACCTCATGACATCCTTAGATGATCCTCATGACACCCTTAGAATTCGAATTGGTCGATCACTTAACTTCACTTACTTAGTCCATTGAATCTTATTGGCTTCAAATAAAGAGATAAATGCCTTTAAAACCTCTGACATATAACTACGCACCTGTTCCAAACTACATAAATAAATAACACCTTAACAATCTTAGCAGTAAAAATTCCGAAAACGTGAGTTAAACATAGAAAATAATTTCCAACTCATACTTCAAAAATTGATTGCAGCCACAAAATTAAAAGTAAGAAATTATTCCTCATACATTACAAGGATAAACATCTACAAAAAAAAGTAAGTTTCTAGCATACAGACAGACAGACAGACTGACATGTGAAAGAAATTTCTAATAAAACTCCTCACATTGAAACCTCCTTGCCATAGTTGGCAACAAAATATAAGTAAATTGCTTCAAACTAACAAGTTGATCCTAAATTATGATATAAGTGAAAGATGGCCATAATGAGTTTATTACAATCTCTTGGCTACAGAGTTGCATTCATAAGTATATGAGAGTTGATTTCTTATCTCAATATTTTAATTTGAGTTGGGTTTTCGTTAAGGCGATTTATTAATTATGTTCGAAGTATTCGAGCATCAGAAAAAGAAACAGAAAATATGAAAATGCGTGTATAAAATAATATTTTGTCAGTTATCGATCGTCACAGATGGCCAGAGCGGGCGAGTGGAGTGTGGCGCAAATTATAAGAAATCGTAGAAAAAAAACAACATTTACAACACAATATAAATCAATCAAGTCAACAAGATCATTGACAGCAACCATGCATAACAAAGATAATCTTGGAGGTGAATAAAGCATACAACTACACTGGAAGAAATGTTGGAATATTGAAAAAAAGCACACATATTGCATTGCCTTATAAGCAGGAGTAGGCAACCCATACCACCAGTAGCCGATGAATTTTATGTAATACCACGATTATTAATAAAACTCGTGAAAGTGAGTATTAAAATCATTGAGTTGGAATTTAGATGTTAACAGAGTTAGTTGGTGCTGCTTTGTAAAAGAAATTACAAAAACAAAATAGGCAAGAAACAAATCAAAATCCAATTTATAGCAACAAAATACATAGTTCGAGATAACAAAGAAATATAATCTCGAACATTGTTGCCATGACACTATTATATTTGTAAATATTGGGAATATTTTTGTAAATTTTGGGAATATATTTTAAAACAGAAATAAGTTCTAATATTTAACAATTTTAGATTTTCATAGTTTTTTAGAAATTTTCGATCCAAATATTTTTTTATAGAAAAATTTTTAATAAAAATATTTTTCTTTGGAAATTTTTTCGATAAAAATATTTTTCTGTAAAAATTTACGTTAAAAATATTTTTATATATAAATATTTTCAAATCTTCTATGAAAAAAATTTTTGATAAAAAAATTAGCTATAGCTAATTTTTTTATCAAAAATTTTTTTATAAAAATTTTTTTTGTCAAAACTTTTTCTATAGAAAATTTTCTATAGAAAAATTTTTGGTAAAAAAAAATTCTATATCAAAAATTTTTCTATAGAAAATCTTTTTAACAAAAATTTTTCTATATATAGAAAAATTTTTGTTAAAAAGATTTTCTATAGAAAAATTTTTGATATAGAATTTTTTTTTACCAAAAATTTTTCTATAGAAAATTTTCTATAGAAAAAGTTTTGACAAAAAAAATTTTTATAAAAAAATTTTTGATAAAAAAATTTTCTATGGAAAAATTTTTGATGAAAAAATTTCCTATAGAAAAATTTTTGTTAAAAAGATATTCTATAGAAACATTTTTGATAAACAAATGTTCTAACGAAAAATTTTTAATAAAAAAAAAATTATAAAAAACATGTTTGATTAAAAATATTTCTATAAAAAAATGTTTGATAAAAAAAATTTCTAAAGAAAAATTTTTGATTAAAAATTTTCTATAGAAAAATTTTTGATAAAAAAAATTTTCTATAGAAAAATGTTTGATAAAAAAATTTTCTATAGAAAAATTTTTGATAAAAAATTTTTATAGACAAATTTTTGATAAAAAATTTTTTATAGAAAATTTTTTGATAAAAAAATTTTCTATAAAAAAAATTTTTAATAAAAATTTTTTTTCTATACAAAAATTTTTGATATAGAAATTTTTTTATCAAAAATTTTTCTATATAAAATTTTTGAAAAAAAATTTGATAAAAAAAATATAGAAATATTTTTGATAAAAAAATTTTCTATAGAAATATTTTTGATAAAAAAATTTTCTATAGAAGAATTTTTTATTGAAAAATTTTTGAAAAAAAAATTTATAAAAACCATGTTTGATAAAAAATATTTCTATAAAAAATTTTTGATAAAAAAAAAATTTCTAAAGAAAAATTTTTAATAAAAAAATTTTCTATAGAAAAATTTTTGATGAACAAATTTTTTATAGAAATTTTTTGATTAAAAATTTTTCTATAGAAAATTAAAAAAAAAAATTCTATAGAAAAAATTTTGATAAAAGAATTTTCTATAGAAAAATTTTTGATAAAAAAATATATAGAAAAATTTTAGATAAAAAAAATTTTCTATAGAAAAATGTTTGATAGAAAAAATTTTCTATAGAAAAATTTTTGATAAAAAAAATTTTCTATAGAAAAATTTTTGATAAAAAAAATTTCTATAGAAAAATGTTTGATAAAAAAATTTTCTATAGAAAAATTTTTGATAAAAAAATTTTCTATAGAAAAATTTTTGATAAAAAATTTTTCTATAGAAAAATTTTTGATAAAAAATTTTTCTATAGAAAAATTTTTGATAAAAAATTTTTCTATAGAAAAATTTTTGATAAAAAATTTTTCTATAGAAAAATTTTTGATAAAAAATTTTTCTATAGAAAAATTTTTGATAAAAAAATATTCTATAGAAAAATTTTTGATAAAAAAATTTTCTATAGAAAAATTTTTGATAAAAAAATTTTCTATGGAAAAATTTTTGATGAAAAAACTTTTCATAGAAAAATTTTTGTTAAAAAGATTTTCTATAGAAACATTTTTGATAAACAAATGTTCTAACGAAAAATTTTTGATAAAAAAAAAATTTATAAAAAACATGTTTAATAAAAAATATTTCTGTAAAAAAAATTTTGATAAAAAAAATTTCTAAAGAAAAATTTTTGATAAAAAAAAAATATATAGAAAAATTTTTGATAACAAAATTTTCTATAGAAAAATGTTTGATAAAAAAATTTTCTATAGAAAAATTTTTGATAAAAGATTTTTATAGACAAATTTTTGATAAAAAATTTTTTATAGAAACATTTTTGATAAAAAAATTTTCTATAAAAAAATTTTTAACAAAAAAAATTTTTTTTCTATACAAAAATTTTTGATATAGAAATTTTTTTTAGCAAAAATTTTTCTATAGAAAAAAATTTGATAAAAAAAATATAGTAATATTTTTGATAAAAAAATTTTCTATAGAAAAATTTTTGATAAAAAAAATTTTCTATAGAAAAATTTTTGATAAAAAAATTTTCTATAGAAAATTTTTTGATAAAAAAATTTTTTATTGAAAAATTTTTGATGAAAAAATTTTCTATAGAAAAATTTTTGTTAAAAAGATTTTCTATAGAAACATTTTTGATAAACAAATGTTCTAACGAAAAATTTTTGAAAAAAAAAATTTATAAAAAACATGTTTGATAAAAAATATTTCTATAAAAAAATTTTTGATAAAAAAATTTCTAAAGAAAAATTTTTGATAAAAAATTTTCTTTGGAAAAATTTTTGATAAACAAATTTTTTATAGAAATTTTTTTTATCAAAAATTTTTCTATAGAAAATTAAAAAAAAATTTTCTATAGAAAAATTTTGATAAAAGAATTTTCTATAGAAAAATTTTTGATAAAAAAAAATATATAGAAAATTTTTGATAACAAAATTTTCTATAGAAAAAATTTTGATAAAATAATTTTCTATAGAAAAATTTTTGATAAAAAAAATTATAAAAAACATGTTTGATAAAAAATATTTCTATAAAAAATTTTTGATAAAAAAAATATTTCTATAAAAAAATTTTTGATAAAAAAAATTTTCTATAGGAAAATTTTTGGTAAAAAAATTTTCTATAGAAAAATTTTTGATAGAAAAATTTTCTATAGAAAAATTTTTGATAAAAAAATTTTCTATAGAAAAATTTTTGATAAAAAAATTTTCTATAGAAAAATTTTTGATAAAAAAATTTTCGATAGAAAAATTTTTGATAAAAAAATTTTCGATAGAAAAATTTTTGATAAAAAAATTTTCTATAGAAAATTTTTTGATAAAAATATTTAAAAAAAATATTTTAAGAAATTTTTCAATAGAAAAATTTTTGATAAAAAATTTTCTATAGAAACATTTTTGTTAAAAAGATTTTCTATAGAAGCATTTTTGATAAAAAAATGTTCTAAATAAAAATTTTTGATAAAAAAAATTATAAAAAACATGTTTGATAAAAAATATTTCTATAAAAAAATTTTTGATAAAAAAAATTTCTAAAGAAAAATTTTTGATAAAAAATTTTCTATGGAAAAATTTTTGATAAACAAATTTTTTATAAAAATTTTTTTTATCAAAAATTTTTCTATAGAAAATTAAAAAAAATTTTCTATAGAAAAATTTTGATAAAAAAATTTTCTATAGAAAAATTTTTGATAAAAAAATTTTCTATAGAAAAATTTTTGATAAAAAAATTTTCTATAGAAAAATTTTTGATAAAAAAATTTTCTATAGAAAAATTTTTGGTAAAAAAATTTTCTATAGAAAAATTTTTGATAAAAAAATTTTCTATAGAAAATTTTTTGATAAAAATATTTAAAAAAAATATTTTAAGAAATTTTTCAATAGAAAAATTTTTGATAAAAAATTTTCTATAGAAACATTTTTGTTAAAAAGATTTTCTATGGAAGCATTTTTGATAAACAAATGTTCTAACTAAAAATTTTTGATAAAAAAAAATTATAAAAAACATGTTTGATAAAAAATATTTCTATACAAAAATTTTTGATAAAAAAAATTTTCTATAGAAAAATTTTTGATAAAAAAATAGAATAGAAAAACGTTAGAACTACAAATTGAAAAAAAATATCTGTTTTAGTTAAAAGTACAAAAAATTTTTAATAAAAAATTTTCTATGGAAAAATTTTTGATAACAAAAATTTTCTATCGAAAAATTTTTAATAAAAAATTTTCTATGGAAAAATTTTTAATAACAAATTTTCTATGGAAAAATTTGTAATAAAAGAATTTTCTATAGAAAATTTTTTGATAAAAATATTTAAAGAAATGGAGTATAAAACGTTAGAACTACAGATTGAAAAAATATCTATTTTAGTTAAAAGTATAAAAACGGCAACTCTGCCGACCGTTTTTTTTTTTGTTCTGTTCTCTTTGCGCCGACCCGTGCTTATAAGTGTATCTTTCTTCCATATTCTCTAAGTTTAATAAATAATTATTTTATCCAAAATTGACGAAATTGTCGGGATAGTATATATTTTTCAAAATTATTCGCACTTACTCCCAGTCCATTGCATTTAGTATTGTAATAGCCAACTTGATGATAAAAGCCAAAAAAGGTTTTCGATCCATTTAAAAGTAGGGATACTCCTCCTAAAGAAGATGGCCTAACCAACCATCGAAACGAGTCGAAGAATTGATTGTCCCCACAAATATTTTTTTAACTTTTATCAATAAATTGTCTACTACATTAATTAATAAATGTAATAGACTGGGATTTAGTGCGAATAATTTTTCTTTTGTTTAATACCTATAATAAATTGATTTATTGTTTTTAATTTTTCTCAGTGTTTTCCTAAGCCAATTGCTCTAAATCAATCATTTTATATGAATGACTTAAACTTTATCATACCAACCATGTGGTCTATTCGCTTTAACTACTAACAATATTTTTTCTTCGTTCTCTGCATACGGGAAAAATATTGTTAAGTGAAGAAAAAGAAGAATTAAACCAAAAAATAAAAAAAAGATTTAAGACCGGAAATATGCTCAATGTAGAAATTCAGACAAATACATATACATAATTCCAATATTCTTACAGAAATATTTACTGCGTTCAAGTACTTGTAGATTGTACAAGTTGATCACATGCTCAAATCCATAAAAAGTAATAATTCATAACAAATCAGTATAAAGTGTTCAACCGAATATGAAATCAAGTAAACTAATACTACTAAAATTTAAAGATATTCGGTGAAATGGGAAGTAAACTAGATATGAAGTCTAAAAATTAATCAAGGTTTCCGATCTAAAAGTAGATAAAGTTTAACGAGGAATATTATTTGTATAAAGCCATCTTTAATTAAATCTAGAAGTACCGCTTAGAATAGATTGAGTTTATATACAAGACCATCAGAGTTCATACATAGAGCGCACTCTTTTGTATGCTTTATTTCCTTGTTCCTTTCCATTTAATTAAGAATATTAAGAAACTTACTCAATTTGGCTTCTTAATAAGTCCAAAAAGTGGAATGCATCCTTCTCTTCCTTGTTATACCAAAATAATCGATAGTACTATCAAGAGTTTTTTTTTTACTAAATATTTCAACCTTTTGTCCACTTATCTTTTGGAACTATCTAATTAGAAACGAGTATCCATCTAAACCTGGAGAAAACTTATCACTTTCAAGAAAATTAATGAAATAAAATTAACCCTTTAACTGAAATGATTTCAAAAATTCCCATTCACAAACTGGACACTGTACTATTCTGGATAAAATCATATATATATTTATAAACCTGACTACTGCAAATCCACACCTTTCTTTGATAAATCCTTTACTGTATTTATCTCTGGATAGTCCCTTGTTTACGGTTGTCTGGATGTATACACGGAAGGATTCAATTCAAAGACAGGCGTGGGGGGGCTTTTTTGTCCCACTATTATGGATGTATTTTTTTTAGGCTTCCAAATCAATGTATCATTCTTCAATCCGAAATATCGGCCATATACAAAGCAGTCAAATAATTAATATAGAATATACGACAGGGATATTCGTTTCTGTATCGACAGTCAGGTTGACTCAAAAACTCTATCTAATGTCCACACGACATCTGTACTTATTCGCGAGACATTGTAATATTGAACTTTTCTGGCTACCCGGGCACAGCAAAATACCTGGTAACTCCACTGCGGACGAACTTGCTAAGTCCAGTGCTCTCCTGAGTCAGGATAACATCGACTAATTAACGGGTTTCCTTTACGGGTCAGCGCAGCACACTTGTTCCTTTGAAACCATTTCTTCAATATCCAGGCAAACATGACTCAGCTACAGCAATAAACGTTCAAAATGCTTGGTATCTCTACCTCGCCACAGATTCCGCAACCTAATTTCAATCTTAACAGGTCATTGCTTTTTTGGGTTGTACACTAGAAGACTTAACCTTCAACACCATGACTACGTAGTTGTCACAAAGTCGAAGAGGAGGAGACAATAGCTCATCTTCTCTGCCACTGCCCCGGTTTTTCAATTTTGCCACTGCCCCGGTCTTTCAATATCTGGAGACGTTTTTTCTGCATGATTTATCTGATCAAGCGAGTATTGACATTCATTAAATAGACTCATTTATCACGGTTATATGCTGGCTTGAATGTTTTTTTTTTCAGTCTATCCCTTGCAGTTACCAAAAAGGAACCGTTTCTAGGAATATGATCACCAAAAGGCGTAAAAAATAGTTGATGAGTAAGAGTTGATGGAACACTTCAAGTCAACATTAAACAATCCTACTGGATTAACACCACATGGCAGTTTATTCAATAGAATTTCAGACAATCCACCAACAATACAAGAAGTGATGTTAAATGGCATTTAAAGCCTTAAGCGTAACAAGACCCCGGACAATGACAATATCTCAGCAGAGGTGATTTTTTGTGATATTGAAAATCGGCGAGACTGTGCCGAAAAACACTTCTTCCAATACGGAGTAAATTCTTAGTCGAGTAATTTTGAATAGAGTATCCGATGCTGTTACACTCCGCGAAAATCAGTTTGGGTTCCGAGAGAATCGATCTTGTGTTGATCTAATCAACACAGTAAGAATAGTACTGGGACAATGTAATGAATTCCGCAGCCCCATTAACCTAGCGTTTATTGACTTTATGAAGGCCTTCGACAGTACCTATGGAGATTTTTAGAAAATCATAAAATGCCAACGAACATTTTGAACTTAATTCGGACAATGAACGTGTATTTTAAATGTCGAGTCTGGAGATATTTGAATGGTAGTCAAGAAGCATTCGAGTTGATTTTCAAAAACACTGGTCTATTAGGGGTCGGAAGAGTGATTGATGGACGTTTAAAGTTGGTCACCTCGGGTGTTCAACTTTTTCAAAAATTCGCCAAAAATCAATCATTTTTGGATGGATTGAAAAGAAATTTTAAACTTAAGTTGTCCTTGAGAAGATCTACAAAAAATACGCTTACATGTGTAGGTTATCTCGTTTGGGTAAATAGGAAATTTTTGGTTGATTTTTTTATTAAGAATATTCGTTAAATTCTTAATAAAACTTTGAATAATTTTTGTTCAAGATATGGGCAAAAATCAAATAGTTTTAATTTTTGGAGTTAAAAAACATACAAATTTTTGATCACTCAATAACTTTTTTGGGATATATTAGGGAGCTTAGTGGATGTAAAATCCGCTCGCATTAATGATTTTTTTTTAATTTCTAAAATTATGTAATTTAAAAACGATTCTTTTTTATTAGTTTTAAGTTGATTTTAATACAATTTATATATTTTCAGGTGTTCTGTCGTTTCATGGTGTTTTGCTAATTTATATATGCCTTAACAGTGAAAAAAATAAAATTTTTTTTAATCGCGATTTTCTCGAAATTTTACAATTTGTGAGTCTTAGTGAAATTCTGCTGCCTTAATTTATGAACAAATTTAATTTAAAGTAATTTTTTTATTTAAATATAAGTTTTAATATATTAAAACTTATATAGGGGCATATCTTTTTAAGATATAAAATTCTTATTTGGTCCACCAAATCGTTAATCCTTATTATTTGTGGGCTTCAGATCTAAGGTAAAGCTTTATTAAAGAATAGTTTAAAGATCATTCCTGATCAATTTTATGCTAAATTGCTTCGGTGAAATATTTTTAGATAAAACCTTCGCGTTCTCAGCTTATAAAGAGATGTTTGACAAACTTTTGATGCAAATCGGTTATAATTTTCATCGCTTTTATGTCTTATGTGGTTTTGCGGTTTTGCTTTTAGGTATTAAAGTGCCAAAAAAACTCGGTTTACTCGGTAGTTTGGAAATTTTCATACATTTTTGAGAGTGTGCTCCACGAAAAACCGTCATTTGCACCTGTCGTATGTTACACCTATATTTAGCACATTAACGAGATATATATCAAACGATGCGAAAGTGGTATTTCTACAAACCAAAAAATATGCGAAAAAAATAAAAAGTGGCGAAAACGAGCTTCAAATTTTGGCAGCTATTAAGTAGTATTAGAAGTGATGAAATTAAAATTTAGAGGGAAGTGGATTCATTTCCTAGGTGTGATGTCTATTTTGTAGAACAACGACCAACGACTTGGGTCCAAATGTTAAAACGAATGCAGAAGAAGACGAAATATGAAGAAAAACTTGAATGTCTCAATCGATTTTTTAACGTTTTTTTTTTAATTTGATTGCCAATTACGCTTAGAAGCACAAACTAGCTCTATTAATATAATGGGTGTTTTTTTTAGAGGTATAGAACTTCGAATTGAAATAAAACACAAGAAAATCGTTTTAATGTCCATCAATTTGGCTTTATTGGAAGGATAATTTTATGGCATTAATGTTTAAATATGATTTCGGGCATGTGGCCGCCGCTCCTGGCTCGAATAAAGCCAATTCTACAGGTCCAATTTTCAACTACTTTTTCGAGCATATGGGGCCGTATGTTGGCAATAACGCCACTAATGTTGGCTTCCAAGTCCCCTAACGTTTCTGGTTTGTTGGCGTAGACGAGCGACTTCACATATCCCCAAAGAAAATAATCCAGTGGTGTCAAATCGCACGATCTTGGTGGCCAATTGACAGGTCCATTCCGCGAAATTATGCGCTCATCGAATGTTTCCTTCAATAAATCAATTGTGACGTGCGCTGTGTGGTATGTAGCGTCGTCTTGTTGGAACCACAACTCATCCACATTCATGCCATCCAATTGGGGAACAAAATAGTCGGTTATCATGGCTCTATACCGGTCTCCATTTATGGTAACTGACTCTCCAGCATTATTTTGGAAGAAGTATGGCCCAATGACTCCACCAGCCCATAGAGCACACCAAACAGTCAGTTTTTGTGGATGTAATGGCGTCTCAAGGGTCTCATGTGGATTCTCTTCACTCCAAATGCGGCAATTTTGCTTGTTGACGTAGCCATTCAACCAAAAATGAGCCTCATCACTGAACAAAATTTTGCGATGAAAATCAGCATCGAGATCAATCTCATTTTCGGCACATACACCAAAATCACGACGCATTGCATGGTCTCGCGGCTTTAATTCTTGCACAAGCTGGATCTTGTAAGGTCGCAAGCCAAGATCTTTGCGCAAAATCTTAAATAAAGTTAATGGACAAAGCTCCAATTGCTGTGCACGGTGGCGAATCGATTCATTCATGTCCTCTTCAACACTTTGCTCTACAGCGGCAATTGTTTCTTCGGTGCGCACTGTTCGACGTCGCTGCGGATGCGTATTATCACATAGAGTAAAGGTAGTGCGAAAACGATCCATGGTTAACCGAATTAATTGCTCTGATGGACGATTATGTCGACCATAAAATGGACGGAGCTTGCGGTAAACTTCGCGAACTGAACCATTATTTTCGAAATAAATTTGCACGATTTGCAAGCGTTGTTCTTTTGTCAACCTGTTCATGATGAAATGGCAAACCAAACTAAATATTAATCACTTGACAGCTGACAAAATGGCCGCCAGTTATAAAAGTGATGACAACTTAAAGTTCTATACCTCAATAAAAAACACCCGATACATATTGTCTTCAGTATACCTGAAATATTGCAAATTTAAAATCTGTAATTAGATTTTTCGAACTCTAAGGGAACAAAAATTATTCGAGTTGAATGTCGTTTTCAAAGGAATCAAATCTGTTTGATTTTTGCCCATATTTTTTTTCATTTAAAAGTTGAAAATATTCAAAGTTGACAGATAAAAAAAAAATATCGCTTTTTTGAGTTTTTCCCCGAAAGACAGCTATATTTTTTCACTAATAAAAACTTTTTTCTTAAGAAACATAAAAAGATTTTTAAAGTTTTTAAAGGAAAGCATAATGACATGAAATAAATTTCTTGTCAATTGGACTTTTGGTCCTTCAACATGCCCTCTCAAAAAAATCCGAATTTGAAACTGTTATTGATTAGAAAAATTTTTTTCTGAAACGCGCTGCAAATAGAGTCAGTGTTGCCATTTTTGTAAATAAAAACTTATAGTTTGAAACCCTTTTTTAAAATAATTTTTCTTTATTTTGATATATTTTACTGCACTACTTTATCTCTCGAAACACAGATATAAGACAGATTTAATAAAACCATGGCAACTCTTAAGCTCAAAAGAACGGTAACTATATTTCTGAGTCTTCTATTGAAATAGAAAAAAACTATTTTTCAACAGAAATTGAATTGGAAATATTTCTTCGGAATCGGATGCAGATAAGGCAGCTTGAATTACGAAATACATATCGACTTCAAATGACTTTAATATTATAATGATCTATTATAACAAAAAAAAAAAAAAAACAAAAAACATTTTCAAGAGATAAAAATGTTTTTATAAAAGTGGCATATCAGAATGTTGGAAATATTTTGGGGACTTTAAATTTGGAAATAAAAAAAAATTCTTGAAAAATATTAATTTTGCAAATATGTTTTTAAATAAAACTTAATCGACTGCAGTCGACTCCGAGCCGCCGCCGATTATGCTCCACTGGGAGTCAAGGATAACAGAAGAAGAAGCCGCCGATATTTTGTGGTCGGCCTGTTTCTCTGATTCTAAGTACGATAGGTATGTTCGATTAGTGTTCTCATATTTGAATTTGAATTCTATTTTTGTTCACCTTTGTTCTAAAATATATGAACTTTCATACGAAATGAAAGTAATTAAAAGGTTGGCAAAATCCATTTTAGGCGCCCGCTTGGCATAATTTAATAATATTTTTTTCCACTAACTTAAGTCAAATTTGGTCTATTCCTAAATGTCATTACTTTATTTTTAACAAAATATTTTAATTAAAAAGTTGTACTGTAGTGTATTGCACTAAGAATCCCAATTTATTACAATTATTTATTATTGTAATAAATAGTTTTTTGATAAAACCAAAAAATGTTGGTGGGGAAACCTTCCCTCGACGCGTTTCGATGGTTGGTTAGACCATCTCATCAGGAGGATTATCCCTAATTCTAGACAGAGCGAATATTTTAATATTTATTTTCTGTTCAAATGTTTATTAAAAATTAAAATTTTTATGTAAAAAATAATGAAAAAGTTCAAGGAATTCCCTTAAAAAAATTCTAGGGATTTTTTTCCCGAAAAATCAGAGTGATCACGGGAAATGTTTCCCGGGAATATTCGAATGAGAAACTCTGTTTACACAGAAAACAATGTTTACATTTTTTTGGTAGCAGCTTTTATCAGCCACCCTATCGCATTAGTGCCAGGAGTTCAATAGTTATTTTTGTAAGTCCTTTTCATTACAATGTGAAATATAATTAAAAAAAGTAATCAGAAGTTAAAATGGATCAAGTCCATTTTAAAGTTTAACTTATTCCAAAAAATTTGAAAAATTTAACTTTCGAATTTTATTCGGCCAAACTCTTAAGCAAAACCAATTGAAAATAACCACAACTGCCATCACCAATCAAAAACGAATTAAAAACTATGAAATTTGCTAACATTTGACTGAAAGTAAAATAAACAAATAAATATTAAGAATACACCCGCATCCAATAATGTACAAAAAATAACTTCAATAGTTCGTAGCGTTTGTAACAATTAATAGACCATGTAACCTGAGTAAGGAAATTTCCATGACCAAAGACTGCATCCAGCTTCAAATTCTATCCGGCTGTTAAACATTTTAACTAGAAATTGTTGGCATAAATGAATTTATGTATATTTATGAATGTATGTATGTATGTAAGTATGAATTTGAATAAGTAGATAAATATTTGTCTGAATATCTCTACACAATCCCGAATAAATGCATGAATGAATGAATATTGGCAGCTTTCAACCAGTTTTTATTTTCAGAAAATTTATTGAACACAACTAACTCATCTTTCATGTTTTATATTTGTACCGGAGTCAGGATTAACATTTATACCTGCTGTGCGAAAAAACACAACAACAACAAAAATAAAACAAAAAAAATAAATAAAATTTGTTGTCTATTTAGCCGTAAGCCTGATTTGGACAAATAGCTTTGGCTACAAGTTCACCAAGGCTGATGATCTGGTCAACAAGCTAAACCAACAACAGGAACAGCGAGCATCACTACACTCTTAGCATACCTATGTATATCCGAGAGTAGTACAGACCAACAAAATACAGAATCACTGGAATAAATGTATTGATTTTGAATAATTCATAAAATAAATTGCCATGAAATGAATGAAGTGTGTACGAGTATAAATTTACATCTATTTGAGTAACATTTTCGTTTTGGTTCATTTTGCACATTTTTTTTCTCTAGCCCTCTTCTTCTTCTTCGTTTTTATTTAAATCAAACATTTAAATAAATTTTAAGAAAAGTTTTCCTTGTTGAATCTTTAACAAATCGCAGAACATGACACTTTTCATATCTTTCGCCATAGGATGGATGGGTGGTGCACTGCTATACGAGGGCGGTTCGGAAACTCCTTAGCCTAGCACAAAAAGTGTGGTACTAACCAGAGAAGAGACTGAATACATTCACAAATGTTGACAGCAACGTATGCATATTGCTTTTGCATTGCCTACAAAGGCAATAACTTTTTATGCAGATGCCTTCATTCATTCACAAATTTTCGTTGATTGTCTTTTTACACACTATTTCATTATTGCACTGCACGTTAATCAACGAAATAGTTTGATGTCACACTTTAAGTTAGAAAAAATTCGTACGACTCTCTCATTTTTCGTTCTATTCGCAAAGTATTCGTATAATATGTCTGCGTTGTTATCAGTGCTGCCATATGTTTTTCTACGCTTTCATGCTGAATCATTGGGCGAAAATTTTTTTATTAAAATTTTTTTTCATTATTTGGGAATTAATTATTCGAACTTTAGAATTAATTGAAAAATTAGGTTTCATCAGGCTTGAGTTCATTTAATTTTCAAATTATTAATTTTGAAAATTGGAAAGTAAATTATGGAGAAAAACTGAAAAAATTATTTTTGAACGCGGCTAGTGGATTGCAATTTCTGTCCCGCCACAGGACGTCAACAAGTAATAGGAGAATACACAATCAATTAAACGTAGGGATGTTCGATCAAACTCAATGAGTTAAATTGATGATTACCTCTGCAATTTGACAACTCGACTGTGGTCGAGGGCGCTAAGTGCTGATGACGTCCTGTGGCGGGACAGAAATTGCAATCCACTAGCCGCGTTCAAAAATAATTTTTTCAGTTTTTCTCCATAATTTACTTTCCAATTTTCAAAATTAATAATTTGAAAATTAAATGAACTCAAGCCTGATGAAACCTAATTTTTCAAATTTTTTTTCGATAAAAATATTTTTCTATAGAAAAATTTTTTATAAAAATATTTTTCTAAGAAATATTTTGTTAAAAAAAATTTCGATAAAATGTTTTTCTATAGAAACATTTTCAATAAAATATTTTTCAATGAAACAATTTTCAATAAAAATATTTTTCAATAGACAAATTTTCGATAAAAATAGTTTTCTATAGTAAAAATTTTCAATAAAAATATTTTTCTATAGAAAATTTTTGGATAAAAATATATATTTCTATTGAAAAGTTTTTGATAAAAATATTTTTCTATTGAAAGATTTTTTTAATAAAAAAAATTTATACAAAAATTTTTTGATAAAAAAAATGTATTATATAATTTTTTTTTATAATTATGTTAGAACGAACTACATACAAAAACCGATTTTTAAATATACGGTGCCCTATTTTGAGGTCCGATTGTGCCGCCCCAGTAGAACATATGTTTTGCAAGTTCAAAACTTGATGTCTCCAGCACTAACGCGCAACAGTTAATTTCTTTTTCTGCCATCCCAGTGTTTGACGACTTTTTTCTATAAATTTAACGATTTTGCATCCATTTCATCTGGCAACTTGTTTCTTTCTTTTTGTCTTTGCCCACCTATACAACTATAGTTTTGTCTTGTGCACAACTTGTCTTGTAACCAGTGTTGCCACCATCCAAATGTTAAATTACACATGGATAGTGCCAAAATTACACATGAAATTAGGAATTACACATGATTTTTTTTTGTTGGCAAAATAACATGTTTTGAATTAAATTTAATTAATTTTTTTTTTGTTAAAATTAAAAAAAATTAAAAAAATTATTTGTAGTTTTATAAATTAGTGTTCATCGTTTTTTATTTTAAAAGCAATAAATGTATACTATTTCAAATCGTTACTTAGCACTTAAAAATAAACAAAATGAAATAAATAACGACTATATTGAAAATCTTCCACTTCTTGTTTAACATTTTTTGTGTAGGTTCAAAAATTGGTCCACCATTAATAAATTTTTGCAAAGTATGAAACAATCTATCTCCAAGAAATTCTTTAAATCAAAAACTTTTATCCAATAATCTTCTGGCTCCAAAGCCCAAAAGTTTCAAAATCGAAAAGTACATGTCAAGAGTTTGCAAATCGGCATTGAAGAATTAAAACCTTTTTGTTAAACATATGTGTCACCTTCTCCGAGAAAAGTGTATGAAAATAAAGTTTTGAGAAAAACTAAAAAAATTAAATTTTAATGTTTTTCTCATTTTTATCGATTTTCCCAAGTTCGTTTTGTACGTTTTTATGGCAAATAAATTTTTATCAGAAATCAAACTCATTTCATCTTATTCTAAACCCTTTTTGGTACCAGAATCCACTGCTAACTCTAAGCCCGTTTTTTTTGTACACTAGGTTCCTTTTCTCGTAAAAGGTCAATATAATGATTGAAGTTTGAAAGTTTGGACAAATTTGGGATCAACAATATCCGCAATTGAATATATATCGTCACTTAAGTTAAGTATTGTTTTAATTTCACGAATATAAAATTCCCGAAAATCATGAAGTATATTTTTTCCCGAAATAGAAATTGTGGTCAAAGATTCATGAGTAGCTATACCAATATATCATATTCTTTAATAAACATATATATATTAATCTGAATGGTTGATTTCCCATAAGCACTGGGATTTTAAAACATACATTTGTATGTAGTTAGAATAAAAAGTTTGCATTATATGCATTATTTCGATTTTGAATGGGACGCACATAAATTTATTTTTTAAAATGCAAGTTTTGAAAACTGTTTGTGTACTTAAAAATGACAAAAATTGAAATTACACATGAATTACACATGCAGCCAATTACACATCGGCTACACATAAAAATAAAAATTACACATGATATGTGTAATTACACCTGAAGTGGCAACACTGCTTGTAACGCAACTGAAATCATTCATAATATTTCGTAAACACTCACGCATTCGCTATTATAAAATGAATGTTTGAATGTTTTCCTAGTGTATTTGATTGCAGTTATAAACACAAGCAATGTATGCAATATATTTCATTATACTCTTATTTTGTGAATATGCATTGTTTCGTCTCAATTAAATATTGTATATTGACGACAAGTTTTCATTTTTGTGTGAATACATTCAAAGCAAGAAAACCGCCATTCAATCTCTTCTCTGGTACAAACAGAAAAAAGTTAAGTGTTTTGGAAACTTCCATCTCTGCTATAAACACATGTTAAATTTTGTTTCGATCTGGTAACTCCTTCATATAGAAACAGGTGTTCACAAAAGACGCATCCGCTATTTTTTTACAGTGGAAAAATTAGAAATACGTGGTGTCATTAAATATTTACATGAAAAAGGTTTATCGGGACAAGAAATTCATAATGATATGGTGAATGTGTTAGGTGAAAGTGCTCCTTCAAACTTCACCAGTAAAAAATTGGGTTGCTGAATTTAAACTTGGTCGTACAATCATTGAAGATGAACCACGTAGTGGACGTCCAAAAACAGCAACAACAACAGAATTTGTAGCCAAAGTGCATGATATGGTATTAATCATGGGCTTCTCAAATGATCGAGTCCATTTCATTTTGCATGAAGAACTACAGATGAAAAAGCTTTCTGCAAGATGGGTGCCGTATTTGCTAACAGTCGACCAAAAACGCATAAGAATGAACATTTCTCAAGCTTGTTTAGATCGTTTTAAGCGAAATAAAATGGATTTTAAGCGTCGTTTCATAACTGTTGATGAGACATGGATCCACCACTATACTCGAAAGACAAAGGAACAATCCAAACAATGGACTGAAGCTGGAGGAAGTGCCCCAAAGAAGGCAAAAGCAATTCAATCGACTAGTAAGGTTATGGCAACGGTTTTTTGGGACTTCAAAGGCATTTTATTGATAGACTATCTGCAAAAGGGTAAAACAATGAATTCAGAGTACTATTTCAACCTTTTGGATCAATTAAATGTACAAATTCGAGAAAAACGTCCTGGCTTACAACACAAAAAACCAGCGCACAAGACTGTTTTAACGATGGCTAAAATCAACGAATTAAAGTACGAGTTGCTTGACCACCCACCTTATTCTCCTGATTTAGCTCCCAGTGACTTTTACCTGTTCCCAAATCTAAAAAAATTCCTTGCTGGAAAGCGTTTTACCTCAAATGAAGATGCAATTACAGCTTTTAACCACTATTTTAAAGACCTTGAGGAAAACTATTTTAATCAAAGGATAGAATTGCTAGAAAATCGTTGGACTAAGTTTGATGAAGTTTCAGGAGACTATATTGAAAAATAAATAAAATAAAAATATTTTTTAAAAACTAACTATTCTCTTTCATTGGTAGGCTAAGAAGTTTCCGAACCGCCCTCGTATGTTGGCATCTCTGCTAAAATATAAAAAAAAAAATAAATTAAATTTATATGACATGCTTGTTATGCCTGCATGATATATTGACTTCAGTTCCGGTTTAGATCCAGTAATTAATCATTGTGTTGACAAATGGCTTTGATATGCAATTTTATGATTCCAATCTAATCAAACTAACACCTCATGGAATGTCTTACGATTTAAGAAGCACTTGCCTAAGATTATGTTCGGTTAGAAGAATTGATCACAATTAATAATACAAGTTCACTTAAATTCTCAAACTGATAGGTGATCATAGATCATTCATGGTTGCCATTATTTTAAGTTTTATCATTGTACTTTACATGATCCAATCACCATCAGCCTGTCAATTAATTCATTTGATTAGAATTAAGCGTTGTTTGAAATCTTACAGTAAAAGTGTACTAAGTAAATATTTAGCAGTAAATAGAAATTCAAAGGTCCACACCTATCTTTACTAGCTGCCTTTCTCAGTGTGTATCTTAGTCAATCATATTTAATATACTTATTAGTAACGGTTTTTCAACGATGGGCCACCTTAGGTCCTGTGTAGAAATAGTGACGCGCTAGACTGCTCAAATATTCCAAGGCTCGCAATCATAAAGCGTCAAATCAAAAATTGTTTATGATTTTTTTTAGCACCATTACCCAGGGGATAACCCCTACTTAATGCTTCTTTCGACACCTGAAAAATGTGATTTGTCCAACGGACATCACATTGAATGTTTATGCCCAGAACATCAAGAGCATCTGATTCCTCAATATTTACACCGCCTATTTATACAGATGAAATAACATGATTTGCCGTGCGTTTATGCGTAAGCATACAACATTGAGTTTTCCGCGCATTACAATCAATTCTATTCGCACGACCCCATTTTGAAACTGTTTCTAAATCGCGGTTTAATGATTCATTTATGTTTTGTCTCATAGCGCCAACCTCTAAAACGCTTGGCCTATGAAAGAGTAGATAGGATTGGATGTTTGACGTAGAAGGTCATTTATAAAGATAAGAAATAGTGTAGGAGAAAGAACAGAGCCTTGAGGTACCACTGAATTAATCTTGAACTCGTTTGATGAGATCCCATCTATAACGACTCGTATAGTGCGATCTCTGCAGAAGCTCGATATAAATTGGGAAAAGTTATTACCGACACCAAAAACAACAACTTTTGATAGAAGTGTCCCGTGCCACACTCTATCAAATGCCTTGGAAGTATCCAGAGCCACAACAATACTTTCGCCTATGCGGTGTATTGATTGACACCATTTTTCCGATAGGAAGGCTAGCAGGTCTCCCGTAGAGCGTCCCCTACGAAATCCATACTAGCGGTCGCTTAGAAGTTTGTTAGACTCTAGATATTTAACAAGATGGTGGTTCACCATAATCTCCAGAACTTTGGAGAGTGTAAAACAAATTGCTATTGGACTGTAATTTTCAGGGTTCTTAGCCTCACCCTTTTTGAGGATTGGCATAACATTAGCAACCTTCCGGCACCGGCGAAATTTACCGGCATGGAACAAGGTGCTGAAGAGGTTAGCTAATAGACTCGCAAGCGTCGATAAGAACTGCTTCAAGGCCAGCGCTGGAATACCATCCGTCCCTGGAGACTTGTTTATATTGAGATCCGATAAAACCACGTTTTTCAGAGCGGGCGCGAAATAATATCATTGTCATAGTTACAGATACTCTTTCGAGCTCACGCACAGGTTAAGTACTTTCCAGCAAGCGATATTACTTGTGAATACTTCGGCTAAAAGCTTAGCTTTATCAACCGGGTCTGTGAATCTTAATCCTTTAAAAGAGAAGAAATTGAAGAACTAGCATTATTCTTAACTCAGTTAACGGTCGTTCGTGAAACTCTTACTGCCCCGAAGCGCAACAAGAATTCGACGTCTTAATACTTGCCTGTTTGCGTTGCAAATCAGTAACTGGATTTTGTTTATAACGCCAGTTTCTGAAAGCAATCACTCGGGATCTGACTGCATGTTTACACGTCTAATTGAAGCAAGTTTTCAACTTAGGTTTAATCGAAATATTTTTTGCTGGGATGAACATTTTCATTCCCAGCTTAATAACATTGGATGCCATTTCTGCCAAGGCACAGACATTGTTGTCGAGGAAACAAAGTTTCCACTTGAAGTGCCTATAAAATTCGTTGAGCTCAGCCCAACGACCTTTTTTGTATAAGAAAGTTGAAAGTTTCGTGGCTATTAGTGAAACATTACAAAGTGCGGAGAACGAAAAAGAGGCGGAAATGGTACAATGATCGTAATGTTCAAGAGGTGCAAGAACCTTGTCTTCATACTTGTCAGGATGTGAAGTCAGAAAAAGGTCAAGTGCGTTTTGCCCAGGGTGTTTTTTCCATGCTTATCCGTAGTCAAGACTTTCTTCTCGTTCTATGATACTCCGAACTCTCGTAGCTCGTTCTCAGTTTTCCGCCTCTACGTGTTTGCAGGTCTTATAGACCTCCTGAAACCTTGAGGATTATATTCAATGGCTAGACGATTAAATATCAGTAGCTGGTTTTCTAAGTGTATATTCTAGCCAACCATATTTCCGAGTACGAATAGTTGTTTGTAATGGTTCTTGATAGGTGCGCAACCATAGATCTTGATTAGAAATTGTAATGGGCCAGAAAACCCTTAGAATATATCTGAGGCATCGATTTACAAATGCTTGTAGTCCGCTCATCTCTCGACTCAAAATATTCCATGCCTCATAGATATATATGAACACGAGTTTGACATTAGCGTTAAAAACTTTGAGTGTGGTAATAGGTGAGATATTTTGAGATCTCCGGAACTTATTGAGAATACCAAAAGCTTGCTTTTCTTTGCATAATCTCTTTGGGATATCTTCTCTGCTGCCACCGTTTTTAGAGACTATACTTCCTGGGTAGCAGAAGGTTTCAACCTCGTCAATATATTGACCAGCAAGATACAATTTGGTGAACCGCCGTGGTATAGTTGGTAAGTTATCCGCCTAGCATACCAGAGGTGTCACAAGTTCGATCCCCGGCCAGACCCACTTGAAAAAAATCAAAAAAAGCGGCGGTTCACCTTAAAAATCAGCTAGCTACTAGTAATTGAGTACTAGGCTATGTAAAACTTCTCTTACTAATGCATTTGCCGTTCAGAGTCGGCGCTAAAACGTAGATCCCTTTCAATAAGTCTAAACACAGAATCGAAAGCTGCTCATTGTCTAAGAGAAGTATCCCTTATTCCAATTGGAATGTCGTGGGAATTATGTATGTATGTAATGACGTTTACGTCATTTCTGAACATAAATTACATATCATAATCTATAATATGATTAATAATTGACCAGGCAACTGAGTTTCTGTTATCGGTTATCAGTTGCCACACGTAGTGTCATTTTGGCAATTGGCAACACAATTGAAAATGAGTTACAATACACAATTAAACCATAAGTTTGGTTGTAGTCGAGATATTTTAAGATATCCAGAATTTGTTAAGAATACCAAAAAGTGTGCTTTGCGTAATCTATTTTAAATATATTTTCTGCTTCTTCCGCTTTTTGAAATATGGCAAACCTTTGCCATATTTCGTTTTAACAATGTCAAATAATGAATTGTGTAGACCCCATATGTCTCCACATAACATCAAGAACTTTTTGAATAGCAGTGGGGACAACATACATTCTTAGTGGACTCCTAATTAATGGGTTTGCTCTGATTAATAACACAGAAAAGTGCGGTTCGCCTTCCATACAAAAAAAAAAGTTATGTCAGTCACCCCCTAGGAATGAAGATAATGTTAAAACAATTCCAAAAAATATTTTTTTTTTACCACGCCTACAAATACCGCCCTTTTACTATTTTGTTCACTGTGTCGCCATTTTAAGTCCGATCATAACATTTTATATATCGCTGTTCGCAGCTCTGCAAGGGCTACATTTCTCTCTTTGATAGTTTTTTACTATCACGTCAATTTATAGTCATAACTTTTAAAAACTAGATTTTTACTCGATTTGATTAGGGTGGGTACGACTCGAATTTTAAAAAGTTATGACTAGAAATTGACGAGGTTGTAAAAAACTATAAAAGAGAGAAATGTAGCCTTGACAGAGCCCTGAAAATCGATGTATAATATGTTATGATCGGACTTAAGATGGCGACACAGTTAACAAAATACAAAAAGGGCGGTATTTGTAGGCGTGGTAAAAAAATAAAATTTTTTTTTTTGAATTATTTTTGCATTATCTTTAATCCTAGGGGGTGACTGTCTCAAATTTTTTTTCGAACCACTCTATTGTAGAGCTCTTTGATTAGTCGTCTAATCTTCTGGGGGACTTCTTTGCTTCTTAAAGCTTTATTAAAGTGGTATTATTAGTATCAGCGGAATTTGCAATATGTTAGATCATGCAATCTGTTCTACCTTCGTGAGATGGTAACAAACAAAATAATTATTTGACAGTGACATAGTAAAGCGCATTAAACAACATAAACAACATAAAATAAGCAGTTGCTTTGGCAAAGACATATTGTGCGAATGGATAAAAAGTAAGAAAAGTGTTCAAAAATGATCCCGAGGAAACTCTCTACGAGAGGACTACCAAAATTTCGATGGAAGTAGAAGAAAATCTATCAAAGCTTGCTATACGAAATTAGAAAATAAGCGCCCAAGATCGAAGAGCATCTAATTCTTAAGTATGCTCGGCCTTTGACCTAAACAGGTTGTAATATAGGCATAAACAAATCAAGAAGGTTAGTATTGATTTCAATTAAAGACCTCAACTATATTAACTAAAATGCATTTTTATAATGTAAAAGCATTAATATCATTTTCATGGTAATTTGTATAGTCAAGGGTAGACGTTATAAAGATAATTTTTAAATTATTCCTATTTAAAATAAAAAATCAACTTTATACCAAGATTCTAGACCAAATCTGTTTAAGTGCTGAGCTATAAACGAAAAAATTAAATTCTGCCTAATATTGAGGTGATGCTAAGAAAAAGGTGTGTTTTAGCTGAATAAAAATATGTATACGAAAATGCAATAGATTGTATATAAGCATTTAAACTAACATTGGCGTGAACTTGAATGTCATTATTTAAGCGCCAATTTTATGATAAATTAATGTCTAAAAATAATTTTAAAAAGTCTAAAAATAAACTTAAAATAAAGCAAAACTTAACAACTGACAACGATGAAAGTATATGAGGTCTCATCAACTATAATCATAAAAACTTTTAAGAATATATATATATATATATATATATATATATATATATATATATATATATATATATATATATATATATATATATATATTTAAATGCTAACTTCCTGTACAAAAAGTTAGAACATACTAAGGCAGTCGTAGATCCTATAAACGAAATCTAGAAAACACTTTGATGTTGTTTATGTCATTATTTGAAAGATACCAGAACCTATGTTATATAATCCTATTTAGCAGGATTTGCTCTTAAACATGAGGCGTTAAAAAGACATTTTAATGTCATTATATGTTAGATTTTTAAGAAAATCATTGTAATCTTAAGTGTTTGTAATGCATTTTTTGTTGGCTTTTTTATACCCACCATCAAAAAGAATGGGGGGTATATTGAGATTGTCATTCCGTTTGTAATTTCCTTAATATTGACCCAAAAATCAAAAACGATCTATATTCTGAATCCTTATGAAATTCTAAGACGATTGAGCGATGTCCGCCTGTCTGTCCGTCTGTCTGTCTGTCTGTTGAGATCACGATAACGCCTAAACGAAAGGAGCTAGCTCAAAGAAACTTAGTAAAAACATTCTTAATCACTGAGAAAATTTGAAATTGAAATTGGGCAAAATCGGTTAACATTTGTCCATAGCTCCCGTATAACCTCGCCTACGCTAATCGCTTATTTGCTAATAAATGACAAACTATAATAGCTATGATGATAAAATTTTATGCCCTAGGCGGCATGTAAAATTTCATCAAAATCGGTTGACATTTAGTCATAGCTCCCATACAAAAAACATACGGAAACAGCCAAAATTTCACCTAAAATACACTTAAATGCCAATAAATGTAAAACTATAACAGATATAACCACTAAATTTCTTATGTCAATGTCAACCAGTGTGCAAAATTTTGTCACAATCGGTCACCATTTGACCATAGCTCCCATATAAAATCTTACGGAAACACAAAAATACAAAAATAAAAGGGGATTTATGTCCGTCTGTCCGTCAGATAAAAGCTCGATAGCGCCTTAACGAAAAGGGCTACAGTAACAAAATTTTACAAAAGGGAGTCTTATATGAATGCCAGCCAGTGTGCAAAATTTTGTTACAATCGGCTACTATTTGACCATAGCTCCCATGTAAAAAACTTACAGAAACACAAAAATACAATAAGAAAACACGGTCTATGTCCGTCTTTCCGTCAGAGAAGAGCGCGATAGCTCCTCAACTACAAGAGCTAGAGAGACAAAATTTAACAATAATATTTTCGATATATTATAGAAATTGTGTGCTAAAAATGGGTAAAATCGGTTCACATTTAGTTATAGCTCCCATATAACCCTGCCCCGGGAATCACATTTATGCTAACAAATTGAATAAAATTGTAAAATCTATGACTACTTCATTTAGAATAGAAAAGTTTTATGCAACTTTCAGTCAGTATGTCAAATTTTATAGGAATCGGTCCATTTTTGACCATAGCTTCCATTATAAAAACCGCTCCCGGTAACCACTAAAATGCCAAAACCGCCAGTTAAAAGCTATTAAATTATAAACTATGTCAGCTATGGCCACTAAATTTTGCACAAATAAACTTTATATTAATACCAGCCAGTAAATTAAATTTTGTAACAATCGGTCAACATTTGGCTATAGTTCTTATATATATAACATCCCCTTTTTATATCTACAATCAAAAAGATTTGGAGGTACATTCAGTATATTAAGATTGCGTCTACGAAATTAGATAGCTATCAATTAATGTTAGGTCCAGACTTTATATACGGTAGATGCATTAGGAACTCCTTACAAAATATATGAACCTGCCGTGTTGCTATCAACATGTTTATGGCACAATGAAACAACTTATTAATGTAAAACTGTATTCGGTTACGGAACAGCATTTTGTCCAAGGTAAATACTAGGGAAACCACTTAAATACTTTTTAATGTTGAACTATAGTAACTATACCACTGCAGCCGAATTTAGTCCAAATATTTTACCAACAATACCACATTTGGTCAACATTTTGAATTAGCTGCACTCTCGTACAACTTGATGGTAGGTATACAAGATTCGGCACAGCCGAATATAACACTCTTACTTGTTTATATTTAAAGTTTAAATAATTTTTACAAGCAGAAACACACCTTTAGATTTTTGAGAACATAAAATACGCATTATAATAATATGTCTGCATAGTTGCGTTTAAAAAAATTATTGAATAAAATTGAATATAAAGTTTTAAAAATTTCAACTATTTTTACCACTTTCAAAAGTAGTTAACATTTAAAATTTTATAGATTTTTTTATTCTGTTGGTAAAAAGCAAAACAATAATGATGTTTGTAACTCATGGAATATTTACCTTTAACTCTTTTAAGTATACCGATCGACTTATTCGATTCCTCCTATTTATCCAAAAATGTTGATTTTAGTAGCATAAATCGATGTCCAAATTTTCTTAAAATCGGCCCATATTTAGCACCTAGTTTTGACGGTAAACCTTTACTTTAAATCAAGATACCAAAATACACCTAGATCTTTTTTATCTCTATTTTTGTCTATTATATAGAAAGGATTAATATTTATTTTAATGTGATCTTTGTTATTAATTAAATAGTTTAGAGGGCTTAGCAAAAAAATATTGTTATAACCACAGCAATAGCTTAGATGTTGCATAAAAAGTTGTTTTGACCCCGGTAGCGCAAGGGTTAAACATTTCTAATTCTGATAAAACTATATTCACTAATTCTACATTATATTACGCATAACCAATAGATATATTTTTGCTTAAAATGTAAACAATTATAAACTTACTAAATTTTTTCTGAAATTTCTAAAAAAGGTATTTTTTCGAAATTCTTTGACTTTAAGTCACAGGTACGGGAATACGGGATAAGCTATCGACCCAATTTTGTGTTTTTATACCTAACGCTTTCGTAACAAATCACTGGAGTTCGAATTGCAAGTTTCCAAAATTTGTTTAACAAAAATTTTTAAAAACGTAAGAAAGTTAAAAAAAAATATCTAAATTTTGCGTCATCGATGATAACAGGAATATACAAACCAATTTTAACCAAATTTTATATTTTATTGGTTACTGGTATAAGATAAGTAAAAAAAATATGATAGTAGAAAAAAATTTAAATCTAGCATTTTTTTTGGTAAATTTGTCTTTGAAAGTCATCAAAGACATGAAATTCGAGGAAAAAACGATATAACTCTTAAACCGTTTAAGCAACTTATAAAACGTCTAGTCAAAAAAGCTTGTTAAATCAAATAAAAGTGATCTCAAATAGCTTTAATCTTTCAAACCCCGAAAAAGACCCGTTTCCCCTTGTAAACTAATTTTTCAACTTTAGGGCCTGGGAGCCTTGTGTTTACAAGGTAGGATTTGGCTCAAATTTTCAGGGTTAATATTTCTCACCAAATGACATAACAGTCCGACCGGAATTCCTCAAAATTAAAAAAAGGAAAAAACGCCCTATTGTGCTTTTATCCCATATTATAATTGTATATGATTGCAAAATTTTATCGATAGAAGATTTTTTTCTAATATTGCATGTGAAAATATTCGATAAATGCTAATTCAGTGGCAATTTACCGCATTTTCAAAAAATACGGTCAAATGGTTTAGGGGTCCATAAATATTACATATTGATAGATCTTTAATATCAATCATCGTCGAATAATAGTCAATCAATCATAAAACAATCACTAACCAACCATCAAACTATCGTCAAATACCGGTAAAATAATCATTAAACAGTCGTTGACAATCTTCAAACAATCAAAAAGTTATAGTTAAACAAAGGTCAATCATTAGACAGTCGTCATCCTCAAATTTATTCACACAATCTTCAAAATAATCGCCAAACAAACACAAACAATCATCAGACAACTGTTAAACAATCGTCAGTCAATCGTGAAACAATCATTGAACAATCATTACAAATCATCAAACAGCCCTCAAACAACCATAAAAAAAGGTCCAATATTTTGAAAGAATCATCGAAGAATTGTTAAACAATCACCAGTCAATCGTAAACCATTGTCAAAGAATCGTCAAATATTGCCAATATCCGTGCAGCCGTTTTCCGAGATAAATCAAAAAAAGTGGGTCGGGCTTGACCGACTATAGCACTTCCTTACTTGTTTTTTATAACTTTGGTGAAAAATCGGGTTTTTTAGAAATTATCTGATTTTAAGTCGCTTGCATGAAATCACCTTCTTACGGCTTGTATTTCCGAGGTTATCAACTGATAAAAAATCCTGCCATGCCGATTTTTCCAGATTTTTGTCATGATCTTATATGGCGGTCTGGTAGTCTACGTGTAAAAACTAATCGTCATCTGCCCTTCATTTTCGAAGCTATTAATTGATAAAAAAAACGCTATACAAATTTTATATTTTTACATACGAAAAGTGGGCGTGTCCAAGTAGTACTCGTACAAGAAGTCATAATCATTTATTTCCGAAGTTATCAATTAAAGAAATCTTTAAAAATTTTTACATAACAATAGTAGGCGTGCCTGTGAAACTTGAAAAGTCCGCCCACAGACACGCCCCTATTCTTAAGTAAAAAATTAAAGGATTTTTTTTGCAATTTTTTTCAATGAAAAAAACTTGAAAAATTACGCCCACAGACACTCTAAAATTTTCATATGAATTTTGTCGTTAATAGTCAAAAAAAAAATCCTAAAATTCCAAATTTCCGAATCCCACTTAAAAAAATATTGTGTAATTTTAAATCGAATTAATAAATTTGCATTAACATTAATCGCATCTGTATAAAATATAAAATGCAATTGAAAACACCTGGTCATTATCTAGAAATGCCACAATGTATTTAATAGACTTAAGTATATCTCTAATTCCCATTAATCAATAAAAATGTCATTTTGTATTTTCATTTGTCTCTAATTCTATATCCGTCTGTTTTTATGTCTGTCTGGGGGCCCGTATAAATTAAACATATTCAAAATATTTATAATAAGTTAAATGTATCAGTCATTCTGTCTAATACCTTATTGAGTTTAATCAAGTTCCATTTCGGATGATTTATTAAACGGTAATAAATTGCGTGATTTGGATTTTGAATTTAGTTTTTTTTTCCAAATTTTTTTTCTTAAACAAAAATGTTCATGTCATTTGGTTAAAAAAAAGTTGGAAAAAATAAAAATAAAGTGGTAATGCACTTGGTAATGTCAGTGGATGCTTATGGGAGTTTGTAGGCTTGTACTTACTTACAATTGCTATCCTACCAAAAATGTACATTTAAGCCAAATATAAAAGCCTTGACTTTAAGCCGATATAGAACAAACAAAAACAAAAAAACGCGACTACATTTCTTTATAAGAACTGCCAGAGAGAAGTGCAGACTAATGTTTATACCCAGAAAAAAATGAAACTAAAAATAAATAATTATCTAAGACTGGGTTGTGGCATAGACTACGACAATGACTTTGAAAGTGAAATAGACTTAAATTTTAACGGTACGATTAAGACTACGAGTCCTAACCAGTATTAAAGTATTCAGTACATTTTTGGATTATTTTTGTACATTGGAATCATTTTCAATATACAAAATTATTATCGCAAAAAATCTAAACATTCCCAGCAAAACTTTTGTAATGGCAAGTACTCTGATAACTGGTTACCTTGTAACGACTACAACATACCATCCGAATAAATAATAAGTTATTACAGAAGTACTTATTTGTAATTAAGATGGTAATTTAAACTGAATGGCCCCGGTTCAAATCCCACCAAGGGCAACATTTTTTTTTAGTTTTTTTTTTTAATTAAAAGAGTCTTTTTAAATGATTTTTGAATTTTAAGAACATAAATATTATCTTCTCTAAAAAAGCTTGTAAAACTAACTCACGTTAATGAAAAAATACCATCATGAGTCAATTTTGATGTTGAATACCAAACACGATTCTAATTGGTCTTAACTTGGTAAGCCCAACTTATCTGGGCCATCCTTCATCTCAACTGTGGACACACACCTCCTCATGGTATCACCCGGGGAGATAGTTTAACACCCATTTATATTGTGAGTTAACATGTTCCGAGAGTTGTCCCATGAGATCGATAAAAATGGTTTAGGATTACGGGCTCTTGAAAAAAAATACAATGAAGAGGATAAAATTAGAATTGAAATGTCCCACTACCTAATGTTAGAGGAGGATGTCCGAAACTTCGATAGAAAGACCAAGTAGAGGAACATTTTTCAAAGCTTGGCCTATAAAATTGGAGAATATTCGCACAAGATCGAAATCCATGGAATTCTAAAATATGCTCGGACTTTGACCTTAACAGGTTGTAACATTTAAGTAAGTAAGAGTCAATCTTATGTAAAAACTTATACAAAAAAAGAAGATTTAAATTGTTTAAGTTTTAAAATAATTTTAAAAAAGTTTTAAAATAATTACAAAAAATCGTATACAAATATTTTTCCAAAAATCACAACAAAGCAAAAAAAAAAAGCAGGGAAAAACAAAGTTATTTTCACACGATTTTGGATCTTAAAATAAAAATTGTTTATATTAATTATAAGCTGCTAAGTTTTCAATATATGAAGTAGCTCAGTGGAAGAGTCTCTGCCTAGCAGTCGGAGGGTCTGGGTTCGAGCCCCATGGGATCATAAAAAAATTTTTGTATTTCGTTTAAAAATATATGCTTTTAGTAAAACAACAACAAAAAAGTTGTTGCTATTGTTGCTTTAAAATTGCTTACCCAAGTCATTACTTTTCTGCAATTGGTAAGTACTTGCCTCCAATGACATCCCCATGTTAATGTAATGACTTAAACAGCGAATGAGTAAGTAGTTCGTGTTCAATAGTTTAACTGTTTAACTCATTATTTGGTAATGAAAAGTTTTACTGGGTTGATTGATATTATCCTAAGAATTATTTGTGTGTAGTTTTATTCATGGTTTATACGCTGACATTAACATAGTAAAACTCATTAAACACCGGTGGTTGTGTTGGCGAGGACATGTTGCTCGAATGGATGAAAATACTCCAGCAAGAGAAGCCTTGGAAAATGATTCCAAAAAGAACTCGATAGAAGTAGAAGAAAATCTATCAAAGCTTGTCCTAAGAAATTGGAGAATATGCACACAAGATCAAAAGCGCATGGAATTCCAACATATGTTTCGCCTTTAACTTTAACAGGTTGTAATATAGGCCAGGTTGTAATATAGGAAATTGTTTTCAGTTTGGCGCTGAGAATTATTTGTAGGTCTTCCAGACCTCATTAAATCTTGGAGATTACCTACAAGCATTTGCATGTATGATTCATAACCTTTTTGTTTGAAATGGATCATAATCATTCATGACTCGAAATATCCCATATCTTACATATCTGGCTCGGATTTAAAATAAATTTCAACAAGGAAGAGTGTTATATTCGGCTGTGCCGAATCTTATATACGCACCATCAAGTTCTATTTAATTTAGAAACATATCTCATATATCTACTAGGGTGCAGCAAATTCAAAATGTGAACCAAATTCGGAAAAAGTTGTTACGCTAGTTGGTATTGTTGGTAAAATATTTGGACTAAATTCGCTTGTAGTAGCTTAATAGTTTTAAAAATAGTTTAAAAGTAGTTTCACTGTTATTTACTTCGAACAAAATTCGTTATCGTAACCGGGTATAATTTTACATTTATAAGTTTTAAATACTTTTCGTCTAGCTTAATATTTAGTTATGATAAGGATGTTGATAGTAATAGGACAGGTCCATATATATTGTTAGGAGTTTCTAATGCATCTAAAGTCTGGACATTGGTGCAATCTTAATATGCTGCTTGTACCTCCGAATCTTTATATAAATATAAAAATTATAGCCAAATGTTGACCGATTGTAACAAAATTTTACACACAGGTGTTTATATAGAGCTTATTCTTGCAAAATTGAATGGCCATAGCTGTACCCAGTAAAACTTTTAATTACCAAATAATGAGTTAAACAGTTAAACTATTGAACACGAACTACTTACTCATTCGCTGTTTAAGTCATTACATTAACATGGGGATGTCATTGGAGGCAAGTACTTACCAATTGCAGAAAAGTAATGACTTGGGTAAGCAATTTCAAAGCAACAACAACAACAGCAACAACTTTTTTGTTGTTGTTTTATTAAAAACATATATTTTTAAACGAAATGCAAATTTTTTTATGATCCCATGGGGCTCGAACCCAGACCCTCCGACTGCTAGGCAGAGACTCTTCCACTGAGCTACTTCATATATTGAAAACTTAGCAGCTTATAATTAATATAAATAATTTTTATTTTTAGATCCAAAATCATGTGAAAATAACTTTGTTTTTCCCTTCTTTTTTTTGCTTTGTTGTAATTTTTGGAAAAATATTTTTATACGATTTTTTGTAATTATTTTAAAACTTCTTTAAAATTATTTTAAAACTTAAACAATTTAAATCTTCTTTTTTGTATAAGTTTTTACATAAGATTGACTCTTACTTACTTAAATAAATGTTACAACCTGTTAAGGTCAAAGTCCGAGCATATTTTAGAATTCCATGGATTTCGATCTTGTGCGAATATTCTCCAATTTTATAGGCCAAGCTTTGAAAAATGTTCCTCTACTTGGTCTTTCTATCGAAGTTTCGGACATCCTCCTCTAACATTAGGTAGTGGGACATTTCAATTCTAATTTTATCCTCTTCATTGTATTTTTTTTCAAGAGAGGGTTACTAGCCCGTAATCCTAACCCTTTTTAATCGATCTTATGGGACAACTCTCGGAACATGTTAACTCACAATATTAATGGGTGTTAAACTAGCTCCCCGGGTGATACCATGAGGAGGTGTGTGTCCACAGTTGAGATGAAGGATGACCCAGATAAGTTGGGCTTACCAAGTTAAGACCAATTAGAATCGTGCTTGGTATTCAACATCCCCTACATAATTAAAATTGACTCATGATGGTATTTTTTCATTAACGTGAGTTAGTTTTACAAATTTGTTTTTACAGAAGATAATATTTAAGTTCTTAAAATTCAAAAATCATTTAAAAAGACTCTTTTAATCCTTGGTGGGATTTGAACCGGGGCCATTCAGTTTAAATTACCATCTTTATTACAAATAAGTACTTCTGTAATAACTTATTATTTATTCGGATGGTATGTTGTAGTCGTTACAAGGTAACCAGTTATCAGAGTAAATACTTGCTATTACCAAAGTTTTGCTGGGATAGTTTCTAATTTAATAGCTTTTAACTGGCCTTTGCTTTTTTTTTGGTTTCCGGGAGGGGAGGAGACCAATTCCTATAAAATTTGATATACTGACCAATAGTTGCATAAAACTTCCCTATTCTAAATTTAGTCGTCATAGCTATTACAATTGTATTCAATTTATCGGCATTAATGTGTTTCCCGGATCGGGGTTATATGTTAGCTCTAACTAAATGTGAACCACTTTTGTCTATTTTCAATATACAACTTTCCCAAGATATCAAAAATACTTTTGTAAAATTTTGTTACTCTACCTCTGACCGATTGTGACAAAATTTTGCACACTGCCTGGCATTGACATAAGACCTAAGACTTCCATGTGCTAAATTTAGTGCCCAAAGCTATTACAGTTTATCATTTATTGGCATTTAAGTGTATTTTATATGGAATTTAGGCTTTTTCCGCAACTTTTTTGTATGAGAGCTATGGTTAAATGTGAACCTATTTGGATGAAATTGTATATACAGCCTAGTACTTATGTAAAACTTCTGTTTACCGAATTTTATCATCACAGCTATTATAGTTTGTTATCTATTAGCAAATAAGCGATTAGCTTAGGCGAGGTTATACGGGAGCTATGGTCGAATGTTAACCGATTTTGCCCAATTTCAATACCAAAATTTTTTCAGAGATAAATAATGCTTTTACTAAGTTTCAGTGAGATAGCACTTTTCGTTTAGACGTTATCGTGATTTCAACAGACAGACGGACAGACAGAATCGTCTTAGAATTTTATATGGATTCAAAGTCAATATAATGGAAATTACAAACGGAATGACAATCTCAATATACCCCCCATTCTTTTTGATAGTGGGTATAAAAACCTTAAGTTTTGTGTTGAAATCTCGAGTGCTATAGTCGGTCAAGCCTGACCATACGATACCCTTTACCATTAAGGTCGAAAGTGTTTTTTCCTGTATAAAGACAAATATCGGGTGTTTTTTATTGAGGTATAGAACTTTAAGTTGGCATCACTTTTTTAACTGGCGGCCATTTTGTCAGCTGTCAAGTGATTAATATTTAGTTTGGTTTGCCATTTCATCATGAACAGGTTGACAAAAGAACAACGCTTGCAAATCGTGCAAATTTATTTCGAAAATAATGGTTCAGTTCGCGAAGTTTACCGCAAGCTCCGTCCATTTTATGGTCGACATAATCGTCCATCAGAGCAATTAATTCGGTTAACCATGGGTCGTTTTCGCACTACGTTTACTCTATGTGATAATACGCATCCGCAGCGACGTCGAACAGTGCGCACCGAAGAAACAATTGCCGCTGTAGAGCAAAGTGTTGAAGAGGACCCGAATGAATCGATTCGCCACCGTGCATAGCAATTGGAGCATTGTCCATCAACTTTATAGAAGATTTTACGCAAAGATCTTGGCTTGCGACCTTACAAGATCCAGCTTGTGCAAGAATTAAAGCCGCGAGACCATGCAATGCGTCGTGATTTTGGTGTATGGGCCGAAAATGAGATTGATGCTGATTTTCATCGCAAAATTTTGTTCAGTGATGAGGCTCATTTTTGGTTGAATGGCTACGTCAACAAGCAAAATTTTAGCATTTGGAGTGAAGAGAATCCACATGAGACCCTTGAGACGCCATTACATCCACAAAAACTGACTGTTTGGTGTGCTCTATGGGCTGGTAGAGTCATTGGGCTATACTTCTTCCGAAATAATGCTGGAGAGTCAGTTAGAGCCATGATAACCGACTATTTTGTTCCCCAATTGGATGGCATGAATGTGGATGAGTTGTGGTTCCAACAAGACGGCGCTACATGCCACACAGCGCATGTCACAATTGATTTATTGAAGGAAACATTCGATGAGCGCATAATTTCGCGGAATGGACCTGTCAATTGGCCACCTGTCAATTGGAAGCCAACATTCGTGACGTTATTGCCAACATACGGCCCCATATGCTCGAAAAAGTAGTTGAAAATTGGACCTGTAGAATTGGCTTTATTCGAGCCAGCCGCTGCGGCCACATGCCCGAAATCATATTTAAACAATAATGGCATAAAATTATCCTTCCTATAAAGCCAAATTGATGGACATTAAAACGATTTTCTTGTGTTTTATTTCAATTCGAAGTTCTATACCTCTAAAAAAAACACCCATTACATGACTAAGACTTTTGAGACTCAGCTCCACAGACCTAAAGTAACAACTGCAGCTAATAATTATCATGGATTTCGTAAGATGTAGGGCATCACTGCTGGCTCAGATCACCCCCGACTTTGGAATGCCTTAATGACTTATGCCATACTGTACATTACCCATTAGATGACACAGTGTAAAAAGTAGAGTTATATCCAGAGATCGTGCAAAATATATATATATATAGTCGGCAACTGTGAAATATGTAAAAATTAAAGAAACCCTTATCATCCCTTTTTGTCGAGTTCGAGACATTATAAACAGACCGACTGCTGTCAAAATTCTGCTGAATGATTCTTAAATGATTGGTCCAAGAATGATCCCTATTGCTTTTACATCTAATCGTATCATTATTTCTTAAAGGACTGTTCTCCCGGAATAGACATTTTGGCCCTTTACAGACACAAATATCTTTGAATTTTGATAAAGTTCAGCAAAATATTGGTTATAACTAGTAGCCAAAATCAAAATTTGTTAATTTGCTTCGTCAACAATGTCTGATCTACCGAAGACGGTTGATAAAAGGCAACCCTCGTAATAGGGTTTCAATAGAAGCAGGGTAACCAGTGGGGTAACTCATTATTGATGTAACATAAGCTATAACTCTGTTCTTATCTGAAAGGGAGAAAGAGCTTTATACTACAAAGTGCAAAGATTCAGGTGTCGTTTTTGAGAAGCACAGTGCAACTTTTTAATTTTTTTGTTGACATTAGCTAAAGCTAAAAACAAGTAAAGTTTTCATTGGGTATATGAACTGACATACACATGTAAATAATGCAAAAATTACGAACACTTGGTCAACTTAATGTTGTTGTAGTTATATTTTTTTGCTGGTTAATGTAATGAATTTAGCATTGGCAGCATGCAACACATGTTGCGCACTCACCAAAAGCGGTATTTAACAAGCACCAAAAAACAAAAGCCGCGCTACCAAAAACGTGCTAAACCACCCGAGAAAACAGTTAATTTACCAACACACACACACTAATACCTTAAAACAAACTCAGGCTTAATCCCCTGATCTTTTGCGGGGCTTCTGGGCAACTGACAGACTTAGGCAATAAACTATGTATGTAACTAAAATAGTGTATGATGATGCCACCAAAACTAAACTTAAAAGTGTGTTGCAAATTCATGTATTAAAGACCAGAATTTACAGAATTTGTTCGATGTTCATATTTGTACGAGAGAACATTGTGATCACTTGCAACAATTGTTGCACAAATAAGAAAATGTGCGTTTTAAAATTTTGTACAATGTTTTTTTTTTTGGGTCTACAGGTCTTTTGATTCTTTTGTTTAGTTTTTATTTTTGTCTCAAAAACAATTGATTATAAATGTGCTTCTACTACGTTCAGAGTCATCATGATCCTGTTTTTTAAATAATAGTACCTAAGTACAATAGTCTAGAGCCAAAAATTGCTTTACATTAAAGAGCCTATACCTATTGCTAAGTATTGTTCTTTTTCGGGTCGACATGCAAAAGTACACAAAAACGGAAGCTGTTTGTTTTTTTTTTTTTTTTTGTGTCTGCTCTGCGTATTTGGCGCTCAACAATAGAATTGCGTGTTGCGATTGTGCTACATAGAAATTTTGTTGTTTTTGAACAAAATTGCTCTGCAAAAATGTTAAAACATGTTAAAAATTCTAACGAACATTCAACACGACAATTGTATGACGTGTTCGGTTAAATAAAATAAAGAAACAAATAATGTAAAGCGAAACAGTTTATGTAAGAAAAGAGTCTAAGTTCAAACCGAGAAAACTGTTCAAAACTGAGAAGGGAAACACGTTCATAAGTGCAAGTCCTCAAAGACATGCTATAGTTTATAAAGATATGCTAGTAATTAGCACGTTTTCCTAAAATCTTCATTTCGAGATTCAAAGATTCAAAATATTAATCAGGAATCAAATAATAATTTTGCGAATTTAAGGGATTGTTGGCGCAGACACTATTTTTATTTTTCCGGCAATGATAAAATTTTGCAGTTAAATTTCAACAGTGGATAGGTCACACACTTCGAAGGCCAAATAACAATAATGCTCGGCAAGCGCTTTGTTGGAATCCACAAGGTAGCGGCCGTCGCGTTGTTGCACCTACTAGAACGAGGAGAAGGTCAATTGATGCGAAGTTGCAAGCAGCAAACTATTCATGGAATGACGTATGCCTAATATCTCCCAATAGAGTTCGATATAAAAGGAAGGTTGAGGTCCTATGCTCCAATATGGCGTAGTATCACATCTGAAAATATCATTGGGCCTTACTTCTTCTAGAATGAAGATCGAAGTGATGTGACCATAAATGGAGATCGGTTTAGGATAGAAAATCGTGTACGTCCTGCCCGAGACACAATGGCACTTTTAAGTAAAATTTTTGGAGAGCAAATAATGTCAAGAAATTCAGAAATTATTTGGGCAGTGCCAGATCTTACAACACCCTACTATTTTCTTTAGGGTTATTTAAAGGAGCGCGCACATATGAACAAGCCAAAGACAATCCTTGAACTCAAGGCAAACATTGTTTTAGAAATTCGAAAATCCACAAATTATGAATGATGCTATCGAAAATGCTCTAAAACTTTATAACTCGTGTTTTTTCAGAGTGTCACAAGTTTGAGTTGACACAAGTGCTCTATTTGACCACCCATTTAATAGCTGATATTTTCTTTTTATTTCATTATGTATCGACTTACACTAATACTAATTCGGCGAATGGGCTGAAGCACTGACATATGTATGTATATTGAATTTTAATTAAAAATTTTACTTTCCGATGAAGCCCATTTTTGGTTGAATGGTTAAGTAATAACCAGCTTTTATCGAAACAACATTACATCCACAGAAAATAACTGTTTGATATGCTTTATGAGCTTGCGGAGTCATTGGCCCATATGAATTCAAAAATGATTATAGTCAGAACGCAACTGACAATGGTAAACGGTATGGGAAAAAGATTCGAAAATTTTTCGTAAATCAATTATGTGACATTATTCTTGTTGATGTGTGGTTCCAACAGGTAGGAGCCACATGCCACAGGGTGGGCGATACATTTTTTTTAACTTTTAAAGTAAAAATAATTAATTGGTCACGAAATCGTGTGATTTAACCCCATTGGATTATTTTCTTTTGAGGTTATTTTAAGTCACCTGTCTATGTCGATAAGCCACAAACAATTGAAAAAATCGTGAAAATTTATGTTTTAGATTGCGGCTTCTAGACGCTATGTTTCCGCCACGGAAGTTCTGTTTTCTTAAACGGTATTAAAAATACTTCAATTTTATTGATATCGGTCTTTTCAACAGGGACGCTGCAAAAGTACAGTGACAGGGATAGTAGACGACGCCATATTTCTTGCTGCTCTTTTGACATTTCTCTTCAGTAAGGCTTGCCATTTTATGATGGAAAGATATACGAGCCAATAACGAGTCGAAATTATTAAAATTTACTACTGAGATATGGAGTCAGTGGCCTCAACGTTCAGAGAGCGAATCATCTTCAGCAATGAGGCTAATTTCTGGCTGAATGGCTTCGTCAATATTGGTTCTGGTCAGGCATCAATCCACACGTACTCCATGAGTCATCATTGCATCCCGAAAGAATTATGGTTTGGTGTGGTTTTCGGGCGGCGGCGTCATTGGGCCGTACTTCTTCTGTGATGATCAAGACCGCAACGTTACTGTGAATAGGAATTGATACCGTTCAATGATAACCGAATATGTTTGGCCGAATATATTTGGACTTGGAGGACATGTGCTTCCAACAGGACGGCGTCACAAGCCACATAGCGAATGTCACATTCAATTTATTCAAACCAAGTTTGAGGCCCAGCCGATTGGCCGCCTCGGTCGTGCAATTTGACGCCGTTAGACTATTTCCTGTGAGACTGCGTCAAGTCTATGGTCTATGCCAACAAGCCAGCGACGATTAATGAACTTCGCACGAATATCGAATGCGAAATTGCAGTAGTATCAGAAAATGTATGCTTGAAAACCGTCAAAATTGGGTTCAGCGTCTGGACTTCTGCAATCATGCCCGAACGTGCATCAAACGTGCTTTTACAGTAATAAAGAATTTCATTGATATCCAGAACCGTTTTTGTTTTATTAAAAAAAAAAAAAATGTAGCGCTCTAATTAAAAAACTCGTTATTTACCGACCGAGCGTTCCCTACAACCTATTTCCCCAGTTCCAAAACAAGGCAGCAGATAAGTAAAGTTTATCCATTGATTACTGAAGCTATTTAAACGAATGTTTATGTGAATGAAGTGCGTAAATTTTATCCAAAATTTAAACACAAAACGGATGGTTTTATCAACTGTATTTTTTTCAGTAAGAACGACCAAGAGAATGAAAAGAGCACTTTTGCAATGAAAAGAGCACATTAATGAAGTCAGCGTTATATGTCCACCACCCAACCAAAATGAGGTTAGATTAGCAATAACTAAAAAATAAGAAAGCTGAGGGTGCCAATGGTTTATCAGCAGAGCTTTTTAAGGCCGGAGGAGATGAGTTGATAAGGCAACCATTTGGTTAGAAAAACGAATGCCAGACGATTGGAATCCCAGTGTTCTTTGTCCAGTGCACAAAAAAGTGATAAAGCCGTATGTACCCATTATAGGGGTATGAGCCTATTCTAAATTTCATCTGAGATGCTATCGACCATACTGTATAAAAGACTAACGCCCAAAGTTAACGAAATAATTGGAATCTACTAATGTGGCTGTACCACTGACCATATCTTCACACTACGCCAAATCCTGGAGCAGACTTAAGAGAAACAAATAGACACATATCATCTCTTCGTTGACTACAAAGCTGCTTAAGACAGCCCGAAACGAACTAAATTGTTTAAAGCAATGTCTGACTTTGGCATCACTGTGAAGCTAATAAGATTTACGACATTAACCAATACAACCTTATCAGTTAAAATAGCTATGATCCTGTCGGAGTCCTTCATAACTAAACGGGGATTCAAGCAATGCGATAGATTTACATGCGGTCTTTTTAATATTGTGTTGGAGAAAATCTTGCGAGATGCTGCAGTTAACACAACTGGAACAATTTTCAACAGAAAACACATGCGACTTGCCTTTGTCGATGACTTTGATGTAATGAGAAGCACATTGCGTCTTTTCAAGTATAGAAAAAGAATCAATGAAAATGGGTCTAGTTGTCAATGATTCAAAAACAAAGCTAAAGGTTTCTACAAGCAGACAGTCCACTAAAATTGGACCACATGCGATCGTTGAGAACTATAGCTTCGAGGTTGTAAATTAATTTGTTTACCTTCTTACCATTAAGAACTACCGGTGAATGGTCTACTTCATCTTTAGGCCACTCTACTAGTCTGGATAAACTTACAAATCTTCCTGAAAACATCGACTACTGAATTCCCTCACCAGTTTTCGAGCAATCTTTCTCTGTGCATATATCGGGGGTTAAAATCGATTCCAGAGATGGGACCCTGGAAACATACTCTGACGAATCCAAATCCGTAAGTGGTGTGGACGGGGGCTTCTTCTGGAAAAAAACGTTGCAGTATTCTTCAAGCTGAAATCTCAGCTATTTATAGGGCGAGCAAATGGCTCAACCACCGAATATATTATAACGATATTCGTTTCAGTACGTATAGTCTTGCCGCCGTTCATTCTTTATCATCGGTCTACACGACATTCTTTCTTACCCGTGAATGCCGGGCATCCCTAAATGAGATGGCGAGACATTCTAACATTGAACTTTTCTGGATACGCAGCCACAGAAATGTACCAGGAAACATCATTGCGAACAATTTAGCAAAGGTGGTGCTCTCCTAGGTCATGAGAACATTGACCAATGCGTAGGTATACCGCTATCAGCCTGCAAGCTGCACTTTAGATCCGCATAGATCAACTGGTTCCAACTTGCTAGAGTAAGCGTTCTGCAAACTTGGTTACCTCTTAGCACCCATATTTCAGTACTTACCGCACACTGTATAATAGGTTTACATGCGAGAAGACTTAATCTTCAAAGCAACGACTACTGCAGAAGTTGTCACAACATTGAGGGGAAGAAACCTTCACTCATCTCCTCTGTCACTGCCAAGCCCTTGCTGGTACTAGGACCCTCCATCTGGGATTCCCATTTTTGCACGATTTATCAGAGATCTCAAACATCAACATTCGTAAAATAGGCTTTTTATGGTCTACCTCCTGTCAACATAAATAACGACATAAGTATCGAAATAAAACGTAGATTCATTCTTGCCAACCGATACTACTTCGGCCTAAGTAGGCAGTTTAGAAATGAAATCCTCTCTAAAAGAATTCAAATTATGCTCTACAAAACGCGTATACAACCAGTGTTATTTTTTGTAAGTGATCATGATTCAGTACCATATACTGAATCATGATCACTTACAAAAAATGTATGGACAAATCAGCGTCAACAATGAACGTCGACATAGTAAAATGCATTAAACAACAGCGGTTGCGTTGGTTTAGGACATGTTGTAAGAATGGATGAAAATACTTCATCAAAAAATGTATTCTAAAATGATTCCGAGGTAACTCTCAGAAGAGGACGACAGAAATTTCGATGGAAGGACCAAGTAGAGGAAAATTTTATCAAAGCTTAGCCTTAGAAATTGGAGAATATGCGCACAAGATCGAAGTTCATTAAATTCTAAAATATGCTCGGCCTTTGATATAAACAGGTTGTAATATAGGCCATTTAAGTAAGTTAGTTGTTGATAACAAATATTTAAAAAAAAACAAGTAAGAAAGTGCTATAGTCGGTCAAGCCCGACCATACGATACTCTTCTCCACTAAGGTCAAAGGTCTTCTTTTTCCTGTATAAAGACAAATAATTATTTGGTTAATCTTTGCCATCTTAAAAAATTTTCTCAAAACTTACATATTTAAAATGTTTTCATCATTTGGACTTATATGAGAGCTAAGGGTCAAATGTGGACCAATTATCTAGAAATTTGGCAAATTGATTACAGTTTTTTTGCAGCAATTATGTATGTAAAAAATAAACTCAAAATTGTCATTATCTTCAGATTTATGAGCGTTTTTAGAGATTTTTGTCTCATTTGGAGCGTTTTGACAGAAGAGTTTGTATGGGAGCTATGGTCAAATGTGTACCGATTTCGACGAAATTTGGTACAGTTGTTTTGGTTTACATAAGCAGTATTTGGTTTAAATTTCATGAAAAAATATTGATACTTGTGGCCAAAATATCAATTCTGGGGTGTGGGACCTATGGGAGGTACCATAAATAATAAACAGATTATGACAAATTTCAATAGCCATGGTCCCACTATCAAAAAAATGATTTGTGCCAAATTTCATCAAATTATCTTTAGAATTGCGACCTGTACTTTCATTACAAGGTTAACATGGTGGTCCAGCCAGCCAGCCATCCGGACGGACGGACAGACATCGCTAAGTCAACTCAGAAAGTGATTCTAAGCCTATTGGTATACTAAAAGGTGGGTCTAAGATAAATATTTCTATGCGTTACATTCATCAGCACAAACTTATAATACCCTTTCCACCTGTGGTGGTGAAGGGTATAAAAAAAGTTATTTCAAAATCAAATTTTGTTTTACAATTATTCCTCGGACTGAATCAGTTTTGGATTGGAATTTTAAAAATTCTGTTCTGCTGGCGTTTTTAATATTTTTTTTTTTTTAATTGGACGATTGTTAACACTTTTCGTGAATACTTAAGTGTGCATCCATGTGTAGACATTTGTTGTTGTTCGAATTTTAATTTACATACTTAATTCTTTGATCTATAGCTGCTAGTTACATTTTAACTAATTGATCTCATAAATATTTATTTCAGTTTTGAACTATTTCTGTTATTTATGTAACTAACGAAAATTAGTTTTTCATGTTGGAAGCAAATTAGTCTTACAATTGTATTGTTGTAAATTTAATTTGGAAGACATATTAAGAAATCTTGAATTAAAATATTTTAATATTTACCCAGCTAAGTCGTTTGATCAACCGAAAACAACGAAAGTACACAAATTTAATTAAAAGCCCTTTGTACTAAAATTTCTTGAGATTGGCCACCGCGGAAAAGTTAAACCATAAATGTAGTTGTGATTTGTTGGCATTTGTCACGTTCAAAATGTTTTTGTTGTTTCCCTGTTCTCGTTGTCTCTTGGTCAACTTTAAAGACCAGTAGTGCGATTCACTAACTTTTAAAACTTTCAAAAGGTTCTACCATTAACAACACATTTTGATGTTTGCACTAACCACTATGTGATTCACTAACTTAGTTTAAGCCACGGTAAAGTTATGTGGCAACTTTGTCAAAATAAGAGAAAAACACAAAGAAGAATAGAAAAAAACCAAGCCAAAAACTATTTTTGTTGTAAATTTTAAGAACAACTTGAGTAAAATATTAAAAATAATTATTATTTTAAATACATTTTTATTTATTTTGATGATATATGAATACTACTGAATGAATACATACTACTATCAAAAGAAGCCGGTCGTCTGCTGAGCAGCCAAGTCATATAATTGAATTATATTTGTTGTTATATTCTTATATTATATTTTCTTTAATTATAATTTTCGATTTATATAAAGAAACAATTTTTTAATACACTTTTCTAAATCACTTTCCTTAACCACTTTTCTTTAACATTAAACAGCATCAAAAATGTTGGCATTAATAAACAACAATTTATTTGTTTATTAATAACAGCTGATTGAAACAGCTGACTTTAAACGTCAACAGAAATCATTAAAGTGTTTGTGAATAGCAGTGTGGTTAATTTAGTTGTTTAATAATTTTGAAGAAACAATTGTGGTTAAAAAAGCGTAGTGAATCGCACTACAGGTGCGAATTTAAGGAATGTCGTTGACAAGTGTGTCTATACATGGTGGCTTAGCATATCAAATCCTGGCTTACACCAGAAAGAATAAGACTCTAGTGAACCAATTTGAAAGTTTGCTTTGATCTAACGAAAGACCAAATGTAAAATAGCGAATTAGAACAAATTGAGTGATTACAAAGATTTAAGATTTTTATGGTTTTCTTAGCCATGAATTCGTTTATCTAAAACAAAAACTTATTTTTCTAATTCAATAAAAGCAAAATGGGTTTATCTCAAAACAGCAAAATTTTTAAAGATTTATTTTTATCCTTCCTACAGCAACAAACACTGGCCACTTCCTTCTTAAATGTAAGAAAATCAAAGCAAATGAGTAGCAAAAAAACTTACAAATGAATGAAGAAAAATGAAAAAAAAGCAAACAAGGAATTCAACAAACTAATTAATACTTTATTAATCTGTGTTCTGTTTTTATTGGATTCATTCCAAGTTAATTTTTATTGCTGCTTGTTTAATTTAGTTGTTTGTTTGCATCAACATCCTCATCATCACCATCGCCATCATCATTATTGGTAACACGGGCATCATCACATCATTCCCGGATAACAGGTGTTGATGGCTTATGGTTAGACCATTTTCTTTCTTTCATACCTTAATAATCATTTCATTCATTTTTATTGCTTGGATTATTCTTATTCCTCGATTTCTTTATATATATTTTTTTTGCCATATTCGCACTTGAATTGATTCTATATATGAAGAAATGTTGTTGCAGATTCTTGTTGCAATGTTAAATGTTGCAAAAATTTTGTGCTAATTATGCTTCACTTTGATGTTTTTCTGCCATGTAGGATTTCATTTTTTTAAGCAGGTGAGCTACTGTAAAAGGGTTGGTATTTTGGATTTTTAGATTTTGGAGAGATCAGACCAGAGAAGTTTTCAATAGCCAATTCAAAGTATTGATGAACTATCTGAAGTTTGCTAATTTATCGTTTTCATTTCATTCGAATTTGTTAACTTGCTCTACTATTTATGTTAGTTACGGATTTAGTGATATTTGAAAGATGTCGTTTAATGTTCAAGTTGACCCATTTAGCTGAATTCTTTGATATTAATTCGTGACTGTCAAAATGCAATCAACTTCTGCCCAAACTAAAAGGAGTACTCGTATCTGCAGTAGGGTGACAGGAAAATTTTTTTTTCTTTGATTTCAAATGTTTCTCTACGGAATATTGTGACACTAGGTCTAAAAGTTTAGATCTGAAAATTTGAGCCAAATCGGACAACGTTCTATGGGCGCGCATCGAGTCCAAAGTTTAAGAGCCCATTTGTATGGGGAAAATGGGTTATTTTTATTTATTTTATTTATTTTTATTTAAATAAAAAACACTTAATGTTACCAAAAACAATTATTTTCACGCTTTGTTTTATTAAAATTCGCTAATTATTACTTAATATTCCGTAATCTCGCTATGAAAATTTTCAGAAAATTCAAATGTTGACATTTGAGCGCGTTGAAGAAAGGGTTAATCTCGTCCAATATTAACCCTAGAACGTCATCCTTCGTCAAAATGACTACGGAAAATTTTATTTTCAAATTAAAACAAAAAAAGAGGACTATAATATGTTAAGTTTTTATTAATAATTAAGAAATAAACAAATGAATTTCTTTAAAAATTTATTAAAAAGAGTCTATTAATACATAAGAAAACTATTTTGGTATCCATTTTTGCTCACGAAGAGTTTTATAGTCTCTTGAAGTATACGTAGTCAAAATGACGAAGGATGACGTTAGTGTATGTAAAATAAGGATGACGTTCCAGGGTTAAAAAGCCCTTTAGCATAGGTTTTTCATAAACGAAGCAATAATATTAATTATTTTTTTCGTTAAAATTTAATACAAGTAATTAGGTCCAAACTCAATGTGAAATCGCAGATACGCCGAAACGGTTCAAGATATCTACCTAATTTCTTTTAGGTTTTATTGTCCCATTTGTCTGTTTTAGTACACTGGAGAGCAAATTCTAAATTTGAAATATTTGTTGAACAAAATTTTCAAAAAATTAAAAAATAATTTTTGAAACCGACCTGAGAAATATGTACTTTTTCCAAAATGAAATAAATTAAGTAAATTTAATTATATTTAAACAAAACTGAACTATTGACTAGTAACAAGCCATGAAATGATAAATCATATCTAGCTTTGGAATTTCTTTATTTACAACATACAATTTTTGGTGCATATCCTTAGGCGCGTTATTAAGGACATGAATTTTCGGGGGAAAACTGCAATAACTTTTAAACTACCTCATGGATTTTCGTCTTTCACGATTTGAAATAAAGCTGTGTTAGTTCTTAATATTCTATTATTTTTTCTTGTAAAAATTATTCATTTTTGGTCTAAATTTCGCAAAAACAAAAAATAACCCATTTTTCCCCGTACAAATGGGCTCTTAAACTTTGGACCCGATGCGCACCCATAGAACGTTGTCCGATTTGGCTCAAATTTTCAGATCTAAACTTTTAGACCTAGTGTCACAATATTCCGTAGAAAAAGTTATACAATTCGAAAAATCATTTTCCTTCATACAAAAAATTATCACTCTAATCTGCAGGTAACGTTAGTGTGAATTTTTTTAGACTTAAATATTGGAATGATCAGATCACTAAGACTGTTGACGTGAGCGAGGATTGTGATCGAGGAACCACTGTGCATCTGACATAAAGATTAAGCTTAAAAGAATTTAATGTTCAGGTGGCGCTATTAAAGTTTGCTTTTATATGACATTTTCGTCAACTTTTTGTTAATTAGTCTTTAACCCTGCTACTAAGTTAGGGGTCTTTTGATTACCCAAATCGTATTTACTGAGTGCATTACATGCAAAATCTTTTTGTCCGTCACACAGATTCACAATCACTCTAATCACTTTTGAAATGTACAAATTTAAATTTTCTTAATAAAATATGTATTTTTTTTTTAAATAATAGCAGGGTTAAGCGCGGCGTTTAAGCATTCGTTGTCGTTGCCTAATGATTGCCTTATGCTAGAAACACAATCACGACAGCAGGCTTCACGAACACCGACTACAAAAGTCGTTGGCTGCAACTGTTGCCTTGTAGTCAGCTACTTAATTATTTTTAAGACTGCAGCTAGATTCGAAACAGCTGATATAGATTTTTGACGTTTGGACCATCCTCTATTATCATTTTATCCAAGTCCATACCAATACCTGAAATATATTAAGAACTATTATTAATAATAATTAAAGACTAAGTTATAATAAACTTACCAAATAAAACAAAAGCCAACAGATAGAAAAATTAAATCAAAATATCTACAATAGAAACAGCTGCTTATAAGTGATGCCAATATCGCATTTATAAGATGGACAAAATAACGATTATATTTTGACAGAAATTACATAAATCCTTTTTAGTAATCAACCTCCGATATCAACGCTTTTCATGTACCTGATAGTATATATAAATAAAAAAATTAGAATAGAAATATTTTAGTGGAATCACTTTTAGTTTGAGTGTAATGAGCTTTTTCAATTTTAAGAATAATAGGGCATAACTTTAGAAGCTTATATCCGATATTAACTTTTTTGGTATCAAACAAAAGCTACTAAAAATACTTTTCAAATTATATATTCTTCCGATTTTTAATGGATGATCCTAAAAACTTATTTTTACAACCGGCACACAGTGGTTTACGGACGCTTTTTTTTGGAAATAATTCTGTAACTTTTGAACGATTGGAGATATTTGAATGAAATTTGGCATGGTGATAGTCAAGGAGTATTCGAGTTGGTTTTCAAAAGCACTGGCCCATGAGGGATCGGGAGAGTGCTTGATGGACCTTCAAAGTTGGTCACCTTGGGTGTTCGACCTTTTTAAAAATTCGCCAAAAATCCATTTATGAATGGATTGAAAAGAAATTTTAAACTTAAGTTCTCCTTCAGAAATTCTACAAAAAATACGCTCACATGTGTAGGTTATCTCCTTTGGGCTTCGAGATATTTGGATAAAAGGAATTTTTGGGTTGATTTTTTACCTATTTTTTTAAGCTTTTTTTGATCTGGTGGACGCATCTGAAGATCAAAAATTTTTTAAGAATAGTCCTTAAAATTGTAACAAAATTCTAAATAATTTTTGTGCAAGTTGGTTATAGATATCTTCTTTCGTTTAAAAGTTAAAAATATTCAAAGTTGAAACTTAAAAAAAATTTTGCTTTTTTGTGAGTTTTTCCCTAAAAGATAGCTATATTTTTTCACTAATAAAAAAATATTTTCTTAAGAAACATAAAAATATTTTTAAAGTTTTTAAAAGAAAACATAATGAGAATGCGTATAAAACAAATTTCTTGCTAATTGAACTTTTGGTCCTCGCACATGCCCTCTCCAAAAAATGCCAATTTGTAAAAAAAAATTTTGGTTTAAATAAAAATTTCTCAAAAGGCAAAGCACCGATTTGAAAAAAATAAGAATGTCCATATTTTCTAATATATCTTTTATTGATTGGAAAAGTTTTTTCTGAAACGAGCTGCAAATAGAGTCAGTGTTGCCATTTTTGTAAAAAAACTCATTTTTTGAAACCCTTTTTTCCCGAGTTGGGAATTGGGGAATTTTTTAGTTAAAATTGCAAATTTTGTTTAGTCTATTGCTTTTAGATCTTAATGGTCTACATGACTACAAATTTTCATTGAGATATCTTCATCTATGTCATTTCTACAAAATATCAAAAATTGAAATTATTTTCCTTCTAAAAGTAGAAAAATAATATTTTTTTGTTTTACGATACAAAGTGTAAAAATATTAACTCACTTAAAAAAGATTTTTAATTAATGTTCATCTCCTGGACTTTCTCGATCTAATGATACTAAACACGTGAATCAAGCTTCAATACATAGCCTATAAATGCTCTGAAAACTTTGCCTCCCATATCATTTTTAAGCTAAATATTGGAGTATTGGAGAGTAATGTGTGCAAATAAAGTTAATGGTGCACAGTGGTATTAACTCTGCAATTTCTAAACTACTAGACGGATTTTGACAAAATTTGGAACGTCAATAGAAGAGGTGTGAGGCTTTTAGATCAATTTTTAAGAACGTATTTGTCGGTAGCACAGTGGGCTCTACAGTGGGCCAAAGTTGCCTACCTCGGGTATATAAAACATTTGGGGGCGTATAACTTTCCTCAATTGGGTCCGATCTAAAAGATTTTTACGTTTTCGAAAACTTCTTAAAAAAATTAAGAAAAAAAACATGCTTACTTTACTACCTCATCTCATATAGTTTAAGAGATATTTGACTCCATAAAATTTTAGTATAATATTTTAACATTACTTTGTAATTTTTCGCAAAAATCTCTAAAACTAAACAAGGTATTACGACTATTTTTGTACATAGTATGGACCTGTGTATGCGAAAATCAGAAATATAAATTTCGGAACAAGTTCTGAAATTTAAATGAACATTTTTGAATACAGAAGAGTATGCTTTTCGCAAATTTGAGTTTTTTTTAGAAAACCGGCCCGTGTGACCCGATTAATAGCCGGGCTCTATCAGATTTTTGCACAGATATTAAAAACATTATACTAAATACAATTTTGTTAAAAAAAAGTTTTGAGATAAAATAAACAATTTTTTTACAGTCACAAACAACACAAGTTTTGTTAAAAAATGGCTGATTTTCGACTACCGCTGGTTGTAGGGTGCATGTCCAAAATTTTTAGAAATATAGTTTATACTGATCCCTCAAGTCCAGCCTTTTAAAAAATTTAAAAAACGAATTGAGTCTTTGAAAAAATTTTTCAAAAATATTGAAAAAATAATATTACTTTTTTGAAAAAAAAAAAATTTTCAGGCTTTTTTCGGTACACAAACTTTGAAGAATTTTTCTGTGTTATTAAGTTTACATAATAAAGAACTTGTTTCTTCCAGTTCATTTAAAAATTTATCAGCAATCTTGCAGTATTTTTTTAAAAATTTAATGTAGTACAAGAAAAGACAAATAGGCCAAAAAAGGACAGAAGACATACCATAAAAAGCAAAAAAAAAATTTTGGATTCAATTATCTCTTAAACTATAAGAGATAAGGTAGTAAAGTAAGCATGTTTTTTTCTTAATTTTTTTAAGAAGTTTTCGAAAACGTAAAAATCTTTTAGATCGGACCCAATTGAGGAAAGTTATACGCCCCCAAATGTTTTATATACCCGAGGTAGGCAACTTTGGCCCACTGTAGAGCCCACTGTGCTACCGACAAATACGTTCTTAAACATTGATCTAAAAGCCTCACACCTCTTCTATTGACGTTCCAAATTTCGTCAAAATCCGTCTAGTAGTTTAGAAATTGCAGAGTTAATACCACTGTGCACCATTAACTTTATTTGCACACATTACTCTCCAATACTCCAATATTTAGCTTAAAAATGCTATGGGAGGCATAGTTTTAAGAGCTTTTAAAGGCTATGTATTGAAGCTTGATACACGTGTTTAGTATCATTGGATCGGGAAAGTCCAGGAGATGAACACCAATTAAAAATCTTTTTTAAGTGAGTTAATATTTTTACACTTTGTATCGTAAAACAAAAAAATATTATTTTTCTACTTTTAAAAGGAAAATAATTTCAATTTTTGATATTTTGTAGAAATGACATAGATAAAGATATCTCAATGAAAATTTGTAGTCATGTAAACCAATAAGATATAAAAGCAATAGACTAAAAAAAATTCCCAATTTTAACTAAAAAATTCCCCAATTCCCAACTCGGGAAAAAAGGGTTTCAAAAAATGAGTTTTTTTTACAAAAATGGCAACACTGACTCTATTTGCAGCTCGTTTCAGAAAAAACTTTTCCAATCAATAAAAGATATATTAGAAAATATGGACATTATTATTTTTTTCAAATCGGTGCTTTGCCTTTTGAGAAATTTTTATTTAAACCAAAATTTTTTTTTACAAATTGGCATTTTTTGGAGAGGGCATGTGCGAGGACCAAAAGTCCAATTAGCAAGAAATTTGATTTATAAGCATTCTCATTATGTTTTCTTTTAAAAACTTTAAAAATATTTTTATGTTTCTTAAGAAAATATTTTTTTATTAGTGAAAAAATATAGCTATCTTTTAGGGAAAAACTCACAAAAAAGCGAAATTTTTTTTAAGTTTCAACTTTGAATATTTTTAACTTTTAAACGAAAGAAGATATCTATAACCAACTTGCACAAAAATTATTAAGAATTTTGTTAAAATTTTAACGAATATTCTTAAAAAATTTTTGATCTTCAGATGCGTCCACCAGATCAAAAAAGGCTTAAAAAAATAGGTAAAAAATCAACCCAAAAATTCCTTTTCATCCAAATATCTCGAAACCCAAAGGAGATAACCTACACATGTAAGCGTATTTTTTGTAGACCTTCTGAAGGAGAACTTAAGTTTAAAATTTCTTTTCAATCCATTCATAAATGGATTTTTGGCGAATTTTTAAAAAAGTCGAACACCCGAGGTGACCAACTTTGAAGGTCCATCAATCACTCTCCAGACCCCGCATGGGCCAGTGCTTTTGAAAACCAACTTGAATTCTCCTTGACTATCACCATGCCGAATTTCATTTAAATATCTCCAGTCGTTAAAAAGTTACGGAATTATTTCCAAAAAAAAGCGTCCGTAAACCACTGTGCGGCATTTTTTATAAAAATACGCATATTTAACTTAAAACAACATAGATATAAGTATGATCTTTTAAATAATTGATTTTATGCAGGACATGCTGGGCTTTTATATAACCTAAACTACGTAGCTCTAGCATATGAGTGAGTGTGAGTTATGACAGTTTAAAAATTAACTTCTTAAAAATTTAGGTAGAGTTATATAAATATAAATTTTTATATCATATACTTATCAGATATTATTATATACATTATATATATAAATATTTGATAATATTATTTGGTAATATTATTGTAAGTAAAGTTAAGTGGTTTAAATCGCTCATTTATTTTAATATGCTACGGTGTTGGCAGCACTAAATCTGTTATTGTCGCCAATAAAAATAGAAATTAGTTTAATCTTGGCTACAGCTACAACGGTGATCGGTAGTCGTGTAGCTGTGCCGACGCTAAAAAATTGATTCCCATTTCAATGCGCATAACCTAATTTTGACAGGTTGTAGCCCATAGCCTGTAGCCGTGATTGTGTTTCTAGCATAAGTCCACAACTTCTATACCGTTGGGCGGATTTTAAAATAACTTCATTTGTATATAGCAGAAGTGTTGGGGTGCATTGAACCTGGAAAGAATAGATTTTATTGGGTCGACACAATCGTCCCCCAAAGTAGGGTACCAAGACTCATAAATTACTTAAAACGATAAATAATTGTAATTTCCCAACCGCTTTGAAGAATCATACGATATAATAAATACGTAGGTCAATATCTACAAAAAAAGTCAAGAGATGTATATCCTACCACTTATGGCTTTAAAGATATTCGACTTCAAAAATTAAAATTTTAAATGTTTGTTCCATTTGAAAATACGTAAAATACCTCAATGAAAGTAGGGGCCAACCTGAGGATAACAAAAAAATTTATTGTCATCCAAGATTGGCTTGTGCCCTAAATTTGAGCCAAGTCGCTTAAGAAAAATAGGTTAGCACTTCTGAAACGGAATTAAGGATCGGAAATTAAACTTTAAGCATAAATTTCTTTACAACCGCAGAACATCTGCAGTCGATAAAAGCTTAAGATGACTCTGACTGACTAAAAAGATAACGACTACAAAATCTTTATTAGATAAAAAAACAAGTAAGAAAGTGCTATAGTCATTCAAGCCCGACCATACGATAACCTTCACCACTAAGGTCAAAGGTGTTATTTTTCCTGTATAAAGACAAATATTTGCAAAATTTTGACATTTTCTCAAAACTTATATATTTAAGCTGTTTCCGTCATTTGGACTTATATGAGAGCTAGGGTCAAATGTGAACCGATTATCTCGAAATTTGGCAAAATTGATTACAGTTGTTACAAAAATTATTTGTGCAAAAAATAAACTTGAAATTCTCATGATCTTTAGATTTACGAGCTTTTTAGTGATTTTTGTCCCATTTAGTGCGTTTTTAAAGAAGAGTTTGTATGACAGCTATGGTCATACGTGGACCGATTTCAACGAAATTTATTATAGTGATTTTAATTTACATAAGCAGTATTTGTTTTAAATTTCATGAAAAAATATTTATATTTGTGGCCAATATATCAATTCCGGGAAGTGGAATTGATATATTGGGAGGTATCATAAATAATGAACCGATTTTGACCAATTTCAATAGCCATTATCAAAAAAATGATCTGTGCCAGATTTCATCAAATTTTCTTTAGAATTGCGACCTTTACATGGGGGTCCAGCCAGTCAGATGGACGGACATCGCGATTTACGAGCTTTTTAGTGATTTTTGTCCCATTTAGCGCGTTTTTAAAGAAGAGTTTGTATGGCAGCTATGGTCAAATGTGGACCGATTTATTATAGTGATTTTAGTTTACATAAGCAGTATTTGTTTTAAATTTCATGAAAAAATATTTATCTTTTTTCTTCTTTAATGGCTTTCCACAGAACTGTTGTTCCTCTAGCCGAACGTAATATAGAATTCCAAGCGTCTCGATCTTCTGCGCTTCTTCTCCAATTTTTAACACCATTTATGGGAATTATTTTATCTTTTGGAATGTCCGCCACTACTTGCTTTTCCCATTGGTATTTTCGTCTTCCCCGTCTCAACGGTTTTCCGGGATCACTCTCAAGTGATGTTTTGGCTGGTGCAGATGGGTCCATTCTTACGACATGGCCTACCCAACTCATGCGTTGTAGTTTGATACGCTTTACTACGTCAATGTCCGCATATAGCTCATACAGCTCATCGTTCATACGTCGTCTCCATTCTCCATCTATACGGACTGCTCCGTACACTTTGCGGAGGATTTTTCTCTCGAAAACTCCAAGAGCTGTCTCGTCTGCTTTCGTAAGTACCCATGCTTCTGAGCCATATAACAAAACAGGTAGTATCAGTGTCTTGTAGAGCGTGATTTTCGTTTGTCGAGAGGTGAATTTGTTTTTGAAGTGCTTACTTAGGCCAAAGTAGCACCTATTGGCCATTACTATTCTTCGTCTAATTTCAGAGCCTATGTTATTTTCTTTATTTACGGAGGTACCGAGATATATAAAGTCTTTAACAATTTCAAAGTTGTAGTCACCAACATTTATTTTGGTCTCGTCTTTTTTGTCCTCCTTGCGTGTACATACCATCAACTTTGTTTTCCCTTCGTTTACTGCCAAACCCATTTTTGCGGATTCTTTCTCGATTTTGTTGAAGGCTTCTGTTACATCCTTTGATGTCAGGCCCATGATGTCGATGTCGTCGGCGTAGGCTAGCAGCATGTGTGATTTAGTATAAAGCGTGCCAGATCTGTTCACGTCTGCATCTCGTATGACCTTCTCCAACAGGATGTTAAAAAGATCGCACGATAGACTGTCACCTTGGCGGAAACCTCGTTTGGTACTGAAAGGCTCAGAGAGGTTCTTTCCTATTCTAACTGCAGATTGTGTGTTAGTTAGAGTCATCTTACAGAGCCATATCGACTTTGTAGGGATACCAAATTCAGACATGGCCTGAAACACCTTTGAGCGTATTGGGCTGTCGAAAGCGGCCTTGAAATCGACAAAAAGGTGATAGGTGTCGATTTGTCTCTCTCGGGTCTTTTCCAGAATCTGGCGCAATGTGAAAATCTGGTCAGTTGTGGATTTGCCAGGTCTGAAGCCACATTGATAAGGCCCAATTATCTCATTAACCTTAGGTTTTAGTCTCTCACATAATACACCCGATAGTATTTTATATGCGATGGGGAGGAGACTTATTCCTCTGTAATTGGCGCATATAGCTTATATATCACCTTTCTTATGTACGGGACAGAGTATACTCAGGTTCCAGTCATCGGGCATATGCTCTTCAATCCAGATCGTGCGAACAAGCTGATGTATACTGTTTATCAGCGTTTCGCCACCAGTCTTAAACAGCTCAGCCGGTAGCCCATCCGCTCCTGCTGCTTTATTATTTTTTAATCGCGCTATCGCTGATTCGACCTCGCCGCGACTAGGCGGCTCAATTTATACTCCGTCTTCTGGAATTGGAGTTGTTGCATCTTCGTCGCCGCTACTATCGGATACCAACAGTTGGCAAAAGTGTTCTTTCCAGATCTTCAGCACACTATCAGCATCAGTAACAAGATTGCCATCTTTATCTTTGCAGGAGGTTGTGCCCGTGCTAAAGCCCTCTGTTTGATGTTTAATTCGTTGATAAAATTTACGGACTTCATTCTGACTCCTCAGCACCTCGATCTCCTCTCTCTCACGTCTTTCCATTTCTTTCTTTTTCTTACGGAATAGACGTTTCTCCTCCCTTCTTTTCTCCTTATAATTTTCCTGCACACTGCGCGTTACTATTGATTGCAGGGTTGCTCTATATGCCGCGTTTTTCACTTCAGTAGCATTGCGGCACTCCTGGTCGTACCATGTGTTTCTCGGCGAGGGCTTTTGGTACCCAATTATGGATTTTGCGGCATCTTCCATGGATCGGGAGATGCTTTGCCACTGTGTATTAATATCATTTGAATAAGGAGTGCTCTGTTCAAGCAATTGGGTCAACCGAGTGGAGTATGCCAGCGCTGTCTGTTGTGCCTGAAGCTTTCCGACATCCAGCTTCCGAGCTGTATCAGAGTGTGCCTTCCTCGCTACACTTATGCGTGTGCGAACTTTTGCTGCTACAAGGTAATGATCCGAATCCGCATTTGCTCCGCGGTAGGATCGTATGTCTAACACACTGGTTGAATGCCTTCCGTCTATCACAACGTGATCAATTTGATTTTTAGTTTTCTGATCTGGTGACAACCATGTGGCTTTATGGGTATCGCGGTGTTCGAATCTGGTGCTGCTAACTACCATGTTTTTTCCCGCAGCGAAGTCTATTAGCCTCATTCCGTTATCGGATGTTTGCTCATGCAGGCTGAATTTTCCGATTGTTGGACCAAAGATATTCTCCCTTCCTATTTTTGCATTAAAATCTCCTAGAATAATTTTTATGTCATGGTCGGGGCAGCGTTCATATGCATTCTCTAGGCGCTCATAGAATGTATCTTTGGTCTGCTCATCTTTATCTTCGGTCGGGGCATGGACACAAATTAGACTGATGTTGAAAAATTTGGCTTTTATACGGATTGTAGCTAGCCTTACATCTATCGGGGTGAAATTGGTGACAAGGTGTTTGAGCCTCCGACTTACCAAGAAGCCGCAGCCAAATTCGTGTTTTTTCTCATGGCAACTATAATACAATTTGTCACCATTTGTCAGCTCTTTCTCGCCTTGCCCAGTCCATCGTATTTCCTGTAAGGCAGTAATATCGGCTTTGTACCTTTCGAGCTCATTGGCCAATGCGTGATCTGCACCATCACTATTAAGGGTCCGGACATTCCACGTATAAATTTGTAAATCGTGGTCCTTAAAACGTTTGCAGGGGTCGTCAACAATGGGGGGGGGATCGTTTTATTTCTTTTCTTACGTTTCTTCACGGCAAGTTAGTAATCCAAAAGCAGGGGAGCCAACCCAAACCCTTCAGATCCATTCTTTATAGTATTTATGGTTGAGCTGGCGCGAACACATGTTAGTTCACTACCCTCGACTGGGAGCGTCAAAAGTAGCTATCCAGGTGACACCGCGAGGAGGTATGTGTTCACTTGAGATGATGGAGTAAACAGGGTCGGCAGTGGACTTCGCCTGGTTAAAGCCAATCACAAACCTTTGCCTGCACCCAACATCCCCACAAATATTTATATTTGTGGTCAATATAACAATTCCGGGAAGTGGGACCTATGGGAGTTACCATAAATAATGGACCGATTTTGACCAATTTCAATAGCCATTATCAAAAAAATGATCTGTGCCAAATTTAATCAAATTATTTTTAGAATTGCGACCTTTACATGGGGGTCCAGCTATGGTCAAATGTGGACCGATTTCAACGAAATTTATTATAGTGACTTTAGTTTACATAAGCAGTATTCGTTTTAAATTTCATGAAATAATATTTATATTTGTGGCCAATATATCAATTCCGGGAAGTGGGACCAATGGGAGGTACCATAAATAATGAACCGATTTTGACGAATTTCAATAGCCATTATCAAAAAATTATCTGTGCCAAATTTCATCAAATTATCTTTAGAATTGCGACCTTTACATGTGGGTCCAGCTAGCCAGACGGACGGACATCGCTAAATCAACTCAGAAATTGATTCTAAGCCTATTGGTATACTAACTAAGGTGGGTCTAAGACAAATATTTCTAAACGTTACATACATCAGCACTAACTTATAATACCCTTTCCACCTATGGTGGTGAAGGGTATAATTACAGAGTTTTGGGCAATGAAAAACGATTCCGAACCACTGTGGGCCGCGGCTATACTGAAATGTATCTAGGAGGGCCTCGAAGCAAAAGCTCGTGAACACCACTGCTCTAATTGAATGTAAAATAATGGCAAATGTGTTAGTCATCATCTGTAAAGGAGTAGTTAGGTTGAAAATTTGATGTAGAAGAAAAAGCTAATTTGAAATAAAAATAGTGTATTCTCATAATGTCGACCATTATCAGCAAAAGTTTTCCGACATTATTATTATTTATTTTTCTTCTCTTGGTCAGAACAACTTCTGTGTTACGTTTTGACATGTTTATTGAATTATTACTTTTGCAGGCAAAAAAAAAAACAATTTCAATAAGAGAACCCAAAGGGAAAGACGATCGTTCAAAGAACAAGTTACATTATTTATTGGTAACGATACATTTATTAATAACGTATGTTTGATAAAGTTAAAAGGGTTTAAGGCAGCAACCGCAAGTAAAAGGCAGTTAAAAACAAGTAAGAAAGCGCTATAGTCGGTCAAGCCCGACCATACGATACCCTTCACCACTAAGGTCAAAGGTGTTATTTTTCCTGTATTAAGACAAATATTTGCTAAATTTTGCCATCATACAAACATTTTCTCAAAACTTATGTATTTAACCTGTTTCCGTCATTTGGACTTATATGAGAGCTAGGGTCAAATGTGGACCGATTATCTCGAAATTTGGCAAATTGATTACAGTTGTTACAAAAATTATGTATGCAAAAAATAAACTCAAAATTTTCATTATCTTTAGATTTACAAGCGTTTTAGTGATTTTTTGTCTCATTTAGTACGTTTTTAAAGAAGAGTTTGTATGGGAGTTATGGTCAAATGTGGACCGATTTCAACGAAATTCGGTACAGTGATTTTAGTTTACATAAGCCGTATTTGTTTTAAATTTCATGAAAAAATATTGATATTTGTGGCCAATATGTCAATTCCGGGAAGTGGGACCTATGGGAGGTACCATAAATAATGGACCGATTTTGACCAATATTAATAGCCATGGTCCCATAATCAAAAAAAATATCTGCGTTAAATTTCATCAAATTATCTTTGGAATTAAGACCTGTAGTTTGATTACAATGTTTACATGGGGGTCCAGCCAGCCAGACGGACGGACGGACGTACATCGCTAAGTCAACTCAGGAAGTGATTCTAAGCCTATTGGTATACTAAAAGGTGGGTCTAAGACAAATATTTCTATGCGTTACATACATCAGCACAAACTTATAATACCCTATGGTGGTGAAGGGTATAATAACGCAAAAAAGTGAATCCTCAATATTAAAGTAGGAAAAGTAGTTACTCGTTGATGAGGCAAAGACGAACAAGGAAAACAAGATTTTTTGGGATCAATAAGTTATAGAAATCTAACTTAAATACTTCCAAAGATATAGACTTAGTTATTGAGGAATATATGTACGTACATATGTAAGTATGTATGATATATGAATAAATTTCTATTTTTAAACATCTTTGGTTTCTATTGGAATATGTAAAAATGCCTTAAATTTATTAAGCCTCATGACTGATTTTAATGATATTTTTATGGATCCCCAATAAATGAAAGACAATGATGATTCATTTTTGAATAGGATTTCTTTAACGTTAGAAAATTAGGTATCTTGTAAATTTTAATTGAACCTACCGAAAATTATAAAAATATTTTCTCACCAATTAACACTAAAATCAAGTGATAAGAATTTTTTTATGAGATTGTGATCATCATAGAAAAGAAATTAAAACTTATTTTCTACCTAATTTCGAGTATAATATAAAATTTTAAAACAATCTTAACAATTAAACCAATTTCGTGTCTGGCTACTAAAAGGAGTATTAAAACATAAATAAAATCTAAAATAATAAAATCATAATTATAACACATTTTTAGTTTTAACTTCTTTTTATTTATGACTAGATTTAAAACAAACAATTTCTTCCATAACCTGCGATGCGGTCAATTTTTAAATAGTTTATTTTGTTTTTATATGACCAGCATAAAATCTGTTTTGAAATTTTATTTCAATAAAAATCATGATAGATAATTTAGGTGTTATAAGAAATTTTTTTATTGTTTGCCAAAAGCTTTTTTTATGGCGGATTAATATGAAATAAATATTTGTATGTTTAAGAGCATTTTATGGCACGAAATTATAAATATATTATGAGTTTTTTTTTTATTTTAATGAATCAATTTTAACTGTCTTCGAGTTTTAACACAATTACAGTAGATAACAGTAATATAAAGAAGTAAGAAACAGCTATAGTCAGTCAAACCTGACCAACACTTCTACATATGTATTAGGGTGGGTCGTTTTTTGACATTTGTCTATGATCGACTTCTAATAGTGAAATTATATGGCCAAATTATGTCAATCGGAAATGTGCAAAATATTATTGATTTATTTTTAGGATACGAGCCCGCGCAACAGGCCCAAACTTTTTGAGCCCATTTGTATGGGGAAAACTGAGAGTATTTTCAGTTTTTGCTACATTTCGTCCATTTACAATTTATTTTTAACAGAAAAGATAATGGAATCTAAAAGTGAACTAATACAGCTTTAATTGATGTCTTCAATATTTGAAATTCATAAAACAGTTTTGAAGTTATTGCGATTTTCCCCCAAAAATTCGTGTCCTTGACAATACGCCTAAGGATACACCGCCAGAAAAAACTACTTTGGACGAAAGCTCGCAAAGCAAGACATGATTTATCATGTTAAGACTTGTAAGTACTTCGTAGTTTAATTTTTTTAAAATATAACAATATTTACTTAGTTTTTTTCATAATCGAAAATGGGTAATTTTTCTCAGGTGGGTTTCAAAACGCATTTTTTAATTTTTTGAAAATTTTGTTAAACAAATATTACAAATTTGAATTTCTCTCATCGGTGTATTAAAAAGACAATAAAACTCAAAAAAATTGAGGTCAATATCTCAAACCATTTTCCCGTACCATGTGTTCGAATTCGACGAATTTCGCAAAAAAATAATTTTTTGCTCATAATTTGAGTAAATGCTTCATAAATCTTATTTATGTACAATTTTAATAATGTTTATATGGAATAAAATTATCCATACTATGGAAGATATAAGCAGGTTCTTTGTTTTTAAAATTGGGTAAACTTAAGCCTTTTTTTCCGGAGGCAAAAATGAAAATTTGATTTTTTGTATTTTTTAAATACGTAATGTATTTAATTTATTACTGAATTTTAATAAATATACTTAAAGGTAATTATTTTACATTAAAACAAAGTTTTTTTATTAAAAAAATATTTTAACCCTTTTTAGACATGGGGTCAAAAATGACCCAAGTTTTTTTTTTGCACTTTTTTCAGCAAATTTTGATTAAAAACCATTCATCTTCTCAACATACAATATTTAAGTCATTTCTGTCATTTGGCCTTATATGCGAACTACAATCAAATGCGGACCGATATTCTCGAAATTTGGGAACAGTGATTACAGATTATACAAAATTTTGTATTCATCAAATAAATATAATATTGTCTCTATCTTCAGATTTAAAAGTCACAAAAGACTTTTAACAGAAGAGTTTGTATGGGAGCTTTATGATAAGCATTTTGAGGCAAATTTTAAAGTTTTTATATATTTTATTTTATACAGTTAGAGTTTAACTCATTTTGAATAATTTTGTAAATTGGTCATACCAACAGAAACCTCCGTCGACTCATGCTCAACAACTTTGCTAAAGATTATAGTCTGATCAAATGCACAGTTTACGATTTAATTCATTTTGAGTAGTTTTCAGTGGCGCCACCTGAAGTCGTTCATACCAAATAAGAAATCTTCATCTGCTTATGCGTAACAACTTTGCTTATGATCATAACATGATCAAATGCACAGTTTACGATTTAATTCACTTTGAGTAATTTTCAGTGGCGCCACCTGTCGGACTTTGGTCATTCCAATTAATAAACTTTCGTCGGCTTATCCGCAAAAACATTGCTAAAGATTATAGCATGATTAAATGTACAATTTACGATTAAATTGACTTTGAGTAAATTTCAGTGGCGCCACCTGTCGAAATTTCTTCATACCAACTAAGAAACCTTTGCTGGCTCATGTGCAACAACATTGCTAATGATTATTGCATTATAAAATGTACAGCTTACGATTAAATTGACTTTGAGTAATTTTCAGTAGCGCCACCTGTCGGAAATTATTCACACCAATTAAAAAGCCTTCGCCGGCTCATGCGCTACAACTTTGCAAAAGATCATAGCATGATCAAATGTACAGTTAACGACTTAGTTAATTTTTAGTAATTTTCAATGGTGCCACCTATCGGAAATTAGGCTTACTAATTTAAAAACCTTCGCCGGCTTATCCGCAACATCTTTGCTAAAGAGCATAACATGATCAAATTCACAGTTTACTATTCTATAATGAACATACATACATTCATTTGTTTTAAAGCTATAACATTACTAATTTTTCCCCTTTTTATCCCCTAATCTTAAAAAGTTCCATATGCATAATTGGTATTTCTTTGGTACCAATCGAATTCGGTACATTTTATTAAAACGCAGTTAACATAATTTTCCTATTCATTTTACTTTTTGAGATGTTTTGTTAAGTTATCAGTTTATCCCTTTTTTACAGATTTTGGCCACAAAATCAAAAAAGTACCAAATACGTGTTCAATATTTCTTTCACATCTATTGACTGCAGTACAAAGTTCCTTTCTATATTCTTTAGTTTAAAAAATAAGAGTGGGTCAAAAAAGTACCAAAAAAAGTATTTTTAGCCTTTTTTACCCCCTATCGGACATAGTTTCAAAAAAGTACCAAACACCTGTCAGCTTATTTTCATAGCAGTTTAAAACGTTTCTATGTTATTACCTTAGGAGATATATCGTTTTCGATTTTTCCCCCTTTTTACCCGTTTTTACCCTCTTAGAGGCAAAGGTTCCAAAAGTCCCTTCTTCTTCGACCAATACATCAAAAACGGTACCCACTGTCAAAATTTTATCAAAATCGTTAGAGCCGTTTTCGAGATAGCCATTCTTTATATATAAATATAGATATGTATACACATACAATTATTGCTCGTTTAAGAATATAAGATAAGGGTGCCGGATATTTTTCAAAGTTGGAATTTGTATGGTTCCCTAGATTTGTTCAAAATTTTAAAAAAATAATCCCTTGAAAATTTAAGACCAATCGGATAAGGGGAAAACGTGCCCATGACCAGCCTAAAATTTTCAAAATTACCTGTTTTATTACTTTGATTGCCAATAACTTCATAAAGACTTTAGAATAAAGAAATATCAAAGTAAGTATAGGGTTATCCATTTTGCGGTTTCAAAAGTGAACGTAAATAAAACACATAACTATTTTTTTCATGATATTTCTTTTTTATTATAAAGTTTGAACATTGAATTTAAATGACCACCGCTCGAAATGTTGCAAACATTAATTTTTTTAGATAATTTTCGACCACTTTTTGACACATATTGGGCGGTATTTCAGCCATAACTTGACGAATGTTGGTTTTTAAGTGCTCAAGAGTAAAAGGTTTATCTGAATAAACACGGTTTTCGCACAGCCCACAAAAAAAAAGTTTAATGGTGTCAAATCGCATGACCAGTTGATATTGCCATGACGAGAAATTACGCTACCAGGCAATGTCTCTTGCAATAAAGCTATATTCACTCTAGTTGTGTGGCGTGTGTCACAGTCCTATTGAAACCACATATTGTCCAAGTCGTATTCCTCAGTAGCAGGCAAAAAAAGTCGGTTATCATATCATAATACCTGAGAACGACGAGGAATCGACACATTCGGATCTTCCGCAACACTTTTACTTGCAGCAGCGATATTTTTAGCGGAACGATTATGTCAATTATTTGCGTAGTTGGACGATTATGTTAACCATAATCACCCCTTCAAGCGCGATATGTAGCTATTGCAGAATCACCATTTTCATAGTACGTTTTGATAATTTTTATGTGTTGTGTGATACTTAAGCGATCCACTTTCGTCGATGTCAGACTTTCAACTGAAAAGAAAACAAGTAAGAAAGTGCTATAGTCGGTCTTGCCCGACCATACGATACCCTTCACAGGTCAAAGGTGTTCTTTTTCGTGTATGAACCAAATATTTGCTAATTGACAAGTATGATTCTACATTTGGATGACGTAGGGGATGTTGGATACCATGTAACGGTTCTGATCGGTTTAACTTGGTAAACCCAGGCTAATCTTGGTAACCTTCATCTCAATTGTGGACACTTACCTCCTAGTAGTGTCATCTGGGTAGCTACTTTAACAGCCGTTAAAGTAGTGAGCAAACAAGTGCCAAGTGTTCTCCAATAAGAACGATAAAAACATGGGTCAAGGACGTCTGGCTAGTAACCCACTCCTGGAAAAAACTTACTATGAAAAAACAAAAAATAAGAATTAAAACGCCCCCCCCCCCCCCCCCAAATGTTGACGACTATGGCAAACGAAAAAAGGACCATGATTTAAGGATCAGCACCTGGAACATCCGAACCCTCTACAGGGGAGGTGCTCTGATCTAGTTGATGGATGTTCTCGATAAATATAAATGTGATGTGACTGCTCTCCAGGAAATATGTAAGATGGAACGGCAACGGTGTCGCCAAGACATCAAAAGGTGACCTGTATTACAGCTGCCATGAGAGTAAGCACGAGTTTGGTTGCGGTTTTATGGTTAACAAAAGATTGCAAAATCTTGTTTCCAGGTTCACACCAGTAAGCGAAAGTCTAGCGACAATACACGTCAAGGCTAAGTACTTCCATCTGAGTTTGATTTGTGCTCACGTTCCAACAGAGGAGAAAGATGATGATGTAAAGGAAGCCTTTTATGAACAACTTGAGGAAGTTTACGATAGCTGCCCTAATCACGACGTTAAAATAATACTGGGTGATTTTAACGCAAAGTTAGGGCACGAAAGTTGTTTTGAGTTACTGTTGGTAAATTTAGTCTACACAACGTAACCACTGACAATGGTATGAGATTAATCTCCTTTGCGGCTGCACGCAATATTGTCGTGAGCAGCACCAGATTTCCACACTTTAATATACACAAAGTTACATGGGTGTCTCCTGATCAACTAACGAAAAATTAAATAGACCATATTTTAGTTGATGGAAGACACTCATCAAGTGTGTTAGATGTGCGTTCCATGCGAGGAGCTAATATAGACTCCGATCACTATCTTGTTGTAGCCAAAATGAGAACACGTCTAAGTGTGTCGAGGAGCGTACAGGCAGAAGCGCAAAAGAAGTATGACGTGAAGAAATTAAAATCTCAGTAAATTGCCACTGATTACACCAAACGGACAACTCAATTGCTAAGAGAGAATAACTCTGGCTCAAACGATATCTACATGCTATGGCAACATATTGCCAACTCCATGAAGTCTGCTGCAAAAACGGCAATAGACATTAGACAAAGAATTTATGGCGTTTTGACTATCAATACAACCCTGATAGCTGAGTTAAGTGCTACATTTTGAGTTATTAGCTCAGCCGGAAGCCAGAAACTCAACCTCGGACGAGCAATTAATACACTGGATGGAACACTTCAGGTCTACATTAAACAATCCTATTGGATTAAAACAATGTTGCGCAAAGTCGATTTAACCCTAGGGTTAGCAAATACAAAAGCCGGGCAGTGACAATATCCTAGCGGAGATGCTTTTATGTAATGCTATATTTCCAAGACAAAGATTATGCCTGGAGGCTATGGCGCAAATCCGTCGACACACATAAATATGGATAACTTGGAAGTTTGGTATCTACAAAAGGTGACGCCGACGAGGATATTGAATCGCGCATTAATAAGGCAAAATCTGCATTCGGCTATTTGAAAATCTCGGCAAATATCAACAACACTTAAGTGATGTGAAGTCCATCCTGTATTACGGCTGCGAAACGCATAAATGCCATTTATAAGCTTCTAAAACCTTTGCAAACAAATTCTTGCCGTAAATCCTTAATCTATAGTGGCCGAATCGAGTAAGAAATGAAGATCTACTTAACGCTACAAACCAAATTTCTCCTATAAAGGTATGTCGGCGGAAATGGCGGTTTATAGGCCACACACTTCGAAGACCAAATACCAACATTGCTCGACAAGCGCTACGTTGGCATCTACAGGAAAGTGGCCGTCTTATTGGTGCACCTGCTATAACGTGGAGAAGGTAAATTAATCCGGAGTTACAAGCAACAAACTATTCATGGAATGACTTATGCTTAACATCTCGCAACATAGTTCGATATTAAAGGATGGTAGAGGCCCTATGCTCCACTGGGAGTCAAGGATAACAGAAGAAGAAGCCAGTTAAGCGTAGTAACTTGTTTTCAACTTTTGTATATATTGTTTACAATTAAATGTAACTCCCGTTAGTGACAGTAACAAAATTAAATCGCCTACAGTGTAGGTTGTAAGTTATCATAAACAATATTTGGATTAATATATTTATATCTTTGACTGTATGCAACAGAAGTCTGTCATTTAACTTCTGAAATAATATAAAATTGGAAGTGTATTTCGAACTGATTTACAGCCTAACCACAGGACATTAAAAGTCGACTTTAGACCGAAAAAGTCGACTTTATTTTGAAAATCGTACCACAAAACAAATTTTAAACTAAATTTGAAAGCTTCATTTTAAAAACAAAAATAAGCTTTTTTTTGAATATTTTTCATTTTGTGATCCGTTGGAAAAAATTTTAAGTTGAAATTGGAAAACTTTTACAATTTTCAGTCATTACATAAATTTTGAAGTTAATTTCTTAAAAGCGGGTTGGGATCATATAACAATTGTTCTTTTCTATTATTATTTCACAAAAAATTCATTTTTTTTTTGTAAAAACTGATGAGCATTTAAACAATTTTTCATCATATTATAAAAAAATTAAAAATATTAATTTATGCTGTTTTGTCTAATAAACACAACATTTTCGTAATATTTTATTTTTGGAATTTTTTGAAATTTTATTTTATTATTTCTATTTATTGAAGAAAGCTTTTGTGATATATGAATGTATTTGTTTAAAAATATCCCAGTAAAAAATATGATCTCCATAAAACTCCGAAAATCATAGAATTTTTAAAATAGCATGTCCGCAGACAAGAGTACTCCTTTTAAGCTCCATATGGAGTACTCCATTTAATCTTAAAAATGACGACAGAGGGAGTAATCGCTTTTGTCTCCTAAAAGAGCACAATGGGAGTAATCGTGTTTGTCAATTCAATTTCCAATCAATTTCAATTTCTTTTTTAACAAATCGTCTTAAATGACGCTTAGAAACCAAATTTTGACACATTTTTAAAATTTTTTTACTACAACCGTACCTTTTCGCTTGTTTTTAAATGACACGTCTTTCAATTTTTAAAACTTAAAATGTCAAATTTTAAGAATTAAAACGGCCCCCCCTAATGTTGACGACCATGGCAAACGTAAAAAGGATCATGATTTAAGGATCAGCACCTGGAACATCCGGACCCTTTACAGAGGAGGTGCTCTGATCCAGTTAATGGATGTTCTCGATAAATATAAATATGATGTGACTGCTGTACAGGAAATAAGATGGAATGGCCACGGCGTCGCCAAAACACCAAAAGGCGACCTGTATTACAGCTGTCATAATAGTAAGCATGAGTTTGGTTGCGGGTTCATGGTAAGCAAAAGATTGCGAAATTTTGTTACAAGGTTCACCCCAGTAAATGAAAGGTTAGCAACAATTCGCGTCAAAGCTAAATACTTTTATCTAAGCCTTATTTGTGCACACGCTCCCACAGAAGATAAAGACGACGATGTGAAAGAAGCTTTCTATGACCGGCTTGAAGAAGTCTATGATAGCTGCCCCAGTCATGATGTGAAAATAATCCTTGGTGATTTTAATGCAAAGATTGGAAAAGAAAGCATCTTTGAACCTACTATCGGTAAGTTCAGTCTCCATAATGTGACTACCGACAACGGTATGAGGCTAATCTCCTTTGCGGCAGCCCGAAATATGATATTGAGCAGCACCAGGTTTAAACACCTTGACATCCACAAGGCAACATGGGTTTCACCAGACCAGAAAACGAAAAACCAGATTGACCATATTTTAGTTGATGCGAGACACGCATCAAGTGTGATGGATGTGCGTTCTATACGTGGAGCAAATATGGACTCCGACCATTATCTAGTCGCATCAAAGGTAAGAACACGCTTGAGTGTCTCTCGGAAGGTAAAATCGGAAGCGCAAAGAAAGTTTAATGTTGCGAAGCTAAAATCCCAGCAAACTGCCATCGACTTCTCGCAAAGAGCAACTCAATTTCTCAGAGAAAATGCTCCGAGTTCCAGTAATATAAATGAGCAGCGGCAACATATTGCCAACGCTTTAAAAACAGCTGCAAAATCGGCACTAGGGTTCCAAACCCCTCGCCCTAAAAACTCGTGGTATGATGAGGAATGCCGTAATGCCACAGACGAAAAAAATGCAGCCTATATGGCAACTCTACAGAATGCAGTTACGCGAGGAACTTTGGAAAGATTCCGCGAAAAAAAGAGGGAAGAAAAACGCATATTCAGAAGGAAAAAGAAAGAAATAGAGAATTGCGTTTTTGATGAAATTGAGATGTATAAGAGCCGAAATGAGATGAGAAAATTTTACCAAAAAATCAAACACCAAACTGAAGGTTTGTGTTCTCTCATGTAAGGACAATCAAGGAAACCTGGTGACGGATACTGAGAGCGTCTTGAAATTATGGAATGAGCACTTCTGCAAATTGCTGGTATCAAGTGAAAGTGACCATGACATGCCTGAACAAATCAGTGATGACGGCATTATATGCCCACCACCCAACATAAGTGAGATAAGAGCTGCAATATCTCGTCTAAAAAATAACAAAGCTGCGGGTGCTGATGGATTACCAGCAGAGCTTTTTAAGACCGGAGGTGATGAATTAATAAAGAACATGTTTCAACTCCTGAATTCTATATGGCTAGAAGAACGTATGCCTGACGATTGGAGCCTCAGTGTTCTTTGTCCAGTGCACAAAAAAGGTGATAAATCCGTATGCGCTAACTATAGAGGCATAAGTCTCCTCTCAATTGCCTACAAAATTTTATCGAGCATCCTGTGTGAAAGGCTAAAACCCAAGATGAACGAAATAGTAGGGGCCTACCAATGTGGCTTTAGACCAGGTAAATCCACCACTGACCAGATCTTTACTCTGCGTCAAATCCTGGAAAAGACCCAAGAAAAGCAAATAGACACTTACCACCTCTTCGTTGACTACAAAGCTGCCTTTGACAGCCCAATACGAACAAAGCTGTATAAAGCAATGTCAGAATTTGGCATTCCTACGAAGTTAATAAGGTTGTGCAGGATGACATTAACTGACACAACATCGTCAGTTAAAATAGGTAAAAGCCTTTCAGAACCCTTTTTAACTAAGCGAGGTTTTAGGCAAGGCGACAGTTTATCATGTGATCTGTTTAACATTTTGTTAGAGAAAATCTTGCGTGGTGCTGCAGTTAATACAACTGGCACAATTTTTAGCAGAAAGCACATGTTACTCGCTTTTGCCGATGACATTGATATTATGGGGCGCACATTGCGTGAGGTGACTGCCGCATTTTCCAGTATTGAGAAGGAATCAATGAAAATGGGTCTAGTAGTCAATGAATCCAAAACAAAACTAATGGTCTCTACTAGCAAGCAATCCACTAGAATTGGACAACACGTAACCGTGGACAACTATAGCTTCGAGGTTGTTAAAGAATTTGTCTACCTTGGTACCGCAGTAAATATAAATAATGACATAAGTATCGAAATTAAAAGAAGAATCATACTTGCCAACAGATGCTATTTCGGCCTAAGCAGGCAGCTTAGGAATAAAATCCTCTCAACAAGAACTAAAATTACGCTCTACAAAACGCTTATACTACCAGTGTTATTATATGGTGCTGAATCATGGGCACTTACACAAGCCGATGAAGCTGTTCTTGGAGTCTTTGAGAGGAAAATCCTACGAAAAATCTATGGTCCAATCAGCAATAACAATGATTTTCGGCATCGATTTAATCATGAGCTGTATGAGTTATTTGCTGACATTGACATAGTAAAACGCATCAAACAGCAGCGTTTGCGTTGGCTGGGACATGTGGTGCGAATGGATGAAAGTACTCCAGCAAGAAAAGTGTTTGAACATGATCCCGAGGGAACTCGAAGACGAGGACGACCGAAACTTCGATGGAAAGACCAAGTAGAAGAAAATTTAACCAAGCTTGGCTTACGAAATTGGAGAACATGCGCACAAGATCGAAGCGCATGGAATTCTAAAATATGCTCGGCCTTTGACCTTAACAGGTTGTAATATAGGCCATTTAAGTAAGTAAGTAAGTAAGTAATGTCAAAGAAAAAAATCCCTCGTTGATCCATTTGGAGTTTTAAGCGAGGCATAAACAACAAAACAGAAACAAAAGTTTCAATAGCTCGCTTATTACTCCAAATGGATGAACAAGTCATGACTCCTTTGTTGCTCGATTATGGATTAATCCATATATTTTTTACTGGGATTTTTAAAGTCTTATTTTAAAAATTTCCCAGCAAAACTTTTCATTACCAAATAATGAGTTAAACAGCTAAACTATTGAACACGAACTACTTACACATTCACTGTTTAAGTCATTACATTAACATGGGGATGTCATTGGAGGCAAGTACTTACCAATTGCAGAAAAGTAATCACTTGGGTAAGCAATTGGAAAACAACAACAACAACTTTTTTGTTGTTGTTTTATTTAAAAAAACTATATTTTTAAACGAAATAAAATTTTTTTATGACCCCATGGGGGCTCGAACCCATATCCCTACGACTGCTAGGAGGAGACTCTTCCACTGAGCTACTTTATATGTTGAAGTAATATATACAATTTTTATTTTTAGATCGAAAATCATGTGACAATAACTTTGTTTTTCCCAGCTTTTTTTGCTTTGTTGTAATTTTTAAAAAAATATTTCTATATGATTTTTTGTGAATGTTTAATGCATTTAATAAAAAATAAAGAAGTTTTTTTGTAATTATTTTAAAACTTAAATAGTTTAAATCTTCCTTTTTGGTTATATAACATTGACTCTAACTTAGTTAAAAGACCTATAGTTACAATCTGTTAAGGTCAAAGTCCGAGCATATTTTGGAATTCCATGGACTTCGATGTTGTGCAAATATTCTACAATTTTATAGGCCAAGCTTTGAAAAATGTTCCTCTACTTGGTCTTTCCACCGAAGTTTCGGATTAAGGGGTGTTAAACTACTTCCCTGGGTGATTCCACGAGGAGGTCAGTGTCCGCAGTTAAGATGAAGGATGACCCAGATAAGTCGGGCTTACCAAGTTAAGACCAATCAGAACTGTATTTGGTATCCCCTACATAATCCAAATTGACTCATGATGGTATTTTTTCATTACCGTGAGTTAGTTTTCCAATTTTTTTTACAGAAGGTAATATTTAAGTTCTTAAAATTCAAAAATTATTAAAAGAAAACACTTTTAATAAAAAAAAAAATTAAACAAAATTGTTGGTCTTGGTGGGATTCGAACCGGGGCCATTCAGTTTAAATTACCATCTTAATTACAAATAAGTACTTCTGTAATAACTTATTAGTTATTTGGAGGGTATGTTGTAGTCATTACAAGGTAACCAGTTAACAGAGTACTTGCCATTACCAAAGTTTTGCTGGGTTATTATGGTACGAAAAATTGAAGAAGTCGATTTTAAAATAAAGTCGATTTTACATAAAATCGACTTTAAAATTGTTCTGTGGTTAGGCTGTTAGTCTTTTATTTTGGTTTAAAAATCTTTATAAATTATAGTATCTTTATAATTTATAGTATTTCCTCTTTATGAACATTGTTTTATAAATTCTCATCATATTAAAATGCAAAACGTGTCTGGCATTTTAATGAAATTGTATACAATAGAAAATTGATTAATGATCATGCTATAATGGTCAACGATCAAATCTATTAAAGAAATCTGTATGGTCACATCGCAGAAGATAAGATGGGCAAAATGTCAATGGTATTTAATAACGATTATCACGTCTTCAGCGAAATGTTATTTGACGCCAAATTAATTTTTAGATAAATACTATTATATTATGTACCCTCTAGTCTCATGAAATATGAATATGAATAGGAACAATATGTTAACTGCGTTTTTATAAAAAGTACCGAATTCAATTGGTACCAAGTACCAAATATGCATAAGTAACTTTTTAGAAATTAGGGGATAAAAGGGGGAAAAATTGGTAAAGTTATAATTTTTAAACAAATGAATGTTTTTCTGTCTGTATGTCCTTTATAGAATAGTAATATATGCCTTTGGGCTTCATGCCAGAAGACTTAATCTTCAATTTTACGACTACTGTCGCAGCTGTCACAACATAGAAGAGGAGGAGACAGTGACTCATCTTCTCTGTCACTGCCCCGCCCTCTCGACCCCTAGGGCTCTCAATTTGGGGGCACCTTTTCTGCATGATTTATCGGATCTAGCGAGTATTGACATTCGTAAAATAGACTCATTTATCAGGGCTTCAGGATGGCTTGATCAGCCTCTCACTGATAGCCTGGAGTAATTGCCTTTGTTCTTTTCTTTCAGTCTATCCCTTGCAGGTAACACAAAGGGACCGCTTTTTGGACCCAAGTAACGCTGACCTACATCGGCTACCTGCCTAACCTAACCTAACCTAATATATGCCTTTTATTATGTTATGCTCATGCAATTATCTTTAGCTAAAGTTGTTGCGCATGAGACGCTATCAGACAGGTGGCGCCACTGAAAATTACTCCAATTGAATTAAATCGTATGCTGTGCATTTGATCATGCTATGATCTTGAGCAAAGTTGTTACGCATGAGCCGACGAAGGTTTCTTTGTTGGTATGAACAATTTCCGATAGGTGGCGCAATTGAAAATTACTCAAAATGAACTAAATCGTAAGCTGTCCATATGATTATTCAATGACCTTTAGCAAAGTTGTTACGCATGAGCCGACGAAGGTTTCTTAGTTGGTATGAACAATTTCCGATAGGTGGCGCCAATGAAAATTACTAAAAATGAATTTTATCGTAAACTGTGCATTTTATCATTATATGATCTTTAGCAAAGTTCTTGCGATGAGTCGACGAAGATTTCTAAGTCGGTTTGACCAATTTCCAAAATTATTGATATTAAGCTATGCATTTGATCACGTGTTGATTGGACAAAATGAATAAAATGATTCAAAATTAATTGGATATTTGTGTACCGTTATTTCTCTAAATTTCTTTTAATTAGTTAGTACTTTATAAAATAAAATATATGAAAACTTTAAAATTCGCCTCGAAATGCTTATCATAAAGCTTCGAGCAAGGCTCGGTTGCCCAGGTACTTATGTTATAAATAAATCACAAACAAAATTTCCGAAATCTTCTAATAAAGCAGTTTGTGAAAATAATTAGAGATCACGTTCACTACTTATATTTCTTCACTTTAAATCACCCCTCGCTTATGATACAAAATTTTCACATATCCCAGCAAAACTTTGGTAATGGCAAGTACTCTGATAACTGGTTACCTTGTAACGACTACAACATACCATCCGAATAAATAATAAGTTATTACAGAAGTACTTATTTGTAATTAAGATGGTAATTTAAACTGAATGGCCCCGGTTGAAATCCCACCAAGGGCAACAATTTTTTTTAGTTTTTTTTTATTAAAAGAGTCTTTTTAAATGATTTTTGAATTTTAAGAACTTTAATATTATCTTCTGCAAAAAAAATTTGTAAAACTAACTCACTTTAATGAAAAAATACCATCATGAGTCAATTTTGATTATATAGGGGATGTTGAATACCAAACACGATTCTAATTGGTCTTAACTTGGTTAGCCCAACATATCTGGGTCATCCTTCATCTCAACTGTGGACACACACCTTCTCATGGTATCACCCGGGGAGCTAGTTTAACACCCATTAATATTGTGAGTTAACATGTTCCGAGAGTTGTCCCATAAGATCGATAAAAATGGGTTAGGATTACGGGCTAGTAACCCTCTCTTGAAAAAAAATACAATGAAGAGGATAAAATTAGAATTGAAATGTCCCACTACCTAATGTTAGAGGAGGATGTCCGAAACTTCGATAGAAAGACCAAGTAGAGGAACATTTTTCAAAGCTTGGCCTATAAAATTGCAGAATATTCGCACAAGATCGAAATCCATGGAATTCTAAAATATGTTCGGACTTTGACCTTAACAGGTTGTAACATTTAAGTAAGTAAGAGTCAATCTTATGTAAAAACTTATACAAAAAAGAAGATTTAAATTGTTTAAGTTTTAAAATAATTTCAAAAAAGTTTTAAAATAATTACAAAAAATCGTATAAAAATATTTTTCCAAAAATTACAACAAAGCAAAAAAAGCAGGGAAAAACAAAGTTATTTTCACATGATTTTGGATCTAAAAATAAAAATTGTTTATATTAATTAAAAGCTGCTAAGTTTTCAACATATGAAGTAGCTCAGTGGAAGAGTCTCTGCCTAGCAGTCGGAGGGTCTGGGTTCGAGCCCCCATGGGATCATAAAAAAATTTTGTATTTCGTTTAAAAATATATGTTTTTAATAAAACAACAACAAAAAAGTTGTTGCTGTTGTTGTTGTTGCTTTCAAATTGCTTACCCAAGTCATTACTTTTCTGCAATTGGTAAGTACTTGCCTCCAATGACATCCCCATGTTAATGTAATGACTTAAACAGCGAATGAGTAAGTAGTTCGTGTTCAATAGTTTAACTGTTTAACTCATTATTTGGTAATGAAAAGTTTTACTGGGATATTTTACAAATATTTAATTCAAATAAATTCTTTCAAATCAAATTTGTTTTATTCAAAACAAAGTGATATCATCACTGCAAATGTTTAACTATTAATTTTAAGTTATAGAATTTATTAAATAAACTAACGACTTAAGATACAAAGATTTAAAAAAATTACCTGCATGTCTAAATGGTAATAGACTTAATATGACTCATAAATGGTTTTAAATTTTCTTCAAAAACATCAATTTAAAGCAATTAAACTCCTTCTGTTTTTTTTGATAATTCTTATAATAACCAAAGAATAAATTTGTACATAGTATACGAATAACATAATGAGAGGCATAACAAAATATTTTATCAAAAATGTATCTAAAAGTATCTGCCAATTTTCATTTTCATTCAAGTTTGATTTGATTGAAAAACTGGCTGCTTGTCTATGCTTATTTTTAAGGTAACGACAAATTTGTTCATTTACTTCATACATGCAATTTTGATAGTGATGATTTGAGCTTGACTTAATTACTTTCGAGTGAATTATGTCAGATTCAGAGTAAATCAGGGGCCGTAACTGTTAAAACTTTTGCCGTAAAGGTCAGAAAATAAAAATTATTTTTGACTTTTATTTTTTCGATAAAAAATAACAATTATTTTTGACATTTATTTTTTCAAGCAAAAATAAATGTTATTTTTTGACTTTTATTATTTTGAGCAAAAACAAGTAAGAGTGCTATATTCGGCTATGCCGAACCCTTCACCAATGGTGTTACAAAAGTAAAGTACAGAAATGAAAGAGTTTAATACTTTAATTAATAGTACTTTAATTAGTGAACAACCTTGTTTTTTATTGGGTCTAAAACATTTTGGAGGTAAATTGAAATACAAATAATTTCAGAAATTACAAAACATTGTAACATTTCGCACCTTGTATTTAAATCCATGTATCTTAAAAGTTAGAGGACCGCTTAAATGATTGCTTTAATGAGAATATTTGGCGGACCTATTATGATTAGACCTTTGGCAACAACACTTACGTAATCATTATGTTTAAAAGTCACTTATTTAAGACATATATATGTATGTCGGTATGCTGAAATCAAGTTTGATGAGCAGAGGGCGAAGCCGACTACAAATTATCGGCGGCGGCGGCTGGAGGAAAATGGACCAGCGGCGGCTGTGCGCCGGCTTTAAGCCGAATACAAAAAGAAAAAATCATATTTTTTTAAACCAAAATACATATTTTTCTTATTTTGGTTTCATCAATCCCATATTGTCATGCACAAACAATTGCTTTTTTATTGTGTTAGGATTTAGGGAACTTCTTTTTTGGTTTACACAGTTGTCAGCGAATGAAAAGGCTTGTTTTGACGATGCTGACGTAGCTGGTATCCTGAAACATAAATTTGCTAGTTTTGCAATATTGGGATAACTTCGCTATCAAGATATTTTTGAATTTCAAGTTCCATATTATTGTTCAGATTAGGCATTATTGTTCCCATGAATTCTAGCATTTGCTGTCTTGTATTTGAAATTTTACAGTAAATATATATATATATACGTATATATATATAAAATTATAAAAAAATCAGGACATTATACTTTCATATTTTTGATGGTTAATTTGAACATTTGCTGGTAGATGGACGATTGATATCAATATCCTCTAATTTTTTATTTCTTCTAAAATTAACTTTGATTTAGAAACTGAATTATAGGATACATCCAAGATTTGAAATAAATTTAACGCGTTTTGTAGAATCATTTTAATATACTTCTCCAAAGCTGGCAATTTTTTTTTGGCATGGATCCATTAAAGCTGCCACCACGTGTTTTTTAAAAATCTTTAAACGTTTTTTTAGTTCTGCTTTGCAAAACCGCACAATTGTATTGCGAGTACAAAATATGATTCAACTTCTGTCCTTTCTCATGAAGACATCATTTTTTTATAACTTTGACCTTGGAAAAATTTTTGTTGCGTTTCCAGTATTATACACTTTTTCACTTACCCTCATTTTCTTGCGTACAAAAAACGAGCTTTAAATGAAAGATTAATTTGATAATACTTTTATGTATCTTCTTATTAAATATAAAAACCAAGTCTTATTAAAAAATTTAGTATTAAAAAATATCTTTATCTAAAAATGAAAATACTTCGGCTTGAAATTTAAGCCGACATGAGCCGGTTCTTTCGGCGGCGGCTGACTATCGAAAAATTCTCCTGGCGGCGACTCAGCGCCGGCTTCGAGCCGCTCGCCCTCTGTTGATGAGCTTCTAGATGGCATACCGACATAACTTATATGTATTGGTATTTGATGTTAATAGTGTTTTACGAAGTACACTATTAAATTGCAACATATAGTTCTACTTACAACTGAGATTTAGCCAAAACTCGAAATTCGATGCGAAATTAAATTTTTTTTATTTTATTTTAAATTGTATTTTTTTAATTTGTATAATAACCGTATTTTTGTTTAAAATTTCACAATTTACGGATATTATACTGACATGAATTATATATCAGATTTAAGAAAATCCTCTAAAAGCAAAACGATATTAAATATGATCAAAATAGGTACATTACAATCTGAGATATTGCCAAAACTCAAAAACTCGTTGTCCCGAAAATTACCGAATTAATTTGTTTTTTTAACTGTGTATTTAAAAAAAAAACTTTTTTGAACTGTATATCAAATTTTAGGAAACCATTCATTGAATTTCATCAAAATCGGTAGATCAATAACCGAGATATCGGCAAAGCAAAAGATATCGATGTATGCAAATTGACAAATTTAAAACAAAAAAAATTTAAAAACATTATTTTTTAAAAAAAAATTTTGAAATATATATATATCAGATTTCAGAGAATACTCCAATTCAGTATGCTATTAAATTTCATCAAAATCGGTCTATAAACACCAGAGATATCGCCAAAATTCAAATTCGATGAGAATTAATTTTTTTTCAAAAACTGTATTTTTGAACAAAAAAATTAAATTTTGTCAAAAAACTGTGTTTAAAAAAAAAAAAGATTTTTGAACTGTATATCAAATTTTAGGAAATCATTCAACGCAGCTCACTGTTGAATTTCATCGAAATCGGTAGATCAATAACTGAGATATCGCCAAAGCAAAAGATATCGATGTACGCAAATTGGCAAATTTTAGAAAAAAAAAAATTTAAAAAACAATATTAAAAAAAAAAAATATTCAAATTATATATCAGATGTTAGAAAATACTCCAAAGCATCATGGTATTAAATTTCATCAAAATCGGTCTATAAACACCAGAGATATCGCCAAGGTTCAAAATTCGATGTGAATTTAAAAAATTTTTTTTTTAACTATATTTTTCCAAAAAAATTTAAATTTCGTCAAAAAACTGTGTTTTTTTTAAGTTTTTTGAACTGTATATCAAATTTTAGGAAATCATTCAATGCAGCTCACTGTTGAATTTCATCAAAATCGGCTGATCAATAATCGAGATATCGCCAAAGCAAAGAATATCGATGTATACAAATTGACAAATTTAAAAAAAAAAAATCTTTAAAACAGTATTTAAAAAAAAAAATTTTGAATTTTATATCAAATTTTAGAAAACATTCCAAGGCAACATGCTATTAAGTTTTATCAAAATCGGTCTATAAACAAAAGAGATATCGCCAAAATTAAAAATTCGATGAGAATTAAATTTTTTTTTTTAAACTGCATTTAAAAAAAAAATTTAAATTCGTTACCGAAGTTTAGTATTTTAGCGACATCTCGGGTGTTAAAATCGGTCCATAAACGTAGGGAAATTTCCTAAGATCTGGTGTATATTTCGTCTGGGTACACCCACCAGGAGCTCCACAAACTTGATTTCAACAGACAGACAGACAGATAGACGGACAGACAGCCATGGCTAAATCGACTCTCCTGCCGATCTGAGTCGATCGGTATAATTTTAATGGGGTCTGAGACGAATATTGAAAAAATTACAAACTGAATGACAAACTTATATTACCCTTTCACCTATTGGTGAAGGGTATAATAAAAGTTATTTTTTAATATTATTTTTTAGAGCAGAAATAAAAGTTATTTTTTTACTTTTATTTTTTCGACCAGAAATAAAAGTTATTTTTGTTTAAATTAATGATAAATTCATTATATTAATTACAAAAATTTTTGAAACAAAGATAATTTTTCAGTGGAAATAATTTTCATATGATATAAAAGTCAAAAATAACTGTTATTTTTGCTCGAAAAAAATAAAGTTAAAAATTAACTTTTATTTTTGCTCGAAAAAATAAATGTTAAAAATAACTGTTATTTTTGCTCAATAAACTAAAACTGTTTTTTTTTCTAAAAAATAAAAATCTGATTTTTAAATCATAATTGTATACTTGATTTTATTCTCCGACATTTCCTTGAGGTTGCTTTTTTTAATCAAAAATTCAAAAATAACAGTTATTTTCGGTCCCTGGTTTAAATAAGTAGAAGTTTGCCTTATTTCATGGTTTCTTCGCTTAGTTTTTGCCAGCTCAGATGTTTTCAATCTGGTATAGAAAATGAAATACAACTCTCATGTATTGGCCCTTGCTTCAAATTTTATTCCAGAGCTTCTCGACCTCGTGTACGAGAGGACAAAAGTGCAGGTTGGTGACAGTAGGGTATCACTGAGTTGCATTATAATCTTCTATCGGTACTACTTTGGAATGTTTTCAAATAATATCAGGGACCTCGTTCCCCATACCCGAATATTCTTACGCATTACACGTGGATCCGTTAAGTCACATCCATTTGTGGTTAATTGGCCGGTGGACCGAACAACTTACTGTAGAGAAAATTCTTTCCTTAGCCATACAGTACGTAAGGAACTAACTCCCCCCAGAACTTTTTTCGGAAAAGAATCTAATGTCCACAAACACTTCCCACAACCTTTTTGCCTTATTCCAATACATACATAGCATAAGTAGGGGTCATCCCTGAGTGCTAGTCCTAATAAAACAAATGGATACGTGAACAAGCTAAATTGCCATATTTGGAGTGAAAAGAGGTATTGCAAGAACTACCAATAAATACCAAAAAATGGCGTAGAATATGGGCCGGACTTTTTTAAAGGCGACAGGGAAAGCACTTAACTGTGACAGCTTACATGTTTTAAACAAGACGGGTCCACATATCACTCAAGACGCGAAATAATTGCTTAATTAATAAGCAAGTTCTGTAAACAGTTTCTTTTACGTTTGGGCCGGCTCAATTGGCCGCCTAGATCGTACAATTTTACGCCCTTAGATTGATGCTTCTGATTGTTGCTGGGGCTAGTTTGCCTCGCTTCTGCACTTTTCTGGTGGTACACCAGAATAAGTTGAATTAAAATGTTATTTATTTTGAATTATCCTGGTGGTACACCAGAATAAAACTTTATTATTTTTAAGATACTCTCAAGGTAGTACACCGAGAGAGGCGGATCAGAAAGGTTTTAACTCAATGGTTTTCAAAGTAGAAGTGACGATTTATTCAAAAATATTCATACTTATATACTAAACCTTAAACTAAACAAAAATTTGAATAAAAAATAGAACAAAAAAAAAGAATTGTATAATTTAGATTTTAAGTGAGCCGGAATTGTTTATGCTGCACTTAAATATTTTCACACGCAGCCCAGACACAGTGTTGGATTTCGTACTGTCTGGCTGGTAATTTGAATACCACGTGTAAGCTGACGCAGTAATTCCCACACTTGGTTGGCTAGAATGTGGGAAAACAAAATATTTGGACAAAACGAAAAAATATGGAATAATAAAGTTTAATTCTATTTAAGATTTGTTTTTATTTTGCTACCGAAAATAAAACAAATCATAAAGAATTAACATATTGCGACCCCTAGGGCTTCGTAAGTATTACTGAGACAGCATAAATTAATTCCGGCAGCTTAATCTAATTCTTAAAAGGCAATATTAAGCTGGTGGATCTTCTGAAATATCCCATGTTGATCTTGGAGCAGGTTGCGGGTCTGCACGATGGGTGGTGGCTCTTTTTTTTTAATATGCATTTTCTTAGTAGCACAATAAGTATTATTAAAATGAGCGCTATTCCCGAATAACTAACTGCCAAGCTATGTACTTCATGACTGCTTGTTGTAATTGGTATTTCGCGTAGTTGTGCCTTCACCTTTTCCTGCAAACGAGTTATTTCTTCAATACTTGACCGGTACATCAAAGATTTCGTCAGGTTGTCCACATTGTGCAGTGGATTGAAGAATGACATCTTATTGGCTGTATCGGATTGATGAAGTGTTGATGTGATAGTTTGATGACTGGTTATCGTGATAATTTCATTTTTCATGGTACATCCTGCTGGTAGCGTGAGTAACCCAGTGCCTTGCAAAAGCTGATAATTGCTCTTCCCGTTGCAAACTGAGCTTAATTTGAGTTGTTGAAGAGTTGCGACCAGCCACTGGTTCTTTTTATACAGTTGATACCACACGTTGTTGTTAGTTATTACTTCTATAGTGCAGCCTGCATCTGATTCATTATTAAATAAATGTATCTCGCAGCTGCATATTGGTGCACCCTTGTGATGAATGGCTTGGATATTTGGGCATAAAAAGGTTCTGGGTTCAAGTGTTTTGCAGTCAAGAAGTTTCTTGTCATCTATTGTGAAATATTTATCACGATGAGCGTTAAGGGCTATCATTTTGGATGTTGGTATGACAGCTATTAATGAATTGTTTATTCCTTGTGGAACTGGCGTAAGGTAAAACAAATCATATTCATTTGGATTTGATAAAGGAATGAACAAGGTGCAGATGATATGCTCGTTCGAGATTGATGCATGAGCTGCCGCTATCCCATATACATTGATGATATCCACAACTGGTAGTGTAAGATCTGTTGGAAGATTTGCTTTTATGTTGGCAACTTCAATAGAAAATTGTTCTGGGGTGAGTAGAATAGGGCTGATTCGACCATGATAAGTGTCCGCTAACAAATTAATCATAGATGTGTGCATTTTTTGTAAATTGTCTGCAATTATAATTAACTGGACACTGAGAGATAAAATGAGCTGTGATCGGTGGTTATTGTCATTGTTTGTGAGGTTCATGAGCCTGCTGATTTTCAAGTTGACCTTTTCAAAGCTATTTTGAGTCCGAGCTTCAGTCTGCCTCATAAGGTTAAGGGTAGAGTCCAGAAAGGATGTTTGATTCCGCAGTAGACCTTGTAGTCGGGCTTCGTCGTTTTTAATGATGTTGATTGTGTCGGACATTTGTTCAGCATATTTTGCATCCAGAACACCGAACAAGGAATTCGCTATGTTGCCGACTATATCTATTGCCCCTCGTTTTTTCCGTTTAGCGAGATTTTCTAGACCGGCCTGCATTTCATCCTGGATATTGTGGAAATGGGTTATCAGTCCGGTACATTGAGCGTTGAAGTATGGGTGATTGCAGGCCTTCATCAAGGAATTAGTTCCGTTAATTAAAAGCTGCAATTCCTTGTGAAATGGTGCCAGTTCGAAATATATAAGAAGTTTCCACTCTGAGAGGATTGGTTTAATTTTACCAATCTGCTCAAAATGTATACCAGGATTGCTTTTAATTTGAGTATAAGTGATTTGTTGGCATGTCACTAATGGAAGAAACAATGCTATAATCACGAGCATAATTGTTGTGGTCAAGTTGACACGTTTCGGACGTGGTGCATCTTTGCTTTTGTCACTGGGCTCGGGGCTTCGTTTGAGGTGTAGAGAATTATTTCCATTTTCATCGTCAGGTGGTTCCAAGGGGAGCGGAGCGAGTAAGTGGATGGCTCGCTTAATGACACCAGTTGAGGTTTTAACCGCGGCTGTCCTGACAAACCCGTCGGGCCCAGGAAATGTTTCAATTACTTTACCGAGTCGCCAGTTCATGACAGGTAAATTATCTTTAATCACAACTATGGTGCCGAGTTGCAGATTTTGAGACTTAGTTTGCCACTTGTTGCGCTGCTGGAGTTCATTGAGATATTCCTGCGACCATCGCTTCCAAAATTGATGTTTAATTCGAGACACTAATTCCCAACGTTTTGCCAAGTTTGATGATGTTGTTTGAGCAGTCGCGTCAACTTGAGCCGTGAGAGGCTCCCCAATCAAGAAATGTCCAGGAGTTAGTGCAGCGTCATCATTCGGATTATTTGGTAATGGTGCAATTGGCCTTGAGTTCAGGATCGCTTCAACCTCTATGACAATGGTTTCCATTTCTTCATACGTCAGGGATGCGCTTGATATTTCCTTGATCAAAAGACCTTTAGCGGATTTTACTGCCGCTTCCCATAGTCCACCGAAATGCGGAGATCGTGGAGGTATAAAATGGAAATTAATGTTTTTAATTGCACATTCCCGTTGGATTGTTTCTTGAGCCCCTGTAGAAAATATTGCGGTGGATAACTCCTCCAGTTGATTTCGTGCTCCCACGAAGTTGGTAGCGTTATCACTATAAAGATTCTGACAATGCCCTCTTCGACTTATAAACCTCTTGAGTGCTCCAATGAATGCATCGGTTGTGAGGTCCGTTACCAGTTCTAGATGAACTGCTTTTGTAGCAAAGCAACAAAAAACAGCAATATACGCCTTCTGAGGTCGTTTCCCTCTGGTTTTGAAGTGCACCCATATTGGACCGCAATAGTCAACACCTGCGTTGATGAAGGGTCTTGAAGGCGTCACTCTCGTTCTTGGTAAATTTCCCATAATTTGTTGAAGAAGTTTTGGTTTTGCTCTTGCGCACTGTATGCATTTATGGACAGTTTCACGAGCCAAGTGTTTTCCCTTAATAGGCCAAAATCGTTGTCTTATGGTTGCAAGGAGTGCGGTGGGACCGCAATGTTTATTCTCCCTGTGTACTGACTCGAAGATTAGTCGACTTATTATATCATTAAAGGGCAAAAGCATGGGGTGTTTTGCATTAAAACTCAATGGCGATTCTTCTAGTCTACCTCCAACTCTTATTATATTATTTTCATCTAAGAATGGTGATAAGCCTTTGATCGGACTTGATCTTTTAAGTTCCTTCTGTTTTTGCAGCAGTTGGATATCTTCCTTGAAATTCGAATGCTGTGTGGTTCGAACAATAATGACAATGGCGTCGTGGAGCTCAAATGGAGTGAGAGTTGGCCTGATTTGTCGCTCTTGCTTGCAGGTTTTGGCATTTTTTATGAATCTTAGAACATATCCGACAACTCGTTGAAGCGTTTTCAGTGAGTTTCTGTGGTTGATTCTGTGCAACAGATTTTCACCCTCAGCCGATACCAGTAAATTGTGATGGGTTTGTTTCTTCTCAATAATGGCTGAGTCAGAAGTTGGATGGAAGTCTGAAGGCCAATGTTTCTCGTCACCGTGAAGGAAAAATGGCCCGTACATCCAGTGGGGTGTTTGTTGTAACTGCTGTGGGTTCAATCCTCTAGATATGATGTCTGCTGGGTTGTCTTTGGAGCTCACATGTCTCCATTGCTCTGGTTTGGTGGTTTCTTGAATAGAAGCGATCCGATTTGCCACGAATGTATGATAAGAAGACGATCTCGAGTTTATCCATGTTAACACAATTGTTGAATCAGTCCAATAAAAGGTTGGTGTTGTAGTCATTTCTAAATCATGTTTAACTTTTGCAGCTAAGTTAGCTCCCAATTGAGCAGCACATAACTCCAGCCTTGGAAGTGTTTGCTGTTTAAGAGGAGCTATACGCGATTTTGCACATAATAAGTATACGATGACTGTTTTATTTGGTAGAAATGTTCTAACGTATATTGCTGTTCCATATGCCTTCTCGGAAGCGTCAGTAAAGACATGCAGCTGAGTGTTGTGGGGGACCTGGCCTTTGTATATATGTCGATGAACTTGAAAGTTTTCGAGCTCGTTAAGATTGTTTCGAAAGTCACGCCAACGAGAGTTAAATTCTGCAGGCACCGCTTCATCCCATGAAAGGTTTAGAGTCCACAGCTCCTGGACAAACATTTTTGCTTTGACCACCACAGGGGACAAGAGTCCAAGAGGATCAAAAATACGTGCCAAATCTGAAGTTACTGTTCTCTTGGTTACTGCCTTGATTGGTGCTATGTTGACCTTGATCTTAAGTTGATCATTTTTGGGTAACCAAGCCAGTCCCAGGGTTTTTGTGTAATCAGCTTCCTCTGTGGAGAAGTCGAGGCTGATTTCTTGCTCACCTTCTGGTATGTTACGAAGCAGCTGAGGATGATTGGCGCACCACTTTCGTAAGTTGAACCCATACTGGGCCATGACTTGTTGCAATTGGCGTTGAGTTTCCAGCGCTGTATTTAAATTGTCAGCACCACCTAATCCATCATCGACATAAAAGTTTTTCTCCAAAAAACCAGCTGCTAATGGGAAATAGGCCTTGTTACGCTGGCTGATTTCCTTCAAGCATCTTGTTGCTAAGTATGGAGCTGGCCTGGTTCCATATGTGACGGTGTTTAATGTAAAATAGCTGATGGGTTCCGTGATACTACTTCGCCACAGAATAATCTGGTATTGTCGGTCCTTGGGATGGATTGATATTTGGCGAAACATTTTTTCTATATCAGTAGTAAAAACGAAACGCGGCATTCGAAATCTCAGCAAAATACTAAACAGTTCATTCTGTAGTGATGGTCCGGTATGCAAAATATCGTTTAGAGATTTTCCTGATGATGTTTTCGAGGAGGCATCAAATACCACCCTAAGTTTGGTGGTGCTGCTTTCTGGTCGTAGTATACAGTGGTGGGGAATAAAGTATTTAGGCCCTTCCACTTTGTCTATGTTGATTTTGGTCATGTGCCCTAATGTTTCATATTCATTCATGAATTGCGTGTATTGTTGTTTTAAGGTATTATCTTTGGATAGTCGTCGTTCCAATGACAGAAATCGATTGAAGGCTATACTATGTGAGGTTCCTAAAGCAGACTTTTCAGTACAGAATGGGAGTCTTACTACGAACCTTCCATTCTTGTCACGTGTATGGTGCTGATTAAAGTGTGCCTCACATTGTGCATCATGAGGCGACAAGTTTTGCTGTGTGCTTCCGATCTCCTCGAGATTCCAAAATCTCTCAATTGCCACATCCATTTTATCCTCGTTCGTTAGGACCCCACACGTGGCTGCCGACAGATGTTGACCAGATACCTTTCCTGATACTATCCAGCCCAAAGTTGTGTTTTGTAATACTGGAATATCCTCAGCAAGTTTGATTTGTCCAATTGCGAGCAATTGGTGATAATATTCTGCTCCCAAAAGGATGTCAATTTTGTCTGGACGATTAAATGTTGGGTCTGCCAATGTTATATTGTTTGGAATCGGCCAGTTGTCAATGTGAATAAGTTGGGAAGGTTGAGGAGCAATTATTTGTGGCAACACGAATGCCTCCAAACGCGCTGAAAAATTGTTAAGTCGAGATTCAAGTGTTATGTTGACTCGGTGTTGAACCCTGGTTTGGTTTTTCCCAATGCCATTGATTGAGATTGATGCAGACCTTGCGGGGAGTCCGAGTCGGGTGACTAATCTTTCGGTAATTAGATTGACTTGCGATCCTGAATCGAGAATCGCCTTGCATTCTGTTTCCAAACCATTTGCCTTAACCTTTATCAAAGCTGTGCCGAGTAAAACATAGGGCTTGTGGGCAGAAGAATTCACAGCCATGCCTTCTACTATAACTGCTGGTGTAGTGACGAGGGAGGTCGCTTGGCCTGATGATTGATTACTAGCTGGGTTGGAAGATGTTCCAGGTTCTGTGGATGTCGCATTTCCTTGTGGGGTTTTTTCAAGGTGAACCAGCGTATGGTGCTTTTTTCCACATTTTTGGCAGCGGCCTGAGATCGTGCACTGTTTGGTTGTATGACTATTGTTAAAACAATTTACGCATAACCTTTGTTTCTGGACAAGGTTGAGTCGGTTTTTTGGGCTCAGTGATATGAATTCCTTGCATCGATATAATGGGTGAGGATCTCTCTTGCAACTAACGCATTGTCGGCTGTCGAGCCGAGGTTGAGTAGTAAGCGTGCAGGTTTTAGGATTGTTGACAGCAGTTTTCTCTTTGTATCCCATAGCTTCAAGAGTATGGAAGTGGTTTTCTAGGAAGGCTAAAAAGTCGCTTAGTTTTTGTAGCTCCTTAGGATTTGAAATCGTCTGTTCATATTGGCTATAAACAGTTTTGTCCACCTTTTTAACTAAAAGGTGGATTAAAAGCGGGTCCCATGACGTAGTCTGAAGTCCCATATTGGATAGAGCTGCTAAGCACTCCCTTGTTGTGTCATGCAACCGTTTGATAGTGCTCAAAGTATTAGCGCCGGAAGGTTGATCGAGAAGCTTCTGGATGGCAGTAGCTACCATGATTCTCTTGTTTTCATAACGGTTTACTAGCAGCTGCCACGCCGCCTTGTAATTTTCTCCCGTAATAGGGAGATGATTTATAAGATTTGCTGCTTCGCCAGTGACGTTGGTTTTTAAATACCACATCTTATGCACTTCACTCATCTGTTGCTCGTGAATAATTCTAGTAAACAGATCCGAAAACGAAGGCCACTTCATGTAATCACCGTTAAATTGGGTAATAGTGATGGTGGGTAATGGTAAGGAAGAGGTCCTTGCTGTTGTTTCCGGGGTTGAGGAGGTAAGTTGGCTAATAGCACTTGTGAGATTTATAATTGCAGACTCAGCCTCCTTCTCTAGCCGAACATATCGCGATGACTCATAACCGGCTTCTTCTGGAGACTGATATGTGTCCACTATTTGGTCGTTCATTTGATCTATTTGTTGCCATAACTGAGTGATTGTGGCCCTTTTGACCTCATAGTAACATTTTTCCTGGCCTCTGATCTGAAGACCATCGAACTGTCTTTCTAATGCCGCCATTTTCGCTAGAGAGCGGCTGATAAGGCCTTTGTGACCTCCGGCTGTGGCTGGTAGCTGATCTTTATTGTGTGATGGGAGATCAAGACGCTCTTTGGGTTCTAATGCTTGGCTCTCACGTTCCATTAATGTTATATGTTGGAATGCCATGGTTTTGATTTTGGTATAGTAATCCTCTGTGAAGTACTCATCAGAGGTGGGAACGTCCTTCAAAGCCCTCAACTTACTGTCGACCTCCTCGAACTGAGTCCATGCGGTTTTAAGCTTGGCTAGTCGTTCCTGGTAGTAAGTCGGGGTTTTGCGAATTTTGGAATCCTTCGAGAAATTCCTTACAATACGGGCAATCTCTTCTCCAGTTTCCTTCAGTAGGCTAAGAAGGTAGGTTGAATTTTCCATGATGAATGCAGCCTTTTCTTAAGTGTCCTGTCACGGTCGCCAAATGATTGTTGCTGGGGCTAGTTTGCCTCGCTTCTGCACTTTTCTGGTGGTACACCAGAATAAGTTGAATTAAAATGTTATTTATTTTGAATTATCCTGGTGGTACACCAGAATAAAACTTTATTATTTTTAAGATACTCTCAAGGTAGTACACCGAGAGAGGCGGATCAGAAAGGTTTTAACTCAATGGTTTTCAAAGTAGAAGTGACGATTTATTCAAAAATATTCATACTTATATACTAAACCTTAAACTAAACAAAAATTTGAATAAAAAATAGAACAAAAAAAAAAGAATTGTATAATTTAGATTTTAAGTGAGCCGGAATTGTTTATGCTGCACTTAAATATTTTCACACGCAGCCCAGACACAGTGTTGGATTTCGTACTGTCTGGCTGGTAATTTGAATACCACGTGTAAGCTGACGCAGTAATTCCCACACTTGGTTGGCTAGAATGTGGGAAAACAAAATATTTGGACAAAACGAAAAAATATGGAATAATAAAGTTTAATTCTATTTAAGATTTGTTTTTATTTTGCTACCGAAAATAAAACAAATCATAAAGAATTAACAGCTTCTAAATTATAGAATATACAAAATTAAAGCAACTACCGAAATTAAAATACCGCAATTCCCTAAAAGTTTATCGAAAATCATAGAAATTATTTTTTTTAGAATAATGCGAAGATTGACGTTTATATTTCGAGATTTAAGAAAACAAAAAAATTATTTATAAATATCGAAAATGGCAATATTGTTTCTCAAAATATCCTTCGTAAAGATTAACACATTGGGTTACCCATTTCGTGGTTTCAAAGGTATAGGACTGAAATTCGACATCTGTTAAACTAAGTTGTTAAACCAATTTTTTCTTTTCTTTAAAAGTCTGACATTGACGAAAATGGATCGAAGTATCACACAACTCATAAAAATTATAAAAAAAACAAGTAAGAAAGTGCTATAGTCGGCCAAGCCCGACCATACGATACCCTTCACCACTAAGGTCAAAGTTGTTATTTTTCCTATATAAAGACAAATATTTGCTGAATTTTGCCATCATACAAACATTTTCTCAAAACTTATTTATTTAAGTTGTTTCCGTCATTTGGACTTATATGAGAGCTAGGGTCAAACGTGGACCGATTATCTCGAAATTTGGCAAATTGATTGCAGTTGTTACAAAAATTATGTAAAATGAACTTAAAATTCTCATTATCTTTAGATTTACGAGCGTTTTAGTGATTTTTGTCTCATTTAGTGCGTTTTGATAGAAGAGTTTGTATGGGAGCTATGCTCAAATGTGGACCGATTTCAACGAGATTTCGTAAAGTGATTTTGGTTTACATAAGCTTGTTTGTTTCAAATTTCATGAACAAATATTGATATTTGTGGCCAATATATCAATTCCGGAAAGTGGGACCTTTGTGAGGTACCATAAATAATGGACCGATTTTGTCGAATTTCAATAGCCATGATCCCATTATCAAAAAAATGATCTGTTCCAAATTTCATCAAATTATCTTAAGAATTGCGACCTGTAGTTTGATTACATGGTTTACATGTGGGTCCAGCCACCCAGCCAGACGGACGGACATCACTAAATCGACTCAGAAAATGATTCTAAGCCTATTGGTATACTAAAAGGTGGGTCTAAGACAAATATTTCTATGCGCTACATACATCAGCACAAACTTATAATACCCTTTCCACCTGTGGTGGTGAAGGGTATAAAAATGTGATTCTGCTTAAGCCACGATATATGGCTTAAGTTTTAAGAAGAGATTATGGTTTACATAAACGTCCAACTACGCAAGCAATGGGCAAAATTGTGAAGAAATTTGAAGAGACTGGAGCGGTTACAAATATTGCAAGGCCTGTGCATCATCGTTTCGCTCCTTCCGCTGAAAATATCGCTGCTGTAAGTGAAAGTGTTGCCGAAGACCCGAATAAGTCTATTTCGTGAATTCGGAGCGTAATGGTCATATGATTGCCTGCTATTGAAGAATACGACTTGGAGAATATGTGGTTTCATCAAGACGGTGCCATATGCCACACAACTCGGGCGAATATGGCTCATTGCCAGAGACATTTCGTGGCCACATAATTTCTCGTCATGGCGCTATGAACTAGCCACCAAGATAATGCGATTTGACACCATTAGACTTCTTTTTGTTGGGTTACGCGAAAGATCATGTTCATGCAGATAAACCTTTAACTCTTGAGCACATTAAAACCAACATTCGTCAAGTTATGTCAAAAAGTGGTCGAAAGAATCAATGCTTGCAACATTTCGCGTGGTGGTCATTTAAATGATGTAGTGTTTCACACATAATTTTAACGTTTAAACTTTATAAAAAAAAAGAAATATCATGAACAAAAATATTTAATATGGGCCAAACCTTCGTGACGGATGATACATTTGTATAGATTTTGTTGTACTTAAATGAATCCCAATGTCGTTTTACAAGAGATATCTTTGCACAGAATTTTAGCCCATCGATTTCGCTCTCGAATGGCATTTGTTAATTTCGTACTTGTTTTGGAGCAAAAAACATATTCGCTTTTAAAGTGCTGTGGCGGACGCTACAAAATATGGAAGTGACTTTTTTTCCAGCACGTGTTTCTGTAATTTTCATCAAATCGGTCATAGTAATAAAAAAATTGTAAATACATTGAAGATAGAGAAAAGTCAGAGGATTACAAAACAGCTTTTAGAAAATATTTTTAAGTTTCCAGTTTCACCAAAAATCCATAAATGTGCTGTTGCGGACGCTACATGACGGACGACTTGAATGTTTTTTATTAGAAAAAAATGAATATTTTATATTTTTTTTAAGGATTCGTTTATCAGTGAAAATAATGGTCTTATTTGTTCCCGAATTTTATCTCCATCCTTCTCATGTTCACGGTTAAAATGCGATTTTTGGACACAATTTAATATTTCACAAAACGGCTAAATATGTATATTTATTTCAAGTTTTACACTTTTTACATCTTAGAGTGTCCCAAAAATCAAAAAAAAAAAAAAATCAAATTTCAAAATTAATTCATTAAATTTGCCCCACTGTATATTTTTTTAACACCTAATATCTTAAATTTAATCTGTGGATATAGACAGTGTTATTGCTTTATGAATAAGACAGACATTTGTTCGTAAATTTTGTATTAAATAAATATCATTTTGTAAAAAATATATACTGTGACGGACGCTACACACTTTCCTTTATATATTATTTTGTAAAATGCTATATCATATACATCTACTTATTTTCAGCCTAATGTAAAGCATACTGTATGTACTCTTTACGAACCAAGTCCAATTGGAGAAAAAAGAAAAATTGCACTAGTCAAATTTAAAAAAAAAAAACTTTATTTCTGTGACGGACGCTACACACTGAATGCCCTTTTTTACTTGACGTTATTTATATCACTCCAATTACTTTTGATGGGGTCTTTTACATCTAATTGTATAAAATTAAGCAGACTTTGGGCCCCTACTGAAACTTGATACCTAAATGGATGTTTTTGTGATTTTTATGAACTTTTAAAAAACCTATTATTTTAAAAAATGTATAAAAATTCGAGATGGGTGCAAATAAAGACCTGCCATTCACGAAGAAATCAATCAAAAATTGTATCCATTATATATTCTAAAGGATCAATATATGGTAAATTTTTCCATAAACACAAATACGCGATTTTTACAGTTTTAAAATTTTGTCCTTGGTTTAAGGTTTTTCGGATTTGCCCATATATTAAATCGGACTATGGTGTGATTTTTTTTAAGTACATATGCCCCTTAATAACAGAAGCTCAAGTAATATTTTGCATTGAGAACTTAATTTTAAACATTTTGCGTTTACAAAAATAAAACTTTTAAACACTCACGCTATCATCTCTTGTTATTACCATAAAAAACTATAGTTGGCGTTAAAAGATGCTGCCAAATATAATAGTTTTGCTGAATTTTTCTTTTTCCACTAAAGCTGATGATATGAAACAAATAAAATTACTACAACTTACAACATTATTATGGGATTGTTTCAGACTATAAAATATTTATTTACTTTAAATGGAAAATACTGGGTGGATCTGAAATGTTTAAATTTAATTGAAAATAGAATTTGTTAAATGATTCATAAAATCAGCAAAGGTAAATGATTAGTAATGTAAATGGTAGTAATGATTAGCTTTTTTCATAAGTTATTAAAACAACATAAGAATAATTGTATTTTATACATGATGAATACTTATTTATGGCCACGTTCCATAACACAAGCAAGTTCTTGACGATTGAGTTGATTCTCGACGATTTCGTAAGGAATTGAGGTTCTATAAGGTACTCGTCTAGCTTACGTTGTGCTTTTTCTATTTTCAAATTGTTTGGTTGCCAATATATCTCAATACGAAAGCTTTTCTATTTTTTCAAACAAAATTTTTTATTCAAAGCGAAAAAGGAAACCCTTTATTCTGTTTGTCAAAAAAATACTCAAAATATAACAATATTATTTTTTTTTCGTAGTTATTAATGTAGGGTTTATATAACTCAAGCGGCTGACGATTGAGTAAAAATTTACATGTGTTTTGTTATTGTGACAAAAACAAAATACATGTAAATTTCACTCAATCGTCAGTCGCTTGAGTTTTGTAAACCCCACATAAAACTTTGGTAAATTTCGGTTAAAGGAGAAATTATTAAATTAATTAGGATTTCTTATTAAATTAATTAGATTTCTATTAATTTAAAAGCAACTGTTAATCACTTGCAAAGCGATTAATCTCTGAGCCAAAATAAGGTAACCTTTTCACTCAATGCAATACCAACCAATTATTGTAGAGTTTTTTTTTAGGTTTACCTTATCCACCAAAAGCAGCCAAAAAGAAAAATTGTCTCCGCCAAAACGAAAATATTCTTCGATCTCTTGGGCGTTTCGACAACACTTTATTTTGGCATTAATTGTCATGACTAACGTTTGGAAGCAGTTCTTCCTCACAATGTTTATGGTGAAGTCAATAAGAATAGGATGTGATGCTAAACTTTTCCATATAATTTTTGTATTATGTCTATATTTTCTAGTTATGTTCCAGTACAGATCAAGTTCAGTTCTAGTTTAGTTCTAGTTCAGTTCTAGTTCAGTTCTAGTTCTAGTTTAGTTCTAGTTCAGTTCTAGTTCAGTTCTAGTTCAGTTCTAGTTCAGTTCTAGTTCAGTTCTAGTTCAGTTCTAGTTCAGTTCTAGTTCAGTTCTAGTTCAGTTCTAGTTCAGTTCTAGTTCAGTTCTAGTTCAGTTCTAGTTCAGTTCTAGTTCAGTTCTAGTTCAGTTCTAGTTCAGTTCTAGTTCAGTTCTAGTTCAGTTCTAGTTCAGTTCTAGTTCAGTTCTAGTTCAGTTCTAGTTCAGTTCTAGTTCAGTTCTAGTTCAGTTCTAGTTCAGTTCTAGTTCAGTTCTAGTTCAGTTCTAGTTCAGTTCTAGTTCAGTTCTAGTTCAGTTCTAGTTCAGTTCTAGTTCAGTTCTAGTTCAGTTCTAGTTCAGTTCTAGTTCAGTTCTAGTTCAGTTCTAGTTCAGTTCTAGTTCAGTTCTAGTTCAGTTCTAGTTCAGTTCTAGTTCAGTTCTAGTTCAGTTCTAGTTCAGTTCTAGTTCAGTTCTAGTTCAGTTCTAGTTCAGTTCTAGTTCAGTTCTAGTTCAGTTCTAGTTCAGTTCTAGTTCAGTTCTAGTTCAGTTCTAGTTCAGTTCTAGTTCAGTTCTAGTTCAGTTCTAGTTCAGTTCTAGTTCAGTTCTAGTTCAGTTCTAGTTCAGTTCTAGTTCAGTTCTAGTTCAGTTCTAGTTCAGTTCTAGTTCAGTTCTAGTTCAGTTCTAGTTCAGTTCTAGTTCAGTTCTAGTTCAGTTCTAGTTCAGTTCTAGTTCAGTTCTAGTTCAGTTCTAGTTCAGTTCTAGTTCAGTTCTAGTTCAGTTCTAGTTCAGTTCTAGTTCAGTTCTAGTTCAGTTCTAGTTCAGTTCTAGTTCAGTTCTAGTTCAGTTCTAGTTCAGTTCTAGTTCAGTTCTAGTTAAATTTTAGTTCAGTTCTAGTTCAGTTCTAGTTCAGTTCTAGTTCAGTTCTAGTTCAATTCTAGTTCAGTTCTAGTTCAGTTCTAGTTCAGTTCTAGTTCAGTTCTAGTTCAGTTCTAGTTCAGTTCTAGTTCAGTTCTAGTTCAGTTCTAGTTCAGTTCTAGTTCAGTTCTAGTTCAGTTCTAGTTCAGTTCTAGTTCAGTTCTAGTTCAGTTCTAGTTCAGTTCTAGTTCAGTTCTAGTTCAGTTCTAGTTCAGTTCTAGTTCAGTTCTAGTTCAGTTCTAGTTCAGTTCTAGTTCAGTTCTAGTTCAGTTCTAGTTCAGTTCTAGTACAGTTCTAGTTCAGTTCTAGTTCAGTTCTAGTTCAGTTCTAGTTCAGTTCTAGTTCAGTTCTAGTTCAGTTCTAGTTCAGTTCTAGTTCAGTTCTAGTTTAGTTAAATAATAGTTATTGACATATATGTTATTCAAAGTTTATAAAATAAAGACCAAAAATTAAAATTTAAGTATGAAACACAATTGGAACGAACGACCAATTTTTCGGAACGAATATTCGTCATTAGAAATAGAACATATGGGTTTATATGAAAGTGCTCACAATAGATGCGTACGACGAAATTCGTCGGGCGTATCGAATAGTGCGATAGGTTTATTTCTATTTCATACGCAGACGAACGACGACTAAACTGGTTTAGAGTGGCTGTATTTCTATTTCTGTTGTAAAGTGTTAGAAATTATATGTGTTTTTGTGAAATATGGTCACCTTATAAATTGTAAACAAAAAAATAATTATTTCAAATAAAATTAATTAAATATTTTCTTTTTGTGAAAAATGAAAGAATAAAATAAAAAAAAATTACAAATGTTGTGAGTGCGCGATATGTACGAAAGTGTGTGTAATTTGAGCTACTGAAAGATAAACAAAAATGGCGTCAGCAACGTTTATTCGTCCCAAATGTGTTCAATGGACGAATATACAAGACAAATTTTTAAAGCCGAATTCGTCGTGCTGGACGAAATTAGTCATTCGTCCCAATTGTGTTTCTACCTTTATTCATTATAAAATATATTTATCAATAAATTTTGTTCGCATAAAAAGTCCTAAATATCTATGTAAAAATTTTGAGTTGGGAAATAGAATTGTATACGATCGATTTTTTCTTATTGTGTGTCTTTGACACAACAGACGAGTGATATTGTCTTACAGAATGGCAAAAATTATACAAAGCTTTCAGTTTTTACGTTTTCACTCAACCAGAAATGACATACGCTTTACAAAACCCAAAACCAAATGTTTTTACTCATAGAACGTACATTTCTGTGTAAAACGTTTTACAGAACGTGGCCATTAGAAATTTATAATATGCTAAATATTAACTCTCTTAATCATAAACAAAAATATAGTTATGACAAACTTATAACTCAAATATTCGCTACAAAATTTTTTCAATAAGCCAGTGCCAACTTTTTAATTCGTTTATGAATTAGGGGGTTACGTTTCAAAACTATACTCGGATATGTACAATTTAATACTCGTATAGTATTGCAATATTTCCAATTGTAAAGGGTGTTTTTTTAAGCTAGATAGAACTTTAAATTGTAAAAAGTAACACAAAAAATTAAATTTTGATGAAACTTTTTTTTATTTGTTTCAGATACTCTGACAAATCATCATGAATAGACTCACGCTTGAACAACGCTACGAAATTATCCAAATTTACTTTGAAAATCAGTCGTCGATTCGCGCAACTTATAGACGACTTTGTCATTTGTATGGCGTACATAAGTCCATCTGAACAAGCCATTCGTCGAACTGTGGATAGATTTCGTACTACATACTCTCTAGAGGATGCAATAACACCATCAAGTCGAAGGAATGTGCGTACTGAAGAGAATATCGCCGTTGTAAACGAAAGTGTGGAAGAAGATCCAAATTTATCGATTCGTCGTCGGTCGCAGGAATTGGGGCTCTGTCCATCCACTACGTGGAAAATTTTGCGCAAAGATCTCGGCCTACACCCGTATAAGATCCAGATGGTGCAGGAATTGAAGCCACGAGACCATTATATGAATCGTTCTTTCGCCGATTGGGCTCTAGAGCAGTTAGAAACTGACCCGTTGTTTTATCGCAAAATTGTGTTCAGCGATGAGGCGCATTTTTGGCTTAACGGGTTTGTTAATAAGCAAAATTGCCGCATATGGAGTGAGACCAATCCACAAGAGACCCTACAGACTCCATGCACCGTATGGTGCGGTTTTCACGCTGGTGGCATCATCGGACCTTATTTCTGCAAAAATGAGGCCGAAGCTCGCGTTACGGTCAATGGAGATCGTTACCGGACCATGATCAATGATTTTTTGTTTGAAAATATGGATGACATTGATCCGGAGGAGATGTGGTTTCAACAACATGGCGCTACGTGCCATACGGCGAACGCAACCATCGACTTATTGAAATCAAAATTTGGCGATAAGTTGATTTCGAGAAATGGACCTGTCAATTGGCCTCCAAGGTCGTGCGATTTGACACCTCTCCATTATTTCCTGTGGGGCTACGTAAAGTCACTGGCTTATGCTGATAAACCAGCAACAATTGACGCCTTGGAGGCCAGCATTGTTCGTGTTATTCGTGACATACGGCCAGCAGTGCTCGAAAAAGTGGCCCAAAATTGGACGTCCAGAATGCGGTTCGTCAAGAACAGCCGCGGTGCCCATATCATTTTTAAATGTTAATGTCACGTATTGATCTTTCGAATAAAAAAAAAATTTGATTACAATTTAATTTTTTGTGTTATTTTTTACAATTTCTGGTTCTATCGGGCTTAAAAAAGCACCCGATATATTAATATCATTATTAAAGACTCTGCCTTTAAATGATCCTAATCCGCCAAATGACCGATATTAAGCAAATTGGTCACATAAATCTTTATAATTTTCTTGATTATTATGAACTTACTTCCTTACTTACTCCAATTTTACGAAATAATCATAGAAATTGTTGATAAATTGAAGCAAAAAGAAAAACTGTATGCAAATATTTATTAAAAGAAAATTTAACCAGGCGCTAAGCCGCTAATAACAATAATTTCACGTAATAAAAACTAATTTCAGAAAATAAAAAAAAACACGAAAAACTTAAATCTGTAGAATTGAAAAAGTGAATACGTACAAAGCAAAAAGTAAAAACTATTTACGCGCCACATAATAAAATTAATTTTCTGCAGAATGCGGAAAATTTAAATAAATGCCCTCCCTCCCCTCTTTAAAAGAAAATTACAGAACACGAAAGCAGAAAAAAAACTAAAAACCCGTAATAGAATTACAGAATGCAAGAATATGAATAACTAAACACCCTACTTTAGGTGAATATGGTACGAAAGGTAAGTTAGAATTACAATAGTATTAGTGCTACTTTAAATTTTATATGAATTTATAACTAGTATTTATACCAGTATTAGTTTTGGTATTAGTACTTCTACTAGTATTAATATTAATACTAATATTGGTGCTATTACACTGCACTGCAGCCAAATCCTCCTTTTAATAAAACTATGTGGACTACATGGATTTTGATGCTCTAAACTCAGATCCGTTGTCGTTTTTTTTCCATCAGATCTGGATTTTTTTTTATGGGCGTGGCAAATTATTCCCCTTAAATTAGTCAGGTACGGAGACCTATTTCGTCCTAACTCGAGAACGACTCATACGATTCTCAAAATTTTTATGGTTTATGGCTTATTTTATTCTTAAGATATGTAGCTCTTAGAAAAATGTTTAAAATGTTAAAATTTTATTTTATCTTTTTTTTAATTACATTTTTAACCTGAAAAAATTACGAATTTCGCACGAAAAAAAATTTTTTTCTCCATTAATTTCTAAATAACTCCAAAACGATAAGAGATACAGAAAAATTATATTAGACTAAAATAAATGCAATTTTGTTATGCATCTTCAAGTGTTTTAATTAGTCTTTCAGGATTCTTATAGATGATCAAAAACTGATTAATCATCTTGGTGATCTAAAAAAGATTCCAAAAAGACTCCTTAAAACACTTAGAAAACAACTAGTTTACAAAAGCACAAACAATTCTTGCAGAATGTGCAGTCGAAATCTTATCGTGCAAACGATCTTTATACGACTGTTTTTATGTTATTTTAATCAGTTTGATGATCAAAAAAGACCACAAAAAGACTCAGAAAATACCTTGAAAGCGACTATTTGAAAGCAAAATGTGTGCAATCAGTTTGGTGATCAAAAAAGTGTACAAAAAGACTCATAGACGCTGAGCAAGCGACTAATAGCACAACAAATCATGTAAAATGTGCGAAGTATAACTATTTTTAGGTGATAAAAAAATGCAACAAAAAGACTCATATCTCATTATGATTGATGTGGCTTAGTTGGTAAGCACGTCGACTACTAAGCATAACATATCATATTCAGCAACCTAGGTTCGATCCTCGGTCTCGGCAACATAAATTTCTGTAATTATTAGTTGCCTTAATAATAATTACTGTTCTAAAAATAGAGTACCTGGTAGACCGAGCCTTGCTCGGAGCTTTATGATAAGCATTTTGAGGAAAATTTTAAAGTTTTTATATATTTTATATTATAAAGTGCTAAAATAAATTTAGAGGAAAGACATTGTAGAAATATTCAGTTAATTTTGAATTATTTCATTTATTTTGTCCGATCAACACATAGTTTACATAGTTTACAGTTTAACTCATTTTGAATAATTTTGGAAATTATTCATATCAACAGAAACCTCTGTCGACTCATGCGCAACAACTTTGCTAAAGATTATAGTCTGATCAAATGAACAGTTTACGATTTAATTCATTTTGAGTAGTTTTCTGTGGCGCCACCTGTCGGACTTTGCTTATTCCAATTCATAAACCTTCTTCGGCTTATCCGTAACAACTTTGCTGAAGATTATAGCACGATTAAATGTACAGCATACGATTAAATTGACTTTGAGTAAATTTCAGTAGCGCCACCTGTCGAAATTTCTTCATACCAACTAAGAAACCTTCGTCGGCTCAAGTGCAACAACTTTGCTAAAGATTGTAGTATGATTAAATGTACAGATTACGATTAAATTGACTTTGAGTAAGTTTCTGTAGCGCCACCTGTCGGAAATTATTCATACCAACTAAAAAGCCTTCGTCGGCTCATGCGCTACAACTTTGCTAAAGATCATAGCATGATCAAATGTACAGTTTACGATTTAATTAATTTTTAGTAATTGGTGCCATCTGCCGGAAATTAGTCTTATCAACTTTAAAACCTTCGCCGGCTTATCCGCAACATCTTCGCTAAAGAGCATAACACAATCAAATTCACAGTTTACTATTCTATAAAGAACATACATACAGACAAACATTCATTTGTTTAAAATAATACTAATTTTTCCCCCTTTTTATTCCCTAATTTCTAAAAGTTCCATATGCATATTTGGTACTTTTTGGTAACAATGGAATTCTGTACATTTTATTAAAACGCAGTTATTTATATTACTTTTTAAGGTGTTATGTTATCATTTTATCCCTTTTTTACCCATTTTGGCCCCAAAATCAAAAAAGTATCAAATACGTGTTTAATGTTTCTTTCGCATCTATTGATTGCAGTACAAAGTTTCTTTCTATATTCTTTAGTTTAAAATATAAGAGTGGGTTAAAAAAGTGCCAAAAAAACTATTTTCACCCTTTTTTACCCCCTATCGGACATATATATATATATATATATATATATATATATATATATATATATATATATATATATATATATATATATATATATATACAATTATTGCTCGTTTAAGAATATAAGATATTGACGTGTTCTAAAAATAGATGTACTGTGTTGAGTAATAAAAAGCTTTCTTTTTTTTACAAATCTAGCAAAATGTGAGCAGTCATATTCTAATCAGCAAAACGAGTAATTAAAGACTCGCTTTGAATAGTCGAATGAAGGGTACCATTTTTCTCACACAAAAAGACCATTTTTGACTCATAAGTGATCATTTTAATCGTGCAGTGAAGTCAACAAAGACTCATATTTGATTAAAATTTTCCAAAAATGCTATCTGGGTATTAGTACTTTTACTAGTATTGATATTAGTACTAGTTTTGATACTGATATTAAAATTGGTAAAATAACGACTAGAGTTAATATTAGTAATGCAACTAGTAACTCAATTAGTATAAAAGTCACTACTAGTGTTGGTACAATTACTAGTTTTACTATCAAAATTACTGTTAGTTTACTACTACTCGTATTATTTGTACAGGGTTATCTATTTTGCGGTTTCAAACAACTCATATGAAATATTTTTTTTCATAATATCTCTTTTTTATTATAAAGTTTGACGTTGACATTATGTGTGAAACACTACATCATTTAAATATCCACCACATGAAATGTTGCAAGCATTGATTCTTTTGAGGTAATTTTCGACCACTTTTTGACATATATTCAGGCATAACTTGACGAATGTTGGTTTTTAAGTGCTCAAAAGTTAAAAGCTTATCTGCATAAACAAGGTCTTTCGCGTAGCCTCACAAAAAATGCCTAATGGTGTCAAATCGCATGATCTTAGTGGCCAGTTGATATCGCCACGACGAGAAATTACGCGGCCAGGAAATTTGTCTTGCAATAAAGCCATATTCCCTCGAGTTACGTGGCATGTGGCACCGTCTTTTAGAAACCATATATTCTCCAAGTCGTATTTTTCAATAGCATGCAAAAAAATGTCGGTTTTCATAAGACCATTTCTTAGAACGACGAGGAATCGACATATTCGGGTCTTCGGCAACACTTTCACTTACAGCAGCGATGTTTTCAGCGGAACGAGCGAAACGGCCTTACAATATTTGCAACCGCTCCAGTCTTTTCAAATTTCGTCTCAATTTTGCCAATTGCTTGCGTAGTTGGACGACTAGGTAAACCATAATCTCCTCTTAAAACACAATATGTGTCTGTTGCAGAATCACCATTTTTGTAGAATATTTTGATAATTTGTATGCGTTGTGTGATACTTAAGCAATCCATTTTCTTCATGTTCAAAATTATCATTAAGGGTCCAAGAACCACTCCTAATACAAACTTCATACGAAATATCATGCAGCTTTCAGTGGAGATAACTAAAACTTAGCCCCAGTCTGTTAGCTTTGCTCCAAAAACCTTTCTCTGAATGTTGCCATTTAGGTACTTCTGTACACGATGAGAAAGCCTTACTCGGAAGTTACATAGGTCAGTATTTGTGCAGACTTCTTTATAGCTCAGATGTTAGAGAGTCAGCAGTCTTGTTACCTTTTGAGAGCGCATCTTTGCAAAAATGCGCTTCTGGTCAAGATGCTTAGGATTAAGATAGAGTACCCAAAGACTGGTTCGCAGTACCCTTTCTTGCAGAACTCTTAGTCGCGAGATTTTGTCATTACGAATGGTTCGTGCTCTAAACGTTGCCATCTAGTCTCGTCTGCTTACGCGAAGAAAGAATTACTCGGTAGTTCAGACAGTAGTTGTAGCTCTATTTTTGGCTGAGGAGTATGAAAGTCTGCCGGCTTATTACCTTGTTTAAATTTACTCTTGAAAGCGCATGTTAATATGGACTTTCTGAACAAAAAGAACAGGTTCACACTCCCCTATCTAACACTATGATATCAGAGAAAAAGCTGTTGTGATATAGGCGAAATATCTGTGGCAATCTAGGGTTAATTTTGAATTCGGAAAGGTAGAATGTAGAAGTTAAAATGCAGCTTCGCTGTTGGAGAAATTCCAACCGATCTATAACAACATTTTGGACTGAAATCTTTAATTATAGAGCCGTTAGTAAGAATTCTAAAGGCATATTGTAATCGTATGACAGATCTTACCAAACAATGTTCCATGTGTATGGCCATTAAACTGAGGAATTTCAAAGTAATATCTACTCAGAAGTCCACAGTAGTTGTCTGGATTTAGGTATCCTGGAGCAACTCCAGTGATTCTTTAAGGCTTTCGGAACTTGTTAAACATACCTCAATATATCTAATATTTCCGATATTATTTCGGAAATATATGGTTAGTTTTCAGATACATTTGAAACTTACAATCTCTTTTTTTCTCAAAGTCTTTTCGACTTTGAATGTGGGAGATTATTTCTTAAAGCATAGGGTATTTCAGATTCTTCTTAAATTTTATAACTTCAAATCATTCCTTAAAAAATCTCGAAAAAAGTAAAAAGTAAACATATGGATACGAAGTGGAAATGTCGTTTGCCAAAAGGCAAACAATTGTAATCAACAATCAACAAACATTTCATATGCATAAATTTATTTATACGTTCTTCCATCCATCAGTCCGTCCGCCTGACTTCTATGCTCTATGTCTACGTAGATCAATTTATATAGTTCGAGTCTGATCTTAAAGTAGAAATTCTGTAAAAAAAAAACATACAAAACTAACAAGATTTGTTTTTGAGTTTAACAAAAACAAAGAAATTCATAACCGAGATCACAATATGATGACGATGCATCAGACTTAACCAGGCAGGCATCAGTTACAATTCTTCCTCGTTCTCTTATGAGTATTTCCTTTAATAGTTTATAAATGAAACTAACGAAAAAAAAGTGAAAAACCTAAAAAATATGATTCTATTTTGCATTTCTTATAGTTATGATATGGAATCCATGTTATGGATCCATATTATGGATGTACTTGTAAATGCTAATAACAGTATTTGAGGCAGCTTAGCTTGTTTAGTATTTTATGCAAAAACAACAACAACAAAAAAACAAAAGCAGAAAAAAAGTGTAGTTATAATTTGAGAGCTATAATCGTATAGTAAACCGTGTGTTTAAGTGGGGCAATTGGAAAATTACCTAAATAAAATAAATATTTTACTTGTAGTATTTATGACACTAACAACACAACCTGTTTATTTGAATGCTCGTGAGAGAATGATTTATCTTAAGGTAAACAATTGTTATCTTTTTCCTATCTGTGTGAGCAATATGTATGAAAATAAAAAAGATAAATGCCCTCGGGCTAGCTTTTGCCGATCACTGATCTATATATATATATAGAATCACTATCTCGAAAACGGCTCTAACGATTTTGATAAAATTTGGTCAGTGGGTATCTTTTTTGATGTATAAGTCGAATAAGAAGGGACTTTTGGAACCTTTGCCTCTAAGAGGGTAAAAACGGGTAAAAAGGGGAAAAAATCGAAAATGCTATATCTACTAAAATAATAGGCACTGAAACAAAATTTAAATTATGTTTTGAATAGCTGTTAAAATAAGCGGACAGGTGTTTGGTACTTTTTTCAACCTTTGCCCGATGGGGGAAAAAAATGTAAAAATAGTTCTTTTGGTACCATTTTTAGGCCACTCTTATCTTTTGAACCAAACAATATAGAAAAGAATTTCGTAATGCAATCAATAAATGTGAGAAAAATATTGAACTTGTTTGGCATTTTTTTGATTCCGGGGGCCAAAATGGGTAAAAAAGGAATAAAATGATAACTCAACTCATGAAGTAATATGAATAGTAAAAATATGTTAACTGTGTTATTATAAAAAGATACCGAATTCAATTGGTACCAAGTACCAAATATGCATATGTAACTTTTTAGAAATTAGGGGATAAAAGGGGATCAAATTGGAATAATTATAATTTTTTAGTAAATTAATGCTTTTCTGTCTGTATGTCCTTAATAGAATAGTAAACTATGCATTTAACCATGTTTGCTCATGCAATGATCTTTAGCTAAAGTTGTTACGCATTAAACAACGAAGGTTTTTGTGTTGGTATCACTATCCGACAGGTGGTGAAAATTACTCAAAATGAATTAAATCGTAAACTGTGCATTTGTATCTTTAGCGAAGTTGTATATGATCCTTAGCGAAGTTGTTTCAAATGAGCCAGCGAAGGTTTTTTACTTGATATTAACAATTTCCAACAGGTGGCGACACTGAAAATTACTCAAATTGAATTAAATCGTAATCTATGCATTTGATCTTGCTATGATCTTCAGCAAAGTTGTTACCAATGAGACAACGAAGGTTTCTTAGCTGGCATGAACAATTTTCGATAGGTGGCGCCACTTAAAATTACTCGAAGTGAATTAAATCGTAAGCTGGACATTTGATTATGCAATGATCTTCAGAAAAGTTGTTGCAGATGAGTCGACGAAGGTTTCTTAGTTGGTATCAACAATTTCCGATAGACGACGCCACTTAAAAATACTCAAAATTAATTAAATCGTAAACTGTGCATTTTATCAGGCTATGATCTTTAGCAAAGTTGTTGCGCATGAGTCGATGGAGGTTTCTAAGTCGGTATGACCAATTTCCAAAATATTGAACAATGAATTTGATCATATGTTGATTCAAAATTAATTGGATATTTGTATACCGTATTTTCTCTAAATTTATTTTAATTGGTTAGTACTTTATAAAATAAAATATATAAAAACTTTAAAATTCGCCTCGAAATGCATTTCAAAGATTACCCAGGCATTTTCAACAGATTACCCAGGAGCATTACACACTGCGACAAAAAAAAAACGAAGTAAAAGTTTCTGGGATATTATACCATTTTTCTGGTAGGTACTGTCGAGTAGAACAACACTCTGTTTTTGGAATTTTCAAAACACCCCGAAAATCTGGAGTTACGGATAAAAAACCGGTTTTTCATACCCGTACGCACTTATCACCCCGTACCTTAGACAAGTGCTAACCGATTTTAAGTTTTTTGAAAGATATTGATAGGAAAAGCTTAGCCCTTTTCAACGGTATATAGTTTCTTAAAATATATTTACGATACATATGCTTTTTTTAACACCAAATATATTTTTTCCGGTTTTTTCCACATTTTTCTATTTTCGGGACGTTGTTACATAATATTTTTATATAGGAACAGTGCAATTTATTATCTGGTTTTAAAAATATATAAGATAACCAATAAAACGAGCCGGGAAAAAATATATTTAGTGTTAAAAAAAATACATGAATCTGAAGTATAGTTTAAGAAACTATATACCGTTGAAAATCTATTAAGAAATTTAAAATCGTTTAGCATTTGTCTGAGTTACATGGTGATAAGTATACGGGTATGAAAACCCGATTTTTTACCCGTATCTACAGATTTTGGGGGTGTTTTAAAAATTCCAAGAACAGAGTGTTGTTCTACTCGACAGTACCTGCTAGCAAAATGGTATTACATCCCAGAAACTTTTACTTCATTTTTTTTTGTCGCAGGGTGTTATCAATAAATATAGAGTTCTATTAATTATGTTTTGGTTGGTTTACGTGGACACAATTCAAAATGCAGATAAAGCACATTTTACACACTTTCTTCCATATAATTTACACTTTCTTCATTTCTTAAATATCCGACTCTGTTAACCACTCAAAAACGAGCCACTTGGAATACGCGGTATTTCATTAATTTCATCACGAATATTTTGATTGAGTTCCAGCGTTTCATAAATCATAAATCTTGCTTTTCAGTTATTCCCACAAAAAGAAGTCAGGAGCTGCTAAATCAAACGATCTTGGAGGCCAATTAACATCACCATTTTTTGAATAACTAGAAATAAAGAGGTCTTGCAGTAATTCTACTGGAATAGTGGTTTTACGTTATATGGCACCTTCTTATTAATATCACATGTTAATCAAGCCAAAAGCATGCAGTTGTGGCGTTAAACAATTTTTCAGTTTCCGTTACACCATTTTCAGTTTCAAAGAAGAAAGGTCCAGTAAGTCCTTCTGACCAATTTGCACACCAGACACTTTTAAAGGTTGTAAATGTGACTGATGAATTATTTGACGACCTTTTTTATTGCCCAGAACCGACTATTTTGTTTTTTCACATATCCATTTAAATGAAAGTCTGCTTCGTCACGTATTGTAATTTTTTTTTTCGAAATCATTCAGTACATGATAAATAGTGCTTTCTTATCTTCACGGTAATCTATAATTGATTTTGATAAAATGTTTAACAGAATATTTGTATACCTTTCACTAATAGGTGAAAGGTTTCTGCATCCGTTTATTAGATTGTAGACCGTAGATCGTAGAAATTATACCGATCGACTCAGAATCGGGAGGAGAATCAATTAAGTTCGGAATAAAGTTTCTGAAGTCCCTGGAGGATGGACCTACATAAATTATATATCAGATTTTAGAAAATTCTCCCGCAATGAACGCTATTAAATTTCATCAAAATCGGTATATAAATATTTGAAATATAGAAAAAATACCAAAAATTAGATGAACATATTAAATTTTTTGATTGAAAAACACTTTTAAATAACAAGAGAAAAAAGATACTCCTGGTGTATAAGCGATAATATATTATATATCAAATTATATATTAAATCGGTCCATAAACAACTGACATATCGCCAAAACACTAAATTTGATGTATCGCAAATTGCCCAAAGTACACATTTGAAAAAATGAAATGCAGAAATAAGAAAAACCATCCTCCTGGAGCACGGACCTACATACATTTTATTTCAGATTTTAGGAAATTCCCCCGCCAAGTACGTTATTAAATTTTATAAAAAGCGGCGCCAAAACACTAATTTTGATGTACCGCAAATTTACGGCGATATTTCGGGTGTTTATGGACCGATTGTGAAGAAATTTAACAGCGTCCTTGCAATAGGATTATAAATTATACAAATCTGATCGTGAATACCATTAACATTGTACCAATCGACTCAGAATCGGCAGGAGAATCGATTTAGCGTCCGTCCATCCGTCAGTCTGTCTGCTTTTGAAATCAAGTTTTTGGAGCTCCTGTTTTGTTGATATCTCAGATGATTTTAGCAGACAGACACACTGTATATATCTTAATTTTGTGTCTAACGGCGGCTCGCAATATGGTATCCACAAAGTTACTGGGTGTCTCCCGATCAAATTACAAAAAATCAGATAGATCTTATTGTAGTTACAAAACTCTTGGTATGACGAGGAGTGCCGCGATACCACTGCTGGGAAAAATTCAGCGTAAAATTTTACTAAAAAGTTAAACACCAATCGGAAGGTTGTGGCAGTTGTATATTCTTCTGTAAGGTGACAGATAAAGAAAGCATACGGGAACTATGGAAGCAATACTTTTGCGAATTGCTGGTATTAAATGTAAGTTACCAAGTTGACACGCCTGAAAAATTAATGATGAACCAAAATGAGATTAGAATTAGCAGCGGGTGCCGACGTTTTGCCAACAGAGCTTTTTAAGCCAGGAAGTGATGAGTTGATAAGTAGTACCTTCCAGCTTATACATTTAAATTCTATGGTTGAAAGAATGTATACTCCTTGATTGGCGTGTCGGCGTTCTTTGTCCAGTGCACAAAAAAAATAATACAACTTTATATTCCAATTTTAGACGTATAAGCCTATTTTCGTTACATAAAAGATTCCACCGACCATACTGTATGAAAAGCTAAATCCCAATGAATACGAAATAACTGGGACCTACCAATGTGGTTTTAGACTAGGTAAATCTATTATTAACCTTCGCGTTGTGTCAAATTTTGGAGAAGACCCAATAGAAACAAACAGACTCATATCATCCCTTTGTTGACTAAAAAGTTGCTTTTGACAGCCCGATTCGAGCAAAAGTGTTTAAAGCAATGTCTGAGTTTGGCATCCCTACGAAGTTTATGTCGGATGATATTAACTGAAATAACCTCAATAGTTAAAATAGGTTAAAATAGAAAAATGGTCATTGTAAAATTGAAAACAATTGGAATATATATTTTTGATACCGATGTTTTTAAAGTTAAAAACATGAGTTTACAACTTAAAAACATATGTTACTTAGTCATTTACCGACACGTGTCTCTAAAGTCATAGCCAGATCGAGTTTTGGAAAACAAGTCAGTGGACGACGGCAAGTTACTAATAATTTAAAGCAGGTAACCTTTAAGTTCTTGATATACCTAAAAAGGAGGACTTAAATGAAGCCATTAGGATTTAATGAAAAGTATTTTTTTGGAAGAAGTCGAAGGTAAGTCTAATGATTTTATCTAACACAACTTATGTATCTAAATATAAATCCTTTTGTTACTGTTTGGAATTGATGATGAGGCGATGTCTCTTCCATCTAAAGTATAAAAAGGGCTTAATGGTAACGAAAAGTCGTTGTTAAATATTACTATAAAGGGCCAGTCTCTTTTTCAGAACACAAATAAAAGTCTTTCAAGCGCAAACAAGAGCTCAGTCTAGAATTAGGGATAATCCTCCTGATGAGATGGCCTAACCAACCATCGAAACGCATCGAGGTAAGGTTTTCCCACCAACATTTTTTGGTTTTATCAAAAAACTGTTTATTACAATAATAAATAATTGTAATTTTTAGTGCAATACACCACAGTAAAACCTTTTAATTAAATGTTTGATGTCCCAATATTTTGATAAACCTTTTTAACAAAATGTTTTTCATTTGAAAACGACGTGTTTTAAAATTGAAAACAAGATATTTTCAGTTCAACCCCGTTTGTAAAAAACTTTCGATTGAAATTGAAAACATAGTGTTTTCATATCATATGTTTGCAATTAGAAAACGAAGCGTTTTCAACTCAAAACCCTTCGGTATTAAACTGGTACAAATACGGTATACATTTTGTGTTGCAATATTGAAAATATTTGTTTTTAATTTAGAAACATACGGTTTTAATTCACGATTGACCGCGAATGGTGTGATTTTAAACACGGATGTGTTCAATTTTTCTATGAGTGTAAGAGCCTATAACAAAGCGAGGATTCAGGCAAGGTGACAGTCTATCATGCTATTGTGTTAGATAAAATCGTGCGAGATGCTGCAGTTAACATAACGGAACAATTTTCAACAAAAAATACATTTGTCGATTACATTGATATCATGGAACGCACATTGCGCGAGGTAATCTAATAAAATTGGGAAAGAGAATCTAATAAAATTGGTTTAGTTATCAATGAATTAAAAACAAAACTGATGGTTTCTGCAAGCAGACTAGAATTGGACCGCATGTGATCGTTGAAAATCAAAGAAAAGTGTTCGAAAATGATCCCGATGGAACTCGTAGAAAACATCCGAAACTTCAATGGAAAGGTTAAGTAGATATGCGCAAAATATCGAAGCGCATGAAATTCTAAAATGTGCTCGGTTATATATGTATTGGCCATTTAAGTAAGTAGTACATGGTTGACCGAGCCTTGCTCGGGGCTTTATGATAAGCACTTTGAGGCAAATTTTAAAGTTTTTATATATTTTATTTTATACAGTTACAGTTTAACTCATTTTAAATAATTTTGAAAATTGGTCATACCAACAGAAACCTCCGTCGACTCATGCGCAACAACTTTGCTAAAGATTATAGTCTGATCAAATGCACACTTTACGATTTAATTCATTTTGAGTAATTTTCAGTGGCGCCACCTGTTGGACTTTAATAAACCAATTAATAAACCTTCGTCGGATTATCCGCAATAACTTTGCTAAAAATTATAAAATGATTAAATGTACAGTTTACGATTAAATTGACTTTAAGTAAATTTCAGTGGCGCCACCTGTCGAAATTTCTTCTCCAACTAAGAAACCTTCGTCGGCTCATGTGCAACAACATTGCTAAAGATTATAGCATGATTATATGTACAGCTTACGATTAAATTGACTTTGAGTAATTTTCAGTAGCGCCACCTGTCGGAAATTATTCATATCAATTAAAAAGCATTCGCCGGCTCATGCGCTACAACTTTGCAGAAGATCATAGTATGATCAAATGTACAGTTTACGATTTAATTAATTTTTAGTAATTTTCAGTGGCGCCACCTGTCGGAAATTCGGTTTACCAACTTAAAAACCTCCGCCGGCTTATCCGCAACATCTTTGCTAAAGAGCATAACATGATCAAACTTACAGTTTACTATTCTATAAAGAACATACATACAGACAAACATTCATTTGTTTTAAAGTTATAACATTACTAATTTTTTCCCCTTTTTATCCCCTAATTTCAAAAAGTTCCATATGCATAATTGGTACTTCTTTGGTAACAATTGAATTCGGTACATTTTATTAGAAAGCAGTTAACATAATTTTCCTATTCATATTACTTTTGTAGATGTTAAGTTATCAGTTTATCCCTTTTTTACACATTTTGGCCACAAAATCAAAAAAGTACCAAATACGTGTTCAATATTTCTTTCACATCTATTGATTGCAGTACAAAGTTTTTTTCTATATTCCTAAGTTTAAAATATAAGAGAGGGTTAAAAAGGTACCAAAAAAAACTATTTTCACCCTTTTTTACCCCTTATCGGACATAGTTTCAAAAAAGTACCAAACACCTATCCGTTTATTTTCATAGCTGTTTAAAACGTAATTTAAATTTTGTTTCTATACCTATTACTTAAGGAGATATAGCGTTTTCGATTTTTTCCCCTTTTTACCCGTTTTTACCCTCTTAGAGGCAAAGGTTCCAAAAGTCCCTTCTTCTTCGACCTATACATCGAAAAAGATACCCACTGTCCAAATTTTATCAAAATCGTTAGAGCCGTTTTCGAGATAGTCATTCTATATATATATATATATATATATACAATTATTGCTCGTTTAAGAATATAAGATAATTTTAAGGACGAACAAGTAAGAGTGTTGTATTCGGCTGTGCCAAATCTTATATACTCACCATCAAGTTGTATTAAATTTAGAAACATTTCTCATCCTATGGACCAAATTGGAAAAAAGTTGTTACGCTAGATGATATTGTTATTAAAATATTTGGACTAAATTCGGTTGTAGGAGCTTTAAAGTTCAACATTTAAATGTATGTAAGTGGTTTCCCTAGTATTTACTTTGAGCAAAATTAGGTATCGTAACCTGGTATAGTTTATGATATAGTTTTACATTAATAAGTTGTTAAATGCTATTCGTTTTGTTAGGAGTTCCAAATGCATCTACCGTATCTAAAGTCTGGACATTGGTGCAATCTTAATATGCTGCTTCTACCTCCGAATCTTTTTGATTGTACATATAAAAAGGGGATGTTATATGTATAAGAATTATAGCCAAATGTTGACCGATTGTAACAAAATTTTACACACTGGCTAGTTTTTATATAGAGCTTGTTCTTGCGATTTAGTGGCCATAGCTGTCATAATACGACAACATTCCACTTGGAACAAGTGGTACTTCTCTCAGACAATGAGCAGCATCCGATTCTATTGTTAGACTCATTCAAACTTTTTAACTCCGGTTCCGAACGGCAAATGCATTAGTTAGAGAAGTTTTACATAGCCGAATACTCAATAACCAGTGGCTAGCTGAGTTATGAGGTGAACCGCCGCTTTTTTTATTTTTTTTTTCAAGTGAGTCTGGCCGAGGATTGAACTTGGGACCTCTGGTATGCTAGGCGGATGACTAACTTGTTATACCACAGCGGTTCACAATGGCTGTCATAGTTTCTAATTTAATAGCTTTTAACAGGCCTTTGGTACATTTTTTTTTTTTTTGGTTTCCAGGAGTGTTTTTTATATGAAATCTATAGTCAAATATGGACCGATTCCTATAAAATTTGATATACTGCATAAAACTTCTCTATTCTAAATTTAGACGTCATAGCTATTTATTGCAATTGTATTCAATTTATCAGCATTAATGTGTTTCCCGAAACGGGGTTATATGGGAGCTCTAACTAAATGTGCACCAATTTCGTCCATTTTCAACACACAACTTTTAAGATATCGAAAATACTTTTGTAAAATTTTGTTCCTCTAGCTCTTTTCGTTAAGGTGCTATCGCGCTTGTATCTGACGGACAGACGGACATAAGCCCCTTTACTTTTTGTATTTTTGTGTCTTCCTTGTTTTAAATTTAGTGGCCAAAGCTATTACAGTTTATCATTTATTGGCATTTAAGTGTATTTTAGGTGGAATTTAGGCTGTTTCCGTAAGTTATATATGAACCGATTTAGATAAAATTTTATATGCTGCCCAATACTTATGTAAAACTTCTATATACCATCATATATGTATCATCATAGCATATTATAATATGTCATTTATTACCAAATAAGCAATTAGAATAGACGAGGTTATACGGGAGCTATGGTCAATAGCAAAATTTTCCTAGAAATGAAGAATATTTATGCCGAATTTCAGTGACCTATATCCTTTCGTTAAGGCTTTACGAGTATCGTGCCGACAACAGACGGACAGACATCGCCCAAGCGTCTTAGAATTTCATAAGGATTCAGAATATACCTACTTCATTTTGATTTTTGAGCTAATATTAAGGAAATTACAAACGGAATGACAATCTCAATCAAAAAGAATGGGGGGTATATTCTTTTTGATGGTGGGTATAAAAAAAGATATTTGACTTTAGTGTCGAACGGTAATATATGGCCGGCACTTTCTAACTTGATTTTGTACGATATTTTCCAAAAATACTTATTTTTTTGAAAAATGTTTTTACTTACTTACCAATGGCCACACGTATATTGCAAAGTACTTATAATAACTTATTGTTAAATCATTTCATTCATATGGAGATTGTTTCATCCGTTGCATAAATTTATGTTTAGTTTTAGTTTTTTTCTTCTTTATTCCCTTACAAAAACAGCACGCGCCATACTCGACTCGAATCTACGAGTACAAGACAAACAAATAACGAGAATGACTTTTGTTTTAAAAATTTTGTAGATGTTTTTAGATTTTTTTATATTATTTTCCAACTGCGATTCCTTGTACATTAATTGTATTTAACTAGAGAATCGTATGGAAAACGAACAAAAAGTCGTATGTCGCCAGTGGTGTTAAGAAACATTATGAAAATTACCCCCAAAGTGTTAATCAGGAAATAATAGTCTATTGTCTTAAGCAGAGTTTAAATTATATTATTAAGTTGAATGCAGCAGTTGTTGTTGTTGCTGCAGCAACAACAATTGAACAATGAATGCTGTTGCATGTTTACATTAACTCTACCCTTAGGCTTGCAACAGTATCATGGCATCTTGCCACAGCAACAAGTGTTTAATCGTTTATTGCCAACCCTCCTTCCAAATGAGTAGAAGATATGCTTAGAAGTGATCATGATAATCATGATCACATGCCCTTATCTGGTGATCATGATCATCTGTATCATCAACAGCGATTACTATCATCGACATCATTATCATTATTGTTTAATCTTTTCTTTTTTTTAAATAGTAAGTTTTATCTTTTAGTAGCATCTTTTTTTCTATTTTGATTTTGTGGTCTAGTTTGGTTTGCCTTAAAACATTTAAAGTAAAAAAAATATTGATCGAAAAACTGCTGGTGTTAGTTTTATTAGATTTTCTAAAAAGATTTACGTTTAAAATTAATTAAAAGAATGAAACACGTTTTCAGCATAAATTAGTTGAAATTGCTTTAATTTTCTTTTATTACAGAAAAAATGGATTAATGTTAACTAATATTATATGTTAATTGTGCTTTATCTTATCTACAATATTTTTATCATAAATTGAATTGAAAATATTGTTATTTATTAATTAGATGGTAGTAAAATTAAAGATTAAGAAATGCGATATGATAAAATAAAACATATTTTAAATTAGATTTATTATATTATTAGATTAAAGGTACAAATCTGTGCTTGTGAGTAATAACAGTCTAAGTCAAAAACAGAACTTTTAAGGCAAATTTCTTTTTCTACTACAGTAAAGTTAGTGCATTTTCCACACAAAAGAGCAGGGCAAGTGCAGTCAGATGGTTTATGGACTTTTCCGTCATCTTATTCGGCGCAGTTTCTGAATAAGATGACGGAATTGTGTATCTTTTATTCGGATAGACCCTTATCATAACACACACAAATAATGGGTGTTTTTTTTAGAGGTATAGAACTTCGAATTGAAATAAAACACAAGAAAATCGTTTTAATGTCCATCAATTTGGCTTTATTGGAAGGATAATTTTATGCCATTAATGTTTAAATATGATTTCAGGCATGTGGTTGCCGCGGCTGGCTCGAATAAAGCCAATTCTACAGGTCCAATTTTCAACTACTTTTTCGAGCACATGGGGCCGTATGTTGGCAATAACGCCACGAATGTTGGCTCCAAGTCCCCTAACGTTTCTGGTTTGTTGGCGTAGACGAGCGACTTCACATATCCCCAAAGAAAATAATCCAGTGGTGTCAAATCGCACGATCTTGGTGGCCAATTGACAGGTCCATTCCGCGAAATTATGCGCTCATCGAATGTTTCCTTCAATAAATCAATTGTGACGTGCGTTGTGTGGCATGTAGCGCCGTCTTGTTGGAACCACAACTCATCCACATTCATGCCATCCAATTGGGGAACAAACTAGTCGGTTATCATGGCTCTATACCGGTCTCCATTTATGGTAACTGACTCTCCAGCATTATTTCGGAAGAAGTATGGCCCAATGACTCCACCAGCCCATAGAGCACACCAAACAGTCAGTTTTTGTGGATGTAATGGCATCTCAAGGGTCTCATGTGGATTCTCTTCACTCCAAATGCGGCAATTTTGCTTGTTGACGTAGCCATTCAACCAAAAATGAGCCTCATCACTGAACAAAATTTTGCGATGAAAATCAGCATCGAGATCAATCTCATTTTCGGCCCATACACCAAAATCACGACGCATTGCATGGTCTCGCGGCTTTAATTCTTGCACAAGCTGGATCTTGTAAGGTCGCAAGCCAAGATCTTTGCGCAAAATCTTCCATAAAGTTGATGGACAAAGCTCCGATTGCTGTGCACGATGGCGAATCGATTCATTCGGGTCCTCTTCAACATTTTGCTCTACAGCGGGAATTGTTTCTTCAGTGCGCACTGTTCGACGTCGCTGCGGATGCGTATTATCACATAGAGTAAACGTAGTGCGAAAACGATCCATGGTTAACCGAATTAATTGCTCTGATGGACGATTATGTCGACCATAAAATGGACGGAGCTTGCGGTAAACTTCGCGAACTGAACCATTATTTTCGAAATAAATTTGCACGATTTGCAATCGTTGTTCTTTTGTCAACCTGTTCATGATGAAATGGCAAACCAAACTAAATATTAACCACTTGACAGCTGACAAAATGGCCGCCAGTTAAAAAAGTGATGCCAACTTAAAGTTCTATACCTCAATAAAAAACACCCGATATAATACATCGGTTTTTGATAGTGTCAGTAATCTATCAATATTATTTCCTATTTAAACGTGGCCATATCTGTGTGGAATAAAATCATCCTTAGTCAGACGCGCACCTATTACACTGCCCCACAAAATGAAACTTTTTGCGTTACAATTGACCACCACTACATTTTTATACCCACTATCAAAAAGAATGGGGGGTATATTAGACCGTCATTCCGCTTGTAACTTCCTTAATATTGGCTCAAAAATCAAAAATCATATATATTCTGAATCCTTATGAAATTCTAAGACGATTGAGGATGTCCGTCTGTCTGTCTGTTGAAATCACGATAACGCCTAAACGAAAGGAGCTAGCTCACTGAAACTTAGTTTCACATTCATTCCCAGTAAAACTTTTCATTACCAAATAATGAGTTAAACAGTTAAACTATTGAACACGAACTACTTACTCATTCGCTTTTTAAGTCATTACATTAACATGGGTATGTCATTGGAGTCAAGTACTTACCATTTGCAGAAAAGTAATGACTTGGGTAAGCAATTTGAAAGCAACAATAACAAGAGCAACAACTTTTTGTTGTTGTTTTATTAAAAACATATATTTTTAAACGAAATACAAAATTTTGTTTATGATCCCATGGGGGCTCGAACCCAGACCCTCCGACTGCTAGGCAGAGACTCTTCCACTGAGCTACTTCATATGTTGAAAACTTAGCAGCTTATAATTAATATAAACAATTTTTATTTTTAGATCCAAAATCATATAAAAATAACTTTGTTTTTCCCTGCTTTTTTTTGCTTTGTTGTAATTTTTGGAAAAATATTTTTATACGATTTTTTGTAATTATTTTAAAACTTTTTTAAAATTATTTTAAAACTTAAACAATTTAAATCTTCTTTTTTGTATAAGTTTTTACATAAGATTGACTCTTACTTACTTAAATGTTACAACCTGTTAAGGTCAAAGTCCGAGCATATTTTAGAATTCCATGGATTTCGATCTTGTGCGAATATTCTCCAATTTTATAGGCCAAGCTTTGAAAAATGTTCCTCTACTTGGTCTTTCTATCGAAGTTTCGGACATCCTCCTCTAACATTAGGTAGTGGGACATTTCAATTCTAATTTTATCCTCTTCATTGTATTTTTTTTTTTCAAGAGAGGGTTACTAGCCAGTAATCCTAACCCATTTTTATCGATCTTATGGGACAACTCTCGGAACATGTTAACTCACAATATTAATGGGTGTTAAACTAGCTCCCCGGGTGATACCATAAGGAGGTGTGTGTCCATAGTTGAGATGAAGGATGACCCAGATAAGTTGGGCTTACGAAGTTAAGACCAATTAGAATCGTGTTTGGTATTCAACATCCCCTACATAATCAAAATTGACTCATGATGGTATTTTTTCATTACCGTGAGTTAGTTTTACAAATTTTTTTACAGAAGATAATATTCTTAAAATTCAAAAATCATTTAAAAAGACTCTTTTAATAAAAAAAAAAACTAAAAAAATTGTTGCCCTTGGTGGGATTTGAACCGGGGCCATTCAGTTTAAATTACCATCTTAATTACAAATAAGTACTTCTGTAATAACTTATTATTTATTCGGATGGTATGTTGTAGTCGTTACAAGGTAACCAGTTATCAGAGTACTTGCCATTACCAAAGTTTTGCTGGGTTCTTCATCTTCGAGAAAATTTTGGTATTGAAATTGGGCAAAATCGGTTAACATTTGACCATAGCTTCCGTATAACCTCGCCTACGCTAATCGCTTATTTGCTAATAAATGACAAACTATAATAGCTATGATGATAAATCTATAGAAGTTTTGCATAAGCCCTAGGCAGCATATAAAATTTCATCAAAATCGGTTGACATTTAGTCATAACTCTTACGCAAAAAACTCACGGAAACTGCCAAAATTTCACCTAAAATACTTTAAATGCCAATAAATCTAAAACTATAACAGATATAGTCACTAAATTTAGCACTAGGAAGTCTTATGTGAATGCCAGCCAGTGTGCAAAATTTTGTCACAATCGGTCTCCATTTGACCATAGCTCCCATATAAAAAACTTACTGAAACACAAAAATACAAAAAGAACAGGAGGTTTATGTCCGTCTGTCCGTCAGATAAAGGGCGCGATAGCGCCTTAACTAAAAGGGCTATAAGAACAAAATTTTACAAAAGGAAGTCTTATGTGAATGCCAGCTAGTGCGCAAAATTTTGTTACAATCGGCCACCATTTGACCTTAGCTCCCATATAAAAAACTTACAGAAAGACAAAAATACAAAAAGAAAAAGTGGTTTATGTCCGTCTGTCCGTCAGATAAAAGCGCTACAGCTCCTTAAATACAAAAGCTAGAGAGACAAAATTTTACAAAAGTATTTTTGATATGTAACAGAAAATACTGAAAATGGGCGAAATCGGTTCACATTTAGTTAGAGCTCCCATATAACCCCGACCCCGGGAAACACTTGAATGCTAATAAATTGAATACAATTGTAATAGCTATGACGACTAAATTTAGAATAGAGAAGTTTTATGCAACTATTGGTCAGTATATCAAATTTTATAGGAATCGGTTTATATTTGACTATAGCTTTCATATAAAAAAACACCTTCGGAAACCAAAAAATATTTAGCAAGGACAAGTTAAAAGCTATTAAATTAGAAACTGTGGCAGCTATTGCTACTTAGTTTTGCAAAAATAAGCTTTATATAAGTAACAGCCAGTGTGTGAAATTTTGTTATAATCGGTAAATATTTGGCTATATTTCTTATATATATATTGCATCCCCTTTTTATATCTAGAATCAAAAAGATTCGGAGGTACAAGCAGCCTATTAAGATTATGTATATGGTAGATGCATTAGGAACTCCTAACTAAATATATGGACCAGTCGTATTACTATCAACTTCTTTATCCTAACTAAATATTAAGCTAAACAAAAGGAATTTAACAACTTATTAATGTAAAACCATGCCCGGTTAAGGTAGCGAAATTTGTTCAAAGTAAATAAATACTAGGGAAACCACTTACATACTTTTGAATGTTGAACTATAAAGCTACTGCAACCGAAGTTATTCCAAATATTTTACCAACAATACCTACCAACTAGCGTAACAACTTTTTTCCAATCTGGTCCACGTTTTGAATTTGCTGTACCCTCGTAGATATACGAGATATGTTTCTAAATTCAACACAACTTGATGGTGGGTATATAAGTTTCGACACAGCCGAATATAAAACTCTTACTTGTTTTAATTACTATGACCGATTTGATGAAAATTACAGAAACACATGGTGAAAACAAAGTCACTTCCATTTTTTGTAGCGTCCGTCACAGAACTTTAAAAGCGAATATCTTTTTCATCTAAAAGAAGTATGTAAATTAAAAAAAAAAAGTGCCATTCAATAGCACAATCGATGGGCTAAAATTCTCTGAAATCTATGAAAAGATATCTAGTGTTGAACGACAATGTACGTACAAATGTATCGTCCATCACCCAGGATTTGCCCATATACAAAAAATAGATTTATATAGAAAAAATTTCAAATAATTGCTTTTGAATTTTAAAGATTAATTTCTTAGAATATATGACCTATTCATACCGCTTGTAAAAGCCTGATCCCTTGGCTTTCCGAAACTTTCCAAAAATTTGAAAATAGCCCTGCAAAGGTGAGAGTTAGAGGTACTTAAATGCTACTACCTACCCGAAAACAGCTTTTTTTTTCGAATATCTTAAAATTTTGCACATGTTTCGAAATCTTTGACAATGGTTTTTGTATGTCCTCACCTAGGCTTAAAACCCCACTAGGCCACTTTCTAAGGTTTTACAAAAGTTGCTCTTTTCTAACACCGTGTAATTTTTAGGAATACTGAAGAAAAAACTATGTGACACATATCAAAAATTTCTTTCTTATTTGAAACTAAAAAAGGAAATTTTAGGATATGGCATAAGTATTTTGACATATTTTTACAGAGCGTATTTAAAAAAATTTGGAACTTCAAGGTCAACAAAAATTAATAATAATTATTTAAATTAATCAAAAATATATTCTTCTTTAGCATTTAAAACGATTTGGTGGAGGTTTGGAACAGAATTCACCAAGAACTGCACAAAACTCCATTGCAATCTCTTTCCAAGCATTTACGACCTCAATAACCACTTCATCATTTGTTCTTGTCAAATCCGGAGATCTGTTTTGCTTTCTGTATGACTACACAATTTTTATTACATAAAAAACTAGGCTTTGGGGAAGCCAATCCAGAGTTTTTAACACCAGCCTCTGTTACAAATTTTGTGATCAACTTGCTTTTATGACATGGAGCGTTATCCTGTTTGAAATTAATGCTTCTCCGATCAATTTATCGCCGGATGGAAATGCATATTCATTCAATACTCTTAAATATTGATGATGGCTTATGGAACCGTCAACAGGAACCATGTTTCCTACTCCACTATATGAATATATCCCCAGGCCAGAAAGTATGATATGGAGGTGAATGCGTTATAATCTCCATATCATCCCAGCAAAACTTTTCATTACCAAGTAATGAGTTAAACAGCTAAACTATTGAACACGAACTACTTACACATTCACTGTTTAAATCATTACATTAACATGGGGATGTCATTGGAGGCAAGTACTTACCAATTGCAGAAAAGTAATGACTTGGGTAAACAATTGGAAAACAACAACAACAACTTTTTTTGTTGTTGTTTTATTTGAAAAAATATATTTTTAAACGAAATACAACAAAATTTTTTTTATGACCCCATGGGGGCTTGAACCCTGACCCCTACGACTGCTAGGCGGAGACTCTTCCACTGAGCTACTCCATATGTTAAAAACTTAGCAGCTTATAATTAATATATACAATTTTTATTTTTAGATCCAAAATCATGTGACAATAACTTTGTTTTTCCCTGCTTTTTTTTGCTTTGTTGTAATTTTTAGAAAAATATTTCTATACGATTTTTTTAAATGTTTAATGCATTTAATAAAAAATAAAAAAAATATATAACACTGACTCCTACTTACTTAAATGGCCTATAGTTACAACCTGTTAAGGTCAAAGTACGAGCATATTTTAGAATTCCATGGACTTCGATCTTGTGCGAATATTCTCCAATTTTATAGGCCAAACTTTAAAAAATGTTCCTCTACTTGCTCTTTCCATGGAAGCTTCGGACGCCCTCGTCTAGCATTAGGTGGTGGAACATTTTAATTCTAATTTTATCCTCTTATTATTTTTTCCAAGAGAGGGTTACTAGCCCGTCGTCCTAACCCATTTTTATCGATCTTATGTGACAACTCTCGGTACATGTTAGCTCACTACATTAAGGGGTGTTAAACTAGTTCCCTGGGTGATACTACGAGGAGTTCAGTGTCCGCAGTTGAGATGAAGGATGACCCAGATAAGTTGGGCTTACCAAGTTAATACCAATCAGAACTGTGTTTGGTATCCAACATCCCCTACATAATCAAAATTAACTCATGATGGTATTTTTTCATTATCGTAAGTTAGTTTTCCAAATTTTTTTTTACAGAAGGTAATATTTAAGTTCTTAAAATTCAAAACTCATTTAAAAAACTCTTTCAATAAAAAAAAAAAAATTTTTCAAAATGTTGGTCTTGGTGGGATTCGAACCGGGGCCATTCAGTTCAAATTACCATCTTAATTACAAATAAGTACTTCTGTAATAACTTAGTAGTTATTCGGAGGGTATGTTGTAGTCATTACAAGGTAACCAGTTACCAGAGTACTTGAAATTACCAAAGTTTTGCTGGGATACTACAGGTGCACTCTCATCACGTTAAGTAGTTTTTGTCAAGTTAGATAAAAAAATCCATTAAAATGTTGCAAATGTATGCCAGAAAGTAAGCCGTGGAGATGGAAGTGTTATATTTTGGGTATATATTAATGTAGTGGAGTAGGGAACATGGTTCCTGTTGACGGTTCCAAAAGCCATCATCAATATTTTAGAATATCGAATGAATATGCATTTCCCTCCGGCGATAAATTGATCAGAGAAGCATTAATTTTCCAACAGGATAACGCTCCATGTCATATGAGCAAGATGATCACAAAATTTGTAACAGAGGCTGGTGTTCAAAACTCTGGATTGACTTCCCCAAAGTCCAGTTTTTTATGTAATAAAAAATGTGTGGTCATACAGAAAGGAAAACAGATCTGCGGATTTGACAAGAACAAATGATGAAGTGGTTATTGAGGTCGTAAATGCTTGGAAAGAGATTTCAATGGAGTTTCTGAAGTTCTTGGTGGATTCTGTTCCGAACCTCCACCAAATCGTTTTAATTGCTAAAGGAGAATATATTTTTGATTAATTTAAATAATTATTATTAATTTTTGTTGACCTTGAAGCTCTCAATTTGTTTAAATACGATCTGTAAGAATATGTCAATATACTTATGCTACACCCTAAAATTTCCTTTTTTAGTTTCAATTAATAAAAAATTATACAGAACTTTTAAAATATGAAAGATCTTTTGTTTTCTAATAAATTACAATATTTTTTACTACTTTCCATATTTTTAATCTATTTTTTTAATTGCATAGGACCGGAAATATAAAAAGAAGAAAAACCGCTGGTATGTCAAAATAATTCTGCCGACTAGTGTATATATGTAAATATTATTTGTTGCACTATGAAAAAGTTTTGCCTGAAACAGTAAATGCATATTTTATTCGAAAAACTCTTTGTGAAAGAAAAAACATTCTTATATATAAGACTTATAGAGCAGATCATATTTTTTGTAGTTCTTTTAAACTTCCACGATGTGGTGACAAAAACTGAAAGTGGTTTGAAAGAGTTTACTATAACCGTAACCAATCTAAGAATACATATATTGCGTTTCTTAATATTAGCTTAAGTTAAGCTTAAGAATAAATTTAGACCTGAAATATTTCAAAACTTCTCCTCAAAATGTTATCAATAACACTTTTACTCTAGCAGACAATAAATGATCGCCAGCAACAGGTTCAACTATTTTATCTAAAAAATGCATTGGTAACTCAAAGATACCCCAACTTCGAATAACTTTATCTGAGTAAACTCTCTTTTCTTATGAGAAACATAAAATTAAGGAGAAATATTAAATTTCCCCGTTTTTTATCTAACTTCGAATTTAATCTAAATTTAAAATTCAAATTAGACAAAAAAAAACATACGAAGTGCATTAAACGATCTTTGTCGAATATCAACTTCAGGGATTCGAATTTATCTAAATTGCATAAAAAGTATCTCTGAAATACTTTGAGATCGTAGAGAGGAGAGTGAGAGATTTATTAACTTTGTGGAGAAGAGAATTAAGTCGTATTTATGGTTTTGTTTTTTAAATAAATTATTTTTATCTTCTGTTTCGTTTTAGTTTATTATGAGGCGTTTTTATTTAATTTTTGTTATTTTTGTTTGATTGTCTTTATTTTTTTTATATAAAAAATATACATATAAAAAACTTAACTCCGCCTCTTGTAAGTTGTGCAACAATTGCCGTCTTGATCTTAAATGTCTGTATGTTTAAAATAAAAAAGAAATAGGTTTCATAAATTTTATTAAGTTTTTTTTTTTTAATTTATTTATGCGTTTTGTTGTTGCTTTTTATTTAAATCATACTTTTTTTTGTATATGAAATTAAATTGATACGGATTATTATATACTTCAGGTGTGTAAACATGTACCATTACTCTTTTGTACGATCGGAAATTGTCTGAATATGAAGTGATCTACTCTAAGAAGAGTGAACTAAAAGACCATAAAATTAAAATGGATTTTGAAAGTAAAAACTTGTTTTAATGGCCAACACGTAAACGTGTCCCCATAAATATTAAATTCTACTAAAATGTTGAAAAGATATACACTCGTAGATACCAAATAAAGTCCAATTAGAAAGTATCTCTATTAAATTGAATACAATAATCTTGTGACTTAAATTCTTAGTGGAAACCCTTATTTTATCCAATTGGAAATATTCTTTTTCTAAATAGGATTTAACCTGATTTGAAAAAGATTTGTAATTTATAAGACAAAGAATAAGAAAAGTTGAAAGGTTATGTTTCGAATTGTCCCTTTTGAAATCACCAAACGAAAATTATTTTTTTATGTGAATTTTGTTTATAAACGAGTGAAATATGTTACGGTTTGATATTTACCCAGTAAAACTTTTCATTACAAAATAATGAGTTAAACAGTTAAACTATTGAACACGAACTACTTACTCATTCGCTGTTTAAGTCATTACATTAACATGGGGATGTCATTGGAGGCAAGTACTTACCAATTGCAGAAAAGTAATGACTTGGGTAAGCAATTTGAAAGCAACAACAACAACAGCAACAACTTTTTTGTTGTTGTTTTATTAAAAACATATATTTTTAAACGAAATAAAACTTTTTTTTATGATGGGGGCTCGAACCCAGACCCTCCGACTGCTAGGCAGAGACTCTTCCACTGAGCTACTTCATATGTTAAAAACTTAGCAGCTTTTAATTAATATAAACAATTTTTATTTTTAGATCCAAAATCATGTGAAAATAACTTTGTTTTTCCCTGCTTTTTTTGCTTTGTTGTAATTTTTGGAAAAATATTTTTATACGATTTTTTGTAATTATTTTAAAACTTTTTTAAAATTATTTTAAAACCTAAACAATTTAAATCTTCTTTTTTGTATAAGTTTTTACATAAGATTGACTCTTACTTACTTAAATGTTACAACCTGTTAAGGTCAAAGTCCGAGCATGTTTTAGAATTCCATGGATTTCGATCTTGTGCGAATATTCTCCAATTTTATAGGCCAATCTTTGAAAAATGTTCCTCTACTTGGTCTTTCTATCGAAGTTTCGGACATCCTATTCTAACATTAGGTAGTGGGACATTTCAATTCTAATTTTATCCTCTTCATTGTATTTTTTTTCAAGAGAGGGTTACTAGCCCGTAATCCTAACCCATTTTTATCGATCTCATGGGACAACTCTCGGAACATGTTAACTCACAATATTAATGGGTGTTAAACTAGCTCCCCGGGTGATACCATGAGGAGGTGTGTGTCCACAGTTGAGATGAAGGATGACCCAGATAAGTTGGGCTTACCAAGTTAAGACCAATTAGAATCGCGCTTGGTATTCAACATCCCCTACATTATCAAAATTGACTCATGATGGTATTTTTTCATTAACGTGAGTTAGTTTTACAAATTTTTTTTACAGAAGATAACATTTAAGTTCTTAAAATTCAAAAATCATTTAAAAAGACTCTTTTAATAAAAAAAAAACTTAAAAAAAATGTTTCCCTTGGTGTGATTTGAACCGGGGCCATTCAGTTTAAATTACCATCTTAATTACGAATAAGTACTTCTGTAATAACTTATTATTTATTCGGATGGTATGTTGTAGTCGTTACAAGGTAACCAGTTATCAGAGTACTTGCCATTACCAAAGTTTTGCTGGGTAATTATGTATCGAAACAAATTTGTAACATGGTTGTGAAGGGTCTAAATAGGGCATAATTCCAGTTGGGCGAAACTTTCGATTACACAACTCCACAAATTTAAGCTTTATGAAATTACAATTGACCTCCACTATATTTATACCCTTCACCACCATAGGTGGAAAGGGTATTATAAGTTTGTGCTGATGTATGTAACGCATAGAAATATTTGTCTTAAACCCACCTTTTAGTATACCAATAGGCTTAGAATCACTTTCTGGGTCGATTTAGCGATGTCAGTCCGTCCGACGGCTTGCTGGCTGGACCCCCATGTAAACCTTGTAATCAAACTACAGATCACAATTCTAAAGATAATTTGATGAAATTTGACACAGATAATTTTTTTAATAATGGGACCATGGCTATTGAAATTCGTCAAAATCGGTTCATTATTTATGGTATCTTCAATAGGTCCCACTTCCCGGAATTTATATATTGGCCACAAATATCAATATTTTTTCATGAAATTAAAAACAAATATGTAAACTAAAATCACTGTGCCAAATTTTGTGGAAATCGGTCGACATTTGACCATAGCTCCCATACAAATTCTTCTTTAAAAACGCACCAAATTAGGCAAAAATCGCTAGTGAAAATTTTGAGTTTTTTTTCATACATAATTCTTGTAAAAATTTGAATCAACTTGCCAAATTTAGAGAAATCGGTCGACATTTGACCCTAGCTCTCATATAAGTCCAAATGACGGAAACAGCTTAAATATACAAGTTTTGACAAAATGATTGTATGATGGTCAAATTTAGCAAATATTTGTCTTTATACACTAAGAGAAAAATGACGATCTGATTTCAAGAAAAAAAATCTACAATATAAGATTGCGAAATCTTGAATTTTCAATCTTGAAAATATAGCCAGTAAGATTTATATTCTTAAATTTAAGAATAAATTCTTAGTTATGAGAATACAATCTAAAAATAAACTGTAATTTGTTTGCTTTTAAGATTTTAATCTTATTATAAGATTTAAAAACTTAATTTTAGATCGTATTCTTTATTTTAAAATTGTGATCTTGATTTCAAAATTTTATTCTTATTTTGAAGATTGTAAGTTCTAATCTTAAGATCGTATTCTTGATTTTGTAGATTTGTGGGCTTGTTTAAGGGAAATTTCTCAGTATTTTGTCATAAATTGTAATCAGCCGACCAAAGTAGTTGCGAAAAAGTGAAAAACTAATTTTTTGAGAAAAAATATAAATTTAGTAAAAAATATAAATGGAAAACCTTAATCCGGATGAAGTGATCTTTTTAAATATTCCAATAGAAGGCAATTTAGTTTCGGTATGTGATGGGGAGTATGAATTGAACTGCCCTTCACAAGAAATTTCATTAGATTTCTCGGACGATGACGCGTTGCTTAAAAATCTTTTGAAAGAATTCGATCTGGAATGCATTTTTCCGTACCTGCAGCGTAAGTTTTTCATCATATTTATAAATACATAAGTAAATTTCTTTATAAAAAATTATATTGATTTAATTTGTTTCAGGCTCAAATGTAACTTTTAGAAGTCTGCAGTATATGAAAGCAGAAGATGTAAAGGAAGCCATTCCACTCTTCGACTTCTGGAAAAAAAACAGGTTTTAATATTTATTTAGAAAGTAAATTACACCACTAATAGTTTTGTCCTTTAGTTTGGAATTGATGAAGATACACTTTCGATGCCGTCGAAGGTAGGTCAGTAGCTACAAAAATGTCCGGATGTAACTTCCACTCCATCGTCTTCTGTAAATGTGGAAGCTAACAGAAAAGTGTTTGACAAGGTAAAAGTATTAGATAATTACTTAATACATTAAAATGTGTACAAAACATAAAATATTTTCGTTTATTTATATAGGATTTAGCTTTATTATTGAATGAATCAGTAAGTGGCAAAAACATCCTAGAATTTTATGCTTCACACAAAGATTTAAACAATAACTATCGTGATGAGCTGATCCAGATTATAGTACATCAAATTCTAAAAAAGGATATCGCACTTCTTCCTCACGATTTCCAAGATATATTGACAGAAATATGCACACTTTTTCCAACGGAAGATGAAGTCATGGTATTTTTAGGATACAATTTTTTACTAACTACCTGTAATCTAAAATAAATAAATCAAAATTTTAAAATATAGGAATACTATTACAATCCTCGAAAGGGGGAAAAAAAAAATAATAAAAACTGTGTTTTATTTTATCACCAAATACGAATATTATAATAAGAAAAAAACGTGCTGATAATAAGATTTTCTGCTTGAAATCGAAACTTTTTCTGCTTGAAAGTAGAGTAAATGCGAAAAATCTTATTTTAAGAATAAAATCTTATTTTTCAAGATTGTTTGTAAGATCGCAATCTTAAAAAAGTTCTAAGAACAAGATCGATAATTAAGAATGCGTTCTTCTTATTTAAGATTATGTTCTTATTAATTAAGAGTGCATTCTTAAAAATTAAGAATTTAATCTTAATTAATAAGAACACATTCTTAGTTATAGATCCTGTGCTTAGATTTTTTTTAAGATTGCGATCTTACCAAGAATCTTAAAAAATTAAGATTTTATTCTCAAAATAAGATTTTTCGTATTTACTCTACTTTCAAGCAGAAAAAGTTTCGATTTCAAGCAGAAAATCTTATTATCAGCACGTTTTTTCCCTGAGTGTACACGAAAAAGAACACCTTTCACCTAAGTGGTGAAGGGTATCATATGGTCGGGCTTGACCGACTATAGCACTTTCTTACTTCTTTTTATTTATTTATTGTGTTCTCCTAATTATAAAAATGGTGGAGATTTAAAATTCTATGGATAAAATAGTTTTATTTTTTTTATAAAATTTGCCATTTTTCAAGAGAATGGTCCATTACTTTTATCATATGGGCAAATCCGAAAAACATTAAACCAAGGACAAAATTTTAAAACTGTCAAAATCACGTATTTGTGTTTACCATATATTGGTCCTTTAGAATATATAATGGGTACAAATTTTGATTACTCTCTTCGTGAATGGCAGGTCTTTGTTTGCACCCATCTCGATTTTTTTAAATAATAGGTTTTTCAAAAGTTCATAATAGCAAATACATCCATTTAGTAATCAAGTTTCAGTAGGGGCTCAAAGTCTTCTTAATTTTCTATAATTAGATGTAAAAGATCTCATCAAAAGTAATTGGAATAATATAAATAACGCCAAGCAAAACAAGTAAGAAAGCGCTATAGTCGGTCAAGCCCGACCATACGATACCCTTCACCACTAAGGTCAAAGGTGTTACTTTTCCTGTATAAAGACAAATATTTGCTAAATTTTGCCATAATACAAACATTTTCTCAAAACTTATATATTTAATCTGTTTCCGTCATTTGGACTTATATGAGAGCTAGGGTCAAATGTGGACCGATTATCTCGAAATTTGGCAAATTGATTACAGTTGTTACAAAAATTATGTACGCAAAAAATAAACTCAAAATTTTCAATCTTTAGATTTACGAGCGTTTTAGTGATTAAAGAAGAGTTTGTATGGGAGCTATGGTCAAATGTGGACCGATTTCAACGAAATTTGATACAGTGATTTAGGTTTACATAAGAAGTATATGTTTTAAATTTCATGAAAAAATATTGATATTTGTGGCCAATATGTCAATTCCGGGAAGTGGGACCTATGGGAGGTACCATAAATAATGGACCGATTTTGACCAATTTCAATAGCCATGGTCCCATTATCAAAGAAATGATCTGTACCAAATTTCATCAAATTATCTTTAGAATTGCGACCTGTAGTTTGATTACAAAGTTTACATGGGGGTCCAGCCAGCCAGCCAGACGGACGGACGGACATCGCTAAATCGACCCAGAAAGTGATTATAAGCCTATTGGTATACTAAAAGGTGGGTCTACGACAAATATTTCTATGCGTTTCATACATCAGCACAAACTTATAATACCCTTTCCACCTATGGTGGTGAAGGGTATAAAAATGGCACACAGTGTGTCGCGTCCGTCACAGAAATAATTTTTTTTTATTTTTTAATTTGACTAGTGCAAGTTTTCTTTTTTTTTTCAATTGAACTTGGTTCGTAAAGAGAATCGCTAGTATGCTTTACATTCGGCTAAAAATATATAGATATTAATAAAGCATTTTACAGAATAATTTGTATAGGGAAGTGTGTTGCGTCCATCGCAGTATGTATTTTTTACAGAATAATATTTATGAAATACAAAATTTACGAACACATGTCTATCTTATTCATTAAGCAATAACACATCCTATATCTACAGATTAAATTAAAGGTATTAGGTGTTAAAAAAAACATACAGTGGGGCAAATTTGATGTTTTTGAAAAAAAATTGATTTTTGGGATACTTGCTTTTTTAATCACGAAAATAAAACGGAAGGACTTGAATTTCGGGAACAAATAACACCATTATTTTCACAGATTTACGAACCCTTAAAAAATATGAAATATCATTTTTTCCTCACAAAAAACATTCAAGTTAAAACTGTATCGTCCGTAAACCATAAAATATTTTATAACAGCTGTTTTGTAATCCTCTGATTTTTCTCTATCTGTAATGTATTTACAATTTTTTTTATTACTATGAAAAAAGTCACTTGCATTTTTTGTAGCGTCCGTCACATCACTTTAAAAGCAAATATCTTCTTTTTTCAAAACATGTATTAAAATTAACAGATGCCATTCGATAGCACAATTGATGGGCTAATATTCTCTGAAATCTGTACAAAGATATCTAATGTAAAACGACAATGGGATTCATTTAAGTACAACAAAATCCGTACAAAAGTATCGTCAGTCACGCAGGATTTGCCCATATCTTTAAAACGTATTGTTCGGTTTTGTTGAATATTACAGTTAAAGATATAAAAATATCTTTAACTGTTTTTAAGATCACTAATTTCACTTCATTGTAAATTTTGTATACCCTTCACCACCATAGGTGGAAAGGGTATTATATTATATATTTTTAGCCGAATGTAAAGCATACTAGCGGTTTTCTTTACGAACCAAGTTCAATTGAAAAAAAAAGAAAACTTGCACTAGTCAAATGAAAAAGTAAAAAAAAATTATTTCTGTGACGGACGCTACACACTGTGTGCCATTTTTATACCCTTCACCAGCATAGGTGGAAAGGGTATTTTAAGTTTGTGCTGATGTTTGTAACGCATAGAAATATTTGTCTTAGACCCACCTTTTAGTATACCAATAGGCATAGAATCACTTTCTGAGTCGATTTAGCGATGTCCGTCCGTCCGTCCGTCTGGCTGGCTGGCTGGACCCCCATGTAAACCTTGTAATCAAACTACAGGTCGCAATTCTAAAGATAATTTGATGAAATTTGGCACAAGCCATTTTTTTGATAATGTGACCATGGCTTTTGAAATTGGTCAAAATCGGTCCATTATTTGTGGTACCTCCCATAGGTCCCACTTCCCGAAATTGCTATATTGGCCACAAATATCAATATTTTTTCATGAAATTTAAAAGAAATGCTGCTTATGTCAACTAAAATCATTGTACCAAATTTCGTTGAAATCGGTCCACATTTGACCATAGCTCCCATACAAATTCTTCTTTAAAAAAGCACTAAATGAGACAAAATATCACTAAAACGCTCGTAAATCTAAAGATAATGGAAATTTTGAGTCTATTTGTTGCATACATAATTTTTGTAACAAGTGTAATTAATCTGCCAAATTTCGAGATAATCGGTCCACATTTGATCCTAGCTCTCATATAAGTCCAAATGACGGAAACAGGTTGAATATATAAGTTTTGAGAAAATGTTTGTATGATGGCAAAATTTAGCAAATATTTGTCTTTACACAGGAAAAATAACACCTTTGACCTTAGTGGTGAAGGGTATCGTATGGTCGGCTTGACCGACTATAGCGCTTTCTTACTTGTTTTTTTTAAATTGCAATTTTTTGTATTTTTTCAAAATTTATAAAAAATCAAAGATGATAAAAATAATATAAAAATGACACTTTTCAGAAATTTTGATAGTATGTTAAGGTCTGGCCGGTGGATAAAATAGGCCAGGTTGTTTTCGAAATCTCAAGTGGGCGTGCCCACTCTCGTATAAGTCAAATATTAAAACTGACCGACCCGATTTTTCTGAAATTTAGGTCTGTCCGATGGTTAAAATAGACTAGGTTTTTTTGAAATCTTAAGTGGGCGTAACCCCTCCCATATACATAAGTCAACTATTAAAAATGCCAAATATGGATGATAAGATAAAAGCGATTTAACCAAATTAATTAAAGTTTTAAATGTGGATATTTTCATACTATAGGATAGTTTTTGGCTTTTTGAATTTTTTAAAAATGAAAAAAGGAGGACCTGGGAATCGAAAAATGGGGATAAAGTTCCCTATTTCTGGACTGATGAAGACATTTTTTTTCTAAATGTTTTTTTTAGTCCAAGTTAGGATTTTACAGAAAGAAAAATTGACATTGCCCACTTTTACGCCCTCTTTTTTTGATTTATCTAAAATCGAAAAACACTTGCACGGATATTGGTAATATGATTGGTGTTTAATAATAGTTTGATATACAATTGTTTGAAGATTTCATGAAGGGTAACACAGCAATAAGTAAAAATCTTTTATTATCAACCCGGGCAACGCCGGGTCAAGCAGCTAGTACTTTATAAGAATAACAAAGTACACGAAAATACTTTTTTTGCATGATTTAATTTTTTATAGAACTCGAAAAAGTTTTAAATTATACTGACGTTTTTTATTTTGGCAATTTTTTTTTTTCTTAAACCGTGAAATGATAAGTTTTCGAAAAAAAACTAATCTGGGAGCACCAATTATTTATAATATTTTTTTGCTTATTTTTCAATGTGAATATATCGAGCTCTAACCGCCAAAAAGACTCAAGCGCCAAAAACTAAAATTTACAGGAGAAGCATTTTTTTTTATCTTTGGACTCTGTCTAAGGATTACGGTGAAATTTGGTTTGTAAACATTGCTACTTTTGAGCAATATATTGAATTTAATTGATTTTATATATCTCCAAGATAACGGGTATTTATGGCGCTAAAGTCTATCGGTCTTATGCCAAAAAAAATCTTAAATATTGCTTAAAAAACACTTTAGTTACCAAATACTTTAAGGCTAACAAACGATTGTTAAAAAATAGTATCCAAAAACAGTTCTTTAAGTAATGAATACGTCAAGTCAATTTAACATGTTAATGCTGGCATCATCGTCATTCTCTCTTGTCTCTTTATAGTTAAATATACAAAACAACGAATTAATTATTCATTGTTTCCTCCGGGTAGTCGAATTTCTAAATAATGTTTTGTATGTTTTTAATATAAAATAACATTTTTCTTCTTTTCTTCCTGTAAAATTATGTTTATGTTATAGTACCTGGTTGACCGAGCCTTGCTCGGAGCTTTATGATAAGCGTTTTGAGTCAAATTTTAAAGTTTTTATATATTTTATTTTATAAAGTTAATTTGAATTATTTTATTTATTTTGTCCGACCAACACATACCCAGTAAAACTTTTCATTACCAAATAATGAGTTAAACAGTTAAACTATTGAACACGAACTACTTACTCATTCGCTGTTTAAGTCATTACATTAACATGGGGATGTCATTGGAGGCAAGTACTTACCAATTGCAGAAATGTAATGACTTGGGTAAGCAATTTGAAAGCAACAACAACAACAGCAACAACTTTTTTGTTGTTGTTTTATTAAAAACATATATTTTTAAACGAAATACAAAATTTTTTTATGATCCCATGGGGGCTCGAACCCAGACCCTCCGACTGCTAGGCAGAGACTCTTCCACTGAGCTACTTTATATGTTGAAAACTTAGCAGCTTATAATTAATTTTATTTTTTATTTTTAGATCAAAAATCATGTGAAAATAACTTTGTTTTTCCCTGATTTTTTTTGCTTTGTTGTAATTTTTGAAAAAATATTTTTATACGATTTTTTGTTATTATTTTAAAACTTTTTTAAAATTATTTTAAAACTTAAACAATTTAAATCTTCTTTTTTGTATAAGTTTTTACATAAGATTGACTCTTACTTACTTAAATGTTACAACCTGTTAAGGTCAAAGTCCGAGCATATTTTGGAATTCCATGGATTTCGATCTTGTGCGAATATTCTCCAATTTTATAGGCCAAGCTTTGAAAAATGTTCCTCTACTTGATCTTTCTATCGAAATTTCGGACATCCTCCTCTAACATTAGGTAGTGGGACATTTCAATTCTAATTTTATCCTCTTCATTGTATTTTTTTTCAAGAGAGGGTTACTAGCCCGTAATCCTAACCCATTTTTATCGATCTTATGGGACAACTCTCGGAACATGTTAACTCACAATATTAAGCTAGCTCCCCGGGTGATACCATGAGGAGGTGTGTGTCCACAGTTGAGATGAAGGATGACCCAGATAAGTTGGGCTTACCAAGTTAAGACCAATTAGAATCGTGCTTGGTATTCAACATCCCCTACATAATCAAAATTGACTCATGATGGTATTTTTTCATTAACGTGAGTTAGTTTTACAAATTTTTTTTACAGAAGATAATATTTAAGTTCTTAAAATTCAAAAATTATTTAAAAAGACTCTTTTAATAAAAAAAAAAACTAAAAAAAATTTTTTGCCCTTGGTGGGATTTGAACCGGGGCTATTCAGTTTAAATTACCATCTTAATTACAAATAAGTACTTCTGTAATAACTTATTATTTATTCGGATGATATGTTGTAGTCGTTACAAGGTAACCAGTTATCAGAGTACTTGCCATTACCAAAGTTTTGCTGGGTAGTTTGCATAGTTTACAGTTTAACTCATTTTAATAATTTTGGAAATTGGTCATACCAACAGAAACCTCCGTCGACTCATGCGCAACAACTTTGCTAAAGATTATAGTCTGATCAAATGCACAGTATATGATTTATTTCATTTTAAGTAGTTTTCAGTGGCGCCACCTGAAGTTGTTCATACCAACTAAGAAACCTTTGTTTGCTTATGCGTAACAACTTTGCTTATGATTATAACATGATCAAATGCACAGTTTACGATTTAATTCACTTTGAGTAATTTTCTGTGGCGCCACCTGTCGGACGTTGCTCATTCCAATTCATAAACCTTCGTCGGCTTATCCGCAACAACTTAGCTGAAGATTGTAGCATGATCAAATGTACAGTTTACGATTTAATTAATTTTTAGTAATTTTCAGTTAAACCTTCTCCGGCTTATCCGCAACATCTTCGCTAAAGAGCATAACATGATCAAATGCACAGTTTACTATTCTATAAAGAACATACATACAGACAAACATTCATTTGTTTAAAAGGTATAACATTACTAATTTTTTCCCCTTTTAATCCCCTAATTTCAAAAAAGTTCCATATGCATATTTGGTACTTCTTTGGTACCAATTGAATTCGGTACATTTTATTAAAGCGCAGTTAACATAATGTTTCTATTCATATTACTTTTTGAGATGTTAAGTTATCATTTTATCCTTTTTTTACCCATTTTGGCCCCAAAATCAAAAAAGCACCAAATACGTGTTTAAAGTTTCTTTCACATCTATTGATTGCAGTACAAGGTTTCTTTCTATATTCCTTAGTTTAAAATATAAGGGTGGGTTAAAAAGGTACCAAAAAAACTATTTTCACCCTTTTTTACCCCTTATCGGACATAGTTTCAAAAAAGTACCAAACACCTGTCCGTTTATTTTCATAGCTGTTTAAAACGTAATTTAAATTTTGTTTCTATACCTATTACTTAAGGAGATATAGCGTTTTCGATTTTTTCCCCTTTTTACCCGTTTTTACCCTCTTAGAGGCAAAGGTTCCAAAAGTCCCATCTTCTTCGACCTATACATAAAAAAAGATACCCACTGTCCAAGTTTTATCAAAATCGTTAGAGCCGTTTTCGAGATAGTCATTCTATATATATATAAATACATACAATTATTGCTCGTTTAAGAATATAATAAGATAAAAGCATAAACTAAACGCATTTATAATACAGTAAAATAAGAAATAGACAAATTTTTACTAAGGGTTTAAACCGATTATTTAAAAATCGAGTACTTTTAACTCATGTTGAATATATATACATCACTATAATGTTTTTTTGTAAATTTCATTGACCGATGTCTGTTTTTTGTTGAAAACACGATTTTTTTGTTAAAAATTAGAATCTGTATTATCAATTTTTTTGAAAAGTTTGGTTTTAGTATGAAATATGTAAAATAGAGTATGAAATATCATGGAAATTAGATTTTATAAATTAACCACCACCTGAAACCTTTTATATGATAAAAAAAAAAATAGCAAATTACAAAAAATATGATAACGAAATTTAGCAAAAACATTATTTTTATTAGATAAGTCTGAAAACTTAAATATTTTCTTTAAAAGTTTTCACAAAATATTATTTGTCAAAACAGTAAAATATTTAACATAGCTTTAAATTATGTAGACAACTACTTTAAATTATTTGATGTTAACAAAAGATTAACATCGGTTTGTTAAGCTAACAATCGTTTTAGGATAATACTTTAATTAATTTTGCTTAACTTTAGTTTACCAATCGTTGTTAAATTTTTTTGCATAAGACCGTATGTGTTTTACATATTATGTATGCAGCTGGACACACTTAAATTAGCTTCCAACTCAAATGTCAAATTTAAACTTTGGCGAATTCCTACATACCTTAATTCTAAGAGGTTTCTTTGGTGATACGGTATAGGTCCTTGGATCGACCTGTTTCACTGGCTATTGGGGCTTCTTAAGCTAAATAATCAGCCCATTTCGGCTTATCTTTCCTTGCACTACACTTAACTTCTCGGTATTCTTGCTGGTATTTACGCTGCTTTTCTTGCTTGGGGGTTTTGGCATCATTTGTTTTCCCTTTGGCTCGTTTTCTTTCTTCAATTAACTGCCACTCTTTATTAGAAATCCATGGCTTGGTAGACTTTCGTTTATAACCAATTTCACTGACAGAAGTTTCAATAAAGGCAGATCTTACATCTTTCCAGTAAGTTTCGATATTCTGGTAGGCAGCGATATCCAGGGGATATTTTCTCAAAGCATAAGAGAACTTAGCAGCAACATCAGATGATTTCAGTCCCTTTATGTCAAGTCTTTTCCTGCTAGGGGTTGGTTAATGTGATACTGCTTTCAACTTCAGCCGAACTTTAGGTACAATCAAATGATGATCACTTACTACATAAGCATCCCTCTTATTTTTTACATCCAAGACCCCTCTGAAAATTCTGTTTTTTTTTAATTTAGGACCAGTACTCAGGGGATGACCCCTACTTATGCAATTCATTGTGTTGGAACTAGGAAAATAGGTTATGGGAGGGTGGATAGATGGAGTAGTGTTTATGGACATTTGATTTGAACTTTCCTATATTGCAACTGGCAGAAAAAATTTCTGCGAGAAGTAAATTCCACATACGAACTGTACGGCTAAAGAACGAATTCTCTCTGTAGTGTGTTGTTCTGTCTACTGGCCAATCGACTACGAAGGGATGAGCTCTAACAGATAGACGTGTATTGCGAAAAAAAAATCGAGTTTCGGGAACGAGTTCCCTGATTTCATTAGAGCACATTTCAAAGTAGTAACGATAGAACAGTGTGACACAACCCACATTGCGACGGTGTTCCAGTGAATCAATAGAGTTGGATACCATACTGTCACCAATAAGCACCTTCGCCCTCTCTTCTACTCGGTCGAGAAGCTCCAAAATAGACTTTGAAGAACCGGCTCATACATGAGAGTTGTATTCCATTTTCGGTCGGATATAGGTGGTGTAAATAGTAAGGAGATCAGATGAAGTAAAGTATCTCTTGCACCGTTTTAGAAAACCGAGACACTTGAATGCTTCTTTCGACACTTGAAAAATGTGTTTGGTCCACCGGATATCACTCTGAATTCTCATGCCCAGAACATCAAGAGTATCTGATTCCTAGATATTTTCACCACCCATTAATGCAGATGAAGTAAGAAGATCCGCCGTGCGTTTATAAGTGAGCATATAACATTGAGTTTTACGCGCATTAGAATCGACTGTATTCGCACGACCCCATTCTGAGATTGCTTCTAAATCGCTGTTTAATGATTCATTCATGTTTTGCCTCATGGTACCAATCTCTAAGGGGTTTGGCCTATGATTGAATGAATACGAATGGCAAATGTTACTATCATCTGCAAAAGAGTAGATAGGATTGGAAGTTTGACGTAGAAGGTCGTTTATAAAGATAAGAAACAGAGTAGGAGAAAGAACGGAGCCTTGCGGTACCCCTGAATTTAGTTTGAACTCGTTTAATGAGATCCCGTCTACAGCAACTCTTATAGTGCGATCTCTGAGAAAGCTCGATATAAATCAAGAGAAGTTATTGCTGACACTAAAAGCAATAAGTTTTTATAGAAGTGCTCCGTGGCACACTCTATCAAACGCCTTGGAAATATCCAGAGCCACAACTTTACTTTCGCCAAAAAGGTGTATTGAATGGCACCATTTTTCCGAAAGGAAGGCTAGCAGGTCTCCCGCAGAGCGTCCCTACGAAATCCATACTGGCGGTCACTTAGTAGGTTGTTAGATTCCAGATATTTAAAAAGATGGTGCAGAACAAATTGCTATTCGGCGGTAATTTTCAGGGTTGGTAGTCTCACCCTTTTTTGTGATTGGCGTTACATTAGAAACCTTCCAACACCGAGCAAATGTACCAGCATGGTACAAGGTGCTGAAAAGAAACTCTTTCTGCCCCGAGGAGCAGAAAGAATTTTAGTACGAAGACGCTGCTCGTACAGAGCTTTTTCACGTCTTAATACTTTGGCATATGTACGCCTTGCACGTTTGCGTTGCAAATCAGTAACTGGATTTTGATTATTACGCCAGTTTCCGAAAGCTTTCTCTCGGGATCTGACTACTTGTTTGCACGTCTGATTAAACCAAGTTTTTACCTTTGATTTAATCGAAATGTTTTTCACTGGGATAAACATTTTCATTCCCAGCTTAATAACATTAGAAACCATTTCCGCCGAGGCACTGACATTACTTATTGTAAAGTAGTCTATCTGGTACTCGGTTATATGATCGGGCCACACAAAAGCGCATTTATAAGGAAATATAGTTCCACCCAGCACAAAATTAAAATTATCACATTACTCCACCAGTCTTTCACAGTTTGTCAGTCATGCGATCCGTAACAAGCTATCCCATCACGCTCTCCCTGGTGGTATTATCACAGTAGTTGGAGCATATCATTGTATACAGGTTAAATTCCTGGCTCGTGTTCTGAATCTTGCGACAATTATTCTGTCTGTGTATGACTGCCATTCGATAAGATAATTTTTTGCCTCTTTTGATAAAAGGAATTCAACACCACTTGATCTAAGTTGGTCTGCTGCTCTGCCAGCAAGTGCGAGTGTTAAATGTTTACACCTAACTTGCCATCGTACTTCACTTAGATATTTTAGAAGCATATTATAGTTGAAGAACTCCTTTCGAATTTGAGCAAGCTTCGTTGACCCTAGCATACATTCCAAAAACCAATTCGTAATCCTACTTTCATTCCAATAGCCGTTAACTGGGTTTTGGGTTGGTATTTATATCTACACTAGCTTTATAACCCGCTACTTCGTTAGCGGCACCATTTGAATTGACAAAGTTACAAAATTTACCAAAATAACTTTTTCACTTATTTATCAATTCCGATATAAATTAAATTAAATACTTATTGGTTCTTAAGATACATATAGGACAAAATATGTACCTACCCTCTACATTTTAAAAAAAGTACTACACCCGCCTCCCTTATTTTTGTAGCTGACCCAATTTTGATTGCTAACCCAATTTAAATCTTGTTCTTGTCGCTTTTGATTTTGAATATTTTACAAAAGTTTCCTTTTTTACCCGTTGTTTACCCCTGATCAGCCAAATTAAAAAAAAAATCCGGAGACATGTCCTAATATTTTTATTGCTGATCATAACTCCATTTTTGTTAATTGAAAAAAATACCAAACACCTGTCACATATTTCTTCAATGTCAATAGAACAGTCCATAAATCATTGATTTATTTATTATTTTATTGACTTAAACAACATGCACAGTTTAAAAGGAAAAAACCTATCTTTAAATTTTTGACCCGTTTTTGTTATTTTCGATTGCGGTATAAATTTTGTTTCTATAATAATTGATTCAAAAATTATATATGGGTCAAAAAAGTACCAAAATTTAGTTTTTATCCTTTTTATTCCCTATATTTAGCTCATTTACGAAAAGTACCTACTAAAAACATGACTTTTTATTTTTCTATTCGATCTAAATCCAATTTAAATTTTTTTTCTGTCGATATTAGTATCAGAGATATAACTTTACTAATGTTTTTATTTTCTACCCTATTTTAACCCCAAAACTGTTTAATTTGCAAAAAGTACTGAAAAGTCCCTTAATTTTTAGGGCTGATCTTAGACCATTTTAGCGTTTGTTTCCATCCATTAGGTTTAGAAGATATAATGTTATCGATTTTTCCCTTTTTTACCCCTTTGATTGACACATCTCTAATTTATACTTCTGACTTCATTAGCTTAAATGAATATTTTCCCGTTTTCACCTTTTGGAACCCCATTTATCGTTAAAGTACCAAGCACATGTTTAATATTTTGTTAATACATATTGATTGTGGCATAAAGTGAGTCTTTATGTTTATAAGTTCAAAAGATACGTATGGGTTAAAAAAAAAGTACAAAAATATAGTTTTTACCCTTTTTGCCCTTATTAGTGCCATTTCCAAAAAAAGTACAGAACACATGTCCCTTTCATTTTCTAGCCGATTATATGATTTATTCATTTTCTAGCCTGTTTTAACCATAAGCGGCCAAATTAAAAAAAAAAAATACCGAACCCGTGTCCTTTAATTTTTAATGCTGATCATAGACCAATTTAATCTTTGTTTCTATCACTTTTGATTTATGAGATATTACGTTACCGATTTTCCCCCTTTTTACTCCAAAAATTAAAAAAAGGAATCAATCGCTTGTCTTATACTTCTGCAATGTGAATAGACCTGTCTGTAAATTATACTTCTGGCTTTATTTGTTTAAATAATATTCATAGTTTTTACTCTTTTGTGCCTCATTTATCGTTAAAGCGCGAAGCACCTTCTTAATTTTTGTTAGTCCTTATCAATTGTGATGTAAATAGAGTATTTATGTTTATTAGTTCAAGAGATACTTATAGGGTTAATAAAGTACCAAAATATAGTTTTTCCCCTTTTTCTCCCTTATTAGTTCCATTTCCAAAAAAGTACCAAACTCGTGTGCCCTTTTTTTGCAAGATGATCCAAATCCAATTTCAACTTTGTTTCTAACGATGTAAATTTCGGAGATATGATGTTACTAATTTATCCATTTTCTTTTTCAATTTTTTTCAATTTACTTTTTCAATATGAATCCACCCGTCTGTAAATTATAGTTCTGGCTTCATTAATTAAAAACGTACCCTTGAATATTTCCCAGTTTTTATCTTTTTTGCCTCAATTATAGTAAAAGTACCAAATACGTGTCTAATAATTCTTTGTTACTTATCAATTGTGACGTTTAATGTTTCTCTATGTTTGTTATTTCAAAAGATACGTATGGGTTCCAAAAAAGTACCAAAATATAGTTTTTGCCCTTTTTTACCCTTATTAGTACCATATTCAAAAAAGTACCAAATACGTTTCTAGTTTTTTTTCAGCCCATCCGAAGCAAATTTCAACTCTATTCCTATCGTTTTGAATTTCGGAGATATGACGTTACTAATATTTCCCATTTTTTCCCTGTTTTAACCCCAAAACGGCCGAATTAAAGAAAAAAGTACCGAATACATGTCCCTTAATTTAAAGTGCCGATTTCAGACCGATTTAGTTGTTGTTTCTATCACTTTTGGCTAAGAAGATATATTTTTACCGATTTTTACCCCCAAAGTACCAGACACTTATTTTACTTTTTTCAGTGTCAATTTACCAGCCAATAAATTATGCTTCTGGCTTCATTAGGCGAAAAGATATTCTTAGCTAAAAAGCAAAAAACCTACTCTTGAATATTTTCCTTTTTTTTACCCTTTCGTCCCACATTAATCGCAAAAGTACCAAATACGTGTTTAATAGTTTTTTAATGCCTATCAGATATAAATTATATTTCTATGTTTATTAGTTCAAAAGATATATATGGGTTAAAAAAGTACCAAAATATAGTTTTTACCATTTTTTATTCTTATTAGTACCATTTTTGAAATAGTAACAAATACGTGACCATTTATTTTTTTATCCGATTCAAATCCAATTTAAACTTCTTTGCATCGGTGTTAGTTTCGGAGATATGATGTTACTAATTTCTCCCTTTTCTACCCTGTTTTACCCTTTAAAAGGTCGAATTTCAAAAAAGTACCGAACACGTGTCCCTTAATTTTTAGTGCTGATCTCAGACTAATTTAGTTTTTGTTTCTATCACTTTTGATTTAGAAGACATATTTTTACCCCCAAAATTAAAAAAAGTACCAAAAATGTATTTTATTTTTTCTTTGTCAATCGACCAGTCAATAAATTATACTTCTGGCTTCATTAGCCTAAAAGATATCCATAGCTAAAAACAAAAAACCTACCCTTAAATATTTTCCCTTTTTTACCCTTTTGTACCCCATTAATCGCAAAAGTACCAAATACGTATTTAATTGTTTTTTAATATCTATCTGTTGCGATATAAATTATGTTTCTATGTTTATTAGTTCAAAAGATACATATTAGTTGAAAAAAGTACCAAAATATAGTTTTTACCCCTTTTTATCCTTATTAATGCCATTTCCAAAAAAGTACCAAGCACGTGTCTCCTTATTTTCCTAGCCGATTCAAATCCAATTTCAACTTTGTTTGCATCGATGTTGGTTTCGGAGATATGATGTTACTAATTTCTCCCTTTTCTACCCTGTTTTACCTTCTAAGAGGTTGAACTTAAAAAAAGTACCAAACATGTGTTCCTTAATTTTAAGTGCCAATCTCAGACCAATTTAGTTTTTGTTTCTATCACTTTTGGTTTAGAAGATATACTTTACCGATTTTTACCCCCAAAATTAAAAAAAAGTACCAAACACGTAGCTTATTTCTTTTCAATGTAAATCTACCAGTCAATAAATTATACTTCTAACTTCATTAGCCTAAAAGATATCCATGGCTAAAAAGCAAAAAACCTATCCTTGAACATATTCCCTTTTTTAGCCTTTTGTACCCCATTAATCGCAAAAGTGCCAAATACTTATTTAGTTCTTTTTTAATATCTATCGGTTGCGATATAAAATATGTTTCTATGTTTATTAGTTCAAAAGATACATATGGGTTAAAAAAAGTACCAAAATATAGTTTTTACCCTTTTTCATTCTTATTGGTGCCATTTTCAAAAAAGTACTAAACACGTGTCCCCTTATTTTTCTAGCCGATTTAAATCCAATTTCAACTTTGTTTCTATCTGTATTGGTTTCGGAGATATGATGTTACTGATTTCTCCCTTTTCTACCCTGTTTTACCTTCTAGGAGGTTGAATTTCATAAAAGTACCGAACACGTGTCCCTTGGTTTTAAGTGCCGATCTCAGACCAATTTAGGTTTTGTTTCTATCACTTTTGGTTTAGAAGATATACTTTACAGATTTTTACCCCCAAAATTAAAAAAAAGTACCAAACTCATAGTTTATTTTTTTCAATGTCCATCGACCAGTCAATAAATTATACTTCTGGCTCCATTAGCCTTAAAGATATCCATGGCTAAAAACCAAAAAACCTATCCTTGAATATTTTCCCTTTTTTTACCCTTTTGTACCCCATTAATCGCAAAAGTACCAAGTACGTATTTAGTTCTTTTTTAATATCTATCGGTTGCGATATAAAATGTGTTTCTATGTTTATTAGTTCAAAAGATACATATGGGTTAAAAAAAGTACCAAAATATAGTTTTTACCCTTTTTTATCCTTATTAGTGCCATTTTCAAAAAAGTACCAAACATGTGTCCCCTTATTTTTGTAGGCGATTCAAATCCAATTTCAACTTTGTTTCTGTCTATGTTGGTTTCGGAGATATGATGTTACTAATTTCTCCCTTTTCTACCCTGTTTTGCCCGCTAGGCGGCCGATTTTCAAAAAAGTACCGAACACGTGTCCCTTAATTTTTAGTGCTAATCTCAAGCCAATTTAATTTTCGCTTCTATCGCTGTTGGTTAAGGAGATATAATGTTACCGATTTTTCCCTTTTTTACCCTTTTAATTGAAAAAAGTACCAAACACGTATTTAATATTTTGTACTGGGCAATCGACCTCCCTATAAATTTTATTGGTAGCTTTATTGGTTCAAGTCAAATACAAAGAAAAAGAAAAATGGACCTACCCTAAATTTTTTTCCCCGCTTTTCCCCCTTTTTGAACCCTGAATCAAAAAAGTACCAAACACGTGTCTAATATTTTTTTCTTGTTTACCGGCTCCGTTTTGAATTTTGTTACTCTGTTGATTGGTTCAAAAGATACACATGGGTTTAAAAAAGTACCAACATTTTATTTTTACCCTTTTTACCCCCTATTTGTCCCATCTGCTAAAAAGTACCAAACACGTGTCTACTTATTTTTGCAGCTGATCCCAACGCAATTTCAATTTTGGGCCTATGACGTTTACTTCCGGAGATACAGCATTACTAATTTTTCCCTTTTTTACCCCTTTTTACCCCCTTAGAGGCCGAATTTCAAAAAATCCCGTCTTAGTGGATCTATGCTTTGAAAAAGGTACCCGCTGTCAAAATTTCAGCTCTCTAGCTTTAGCCGTTTGGGCTGTGCGATGATGAGTCAGTCAATCAGTCAGTCAGTCAGTCAGTCACGTTAGAGTTTTATATATATAGACTAGCTTTATAACCCGCTACTTCGTTAGCGACACCATTTGAATTGACAAAGTTACCAAATTTACCAAAATAACTTTTTCACTTATTTATCAATTCCGATATAAATTAAATTAAATACTTATTGGTTCTTAAGATACATATAGGACAAAATAAGTACCTACCCTCTACATTTTCAAAAAAGTACTACACACGCCTCCCTTATTTTTGTTCTTGTTCTTGTCGCTTTTGATTTTGAATATTTTACAAAAGTTTCCTTTTTTTACCTGTTGTTTACCCCTGATCAGCCAAATTAAAAAAAAAATCCGGATACATGTCCTAATATTTTTATTGCTGATCTTAACTCCATTTTTGTTAGTTGAAAAAAATACCAAACACCTGTCACAATGTCAATAGAACAGTCCATAAATCATTGATTTATTTATTATTTTATTGACTTAAACAACATGCACAGTTTAAAAGGAAAAAACCTATCTTTAAATTTTTGACCCGTTTTTGTTATTTTCGATTGCGGTATAAATTTTGTTTCTATAATAATTGATTCAAAAATTATATATGGGTCAAAAAAGTACCAAAATTTAGTTTTTATCCTTTTTATTCCTTATTTTTAGCTCATTTACGAAAAGTACCTACTAAAAACATGACTTTTTATTTTTCTATTCGATCTAAATCCAATTTAAATTTTTTTTCTGTCGATATTAGTATCAGAGATATAACTTTACTAATGTTTTTATTTTCTACCCTATTTTAACCCCAAAACTGTTTAATTTGCAAAAAGTACTGAAAAGTCCCTTAATTTTTAGGGCTGATCTTAGACCATTTTAGTGTTTGTTTCCATCCATTAGGTTTAGAAGATATAATGTCATCGATTTTTCCCTTTTTTACCCCTTTGATTGACACATCTCTAATTTATACTTCTGACTTCATTAGCTTAAATGAATATTTTCCCGTTTTCACCTCTTTGAACCCCATTTATCGTAAAAGTACCAAGCACATGTTTAATATTTTGTTAATACTTATTGATTGTGGCATAAAGTGAGTCTTTATGTTTATAAGTTCAAAAGATACGCATGGGTTAAAAAAAAGTACAAAAATATAGTTTTTACCCTTTTTGCCCTTATTAGTGCCATTTCCAAAAAAAGTACAGAACACATGTCCCTTTCATTTTCAAGCCGATTATATGATTTATTCATTTTCTAGCCTGTTTTAACCATAAGCGGCCAAATTAAAAAAAAATACCGAACCCGTGTCCTTTAATTTTTAATGCTGATCATAGACCAATTTAATCTTTGTTTCTATCACTTTTGATTTATGAGATATTACGTTACCGATTTTCCCCCTTTTTACTCCAAAAATTAAAAAAAGGAATCACACGCGTGTCTTATACTTCTGCAATGTGAATAGACCTGTCTGTAAATTATACTTCTGGCTTTATTTGTTTAAATGATATTCATAATTTTTACTCTTTTGTGCCTCATTTATCGTAAAAGCGCGAAGTACCTTAATTTTTGTTAGCCCTTATCAATTGTGATGTAAATAGAGTATTTATGTTTATTAGTTCAAGAGATACTTATAGGGTTAATAAAGTACCAAAATATAGTTTTTTCCCTTTTTCTCCCTTATTAGTTCCATTTCCAAAAAAGTACCAAACTCGTGTCCCCTTTTTTTGCAAGATGATCCAAATCCAATTTCAACTTTGTTTCTAACGATGTAAATTTCGGAGATATGATGTTACTAATTAATCCATTTTCTTTTTCAATTTTTTTCAATTTACTTTTTCAATATGAATCCACCCGTCTGTAAATTATAGTTCTGGCTTCATTAAATAAAAACCTACCCTTGAATATTTCCCAGTTTTTATCTTTTTTACCTCAATTATCGTAAAAGTACCAAATACGTGTCTAATAATTCTTTGTTACTTATCAATTGTGACGTTTACTGTTTCTCTATGTTTGTTATTTCAAAAGATACGTATGGGTTCAAAAAAAGTACCAAAATATAGTTTTTGCCCTTTTTTACCCTTATTAGTACCATATTCAAAAAAGTACCAAATACTTTTCTCGTTTTTTTTTCAGCCTATCCGAAGCAAATTTCAACTCTATTCCTATCGTTTTGAATTTCGGAGATATGACGTTACTAATATTTCCCATTTTTTCCCTGTTTTAACCCCAAAACGGCCGAATTAAAGAAAAAAGTACCGAATACATGTCCCTTAATTTAAAGTGCCGATTTTAGACCGATTTAGTTGTTGTTTCTATCACTTTTGGCTAAGAAGATATATTTTTACCGATTTTTACCCCCAAAATTAAAAAAGTACCAGACACTTATTTTACTTTTTTCAGTGTCAAATTACCAGCCAATAAATTATGCTTCTGGCTTCATTAGCCGAAAAGATATTCTTAGCTAAAAAGCAAAAAACCTACTCTTGAATATTTTCCCTTTTTTTTACCCTTTCGTCCCACATTAATCGCAAAAGTACCAAATACGTGTTTAATAGTTTTTTAATGCCTATCAGTTGCGATATAAATTATGTTTCTATGTTTATTAGTTCAAAAGATATATATGGGTTAAAAAAGTACCAAAATACAGTTTTTACCCTTTTTTATTCTTATTAGTACCATTTTTGAAATAGTACCAAATACGTGACCATTTATTTTTTTATCCGATTCAAATCCAATTTAAACTTCGTTTGCATCGGTGTTAGTTTCGGAGATATTATTTTACTAATTTCTCCCTTTTCTACCCTGTTTTACCCTTTAAAAGGTCGAATTTCAAAAAAGTACCGAACACGTGTCCCTTAATCTTTAGTGCTGATCTCAGACTAATTTAGTTTTTGTTTCTATCACTTTTGATTTAGAAGATATATTTTTACCCCCAAAATTAAAAAAAAAAGTACCAAAAATGTATTTTATTTTTTCTTTGTCAATCGACCAGTCAATAAATTATACTTCTGGCTTCATTAGCCTAAAAGATATCCATAGGTAAAAACAAAAAACCTACCCTTAAATATTTTCCCTTTTTTACCCTTTTGTACCCCATTAATCGCAAAAGTACCAAATACGTATTTAATTGTTTTTTAATGTCTATCTGTTGCGATATAAATTATGTTTCTATGTTTATTAGTTCAAAAGATACATATTAGTTGAAAAAAGTACCAAAATATAGTTTTTACCCTTTTTTATCCTTATTAGTGCCATTCCCAAAAAAGTACCAAGCACGTGTCTCCTTATTTTCCTAGCCGATTCAAATCCAATTTCAACTTTGTTTGCATCGATGTTGGTTTCGGAGATATGATGTTACTAATTTCTCCCTTTTCTGCCCTGTTTTACCTTCTAAGAGGTTGAATTTAAAAAAAGTACCGAATATGTCTTCCTTAATTTTAAGTGCCAATCTCAGACCAATTTAGTTTTTGTTTCTATCACTTTTGGTTTAGAAGATATACTTTACCGATTTTTACGCCCAAAATTAAAAAAAAAAGTACCAAACACGTAGCTTATTTTTTTCAATGTAAATCTACCAGTCAATAGATAATACTTCTAACTTCATTAGCCTAAAAGATATCCATGGCTAAAAAGCAAAAAACCTATCCTTGAATATTTTCCCTTTTTTTACCCTTTTGTACCCCATTAATCGCAAAAGTACCAAATACTTATTTAGTTCTTTTTTAATATCTATCGGTTGCGATATAAAATATGTTTCTATGTTTATTAGTTCAAAAGATACATATGGGTTAAAAAAAGTACCAAAATATAGTTTTTACCCTTTTTCATTCTTATTGGTGCCATTTTCAAAAAAGTACCAAACACGTGTCCCCTTATTTTTCTAGCCGATTTAAATCCAATTTTAACTTTGTTTCTATCTGTATTGGTTTCGGAGATATGATGTTACTGATTTCTCCGTTTTCTACCCTGTTTTACCTTCTAGGAGGTTGAATTTAATAAAAGTACCGAACACGTGTCCCTTGGTTTTAAGTGCCGATCTCAGACCAATTTAGCTTTTGTTTCTATCACTTTTGGTTTAGAAAATATACTTTACAGATTTTTACCCCCAAAATTAAAAAAAAGTACCAAACTCATAGTTTATTTTTTTCAATGTCCATCGACCAGTCAATAAATTATACTTCTGGCTCCATTAGCCTTAAAGATATCCATGGCTAAAAACCAAAAAACCTATCCTTGAATATTTTCCCTTTTTTTACCCTTTTGTACCCCATTAATCGCAAAAGTACCAAGTACGTATTTAGTTCTTTTTTAATATCTATCGGTTGCGATATAAAATGTGTTTCTATGTTTATTAGTTCAAAAGATACATATGGGTTAAAAAAAGTACCAAAATATAGTTTTTACCCTTTTTTATCCTTGTTAGTGCCATTTTCAAAAAAGTACCAAACACGTGTCCCCTTATTTTTGTAGGCGATTCAAATCCAATTTCAACTTTGTTTCTGTCTATGTTGGTTTCGGAGATATGATGTTACTAATTTCTCCCTTTTCTACCCTGTTTTGCCCGCTAGGCGGCCGATTTTCAAAAAAGTACCGAACACGTGTCCCTTAATTTTTAGTGCTAATCTCAAGCCAATTTAATTTTCGCTTCTATCGCTGTTGGTTAAATAGATATAATGTTACCGATTTTTCCCTTTTGTACCCTTTTAATTGAAAAAAGTACCAAACACGTATTTAATATTTTGTACTGGGCAATCGACCTCCCTATAAATTTTATTGGTAGCTTTATTGGTTCAAGTCAAATACAAAGAAAACGAAAAATGGACCTACCCTAAATTTTTTTCCCCGCTTTTCCCCCTTTTTGAACCCTAAATCAAAAAAGTACCAAACACGTGTCTAATATTTTTTTCTTGTTTACCGGCTCCGTTTTGAATTTTGTTACTCTGTTGATTGGTTCAAAAGATACACATGGGTTTAAAAAAGTACCAACATTTCATTTTTACCCTTTTTACCCCCTATTTGTCCCATCTGCTAAAAAGTACCAAACACGTGTCTACTTATTTTTGCAGCTGATCCCAACGCAATTTCAATTTGGGGCCTATGACGTTTACTTCCGGAGATACAGCATTACTAATTTTTCCCTTTTTTACCCCTTTTTACCCCCTTAGAGGCCGAATTTCCAAAAATCCCGTCTTAGTGGATCTATACTTTGAAAAAGGTACCCGCTGTCAAAATTTCAGCTCTCTAGCTTTAGCCGTTTGGGCTGTGCGATGATGAGTCAGTCAGTCAGTCAGTCAGTCAGTCAGTCACGTTAGAGTTTTATATATATAGATTATTTACATTTGTATTGGTTTCAGTAATCATGTAGCTTTCAGAGAGAATAGGTGATTGGTCTATTGATGGTCATAGTAATCTAAATTATTTCCTTAAGAAAATACGATTATATAATCACGATAACTGTAGATGGTGCAACGAAGATGAGGAGGATACTTTTCACTGTCTCTGTCAATGTGTCGCACTATCGATTTAAATGTTTTGATTCTTATTTTTTTTTCAGAACCTAACAGACATTTGTTTTAGCAATGGGACCATTTAAATTGAAATTGTTTTAATATTTTGGGAACCTCCCGAAATAAAGATTTTGGATACCGAAGTAGACAAAACGTTTGTGTTATCCTGTTGAAATGTAAGTTCTTATTTAGCCCCAATTATCAATTTTAAAAGTCTAAATTAAAAACGTGTCGAGGCAAAATGTTAACTATCAGCCAATTTCCCCCCAAAACACTTAAGTGGAGCCAATTAATAATTTTTAAACGTCAAATTCGGTAAAAAATTTTGTCATCATTTTAATGGACATCTCGCCCACGAACTCAAAGACTATAAATAAAAAAATGAAACTCCCTCCCGAAATCTTGTGTGGCTGAATGTATTACATCAACTAAATTTGTAAAATGCTAAAATGAAATATCTAAAATAATCGTATGATTAAAAAAACTCCCTGTACTTGTAAGTTTTGATCATAATTTTTAAATAAAATTGAAAAATCCCCTTTAGATATGAAAATGATCCGGTTGATTTATGTCTTATTAAATATTTAACATTGGCGCCCTCTAGGTAGAGAGTTGAAAACACTTGTCATCTAAAATATTTCATGTTTCTGCTTATTTTTTTTCACAAAATATCTTCTTATATTCGTAATTTTTTTTTGCCCATTTTTCGTATGTGTTAAACATGATGTTATTGTGGTGCGTGTCATAAACATGAGATACGACTTTTTTCTTTGGAACCCCATGATACTTATGGCTGGGAATAAAATTAAGGGAACTCTATATAGGTTTATAAAATTATAAAATGGACGGACGTTTTGGTTAATGAGTGTGTGCACAGAAATTTTTAAAAATCTATTCACAAACTGGAGTTATGAGATGAGAATGTTGGAACTATACATTTTTATATTTTTAATAGTGTTAATTTTATGGTACAACTTCTTCTATTGCTCTAATAAATACAATTTTTTTTAAATTTTCTCTTTAAATTTAATTGCCACAATTTTGCTTTTTTGTTTGTTAAGGATTTTTTTAGCTGTTGCAAAAAATAATCGTTGTCGTTCATTGCGTGTCAACTAAACATCAGACCATGTAAAGTGTTGTTTGTCTTAAATAGTTTCCTCATTTAATTTGGAATGAGTGATGTGTGGGCAGGGAATTAAAGGAATTAATTCGTTATTGGTTGAAAAGTTTAAAGGTGATATGTTTGTTCTGTCTGTTCAATTACTAATAAGTATCAATGGATATTACGCAGAATTTAAGCACAACTTTTTTGAATCTTTCTGATAATCTTGGAACTCCATGACAACTAAAGACATGATATTATTAGCTGATTTATAGGACCTATTCGATAAAATGCAGTGTTACTAATAATTTGACCATTGTGCCAGTTCCCTACCACAAGATGATAGCATATGAGAACATTCGCACCAAAACGTAACAATTCCATTTTTGAAAAATCTAGTCAATGATGCCATTTTACTATACTTACTGGCCTCTTAGGTTAGGTTAGGCAGGATGCAGTCCTTATGGTCCGCGTCACTTGGGTCCAATAAAAGAGGTCCCTTTGTAATTCCTGGATGGGAAAGAAAAGAAAATTTCTAAACTACCAATAAATTAGAGGCTCAAAGCTAGAGCCATCCAGTAGCACAAATAAAAGAGCTTATTTTACGAATGTTTGTGTTCGAGATCTCTGATAAATCATGCAAAAAAGGGTATCCCAGATGGAGTGTCCTAATATCAGCAAGGGCTGGGCAGTGGTAGAGGAAATGTGTGATAGTTTCTCCCTCCTCCACGTTTTGACAGCTTCTGCAGTAGTCATTGCTTTGAAGATTAAGTCTCCTAGCATGTAAACCTATTAATCAGTGTCCTGTGAGTACTGAGATGAGGGTGCGAAGTATATGGCGCGGAAAGCTGACCAAGATTGTAGAACGCTTACAATCGTAAGTTGGCCATGTAAGTCTGGAGATCGATGTATGTATATATATATATATATATATATATATATATATATATATATATATATAATTCCCCGACAACATTCCAATTGGAACAAGGGGTACTTCTCTCAGACAATGAGCTGCATCCGATTATATTTTTAGACTCATTGAAAGGGACCTACGTTTTAACGCCGACTCCGAACGGCAAATGCATTAGTTAGAGAAGTTTTACATAGCCTTATACTCAATAACCAGTGGCTAGCTGAGTTATGAGGTGAACCGCCGCTTTTTTGAAAATTATTTTTTTTTTTCAAGTGGGTCTGGCAGGGATTGAACTTGGGACCTCTGGTATGCTAGGCGGATGACTAACCTGCTATACCACGGCGGATCGATGTATGTAACGCATATAAATATTTGCCTTAGACCCACTTTTAGTATACCAATAGGCTTAGAATCACTTTCTGAGTCGATTTAGCGATGTCCGTACGTCCGTCCGTCTGGCTGGACCCCCATGTAAACCTTGTAATCAAACTACAGCTGCGCAATTCTGTAGATAATTTTATGAAATTTGGAACAGATAATTTTTTTGATAATGGGACCATGGCTATTGAAATTCGTTAAATTATTTATGGTACCTCCCATAGGTTCCACTTCCCAGAATTGATATATTGGCCACAAATATCAATATTTTTTCATGAAATTTGAAACAAACATTGCTTATGTAAGCCAAAATCACTATTTCGTTGAAATCGGTCCACATTTGACCATAGCTCCCATACAAACATTCTATCAAAACGCACTAAATTAGACAAAAATCACTACAACGCTCGTAAATCTAAAGATAATGAGAATTTTATATTTATTTTTTGCATATATAATTTTTGTAACAACTGTAATCAACTTGCCAAATTTCGAGATAATCGGTCCTCATTTAACCATAACTCTTATATAAGTCCAAATGACGGAAACAGTTTAAATAAATAAGTTTTGAGAAAATGTTTGTATGATGGCAAAATTCAGCAAATATTTGTCTTTAAACAGATAAAAAACACCTTTGTCCTTAGTGGTAAAGGGTATCGTATGGTCGGGCTTGACCGACTATAGTACTTTCTTACTTGTTTTTTTTTTTATTTATTTTTTTAAGTGGGTCTGGCCGGGGATCGAACTTCGGACATCTTGTGTGCTAGGCGGATGACTAACCTGTTATATCACGGCGGTTCTACGTAACGTAAAAACCAACTGTGCATTTTTTTTTCAAAATTGCTAAGGGAAACATGTGCCGCATCCGCCCACAAAGTGTTAAACTTTTATGTGTGGAGAAAATGGAGTTTTGCCCAAATTTTAACCACTTAGAATAAGTTTATTTAACGGAATGTAAAAGAGAACTAAATTAGCTTCATTTTAAGTCATTAATATTACAAATCCATGACGAAATTTCGAAGTTATTGAAATTTTCCCCCGAAAATTCGGAATATACAGTAGGGTGGGTTGTTTTTTGACTTTTATCTCTGATCAAATTATGTCAATCGGAAGTGTGCAAAATATTATAGATTTATTTTTAGGATACGAGCCCGCGCAACGGGCCCAAAGTTTTTGGGCCCTTTTATATGGGAAAATTAGAGTATTTGCAGTTTTTGCTACATTTCGTCCATTTAAGATTTATTTGTAAAAAAAGACTATCGAATCTAAAAATGAAGTTATGCAGCTTTCCTTGAGGTCATAAAAATTTGAAATCCAATAAACAACTTTGAAGTTATTGCAATTTCGCCTCTAAAACTCGTGCCCTTGATAAGACGCCCAAGGATAAACAGCAAAAAAATGACTTGGCACAAAAACTGGCAAAGTAAGAAATGATTTGTCATTGTAAGACTTGTAAGTACATAATATTATAGTTTAATTTTGTTAAAATATAAAAATATTTACTTAGCTTTTTTCATATTCGAAAATGGGTCATTTTTCTCAGGTGGCTTTTGAAACTCATTTTTTAATTTTTCGAAAATTTTGTTAAACAAATATTCCAAATTTGAATTTCTCTCATCGGTGTGTTCAAAATGATAAAAAATACAATTAAATTCAAAAAAATTGAGGTCGAGATCTTTAACCATTTACCCGTACCTTGTATTCAAATTCGTCGAATTTCGCAAAAAAGTAATTTTTGGTCATAATTTGAGTAAATGCTTCATAAATCGTATTTATGTTTAATTTTAATGTGTTTATATAGAATAAAATAAAAAAAAATAAACAGGTTTTTCTTCTTAAAACTTTTGGGTCAAAGTTGAAAAATTTTTTGTATTTTTTTATTTTTTAAATACTTAATATTATTAATTTATTATTAATTATTTTAATTTCAATAAATATACTTAAAAGTAATTATTTTACAGTAAGATTAAGTTTGTTTTATTAAAAAAAAAAATATTTTAACCCTTAATAGACATGGGGCAAAAATGACCCAAACTTTTATTTGGCACTTTGTTCAACAAATTTTGATTAAAAGGTATGTTAGTTATTATTTGACACCAAATTTTTGTTCACCAAGATATCTTGGTGAAGATAACCTTCCCTCGACGTATGTCAGGAGGAGTAACCCTAATTCTAAACAGATCAAAAACCCCGCATTGTATCTAAGCTACAAGTTAGAACAAATGCGAATTATATTGTTTTTTTGCAAAATATCAAAATAAATATATTCTATACAACCGAATGTGTGATCATCTCGTGTGGAGGTAATTTGAACTGGCCTCTGAGATAGACTTCTAACAGAGTTCTTCTTCTTATAGGGAATAAGGAATTATTCGCAGGTGTATGCGAAAAAAAGGGGTTTTAAAAGTCAACATGGGCCAATGTCATATTCCATGCGTAAAATAATATCTTTAAATGTCTGCCTTTTGAAGTCAGTCGGTCAATGCGCTAAAAGTTGTGAGTGTTATGTTAAGAAACTGAGAATGCAAGAACTAACCGATGTCTCTTCTTCAGCCTTGATTTTTTTGCTGTAGCAACATTTTTTTTGCAATGTTTGTTTTGTTCTACACCACCATTGATAAAGTGAGGGATTTCTAGCGATCAGACATACTGGTCCAAAATTACCCTTAAATGTACCGATCGACAAAGAGTAACATTTAGAGATTTTTCAATATATGATGTATATTAAAATTGCATATCACAAAAATATTTTTTTATTATAAATTTCAGAAAAAAAATAGTAACCATTTATTAACAATCGATTAACATTTCACCATATTTTTTTTAAGGTCCACTTCCTAAATTAGTGTTATTGACCAACTCAGTTTTCTTATTTATGCAGTGAAGCATGACGACTGGTCGCTTTCAACCGACAATTATACATTCTTACTTGTTCTGATATGATTTAGAGCTTGTTAGCGCACCTTGACAAGTGTCCATTTGAATACTCATTGGCCTCAGACAACATAAATGTGTCCCATTTATGCCTGTTCGTTCATACATACAATACAGGAAGAATCCAACAGTAACATTTTAAATGTTGCTGGTTTAAACACCAGCAACATTTAAAATGTTACTGTTGGATTGTAGACTTATTTCGATTTTTTATACCCTTCACCACCAAAGGTGGAAAGGGTATTATAAGTTTGTGCTGATGTATGTAACGCATAGAAATATTGTCTTAGACCCATCTTTTAGTATACCAATAGGCTTAGAATCACTTTCTGACTGGATTTAGCGATGTTCGTCCGTGTGGCTGGCTGGACCCCCATGTAAACCTTGTAATCAAACTACAGGTCGCAATTCTTAAGACAATTTGATGAAATTTGGCACAGATCATTTTTTTGATAATGGGACCATGGCTATTCGGCAAAATCGGTCTATTATTTATGATACCTTCCATAGGCCCCACTTCCCGGAATTGATATATTGACCACAAAAATCAGTATTTTTTCATGAAATTTTAAACGAATACTGCTTATGTAAACTTAAACCACTGTACCAAATTTCATACCAAATCGGTCCACATTTGACCATAGCTCCCATACAAACTTTTTTCTTAAAACGCACTAAATGAGACAAAATTCACTAAAACGCTCCAAAATCCGAAGACAATGAGAATTTTAAGTTTATTTTTTGCATACATAATTTTTGTAATAACTGTAATAAATTTACCAAATTTCGAGATAATCGGTTCACATTTGCTCTCATATAAGTCCAAATAAGTCATATAAGTCCAAATGACGGAAACAGCTTAAATATAATATTAATATTAAGTTTTGAAAAAATGTTTGTATGATTGCAAAATTTAGCAAATATTTGTCTTTATACAGGAAAAAGAACACCTTTGGCCTTAGTGGTGAAGGGAAAAATTTAGCAAATATTTGTCTTTATACAGGAAAAAGAACACCTTTGGCCTTAGTGGTGAAGGGCATCGTATGGTCGGATGATGTATGATTGCAAAATTTAGCAAATATTTGTCTTTATACAGGAAAAAGAACACCTTTGGCCTTAGTGGTGAAGGGTATCGTATGGTCGGGCTTGACCGACTATAGCACTTTCTTACTTGTTTTTCTTATATTCATATTAAAAAAAAAGTCATTCAAAAATACTTTAGACATTGAAAGGATCTTGTAGCTTGACAGTCAATCTTAAAATGTATCCCATCTTTTAAAGATTTGACAATGTAACTATAAATATAAATATGGCAAGTATTAGAAAACTCAGATGATGATTTTGATGTTACTTTGTATGATTAACATTGATCCACTTGTAGTTTATATATTTTGTTAAAATCTTTCTTGTTAATAAGACATTTTTCTTTTGCTGATGTCTCGTACTGATGGGAGTTTGATGTTGATGATCTGATATTTAACGGGGGCTATCAAGTGTTAACATTATTTTGATCTTGCGTTAAGTTAAATTGTAAATTTTGTATATTTAGTAGCAATTAAATGAATTAATTTTCTATTAATAATTTCTTGGCACGAATCTATTAAAATGGTTTTTTTAACTGGTTTAAATTTGATAGAAATATTTTTTTATATTAACAACTAATGGATCTTGTGAGATGTTAAAATGTATGTTGGAGTTCTTCAAGGCTTAAGGAAGCAATAGATTTACTGAAAAAAAATTCCAGACTTCAGTGGAAATAAGTTCCTGAATCATAAATACAATATGAGTAAATCTCTATAATATATGTCTCAACAGTTTAGTGTCATTCTTCTCTAATCTATACCAGACCAGTAAGCAAGGGACTGCCTTGCAAACTGCGGATGAACTGGAATTAGAGCTGCAACTCTCGATTGTTTAAGTAGAACTATCGGTACTATCGGATCTTCTTAAGTGTTGCTTTCGGCAAAATAAAACAAATGTAATAGTGGTATGAAATCCATTACTACCCTATTTGCCAGCGGTTTAAAAACCGCATAAAATAATTTGCAAAAAACATGACGATAGCTGCATTAAATCGAATAAGCATTTACTATTAAAATATTTAGATGTTACTATCGATATGTTATAAAAATAAAACTATTCATACTAAAGATGGTAATATTGATTGTTTTGCAGCTCTAACCAGAATCTGTTGGCATACCAGTAGCTAACCTGTCTTGCAGTTGTGCCTTTAGCTTCAGACCACCTACTCAAAATCGCTAGACTGGATCGACTTAAAGAATTTAACTTCTCTAAACAAAGTACGTACATAAACCAGAAAAAAACAAACTGGATGGCTTCAGGGAATTTACCGAACGCCACTTCAGTGATCTTTAACTACCCTCTAACATGCACAAAGTCGGGAGGAAGTTTCGCATAACCATCAACACAGCAGCCACTAGATTTATCTGACGATCCTAGGATTGTCCAGCTGATTCATGATATCTGCGGATTGGAAGGCGAAGACAAGAACAGTTGGCTTGATTACATAAACAATTGTAAACTTAGCACAAGAATTGGTTGTGAACCACAGTTCGATCTTTCTCTAAAAACAGGAAATAAAGATAATTGGGTCGTGATAAAGTGATTTTAGCCGATTGTTTATAGACCACCCCGAAAACGAAAATTAGTATTGTTCTCAACCTACATGATCTACTTGGTTGGGTGTCGCAAGGCCATAGGACATAAAGCCATATGGTGTTAAGTCCCAACCCATTGGGACATAAGGCCATATTGCATTAAGTCTCATTATAGTAGGACTTAACACCATACATTTTTTTTTCGAAAATGAGACATAAAGCCACATAAAGTTAAGTATTAAAATCTGGCTTCCCATACTAAAGTTTTTTTGCTTGGCGGCCTGCGGCCGCGCTTTTGGGTTTTTTCCTCCAGTGGGACGCGGCAGGTGGCTTCGCTGAATAAAGTTTTCCTGCGTGGCGGCCTGCGGCCGCGCTTTTGTGTTTTTTCCTCCAGTGGGACGCGGCAGGTGGCTTCGCTGAATAAAGTTTGCGTGGCGGCCTGCGGCCGCGCTTAGGGGTTTTTTCCTCCAGTAGGACGCGGCAGGTGGCTTCGCTGAATAAAGTTTTCCTGCGTGCATCAGAAGAATAAAAAAACGTTTTCCAATAATAGGTAAGGATTTTTTCTTTCACAAAATGTTTGAAGATGTAATTCCTGAAGCCTAGAAATTTTGGATTTTTTTAAATCATCTAATGGGACATATAGCCATAATGGCTTTATGTCCCATTTCACTAAAATTGATATGAGTCTTAAGGCCATATCATAATTATGGCTTTATGTCCGTTTGGATTAAGACATAAAGCCATTATGGCTTTATGTCTTATGGCCTTGCGACACCCCATCGATCTACTTGTTTCAAAAAACACCACAACTTTTTACTACCTCTGAAGTTTAAGAGACCATGCGCACAGAAAAAGCCTTCTAAGACAATTTGCCTCGGCGGAATATCCATGCTGATGTAAAATATTCTAGGCAAGTGGGGAGACGAGTTCTTGACAGGTGTGCTCAAATTGTTGATGAGGGGCCTCATTATACCAGATGTCTAAAAATGGAAAGAGAGATCTGAGGGGTACAGACTGATATATCTCTTGTCACCAGTCGCGAAAACACTCCCATAGCTGACCAACCAACTACTAGCATATCATCACCACTATGGATTTCGCAAAATATACAGCACCACCACATCATTAACCGCCATTACCACTCAAATCGCATAAGGCTTAAACCATCAGAGGCCTTGTAAAGGAACGGTTCTACTTGAGATTGGCCTGTCAATGATGACTGGTATTGAATGACAATGCCAGCAAATTGAAAGAGGTAGATTGTAAACTACTTATCTATATGGCCGTGAATCATTCGTAGATTTGGTGGGACAAGCTTCGTACAGTTAAACAAGGTGTTAATCAGGGTGGTCGTAATGTGAATAATATACTTATGAGGTAAAGTGAATTGTTATCTCAGTAAAATTAACAATTTATTCACTGGACGTTACCTGCGGGGTTACTCCGTATTTCGATTCGAAAGTAAAACTGTTCTGTACGGAGTAACCCCCCTGAACGTAGAACCTTCAAATCCTCAGCGACCCTATTTACCACAAAAGTAAGACTGCGATTGGTGTCGAGGTCAATGGTGTACCAATTCCGACCGTGAACAGCCCGAAAATCCAAGAAGCCATACTCGATAGCCTCTTTACTTCGTTAACATATGCCACAACTATTTCGCATAAATTCCAATGAAGAAACATGGTCCTTAAAGTTCTACCCGGTAGTACTTGTAGAATGGAAAAATAAACTTTTTTGTCTACCTGGCAAATTATGATGCTCCAGTATAGTCAGCATCGTATCCAATGGCTGTCAGCAAAGTACCTCACCATATAATTTTTATGAGGAAACAAAGGTCCTTCTAGAAAAGGGGCACAACATCATTCTTATTTAGCAGTTCCTTTTAGGATGTCATCGTAGTGAGAGGGACGTTACTATCTCCGCGTTTTTTTTAGAAATCGAATGAATGTTGTATTATGAGGCTCCCTCCGTTCATAGCAGAAGAAAAAAAGAATTTGCCGCACAATTGAGATCAAGAGGGAGCAACAGATTAAACATCTTTGGTCCCGCATAGACCGTGCCGTCCCCAACGAATGGCAGCCCTAGTTCACTTAGCCTTTGGATTTGTGGTCGAAGCTGATGACTTAATAAGGCATATGTCCAAATTTATAAAAACTATATGGTTAGAAGAATGTATGTCAGACGAATGGAGTCTCAGCGTTCTTTGTCTAGTGCACAAAAAAGGAGATAAAACCGTATGTTAGCACCGTATTGTGTGAAAGGCTAAAGCCCAAAGCTTACTAAAAAATTGGGACATATTCAAGTGGCTTTTATGGGATGTAATGGGATGCAGTTGTTGCTCGGCGTCTCTAACTAACAGATACGAACTGTATCCAATTCCTACTCTAACCTTCTCGTGGTACATTCTGGTAACCTGTGCCACCTAGTTGAAGATGAGGTAAACAACCCGTGTGGGATTCAAGGTCGGGGCTATTATGAGAGGGAGTAATATTGGAGCCATGCCAACCTATTTGGTATAAGGGCGAAATGATAATTGTACTTGCTAAAGTACGAAACTGCAGCGCCTGTTCAACATGTTACTTGAGGCTGCAAGCGGGCGCCTGTCTCGGATCGAGCGGCTCGCTAGACAAACGTGGCTTGAGTCTTTGGACTCATCACCATCGACTTAGCACTTACGATGTTTTAAGCATAGCAAGAAACAACATTTAGGAATATACAACTTCAAGGGGTAATCATGTAAGAAATCTGGCACGTGGATTTTGGAGGTGCCTAATCTACGCGAGAACAATCGGATGAATGAAACCATTTGGGGTCCTATGCTCCATTGGGAGTCAAGGATAACAAAAGAAGATCATGTGATCTCTTCAACACTTCGTTAGAGAAAATCCTGCAAGATGCTGCTGTTAATACAACTGCAACAATTGTCAGCTGAAAACACATTGATTTTTGTAATATCAGCGGTCTTAGCGCGATTTTTGTTTTCAGTGTACGCTAATATTTGTCTTCGTATCTGAAAATGCTAACATACAAGATTTTCATATCCCTTGGCATCACCTTCTGTAGCTATTTAACTTCCATCGGGGGCTTACTATGGACATTAGCAATGAAGTTGCCTTTCAATGTCAGCAACCCTTGGGCACGTATGATATTGAATTTAGCTGCCTTTGGGTGAAATCCAAAATCAGGAAGCGGAAAGGGACGCTACTTTATCTGGCTTCAACGTACTTTATGATTCTATATCAAAGAACAGTGAAGCATGGCTTCGTCATTCAAGCCACACAGGGCAATATATTGAGTTGTTCGCTGACCATTATCACGTTGTGCAATCAGTAAGTGAAATAGCTCATATTTTATGTATTGAATGTCATAAAAACAATACACTCGACCTTCTTCTTGTTTGGCACCCTAACAAGTACGAAGTTTCACTTCTTGGCAATTCGCATCAGTATACCATTTCTGCCTCTTTTTATACTCACCATCAAAAATAATGGGGGGTATATTGAGATTGTCATTCCGTTTGTAATTTCCTTAATATTGGCTCAAAAACCAAAAGCGATGTTCGTCTGTCTGTCCGTTTGTCTGTCTGTCTGTTGAAATCACGATATCGCCTAAACGAAAGGAGCTAGCTCACTGAAACTTCATCTCTGAGAAAATTTTGGTATTGAAATTGGGCAAAATCGGTTCACATTTGACCATAGCTCCCGTATAACCTCGTCTAGGCTAATCGCTTATTTGTTAATAAATGACTAATTATAGCAGCTATGATGATAATTTGATATATAGAAGTTTTTCATTAGCCCTAGGCAGCGTATATTAGCCATAGCTCCCATACACTCAGAATATTATGTAAGTAAAATTAACTTAAAATATAATTTGAAATGAATGAATATTCATTTAAAAACCGGTCAACTGATTTCTCATTCAAATTCAATAAATATTTCATTTAAATTTAACTGACAAATATTTAAACTACATTTTCAGTTTTAAAAACGGAATATTCAGTTGTTTTCAAAAAAATTACTGACAAAAATTTAAACTACATTTTTAGTATAAAAAACGGAAATTTTCATTAATTTTTAAAAAATTAAATGGTAAAAAACTACGTAAAATTTCCGTAAAACTGGAAATTTTCATTTGCTTTAGTAATTAACGTAACATAAAAGACGAAACCATAAAAAGGTTATATCCTTTAAGGCACCAAAAAAAACCAACCAGACAAAACAAAGTTTGTTGTTTGCTTAGGCCATACCCGTGATAGGCGGCCAGTATTATAAAAAGTTTCTTCAATAAACAAACCTAAAATAATTAAGGAAAACCAATAACACACTGATACATTTTGAGGAAAAAGAAATACACTTTTAAGGAAACCTATATCAAACGATAGGTCTTATTGAGTGTATCAGTATACCAAATACGAATTATATTTGATACAATAATTGAAAAAATTTATAAAAACTAACAACTGATATTTTCAAATGTTACGGATTTTCAGTATTTTTTGTAGGTTGTTTTTTAAACAAATGTATAAATATGTTAAAAATCAATTTTCATATAAATTTAAATGAATATTCATTTGAAAACAACATAACCGAAAATTTCCTAAACAACATACAATTAGTTACTGTAATAATTTCCTGAGTGTACAAAAAACTTACGAAAACAGCCTAAATTTCACCTAAAATACACTTAAATGCCAATAAATCTAAAATTATAATAGATATAACCACACAAGAAAGTCTTATATCAATGCCAGCCAGTGTGCAAAATTTTGTCACAATCGGTCACCATTTGACCATAGCTCCCATATAAAAAACATATGGAAACACAAAAATACATAAAGAAAAGATTGTTTATGTCCGTTTGTCCGTCAGATAAAAGCGCGATAGTGCCTTAACGGAATAAGCTAGAGGGACAAAATTTTACAAAAGTATTTTGGATGTCTTGAAAAAGTTGTGTGTTGAAAATGGACAAAATCGGTTCAAATTTAGTTAGAGCTCCAATGTGTGTAAAATTTTGTTACAATCGGTTAATATTTGGCTATAATTGTTATATATATAACATCCCCTTTTTATATTTACAATCAAAAAAATTTGGAGGTACGTTCATAATATTAAGATTGCACCTAGGAAATTAGATAGGCATCAATCAATGTTCAGCCCAGACTTTATATATGATGAATGCATTAGAAACTCCCAACGAAATATATGGACCTGCCGTATTATTATTAACGTGTTTAGCCTACCTACATATTAACGAAAAGTATTTAACAACTTATTAATGTAAAACTATACCACGTTATGAGACCGAATTTTGATCAAAGTAAATACTGAGGAAACCACTAAAATATTTTTAAATGTTAAACTATAAAGCTGCGGCAACCGAATTTAGTCCAAAGGTTTTACCAACAATACCAATTAGCTTAGCGATGTTTTCAGTTTTGGTCCAGATTTTGAATTAGCTGCACCCTTGTAGATACATGAGATATGATAAGATAAGATTCGGCACAGCCGAATATAACACTCTTACTTGTTCTTTCTTAAATTTTCAAGCTGTTTCACGACGAAACGGCTACGAAACGGTCATTATACACTAGTTTAATATTTTTTTTTGGTATTTTAATTGGAAAATTTGTTTTCTTGATAACTATGTCAATGCTATGGCAAAAATAGTTGCAAACGTGATTAAGCTGGGGATGGGGATCCAATGTTAAAAATCGTCAATTAAAGCAAGACAAAAATCCTGGATTAATTCAACATGCTAAAGTGCAGTAAGATCCAGAGAGAAAGCATTCAGAATTTGGCGTAATAACCTAAATCCAGATACTTAATTGCTACCTAAGAAGTCGAGATATTCATGAGCCAATGTACTAAGATGCGAGAAAGCTCTGCATGAGAAGCGTCTTCGTACATAAGTTCTTCTGCTCCTAGCGGCAGTAAAAGCTTTTGGTCATTCATTTAAAGAGTTAAAGATAATGATAGTTCTTCGATTCCAACAATGACCAATTACTCACTTACCCGGTGAAATATTTGCTAGCAATTCGTGTTTGCTCAAAAGCAATCAACCACACCCCGCACCCGTAAGAATATCTGTAACTATGCCTGACATATTCTTTCGAGTTCAAACTGTTAAAAAGGTTTTATCGGATCTCAACATAAATAAGTCTCCTGGGCCGGATGGTGAGTTTCCAATTTGTTGGAAAGTGGCTAATGTAACGCCAAGCCTAAAAGAAATTTGTTCTGCAGTCTCTAAAGTTATGGAGAATATGGTCAATTAAAATCTGGTTAAAAACCTACTAAGCGACCTTCAATAGGGACTCCGTAGAGGTAATGTACTAGCTTTTCTATCCGAAAAATTATGCCGTTCTATTCATCATTTCCGCGAAAGTAAAGTCGTAGCTCTTGATATTTCCAAGGCGTTCGATAGTCATTAAAGACACCAAAACCTATTGCTTTTGGTGTCTTTAATGACTTTTCTTGGTTTATATCGAGTTTTCTCAAAGATCGCACTATAAGATTTGTTATAGATGGGACCACATCAAACGAGTTCAAGATTAATTCGAGAGTATTGCAAGACTCCGTTTTTTCTCTTTCTCTATTGCTTATATTTCTATATGACCTTCTATGTCAAACTTTCAATCCTATATACTCAGTTGCAGATGACAGCAGTATTTGTCATTCGTATTCTTTCAACTGTAGGCCAATCATGTTCGATATTAGAGGAATAGGTCAAAAAGTGATGCATTAAACACATAGACAACAGCAGGCTACGGGCTACAACCTACAAAAATTAGAATACATGCATTCAAATAGAAATAAATTTTTTAGAGTCGACACGGCTACTCGACTACCGACCACCGTTGTAGCTGTAGCCAAAATTAAACTATTTTCTATTTTTGTTGACGACAATAAAAGATTTAGTGCTGTTAACACCATATAATATTGAAATAAATGAGCGATTTAAACCACTTGAATTTATTTACTACAAATACAATGGGGAGAATTTATGTAAACAATTTACATACTTATCAAATATTTATATATTTAATGTATATAATAATATCTAATAAAATATTATGTAAAAATTTATATTTATATAACTCTAACTCAATAGAAGTAAAATTTTAAAAAGTTATTTTTTAAACTGTCTAACTCACACGCTACGTGTGCTAGAGCTACATAGTTTATGTTATATAAAAGCCCAGTATCTCCTTTATAAAATTCATTATATAAAAGAGCATACTTATATCTATATTGTTTTAAGATATACGAATTTTTATAAAAACAAGTAAGAGTGGTATATTCGGCTTTGCCGAATCTTGGATACCCTTCACCAATGGTGTTGCAAAAGTACTCAATGTAATTCCTAGCAAAATTTGGTTATACTAGTATTATATGCAAAGAGTCTTTAAAATTAAGAGTCGGAAAAAGAAAAGCTTTTCGGTGGCGTCATTATCTAGAATAGTTATGACTAAATGTCATCATCGTATCTTAGGCGAAGTTATACGGGATCAATTGTCAAACGTGAATGGATTTCTCCCAATTGCAATTCAAAAATTTAAATTTTCGTTGATATGTGAGATACTTACATACATATATAGGTTTTGAACGGATATCATGTAGTTAGCTGCATTTTTGTACTTCCTAGGAAGATTACCTATAATTTGATATATAATACATTCTCAAATGTTATCATAATGTTCAAAAGTCAGACACAAAATTAAGATTTATGCAGAGTGTCTGTCTGCTAAAATCAGATTTGTGGAGCTCCTGGATTTTACACAAAATTTTAGGATATTGGACCACCCTGAATTTTATCATTGTCGATCAAAACACCATCGCTTAAACGCTAAATTATATCTACCACAAATTACCGAATGCATCAGGATTTAGGTAATCTCCTGCGAAGGACGCTATTAAAATTCATCAAAATAAACCTGAGATATCGACAAAACAGGAACTCCAAAAACTTGACTACAACAGAAAAAATTACAGACAGGTAGACGGACGGACGGACGGACAAACAAACAGGCGGACAGACAAACAGACGGACGGACAGACAAACAAACAGACGGACGGACGGAGGTCGCGAAATCGATTCTCCTGCCGATTCTGAGTCGATCGGTACAATTTGAATGGTATTCATAATCAGATTTATAGAGTTTATACATCAGATTTTAGAAAATCCTCACACAAAGAACGATGTCAAATTTCATCACAATCGGTCCATAAACACCTGAGATATCGCTAAAACAATACTTACAAAATGTAAACAAAATTTCTTAGACACATACTTTGGGCAATTTGCTGTACATCAAATGTAGTGTTATGGCGATAACTCAATTGTTTATGGACCGCTTCTAATAAAATTTAATAACGTGCTTGGCTGGGGAACTTCCTAAAATCTGATATAAAATTTATGTAGGTCCGTGCTAAAGGAGGATGGTTATTCCTATTTCTGCATTTCATTTTTTCAACAAACATTCTCTAATGCGAACTTTGGGCAATTTGCGATACATCAAATTCAGTGTTTTGGCGATATCTCAGTTGTTTATGGACCGATTTTGATAAAAATTACAGAGTGCTTTGGGGAACTATTTCCTACAATCTGATATATAATATATTATCACATGTACACCAGGAGTATCTTTTTTCTCTTGTTATTTAAAAGTGTGTTTCAATAAAAAATTTTAAAATTTTCGTCTAATTTTTGGTATTTTTTCGATATTTTTGGTGTTTATAAACCGATTTTAATAAAATTTAATAGCGTTCATTGCGGGAGAATTTCCTAAAATCTAATATATAATTTATGTAAGTCCATCCTCCAGGGGCTTCAGAAACTTGATTTCAACAGACAGACAGACAGACGGACAGACAGACAGACGGACATTGCTTAATCGATTCTCCTCCCGATTCTGAGTCGATCGGTATAATTTTTATGGGGTCTACGATCACTAATAAAAAAATTACAAACGGAATCACAAACTTATAATACCCTTTCACCTATTGGTGAAGGGTATAAAAATTACAGACAGGTAGACGGACGGATAAAAAAACAGACGGATGGAAGGACAAACAAACAGACGGACGGACAGACAGACAAACAGACGGACGGACGGAGGTCGCGAAATCGATTCTCCTGCCGATTCTGAGTTGATCGGTACAATTTGAATGGTATTCGTAATCAGATTTGTGGAGTATAGATTTTAGAACAAAGAACGATGTCAAATTTCATCACAATCGGTCCATAAGCACCTGAGATATCGCTGAAACAATACTTACAAAATGTAAACAAAATTTCTTAGACACGTACTTTGGGCAATTTGCTGTACATCAAATGTAGTGTTATGGCGATATCTCAATTGTTTATGGACCGCTTTTGATAAAATTTAATAACGTGCTTGGCGGGGGAATTTCCTAAAATCTGATATAAAATTTATGTAGGTCCGTGCTAAAGGAGGATGGTTTTTCCTATTTCTGCATTTCATTTTTTCAACAAACAGTCTCTAATGCGAACTTTGGGCAATTTGCGATACATCAAATTCAGTGTTTTGGCGATATCTCAGTTGTTTATAGACCGATTTTGATAAAATTTTACAGAGTGCTTTGGGAAACTATTTCCTACAATCTGATATATAACATATTATCATATGTACACCAAGAGTATCTTTTTTCTCTTGTTATTTAAATATGTGTTTCAATCAAAAATTTTAAAATTTTCGTCTAAATTTTGGTATTTTTTCGATATTTTCGGTGTTTATAAACCGATTTTAATGAAATTTAATTGCGTTCATTGCGGGAGAATTTCCTAAAATCTGATATATAATTTATGTAAGTCCATTCTCCAGCGGCTTCAGAAACTTGATTTCAACAGACAGACAGACAGACGGACGGACGGACAGACAAACAGACAGACAGACGGACGTCGCTTAATCGATTCTCCTCCCGATTCTGAGTCGATCGGTATAATTTTTATGGGGTCTACGATCACTAATAAAAAAAATTACAAACGGAATCACAAACTTATAATACCCTTTCACCTATTGGTGAAGGGTATAAAAAGTCGGTTGCAGAAATAAGTTTATAGTATATTAGCTCCTTATCCATTATAAAAAATATTATATAGAATATATAAGAATATAAAAGATATTTTCAGTAGCTTTTGTTTGATACCAAAAAAGTTAATATCGGATATAAACTTCTAAAGTTATACCGTATTATTCTTGATATTTAAAAAGCCCATAACTCTTAAACTATTAGAGATCACACCAAAATCTCTCTATAAATTTTTTTTGATATAGACATACCATCAGGTACAGGAAAACCGTTGATTTCGGAGGTTAATTAATAAAATGAATTTATGTCGTTTTTACTAAAAATTTAAATTGTTATTTTGTCCATCTTATAAACGCGATATTGGCACCACTCATAAACAGGTGTTTCGAAATGTAGCTGCCATCTTAAATGTAGCTGCCGTCCTCAAAATAATTAAGTTGACTACGAGGCGACGAGTTTTGTAGTCGGTGTTCGTGTAGCCTGCTGTTGTCTATGTGTTTAATGCATGAGTGATACACTAAATTCTGAAGAGGACGTCTGAAAATTCGATTTAAAGACCAAGTAGAACAAAATAGTTCAAAGCTTGAACTACGAAATTGGTGAATATGCACAAAAGATCGAAGCGCATGGAATTCTCAAATATGCTCGGCCTAAAACCTTGATAGGTTGTAAATATAGGCCATTTAAGTAAGTAAGATCTGTTACAACTACAACATGTAATTGTAGATTGCTGTAAACTTTTATGAAATTAATATTTTACATTATACAAAATTTTTCTCAGCATTTGATTTTGTTGGAAAAAATTTAAATTTTGTTATTAAACAATCTCCTCACATTTGATAAATTAATCATTACAAAATGGACAAATGTTTTTATTTTTTAAAATTTTTTTGTGTCTCCTATTTCTAAATGCATTTTTCATGTTTCAACATTCATTACACTTCATTTTCGTGTAAAAAATAGTGTAAGTTGATGTGTGGCATCATTTAGTCTTTTTCTGATCGTTGTTGTGCCACAAAAATCCTGCTAGAAAAAAAAGACAACCCCATATTTACACCGTAACGCCGTGTTTTCGTTTTTTGTACTTAAATTTTAAATTTTTTTCTTAGTTTTTCTGATTTAAAACAAACTTTTAATCATCAGTGTTGTACGTGTAAAATATGTAAATCTACTTGAACATACGTAAGTATTTAGTAGGTAAATAAATGTGTGTACACACGAATGTGGAAATACATTCTTGTATCCACTGAAATGTTGACTGAATGTTGCAATGTGTCACTTAACATTGTGTTGCATTTTCGTTCGCATTTAATTAAGTTGCAAATGTCAAATATTTGACATATTTATACAAAACAGGAGAAGTACATACTCGTACATTGCGATTATTACACCACAAGTATCATTAAAACTTTGTTGAGGGAAATAATTTTAAATGCAAAAAAATTACCTCAATGTTTCTTAAATACTATTAAGTGGATTTTATTTTTGTTAGTAACTATAAACGCAGTATTTTACACATAATGAAATATGCAGTTGTTTCATTTATGGTTTTAAATTTCAAAATAGATTGATGACATACATCAAAATGTTTGATCATTTACCACCCGTTTTGTAAATTATTCCATTAAATTAAATATCTACTGGTATTTAGTTGCAGAACTTTGAAGTGGGTATTTCGTTGAGTGTAAAAGATTTATTTTGTATAATTAAATGACACTTGGTATTTAGTTACACGTTGCAATGGATATATGGCGGAATGCCAATGATAAGTATTAAAAATATTGAATAATTTTCCTAAAATAAATATAGATTTTTTAAAAAGTTAATACTAATCGTAGTACTCATTTGGGAATTAATTATTCGAACTTTAAATTGAAATTAATTGAAAAATCAGAATTTATCAGACTTGAGTTCATTTTTTAATTTTCAAATTATAAATTTGAAAATTGGAAAGTAATAACGTAGAGAAAACTGAAAATAGGAAATTTTTCAAAAATTTACTTTTCATATAAATTTTCAAAATTAACTTTTTATAGGAAAATTTTAAAAATTTACTTTTTATAGGAAATTTACTTTTTATAGGAAATTAATCAAAAATTTACTTTTTATAAGAACTTTTTCAAAAATTTACTCTTTTAGCAAATTTTTTAAAAATTTACTTTTTATGGGAAATTTTTCAAAAATTTACTTTTCACAGAAAATTTTTCAAAAATTTACTTTTTATAGGAAGTTTTTTCAAAATTTACTTTTTAAAGGAAAATTTTCAAAAATTTACTTTTTATAGGAAACTTTTCAAAAATTTTTTTTTATAGGAAATTTTTCAAAAATTTACTTTTTAAAGGAAATTTTTCAAAAATTTACTTTTCATAGGAAATTTTTCAAAAATTTACTTTTTATAGGAAATTTTTGAAAAATTTACTTTTTATAGGAAATTTTTGAAAAATTTACTTTTTAAAGAAAATTTTTGAAAAATTTACTTTTTATAGGAAATTTTTCAAAAATTTACTTTTTAAAGGAAATTTTTCAAAAATTTACTTTTTATAGAAAATTTTTAAAAAATTTACTTTTAATAGGAAATTTTTTAAAAATTTACGTTTTATAGAAAATTTTTCAAAAATTTACGTTTTATAGAAAATTTTTCAAAAATTTACTTTTTATAGGAAATTTTCAAATATTTACTTTTTATAGGAAATTTTTCAAAAATTTACTTTTTATAGCAAATTTATAAAAAATTTACTTTTTATTGGAAATTTTTCAAAAACTTACTTTTTAAAGGAAATTTTTCAAAATATTAATTTTTATAGGAAATTTTTCAAAAATTTACTTTTTATAGGAAATTTTTTAAAAATTTACTTTTTATAGGAAATTTTTCAAAAATTTACTTTTAATAGGAAATTTTTTAAAAATTTACGTTTTATAGGAAATGTTTCAAAAATTTACTTTTTATAGGAAAATTTTCAAAAATTTACTTTTTTTTAGGAAATTTTTCAAAAATTTACGTTTTATAGGAAATTTTTCAAAAATTTACTTTTTATAGGAAAATTTTCAAAAATTTACTTTTTATAGGAAATTTTTCAAAAATTTACTTTTTATAGGAAAATTTTCAAAAATTTACTTTTTTTTAGGAAATTTTTCAAAAATTTACGTTTTATAGGAGATTTTTAAAAAATTTACTTTTTATAGGAAAATTTTCAAAAATTTACTTTTTATTGAAAATTTTTCAAAAATTTACTTTTTAATGGAAATTTTTCAAAAAATTAATTTTTATAGGAAATTTTTCAAAAATTTACTTTTTTTAGGAAATTTTTCAAAAATTTACTTTTTATAGGAAATTTTTCAAAAATTTACTTTATATAGGAAATTTTTGAAAAATTTACTTTTTTATAGGAAATTTTTCAAAAATTTACTTTTTTAGGAAATTTTTCAAAAATTTACTTTTTAAAGGAAATTTTTTAAAAATTTACTTTTTATAGGAAATTTTTCAAAAATTTACTTTTTATAGGAAATTTTTCAAAAATTTACTTTTTATAGGAAATTTTTCAAAAATTTACTTTTTATAGGAAATTTTTCAAAAATTTACTTTTTATAGGAAATTTTTCAAAAATTTACTTCTTATTTACTTTTTATAGGAAATTTTTCAAAAATTTACTTTTTATAGGAAATTTTTCAAAAATTTACTTTTTATAGGAAATTTTTCAAAAATTTACTTTTTATAGGAAATTTTTCAAAAATATTCTTTTTATAGGAAATTTTTCAAAAATTTACTTTTTATAGGAAATTTTTCAAAAATATTCTTTTTATAAGAAATTTTTCAAAAATTCACTTTTTATAGGAAGTTTTTTCAAAATTTACTTTTTAAAGGAAAATTTTCAAAAATTTACTTTTTACAGGAAATTTTTCTAAAAATTACTTTTTATAGGAAATTTTTCAAAAATTTACTTTTTATTTGAAAATTTTTCAAAAACTTACTTTTTATAGGAAATTTTTCAAAAATTTACGTTTTATAGGAAATTAATCAAAAATTTACTTTTTATAAGAAATTTTTCAAAAATTTACTCTTTTAGCAAATTTTTTAAAAATTTACTTTTTATAGGAAATTTTTCAAAAATTTACTTTTTATAGGAAATTTTTCAAAAATTTACTTTTTATAGGAAATTTTTCAAAAATTTACTTTTTATAGGAAATTTTTCAAAAATTTAGTTTTCATGGGAAATTTTTTAAAAATTTAGTTTTTATGGGAATTTTTTTAAAAATTTAGTTTTCATTAGAAATTTTTTAAAAATTAACTTTTTATAGGAAAATTTTCAAAAATTTACTTTTTATAGGAAATTTTTCAGAAATTTACTTTTTTATAGGAAAATTTTCAGAAATTTACTTTTTATAAGAAATTTTTCAAAAATTTACTTTTTATAAGAAATTTACTTTTTATAGGAAATTTTTGAAAAATTTACTTTTAAAGGAAATTTTTGAAAAATTTACTTTTAAAGGAAATTTTTGAAAAATTTACTTTCTATAGGAAATTTTTCAAAAATTTACTTTTTATAGGAAATTTTTCAAAAATTCACTTTTTATAGGAAATTTTTTAAAAATTTACGTTTTATAGGAAATTTTTCAAAAATTTACTTTTTATAGGAAAATTTTCAAAAATTTACTTTTTTTTAGGAAATTTTTTAAAAATTTACGTTTTATAGGAAATTTTTCAAAAATTTACTTTTTATAGGAAAATTTTCAAAAATTTACTTTTTTTTAGGAAATTTTTCAAAAATTTACGTTTTATAGGAAATTTTTCAAAAATTTACTTTTTATAGGAAAATTTTCAAAAATTTACTTTTTATAGGAAATTTTTCAAAAATTTACTTTTTATAGTAAATTTTTTAAACATTTACTTTTTATAGGAAATTTTTCAAAAATTAACTTTTTTTATAGGAAATTTATCAAAAATTACCTATCTTCGATTTATTTCTTATAAATAGTCAAGTTTTTTTTTTAATTTCCTATAAAAAGTAAATTTTTGAAAAATTTCCTATAAAAAGCATTTTTTTTTTAAATTTCCCAAAAAAAAAATCCTACAAAAAGCAAATTTTTGAAAAATTTTCTATAAAAAGTAAATTTTCCCCTGGTTATTTTAGGGTTAATTTCTAAAAAAAATATGACAGAAAGAAGCTTTTGGAAGTATCATTTTGACTCTCATTTTATACAAATTTAAGTAGTTGTTTGTCAGTTTAAACTAGAACCATTTTGAGCCTATGGGTACGCAAGGGTTAATTTGTATAAACATTTAATCAAAGGCTTTTTTGAACGTTTTGTTGGATTTTTATTTTAATATTTTAAAAATTTGACTTTTTAGCCTGGTAATAATAGGGTTGATGATATCCGATTTCAACCAAAGTTCTCATACCGCCTATTTTGCGTCTCTGTGTGTACTCAACATTTTCTTTACTAAGGAAGCCAACATATGGTTATTACCGCGGTTCCGTAGTAAAGGAGATAGAACGTTAATGTGAGTTTTCAGATGACAATCATCTTTTATAATAATTGAGTTCCAGTACGATAACGAAGCCACCTAAACCAGTCCGAAGTTACACAAAACTCACCCAATTATGTTCCCGTAGTTTTGTTATTGTTTAAGTCTTTATTAAATTGTAAAAATAATTTAATTTCCACTATTATTAAAAGCTATGCAGATATTCCTATATTGTTATTCCTATATTATATTATTAAAAGCTATGCAGATATTCCTATATATTCCTTTTGGTATTAAGGAAGTTACAAACGAAGTAATAATCTTAATATGCCCCCATTATTTTTGATGATCAGTATAAAGATGCATTTTTTTGAAATGTATTTTTATACTGAAAATACATTTTTTAAAAGTGCCAAAATTGATCACAATAAAATGAAATGCTAAAATAGGCAAACAATTTTGAAAAATACTTTAAATTTAAGTGTAGCCTCAAGATATTGCATATTTATATTGTTAATTGCTACTTACAGTGAATGCATATAAGTAAGTACAAATGATAGAATTGATCATTGTATGATTAGCGAGCAGAAATCTATGATGTGGCTGATGTTGCATGTAAATGATGCCATTTAAATCAAAAGACGTTTGATTGTCCATTTTTACAAGTAACTTCTGGTGTCCAACTTTTAGATGATTTGAAATCTTACAGCAAAGTTGAAATAACGAAAAACTAACAAATGTCTAACAAGACGATCACTTATCGCTGCAGACCAATGACAGTTATAAGACAGTGGAATGTTGTTGTAATGGATTTAATGATGATATTAAATTAATTTTATTGATATGTCAATTCTATTGAAAGTATGATTAGGTCTAATTACCATGATATTTGTGTTGATTACAAATGTTTATTATTGTAAATAGACGAAATAGCTTAAATTAAAATGATGTCCATCATCATGTAAAAAGTCAGTCTTTTCATATTGATGTTCGTAATTGACTTCTACACTTTTTACTGTTCTCAAATTTTTTCAGCAAACATTTTTTTAGTTGTCAATTTTGGAATCTAGATGATGATAATGATTTTTCCCAAACCGATGAACATTACTAACGATCTGTTGTCCATGTTTGGAAATATGTGAACAAACTTTGTTTCCATTTCTTGATCATAAAGACACCATTTAATCTGAATGTATGTAAAACCAGTTGGCCAAGAGAAAAATCGCTTCCGGAGCAATGTAATGCATGTAATTTTGTTTAATTTTGGTTTAATCATTTACGAAAATACATATGAATGTTCAGATGTTCAGCAGTTGTCTGGTATGCAGATTCCCAAATCGTCACATTTATGTGAGGCAACTATTGATAGTAAACTACTTAATGTGTTGTAAAATTTAGCTTTTTCAATGTTCATATTTTTCGATTTTAATTTTTTAAGTTTTTATTCTATGTATTCTATTTCACTAAACTACAATTCTACAAGTTTACAAGTTACAATTACAAGTCTAATTCTTACAAGTGCTGTTCAATTGAGTTTCATTTAAATTTTCACAACAATTGTAGCTTTTTGGATTTGTAAACTACAATTTCTACAATTACAATTATAATTTAATAAAATAAAATATTTTGATAAATATATGGAGTCAAAAAAAAAAAAAAACGATTTTTATGAAATTTTATATATATGTACATTCTCCTAGCCTAGACAATTTTTACACTTCTTCAAAATTATTAATTTAGCTTTGGTTCAGATTTTATGGCGGTTCAAAGTTCGTTTTTTTTTCAATATTTTTTCAGAAACATACCCACTTTATATGCCTATAACTTTTGATACGGTTATCAGATTTTTATAAGACTAGGCTCATATTTCAGCATATGCCCTGTAGTTTTAAGCTCTTTTAATTAAAAAGTTATGAAAAAGTTTTTTGTTTTCCGATCCACCATGAGCCCATTTTTTGGTTTTCGTATTTTGTTGTCTATACTATTATTCACATTTGAGAGAATGATAAAGAAAATGGAAGATATGCTCCTTGAGTCAAGGACATCATTGATCTCCCTTGTTCTGCATACGCTTCATTACTATAGGTGGAAAGGGTATTATAAGTTTGGGCTGATATATATAACGCATAGAAATATTGGTCTTAGTTAGACCACCTTTTAGTATAACAACGGATTTAGAATTACTTCCTGAGCCGATTAAACGATGTCAGCTAGCTGGACCCCATGTGAACTTTGTAATCAAAGTACATTTCGCAATTCTCAAGACAATTTTATTAAATTTTTCACAAACAATTATTTTGGTAGTGTGCTATTAAAAATCGTCAAAGTAAATTAAATTCGTCAAGGTACACTAAGTAATGGACTATTGTTAATCGAAATATATTTAAAAACAAATAAAATAAATAAATGGTAATTAATATTGATTTGATTTTAATTTTAACTAATTTTTATAAAAAAAATAGTTAAAAACCAAATTTGAATTCAATTTATCATTCACTTGTAACTTGTAAAATTTTTTTGAGAGTCTCCGTCGACCCTATGCTTTTTTTCTACAATTCTACAAGTGTACAAGTACAAATTTAGATTAGTGAAACAAAACCACTTGTAGAAGATCGACTTGTAAACTTGTGAATTGTCAAAATCACTTGTAGCTACAAACTTGTAATTGTATTTTAATGAAACACAATTATTTACAAGTTCACAATTTTACAGGCAAAAACAATTGTAATTGTAAACTTGTAGCTTAGTGAAATAGGGCCCTGGTGAATAGATGTACATTGTACATTAGGGTGACAATAATTTTTTTTTTCTTTGATTTCAAATGTTTTTCTACGGAATATCGTGACACTAGGTCTAAAAGTTTAGATCTGAAAATTTGATCCAAATCGGACAACGTTCTATTGGCGCGCATCGGGTCCAAAGTTTAAGATCTCATTTGTATGGGCTCTTAAACTTTCAAATCATGAAAGACGAAAATCCATGAAGTAGTTTAAAAGTTATTCCAGTTTTCCCCCAAAAATGCATGTCCTTGAAAACGCGCCTAGGGATATGCACCAAAAATTGTATGTTGTAAATAAAGAAATTCCAAAGTTAGACATGATTTATCATTTAATGGCTTGTTGCTAGTAATTAGTTTAGTTTTGTTTAAATATAATCAAATTTACTTAGTTTTTTTCATGTTGGAAAATGGTACATTTTTCTCAGGTCGGTTTCAAAAATCATTTTTTCATTTTTTGAAAATTTAGTTTAACAAATACTACAAATTAAGAATTTGCTCTCTAGTGTGTTAAAACAGACAAATGGGAAAATAAAACCCAAAAAAAATTAGGCCGATATCTTGAACCGTTTCGCAGAACCTGCGATTTCAAATTGAAGAATTTCGCGAAAATGTAAATTTTTGGGCCAAATTTGAGTAAATGCTCTGTAAATTTTACTTGTATTCAATTTTAACAAACAAGGTAATTAATATTATTGCTTAGTTTGTAAAAAACCTATGCTAAAGGATATTTTTAATATTGGACGAGATTAACTCTTTCTTCAACGCGGTCAAATGTCAAAATTTGGATTTTCTGAAAATTTTCATATAGAAATTCACCAAGATTTCTTGAAAATTTCGGCCCAGCCGTTTTGGAGTCCATACGTTGCATACTTAAACACATCCATTTTGATATATACATATATAGATTATATAGTTTCTGATTACTTAGTTGAGCCCAACACAAATGCTTGATATGTATATTAATTTTCTTTTGTTCATACCAATGTAATTCCTAGCCTTGGTTATGCTAGTATTGTATGCAAAGAGTCTTTAAAATTAAGTGTCGGAAAACGAAAAGCTTTTCGGTGGCGTCATCATCTAGATCAATAATATTTTGGATGTACTGTCCAATGGATGTGTGGAAAGTTTTGCTCAAGTTCTTTGTGCAATTTTAATGTAATTTAATTTATCAGCATTAAAGTAATTCCCGGCCGGGGTTATATAGGAGATTTCACTAAATATGAACCGAGTTCGCCCATTTTCAATGCCGAACTTTTCAAGAGATCAGAAATACTTTTGTTAAATATTGAAGAAAGAAAGTTTGTTTTAGGCGCTATCGCGCTAAATAACGATGAAGGGTATCCAAGATTCGGCAAAGCCGAATGTACCACTCTTACTTGTTTTTTTTTTTTTTTTTTTGTATAATTTTAGTTAAATTTTACACATTTAGGAAAATATATTTTATATTGTGATTTTTCCATATTTAAGGATTTGTGCATCCTAATCGTATCCTTACGCCGATTTTTCGAAAGTTTGCAAACTGTTTTACAAATTTTATATTAAATCATGCAAAAAATTGTATTAGTCTCAAGTTACTCATATAGAAGATATTTTTAATTTTGTGAATTCTATTAATTTTTTTAATATAAATAAGTATGTGGGCGGTGGGCGTGACCTTCGAGCGATTTTGTTAAAATTTTGCGCTCATATATACATATTCGGCATTATGTTACATACCATTTCATTTATATACGACAACTGCTTTCAAATATATATTTTTCATTTTCTGATTTTTGTCAATTCTTCCAGATTTAAAGATTTGTGCATCCTAGTTGTGTCCTTAGGCCAAATTTGTCAAATTTTGCAAACAATTTAACCAAATTTTATTTGTCTAAAAAAGCTCATATAGAAGATATTGTTAGTTTTGTAAATTCCATTTATTTTTCAATATTAAGAAATATGTAAGCGGTAGGCGTGTCCTTCGAACAATTTTGTTAAAATGATCATTTGAATCCGTATCAAGTCATATACAAAATTTCATTCATCTAGAAAAACTGCATAGATTTTTGTCCATTGGTTGTATGGGATGGTAGCACTGTGCCTCGTGCTTTTCACGAACTATTGTAAAATGCCAATGTGGGACATAGAAGGGCTTTTCTTCCAGCAATATATGAACTACGTTAACACCCGTTAATGTAGTAAGCTAACATGTGCCTCGAGTTCTTTCATATCGGGTGTTTTTTATTGAGGTATAGAACTTTAAGTTGGAATCACTTTTTTAACTGGCGGCCATTTTGTCAGCTGTCAAGTGATTAATATTTAGTTTGGTTTGCCATTTCATCATGAACAGGTTGACAAAAAAACAACGCTTGCAAATCGTGCAAATTTATTTCGAAAATAATGGTTCAGTTCGCGAAGTTTACCGCAAGCTCCGTCCATTTTATGGTCGACATAATCGTCCATCAGAGCAATTAATTCGGTTAACCATGGATCGTTTTCGCACTACGTTTACTCTATGTGATAATACGCATCCGCAGCGACGTCGAACAGTGCGCACCGAAGAAACAATTGCCGCTGTAGAGCAAAGTGTTGAAGAGGACCCGAATGAATCGATTCGCCACCGTGCACAGCAATTGGAGCTTTGTCCATCAACTTTATGGAAGATTTTGCGCAAAGATCTTGGCTTGCGACCTTACAAGATCCAGCTTGTGCAAGAATTAAAGCCGCGAGACCATGCAATGCGTCGTGATTTTGGTGTATGGGCCGAAAATGAGATTGATCTCGATGCTGATTTTCATCGCAAAATTTTGTTCAGTGATGAGGCTCATTTTTGGTTGAATGGCTACGACAACAAGCAAAATTGCCGCATTTGGAGTGAAGAGAATCCACATGAGACCCTTGAGACGCCATTACATCTCTATGGGCTCTATGGGCTGGTGGAGTCATTGGGCCATACTTCTTCCGAAATAATGCTGGAGAGTCAGTTACCATAAATGGAGACCGGTATAGAGCCATGATAACCGACTATTTTGTTCCCCAATTGGATGGCATGAATGTGGATGAGTTGTGGTTCCAACAAGACGGCGCTACATGCCACACAGCGCACGTCACAATTGATTTATTGAAGGAAACATTCGATGAGCGCATAACTTCGCGGAATGGACCTGTCAATTGGCCACCAAGATCGTGCAATTTGACACCACTGGATTATTTTCTTTGGGGATATGTGAAGTCGTTCGTCTACGCTAACAAACCAGAAACGTTAGGGGACTTGGAAGCCAACATTCGTGGCGTTATTGCCAACATACGGCCCCATATGCTTGAAAAAGTAGTTGAAAATTGGACCTGTAGAATTGGCTTTATTCGAGCCAGCCGCGGCGGCCACATGCCCGAAATCATATTTAAACATTAATGGCATAAAATTATCCTTCCAATAAAGCCAAATTAATGGACATTAAAACGATTTTCTTGTGTTTTATTTCAATTCGAAGTTCTATACCTCTAAAAAAAACACCCATTACAAACTGTAAAAACATAAGCTAGGACGTCGGTCTAGTAACCCACTCCTAGGAAAAATACCCTAATGTTAGAAGAGATTGTACGAAAGTTCGATGGAAAATCCAAGTAAAGGAAAATCATTGATAGATTGACCTACGAAATTGGAGAATATGCACACAAGAACAAAGCTCATGGAATTGTGAAATATGCTTGGCCTTGGCCTTATCAAGTTATAAAGGGCATTTAATTAAGTAAGTAAGTAATTATAGTGAAGTAAGCTTGTTTTTTCTTTTTTTTCTTTCTTTAAAGTATTATTAATTTCAGCCTTTAAAATCTTCTAAAATATAAACTTCATTGCTTAGTAGTATTAATTAGCTATGTATTGCATACTTGTATTGAACTCAATACCCTGATCACTTTTTTGCTGCGGGTATTTTAAGTTTTAACTACGTCTTTATAATTTTAACTACGTCGTAAGTGAGTTATACTCCCCAAAACGCATTTAACGAAAAGTGTGTCTGTTAAGTGCAAACATAATTTCAAAATAAATACTTATATGTACTGTTATTTTTGCATACATATGTACTTTATTACCCCAAGAAGTTTCCTTCTTAACATTTATGACTGTGTTTGCAATGATCGCCACAGACATGCGATCATTCTGATCACAACGAATATGCGAGTAAGAAAATCTCTGCCGCACAGAATTCAACATAAATTTCGAATAACATTTTATTGCTGTTTCTTAGTTAAGGTAAGTAATTTTTAATAGTTCTTTTTTAAGAAGCAATATTTAGTTTTATGGTCCTTTAAATATATATTTATTGAATTTATTTATATTTGTTTAAACTAAGTTTTATTTAAACATAAATAACTTAAGGCAAAAACTAAGAAACAATTGCAATTATATGCATTAGCAAATAACCATTCGTAAATACGAGTAGTTTTTAAAAACATTAGAACCTCCTCAAACAGTAAAATTGCTAAAGATCATTATTATCAAACGTCTTTCGAGTCATAGGTGTAACATTTTAACATAAATTTTAATATTTTAATACCTTTAGGCCATTCACTCGTTATTTATGTATCCGCATACGAAAAAGAGTAATAATCATAAATTTCTAATAATAATTAAAGCAACTAAAGCTAAACATTAATTAATAATTGTGTGCAGAGTAACTGCGAGATTTAATTATAATTATCATTTGAAAATTGTGGCATTTAAAGCGATCACAATTAAATTAGCACTTCCATTTGCATTTTATTAGATTAAACTTATATTTATAGTATAAAACATTTTTGTTTTTAATTTGTTAAGTAAATAATAGGAAATTTATACTGGAGCTTTATTGATAAAGTCTGATAAGTTAATTGATACTTTTAATGTTTATTCGAGATCTTTTAAACTGATCAAGTGCATTTCTAAGTAAAGTTCTTGTCAATCACCAACAGCCGTATAAATAATTGATAATACAAATAGCAAAGTTTGTATAAATATGAAAATAAAGGTTCTGCAAACCCGATTACATGTTAGTCTATTTCACATTTTCATATACAGGGTGTCTGATGAAGATTGCTACCAAAAATGTTACGTTTTTCCCTCGTTTTCATCAGAAGAAGAGAAAATTTATATAATAGTAAGAAATACAAACAGTTTAACTTCATAGAAAAAAGATAAAATGTGTTTTTGTAGAAATACTTTCCAGTCACCCTGTAGAAATGTAGACGTTCGCTCCAAAACGTAAGAATTTCATTATAAAATGTAGACGTTCGCTCCAAAACGTAACAATTTCATTATAAATCATTAAAGTAAATTACTAAAATATTTAGATTTATAGTAAAAATTGTTAAAAACAAGTAAGAAAGTGCTATAGTCGGTCAATTCCGACCATATGATACTCTTCACCATTAAGATCAAAGGTGTTCTTTTTCCTGCATAGAGACAAATATTTGCTAAATTTTGCCTTCATACAAACATTTTCTCAAAACTTATATATTTAAGCCGTTTCCGTCATTTGGACTTATATGAGAGCTAGGGTCAAATGTGGACCAATTATCTCGAAATTTGGCGAATTGATTACAGATTTTACAAAGATTATGTATGCAAAAATAAACTAAACATTCGCGTTATCTTCAGATTTACGAGCGTTTTACTGATTTTTGTCTCATTTAGTGCGTTTTGACTAGGGTGTTCATTTTACTTGACTTTTAATTGTTTGAGTAATCAAATAACTTGAAAATGGGGTTTTTTAATTACTCGGAAAATCGATTAATCGTTAAAAATTAATCGAGTTAATCGAGTAAAAAATTCATTTTAAAATTACTCGAGTAAGATTTTTCTGTAACCTTTTTGTATATATATTTTTAATACAACAATTTTTTTATAAAATTATAGAGTTTTATTAACAAAAAAGTTTAATAATTCGCAATAAAAAACATAAAACAAAAAAATTATTTTTAATACAAATTAACATTTGTAACATATTGACACCCTAAATATTTTAAGTGAGTTTATTTACTTCTATATATAAAAAGCAATCTTTCGATTTCATAAATCCTGAGTTTGATCTAATAGATTAGTAGGCTCTACGACTACCTTTTACCTATGTTTACAATGGGAGCTTCAACTGGACTATAGTAGGTTTTACGATTGCAATGGTTAGGACCTTTAAATAGACAATAGTAGAAATTACGAATAGATTCAATATCACAACAAGACTAGTAGACTAGGCAATTTATATCTGAAATTAGATTGACTTTATATATACTATGGACTAAATACATACAATGGACTATATAACATCCCAGCAAAACTTTGGTAATGGCAAGTACCCTGATAACTGGTTACCTTGTAACGACTACAACATACCATCCGAATAAATAATAAGTTATTACAGAAGTACTTATTTGTAATTAAGATGGTAATTTAAACTGAATGGCCCCGGTTCAAATCCCACCAAGGGCAACAATTTTTTTTTTAGTTTTTTTTTTTTTTATTAAAAGAGTCTTTTTAAATGATTTTTGAATTTTAAGAACTTAAATATTATCTTCTGTAAAAAAATTTGTAAAACTAACTCACGTTAATGAAAAAATACCATCATGAGTCAATTATGATTATGCAGGGGATGTTGAATACCAAACACGATTCTAATTGGTCTTAACTTGGTAAGCCCAACTTATCTGGGTCATCCTTCATCTCAACTGTGGACACACACCTCCTCATGGTATCACCCGGAGAGATAGTTTAACACCCATTAATATTGTCAGTTAACATTTTTCGAGAGTTGTCCCAAAGATCGATAAAAATGGGGCTAGTAACCCTCTCTTGAAAAAAATACAATGAAGAGGATAAAATTAGAATTGAAATGTCCCACTACCTAATGTTAGAGGAGGATGTCCGAAACTTCGATAGAAAGACCAAGTAGAGGAATATTTTTCAAAGGTTGGCCTATAAAATTGGAGAATATTCGCACAAGATCGAAATCCATGGAATTCTAAAATATGCTCGGACTTTGACCTTAACAGGTTTTAACATTTAAGTAAGTACACTCAGGAAATTATTACAGTAACTGATTGTATGTTGTTTAGGAAATTTTCGGTTATGTTGTTTTCAAATGAATATTCATTTAAATTTATATGAAAATTGATTTTTAACATATTTATACATTTGTTTAAAAAACAACCTACAAAAAAATACTGAAAATCCGTAACATTTGAAAATATCAGTTGTTTAGTTTTTATAAATTTTTTCAATTATTGTATCAAATATAATTCGTATTTGTTTAATTATTGTTTTTCCTTAAGTATCTTAGGTTTGCTTACTGAAGAAACTTTTTATAATACTGGCCGCCTATCACGGGGTATGGCCTAAGCAAACAACAAACTTTGTTTTGTCTGTTTGGTTTTTTGATGCCTTAAAGGATATAACCTTTTTATGGTTTCGTCTTTTATATTACGTTAATTACAAAAACAAATGAAAATTGTCCGTTTTATGGAAATTTTACGTAGTTTTTTACCATTCAATTTTTTAAAAATAAATGAAAATTTCCGTTTTTTATACTAAAAATGTAGTTTAAATTTTTGTCAGTAATTTTTTTGAAAACAACTGAATATTCCGTTTTTGAAACTGAAAATGTAGTTTAAATATTTGTCAGTTAAATTTAAATGAAATATTTATTGAATTTGAATGAAAAATCAGTTGACCGGTTTTTAAATGAATATTCATTCATTTCAAATTACATTTTAAGTTAATTTTACTTACATAATATTCTGAGTGTAAGAAAGTGCTATAGTCGGTCAATTCCGACCATATGATACTCTTCACCATTAAGATCAAAGGTGTTCTTTTTCCTGCATAGAGACAAATATTTGCTAAATTTTGCCTTCATACAAACATTTTCTCAAAACTTATATATTTAAGCCGTTTCCGTCATTTGGACTTATATGAGAGCTAGGGTCAAATGTGGACCAATTATCTCGAAATTTGGCGAATTGATTACAGATTTTACAAAGATTATGTATGCAAAAATAAACTAAACATTCGCGTTATCTTCAGATTTACGAGCGTTTTACTGATTTTTGTCTCATTTAGTGCGTTTTGACTAGGGTGTTCATTTTACTTGACTTTTAATTGTTTGAGTAATCAAATAACTTGAAAATGGGGTTTTTTAATTACTCGGAAAATCGATTAATCGTTAAAAATTAATCGAGTTAATCGAGTAAAAAATTCATTTTAAAATTACTCGAGTAAGATTTTTCTGTAACCTTTTTGTATATATATTTTTAATACAACAATTTTTTTATAAAATTATAGAGTTTTATTAACAAAAAAGTTTAATAATTCGCAATAAAAAACATAAAACAAAAAAATTATTTTTAATACAAATTAACATTTGTAACATATTGACACCCTAAATATTTTAAGTGAGTTTATTTACTTCTATATATAAAAAGCAATCTTTCGATTTCATAAATCCTGAGTTTGATCTAATAGATTAGTAGGCTCTACGACTACCTTTTACCTATGTTTACAATGGGAGCTTCAACTGGACTATAGTAGGTTTTACGATTGCAATGGTTAGGACCTTTAAATAGACAATAGTAGAAATTACGAATAGATTCAATATCACAACAAGACTAGTAGACTAGGCAATTTATATCTGAAATTAGATTGACTTTATATATACTATGGACTAAATACATACAATGGACTATATAACATCCCAGCAAAACTTTGGTAATGGCAAGTACCCTGATAACTGGTTACCTTGTAACGACTACAACATACCATCCGAATAAATAATAAGTTATTACAGAAGTACTTATTTGTAATTAAGATGGTAATTTAAACTGAATGGCCCCGGTTCAAATCCCACCAAGGGCAACAATTTTTTTTTTAGTTTTTTTTTTTTATTAAAAGAGTCTTTTTAAATGATTTTTGAATTTTAAGAACTTAAATATTATCTTCTGTAAAAAAATTTGTAAAACTAACTCATGTTAATGAAAAAATACCATCATGAGTCAATTATGATTATGCAGGGGATGTTGAATACCAAACACGATTCTAATTGGTCTTAACTTGGTAAGCCCAACTTATCTGGGTCATCCTTCATCTCAACTGTGGACACACACCTCCTCATGGTATCACCCGGAGAGATAGTTTAACACCCATTAATATTGTGAGTTAACATTTTTCGAGAGTTGTCCCAAAGATCGATAAAAATGGGGCTAGTAACCCTCTCTTGAAAAAAATACAATGAGAGGATAAAATTATAATTGAAATGTCCCACTACCTAATGTTAGAGGAGGATGTCCGAAACTTCGATAGAAAGACCAAGTAGAGGAATATTTTTCAAAGCTTGGCCTATAAAATTGGAGAATATTCGCACAAGATCGAAATCCATGGAATTCTAAAATATGCTCGGACTTTGACCTTAACAGGTTTTAACATTTAAGTAAGTAAGAGTCAATCTTATGTAAAAACTTATACAAAAAAGAAGATTTAAATTGTTTAAGTTTTAAAATAATTTTAAAAAAGTTTTAAAATAATTACAAAAAATCGTATAAAAATATTTTTCCAAAAATTACAACAAAGCAAAAAAAAGCAGGGAAAAACAAAGTTATTTTCACATGATTTTGGATCTAAAAATAAAAATTGTTTATATTAATTATAAGCTGCTAAGTTTTCAACATATGTAGTAGCTCAGTGGAAGAGTCTCTGCCTAGCAGTCGGAGGGTCTAGGTTCGAGCCCCCATGGGATCATAAAAAAAATTTTGTATTTCGTTTAAAAATATATGTTTTTAATAAAACAACAACAAAAAAGTTGTTGCTGTTGTTGTTGTTGCTTTCATATTGCTTACCCAAGTCATTACTTTTCTGCAATTGGTAGTACTTACCTCCAATGACATCCCCATGTTAATGTAATGACTTAAACAGCGAATGAGTAAGTAGTTCGTGTTCAATAGTTTAACTGTTTAACTCATTATTTGGTAATGAAAAGTTTTACTGGGATGTTGTAATTTACAAGTCTTGATTATTGCTTAGAATTGACAATGTTAAAACTTATTTCATAAATAGAAAATTAGCTTATTAAAACCCTCGATTATTGCTTTAAATTAACTATAGTAGAGTCATCAATTATAGCCTAAGATGGACCATAGAACGGTAGATAATTGATTTAAGTGGACTACATTTGAACCCTTGGTAATTGCATAAAATGGAATATATCATTAGTAGCAGCAAATACTTTCAAGCCAAAGTTGGCCATTATTTAATACGCTGAGACAAATTTTAGTCGTTTTATTTTAAAAAAATACTTACAAAATTATTGAAATAATTTTACTCGAGTAACTCGATTACTCGTGTAAAATTATTCAAATAAATCTTTATTTGAAATTAGCCATTTTATTTTACTCGAGCGATTAATCGATTTTATTTTTCCGATTAATCGAGCAAACATAACTCGAGTAAACACCGTAGTTTTGACAGAAGAGTTTGTATGGGAGACATGGTCAAATGTAGGCCGATTTCAACGAAATTCGGTAGAGTGATTTTGGTTTACATAAGAAGTATATGTTTTAAATTTCGTGAAAAATATTGATATTTGTGTCCAAAAATCACTTCCGTGAAGTGGGACCTATGGGAGGTACCATAAATAATGGACCGATTTTGACGAATTTACATCATCGATTTTGACGGATTTACTTACATCGATAAATCGACTCAGAAAGTAATTCAAAACCTATTGGTATGCTAAAAGATGGGTCTAAGACAAACATTTCTATGCGTTACATACATCAGCACAAACTTGTAATACCCTTTCCACCTATGGTGGTGAAGGATATAATAAGTGGTTAATAAACTACATAAAATTTCCATTTCTGGTGACTTTCGAAAGTAGGTCTTGAGTAAAAGGTATGATCAATTATGAGCCAATTTCAGAAAAAATTGGTAAACTGATTTCAGCTACTATAACCAATATCTTTATTTAAATACAAATAAATTTAAAGATACGTATTTTTACCAAGGGAAATGTTTGTGCTTCAAGAAAGTGATTTTGAGTCGATTCGGGCGATGCAGACATCAACTCTAACCTAATGTACCCTCTTAGATATATATATCATATATTTTTAAATAATCCGGCATTTCCTATTTGTTGTTGATTTTTTAAAGTCAAGCGGACGTTAATATCGATATTTTTGGAAAAATATGCCAACTTTTAATGAACATTTTCTGGCTGCCCTGGTGATGGTTCATTATGAGATCTCTTAAACTTTTGATATAAGATATATAAATGTACCTCGACACTGCCGTTACCAGTCGAGAGTATGTAAGCTAGTGAACTACACTTGTCCAAAGTGCAGTAGGCAGTTGATTTTTAGTGAACTCTTCCTGTCGAAAAAATTAAGTCTCTAAACCTTCTACTTCTTCTTATCGAATCTTATAAAAAAAACTATATTAGTTGCGGATTCTTATACCGTGATATTATACCTTGTTCAGCCGCACTGGTTACAATGTTATAATTTACTTTAGCCTCTTAAATTGGGGTTGGATAGTGTGGCATTTAATTTATTTTAAACAATTTTAATTTACATTTCAAAACATGCAATCGCTAATTTTTACCATACTGAATTGTCTAATAAGGCTGCAATAATTCCTTAAATTTTGAATATTTATTTATAATTTTTTAATAAAATCAATTGGACTCCTCGAGACAAAAACATCGATATATCACACTTTAAGATCCGACTGTAAATGTCGATGATATAACGAAAAATGTATTTTGGCGACCCCAATGTGCATCGAAAAAAAAATAAAAAAAATAAAATTCGGAACTGTCTCAAAGCAATACTTTATATATGGTGGTGTACGGCGAACTTTTTTTTTCGAGACGCCCTAATGTACATGCTCAAACAAAAGAGAAAGGCGATGATGTAAAAGAAGCTTTCTATGAACAGCATGATGTGAATATAATCCTTGGTGATTTTAATGCAAACATTGAAAAAGTATGCTATTTTGAACCTACTATCGGCATGTTCGGTCTCCATAATATAACTACCGACAATGGTATGAGGTTGATCTGTTCTGCGGCGGTTCGAAATACAGCAGCACGAGATTCAAACACCTTGACATCCACAAAGCAGTATGGGTGTCTCCAGACCAAAGAACAAAAAATCAGATAGACTATGTTTTAATTAACGCATGCATCAAGTGTAATCGATGTGCGTTATATAAGTCGATCTAATATGGACTCCGATTATTACCTTGTTGCAGTAGAGATGAAAACACGCTTGAGTGTTTCTCGAAACAAACAGTCGGAAGCGCAAAGCAAGTTTGATATCACGAAGATAAAATCTCAAAAAATTACCAGCGATTTCTCGCAAAAAGCAGTTCAATTTATAAGTGGCAGCATATCGACAACGCTATAAACACTGCTATAGAATCGACACCAGATTTCCAAACCCCTCGCCCTAAAAGCTCTTACTGTGATGAGGAATGCCGTAATGCAACAGCCGAAAAAATGCAGTCTACATGGGAACTCAACAGAATATAGTTATGCGAGAAATTTTGGAAAGATACCGCGAAAAAAAGAGGAAAGAAAAACTCATATTCCGAAGGAAAGAAAAAGAAATGGAAAATAGAGGGTGTGAAGAGCCGAAATGAGGTGCGAAAATTTTACCTAAAATTTAAATTTATACATATATATATTTTTGGAATACGTCATATCTATTTTTATACCCTTCACCACCATAGGTGGAAAGGGTATATTGGGTTTGTGCTGATGTTTCTAATGCATAGAAATATTGGTCTGAGACCTACCTTTTAGTATACCAATCGACTTAGAATCACTTCCTAAATTGTTTTAACTATGTCCGTCCGGCTGGCTGGCTGGCCGGTTATCCATGTAAGCTTGTTATCACTCTACAGGTCGTAACTTTAAAGATAATTTGATGAAATTTGGCACAGGTTCATATTTTGGCCCAAGGACGATCCCTATACTTTTTGGGTACAATCGGATTACTATTTCGGGTACCTCCCATAGGGATGCCTTCCCGGAATAGAGTTTTTGGTCCTTTACAGCCACAAATTTAGTTGTATTTTAATAATATTCTGCTCAAATATTACTTATCATAACTTTAATCAGTGTTCCTAATTTTGTAGAAATCGGCCTATATTTGACCATATCCCCATACAAGTCACATTCTCAAAAGACGTTTATATACACATAAAAGCACAAAAACGTTAATAACTCTAAAGATAAATGCATTTGATCACTTAAACTTTGCACAGATAAATATTTTGTAAATATAAACCAATACTCAAAATTTGGTAACAATCGGTCCACAATTAATCCTAGCTCCCATATCAGGTCCTTAGCCGGAAATGATATAAATCTCGAAATTTTGGAAAAATAGCACATAGTATATGTATGTATGTATGTCTCTAAGACTTAAAGAAAACTTGTTTAATTGTTGGTCCATATTTGACCTTAGTAGTGAAGGGTATTATATAGTCGGGCTTGACCGACTATAGCTTTTCTTACTTGTTAGAACAGTAAAGTTGCGTTAATAATTACAGAAATTGATGTTAAATAGACCGATGATCGAATCTAGGCTGCTGAATATGATATGTTAGGCTTAGTAGTCGACGTGCTAACCAACTAAGCCACATCACCCATAATAAAATGATAAGACGAGTCTTTTTGTAACATTTTTTATTACGAACATTTTTCAAGATTTTTTGTGCTGCTTTTAACTAGTAGCTTGCTTAGCCCCTACGAGTCTTTTTGTACACTTTTTTAATCACCAAACTGATCGCACACATGCTGCTTTCAAATAGTCGCTTTCAAAGTATTTTCTGATTTAAATAGCATAAATGACAGTCGTATAAGGATCGTTTGCACGATACGATTTTGACTGCACACATTCTGCAAGAATTGTTTGTGCTTTTGTAAACTAGTCGTTTTCTAAGCGTTTTAATAGTCTTTTTGAAATCTTGTTTAGATCACCAAGCTGATAAATCAGTTTTTGATCATCTATACGAATCCCAAAAGACTCATTTTGCTGATATTATCGTGAACAATCGCCAAATTGCTAGCTAGGTACAGCCATTTAAATAAGTAAGTTAACACATACAATTTTACACAAACAAAAACCTATCTCCCATAAAACTTATAGAATATATACTTATATATATATATATATATATATATATATATATATATATATATATATATATATATATATATATATATATATATAGGGGTATACCCCTAGAAACCACTTTAAGACTGATAAATATAAAATTATAACAGCTTCCATATAAACCTTCGGTATGATTCTTATAAAACTAACGTTGTACATTACATCCATTACAAGGATTAATAACATTTGAAATCAAATAAAAAGTTCATCTTTAACGCCATCTCTTCTTACAACTTAATTCTGTCTTAAGTCACAAAAACTAACAAATCCCTTTTTTTGGTGGCAGACTTAACAACATTTAATCCAGATCATTGTATTTTAATTCCTGCCAATTGTACAAAGATTTTCTGTTGCAGCTCTTGGAACGATAAAGTTGTGTTTGGTTTGGCTTTTGGTCAGCCAGTCGGACGGTCGGTCATCCGGTTGTAATGGTTTTGGTTTGGGGATTTTTGTAATCAATATGTTTACAGATGATTTATTGATTTTAAATCACTTGTATTGGCACAAGTCCTGCTGTGAATTTGTGACATTTTCGTAAACGAAAAATGTCAGTTAAAATTCTTTATTAAGTCTAGAGACAGACAGACAGACAGACTTATGTATGTACGTACTACTACGCCAAATGCAAGAGTAAGTACTTATTTATAACTACCAATTGCAAAAGGCAAGAACTTAGCAAAAATTACACCAGCAAAAAAACACTAAAATTGTTATTAAAGAAGAAAATTATTTTTTATTACTTAAAACTCTGACTAAGGCAACGGCTAAATACTTGAACATTTTTTTAATACAGCCACAAAATATTTATGAGATCAAGTTTTTAATCAGTTAAAAACTATGATCATTATTATATTATTTATGATCATTATGATTGCTGTGATAATGAAAATTCATATCTGCCCATAACATAATTTCAATCCTCGTATTATCTAACGGTTGCTCTGTGGCTACATTTTGCCATTTTCCAACAATTTTCAAACATTTTACTACCAATTTCCAACATTTTAAAGTAAGAAAATTTACAATTTTGTTTGTAATAAATAATAGGAAATACAACAATTCTGTTAACAAAACAATATTATTTTATTGTACCAAATTGTTGTTAAATGTTTAAATTTATTAAACGTTGATTTTTTTTCTCTTTTGCAAATTTTTGCTGTTAAAGATTCGTTAGATTCTATTTCTTTTCTTCTCAAATATATAAAAGAACCCGCAAGCACTATTTTTTAGCTAATCAACCGGCCTTTTAAGTCCGGATTAGTGCAACAACACCACCATCATCTCGGTATACATGTAAAGTGTGCAGAATATGACATGAGAGGAGGAGAAGGTCGGAAGGAGATAACATTACACAAAAGTTTATATTGGCCCAATAAAAGTGTCAAGATCATTGAGCAAAACGTGTACAATTGAACATGTAGTTTGTGTGTGTCAAAGATTTTAATGCAGGGGAAGAATCCCAACCGAAAAATGAGATAATGCTTATCGATGAGTAACATATAAAACGACATGTATTTCGATGCATGCAACTTTTAGTTCGCTCGTACAAACTCCGATTATCAAATATGTTTGCACAAACTATAAAAGATGTTTGACTGAGGCCGATCACAGGTCAGAGACCTTAGACCTGGTAGGAATCTGGAATGGCAAACATGGCACAATTGTACTTTTTTGATACATTTTAAGCTGATTATACTTATTAAAGCTTTAATTTTTCACTGTTTCGGCACCGATATTTATATTAAGTTGAGGTTCAATTAATTAAAACAATTAATTAAAACATTCCTATTTAAATTGGATGATTTTTTTCGGGTACGTACTATAGAAACGGCACCCCGGCAATGATATGTTTAAGTGACTGTATCAAATTTTGGTTGGAGTTAGTTTATATTTAGACATATCTCTCATTCAATACTTACTTAGATACTCCTTGACCCTAATTGTATCCCAGAATCGGCAGGGCCCTTATCTGTTATTAGTTTTACAGCTCTAACATTTACAATTTCATAATTTCTTTTTTATGGGCGATCTGTTAGGAGATTAGGTACTATATATACATATATATATATATATACATATATATATATATATATATATATATATATATATATATATATATATATATATATATATATATATATATATTGAAAATTGGACATATATATATATATATATATATATATATCTATATATATATATATATATATATTGGAAATTGGACATATCAACAGAAACCTCTGTCGACTCATGCGCAACAACTTTGCTAAATATTATAGCCTGATCAAATGCACAGTTTACGATTTATTTCATTTTGAGTAATTTTCAGTGGCGCCACCTGAAGTTGTTCGTACCAACTAAGAAACCTTCGTCTGCTTATGCGTAACAACTTTTTTTATGATTATAACATGATCAAATGCACAGTTTACGATTTAATTAATTTTGAGTAATTTTCAGTAGCGCCACCTGTTGGACTTTGGTCATTCCCATTAATAAACCTTCGTCGGCTTATCCGCAACAACTTTGCTAAAGATTATAGCATGATTAAATGTACAGCTTACGATTAAATTGACTTTCAGTAATTTTCAGTAGCCCCACCTGTCGGAAATTATTCACACTAACTAAAAAACCTTTGCCGCCTCATGCGCTACAACTTTGCTAAAGATCACAGCATGACTAAATATACAGTTTACGATTTAATTAATTTTTAGTAATTTTCAGTGGCGCCACCTAACGGAAATTAGTCTTACCAACTTAAAAACCTTCTCCGGCTTATCCGCAACATCTTCGCTAAAGAGCATAATATGATCAAATTAACAGTTTACTATTCTATAAAGAACATACATACAAACATTCATTTGTTTAAAAGTTATAACATTACTCATTTTTCTCCTTTTTATCCACTACTTTCAAAAAGTATTTGGTACTTCTTTGGTACCAATTAAATTCGGTACATTTTATTAAAACGCAGTTAACATAATTCCTATTCATATTACTTTTGAGATGTTAAGTTATCATTTTATCCCTTTTTTACCCATTTTGGCCCCAAAATCAAAAAAGTGCCAAGTACGTGTTCAATATTTCTTTCACATCTATTGACTGCAGTACAAAGTTCCTTTCTATATTCTTTGGTTTAAAATATAAGAGTGGGTTAAAAAAGTACCAAAAAACTATTTTCACCCCCTATCGCACATAGTTTCGAAAAAGTACCAAATACCAGTCCGCTTATTTTTATAGCTATTTAAAACGTAATTTTAATTTTGTTTCTATACCTATTACTTTAGGAGATATAACGTTTTCGATTTTTTCCCCTTTTTACCCGTTTTTAAGGCAAGGGTTCCAAAAGTCCCTTCTTCTTCGACCTATACATCAAAAAAGGTACCCACTGTCCAAATTTTAACAAAATCGTTAGAGCCGTTTTCGACATATATAAGAATATAAGATATAATTCCCCGACAACATTCCAATTGGAACAAGGGGTACTTCTTTTTGAATCTTTTTTCTTTTTTTTTCAACTCGGTCTGGCCGAGGATTGATTGAACCTGCTATACCACGGCGGTCAATAAATTGTGTTACTTGCGCTGGATGAGTCCACAAATCCTCAGCACTAAGTGAAGTAGGGTTGGCGGTACTGTTGAAATTGTGGGTATGTGTGTTGCTCCATCCCGATCACAGTCGAGCCAGAACGACTCTTGTTTTCCATCGCAAGTTCTTTTCCTTTTATCCTATGGGCGGTGGGCGACCTCCTAATACAACATGCATGTGATAACCTGAAATCGTGAAGTTGGTCGCGTCTATATTAAGGTTTTTTAATACTACGACATACGATATATGATCTAAAGAATCAAGTATATATCTTCGTACACTATCCTCATACACACGAAGATCTCTCTTGACATGCTTAGGGGAAGATGCCAACTGTGTAATTTTAAAGTTTCTTTAATTTATATGATGACATCTTTAAAATAAACTGCTGAGATATCATAATGTTGTGTTTCTTTACTGGAAGGATCTTTGTTTCCTCATGGAGATGATGTAGTTATTGTTCTTAGGGCTGAATATTTCTCCACTGAGTATCACTTAGCGACGCTGACCACGCCGGAGCTGCATAATTTGTCACTGACCGACCAATCGCTTTTTAGGTAGACATCAAGATTTCGTTGGAAAATAGGGTCGCAGAGGATTTAGTTGCTTGTATCTTCAGGTTAAGAAGTTGTTTAAGGTAATGAATATCCTTACCGAAAAGGCCTTCCACATTATGACCGGTCACCCAATGTCGTGCAGCCGTCCGCATATCATATTACTTCAACGACTTGAGGTAAACCTTGGAGTTTAGAGAGGTAGAAGTTAAATAGGAGTGGCGCCAGGACTCCGCCCTGAGGAACTGACGACCATTTATAAACATATTATCCATCTCTTCAAATTTGTTGGCATTGTGGACCGCGGGATGTCCTGGAAGAGGATGGCATTGTTTATCTTGCCAAAGGAACCGTCCTTTCATAAGGCCCTTCTGGTTTAAGAATTGTGCGATCTGAGTGGTAATGACTTACAGTGCTGTGGTGGTGCTGTGCATTTTGCGGAATCTATGCTGGTGGCAAGCTGCTTTAAGTTTGCTAGCCGGAGTAGAGCCTCGAGTGTCTTCGCGACTGGTGACAGGAGGGCTATCGTTCTGTACGATGATTCCTCATTCGCGGATTTTAGAATTGGGACCACTTTACCCACTTTTCTGACATCAGGTGTAGTGAGGCTAGTCATAGACAGATTTAGGACACTTGTCAAGTAGTCGACTCCACATTCGCCTATGTATTTTATCATCAGCATGGTCATGGTTATCATCAGGGTCAATTGCCTTAGAAGGCTAAGCTGTATGGCTAAGCTGTATGGCTGGATGGCCTTTGCAACTTCAGTGGGCGTAAAAAGATGTAGTGGGTCCGAGACTGGGAGATCATGCAAACAATGCTTCTTTTCGCCTTGTCTCTCTCGGGGTGTTTCATAAATAATCGCCTTAAAGCACGCGAGCAAGCACAACTTACTAAAACCTGCGACAAGGCTTCAGTTCTTCAAGTGATCAAGCTCGATCTTAGTACTCTCTGTTAAATTTGTGTATTACTAAAGTGGGTATAAAAAATTTCAATTTCAATTACAGAAAAAGTACCCATAATACAAGATTTTATTCTGTTTTACAAAATTTTCTTTACAGAAAATTTATTATGAACTTCAAAATAGTGAATTTTTTAACAAACCAAGAAAAAAAAATCCATTGTTTAGTTTCGATTTTGAAAACCGTCAAAGGAGGTACTTTTATGATCTAAAAATTACATTTTGGTTTAATATTTGGTACAAGATCATGACAGAATTTGATCCAAGATTCTAAAATAAGAGAAAGGAATTTCTGAAAACTGGATGCTAAAAATTGAGTCTTTAAGATAAAAGAGGGGCATTTCTGAAAAAGTGAATGTCCAGTCAATAACTACATATCCAACGGTACCTATACGGCGCAAAGTTATATGTCACACAGATCCAAACAGAATCGGTAATGGCAGTAATCAAAAGAGAGGAGGAAGATGACACGATTCGTAATAAAAATTGGAGTATCTTTTAAAACTTAATGTATTCGATGTACATATTACGACGCCCTCATTGATGTGTCCGGAGGCAGGCGTTCTGTTGATTGGTGGTATGTAGTACAGAAGATATCAGGGCCCTATTTCACTAAACTACAATTCTACAAGTTTACAAGTTACAATTACAAGTATAATTCTTACAAGTGCTGTTCAATTGTGTTTCATCAAAATTTTCACAACAATTGTAGCTTTTTGGACTTGTAAACTACAATTTCTACAATTACAATTTCTAAAATTACAATTATAATAAAATAAAATATTTTGATCATATATATATGGAGTCAAATAAAAAATACGATTTTTATGAAATTTTACATATACATGTACATTCTCCTAGCCTAAACAATTTTTACACTTCTTCAAAATTTTTAATTTAGCTTTGGTTCAGATTTTATGGCGGTTCGAAGTTCGTCTTTTTTCAATATTTTTTTCAGAAACATACCCACTTTATATGCCTATAACTTTTGATACGGTTATCAGATTTTTATAAGACTAGGCTCATATTTTAGCATATGCCCTATTTTTTTCCGATCCACCATGAGACCATTTTTTGGTTTTCGTATTTTGTTGTCTATACTATTATTCACATTTGAGAGAATGATAAAGAAAATGGAAGATATGCTTTTTGAGATATCCTTGAGTTAAGGACTTCATTGATCTGCCTTGTTCTGCATACGCTTCATCACTATAGGTATTATAAGTTTGGGCTGATATACTCGTATATAACGCATAGAAATATTGGTCTTAGTTAGACCACCTTTTAGTATAACAACGGGTTTAGAATTACTTCCTGAGCCGATTAAACGATGTCAGTCCGTCCGTCCATCTGGCTGGACGGCTGGCTGGACCCCCATGTAAACCTTGTAATCAAAGTACATTTCGCAATTCTCAAGATAATTTGATTAAATTTGGCACAAACAATTATTTTGGTAGTGTGCTTTTAAAATTCGTCAAAGTAAACTAAATTCGTCAAGGTACACTAAGTAATGGACTATTATTAATCGAAACATATTTAAAAACAAATAAAATAAATAAATGGTAATTAATATTGATTTGATTTTGTGTTTATTTTAACTAATGTTATTTTTTCTACAATTCTACAAGTGTACAAGTACAAATTTAGATTAGTGAAACAAAACCACTTGTAGAAGTTCGACTTGTAAACTTGTGAATTGTCAAAATCACTTGTAGCTACAAACTTGTAATTGTATTTTAATGAAACACAATTATTTACAAGTTAACAATTTTACGGGCAAAAACACTTGTAATTGTAAACTTGTAGCTTAGTGAAATAGGGCACAGGTAAATTATAGCAAGGAGTGGTTCGACAGACATGGTTGAATCCTAACCCGACTCAATTTACATGCATGGATTCCTTCAATTCCAAAGGTTGCGGAATCCAAAATCTGTATGGTCAATTCAACATTTCGCATCCTAACCCGGAAAGTTAATCGATAAGGCAGATGAATATCGTAGGCAAGCAGAATTTATACTTAGGGTGGAGTCAAATTCAGAGGTTCTGATAATAGATAGATTTAAATAAACTTAAATGAAGGTTTATAAGAGTGACAAAAAATACGAATCTACAGACACCAATCTAGGTAATACTATTGTGGCACCTGTAGAGGAGTGCTAAGTTATAAAGGTTATGGAGTTTATTAAAAGAGATAAATGTTCCAGAGTTCGCATTTTACAGAAGAATGCGACTCTGGACACTTATTTCTTTGAAGACTGGCTGACGTTGATATTGGCGGAAGAAAAATGCTTTTTTTCGAAACTTCTTACCTTCCACAATTTGATCCTTAGCAACACTTCCCCCATAATTGAATGGTACCAAAAATACCACCACCATTGCCAAAATACCAGACAGAGTTGTAGTTTATATTCAAAATGTACGTATGGTATATGAGTATTTATTCACGAGGTGGTTTTGGTGAAAATTTATTTTCAACACACAAATTTATTTTAAGCTGGACTCATAAAACGCAAATTGTTATTTATCACATGGGTCTCAATAAATTTGGACATACTCATGAGCATGAGCTACGGACACAGGCGGAGAAACACTCGAATGTAAACGTTTTTATTTATTTGTAAATTTTTTTTTTTCGTAATTTTTGTTTCTTGCAACTTTAGTTACATTATTATTGTCGTTCTTGTCGTCTCAGCCGTAAAGTATAAAATAATCATGTCTTATGGTGGTTGTGCGATCGTTCGTTGGTTGGTTAAATGCCAGAATTTTAAATCATTTGCAAAAATATGAATGAGAATGAAAATAATGATCATGATCATTGAAATATTAAAATATAGGTTTCCTAAATACAATAGACTTCTTGACGTTACACAAATCCATAATTATTATTTTTTTACGATTTTATTTTGGATTGGTATATGTTCGCATATGTGTGGCATAAAATCAGTTCAGAAATGTCTTAAAATATGACAGGTATTGTCAGGTTTATTTTCTTTTTAAGTGTTAGGAGTTTTTTATGGTTCTATAAGATGTCAGGTTTTTTAAAGGTAAAATAAAAAGTTTGGAAAACTTTTTTACAATCATCATCAGAAACAAATGGAGGTATATACAAATTTTCATCCTAGATTTTGAACAAAAAGTTATTCTTATTTAAGCTAAAGTAAAATACAATTTATAGGGACTTATTAGTTTGTACAATCCGAGCTTCGATCTTACGATCCGCAAAAACCAAAAGGCAATATTTACCGAGATTTTGTGGAACTTCAGTTCGATTTGGAGTACAAACTCTTTTTAGTGAGTAAATACGGGGTCTTCTGGAATAATGTATAACGTGGTTTGTCGTCGGGCTGAGGTAGATTAGTCTCGTACAGAGTTTACTTACGGATCCACAAACCTGAAGTAATAAGAACACAAGTCGCTTACCCTTTTCGAGGGCTGAAGTAAAGATTCTTTATTGATTAATTCGGCTCAGTGGATAATATATTTTTGTATTGATTAATTTCGTTTTAACAATATAATCCTTAATTTATTAATTTTGGATTTTCTTAATATATGTACTTCGGGTATTATTATCGTAGCAGTCAGGATTCGGTAGGTAACAATATTCGGTAACTCAGATATCAATCAGATGATGGAGAATCGGCGATACTGCTCGGTTCGAGAATAGCAGAAAAGCTCGGATTTAGTCATATCAATGGGATAACGGAGAATCAGTAATACTGCTCGGTTTTCGAGAATACTGCTTGGGTGTAGATAACGACGAGTTTAAGGTTTTAATACAATACAGTACAATATTACTTAAGGAGAACTTACTATTCAATTACTACCAATATTAGAATTTTGACTTAAGCTAAACGACCAAAGCCGTTTTACGCCAAAACAGTCAGCCGAAGCCGCTTTGACTGAAACAGTCATCCGAAGCCGCTGTGGAAGGTGATTCGTGAATTATATTCAGGAGTAGGCAGCTCATACCACCAGTAGCCGTTGAATTTTATGTAATTTTCGCTACCACGATCATTACTAAAACTAGTGAAAATGAGTGTTAAAATCATTCAGTTTGAATTTGGATGTTAACAGAGTTGGTTGGTGCCGCTTTGTTAAAGAAAAGACAAAAACAAAATAGGCAAGAAACAAATCAAAATCCAATTTATAGCAACAAAATACATGATTCGAGAGAACAAAGAAATGTAATCTCGAACATTGTTGCCACGACGCTATTATTTTTGTAAACATTGGGAATGTTTTTGTAAAATTTGGGAATATTTTTCAAAACAGAAATAAATTCTAATATTAAACAATTTTAGATTTTTATATTTTTTAGATATTTTGGATCCAAACATTTTTTATAGAAAAATTTTGATAAAAATATTTTTCTTTGGAAAATGTATTTTTGTGTAAAAATTTTTATATTCCAAAATTTTAAAATCTTCTATGGAAAAATTTTCGATCAAAAATTTTCTGTAGAAAAATTTTTGATAAGAAGATTTTCTATAGAAAAATATTTGATGAAAATATTTTCTATAGAAAAATTTTTGATAAAAAAATTTTCTATAGAAGAATTTTTGATAAAAAAAATTTTCTATTGATTAATTTTTGACAAAAAGATTTTTTATAGAAATATTTTTGATAAAAAATTCATATATATAGAAAAATTTTCGATAAAAAAATTTTCTATAGAAAAATTTTGGATAAGAAAAAATTCTATAGAAGAATTTTTGATAAAAAATTTTCTATAGAAAAATTTTTATACAAGAATTTTTGATCAAAAAAATTTTCTATAGAAGAATTTTTGATAAGAAAGAAATTCTATGAAAGAATTTTTGGGAAAAAAATTTTTTATAGAAGAATTTTTGATAAAAAAATTTTCTATAGAAGAATTTTTTCTATAAAAGAATTTTTGATAAGAAAAAATTCTATAAAAGAATTTTTGATAAGAAAAAATTCTATAAAAGAATTTTTGATAAGAAAATTTTCTTAAAAAGCTTTATCAAAATTTTGGGACATCAAACATTTAATTAAAAAGTTTTCTATGGAAGAATTTTTGATAAAAAAAATTTCTACAGAAGAATTTTTAATTAAAAAAAAATTCTATAGAAAAATTTTTGATACAAACATTTTCTATAGAAAAATTTTTGATAAGAAAAAAAATCTATAGAAGAATTTTGATAAAAAAAATTTTCTGTAGAAGAATTTTTGATAAAATTAATTTTTTATACAAGAATTTTTGATACAAAAATTTTTTATAGAAGAATTTTTGATAAAAAATTTTGTACTGAAGAATTTTAAATTAAAAATATTTCTATAGAAGAATTTTTAATAACAAAATTTTCCATAGAAGAATTTCTGATAAGAAAAAAATTCTATAAAAGAATTTTTGATAAAAAAATTTTTCTACAGAAGAATTTTAAATTAAAAAAATTTCTATAGAAGAATTTTTAATAAAAAAATTTCCCATAGAAGAATTTCTGACAAGAACAAAATTCTATAGAAGAATTTTGGATATAAAAAATTTTCTATAGAAGAATTTTTTTGATAAAAAAATTTTCTATGGAAGAATTTTCGATAAGAATAAAATTCTATAGAAGAATTTTTGATAAAAAAATTTTATTTAGAAGAATTTTTGATAAAAAAATTTTTATACAAGAATTTTTGATAAAAAAATTTTCTATTGAAAAATTTTTTCTATAAAAGAATTTTTGATAAGAAAAAATTATATAATAGCATTTTTGATAAGAAAATTTTCTTAAAAAGCTTTATCAAAATTTTGGGACATCAAACATTTAATTAAAAAGTTTTCTATGGAAGAATTTTTGATAAAAAAATTTCTACAGAAGAATTTTTAATTAAAAGAAATTTCTATAGAAAAATTTTTGATACAAAAATTTTCTATAGAAAAATTTTTGATAAGAAAAAAAATCTATAGAAGAATTTTTGATAAAAAAATTTTCTGTAGAAGAATTTTTGATAAAATTAATTTTTTATACAAGAATTTTTGATACAAAAATTTTCTATAGAAGAATTTTTAATAAAAAATTTTCTACAGAAGAATTTTAAATTAAAAAAATTTCTATAGAAGAATTTTTAATAAAAAAATTTTCCATAGAAGAATTTCTGATAAGAAAAAAAATTCTATAAAAGAATTTTTGATAAAAAAAAATTTCTACAGAAGAATTTTAAATTAAAAAAATTTCTATAGAAGAATTTTTAATAAAAAAATTTTCCATAGAAGAATTTCTGACAAGAAAAAAATTCTATAGAAGAATTTTGGATATAAAAAATTTTCTATAGAAGAATGTTTGATAAAAAAATTTTCTATAGAAGAATTTTTGATAAAAAAAATTTTCTGTGGAAGAATTTTTCATAAGAAAAAAATTCTATAGAAGAATTTTTGATAAAAAAAAATTGTATGTAGAAGAATTTTTGATAAAAAAAAATTTTGTACAAGAATTTTTTATAAAAAAAATTTTCTATAGAAGAATTTTTGATAAGAAAAAATTCTATAGAAGAATTTTGGATAAAAAAAATTGTCTGTTGAAAAATTTTTGATAAGAAAAAAAATCTATAAAAGATTTTTGATAAAAAAGTTTTCAATAAAATAATTTTTGATAAAAAAATTTTCTATAGAAGAATTTTTTCTATAAAAGAATTTTTGATAAGAAAAAAATTCTATAGAAGAATTTTTGATAAGAGAATTTTCTTAAAAAGGTTTATCAAAATTTTGGGACATCAAACATTTAATTAAAAAGTTTTCTATGAAAGAATTTTTAATAAAAAAATTTTCTATAGAAGAATTTTTGATAAAAATTTTTCTACAGAAGACTTTTTAATTAAAAAAAATTTCTATAGAAAAATTTTTGATACAAAAATTTTCTATAGAAGAATTTCTGATAAGAAAAAATTTCTATAGAAAAATTTTTGATAAAAAATTTTTGATAAAAAAAATTTTCTATAGAAGAATTTTTGATAAAAAAAAATTTCTATAGTAGAATTTTTGATAAAAAAATTTTCTATAGTAGAATTTTTGATAAAAAAATTTTCTGTAGAAGAATTTTTGATAAGAAAATAATTCTATAGAAGAATTTTTGATAAAAATATTTAAAATAAATGGAGTAGAAAACTTTTTTAAAAGTAAGAACTACACTTTGAAAAAATACCTATTTTAATTAAAAGTATAAAAAAGGGCAACTCTGCCGACTTTTTGTTTGTTAATATTTCATAATTTATGGCAAATTCTGTCTCGTTTAAACCGCCCCTTTACACCGAAAACTTACGCAAAAACTAAATACGAATTTTATTTTTTGGTATCTAATACATAAAATCAATGCGAATATATTTGAAATAAGTAAAGTTACTGCATATAGTAGGGGTAATCGCGCGGGACTGCGCGAATATCCCTACTTACTAGATATACGATATGAGTCTGTTTAAAAATACATATATGTACAATAAATATGTAGTATTGTTAAACTTCGTCAAAAATTACCCGATGAGATAAAATTTACATCTCAATCGGTTAACTATAAGGTATCGGCTAGAAACGGTATGTTATGAAATACTAATACGATTGGTTATGTTGAATCCGACGAAAAAAATTTAAATAATCGCCTTATAAGGTCGCCCAAACTGATTATAAAATGGAGGATGTGCACGATGCACGCTCTAAAAATAAAACGCAAGAAAAAATCACAAATTCAAAATATAGCTTTTTAATTTATCATAACCTGGTTCTAATTTAATTACAATATATAAAACTATGCAAACCATTTACTTAGTAATTATACTAACGGTTCATGTCCAAGCTAAGTAAATAAATACTACTTTAAGCATGTGTCGCTTAAATATCAACCACTTCTCTGGTCTCTTTGCGATATGCGAATATTTTATCAACATTATTATTTTTCGTTTAAGCAACTTTTATGGATTTTTATCTTATCAAAATTTTCCAATCTTTTACGTATAAAAGAACACTTTTAATAGATTTTAGCTTATATTCATGAAAGCGTGTGATTGTGTAGAAAACCTTTTAACTAAAAGAGTTGTTCGTGGAAAATTGCATGCGATCATTAAGAAGAATTCCATTTGAGTAAAAATATCAATAAAACCAAGTTTTTAACTAGATTTTTCTTAGTTTTTTTTTTAAGTTATAAGAAACGGCATTAAACTAGAACTAAAATCAATGTTTAAGCTTAAAACAGAGTTAAGGATGGGGTAAACAAAAAAAAAGTTACAAATCGTTTGTAGATCAAATTACTATATCATGAATTAAGTTAAAATGTTGTACTTGTTGCCGTTACAAGATCACACAATATTATCAATTCATTTGAATGCCTGGGAAACAGTGATTTGTGGGGGCGAAAAATTGTAAATAAATTGTGAAATTATATTAAGATGAGAAAAAAATTTCGACTCTCGAGGGAATTAGGGAATTATATACATATATTTTATATACATATTTTCTGATTAACAGAAAACTTAAAATCAGAATACGGTCGCGGTTCTAAAAATTTCATAAATATGCAATTTTATCTTAACTTAGTAAACCGTTGACTCCCTTTTCAATAATATTTGGTAAATATTGTTGCATCTTTATGTATGATTGAATTCATTAATTACACAAAATAAAAAAAATTTCATGTGCTCTTAAAACCACTATACAATTTTGATGTATCATGACTACCTTTGTACAAAAATGGTAAAATTTTTAAATTCTATGGCAAGATTTTTTTTTTAATTTTTTTTTTTTAAATTGCAATTTTTTTTAGACGTTTCTTCAAATAACTAATGATAACTCAAAAACTACTAGTTCGATATTATTAAAATAAAATCAGAAAAATTAAGATTTACATAGCATTTAATTCGTCTATATATCGCGTTTCAATCGGATCTATAGTATCGGAGTTACAATAAAAAACTTAAGAAAAAAATATATTTTTTACGTAAAAATGGCAAAAATTTTCGTTTTAAAAAAATCATGAAAAATCGAAAACGGAAAAAAAAACTTCCAGATTTATTATTTTATCGCATAGCGACATATAATAGCAACAAAATGAGATATCGACCATAAAAATCGATTGATTTTTTTCGAATTTATTCACAATTTAATGAATTCGCTCATTATAGCGGGTTTTCAAATGTATGAAAAAATAAATTTTCCAATTTCAAGGGGTGCATGTCGGATTATTGTGAGATTTGGTGACAAACCTCCACCCACAAAATTTTAGTCGAATTGGACAACGTTAACACGTAGCGCATAGGCCCCAAATCTGAAAAATAGCGTTTAAATCGAAAAAATTGACAAATTTTCAGTTTTTGCAAAATTAAAGCTATTTATTCCCCCTTTTGCAAAAAAGTGGATTCTGGTTCTTAGTGCAAACGCAATGATTTTTCCAATAAGCTACATGTCTTTAAAATCGGTTAAACAGTTTTCGAGTTATTACAATTTTCGCTGGCCATTACATGACCTTGAGGAAATTTAACACCACCAAGCTACAATCCCATCAAATTGCCACATATTACTCGCGACGAATAGCTCAATTACTCGGAGAAAATATTTCAACTTCCAACGACATCAGCGCTCTATGGCAACATATTGCCAGCTCTATGAAAACTGCTGCAAAAACTGTATTGGAGTTCCAAAACCCTCTTCCAAAAATTCTTGGTATGACGAGGAGTTCCGCAATGCCACTGCGGCGAAAAATGCAGCCTACAGGGCAACCCTGCAGTCAGTAGTTACTCGTCGAACTTTAGAAAGATATAGAGAGAGAAAGAGTGAAGAGAAACGAAGGAGATTGAGTTATATAAGAGTCGTAAAGAAGTGCGTAAAAAAGTTAAACACCAAACGGATGGTTTTAGCAATTGTATTTTCTCCTGCAAGGACAACCAAGGAAACCTGGTAACGGATGCTGAAACCGTACTAAAACTGTGGAAGAAACACTTTTTCAAATTGTTGGTATCAAATGAAAGCGATCAAGATGACACGCCTGAACAAACCAATGATGATGGCGTTATATGTCCACCACCAAACCAAAATGTGATTAGAAGCGACAAAAAAATAACAAAGCTGCGGGTGGCGATGGTCTTAATGCAGAGCTCTTTAAGGCCGGAGGAGATGAGTTGATAAGGCTTATGTCCCAACTTATAGAAACAATAGGGTCAGAAGAATACATGCCAGACGATTGGAATCTTAGTGTCCTATGTCCTGTGCACAAAAAAGGAGATAAAACTGTGTGTGCAAATTAAAGAGGGATAAGCCTCCTCTCAATTGCATATAATATTCTATCGACCATACTGTGCGAAAGGCTTACGTCCAAAATTAACGAAATAATTGGGACGTACCAATGTGGCTTTAGACCAGGTAAATCAGTCACTGACCAGATCTTGACTCTACGTCAGATCCTGGAGAATACCCAAGAGAAACAAATTGACACGTATCATCTCTTTGTTGACTACAAAGCAGCTTTTGACAGCTCGATACGCAAGAAGGTGTTTGAAGCAATGTCTGAGTTCGAAGCTAATAAAGTTATGCAGGATGACTAATACAATATCATCTATTAAGATAGGTAAGAACCTATCAGAATCTTTCATAACTAAACGGGGTTTCAGACAAGGTGATAGTCTATCATGTGATCTCTTCAATATTGTGTTAGAGAAAATCTTGCGAGATTCAGCAGTTAATGCAAGTGGTACAATCTTCAATAGAAAACATATGCTACTCGCGTATGGCATTGATATTATGGGACGCACTTTACGCGAGGTAACTGCCGCCTTTTCCAATATCGAGAAGGAATCAAACAAAATGGGTCTAGCTGTAAATAATTCAAAAACAAAACTGATGGTTTCTTCAGGCAGACAGACCACTAGAATTGGATCACATGGCACGTAGAAAACTATAGCTTCGAAGTTGTAAAAGAATTTGTATACCTTGGTACCGCTGTGAACATCAACAACGATATAAGCTCTGAAATTAAACGTAGAATAATACTTGCCAATCGATGCTATTTTGGCCAAAGCAAACAGCTAAGAACTAAAGTCCTCTCCGTAAGAACTAAAATTACGCTCTATAAAACGCTTATATTACCCGTGTTACTGTATGGTGCGGAATCATGGGTACTTGCACAGGCAGATGAAGCTATCCTTGGAGTGTTTGAGAGGAAAATCCTACGAAAAATATTTGGACCAGTCTGCGTCAACAATGAGTATCGACATCGAATGAATCATGAGCTGTCTGATTTAAACGCTGACATAGACACAGTAAAACGCATTAAGCAACGGCGGCTGCGCTAGCTAGGACATGTTGTGCGAATGGATGCAAATACTCCGGCAAGAAAAGTGTTTGATAATGATCCTGAAGGAACTCGTAGAAGAAGGCGCCCAAAACTTCGATGGAAAGACCAAGTAGAAGAAAATCTTTCAAAACTTGGCATAAGAAATTTGAGAATATGCGCACCAAATAGAAGCGCATGGAAATCTAAAAAATGCTCGGCCTTTGAACTAAACAGGTTGTTACCATAGGCCATTTAAGTAAGTTAAGTAAGTATTTAACGAATGTATGTTACGAAAATTATGAAAAGTAGTCGGCTACTGGTAGTTAAAAGTGCCGGCACCTGGTAGAAGACTCCTGCTAGCCTGCTCCTGTCTGAATAATTTTTATCGTTTAAAAGATTTGTTAATAAACACATCTTTAATAATTTTAAGAGAATACCAGAGGTTCTTTGACATCTTGGATATACCAGGGATTAACTAATTGCCTCAAGCATTTGCAAGCTTCTACTGCTAGAAAACAAGCAAATAGTAAATAACAGATTTCCATCAGTATATACTTAGCTCCTATCAAAATTGGAACAATCTGCGTCATTTAATTTATATTTGTTAGAAATCGAATGAAAGCCATAGGTATCTCACAAGGCCCAGTAGTTTAATTTTAATTGATTACTTGAGTGTGAGAAAACTTTCTACAGGTTGGGCAGCCATCCATTTGCTTACAATTAACTACAAACGCAAATGTATGACAATTTCGTAATATTTGTCGTTGTTATGGTCGTTTCACTAAAATCGATGCCAAAAAATGCAAGGGTTTGTCAGCCAATAAAGTCAACCTAATAAATGACCACAGGTATGGATTTTGTAGGGGACTCCTGCTAGCCTTCCTATCGGAAAAGCGATGACTATCAGTACACCTTTTTGACGAAAGTAAAGTTGTGGCTCTGGATATTTCCCAGGCATTTGATAAAGTGTTGATGATAGTAATATTTGCCATTCTTATTCATTCAATCATGGACCAAGCCTTTTAGAGATTAGGGTTATGAGAAAAACATAAATACATATATGTATCGGGTGTTTTTTATTGAGGTATAGAACATTAAGTTGGCATCACTTTTTTAACTGGCTGCCATTTTGTCAGCTGTCAAGTGATTAATATTTAGTTTGGTTTGCCATTTCATCATGAACAGGTTGACAAAAGAACAACGCTTGCAAATCGTGCAAATTTATTTCGAAAATAATGGTTCAGTTCGCGAAGTTTACCGCAAGCTCCGTCCATTTTATGGTCGACATAATCGTCCATCAGAGCAATTAATTCGGTTAACCATGGATCGTTTTCACACTACGTTTACTCTATTTGATAATACGCATCCGCAGCGACGTCGAACAGTGCGCACCGAAGAAACAATTGCCGCTGTAGAGCAAAGTGTTGAAGAGGACCCGAATGAATATTTCGCCACCGTGCACAGAAATTGGAGCTTTGTCCATCAACTTTATGGAAGATTTTGCGCAAAGATCTTGGCTTACGACCTTACAAGATCCAGCTTGTGCAAGAATTAAAGCCGCGAGACCATGCAATGCGTCGTGATTTTGGTGTATGGGCCGAAAATGAGATTGATCTCGATGCTGATTTTCATCGCAAAATTTTGTTCAGTGATGAAGCTCATTTTTGGTTGAATGGCTACGTCAACAAGCAAAATTGCCGCATTTGGAGTGAAGAGAATCCACATGAGACCCTTGAGACGACATTACATCCACAAAAACTGACTGTTTGATGTGCTCTATGGGCTGGTGGAGTCATTGGGCCATATTTCTTCCGAAATAATGCTGGAGAGTCAGTTACCATAAATGGAGACCGGTATAGAGCCATGATAACCGACTATTTTGTTCCCCAATTGGATGGCATGAATGTGGATGAGTTGTGGTTCCAACAAGACGGCGCTACATGCCACACAGCGCACGTCACAATTGATTAATTGAAGGAAACATTCGATGAGCGCATAATTTCGCGGAATGGACCTGTCAATTGGCCACCAAGATCGTGCGATTTGACACCACTGGATTATTTTCTTTGGGGATATGTGAAGTCGCTCGTCTACGCCAACAAACCAGAAACGTTAGGGGACTTGGAAGCCAACATTCGTGGCGTTATTGCCAACATACGGCCCCATATGCTCGAAAAAGTAGTTGAAAATTGGACCTGTAGAATTGGCTTTATTTGAGCCAGCCGCGGCGGCCACATGCCCGAAATCATATTTAAACATTAATGGCATAAAATTATCCTTCCAATAAAGCCAAATTGATGGACATTAAAACGATTTTCTTGTGTTTTATTTCAATTCGAAGTTCTATACCTCTAAAAAAAGCACCCATTATAATAAACCACGATTTAGAAAAAAAATTGGGTTACATCGCAATATCCTATCATTACCACTTTGAAATGGACTCTAACGAATTGTTTAAACTATTGATATATTTTGTGGAATATTTAAGATACGCCTTAGATCTAGTATAGCACATTTTTATACCCTTCACCACCATAGGTGGAAAGTCAATGTCAAGACAGAAAGTCTGAGTCAATTTAGCGATGTCCGTCCGTCCGTCTGTCTGGACGGCTGGCTGGCTGGACCCCCATGTAGTCAAAGTACAAGCTGCAATTCTTAAGATAATTTCTTGAGCTTTGCACATATCATTGTTTTGACAGTGGAGCTATTGAAATTCGTCAAAATCGGTCCATTATTTACGGTACCTCCCACATTGGGGCCATGGCTATTGAAATTCGTCAAAATCGGTCTATTATTTATGGTACCTCCCATAGGTCCCACTTCCCGGAATTGATATTTTGGCCACATATATCAATATTTTTTCATGAAATTTAAAAAAAAAAGTACTGCTTATATAAACCAAAATCTCTGTACCAAATTTCGTTGAAATCGGTCCACATTTGACCACAGCTCCTATACAAACTCTTCTGTCAAAATGCACTAAATGAGACAAAAATCTCTAAAACGCTCATAACTCTGAAGACAATGAGAATTTTGAGTTTAGTTTTTGCACACATAATTCTTGTAAAAACTGTAATTAAGCAATTTCCAAAGGTAATCGGTCCACATTTGACCCTAGCTCTCATATAAGTCTAGATGACGGAAACAGCTTAAATATATAAGTTTTTAGAAAATGTTTGTATGATGACAAAATTTAGCAAATATTTGTCTTTATTTAAGAAAAAGAACATCTTTGACTTTAGTGGTGAAGGGCATCGTATGGTCGGGCTTGACCGACTTTAGCACTTTATTACTTGTTTTCTTTAAGACTATTCAAGATTTTACAAAATAATGGTTTTGTTAACCACTGTAACATGTGTGATAGAAGTGCCATCGCTGTTAATGGACGCTTGGAAAGCAATTAAAGTAGTATTTTTGGTTTTGTTGATTTTATAACTTTGAAACATGGAATGTTAAGCTTAACTGGGTATAGTTTTTTTAAGCACAATCACCCTCATCCATGCAAAATATCACAATATCAATTTGAACAGCATTTAAATGTTATCTTTGTTATAAATCTAGATGGGATGCCTGTTCTGTTCCAAGCAATTTCTTATTCTTAGTTTCATATCAGTTAAATACATAAAAGATTATTCTATAGAATAAATGTATGTATGTATCTCCTACAAATAAAGAAAAACGATTTAACTTACATGCGTTTTGGTTGCTTTTACTTTGGCTTCTAGCAGGGAGGGACTTAGGCAAATGTTGCTCCTGCTGCCAATGATGATGACGATGATGCTGTCTGGTATATATCTATTTGTGTTTATTTTCTCTAAATATCTTGTTTGATCATTGAAGTTGTTCATTCATACACATAAATATTTAACCAACATTTAAGTATTAAAGACATTCAAATTTGCAAAGAAATGCATTCATATGAATTTGTATCTGGAAACACGAATGGAAATATTTTGGCACGCGTTTAACTTTTGTTTTGATCTAGTCTATAGATACCCTTATAGCCTCTTTTTGTTCCTAGTGTATTCTGGCTATTCTTGTGTTGCTTTTATATTGCATGAATAGTGTAATTTTTGGCTGGTATTTAATGCGTTGCACAAAAAGTAAGAATAGAAGATACATTTATCTCTGATTCTACTGAGGATTTTTCGTTAGATTTGTCGTCTTTGTTTGTGGCTGTTCTTCAAACATCTTAGATACATTATACATACTCGTACTTAGATGTAGATCTTAAGCAAATGTTCATTTGTACCCAAATAACAGACAATTACTTGCTGTACAATGGGTTAATGGTTACACCTGATACTGCATTATCGAGATACTAGGACAATAAACAAAATTTAAGTTTTAGCGAAAAATATAAGTACGTGGGCTACCGAGCCTTGCTCGGAGCTCTATGATAAGCATTTGGAGGCAAATTTTAAAGTTCTCATATATTTTATAAAGTACTAACCAACTAAAATAAATTTAAAGAAAAGACGGTACACAAATATCCAATTAATTTTTAATCATTTTATTCATTTTGTCCTATCAACACATGATCAAATGCATAGTTTAATATTAATAATTTTGGATATTGGTTATACCGACATAGAAACTTCCGTCGACTCATGCGCAAGAACTTTGCTAAAGATGAAATGCCTGATGAAATGCATAGTTAACGATTAAATTCATTTTGAGTAATTTTCAGTGAAGCCATCTGTCGGAAATTGTTCATACCAATTAAAAAACTTTCGCCGACTTATTTGCAACAACTTCGCTAAAGATCATAACATGATCAAATGCACAGTTTACGATTTATTTAATTTTGAGTAGTTTTCAGTGGCGCCACCTGAAGTTGCTTAATTCACTTTGAGTAATTTTCAGTGGCGCCATCTGTTGGACTTTGGTCATTCCCATTAATAAACCTTCGTCGGCTTATCCGCAACAACTTTGCTAAAGATTATATATTGATTAAATTTACAGCTTACGATTAAATTGAAATTTCTTCATACCAATTAGGAAACCTTCGTCGGCTTATGTGCAAAAACTTTGCTAAAGATTATAGCATGATTAAATGTACAGCTTACGATAAAATTGACTTTGAGTAATTTTTAGTAGCGCTACCTGTAGGAAATTATTCACACCAACTAAAAGACCTTCGCCGGCTCATGTGCTACAACTTTGCTAAAGATCATACCATGATCAAATATACTGTTTACGATTTAATTAATTATTAGTAATTTTCAGTGGCGCCACCTAACGGAAATTAGTCTTACCAACTTAAAAACCTTCGCCAGCTTATCCGCAACAGCTTCGCTAAAGAGCATAATATGATCAAATTCACAGTTTATTATTCTATAAAGAACATACATTTGTTTAAAAGTTATAGCATTACTCATTTTTCCCCTTTTTATCCACTACTTTCAAAAAGTTCCATATGCTTATTTGGTACTTCTTTGGTATCAATTGAATTCGGTACATTTTATTAAAACGCAGTTAACATAATTCCTATTCATATTACTTTTGGGATGTTAAGTTATCATTTTATCCCCATTTTACCCATTTTGACCCCAAAGTCAAAAAAGTACCAAATACGTGTTTAATATTTCTTTCATATCTATTGACTGCAGTACAAAGTTCCTTTCTATATTCTTTGGTTTAAAACATAAGAGTGGGTTAAAAAAGTACCAAAAAAACTATTTTCAGCCTTTTTTAGTTTCAAAAAATTACCAAACACCTGTCCGCTTATTTTCATAGCTGTTTAAAATGTAATTTTAATTTTGCTTCTATACCTATTACTTTAGGAGATATAACGTTTTCGATTTTTCCCCCTTTTTACCCGTTTTTACCCTCTTAGAGGCAAAGGTTCCAAAAGTCCCTTCTTCTTCGACCTATACATCAAAAAAGGTTCAAATTTTATAAAAATCGTTAGAGCCGTTTTCGAGATAGCCATTCTATATATATATATGTATATATATATATGTATATATATACATATACATACATATATATATATATATATATATATATATATATATATATATATATATATATATATATATATATATATATATATCTATACATGTATATATATATATACATACAATTATTGCTCGTTTAAGAATATAACATAATATAGTATTTTAACATCCGTCCGCTTTACTCCTTAATGCCGTCTGCAAAGTTCCCCAAGTTCTTTGTTGCCCCACTATGGCCACGAAACATGTGACCCGTCTGAAAACTTTTTGTTGTTGCAGTCCGCAAAACTAAAACATTAAATAACTTTTACATAAACTTTAACAAACTCATACCTTCCGCAATTCGAATCTCAGATGTTCGTTCAAACATTGCAATCAATTGCCAAAAACACAAACAACAATTGTAATAGATTAGATGACTTTAGATTTAATAGAACTAACTGGTTCTCTACAGTTCTTACCAGTTAGTTCTTATATTTCTCCCAAATTCATGCTGGTCTTGCCTAGGATCTTGAAAGTACTTCTTGTGGTTACCTCAACAAACCATCAGTTATCGTGTTGTTCCAGTCAGTTTGAAGTTTGTTGCAGTGGCGGTTTAAGTAGTCTTTGATGTTAAACTACATTAATGCAAAATTAGATCTATTTGGCTGATAAGATTTTTGTAAAACTCTTGCTTTTTTTCATTATATTATTTTTTTTTTCGTTTAAGATTACATATGGAGATTTTAGTGGTAAAGTTATAGTTATTTTTAGAATACGTCGTTGTGGTTAGAGGGCAACAATGTTATTTGGTCAAATGGTAATTGCCAAAAAAAAGTATTATAGTTCAAAATATGGGTCAAGATGTTTGTTTTTATAACATATGATTTAAATGAGTTTAGAAGTAGAAGTGTAACGTAAAAATAAGTAAGAAAGCGCTATAGTCGGTCAAGCCGACCATACGATACCCTTCACCACTAAGGTCAAAGGTGTTTTTTTTTCCTGTATAAAGATAAATATTTGCTAAATTTTGCCATCATACAAACATTTTCTCAAAACTTATATATTCAACCTGTTTCCGTCATTTGGACTTATATGAGAGCTAGGGTCAAATGTGGACCGATTATCTTGAAATTTGGCAAATTGATTACAGTTGTTACAAAAATTATGTATGCAAAAAATAAACTCATTTTCATTATCTTTAGATTTACGAGCGTTTTAGTGATTTTTTGTCTCATTTAGTGCGTTTTTAAAGAAGAGTTTGTATGGGAGCTATGGTCAAATGTGGACCGATTTCAACGAAAATTGGTACAGTGATTTAAGTTTACATAAGCAGTATTTATTTTAAATTTTATGAAAAAATATTAATATTTGTGGCCAATATAGCAATTCCGGGAAGTTAGAACTATGGGAGGTACCATAAATAATGGACCGATTTTGACCAATTTCAATAGCCATGGTCCCATTATCAAAAAAATTATCTGTGCCAAATTTTATCAAATTATCTTTAGAATTGCGACCTGTAGTTTGATTACAAGGTTTACATGGGGGCCCAGCCAGCCAGCCAGCCGTCCAGCCATCCAGACGGACGGACGGACGGACATCTCTAAATCGACTCAGAAAGTGATTCTAAGTCTATTGGTATACTAAAAGGTGGGTCTAAGACAAATATTTCTATGCGTTACAAACATCAGCACAAACTTATAACACCCTTTCCACCTATGGTGGTAAAGGGTATAAAAAAGCGAGGCCCTATGCTCCACTGGGAGTCAAGGATAACAGAAGAAGAACGTAAAAAGAAATACTGAAACAAAATTTTTCCAATTCTGCAATGAAAAGTCAAAAAACTCCTATTGTAACTAAAATTTCGGATAAATAAGATTTACTGAGTTATAACAACTAATTTCTGATTTGAAAATTTCATTTTAAGCACTCGAATTGAAAATTCGTCCTCTTCCAGAGATGTCTAGCAATTTAGTCGAAGATATCAAAATCATTGATATTTAGGAAGATATAAGAATAGATGACATTCTATGTTTTGACTGCTCAAAAATCCACTTGTTTGACGAGATGTCTGAGAGCTTGACAGAGAATGATTTTTCATCATGTACCACACAGAATAAACAGTTTTACTTTGGTCTATTCGGCCGAAAAAACAGGCGACCATTTGTTTTGCTGTCCTTCTTCCATTAGCGACTTTTGTTGGATTAAGCTGGTCTTGCATATGCATATAGACAAAAATCAAATAGTTCTAATTCTCGGAAATAAAAAAATTCAAAACATTTTTTGATCGCACAATAAATTTTTTTGGGGGTTCTATTAAGGAAGGTTAGGGAATGTAAAATCCGTTCGGTTAATGATAAATATTACGCGATGCGTTCAGAAGTTATGACGGTTAAAACAAAAATTTCTAAAAAAAAAATTAAAAAACTATTTTATTTTTATTAGTTTTATGTGGATTTTGACACACAACTTATGTATTTTCAGGTGTTCTGTCGTTTCATGGTATTTTGGTAGTTATACCCTTCACCACCATAGGTGGAAAGGGTGTTATAAGTTTGTGCTGATGTATGTAACGCATAGAAATATTTGTCTTAGACCCATCTTTTAGTATACCAATAGGCTTAGAATCACTTTCTGAGTCGATTTAGCGATGTCCGTCCGTCTGGCTGGCTGGCTGGACCCACATGTAAACCGTGTAATCAAACTACAGGTCGCCATTCAAAAGATAATTTGATCACATTTGGCACAGATCATTTATTTGACAATGGGGCCATGGCTATTGAAATTGGTCAAAATCGGTCAATTATTTATGGTACCCCCCATAGGCCTCACCTCCCGGAATTGATATATTGGCTACAAATATCAATGTTTAAATCAAATACTGCTTATGTAAACTAAAATCACTGTACCAAATTTCGTTGAAATCGGTCTACATTGGACCATAGCTCCAATACAAAATCTTCTTTAAAAACGCACTAAATGAGACAAAAATCTTTAAAACGCTCATAAATCTAAAGATAATGAGTTTAGTTTTTACATACATAAGTTTTGTAACAACAAAATCAATTTGCTAAATTTCGAGATAATCGGTCCACATTAGACCCTAGCTCTCATATAAGGAAAAATAGCACCTTTGACCTTAGTGTTGAAGGGTATCGTATGGTCGGGCTTGAGCGACTATAGCACTTTCTTACTTGTTTTAATTTTGTTTTATGTTTTTTATTGCGAATTGTTAAACTTTTTTGTTAATAAAACACTAAAATTTTATTAAACAAATTTTTGTATTAAATATATATATGTATATGTATATATACATATATATATATATAAATATATATATATATATATATATATATGTATATATATATATATATATATATATATATATATATATATATATATATATATATATATATATATATATATAGTGGTTGTCACGTATTTAGCACAAATGGTACCAGTTATCTCTTATAGGAAATATTAAGTCCTAGTTCAATTTTTTTCACTACTTTTTTTGTGTAATGTATTACACGTGATGCGAAGATGAAGTCGTATTCCTTTTATATGCATATTTTTTTAAAATTATATTCATTTTTGCAATTATTTAAAACTAACCCATAAAAATACTGCACATATTTTTAGCACAAATTAAAAACAATATTTATTAAAAATCAAAAACAAGTTATTAATTAAAATTTCTTGAAAAAAACCTAATATTTTGTAGGATATCCTTTATTTTGTATAACTGCCGCACATCTTTTAGGCACACTCTTCACAAGAGCCAGGTATCGCTCATTTGGGTTAGCGTGCCATATTTTTTTGGATTTCCGTCCATAAATCATTTAAGTTGTTAGGTTTTATGCTTGTTATATGCTTCTCTATATCATTCCAAAGATTCTCAATAGGATTGAGATCTGGAGATTGAGTTGGCCATTTCAAAACATCTATTTGACTCTCCTCCAAGCAACACTTCACAGTACATAAAGTGTGTTTAGGGTCATTGTCATGCATGAAGCGCCAGCTAGGTGGCATCTTTGCCTCTTCTTATGGTATAATGATATCGGCTAGAATATTTTTATAAACGTGTTGATCCATACGTGTGTCAATTTTGTGTATTGGACCAACTCAATGCCCTGAGAATGCAAGCCACACCATCACATTTCCTCCACCATGTTTTACAGTCTTTGACGTATACTTTGGGTTGTGCTGCATGTTCGGAAGATACCATACAAATCTCTTTCCATCAGATCCAAATCTGCAAAACTTTGATTCGTCGCTCCAAAGTATGTTTTTCCAAAAATCTAATGGCTTTTCCAAATGCTATCGGGCGAAAGAAATTCGTGTCTTTGTATCATCCTGTCGGAGACATCAATACCGTATTTTGATGACACTTCACTATTTATTTCACTGGAGCTCTAAAAAGGGTCGGTCACTGACATTCTATGTATTAAATAATCCTCTTTTGTTATCGTTTTTCTTGGTCTAGGTGCCCGTGAACCCTTTTTAATTGTTCCGTGTGCTTTTATATGGCTCAAAGCATTATATACCATCTTTCTGGAGCAATTTAAAATACTTGCTATTTCACTTACAGGACATCCTCTCGAATTTATTTCACAAATCACCTGTCGTTGCGTATCTGTGCACCATTTTTTTTTTGGCCATGTCTAATAAATATTTTATTTGTGAAAAATCTTCAACTGTACACAATATGATGAAAAACTTACCAAAAATTTATTAAAAATAAAAAAAATAACAGAAATGTAAAATGTTTAATATTTGTGCTAAATTAGTGTCCAGCTCCAATTACGTATTACCAACAAATAAATTATATATGAAGCAATTGAAGAAAGGGAATAACAAAAAGAGTAACGGGACTTGTCGATCACACCATAAGCTACACATCGTGACAAAAAAAAAAACGAAATTATTACTCCAACAGAAAAACGGTTTTGAAAAAAATGCATAACTAGTGTGCTAAATTTGTGACCACCACTGTATATATATATATATATATATATATATATATGTGTATATATATATATGTATATATATATATATATATATATATATATATATATATATATATATATATATATATATATATATATATATACAGGCAACTCCCGGTATAACGAAAGATATAATGTCAGGCTCATTCGTAATACAGAAAAATTCGTTATATCGCAAAGTTTTTATACTCTACACTATATTGGGATGAGAACACTTTGATCATACTGATCTACTCATAATCAATAACTGTATCGACTTAACGATGCCAGTCCGTTCGTCTGCCTGAACATCTAGCTTGTCGTCGATGTAATCTTATCGAAGTCACAATTTCTGAAACAATTTGATGAAAGTTGGTTAAGACATATTTTTTAAAGTATATGATACTGAAATCGGTTCGTTATTTCAATTGCCTTCCATAGGTCTGGCTTCACGGAATTCGGATTATGGACTCAAATTTAAGTATGAATATGTAAGAATTTTTCGTTGAAATTGGTCAAAAGCAACTTCAATACATGAAAGTCGCAAATAATAATAATTTTTGTACTGACCAATCGGTTTGATAGACTAAAATACTTTTAACTTGTTTTTTTTAAACTTTTTTTACTTGATTTTCATAAACTCATTTATATAGCATTTCAATTTATGTAAATTTTCTTTAACTTTTTCATATTATTCGTTATATCGCGTATAAAATTTGCTTAATATTCGCTATATAAGGTATTCAATGGAAAAAATTATAACGTTCGTTATATCCAACTTTCGTTAAATCGAGATTCGTAATACCCGGCTTTGCCTGTATATATATATAAAGCTTACAGAAAAATCTTACTCGAGTAATTTTAAGATAAATTTTTTACTCGATTAACTCGAGTAATTTTTAACGATTAAATCGATTTTCCAAGTAATTAAAAAACCCAATTTTCAAATCATTTGATTACTCAAACAATTAAAAGTCGAGTAAAATGAACACCCTAGTAAATATTTCATTTTTTCCTATTCAAATGGGATCAAAACTTTGGGCTCGTTATGCGGGCTCGTATCCCTAAAATAAATCAATGATATTTTACACACTTCCGACTGACATAATTTGGCCACATTATTTCACTATTAGAAGTCGATCAGAGGCAAAAGTGAAAAAAAAACTACCTATCCTTCATAAGTAGGCACCTGTTCAAGATAGATGTGGCCGCCTTGTTAAGATAAAAAACTTTCTTACATATTACTGTCAGTATAAATAAATATCTGACAAACTCGGTACTTTCTTTTGAGACCTAGTCGGTCTAAGTGGAGCAGATATTGCCCAACTTAAGGTTCACCAGGAGGAGACAGTAATATATTTTTTGCTAGCAGTAATAATAACATAATAAACTTCCTGGTCTGATTGCCAGACTGCCACATAAACCTAAACTAATCCTATCCTTAGTCCTAATAAAGCAATTTAAATTGGACCATTCAAAGTGTCATATAAATATTAACAAAAATCTATATATTAATGTAGACATACCAACAGACTTTAAGCCATTTTGAAAGTATAAAAACGAAATGTAACCAACATGAAACCATAATAAATATTTCACTTGATCTACATTATATCAAACCTTTTGACAGATTATACTTGCAACGCAATGCAACACATTCCACAAACATTCATATACATATGTAGTCGTAGTCGTATGTATAGATGATCTTAAGTTGAGCTCACACACGTTGCATGTGGCGAATAAAAATTGAAAAGTCGTTCAAATCGCATTAAACAAAAATAAAAAAAAATCAAAAGAAGAATGAAAAGGGCCGGATATTGACAAGAGTTCGATTTGGAGACAGGAAACATCTTGTAAAACTAGCAATAATACATGTTTTGGTTTTTTTTTCTACTCATTTGATTTTTGAACATTTCGTTTAAAGAAGACAAACATATAAAAATAAACGAAATCGAAAAGACAAGACCATAGTCGTCGTCATCGTTGATGTCTCTCTGAAGCAGAAAACGGCTTATGGGCTTATCTCAGTGACTCTACACAAGAAAGGCCACATTTTTACAAGACACTTTTTTGTTTTTGGTGTCCACTTTTTTTTCTGCTTTTTTTGTCGTCAATGTTCCAAAAACATAAAATTGATTACGTGCTTTAGGATTTTTGTGTCTTCGTTTGAGTCCATGCAATTTAACAATAACAAAAAAAAAAAAAAAGAAAAAAGATTGGAAAATATACTTATATTTAAAGAACAACAACGACGACAAGAACAACAGTGACTTTAGACATGCTTAACGCCCCAAAAGGCGACAATGAGATGTCTATTTTCTACAATGAAACTATAATTTTTGGCTGGCCCTTCTTCAAGTGTTTAATATACAAAAAGTACGAACAAACGGATCGTCAGACGGACTGACTAACGAACAATAACAAAAATTATGCACAATGACAACAACAATAAAGTGCTACAATTTTATTTTGTTTTTGGCACCCTACGAGCATATTGTAAAATTTTAATTTTATAACTCAAATGTTAAAGGCTTAAACATGTGTTCGAAAAGTGAGGAAAACTGTTATGATTACCAGACCGTTTTTACTAATCTCTATTAAAATAATTGTTAATCTCCATATGCGATAAGTAGTGCTGCATTAACACGCTGCCGATGCAAACAAACTAAAAATAGATATGAAACTCAAAGACAGAGTTGAATAATATTTAGCTTTATCTGCTGTAAAAGGAGACAGCCGTTCATTTATTTTCTATAACCTTGTCAACGAAGATATCTTAATAATTAACAGTTACAGTATTCTAAAGCATTGGAGGTTTTGCGGACTAGATTCACTCTACATATTGTCCTGCGGGAGTTTATGTGCTCTATCCGCCATTTTCCACATTATGAGTTAATGATGCAACTTTAAGTTTTCTACCGTTTTCGGCTATCTCGTCTAGTTTCTGAGATAAATAGTGTTTGCTTTGTTCTGTATCCTCTAAAACAGATTTTTTGTACTATTTTGCTCTATACGCCAAATATCTTGGAGGCATTCAGACGTATTTGCTCTAAGGGTCTAAGATAATTGTACTTGGTGAAGTACGAAACTGTAGCCTCTGTTCAACATATTAGTTGCGGCTACAAGCGGGCGTCTGTCTCGGATCGAGCGGCTCGCTTTACAAACGTGGCTCTTGTCTTTGGACTCATCATCCATCGACTTAGCACTTACGATGTTTTAAGCATAGAGAGAAACAGCATTACAGAATATACTACTCCAAGGGGTAATCATGCGAGAAATCCCCCTATTACGGTAGCTGGCACAAGGATTTTGGAGGTGCCTAATCTATGCAAGAACATCCTGATGAATAAAACAAATTCTGAGGGCCTATGCTCCACTGGGAGTCAAGGATAACAGAAGAAGAAGAACTTACTAAGCGACCAGCATTATGGATTTCGTAGGGCCGTAGGGTGATGTATTAGCCTTTTTATCGGAAAAATGGTACCTTTATATTCACCTTTTTAGCGAAAGTAAAGTTATAGCTCTTGATATTTCTAAGGCGTTTGATAGAGTATGGCATGGAGCACTTCTATCAAAACTTATTGCTTTTGGTGTAGGTAACAATTTCTCTCGGTTTATATCGAGCTTTCTCAGAGATCGCACTGTAAGAGTTGTTAAAGATGGGATATCGTCCGACGAATTCAAGATTAATTCGGGGGTACCGCAAGGCTCCGTTCTTTCTCCTACTCTATTTCTTATTTTTCCAAATGACCTTCTATGTCAAACCTCCAATCCTATCTACTATTTTGTAGATGATAGCAATATCTGTCATTCGTATTCATTCAACTATAGGCCAAGCATGTTGGATATCAATTGCAAAAGGCAAACCATGCTAAATTCCGACCTTTCTACAATATCCAATTGGGGTCGTTTTAGTAGGGTCGATTTCAACGCTCGAAAGACCCAATGTTGTGTGTTAACCCACAAACGCGTTTCGAACAAGAAGGAATTAGAAACTCTTGATGTTGGACTAATCACGTTTTTTAATTGTCGAAAGAAGCATTCAAGTGTCTCGGCTTTCTAAAGTGGTGTAAGACATACTTCACTCCAAGTGATCTCCTTAATATCAATACCACTCATATCCGTCCGAAAATGGAATACAACTCTCATGTATGGGCCGGTGATTCAAAGTCTATTTTGGAGCTTCTCGGCAGTGTACAAGAGAGGGAGATGGTGCTTATCAGTGACAGTGGGGTAGCCAACTCTATTGCCTCATTGGAGCATCGTCGTTTCACTGTTCTATCGCTACTATAATGACATGTGCTCAAGCGAAATTAGGGATCTTGATCCTGAAACCCATACATTTCTTCGTAGCTCACGCAACTTAACAAGGCTCATCCCTTTGTAGTCGTTTTTCCAGTGGATCGCACGACGCACTATAGAGAAAACTCGTTTTTTTAATAAAAATATGCGTTTGGTCAGGCAGCAATTCGTATACGTATTCTATGAGTCATCATTACATCCCGAAGAAATTACGGTTTGGTGATACGTTAAATGACGGCGTCACAAGCCACACAGCGAATGTCACAATCTATTTATTGAAAACCAAGTTTGGTGAACGTGTTATCTGAGAAAATAGTCCAGTCGATTGGCCGTCTCGGTCGTGCCATTTGACGCCATTAGACTGTTTCCTGTAGGGCTACGTCCAGTCTATGGTCTATGCCAACAAGCCGGCGACGATTGATGAACTGCGTACGAATATCGAACGTGAAAATGCAGCATTATCGGCCAATTTATGCTTGAAAACTGTTGAAAATTGGGTTGAGCGTCTGGACTTCCGCAAGCGTGCCCGTGGTGACTATGCAAAAGAAATCGAGTTATATACATAATGTCATTAAACGTGATTTTACAGGAATAAAGAATCATTGATATCATTGATATCAAAAGCCGTTTTTGTTTTATTGAAAAAAAAAACTTTTGTAGCCCACTTTTTGAAAACCCCTTTTATTAGTAAATGAGTTTAAATTATATTAACTTATCGGTTGTAAAGACCGTTTGCGAATTCCAATTCTACCTGAATAGCCGATTTTACAGCTGCGTTTGTGTCTTGAACCCGAATCACACGCATTTTATAAATTGAAATTGAAAGAGTAAACTCTAAAAAGAATCGTCTACTAAGCATAACATAACAAATTGTTTATGGGATCGAGCTCCAGTCATGGCAATATAAATTTGTTTACCACAGCATCCTCCGTCTGCATTAAAAACTACGGAATTAACACGCAGTCAATGTAAAAGAAATTGGATATAGAAAACTTTAAAATGCGACTCCTTAACAATAGATGGCGCAAATTCAACAAAAAGTGTTAAATTTAAATTTTTTCTAAAAAAAGAAATAATTTTGCCTTTGAGAGATATCTTTCGAAATATATTTTTTTATGATCATTTTTTTTGTGATTTATATTTTTTTTTTTTTGTAAATCAAATCAAAGTATCCAAAAATTATATTTTCTATAGGAAATCTTCTTTCAAACAGTATTTCCTACACAACAAATGTTATTCAAAAGTATTCTCTATAGAAAATTGTTACACCAAAATATTTTCTATAGAAAAACTGATATTTTCTATAAGAAAATGGTTATAAAAAGTATTATCTATAGGAAAACTGTTATACAAAAGCATTCTCTATAGAAAAAATCTCACACAAAAGTATTTATAGAGGAAATCTGTTATACTAAAGTATTCTCTATACGAAAACTATTATACAAAAGTATTCTCTATAGGAAAATTGTTAAACAAAAGTATTCTCTATGGGAAAACTGTTATACAAAAGTATTCTCTATGGGAAAACTGTTATACAAAAGTATTCTTTATAGAAAAGCTGTTGTAAAAGGTGTTCTATACAGGAAAACTGTTATAGAAATGCCCTTTCAAAAATTTCTTAGTTTTTAGGGAAATTTTTAATTTTTTTGGGAAAACTTTAAAATACTTCCCATTTTTTGGGAAATTTTTTATACTAAAGTATTCTCTAAACAAAAACTATTATACAAAAGTATTCTCTATAGGAAAACTGTTATACAAAAATATTCTCTATAGAAATAAAAAGTGTTCTATAAAGGAAATTTGTTATGTAAAAAATATATTCTTTTGAAAATTTCCTAGTTTTTGGGGAATTTTTTCATATTTTTGGAAAACTTCTAAAATTTCCCATTATTTTGAGAAATTTTTGATACTAAAGTAGTTTCTATACAAAAACTATACAAAAGTATTCTCTATGCGAAAACTGTTATACAAAAGTATTCTCTATATAAAAACTGCTATAAAACAGTGTTCTATTCAAGAAAACTGTTATACAAGGGAATACCCTTTTGAAAATCTCCCAGTTTTTGGGAAAACTTTTCATTTTTTTGTGAAAATTTAAAAAATTTCCTTTTATTTTGAGAAATTTTTGATACTCAAGTATTCTCTATACAAATACTATTATACAAAAGTATTCTCTATGGGAAAACTGTTATACAAAAGTATTCTCTATGGGAAAACTGTTATACAAAAGTATTTTCTATAGAAAAACTGTTATAAAACAGTTTTTGTATACTGTAAAACTGTTATACAAAAAAATACCCGTTTAAAAATTTGACAGTTTTTGGGGAAATAGGAAAACTGTTATACAAAAGTATTTTCTGTAGAAAAACTGTTATAAAAAGTGTTATATAAAGGAAAACTGTTATACAAAAGAATACCCTTTTGAAAATTTTCAGCTTTTGGGGAAATTTTTAATTTTTTTGGGAAACTTTAGACATTTCCCATTATTTTGAGAAATTTTTGATACTAAAGTATTCTCTACACAAAGACTATTATTCAAAAGTATTCTCTATAGGAAAACTGTTAAACAAAAGTATTATCTATGGGAAAACTGTTATACAAAAGTATTCTCTATAGAAAAACTATTATAAAAAGTGTTCTATACAGGAAAACTGTTATACAAAAGAATACCCTTTTGAAAATTTCCCATTTTTTGGGGAAATTTTTAATTTTTTTTTGGATAATTTTAAAAATTTTCGCATTATTTTGGGAAATTTTTGATACTAAAACATTTTATATACAAAAGTATTCTCTATAGGAAAACTGTAAAACAAAAGTACTCAAAAAACTGTTATAAAAAGGTTTTCCATACAGACAAACTGTTATACAATTCTTTTGTACGTTTTTGAGAATTTCCCATTTGTTTTAGGAAATTTTTCCTTTTTTTGTTTTTTTTTGTACAATTTTTAAAACTTCCCATTATTTCGGGAAATTTTTGAAATTTTCCCTTTATTTTAGAAAAATTTTAAAAATTTTCCCTTTAATTTGAGAAATTTTGAAAATTTTCAAATTTCGCTTCCAGTTTTCGGACGTGACAGGTAAGATGCAAACAATTCGTTTCAAGCATTTAAAAATTCCTTTTTGTTGCTTTTTTTTGGTCCATTTCGAAGCAGATTACCAAAAGTGTTACTTTTTCTGTAATTGCAGTTGTATTGTGAGCTTCAAACACTAAAAGTTTTAAGAAAGTGTTTTTTTTTTGTTTATGTTGGTCTGGGTTGTTTGTACTCATCGTCTATATACAATGTAACATGTTGCGTTGCATTATTCTGTTGCTGCTATTCATTTTGTGTTGCAATTGTCACGCCAAGTGAGAAATACAAATTTATGAATGCCCACTTTTAGCCATTGAATTTGTTACCTTCTTTTTTGTATTTCTGGACCGTTTGTCTTTATATTTTGTGTCTACTACTTGGTGTTGCTTGGTCCACCAAATGTATTTCAATGTTACGAGTACCAAACTATGAATTAATTTTTTTCTTTCAAAAATTGTTTGTCTTTAGATGTTTTAACTTATGGAATCTTTTGCCTTTCATACATTTGAATAAAAAAAAATATATATAGGTACGTAGTCTTAGTTGAATTTATTTATTGGCTTTAAATGTAAAAGAAATCTCGGAAGCTTTTAATACACGTGTAAGGTAAAATTATTACAAGATTTGTGTTTTTTTTTTCTTTTGATTTTGCCAGTTGTAAGTGCGAGAAGTGCAAAGTGGTAGTCTAATAAATTGTACATTAGAATTGAACTGTAGTCTGATATTCGAACATTTTACCAGCACAAATTTGTTAGATAACAAGAATTTGTTGGTCTATGTTTTAATAAATACGAGTATTGTAATATGGAATGTTGTTGAAATGTCGCACAAAAACCCTGATGTACGATATGTATTTACGACTATATTTAAATGGAAATAATTCTTAAATTTACATACATACATTTTAAGAATGTTGCAGTAGTTCTATTAGATAAATGTTATATGTTATAACATTTCTGTAATTGAGTGTATGTAAATTATGGCTACATGATATGAACATTTTTAACCCTTTCGTATACAATTTTTCTTTCATTTCTATTCAAGATAAATACCCGGAACTCTAACTCAGTTTATAATCTCCGCATGTTTTGTAGATCTTCCAGACCTCCTGGAACCATGCGGACTATGTTCGATGAAGGTTAATATCACTATTCGCTTTTCTTAAACGATGTTCTAGCCATCCTAACACGAAAAATGGTGCATATAATTTGTTAGTCAATTTGTATCCATTTTATAAAGGGCTCCCAGCTCCTCAAACTCACTCACATTTTTTTCAAAAGTGAGTGAGTGAAAAGGATGAACCTTTTTATTACTTTTCTTAAAAAAAGATGGGTAAAACCAACTAGAAGAACAGTTTTATTACTTTTCTTAAAAAGAGACGGATAAAACTAACTAGAAGAACGTATTACCTATAAAATTTGAAACATTGAATGATATTCTAAAGAAGCATATGCATTCGCGACGAAAAGCTAACACATTAAAATATAACAAGCAACTAAACTAGTCTATTGATGAGTCCAACAATACTTTAAATCGTTATAATACACCGTTTTAATTTTGTAGATTTTAACACCGCAACATATAAGAACCAGGTCAGATAGATATATTTGTACCCACCATCAAAAAGAATGGGGGGTATATTGAGATTGTCATTCCGTTTGTAATTTCCTTAATATTGGCTCAAAAATAAAAAACGATAAATATTCTAATTCCTTATGAAATTCTAAGACGATTGAGTGATGTCCGTCTGTCTGTCTGTATGTCTCTGTCTGTCTGTTGAAATCACTATAACGCCTAAACGAGGTAGCTCACGGAAACTTAGTAAAAACATTCTTTATCTATGAGAAATTCGGCAACATCGGTTAACATTTGACCATAGCTCCCGTATAACCTCGTCTAGGCTAATCGCTTACTTGCTAATAAATGACAAATTATAACAGCTATGATAACAAAATTCGGCATCTAGAAGTTTTATATAAGCACTAGGCAGCATAAAAAATTTCATCGAAATCGGTTCACATTTAACCATAGCTCCCATATAAAAAACTTACGGAAACAGACTAAATTCCACCTGAAATTCACTTAAATGCCAATAAATGATAAACTGTAATAGCTTTAGTGAATACCAGCCAGTGTGCAAAATTTTCTTACAATGGGTCACCATTTGACCATAGCTCCCATATAAAAAAACTTACGGAAACACAAAAATACAAAAAGAAAATGGGGTTTATGTCCGTCTGTCCGTCAGATAAAAGCGCGATAGCACCTTAACGAAAAGGGCTACAGAAACAAAATTTTACGAAAGGAATGCCAGGTGAATGCCAGTCAGTGTGCAAATTTCGTTACAATCGGTCACTATTTGACCATAGCTTCCATATAAAAAACTTACAGAAACACAAAAATACAAAAAGAAAAAGCAGATTTATGCCCGTCTGTCCGTTAAATAAAAGCGCGACAGCTCCTTAACTACAAAAGCTAGAGAGACAAAATTTTACAGAAGTATTTCTGATATGTAACAAAAGTACTAAAAATAGGCGAAATCGGTTCACATTTAGTTAGAGCTCCCATATAACACCGCCCCGGAAACACATGAATGCTGATAAATTGAGTACAATTGTAATAGCTATGACGACTAAGTCTAGAATAGAGAAGCTTTATGCAACTATTGGTCATTATATCAAATTTTATAGGACTATATATATTTGACTATAGCTTTCATATAAAAAACACTCCCGGAAACCAAAAAAAGATGTAGCAAAGGCCAGTTAAAAGCTATTAAATTAGAAACTATGACAGCTACATTTTGCAAAATCATGCTTTATATAAATACCAGCCAGTGTGTAAAATTTTGTTACAATCGGTCAACATTTGTCTATAATTCTTATATATATATAACATTCCCTTTTTATATCTACAATCGGTACAAGCAGCATATTAAAATTGCACCAATGCACAGTGGGAGAATACGGCCAAAACTCAATAACTCGGCCATTTTTTAGCTTTTGTTCTTGAAATTTTTAGTGTATATAAATAATATACCTTTAGTTAAACTGAAATAGTATGTGGTCACATGAAACTCGACTACTAAACATGCTGAAAAAATCTTTGCTGGCGATTATAAAAATTATTTACTTAAATAGAATAATATATGAAAAGAATACCTATCCTACGATACATGATTTGTCAAAATCGGACATGTCCTTTCAGAGATATTCGGCTCATACTTTGAGCTTATAACCAGATTTTGCATGCTTCTAACAAACCTACAGAAAAACTCTAAACATTAAATATTTTTATAAAAAAGATTACGAATTCTTGAATAATATAAAATTTGCAAATTTTACAATTTTTATTGCGTCCACAATTATGTGACCACTACCTTTATACTTAAATAAATTATACAAAGGTCATTCAAAATTAAAAATGTTGTTTTTTTATCTTTATATATAAATATTACATTTAATTAGAAAGAAAACTAAAGAAAATGATATAAAAATATTACGTCACGCCTATATTTTACTTCAAGTAGTGATTTTTTCGCGATAAATTGCAAAAAATTGTGAAAAAGGGGTGTTACTAGAAACCTTATAATTCTCAAAATGGGATGCAAATGGATATGAAATTCATAGAGCTTATTAATGATTCAATTCAGCTATTAGACAGTCTTGTGTTTCAACCCCTAAAAATCTCTAAAAAAAATTCGCGGTCTATTAAACTTTGTATTTAATTTTTATGGTTGTTTTAACCGCTAGAATTCTAGATGAAGCATAGATCAAAAAATATTGAAATTGGTGCGGTTGATTAGTAAAAGGTATCTACTTTTTAATCCAAGAAAGAAGAAGTCAAAATTTTACACTTATTCCAAAATTAAGCGAATTTTATATATGCGTTCAAAATGTACAAATAATTTTATTAAGAATTATTACAGCCTTAGTAGGCAATGCAGTATTTATGGTAAAAATTTGGGATTATATGTTTTGAAATGTCAGCTCTAATCTGACACTAAAATTTCTTAAAAAAAATTAAAAACATTTATGGTGGTTTTGGCCGTAATTTCCTACTGTGCAATGTCCAGACTTTATATACGGTATTAGGAACTCCTAACAAAATATATGGACCTGTCGTAGTATTATCAACATGTTTATCCTAACTAAATATTAAGCTAAACGAAAAGTGTTTAACAGACTATTAATGCTAAAATACACTAGGTTATGAGATTGAATTTGGTGCAAAGTAAATAAATACTAGAGAAACCACTTACATACTTTTAAATGTTGAACTATAAATCTCCTGCAACCGAATTCAGTCCAAATATTTTGCTAACACTACCAACTAGCGTAACAACTTTTTCGAATTTGGTCCACATTTTGAATTAGCTGCACCCTCGTAGACATATGAGAGATATTTCTAAATTTAACACAACTTGATGGTCGGTATATAAGATTCGTCACAGCCGAATATAACACTCTTACTTGTTTTTTTTTTGTGCTTTGTCTTTGTTGGTTAGCACTTCGGCTACTAAGCATAACATATCATATTCCGCCTGGGTTCGATTCCCAGTCACGACAACATCAATTTCTGTAATTAATGGGTGTTTTTTTTAGAGGTATAAAACTTCGAATTGAAATAAAATACAAGAAAATCGTTTTAATGTCCATCAATTTGGCTTTATTGGAAGGATAATTTTATGCCATTAATGTTTAAATATGATTTCGGGCATGTGGCCGCCGCGGCTGGCTCGAATAAAGCCAATTCTACAGGTCCAATTTTCAACTACTTTTTCGAGCATATGGGGCCGTATGTTGGCAATAACGCCACGAATGTTGGCTTCCAAGTCCCCTAACGTTTCTGGTTTGTTGGCGTGGACGAGCGACTTCACATATCCCCAAAGAAAATAATCCAGTGGTGTCAAATCGCACGATCTTGGTGGCCAATTGACAGGTCCATTCCGCGAAATTATGCGCTCATCGAATGTTTCCTTCAATAAATCAATTGTGACGTGCGCTGTGTGGCATGTAGCGCCGTCTTGTTGGAACCACAACTCATCCACATTCATGCCATCCAATTGGGGAACAAAATAGTCAGTTATCATGGCTCTATACCGGTCTCCATTTATGGTAACTGACTCTCCAGCATTATTTCGGAAGAAGTATGGCCAATGACTCCACCAGCCCATAGAGCACACCAAATAGTCAGTTTTTGTGGATGTAATGGTGTCTCAAGGGTCTCATGTGGATTCTCTTCACTCCAAATGCGGCAATTTTGCTTGTTGACGTAGCCATTCAACCAAAAATGAGCCTCATCACTAAACAAAATTTTGTGATGAAAATCAGCATCGAGATCAATTTCATTTTCGGCCCATACACCAAAATCACGACGCATTGCATGGTCTCGCGGCTTTAATTCTTGCACAAGCTGTAAGGTCGCAAGCCAAGATCTTTGCGCAAAATCTTCCATAAAGTTGATGGACAAAGCTCCAATTGCTGTGCACGGTGGCGAATCGATTCATTCGGGTCCTCTTCAACACTTTGCTCTACAGCGGCAATTGTTTCTTCGGTGCGCACTGTTCGACGTCGCTGCGGATGCGTATTATCACATAGGGTAAACGTAGTGCGAAAACGATCCATGGTTAACCGAATTAATTGCTCTGATGGACGATTATGTCGACCATAAAATGGACGGAGCTTGCGGTAAACTTCGCGAACTGAACCATTATTTTCGAAATAAATTTGCACGATTTGCAAGCGTTGTTCTTTTGTCAACCTGTTCATTATGAAATGGCAAACCAAACTAAATATTAATCACTTGACAGCTGACAAAATGGCCGCCAGTTAAAAAAGTGATGCCAACTTAAAGTTCTATACCTCAATAAAAAACACCCGATATTAATTTCCATTCGAATTATAAAACAGTATGGATACTGTATCGCATAGTGGGATGATGAAAAAATAGAAAAATAAGTCGAAAAAAGCGGCTTCAAAATATGTAATTTTATGTGCATATATCAGAAATGTTGAGGAGCTTAAGTTTTGAAATTGGAAAGCCTAGCTTTTACAAGGGCGGTACTTAAAAACGATTGTCATTTCACAATCGGTTTTAAAAATCATTCTATAATACAAATACATAGGCCAAACGGATCACTAACGGTTTTAAAGATATTCGGCTTCAAAAATTAAAATTTTAAATTTTTGTCCCATGTTTCACCGATTTCTACTAATATCTGAAATATATACTATTACCCGATTTTCTTGCTTTAATTTTGAACACTGAACAAGCAAGAAGTTAATTAAAAGGTTTAATTTGTAAAAAAAATGATAAGTGCATAAAGTTAATATTCGTTTTTGTTTTTTTGGGTAAAAATAATTTTTATTGTTTTAAGATATGTATTTAAAAAAATTCTTAAGAAATATATAACATATTTATTATTTTCTAAAAGAAAACTTCACAAAGTTAATAAATGACTTCTCGTTTAGTCTGTGTCAGTACCAGAGTATCCACCAAATCTATGGCAAATTCATAGCATACTTTGGGTATCAAACTTTTTCGTATACGGACAGGTCTTAAGAACAATTGCTAATTCTTAATTTGGTATTCTGAACATCTTCGTCAATGTCCGTTGTCCGAACTCATCAATTGCTGTCTATTCATTAGACAACAATTTATAAAAACAATAAAGAAAGTGACATAGTCGGTCAAGCCCGACTATACTATACCCTTCACCACAAAGGTCGAAGGTGTTCTTTTTCGTGTATAAATAAAAATATTTACAAAATTTTGTCATCATACAAACATTTTCTCAAGACTTATGTATTTAAGCTGTCTCCGTCATTTGGTCTTATATAAGGGCTAGGGTCAAATGTGGACCGATTATCTTGGAACTTAGCAAATTGATTACAGTTTTCACAAAAATCATTTATGCAAAAAATGAACTGAAATTGTTATTATTCTCAGATCTACGAGCATTTTAGTGATATTTGTCTCATTTAGTGAGTTTTGATAGAAGAGTTTGTATGGGAGCTATGGTCAAATGTCGATCGATTTCAAAGAAATTTTGTACAGTGATTTTGGTTTACATAAGCAGTATTAGTTTTACATTTCATGAAAAATATTGACATTTGTAACCATAATATAAATTCCGGGAAGTGGGACCTATGGGAGGTACTATAAATAATTAAACGATTTTGACGAATTTCAGAATTTTAGCCATATTCCCACAATCAAAAATAATTATCTGTGCAAATTTCATCAAATAATCTTTAGAATTGCTACCTGTACTTGGATTGCACGATTTACATGGGGGTGCAGCTAGCCAGCCATCCAGCTAGACGGACGGACTTACATCGCTAAATCGACTCAGAAAGTGATTCTAAGTCTATTAATATTCTTAAAGGTGGGTCATAGACAAATATTTCTATGCGTTACATACATCAGCACAAACTTATAATACCCTTTCCACCTATGGTAATGAAGTTGTTATACCCTAATTCACTTGTCACAATTTGAAAAACAATAATTGCAGTTATAATTAAATTTAACACGTTCCCTGCCTCGTGTACCGAAAACAGTACACGCGTAGCTTCATTTTTACGCCAACGCACGGTGGTAAAATACGGCCAAAAATCAATAACTTGTTTATTTCTTCATATTTTTGACTCAAATTTACTAAGCTGACATATTATGGTCCTTTCTTTATATTGTATAAATTATATGGTAAAATTAAAAGTGGTTGGCCAAATAAAAGGAGACATATAAGATACATTAATAAAATGTGTTTAATAATTTTGAAAAATATTCAATAATTTTCATTTATGTACAGGCCTTTTTCTATCTTATTATATATAATTTGTAAAATTTGGATGAGTAGTTTGAGAGATATATTTAAATTTCTGAAAAAATTTGTGCATTAGTCAAGATTTATTATTATATCAAATAACATAAAAAAGCTCAATATTTCAATAAAATGTTGAAAATTCATGAAAAACTGTTCAAGACTGTGATTTTCATGTTCTTTCTGCATTTTTTATTTGTTCATTGTAATGCGGCCACCACCTGTGTATATGTATTGTTTACAGAATTTCCTTAAAAACAAAATATAGTTCCATTTTTCTCAATCTTATTGTAAAAATTTAACTCAAGAATGTGTTGGCTAACAAAGTGGGCTGAAAAATTCAACGCCACGCCCAAATTTTCGTTATACAGGTCATTTATACTTATTTGAACTCATTATATAATTTGTTATCCTAAATTGGTTTTTTGGTGGTAACTAAAGTAAATTTTAATCTAATCATTTAATTAAGCAGTATTTATTAAATGATTAGATTAAAATTAGATTAATAAATTATTTTTAAGTATTTTATGGACCTTTTTCTTACTAAATTGCACCATGGTGTAATTAAAAATGTTTAAAATAAATAATATGTAAAAAGATGAAGTTAGTAAAATGATTCTGGTAAATAGGCCGGCAAGAGAATGCTACTGAAATTCGAAATATATACTACTAGTACTTAACAGTAGAAGATCCAATTTATGTGTAACCTTTTTTAGCTCCTTTTTCTTAGATATGCCCTTCCAAAATTTTGATTTTTATGATTTTCACTAGTTATTTAACTATCTCAAATTCACTTCAATTTTCGAAAAAAAAAACTAAACCACAGAAATTTCTAAAAACTACACAAAATGATTCACTAATAACAATATTAAAAGTGTAAAAAAATTTAGAACAAAAACTTTAGTGGAAAAATTATATCTGCTTTTATTCAAAAGTATATAAAAATCAAATTTTTTAATTTTAAAATTGTAGGCAAAAAAGTATAGACTTGGAGCTAGTTTAAAAATCGAATCAGTTAACGATAGTCAAAGATAAAGTTAAATTGGATACTTTAGTGTGTTAGCTATAAACTACCATCAAAATTTAATCAAAATTATAAAATTAAGAAAAATCATTTTTGGGCAGGGACTGAACATAACGGGTATTTTTGAATTTTTAAATCAAAAAAGCAAGCATTAAAATTTATCTGTTCTGAAATTCAATAACACAGTTTTGATTCATTTGACCTAAATTTTAATTTTATCGTAAGCCTTCTATTTTTTTGATTTTTATTTTTTGGTTAGAAATAACAGTTATTTTGCGACTTTTATTATTTTAGGCAAAAATAACAGTTATTTTTGCTTTATATTTTATCGCTCAAAATATACCGGGTATTTTTGATTTATATTTTTTTGCTCAATTTATACCGAGTATGTTTGATTTATATTATATCGCTCAAAGTATACTGGGTATTTTTGATTAATATTTTTATGCTCAATTCATACCGGGTATTTCTGATTTATATTATATCGCTCAATTATAACGGGTATTTCTGATTTATATTATATCGCTCAAATTATACCGGGTATTTTTGATTTATATTATATCGCTCAAATTATACCGGGTATTTTTTATTTGTATTTTATCGCTCAATTCATACCGGGTAAGTTTGATTTTTATTAAATCGCTCAATATGTGACAGTTATTTTGATATAATATTATATCAAGCAATGACTGCTTTTTATTTTGTTATTTAATTTTTTTTAACCAATTTCTGAGCGATATCGTTTAAAATTGATTTTTTAGAGCATCTTTGATCTTTTTTATATAAAAATGGTAAATTTTGAAAATTTTCCACAAAAATGGTAAATTTTAAAAATTTACCGAAAAAATGGTAAATTTTGAAAATTTCCCATAAAAATAAATTTTGAAAATTTCCCATAAAAAATGGGAAATTTTGAAAATTTCCCATAAAAATGGTAAATTTTGAAAATTTCCCGAAAAAATCATAAATTTTGAAAATTTCCTTAAAAATGGGAAATTTTCAAAAATTTCCCATAAAAATATGGTAAATTTTGAAAATTTCCCATAAAAATGGTAAATTTTGAAAATTTCCCATAAAAATGGGAAATTTTGAAAATTTCCCATTAAAATTGGAAATTTTGAAAATTTCCTATAAAAATGGTAAATTTTGAAAATTTCCCATAAAAATGGGAAAATTTTAAAATTTTCCAAAGAAACGGTAAATTTTTAAAATTTCCCATAAAAATGGGAAGAGTTAAAAGTCGTCCATAAAAATAAGAAATTTTGAAAATTTCCTTCCCTTAAAAATGAAAAATTTTCAAAATTTCCCATAAAAGTGGGAAAAAAAATGGTAAATTTTGAAAATTTCCCATAAAAATGGTAAATTTTGAAAATTTCCCGAAAAAATCATAAACTTTGAAAATTTCCTTAAAAACGGGAAATTTTCAAAATTTCCCGTTTTTATGGGAAATTTTCAAAATTTCCCATTTTTATGGGAAAATTTCAAAATATCCCATTTTTATGGGAAATTTTTAAAATTTTTAATTTTCATGGGAAATATTCAAAATTTACCATTTCTTCGGGAAATTTTTAAAATTTACCATTTTTTCGGTAAATTTTTAAAATTTACCATTTTTATGGGAAATTTTCAAAATTTACTATTTAATGGGATTTTCAAAATTTCCGATTTTTATATAAAAAAAACCAAATTCCTGCTCTAAAAAATCAATTTTAAAAGATATCGCTCAGAAATTGCTTAAAAAATTGAAATCACAAAATAAAAAGCAGTCATTGCTTGACATAATATTATATTAAAATAACCGTCACATATTGAGCGATATAATAAAAATCAAACTTACCCGGTATGAATTGAGCGATAAAATACAAATAAAAATACCCGGTATAATTTGAGCGATATAATATAAATCAAAAATACCCGGTATAATTTGAGCGATATAATATAAATCAAAAATACCCGGTATAATTTGAGCGATATAATATAAATCAGAAATACCCGTTATAATTGAGCGATATAAAATAAATCAGAAATACCCGGTATGAATTGAGCAATAAAATATTAATCAAAAATACCCGGTATACTTTGAGCGATATAATATAAATCAAACATACTCGGTATAAATTGAGCAAAAAAATATAAATCAAAAATACCCGGTATAATTTGAGCGATAAAATATTAAGCAAAAATAACTGTTATTTTTGCCTGAAATAATAAAAGGCACAAAATAACTTTAATTTCTGATCAAAAAAATAAAAATCAAAAAGTAACCGTTATTTTCTGAGTTTTATTATAAAAGTCGTAACCGTTACAGTCCCTGTTTTTGGCCGCTTTTTACCACCGTGCAACGTGTTTTTTTAAATTAATGTTTTTTCTTTAAATTTTCATTCCCGTTATGATAGTTTTATGTTATTTAGTGATGTTGAGAGGAATTTTTGCATCGTGTACTGATAACGGTACACGCAAATAATATAAATTCTCTCAAAAACAAAAAAAAAATAAGAATTTATACAAAATTGTTAAAGCGCTTACCGTGTACTGTTTTCGGTACACGCGGCGTAGAAATGACACCTAGTGAAAAACAGCTTGGCAGGGAACGTGTTAAACTAAGAAATTATAATTCCTGTAATTAAAATATAACTCTGATAACAAAACTTAAATTACTGAAGCCCTAACCATGTTTTTCTTGACTAGTATTTATTACTTGACGAGCTAATAGTTCCCAAAATTAAAAATCGTTTAAAATATTATTAATTTTCTATAATTTATTTCAAACCTTTAAATTGTTGTTATCTTATAATTTAAGTATTTTTTCGTGTTTTAAATATATTTCTATATTTTATAATTTTTTACCCAAAAAAAAAAAAACAAAAAAAAATATTGCCGAAAATTAAATGTTCATAACTTGTATTAATGCTAATGCAGCTATTGATTGCCACTGTCATTATTACTAAATTTATATCAAAATGTCATTTAATGGCCTTTTAACATTTTAATAGAGACTCTAATAGAAATCATAATTTCAATAACGGTTTTCATTTTTTTTTTTTTTTAAGAACAAAATAAATTTCTATGAACATAAAAGTACTTGTAAATGCAGCTAAAGAGTCAGAGCCATCCGGCCTTATAAACAGCCATCCATCCCAAAAAAACAACCTCAAATGTCAAAATGATTTTAGTTTTCTTTCGGTTTTTGGTGAAGAATTTTTTTTGTAGCTTTTTTCCTTATTTTATAAATGCACATGTTGCACGATAAATTTCGTGCATAATCATCACAAACGTCATAAAAGGTAATTTTTTTTTATATTCTCTAACATATTTGACTTCTAAACAAACTCACATTGGGGCAAACTTTAATGTTTGCTAAGAGATGGAAAACTGCAAGATACTGACACATTTCTAACTATATAATGTTAAAAGTTTGGAAGCATGTAGTAGGGTGGGTCAATTTGTAGTAGTGAAATTAATTTGATTTGGTACGATAATCGGGGAGTACAAGCTAAGGTTAGATAATATAAGAGGTATTTACAGAAGACTGTGAATTTAGTTTAAATAAGTTTTAAATATATTATATAGCTCCGGTTTTCTGTTTCCTTTGGAATTTCTCAAAAAATAGCTTAAGAGCCCACATGTGTATTAAAAGCACGATACATCGGCTACATCGTTTCACATTTCACCATAGCTTCCATATAACCTTCACACAGGAAAACTACTTTTGATTAATAAATAGTAAATTATAGCAGCTAAAATGTTCAAATTTAGAAATTTAAAAAAAATTAGTTCATTTTTCTTAATTCCAGATTAGTTTGGATGTCATAAAGTCTGAATTTGAAATGCGAATATGGGTATATTACTATTTCTGTTTTCGATGGGTTGATATACGCATTGTTAAGACCATTTCAAACGACCTCGCCATTATGTTATCATCAGGAGTAGGCAACCCATACCACCAGAAGCCGATGCATTTTTAATTTTCGTAAATACCACGATCATTAATAAAACTCGTGAAAATTAGTGTTAAAATCATTCAGTTGGAATTTGGATGTTAACAGAGTTGGTTGGTGCCGCTTTGTTAAAGAAAATACAAAAACAAAATAGACGAGAAACAAATCAAAATCCAATTTATCGCAACAAAATACATGGTTCGAGAGAACAAAGAATTTTAATCTCAAACATTGTTGCCACGACACTAATATTTTTCTAAACATTGGGAGTATGTTTGATTAAAAAATTTTCTATAGAAAAATGTTTGATAAAAAAATTTTCTATAGAAAAATTTTTGATAAAAAAATTTTATATAGAAAAATTTTTGATAAAAAAAATTTCTATAAAAAAATTTTTGATAAAAATTTTTGTAAGAAAATTTTCTATAGAAAAATTTTTGTAAAAAAATTTTCTATAGAAAAATTTTTGTAAGAAAATTTTCTATAGAAAAATTTTTGTAAGAAAATTTTCTATAGAAAAATTTTTGTAAGAAAATTTTCTATAGAAAAATTTTTGTAAGAAAATTTTTGATAAAAAAATTTTCTGAAAGAAATTGATTTCAGTTGAACCAGAATTTATGTTGATGGTCGTGATTTCGAGTCGGGCTTAGGTTCATGTCATAAATTAGTTTTTTTAATTTATGATTTTTAGATTAGATTAATAAATTTTAGGAATACTGAAAAAACTATGTGACACTTAGCAGTGTGGAATGTTGCATTTTCTGTCCCGCTATGGACTTCATCAACACACTGTGTCACCAACTGTTAGATGCCAGTAGTTAAGATCATCTATTTAACTGAATTCTTAAGCGAAATGGAAAAAGAGAATTATGTTAACAATCATTTCTATTTCATCTATGACCATAATTTATGGCATGAACATAAGCGCGACTCGAACTCACGACCATTAAAACAACTTCCTATAAAAAAATTTTCTATTAAAAAATTTTTGTAAGAAAATTATCTGTAGAAAAATGTTTGTAAGAAAATTTTCTATAGAAAAATTTTTGTAAGAAAATTTTCTATAGATAAATTTTTGTAAGAAAATTTTCTATAGAAAAATTTTTGTAAGAAAATTTTCTATAGAAAAATTTTTGTAAGAAAATTTTCTATAGAAAAATTTTTGTAAGAAAATTTTCTATAGAAAAATTTTTGTAAGAAAATTTTCAATAGAAAAATTTTTGTAAGAAAATTTTCTATAGAAAAATTTTTGTAAGAAAATTTTCTATAGAAAAATTTTTGTAAGAAAATTTTTTATAGAAAAATTTTTGTAAGAAAATGTTCTATAGAAAAATTTTTGTAAGAAAATTTTCTATAGAAAATTTTTGTAAGAAAATTTTCCATAGAAAAATTTTTGTAAGAAAATTTTCTATAGAAAAAATTTTGTAAGAAAATTTTCTATAGAAAAATTTTTGTAAGAAAATTTTCTATAGAAACATTTTTGTAAGAAAATTTTCTATAGAAACATTTTTGTAAGAAAATTTTCTATAGAAACATTTTAAAGGAATTTTTGTATAGAAAAATTTTTGTAAGAAAACTTTCTGTAGCAAACATTTTGATAAAAAAAATTTTCGATTGAAAAATTTTCTGTAGAAAAATTTTTGTAAGAAAATTTTCTGTAGAAAAATTTTTGTAAAAAAATTTTTGTAAGAAAATTTTCTATAGAAACATTTTTGTAAGAAATTTTTCAATAGAAATTTTCTTTCAAAAATTTTTGATAAAAAATTTTCTATAGAAAACTTTTCGATAAAAGTAATTCAAAAAATGGAGTAGAAAACTTTTTCTTTTTTCAGATTTTCTTGGGCGTTCTTTGAGGACAAAACACAATTCCAAAAACCATCCATTTGGAATTTAACTTTTTTATAAATCTCAATTTTCTCAAACACATGTCACTCCATTTCTTTCTTTCGACGAGTAACTACTGATCATAAAATTTAAGCTCGAATTATATCGGTTCGTGGTTTCAAAAGTATAGGACTGGAATTTTACTTCTGTCAAACTGAGTTGTTAAACCATTTTTTTTTCAGTTGTTTGTCTGATATTGACGAAAATGGATCGCTTAAGTATCACACAACGCATACAAATTATTAAAACATACTACAAAAAAGGTGATTCTGCAACAGCCACATATCGTTTTTATACCCTTCACCACCATAGGTGGAAAGGGTATTATAAGTTTGTGCTGATGTATGTAACGCATAGAAATATTTGTCTTAGACTTTTAGTATACCAAAAGGCTTAGAATCACTTTCTGAGTCGATTTAGCGATGTCCGTCCGTCCGTCTGGATGGCTGGCTGCACCCCCATGTAAACCTTGTAATCAAACTACAGGTCGCAATTCTAAAGATAATTTGGTGAAATTTGGCACAGATAATTTTTTTAATGATGGGACCGTGGCTATTGAAATTGGTCAAAATCGGTCCATTATTTCTGGTACCTCCCATAGGTTCCACTTCCCGGAATTGATATATTGGCCACATATATCAATATTTTTTCATGAAATTTAAACCAAATACTGCTTATGTAAACTTAAATCACTGTACCAAATCGGTCCACATTTGACCATAGCTCCAATACAAACTTTTCTTTAAAAACGCACTAAATGAGACTAAAACGCTCGTAAATCTAAAGATAATAAAAATTTTGAGTATATTTTTTGCATACATAATTTTTGTAACAACTGTAATTAATCTACCTAATTTCGAGATAATCGGTTCACATTTGACCCTAGCTCTCATATAAGTCCAAATGACGGAAACAGGTTAAATATATAAGTTTTGAGAAAATGTTTGTATAATGGCAAAATTTAGCAAATATTTGTCTTTATACAGGAAAAGTAACACCTTTGACCTTAGTGGTGAAGGGTATCGTATGGTCGGGTTTGACCGACTATAGCACTTTCTTACTTGTTTAAGAGGAGATTATGTTTTACATAATCGTCCAACTGCGCAAGCAATTGGCAAAATTGTGAAGAAATTTGAAGAGACTGGAGCGTTTACAAATATTGTAAGGCCTGTGCATTATCGTTTTGCTCGTTCCGCTAAAAATAACGCTGTAGTAAGTGAAAGTGTTGTCAAAGACCCGAATGTGTCGATTCCTTGTCGTTTTCGAGAATGGTCATATGATAACCGACTTTTTTTGCCTGCTATTGAAGTGTACGACTTAAAGAATATGTATGTGCAACATGCCACACAACTTAAGCGAATATGGCTTTATTGCAAGAGACATTTCCTGACCGAGTAATTTCTCGTCGTGACGATATCAACTGGCCACCAAGATCATGCGATTTGACACCATTCGTTTTTTTTTGTAGGGCTACGCGAAAGACCGTGTTTATGCATATAAATCTTTAACTCTTGAGCACCTAAAAACCAATATTCGTCAAGTTATGGTTGAAATACCGCCCAATATGTGTCAAAAAGTTCTCGAAAATGACCTCAAAAGAATCAATGCTTGCAGGGTCATTTAAATGATGTAGTGTTTCACACATAATGTCAACGTTCAAACTTTATAATAAAAATAAATATGAAGAAAAAAAATATTTTATATTTGTTTTATTTACGTTCACTTTAAAATCGCAAAATGGATAACCCGTTACCAACTAATTATATATGTTATTTACTCAACATTATTTTTAACTACTTAGAAGAAAAATTTATTAATTTAGTTAATCTGGACAGACTTAGCACTTCAGCTGGAAGCCAAAATCACCTCTCAACCCTCAACTGGAAAATGTAGAATTGATGCGTCTCTAAATATTAAGAAAAACTTATTTAATTGTGGAAACTTGGTCCACACTACACCTTAGTAATATCGGCCTTGACTGATGTAGGGGATGTTGAATACTAAACAACTGTTCCGATTGGTCTTAATTTAATATCTTGGTCTTATTTTGGTCAACTGTTTACACTAACCTCCTCGTGGTATCACCTTCTTAGCTACAAGTGCCGCTAGTTCTCCCAAAAAAACTATAAAAATATTAAGACGTCGAGGTAGTAGCCCACTTCTGGAAAAAACAATTACTATGGAAAAGATAAAACTAGAATACAATGGGACGTCCGAAACTTTGATGGAAAGCCCAAGTAGAAGAAAATCTTTTAAAGCTTTTTTTACGAGATTGAAGAATAGCGCACAAGATCGAAGCGCATGGAATTCTAAAACATGTTCGACCTTTGACCTTAACTGTTTGTAAATATAGGCCACTTAAGTAATTTTACTATGTAAGAAGTAAATTCGGCCTTGTCCAACTATAATAATTTCTTAAATGTTTTTTTAGCTGCATTCTCCCATTTGCCAATTTTACCCAAAAATAAAAAAAATTTCCAAATTTTTAAAAACAGCCCACCCTAATTCAAATAAAAATGACTTAGGATATTTGTTAGATGCTTTTTTTCGAAAGCATAACAACTACCACTTTGCTTCAAGTACAATCAAAATAGCTGCAACCGTATGTTGCAAGTTCATACGAATGAATGCAAGTGTGTGCTGATGCTGCAACAAGTACGTACGATTAAAGATATTTTCACTATCGGAAAATAAACAAATTGTTTAGTATTTTTATTTTGTTACTTTTTTTTTTTGTTTTGCTGTTGTCTAAACTTATGAAAAGAATTACAACTGTGTGTTTGAGAAACATCATATTAATGGTTGCACAAAATTTGACAAGATCGATGGAGTTGAAAGAAAGATCGAGGACTATGATATACCCTACCAATTTAATGTTGGAAAGATATGAAGTATCTTTCCAAGAAGTATAAATTAAATGGATAATTATATAAACTCTATTATTCGAACTCACTTGTCAAATAGAAAAAAAAAACACTTATCCATGATTCGCTTAAAATAAGAAATCGAACATTTCACATCTTTTATTATCGGAAAATTTTGTTGGATGAGAACATTACTGATACCATCTCTCAATATTAGCATCTTCTAATTTAAAACGGGCTTTTTTTCTTTCTTCTTCCTATTACATCTTTTCTTTAGATCACTTTATTTCCTCAAAAGATCATACTGATCTTTATGACAACCAACTTTATGTGACTGACTATACAGTAAATGTTTGACCAACCACTTAAAAAACCTCAAGTTCGGTATGAATATGAACTCTAACAAAAACCATAAACCAACTGACATGTGCCTGTCGTAACAGAATGGTAATTTGTGTGCTATCGCGGAACACCCAAATCATTAATCAAACATCATGGAGAATAGAGTCTAGTACGAGTACATGCCACATGTATTATCCACAAAATACACATACAAACAAATATTTTTATGCATTGGCTGGCCTGGCAAATCGCCATACATCATGTCGGTAAATATGTTAAGCGAGTAAGTCTGAATTGAGTCAGTTTAAACTTAAAAGTACTTTTAGGAACCGATCATAAAAATCATATGCGATTTATAGGAAAGCGAATGGAGCAGAGGCCAATAATAGAAAAAAATATTATGCAACTGTAAATTTTCTCAAGCTTATATTTAATATTAGACCGTTTATATTTTATTGTATTTATTAGGATATTCAGTTTTTGGTGTGAATAAACCAAACATATTCTTTTCCCAGATTTTTCGCTCGAAAAAATTATTATGTAAAAGTAAAAGATTACAAGAGAAAGTAAATGGAAATCTATTAGTTTCAAGTAGTTCTTCATCTTTTTACATAATTCTTCAGTTGTTTTTCTAAAAATTTATTCTAAGATCCGTGGATCCATGAAAATTCACTTATTGAATATTTGGACATTTAAAGTTACTAAAAAATATAGATATTTTTTATATATATATATCAATTCCGTTGTTGTTTTAATGAGATATAAGTACAATTTTTTGTATGAAAGAAAATGTTTTTTCGAATTTTATAACTTTTTCAACGAAATATTATGACACTAGGTCTAAAAGTTTTGTTCTGAAAATTTGAGCCAAATCGGAAAACGTTATATGCGCATCGGGTCCAAAGTTTAAGAGCCCATTTGTATGGAGAAAATTGGATTATTTTTTATTTTTGAGAAATTTCAACCAAAAATAAACAATTTTTACATGGAAAAATAATGGAATATTAAAGAAAACTATATATATAATATATATAATTTCCCGACAACATTCCAATTGGAACAATGGGTACTTCTCTCAGACAATGAGCTGCATCCGATTCTATTTTTAGACTCATTGAAAGGGACCTACGTTTTAACGCCGGCTCCGAACGGCAAATGCATTAGTTAGAGAAGTTTTTCATAGCCTAATACTCAATAACCGGTGGCTAGCCGAGTTATGAGGTGAACCGCCGCTTTTTTGAAAATTAATTTTTTTCAAGTGAGCCTGACAGGGATTGAACTTGGGACCTCTGGTATGCTAGGCGGATGACTAACCTGCTATACCACGGCAGCTTTATTTCAAGTAGTCAAAAACAAAAATCAAGGAAGTAGTTTTGAATTTTTCTCCTGAAAATTAATGTCCTTGAAAACGCGCCTAAGGATATGCACCAAAAATTGTATGTTGTATATAAAGAAATTTAAAAATTAGACATAATTTATCGTTAAATGACTCGTTAGTATTGAATGGTTCAGTTTTGCTGAAATATAATAGAATTTACTTTGTTTTTTTCATGTTTGAAAATGGTACATTTTTCTCAAGTCGGTTTCAAAAATCATTTTTTAATTTTTCGGAAATTTTGTTTAACAAATATTACCAGGGTTATGACTTTTATAATAGAACTCAGAAAATAACTGTTATTTTTATTTCTTTAATCCGAAATAAAAGTTATTTTTTGATTTTTATTTTTTTAATCAAAACTAAAAGTTAATTTTGCCTTTTATTATATTGCACAAAGTCTGCCGGTTATTTCTGTCGTTTATTAAATCGCACAAATTCTGCCGGTTATGATTGCCGTTTATTATATCACTCAATTTATAACGAGTATGTTTGTTTCATAGTTTTTTGCACATTTTTTGTCGGTTATTTTTATTTTAATATTATATCAGACAATTTTTGCCTTTTATTTTAAAATTTATTTTTTTTTAACAATCTCTGAGCGATTTTTTAATTTCTTCTTGTAAAAGTGACAAATACAGACTCATTATCAATAGAAAAAGTCTCAAAAATTATATTCTCTATAGAAAAACTGCTTTCAAACAGTATTCCCTATACAAAAATGTTATACAAAAGTATTCTCTATATTTAGAAAAACTGTCATACAAAAATATTTTCTATTGAAAAACTGATATTCTCTATAAGAAAATGGTTATAAAAAAGTATTCTCTATAGGAAAACTGTCATACGAAAGTATTCTCTACAGGAAAACTGTTATATTAAAGTATTTTCTATAGTAAAACTATTATACAAAAGTATTCTCTAAAGGAAAACTTTTATACAAAAGTATTCTTTATAGAAAACTTTCCCATTTCTTTTGGAAAATTTTGAAAATGTCCCTTTATTTAGGAAATTTTGAAAACTTCCTATATATTTTGGGAAATTTTTCTAATGTCCATTCATTTTGGGAATTTTAAAAATGTCCCTTTATTTTGGGAAATTTTGAAAATTTCCCATTATTTTGGGATATTTTGAAAATTTCAAATTATTTTGGGAAATTTTGAAAATTTCTTATTATTTTAGAAAATTTCCCATTATTTTGGGAAATTTTAGAAATCTGTGATATTTAGAAAATTTCCCATTTCTATTAGGAAGTTTTCCCGTTATTTTGGGTAGTTTTAAAAATATCCAATTATTTTGGGATATTTTGAAAATTTCCCATTATTTTGGGAAATTTCGAAAATTTCTTATTATTCTAGAAAATTTCCCATTATTTTGGGAAATTTTGAAAATTTCCTATTTCTTTTGGCTAATTTGGACAATTTCCCATCATTTTCGGAAATTTTGAAAATATTCTATTATTTTTGGGATATTAAGAAAATTTCCCATTTCTTTTGGGAAATTCGGAAAATATTGTACTATTTTTGGGATATTAAGAAAATTTCCCATTTCTTTTGGGAAATTTTGAAAATTTGCCATTTCTTTTGGGAAATTTTGAAAATTTGCGATTTTTTTTGGAAATTTTGAAAATATCCAATTATTTTGGGAAATTTTTACAATTTCCTATTATATTGGCAAATTTTTGAAAATTTCCTATTACTTTGGGAAATTTTGAAAATTTCCCATTATTTTGGGAAATTTTAAAAATTTCCCATAATTTTGAAAAATTTTGAAAATATCCAATCATTTTGGGAAATTTTGAAAATGTCCCTTTATTTTGGGAAATTTTGAAAATGTCCCTTTATTTTGGGAAATTGAAAATTTCCCATTATTTTGGAAATTTTAAAAATTTCCCAAAATAATTGGAAATTTTCAAAATTTCCCAAAATAAAGGGAAATTTTTAAAATTTCCCAAAGTAATGGGAAATTTTCAAAATTTCCCAAAATAATGGGAAATTTTCAAAATTTCCCAAAATAAAGGGACATTTCCAAAATTTCCCAAAATAAAGGGACATTTTCAAAATTTTCCAAAATAATCGGATATTTTCAAAATTTCCCAAAATAATAAGAAATTTTCAAAATTTCCTAAAAGAAATGGGAAATTTTCTATATATCCCAAAAATAATAAGATATTTTCAAAATTTACCAAAACAATGGGAATTTTTCAAAATTTCCCAAAATAATTGGATATTTTCAAAATTTCCCAAAATAATGGGATATTTTCAAAATTTACCAAAGTAATGGGAAATTTTCAAAATTTCCCAAAATAATGGGAAATTTTCAAAATTTCCCAAAATAAAGGGACATTTTCAAAATTTCCCAAAATAAAGGGACATTTTCAAAATTTTCCAAAGGAATTGGGAAAGTTTTCTATAAAGAATACTTTTGTATAAAAGTTTTCCTAAAGAGAATACTTTTTTATAATAGTTTTACTATAGAAAATACTTTAGTATAACAGTTTTTCTGTAGAGAATATTTTCGTATGACAGTTTGCCTATAGAGAATACTTTTTTATAACCATTTTCTTATAGAGAATATCAGTTTTTCTATAGAAAATATTTTTGTATGACAGTTTTTCTATAGAGAATACTTTTGTATAACATTTTTGTATAGGGAATACTGTTTGAAAGCAGTTTTTCTATAGAGAATATAATTTTTTGAGACTTTTTCTATTGATAATGAGTCTGTATTTGTCACTTTTACAAGAAGAAATTAGAAAAAAATTGCTGCTCGAAAAAGTATATTACAAAAGATATCGCTCAGAGATTGTTTAAAAAAATAAATTTTAAAATGAAAGGCAAAAATTGCCTGATATAATATTAAGATAAAAATAACCGACAAAAAATGTGCAAAAAACTATGAAACAAACATACTCGTTATAAATTGAGTGATATAATAAACGGCAATCATAACCGGCAGAATTTGTGCGATTTAATAAACGACAGAAATAACCGGCAGACTTTGTGCAATATAATAAAAGGCAAAATTAACTTTTAGTTTTGATTAAAAAATAAAAATCAAAAAATAACTTTTATTTCGGATTAAAAAAATAAAAGGCTTACGATCAAATGAAAATATAGCCCAAACGAATCAAAACTGTTTAATTGAATTTTAAAACAAATGCTTTTTTGGGTGTGTTTTTTTTTAATTAAAAATTCGAAAATATCGGTTATTTTCAGTCCCTGAATATTACTAATTTAGAACTTACTCATCAGGCAAATGGAAGAATAAAACTCAAAAAAATTTAAGAATTTCGCGAAAATGAAAATTTTTGGGCCAAATTCTAGTAGATGCTCGGTAAATCTTATTTGTATTAAATTGCAACAAAAAAATATTTAAATATAATTGCTTAGTTTATGGAAAACCTATGCTGAAAGGTTTTTTAATATTGAACGAGATAAACCTTTCTCCACCGATGTCAAGTATAAAAATTTGGATTTCCTTAAAATTTTCATAGTGATATTACGAAATATCAAGTAATAATTAGTGAATTTTAATAAAAAAGCATTAAATTAATTGTTTTTGGCAAGATTAAGTGTTTTAATTAAAAGATGTGATTTGACACTGTTGATCTATTTTCTGTTCGGAGCTGTTAAAAAGAAGTGTTATCCCGACAAACCTGAGACAATTGAGCATTTTAAGGCCGAAATTTGTAATTTCATTGCTGAGATACTACCACATTCACTTGAAATTTTGTCAGATTGGATAAGTGTAAATTAAGGCCTGAAGGTGTCATAAATATGAATAAACGAATATTCTACCAGAAAGGTTTTACTTTAAAACAAAAAAGAAATTTGGCGAAATTTGAAAGTATTTGTTTTATAGAATTTTTAATTTTAAACTTTTTAATCACCCATCCTTAAATGAGCCACCCTATATATAGGGACTTCAATATAAAAAAAATTTGTCTATTCGTCAGAGCCCAAAATTGCTCTATTAATGTTGTTTTTTAAAAAATATAAAATTCGAAAAAGCCGCGATTAAAAAAAGATCTAAAACCGCTATAACTCGTTCGTATATCTCATTATTGACAACACCATAATATCAGCTGTTTAATATAAACAAACCAAACAAGTATTTTGTTTTGATTGTTTGTGTCTAAAACATATGGCACGTCTTAAGTTGTTCAATAACTGTTCTGAAGTCAGACGTTAAGTTGGCCGTTAAGGCAGCCTCACGCTAAGTTCAACTAAACCATCCTTAATTCTTGAGAACGACGAGGAATCGAAACATTCGGGTCTTCGGCAACACTTTCACTTACAGCAACGTTATTTTCAGCGGAACGAGCGAAACGATAATGCACAGGCCTTATAATATTTGTAACCGGTCCAGTCTCCTCAAATTTCTTCATAATTTTGCCAATTGCTTGCGTAGTTTGACGATTATCGTTATTATATTATATAACTCAAGCGGCTGATGATTGAGTTAAATTTGCATGTGTTTTGTTATTTTAATAAAAACAAAATACATGTAAATTTCACTCAATTGTCAGCCGCTTGAGTTATATAAACATCACATATGTAAGCCTTTTGAAGCATGATATGTGGCTGTTGCATAATCACAATTTTTGTATTAAATATGTTTTAATAATAAAAAATACTTAAGCGATCCATTTTCGTCAATGTCAGGCTTTTAACTGAAAAAAAAAAAATGGTTTAATAACTTAGTTTGACAGATGTCGAATACCAGTCCTATACTTTTGAAACCACTAAACGGATAACTCTTTATAACAGATTAGTTATACATATTGTAAAGAACCTCCGTTAGTTAGTCCGAGTTTGTAGCTGGGGTAGAGCTCAGTCGCGTTCAGGCTTCCTTTCCTTACATAAATTCCTTTCCTTACATAAATTTTAAATGAAACACCTAAACTCTTTTCATTTATGGACACTTTCTTTCATTTTTATGGTTTTACTTTTTGTATTCACTTTAATTCTTCAGACTAGGTTTTTCTTTACTAGGTTTTGTTGAGAATCTGGATTGCTGTCTCTTGTAGGGAATCCGAGTGTTAACAAGGCGAGAGAACCTAAACTAGTTTCGTTCTGAGTGTTTTCTTCCAGTACACGAACTAGTTACTCTTAGCTTTTACCTAGCCTACAATGTCCCTATGTACTTCCGAGTGAGACTTCGAGGAAGTTAACAGATTGAAAAATCAGTACCCTATTCTGGAATTTGATGTTATCAAATTCCCCTTCAAAATTTGGCTCTACGCCTGAATTCGATGTAATCGGATCCAATATCCCACCTCTTAATTGATTGGAAACTTGTAACTCGCTATCTGAATTGATGTAATCAATTCAGTTTTCCCCCTTCGGCAACACTGACTCTAGCTTGAAATGATGTTATCACTTCAACTTACCGATATCTGTGTCTTGCCACCACGTCTACCAAGTGCCGCTGAAAAACTACAAGAGACCTAATTGTTAACCTTTAACTGACGAGGTGAAATTTTGGGACATAGTTTATGACGTGGTGGTAAATTTTACCCCTCTTAATTTTATTAAAAATAAATTAGTAAAAAATATTTTTTGATAATTATTTGTTTTTTAAAAATAAGCTACTATATTTTTAATTACAAAAAATAAAGAAAACAAAAATTTTTTTTATTCGTTTCAACAAAACAGGTACTTTATTTCACAAACCTTTTTTTTAATATAAAAAAAACGTCATATAAATAGCTTATAAAAAAAATATGAATTAAAAAAAAAAACAAAAACTTAAAGGGCATTTTTTCACAGCCAAATGTATACTTTTAAAGATATAAAAGAGATCATAAAAAAAAATAGTCAGGTGTAAAAACTGCAGGTCCACCTAATAGGTGGTTTTTTACTCATCAAAATCTGTGTTCACACAGTGTAAGCATATACGTTTGCTGCATCCCATACACATTGGCTTACTACATTGCAGACAGAAGTGTGTAGTTTTTCGCTTTAGCCTAGTCGGGCATATGTGGCATAACTTACGAGTAGCGTGGGTCGGTTCTACTGGAGGCGGAGGTACTGAGTCCGGACCCAAAATACTACCAATTGTGTCTCGTAATACCCGAGGGAGCTTTTGGTTGTGTTGACGTCTTTGCAGATGTGGTAAAATCATTTGTCTTGCAAGCTTTTTCAAAAAGTCTCCTCTTGAGCTGTTATCATAATCCTTTGAAGATTGATAAATAACGAAGGAGTTGGCGCCACAAATATCCACAATTCTATAAAATATGGCTAATGGCCAGCGGCGTGTACGTCGGCCGGATGAATAAATCGAGCATTTCTTATCGAGCTCATCCACTCCACCTTTTGTATTGTTATAATCAGCTATCATTGCAGGTTTTAAAGTGAGTGGGTCATCTTCTTTTTTGTGATGCATGGAGGACAATAATACAACAGCACGATTTTGACGAGGCACGTAGGATAAAATAGTGACATCTTTGGTAAAACCATATATGCAGGATCCCAACGGTCTATTTTTTTTGGGCAAAAATTCTGGTGGAATCTCTCTTTTGTTCTTTTTCAGCGTACCTAAATAAGTTAGTTCTCGTTTTTTAAGTTCCTCCACCAGCTGGAGTGATGAAAACCAATTGTCAGCAGTTATATTTCTTCGACTTCCTTCTATTATTTTAGACAGCCTTATTACTGATTGTGTTGGTACTGCAAGTCGTTTTTCTTCATTTGTTAGACCAACTCCATCCGAGTTTTTTCCAAAGTATACATAAGCATTTGCAAGATATTGTGTGCGTGCATCTGTCAATGACATTATCTTAATGCCATATTTTGCGGGTTTCTTTGGCATGTAAATTTTGAACTTGCATCTTCCACGAAATGGTACCAACATTTCATCAATGCAGGCATGAGTACCAATTGAATAACTTTTTCGGCAGTTTTCTATAAATTTGTTGAATATACCAGAAACTGCTGCTATTGGGTCGTTCAATAATCGTTGTTGTCTATCACAGGAGTTATCAAATCTTAAGCAATTTAGAATACAAAGAAACCGGTTCTTAGACATTGTAGCTCTAAAAACTTCTCTGCCCGTTTCATCAGTTGCGAAAATAAATTGAGCGGCCTCGTGGTTAGACTTGAATACGGATGTGTAAATTAAGATACCGACAAATGCACGCAATTCAATTTTATCTAACATTTTCGCTTCAGTTTGTGCTGTTAGATCAAATTTTGATTTCAATTTTGTATTTGTATGTTCTAAAATCATGTTCTCCATATCGCTATCAAAAATTCGTGACCAATATCCATATAAATCATTTTCCGATTGCGGTTGTGTAGCAACTGGTAACCGCACAATATTATGAAGAGGAGTCTTTACGCAGCGTGTTGGTTCCAATGCTGACCACTTGAACCCGTTTTTTCCATAAAAGTAGTTTACAGCAGATTCACATACATTTTCATCAACAACTAGTTCTTCTTCATCATTTCCAACAATTTCCTCAACAATCATTGTATCCGCTTCGTCGTGTTCACTGCATGCATCATCTTCTATACGCATTTCATCCTCCATGTCACTTTCTTCAATGCAGAAATCCGGATCGACAATTTCATCGTCGACTTCGCTAACATCGTCTTCGTCCTCAAAACATTCCTCAAGCAATTGAGATATGACTGAATCACTGAGTTTTTTTGAATTTGACATGATCTATAAACATAAATAGCATATCACGTAATTTAAAAAATGTGTAATATAACGTTTTTGAAATAAATAATTTTTAACCAACAAGAAAACAGACGAGTGGTAAAAATAATTCCACGAAAATATTACGTTAATTTCGATGTGGGGTAAATTTGTTTCTACTAAATACTTACGCTAACGCTGACGTGGTGGTAAAATATTTTCAAAGAAAAACTTACGTAAATGCCGAGGAGTGGTAATTTTTACACCAGCATGTGCGTAACTCCGCTCGTGCTATGTCTAGCTCAGCCAAAACACAACTGAATGACAACGATCACAATATATGAAGATACTAAGAGAATTAAATTGATTGAGCGCAATGGAAGAGAGAATTTAAAAAAAATGTAAAGAGAGGGTAAAATTTACCACCACCTAGCTAGTTAAAGGTTAATTTTTCCTGGCTTATATATTATCACATTTTGGCTACAGTTTGTAGTTATTACTTCGCGCTAGGTGTGAACCGATAGAGGTTGTAATATCTTTACAACATTTATTTCTGTCAAACTTATTCCTAATGAAGCAATACGTTTGATCAACATGTTGTTGCAGCTCGCTATATTTTAAGTTGGCTTCTAAATGTGGCCCTCTATTATCGTCTTGGCATCACTTGGCTTTTTCTCTTGGCATCACTTGTCTTCTTTCTTTTGGCATCACTTGGCTTTCTTTTGTGGAATTTGGAATTGCTGAAAGGAAAAGCCGCTTTGGCAGATGTTATCTGCCCCCATCGAAATGGGTGTAATCCATTGGCCCATCAGGAAAACTACATATGTAAAATTCATAGTTTTCCTTTATTTCTACCACTATGTGGCCACAATTTTAGCCAAAATTTGGCTCCTCGCAATATGTAATGTAATGCAACGAAGGGTTAATATCTAGAAACTCACATTCCGCTTGACCTTAAGGTCACACGACAAAACCAACGATTTGGACTACAATCTTTATCATCTTCAAAAACCATTTTGTAACATGAAATAAAAATTTCCATACATTACAGAAAACTTATCACAGCTTTTTGACATTTAGTGTTAACGATTTTACTTACTGCTTTGTCGTACCTTGAAGGATGTAGGAAACTACAAGAAAAAGCTTTCAAATAAGCTCAAATAAACTTCTAAAATAAAGATATAAAATGATTTGTACTTTCTTAACACCAAAGAAATTGAAAACATTTATATGTTTTGTATTACCAAGGAAATATGGAAAAGTTTTACAAAATATTTCGACTCCAAATAGCAAAATTTACTCTTATTGCATACTCGTATGTAATAAAATATTTAAAATGGAGTTTAACTTTACACGTGTAAAGTATTAAGATTATTGTTATAGGTTTCAGTACTTTCATGCTCTGGTAGATAACGTTTTTTTTTTTTAACTTCCTTTTTTTATAAAATGCTCCCTTTAAATGCTTATGGGTATTCCCTTACAATTCCCATGATAAATTATCTCGATTTTCCTAACATCAAGTGAATAATTGAATGTGTGAAATCACTTAATAAAATGATAATAATGATGATGTTTCTTATGTTTTCTATCGCATTAGGCTTAAACAATTATCCCCCTTATTCATAAACGATTTTTGAAGTTGAAGTGAAGTTGAAGTAAAAACTGTTGTTTAGAAATTTTGAATGGAAAATTCCTTAGGTAAAGTTGTTAAGTTGGGGTACACGTGTAATTGAATTTTGATATTTGGGGGGTAGAGGGCAAAAACCAGACTAAATATTTAGCTTAAATATAACCTGGGTTACCCTGGCAATAAGGCATTAAATTATGCTAAATTTGGTCTTGTCTATAATTAAACAATTTCCAAAAATATGACATGTAACGGTACCTGTAATGTGTTAATTTTTGTCTCAAGAGCTTCTAAAAACAACAAAATGCACGAGTTGTTTAAAACAAAGAATTTAATTTTACACGTGATTTTAAGAGGATTCAATTCACGTGTTAAGTAAAATTGTTATTTGGGAGCAGACACTAAACCACTATCTTATTAGATTATTTGGTATTTGTACTCGTGCATTCGTTTAAGGGTGTTGTTTTTTTTAAATACACACGTTTTTAATTTTTATGAGTTTAGGATTCGCATAATATTCAAACGGTTTTGAAATTTGTAATGGTAAACATGTGCCACAGATTTTAAGAAAAAAATTTTGTTTTTGACAAAAAAATTACATAATTGTTAAAAAGACTCTATATATTAAGATTTATAACCATATCGAAACCTAATAGCGTAAAAAGCCTAAGTGCAAAAAACAAACTCCTCTAGAAAAGGAATTTTAATAATCTCTGACATGTGTGCAGATACTACTATACAATTTTGAATGTAAATATTGTTTGGTCCAACAAATGTTTTTAATTAATGCTACTTTTACTTAACCTTTATCCGCTCCTAAAAAAAATCACGTTGTCTACCTTTGCGTCGTTTTTTGACGCATGCGATAATATTTATAGTTTTTGGTAGAAAATTTTAAAAACTCTGGGACAAAACAGTTAAATAAAGTAAGAGTGTTATATTCGGCTTTGCTGAATCTTGTATACCCACCATCAAGTTGTTGAATTCTTAAATTAGCTTTCATCCGTGAAAGACTATATGAGGAAAAACAATTACCCATTGTCATGAACTTAGTTCAAAATTAGCATAACCTTATACTCAATAGTACGCTGGGCGAAAGGTGGAAAATAGTAGTGGTCAGCGATGGACAGCACCCTATAATAAAGCCTCGAATTTCGAAAAAAAAACGACAGAAGTAAAGTTGTAAACCTAATATTTTGAAGGTTTGAAGGGTAAAAAGGTAGCCAGCACCTTTTATATAACTACAGATGTATCACTTTACAAGATTATGAAGATTCTGGCACTAATTCTTCTTCATCTTCTTTTTAGCTTTTCTTGTAAATTGTGTAAAAAGGATAATCAAAAACACCTTTTAAAAGCACAATGATTGAAAAAAAAAAACCATGACATCAAAAATACCCACCAAAACCATATGTTTTTCCCATATGTAACATTTTTAATCCAATCCATAAAAAAGAAAATTTCGGAGTCTAAAATAGCAAAAATTATGCATAATAATGTTTCTTACAAATAAATTTTGTTAACTTAAAACTAGCACTTCAACAAAAAAAAAAAAAAATGGAGCATTTGCATAGTTTGCTACGCAAAGAGCAGATGAAGGTTAAGTGGCCTATATTTACAAGCTTTTTAGGTCAAAGGCAGATGGTCTTTCAATCGAAATTTTTACGTATATAACAAATATATAGATCAAGATCTACAAAAAATATCGCTACATGCATGTGCTATCTCTTACGGTTTTAAAGATATTCGACTTCAAAAACTAAAATTATCAATTTTTGTCCCATACTGCACCGATTTTTTTTTTTACTTATATCTGCTCTACATATAAACTGATTTTCGTGATTTAAAGTTTTTAAAAAAAGAACACCCTAGGGTTAGCAAAATATAAAATCAGAGAGACTTTGCCCAACATTGGTTTAAATACATTTTTAACGTGCTAAAGATAATTTTTTGATTTACTTTTTATATGAAATTTTTCAAAAATTTACTTTTTATAGGAAATTTTTCAAAAATTTACTTTTTATAGGAAATTTTTCAAAAATTTACTTTTTTATAGAAAATTTTTCCAAAAATTACTTTTTAGAGGAAATTTTTCAAAAATTTACTTTTTAGAGGAAATTTTTTAAAAATTTACTTTTTATAGAAAATTTTTCAAAAATTTACTTTTTAGAGGAAATTTTTCAAAAATTTACTTTTTTTTAGGTAATTTTTCAAAACTTTTCTTCTATAGGAAATTTTTCAAAAATTTTCTTCTGTAGGAAATTTTTCAAAAATTTACTTTTTATAGGAAATTTTTCAAAAATTTACTTTCCATAGGAAATTTTTCAAAAATTTACTTTTTATAGGAAATTTTTCGAAAATTTACTTTTAATAGGAAATTTTTCAAAAATTTTCCTTTTATAGAAAATTTTTCAAAAATTTACTTTTATAGGAAATTTTGCAAAGATTTACTTTTTATAGGAAATTTTTCAAAAATTTACTTTTTATAGGAAATTTTTCAAAAATTAACTTATTTTAGGAAATTTTTCAAAAATTAACTTTTATAGGAAATTTTTCAAAAATTTATTTTTTATAGGAAATTTTTCAAAAATTTATTTTTTATAGGAAATTTTTCAAAAATTTACTTTTTATAGGAAATTTTTCAAAAATTTACTCTTAAAGAAAATTTTTCAAAAATTTTCTTTATACAGGAAATTTTTCAAAAATTTACTTTTTTAGGAAATTTTTCAAAAATTTACTTTTGTAGGAAATTTTTCAAAAATTTACGTTTTATAGGAAATTTTTCGAAAATTTACTTTTTATAGGAAATTTTTCAAAAATTTACTTTTTATAGAAAATTTTTCAAAAATTTACTCTTATAGGAAATTTTGCAAAGATTTACTTTTAATAGGAAATTTTTCAAAGATTTACTTTGTATAGAAAATTTTTCAAAAATTTAATCTTATAGGAAATTTTTCAAAAACTTACTTTTAATTATGTACTTTTACTTGTATTAGGAACTTTTTCAAAAATTTACTTGTATTAGGAAATTTTTCAAAAATTTACTTTTTATAGGAAATTTTTCAAAAATTTAGTTTTTGTAGGAAATTTTTCAAAAATTTAGTTTTTATAGGAAATTTTTCAAAAATTTACTTTTTATAGGAAATTTTTCAAAAATTTACTTTTATAAGAAATTTTTCAAAAATTTACTTTTTATAGGAAATTTTTAAAAAATTTACTTTTTATAGGAAATTTTTCGAAAATTTACTTTTTATAGGAAATTTTTCAAAAATTTACTTTTTATAGAAAATTTTTCAAAAATTTACTCTTATAGGAAATTTTGCAAAGATTTACTTTTTAATAGGAAATTTTTCAAAGATTTACTTTTTATAGAAAATTTTTCAAAAATTTACTCTTATAGGAAATTTTTCAAAAATTTAGTTTTTGTAGGAAATTTTTCAAAAATTTAGTTTTTATAGGAAATTTTTCAAAAATTTACTTTTTATAGGAAATTTTTCAAAAATTTAGTTTTTGTAGGAAATTTTTCAAAAATTTAGTTTTTATAGGAAATTTTTCAAAAATTTACTTTTTTAGGAAATTTTTCAAAAAATTTACTTTTGTAGGGAATTTTTCAAAAATTTACGTTTTATAGAAAATTTTTCGAAAATTTACTTTTTATAGGAAATTTTTCAAAAATTAACTTTTTATAGAAAATTTTTCAAAAATTTACTCTTATAGGAAATTTTGCAAAGACTTACTTTTAATAGGAAATTTTTCAAAGATTTACTTTTATAGAAAATTTTTCAAAAATTTACTTCTTAGAGGAAATTTTTCAAAAATTTACTTTTATAGGAAATTTTTCAAAAATTTACCTTTTAAAGGAAATTTTTCAAAAATTTACCTTTTATAGGACATTTTGCAAAGATTTACTTTTAATAGGAAATTTTTCAAAAATTTACTTTTTATAGAAAATTTTTCAAAAATTTACTCTTATAGGAAATTTTGCAAAAACTTACTTTTAATTACTTTTACTTGTATTAGGAACTTTTTCAAAAATTTACTTGTATTAGGAAATTTTTCAAAAATTTACTTTTTAGAGGAAATTTTTCAAAAATTTTCTTTATACAGGAAATTTTTCAAAAATTTACTTTTTTAGGACATTTTTCAAAAATTTACTTTTGTAGGAAATTTTTAAAAAATTTACGTTTTATAGGAAATTTTTCGAAAATTTACTTTTTATAGGAAATTTTTCAAAAATTTACTTTTTATAGAAAATTTTTCAAAAATTTACTCTTATAGGAAATTTTGCAAAGATTTACTTTTAATAGGAAATTTTGCAAAGATTTACTTTTAATAGGAAATTTTTCAAAGATTTACTTTTTATAGAAAATTTTTCAAAAATTTACTCTTATAGGAAATTTTGCAAAGATTTACTTTTAATAGGAAATTTTTCAAAGATTTACTTTTTATAGAAAATTTTTCAAAAATTTACTTTTATTAGGAAATATTTCAAAAATTTACTTTTTTTTAAGGAAATTTTGCAAAGATTTACTTTTTTGAGGTAATTTTTCAAAGACTTACTTTTTATAGAAAATTTACTTTTTTTTAGGAAATTTTTCAAAAATTTACTTTTTTGAGGAAATTTTTTAAAAATTTAGTTTTTTTAGGAAATTTTTCAAAAATTTACTTTTTATAGAAAATTTTTCAAAAATTTACTTTTAGAGGAAATTTTTCAAAAATTTACTTTTTAGAGGAAATTTTTCAAAAATTAACTTATTTTAGGAAATTTTTCAAAAATTTACTTTTTAGAGGAAATTTTTCAAAAATTTACTTTTGTACATTGCAAAAATGGATAATTAAATATCTGGAGATCTCAAAAAAGTAAAACCAGTAAAACTTTTTAAAATTCGTTAAAAATAATAAATTTTTATATGTTCAGGAGCGTCTTCAAGGACGTAAAATATTTTGGGAAACCCTTAATAATTAGGAAAGCTTTCAACCGATATTAAATTTTTATATCTCGTTGGAAAGCTGTTAAAAATGTATTTAAAAATATATTCTAAATAGAAACATTTTGAAGAAATCTGAAGAAACCCCTTATTTTTCCCACACAACTGGCATGTCCAAACTTTGGCGTCAAGTCGGCTCGGGTTATTAGGGTCAAATGAAATAAATTTGGGGGGTTACGTCTTTCTGTATTTCAAAGTTTAATTTCCTTCATACATACTGTCAGTGTCTCACCAGAAATGGTTTCTAATTGAGTTGAGCTTGAAATGAAAAGTGTAATTTCAGAAATTGAAAATTCATTTCATTAGTAAAATGTAACTAAAAATTTACAAAAAGCATCAGTTTAAGAAACGAAGTGCCGCATTTGCCCACCGTTGTCCTATAACCTTGTGTTTATGATCCAATTTCTAAACTATTCACTGTTTTATTTAAATTCCTTTAGCTATAATGACGGTTCGTTACATGTCATCGTCATTTCTCATGATCAACAAACAAAAGTAAGAAATATTCGTGTGCTCCAACTGATGGAGTTTATACTGGATTATTTGGGTTAAGATTTAAAATATTTTTGCTTTAGCTGCATATTTTACATGTGATCTATGCGAATGTACTCATATTTAATGTCTTTACTAACATTTTTAATCATGTTCATGTAAAAATGGGCAGGAGTGTCGGTTCTTTTTTTAAGATTTTCTAAAGTTTCTTTTCGGTTGGTTGTGCTATATGTTCTTTTTCAATTTACCCCAAAAAATAGTAAATACCTATAAATAAGTATGAATGGATAAATGTTGTATAATGCCTGTACAAGTAGGCTAAACGACAGAGAACGTTGAGATTGACGGACTGACTGTCTAAACAAAAGGGGGTAACTGATGGCCAGACTTTGACTTTAACGCCGAATACACCCGCTAATAAATAGTTATAGTTTTAAATTTTCGTGCTAGTACATGATCATGTACTCGTATGTATGTGATTATTTACATGTGCGCTTTCGCGTACTGACACATTTGTCTATTTACGACTTGGTAAAGTCATATTTAGGTACTTGTTAATGTATTTACGAGCATTATGGTTTCAGGTGCTGAAGTGACTACATTAATAAATGAAATTGCTTAATTTTTTATTACTTACATACAAACATACATAAGTATATCCAGTTTGTTCTCTTAACCTTAAAAAATGCCGAAAATTGAAAATATTTTGCATAGATATATAAGGTTTCAAATAGAGATTTAAAGGAGTGGATTAATCATGTAATTACAATGATAAGCACACGATAATTGAAATATGTATGTTCGTTGATTTTACCCTTCAATAACATGTTAACCTTAGAGTTCCCAGGAATAACTCCCTCGATCTCGCTGAGAATTTTATTCGGGAATTCTTTAGTTACATAAAAACTAAAGGGTGGTTAAATTGTAAGGGCCGATGTTGAATGTGAACCACACCTAAACGCCAAGTTTCTTTCCGAATTTTATTTGACATTTCTCTATTTCAGACTTACTCTATTTGAACCATGGAGAGATACACAATCCAACAACGTGTTAAAGTTATCCAGACTTATTACGAAAATGGGCGTTCAAATCAAAATGCATATCGTGCACTTCGTGGTTTTTTTGGTCAATTTGATTGTCCAAATATGCGTACAATCGCAAAAATCGTGGAAAAATTCGAGCAGACCCGGTTTGAGATGTGAGAACACCAGTGCATGCTCCTACAGCTCGCACTGCAGAAAATATTGCTGCTGTTCGCGATAGTGTGGCTGAAGAGCCGTCCACCTCAACTCGTCGTCGTGCCCAACAATTGCACCTCTCACGTTCGTCGTTGATGAACATTATGCATAAAGACTTGCATTTACACGCTTACAAGGTGCAACTGGCTCAATATTGGCCCAAAAACGATATATATTCTGAATCCTTATGAAATTATAAGACGATTGAGCGATGTCCGTCTGTCTGTCTGTCTGTCTGTTGAAATCACGATAACATCTAAACGAAAGGAGCTAGCTCACTGAAACTTAGTAAAAATATTTTTCATCTCTGAGAAAATTTTGGTATTGAAATTGGGCAAAATCGGTTCACATTTGACCATAGCTCCCGTATAACCTCGTGCAGGCTAATCGCTTATTAGCTGTGTTCCAGAACTCCCAATACTGTACAATATTGTACAAGTTTTAATCAGAAATTACAATTAAATGTTCCTGTACTAAAAAAAACTGTAATTGAGAACGAATTTGAAAAAATTCTAAAATTTTCTCCTTACAATAATTTACATGTTTTTGCCAGAAAAATTTTTCCTGGCAAACATTTAAAAATTTTCAAAAAAATATTTATGAATAAAAAACAAACAAATATTCTGAAAAATTGTTATAAAAAATAAAATACAGAAGAACTGAAATGTTTTTAACGGGTTTAAAAACATTTCTTTGGATATTTTTCAAGTTAGATCAATTGTGGACTTAAATTTACGTGTTTTGTGTTCCCGTACTTCTATGTTAGTTTTGCTATTTGGGAGAGTAACTTCTAAATTACTCTCATTTGCAGGAACTCACCCAGAAAGTAAAGAAACAGACCTATTTATTAATATATGACAAAGTATAGCAGCTATGATGATAAAATTTTTTTATATAGAAGTTTTACATGAGCCCTAGGCAGCCTATAAAATTTCTTCAAAATCGGTTCACATTAAGCCAAAGCTCCCATACAAAAAACTTACGAAAACAGCCTAAATTTCACCTAAAATACACTTAAATGCCAATAAATCTAAAAGTATAAAAGATACAACCACTAATTTAGCAAATGGAAGTCTTATGTCAATGCCAGCCAGTGTGAAAAATTTTGTCACAATCGGTTACCATTTGACCATAGCTCCCATATAAAAAACTTGTGGCAACACAAAAATATATAAAGAATAGGTTGTTTATGTCCGTCTGTCCGTCAGATAAAAGCACGATAGCGCCTTAACGAAAAGAGCTAGAGCGACAAAATTTTACAAAATTGGTTCAAATTTAGTTAGAGCTCCCATATAACCCCGCACCGGGAAACACATTAATGCTGATAAATTGAATACAATTGCAATAGCTATGATGATTAAATAGGGAAGTTTTATCAGTTGATCAGTTTATCAAATTCTTTAGGAATCAATAAATATTTGACTTTAGCTTTCACATAAAAAAAACTCACGGAAACCAAAAATTTTAGCAAAGGCCAGTTAAAAGCTATTAAATTATAAACTATGATAGCTATGGCCACTAAATTTTGCAAGAATAAGCTCTATATATATACCAACCAGTGTGTACAATTTTATTACAATCGGTCAACACTTGGCTATAATTCTTATATATATAACATCCCCATTTTATATCTAAAATTAAAAAGAATTGGAGGTACATTCATTATATTAAGATTGCACTTATGAAATTAGATAGGCATCAATCAATGTTCAGCCCAGACTTTATATATGATGAATGCATTAGGAACTTCTAACGAAATATATGGACCTGCCGTATTACTATTAACGTGTTTACCCTAACTTCATATTAAGCACAACGAAAAGTATTTAACAACTTACTAATGTAAAACTATACCCGGTTATGAGACCGAATTTTGATCAAAGTAAATACTGGGGAAACCACTAAAATATTTTTAAATGTTGAACTATAAAGCTACGGCAACCGAATTTAGTCCAAAGGTTTAACCAGCAATACCAATTAGCTTAGCGATTTTTTTTAGTTTTGGTCCAGATTTTGAATTAGCTGCACTATTGTAGATATATGACATATGTTTCTAAATTTAACTCAACTTGATGGTGGGTATATAAGATTCGGCACAGCCGAATATGACGCTCTTACTTGTTTATGTAACAGATCTTGTAAGCGAATAAGTATAACTCGAACCCCGTCTGTGTTTTTTTTTTTTTTTTCTTTTTTTTTTAAGAGAAGTAACACTCAGGCAAATACTGCCTATACAGTTGTATAAAGAGTATATACGAAATGGGTTAGCTTCTTTGGAAAGAGGATACTATAGAGGCGAAAGGTGGTGAAAAGGAGAGATAGAGCTATTTATTATTCAACTCTGAAATTGCACGTCATTGTGTTGGATATTCATTGTTTTGGAGGACCTTTAACGGTATTGGATAATTCCATGTATACTGCTTTATCTCGTTTCAAGTTCTGCATTCGGCATTCTCCGAGATATTTTAAAATCTTGGTAAACAACCAAGTTACGAATATTCAACTCGAATGTCAAGTCTATCCTGTACTTGGCAACTCAAAAATGGCATCGATAAGGCAAACAAATGCTTACGGAAAATCCTTAAAAATGGCATCGATAAGGCAAACAAATGCTTACGGAAAATCCTTAATATATGGTGGCCGAACCGCATAAAGTATGAAGATCTAATTAAAACCCTGATTTATATGGCGATGGATAGGTTACACATATAGAAGGCCAAATACTAACATTGCTCGACAAGTGCTTTGTTAGAATTCACGGGGAAGAGGCCATCGTGTTGGTACACCTGCTAGAACGTGGAAAAGGTCAATTGATGCTGAGTTACAAACAGCAAGCTATTCTTGGAATGACGTATGCCTACGGTTGACAGTCAGGCTGGATTCGACTGGATTGTCCAGCTTTTTTAGTGATTATCCAGTGTTAGGCTAAAATTAAATTTTTCCAGCTGAAAGGCGTCGAATTGAAATTTTTTAATATTTTTAAAGAGAAACTTTTTTATGAAAAAAAAACGCAATAAAAACTTATGCATAAGTGTATTTTTTTTTCTTTTTTACTTAGGTGATTTACGCGTCGATTATCAAGTTCGCGTTGTAACAAAATTACCTTCTATAAAATTTTCCCATTGTACTTACTTTACTTAAATGGCCTATATCAAAAACCTGTTAAGGTCAAAGGTCGAGCATATTTTTTTATTTTAATCATGTGCGCATATCCTCCAATTTGTAGGTCAAGCTTAGAAAGATTTTCTTATACTTGACCTTTTCATCGAATTTTCGGACGTCCTCTTTTACGAGTTCATTTGGGGTCGTTTCCAAATACTTTTGTTGCTGGAGTATACTCATACAATACATTCGCACAACATGTGTTAGCCAACACAGCCGGTGCTGTTTGGTGCGTTTTACTATGTCGATATCAATGTATAACTCATACAGATCATTGTACATTCAATGTCGATATTCGTAGTTGATGCAAACTGGTGCAATAATTTTTCGTAAAATCTTCCTCCTAAAAGCTAAAAGAATAGCTTCCTCTGTCTGTGCAAGTGTCCATGATTCAACACCACATAATAACATGGGAAGTATAAGCGTTCTGTAGAGCGAAGTTTAAGTTCTTACAGACAGAGCTTTATTTCTTATCTGTATGCTTATGCCAAAATAGCATCTGTTGGCAATTATGATTCTACGTTTGATTTCGCAAATTATGTCGTTATTTGTGTTGACGGCGGTACCAAGGAAAATTCTTTTACAACCTGGTAGCTATAGCTCTCAACGATCACATGTGGTCCAATTCTTGAGGATTGCCTACTTGTAGAAACCAGCCGATTTGTTTTGATTCATTGACCCATTTTATTAGATTCCTTCTCGATACATGAGAAGGCGGCAGCCAAATCGCGCAAATGCATCCCATGATATCAAGGTCATAGACAAACTAGAGTAGCATGTGCTTTCTGTTGAAAAATGTTTCAGAACTCGGACGACTTAATTTTCTCTCGATATCGCTGCGGTATTCGATATTAGGGTATTCGCAATTTGGTTTATAAAAAATTTTAAGATTCATCGAAGCAAATTCTTAAAGCAAGTTTTTTATTATTATTGTCCAGCTAATTTTTGCATTGTCAAGCTTTTTTTCCTTATGTCCAGCTTTTTCAGGATATGTGTCTGGCAACCCTACAATAGAGTCCGATATAAAAGGATGGTTGAGGCTCCACTGGGAGTCATGGATAACAGAACGGTTGGTCGCAAACGTTAAGTTGCCAACCAACATCATATGTGGTTACAACTTAGATTTTTTGACCTTTAGGAGACACCGTTGGCCAGTCACTTGACTCATGGTCCTTTTGATAAGTCTCGTAAAAATAATAGTATACCGCTTTTACTCTAATTCGGAAACAACTAATATTGACTATTATCCAATGAGATAAAGTTAAGGCACACACACGTGCTCATTGTTCTTTATCCACTTTAATTACACTTTTTATAGAAACAAACGTATGGATTGAAATATTTTCATTTTGTAGAGTCTTTAGTTATACCGTCCCCATTCAGTCGACATAACCTCGTGAGCAATAAAGAAAACACCAAATCTCGGGTGAACAGTGGATGAGGTTGGCAGTTGAAAAGCATTGTCTATTTTCACGCTTCATTCACGCATCACACTCCCATTAGTTCAATTGTTATCACTATTAATAAAATAGTTCTTTACACAGGTAAAATTGTTTAATAATTAAATTATTATTGAATTTTGAAAATTCTTTTAATTCTTTAAAAATCTGTTTTATAATTGTTGCAATTGTTGTGTTGGTATATTCCGAAAACATGTTGGCATTTATGACATTTAATGGCGCCATCAAAAATGTTGTTGGAAGTTTTAAAGTTGTTTTCTTGATGCATGTTGCATGTTGATATCATTATTACTTCTCATTCGTTCGTTCTTTATTTAAATTTGCGGATTTTCTCTCCTTGGATTTTTCGAGGGTTACAAAAAAAAATAAAAAATTCTAAATAAATAAGATCTACGGACTAGAATCATAAATTAAATGCATTTAATGTCTATAAAAATCATAATCACCATGTTTATCGTGAACATAAATAAATATTTTGTTAAAATAATTTCGTATTTGGAAATTATTACATATTTTTATTTTAGTTTTTCCTTTTCGATTTTTGCAAAATATTTGATATTTAATACGGTTAGATTAAAAGCTGAGACAGATTAAATATTTACACTATAATTGTGTATGATTATGTTGCATGCGATTATTGTGTGGCACATTAATTAGTGCACACAAAAATTGTGTTTATAATCGGGGTATTAAGGCTGTTTGTTGTTGCTCCGTTAAGCTGCATGTTGCAAGCAACAACAGAAAATACATATGTATATGTTTTTAAGTTGGCTGCTGTTGCTGATTTTGTTGTCGTCATCTGATTTGAGATTAATCTAAAATAGAAAATATTTACAAAATTATAGATACATTTATACGATTTTTTTTTATTATTTATTGCTGATTTTTTGTAATAAACATTAAGATTGACTATTCGTATGTTATTAACTTAATTATGAAATTTTACAGAATCTTTTTAGATGTATATACGTATTTATCGATCATTTGCTACAACATCGACATAAATAAAATAAGTAAGAAAAGCTGTAGTTGGTCAAGCCCGACTATATGATACCCTTTACTTCTTAAGTCAACTATGGACCAACTATTTAAAAAGTTTTCCTTTGTATTAGAGATATAAGTACATACTCATATTTTTTTTTTTACAAATTTTAAGCTTTTGGTAGATTTATGTCATTTTCGGCTGAGCACCTGATATGGGAGCTAAGAACAATTGTGGACCGATTTTTACCAAAGTTCGGTTATAGTCAAAATTTACAATATTATTCAAATACTATTAAACAGTTATCCGATTTTGGGCAAAAAGTTGAGTCAGTGATAATCTTTGAAGTTACGACCTGTACTTTGATAACAAGCTTACATGGATAACCGCCCAGACAGCCTAACGGATCACTCAGGGAGTGATTCTGATTCGATCGGTATGCTAAAAGGTGGGTCTCAGACCAATATTTCTTTGCGTTACAAACATCAGCACAAAATCCTATCCACCTATGGTTGTGAAGGGAATAAAAATATTTTCGAGAAAATGTTTTCAAGTATTATATCAGGATATTAATGATATAAAAAATGAATTTTAATCAAATTTGAAAAATTCAGACTTTTTTATATAACTTTTATATTTACCTATTTATCACTATAAAAATAAATCATATTTGCACGATCAAAAAAGGTCTTGCAAATATGATTAATTTTTATAGTTTATACAACACAAATTTCGGTCTTAATATACAACCCGCTCGAAGGTATTATTTACCGATTTCTTCGAAACTTCGGCTACAGAGTATTTTGGAATAATGATCGTATAAGATAAAAACTTAGGTAACTCCGATCGGCGACATTGACAAAAATATTGACTCTCGGTCTTCTAACTATAAGGGTTAATAATAATCCAAAAATTATGGAATTTAACATCTTTTAAAGAACGTTACACTTTTTATACTACAGGGTGGCGCAAAAGTAATCCTCCTATCAGAAAATGCTATAAATTTTGCGACATTTGTGTAGTAAACACTTGCGAAATACACGTTAATAAACAATGTTACGATACACTGCTCCAGAACGCGGAATATTGGTGATGATGATATATATATATCATTGATTGAACTTGGGACCTCTGGTATGCTAGGCGGATGACTAACCTGATATACCACGGCGGTTCGCTGGAGGAGTCATCGGACCTTTTTTCTTCGAAGACGTTGCGGTCCAAACGGTTACTGTGAATGGTGAGCGCTACAGAGCAATGATTAACGAGTTCTTTTTGCGCCAACTTGATGAATTGGGATTGGAAAACATGTGGTTCAAACAGGACGATTTGCACTGGCCAGCAAGATCGCCTGATTTGACCGCTGCAGACTTCTTTTTGTGCTTTTTCAAGTCGCGGGTTTATGTCAACAAGCCTCAGACTCTTGCAGCTCTTAAAGACAATATCCGTCAAGAATGTGAGGACCTATCGCCGGAAGTTTTGGCCAAAGTGATGGAAAATGCCATAAAAAGCGCTCAAATGACAATCAACTGTGGCGGCGGCCATTTACATGACATCAAATTCTCGATGTAAAAAAAAAATTAAAAGCCCAAATAAAAATAATCCACAAGAAGAACCAAAGTTTTTCATTTTTTTTTTTTAATTACAGCCAAAAAACATCGGAAGGTTATTTTTGCGCCACCTTGTACTTTGTATAACTCCTGAATGAGCTATTTGGATTGATTACACTACGTAACAGTTTTTTTTTTACCAAACAAATCAGATAGCCAATCTTTATGTAAAATTGTCTGGTGAATCCAAACTTGAAGTTATAATGGTCAAAAGTAGAACCGTTTTCGAGATTTTCCAAAATAACAATTTTTTGCGTTTTTAAAAAATGATGTCATCTAAATAAAGATATCATCCAAAATATTTTTCAGATTATGTTTTGGTTTTTATGTATGTCAAAAAATAACAAAGATACAATGGAATAAAATTCTAATTTATAAAATTGTCATTTTTGCTGTGTGGATCTTATTGAGTGAAAAATGTTTGTATTAAAATAGACCAACATGACAAATGGAAAGTTCAAACCTCTATCTAGCAGGTGGAACTTAAGAGTTATCGCACGTTTAAAATATCAATTTTTACTTGTATGATAATGTGAAATTAAGTGATAAAAATATAGTTCAATTTTCTTTAGCCTTCTTCTTATGGATAATAGTGTCCACACCAAAATAAAAAAATTCAAAAAATTGGGCCCATGAGGGAATCGCGAAATAATACTTTTTGTAATAAATTGTAAGGGCTGATGTTGAATGTGAACCACACCTAAACGCCAAGTTTTTTTCCGAATTTTATTTGATATTTCTCTATTTCAGACTTACTCAATTTGAACCATGAAGAGATACACAATCCAACAACGTGTTAAAGTTATCCAGACTTATTATGAAAATGGGCGTTCAAATCAAAATGCATATAGTGCACTTCGTGATTTTTTTGGTCAATTTGATCGTCCAAATGTGCGTACAATCGCAAAAATCGTGGAAAAATTCGAGCAAACCGGGTCTGTAGAAGATGCGAGAACACCAGTGCATGCTCGTACAGCTCGTACTGCAGAAAATATTGCTGCTGTTCGCGATAGTGTGGCTCAACTCGTCGTCGTGCCCAACAATTGCACCTCTCACGCTAGTCGTTGATGAACATTATGCATAAAGACTTGCATTTACACGCTTACAAGGTGCAATTGGCTCAAGAACTAAACCCTCTTGACCATTCCAACCGTCTTGAATGGGCAGAATGGTGGCAAGAAATGGCAACAGTGGATGATCAATTTTTCAAGAAAATCATCTTCAGTGATGAGGCACATTTTCACCTCAGTGGATTCGTCAATAAACAGAATTGCCGCATTTGGGCGAATGAGAATCCAAGAGTGATTGTCGAAAAACCAATGCACCCACAAAGAGTGACTGTTTGGTGCGGTTTATGGGCTGGCGGCATCATCGGGCCGTATTTTTTCCAAAATGAGGCCGGTCAGGCAGTTACTGTGAATGGTGTTCGCTAACGTGAGATGATAACGAACTTTTTATGGCCCGAATTGGAAGATATGGATGTGGACGATATGTGGTTTCAGCAGGACGGCGCCACTTGCCACACAGCTAACGAAACAATGGCTCTTTTTCGCAACAGATTCAATGGCCGTGTTATCTCACGTAATGGCGATGTCAATTGGCCGCCAAGATCATGTGATTTGACACCGTTAGACTTTTGCTTTGGGGTTATTTGAAAGAAAAGTTGTACGTTGATAAGCCAGCAACAATTCAAGAGCTAAAGGATGAGATAATTCGGCACATTAACGGCATAGAACCTCCATTTTGCCTCAGGGTCATCGAAAATTTGGACCATCGGATGGAGGTGTGTTGCTGTGGTCGCGGCGCCCATTTGGCCGATATTTTGATCCATACATAATTGAGTAATACCAATACATCATAATAAAATAAAATTACAATTATTTCCTAAATAGTTTGTGTTTTATTCAAAATCAACATCGGCCCTTGAAATTTAACCACCCGATACAATGGACAAAAGTTCAAACTAAATACATACAAAATTTTATGAGTTTTTAAAATTTCGCTCTTTTCAAGTAATTTTAATTAGCATAAGACATAAAAATTATCGTATTTTATTCCATAGGACTTAGGTGCATTTCAATACAAACATACTGCGTCCAACAAGACGCAGATTGGTTTTAAAATAAGACTTAGTAAATTAACCCACTATTCTTATAATATTACTTGTTACTTAAATTTTGTACCTTTACTTGTTTATAAAATTTGAATAATGGCATAATTCAATTGTTCTTCTGTAACATTGTCATTTTTGCGCCGATCTGGATCTTCTTCTGTTATCCTTGACACCCAGTGGAGCATAGGGCCTCAACCACCATTTTATATCGAACTCTACTGCGAGTTGTTAGGCATACGTCATTCCAAAAATAGCTTGTTTCTTGCAACTCCTCATCAATTGACCTTCTCCATGTTCTAGCAGGTGAACGCCCTTTTCCCTGTGGATTCCAACGAAGCACTTGTCAAGCAATGTTGGTATTTGGCCTCCCGTTGACATACCTCTATAGAAGCAGGAAATAGATCTTCATTTACTATTCGGCTCGGCCACCATAAATTAAGATTTATTGTAACCATTTGTTTGCAAAGGTTTTCAGGCGCTTATCGATGGCATTTGTGTGTTTCCAGGTTTCGACGCAGTAATACAGGATGGACTTTATATTCGAGTTGTATACTAGTAACTTGGTTGATGTTGATATTTGCCGGGATACCAAACAGCTCGGAGAAAACCGAATACAGATTTTGCCTTGTACACATCCAATAACCTTGTTATCCAAATTGATGTCAGTTGATAGGTTTGCGACATAGCCTCCAGGCATAATCTTTGTCTTGGAAATATTGACTTCCAGTCCAGCTGTCCGAGATTTAACATTGATAGCGTTAGTATTTTTTTGAAGGTAGCTTGAGCTTTGGCTAAGAAGACATACGTCATCAGCATATTCCAAGTCCTCGAGTTGTTTAAAGGGTATTCATTGGATACCGTGTCTACCATTCAAAGCCGTGCTCATTGTATTGCCGATGACAAGAATAAAAAGTATACGTGACAAGATGCCTTCTAGTAAGGGACTTCGAATGGATTTGATAATTTACCCATGTGTTGGACTCGACATTCAAAATCCACGAACATTGCCTAAATTAAGTTCAGAATTTTCGTTCACATGTTACAATTTTCTTAAATTCTCCATAGATGGCTTCTGTTGATACTGTCAACGACCTTTATTAAGATAGATCAACACAAATCAAAATTAGATCAACACAAAAACAGTTCTAACTGAACCCTGATTTTCGCGGAGTATAGAGGAAACTGCGTCAATTATCCTACAAAATTACTCGACTTAGTATTTTGTTCGAAATTGGAGGAAGTGTTATACCCCTGTAATTATTGAAGTCTTTCGAGATTGTCTAAAATACCAACTATCATGGTTGTCTTCATTATACACTTCCATCATTGGTGCTAATCCGATAGCATTGTTTAATGTCGACTTGAGATGTTCCATCCAGCGTATTAATTGTTCATCAGGAGTTGTAAGATCAGTACCACTACTACTCAATATGGGAATGTTGGTTTATGTAAGTTTGCCACACAACGCTCTTGATTTACTGTATAAGGTTTTCATGTCGCACAGTGGTTTACGGACGCTTTTTTTTGGAAATAATTCTGTAACTTTTGAACGACTGGAGATATTTGAATGAAATTTGACATGGTGGTAGTCAAGGAGTATTTGAGTTGGTTTTTAAAAGCACTGGTCCATGAGGGGTCGGGAGAGTGATTGATGGACCTTCAAAGTTGGTCACCTCGGGTGTTCGATTTTTTTAAAAATTCGCCAAAAATCCATTTATGTATGGATTGAAAAGAAATTTTAAACTTAAGTTGTCCTTGAGAAGATCTACAAAAAATATGCTTAAATGTGTAGGTTATCTCCTTTGGATTTCGAGATATTTGGGTAAAAAGGAATTTTTAGGTTGATTTTTTACCTCTTTTTTTAAGCTTTTTTTGATCTGGTGGACGCATCTGAGGACCAAAAATTTTTTAAGGATATTCTTTAAATTTGTAATAAAATTCTGAATAATTTTTGTGCAAGTTAGTTATAGAAATCTTCTTTTGTTTAAAAGTTAAAAATATTCAAAGTTGAAACTTACAAAAAATTTCGCTTTTTTTTTAGTTTTTCCCCAAAAGATAGCTATATTTTTTCACTAATAAAAAAATATTTTCTTAAGAAACATAAAAAGATTTTTAAAGTTTTTAAAAGAAAACATAATGAGAATGCGTATAAAACAAATTTCTTGCTAATTGGACTTTTGGTCCTCGCACATGTCCTCTCCAAAAAATGGCAATTTGTAAAAAAAAAAATTAGTTTAAACAAAAATTTCTCAAAAGGCAAAGCACCGATTTGAAAAAAATTATAATGTTCATATTTTCCAATATATCTGTTATTGATTAGAAAAGTTTTTTCTGAAACGCGCTGCAAATAGAGACAGTGTTGCCATATTTGTAAAAAAACTCATTTTTTGAAACACCTTTTTCCCCAGTTGGGAATTGGGGAATTTTTAAGTTAAAATTGGGAATTTTTTTTAGTCTATTGCTTTTACATCTTATTGGTCTACATTACTACAAAATTTCATTGTAATATCTTTATCCATGTCATTTCCACAGAATATCAAAGATTAAAAATATTTTCCTTAAAAAAGCAGAAAAACAATTTTTTTTTGTTTTACGATACAAAGTGTAAAAAAAGTAACGCACTTAAAAAAAACTTTTACTTAGTGCTAATCTCCTAGTCTTTCCCGATCTAATGATACTAAACATGTATATAAAGCATTAATACCGAGTCTTAAAAAACTCTGAAAACTTTGGCCCCCGTAGCATTTTTACACTGTTTATTTAAATATAAGTGATGAATTTGTGCATATAAAATTAATAATCATACTCAAATATTTCACTATAAGATGACAATGATCCTTCGATAACAAACAAATATTTTTTTATTTTTTTAAAGAAAATATCATGAGGATTTATGAAATATCAAAATGTAAATAATTTGTACTTATATTAAAAGGTGAAATACATTTTATTGAAGTATTTGTAGTTAAAGTTTAAACTTACAGTTTTTATTACATATTTATATAAAAGTAGTTATTTACTTAATTTTTATTTTCAGTAAAATAATCAGTACAATCTATTATATCAAGAACCTCTTCCAGGTGTTCGTTTTCAGAAGTTTTTGTATAACTGCTCCACCATTTCTTTCTTATCGTTGATAGAGCAGGATCAGAAGACAACAAGAGATAATTTATTAGATCCTGATTTTGCGATTTTCTTGAGCATTTTCTGGTATTAAATAGTTGGATATACTTGAAATCTGAATTCCGCGCTTCCTGGGCCTCTTCTGTCAGTTCACCAAGTGGGAGAAGATTCGATTCAATTATTTCACGACCATGTTGAAGGACTTTATGAACTGTTGGTGTAATTTCTTTCCAGTGATACAAATGTCGTATACGAGTTAACGCGTTGAGGGCATAGCAATGAAATTTTTCAGCATTTATTTGATATTTGCTATTTATTGCCGATAATATTACGTAACATTTACGAAGAACTTCCTCATCAATTCCAGTAATCTTTGAAGTTGTTTCATAATTTTCAAAGAATCGCCTGGCCGTATTACCATCGTTTGTACTGCCATATCCTACAAGTGGTTTGTCTATGTTTAGACCCGTCATAGTTTTGAATTCTTCCTGAATCCTTTTTTTTTTCACTGGATCTCATTTCAATCAGTTCCTTATTATTTCTCACGGATTTTAGCTGATTATCAGGTATATTCCTATATTTCAGATCATATGCTATATGTAGCATAAATTCTAAAAATCGGATACGTGCATGTAGGGGCGATATACCAAATTCCAGAACCTCTTGATTAATTGCAGTACTAGCTGATGCATCTTCTGAAGTTTGTAGAAATTCCGATTTCTTCTTTCCGCATAATGAGCATTTCCAAGTTGAATGGGTTTCCGTTATAGCGTTGCTTACTTTTCCATCTATCATTGTCAATTGAAGCTCAAAATTTACATTAATCAAATATCCATGTATGTCTATGCAGACTGGACTCAAATTGTCTATTGAATATTTGATATCATCAACCCAATTTTTTGTGCTTGCTGCATTTTCTTTTAAATATTCGAATCTGATCGGTCTGCAAAATGCCTTTGATCCTGGAGATGTGTTAACCCACACATATTCAGTACGCTCTTTTGATGTGGATGGTTCAGAACGATTCTTTCTTAATCTTAGTGGTACTAGGGATGCCATAAAAACGCTTCTGTAGTCATTTGTGTTCTGATGAGATGTTGATTGTTTGTATTCCGGTAATCCAGATAAACCGTCACATCCCCATTTACATATTAAAGTTAAGTCCTTGTTGTCAAGTTTCTTGGCTTCTTCTTCAGACAATGTAGTAGATATCAGCCTTGATGCCGTATTTTCCAATAATTTTGATAAATCCACAGATGCACTTTCGTCTCCTATCACGTTTGTTGGTATTAAGTTTTTTTTGGTTTTTAATAACGCATTATATCCTGGTAAAATTGAGTGTCCTTTGTCTCGTAATGCCTTACAGAGTTTAATATATTTATTTTTACTCAATTTCAACTCGAGCATAAGAGCAAGTGCTTCTTCCTCCGAAAATTCTGATTGAGAAGAAGGAGTTGGTATACTCTTAATAATTCGCTTAAGACGTTTAGGAGAAGCCTCTGGGAGAATATCTGCTATTTGTTTAGCTTCAGCTGGTTGATTATTTCGTTTGAGCACTTCCTTAAAGGAATCTTTGATTTCAGTATCCGAATGAGTAGAAAGAACTTCGGATAATCGCATCTTTTTAGATCTTTCTCCGAGATCATCATAGTTTTTTAGAGGGGCTCCAGCACCAGAAGTTTTAAGCTCAATTGAGTCCTTCAGCCAGTCTTTAAATTTAGATTCAAATCTTTTTAAACAGTAATTAACAGACTTAATTTTAAGTTCAAATAACTTTACAAATTTTACGACTTTGTCTTCCTCACTATTGAGAATCATGGAGTTAGTTTGACTTTTAGCATATCGCATGATTATTTTAATTTTTCTGCTCTCGAACTGCTTGGTTGTTCAAAAAGAATATCGCACAACACTTTAAATTCCAATGTTATAGCCATGATGTTTTAACTGTTAATAGCAGTTACATTTAAAACTTTCTTTTTTATATTAAAAAAAAAACATTTTTTATATATACCTGTATCCAAAGAATAATAAAGAAATCAATGAATTAATGTATTTTTTACCTCTAAAAATAGGTGCATATATAACTCAACCAATATGTGCGTCTCGTAAAACCTACCTGTATGGAGGTGAGTAACCATATCCTTTCTGACCATTATGAAAAACCCAAGTTGTAACAATTTTTACCTATTGCATTAACTTTCACATTAAAAAACATTTTATAACCTTAACATAATTTTGCAATTTTTTCAAATACACCAATTTTAAATACCGGAAAAATGCCTTTAAATCTTATTTTAAATAAATTGTCACACTGTTACTATAAAAGTACTCTTCTAATTAAACTTTTGCTACAAATTATGGATATATTACCTTTACACTGTTATCAAAATCGGTGCCTTACTCGTACTTACTTATTTAGAATCTTTTACTAAAATTTTATTTTTTAGCTTGGAACAAAAGGCAAAATCGAATAAAATTTTTTTAAGTCATTCTTATAATGTTTTCTTTAAAAAAATAAAAAACTATTTATATCTTTTTGAAGAAAATATTTGTTTATTAGCGAAGGATCATTGTCATCTTAAAAATAATGAAATATTTGAGTATGATTATTAATTTTATATGCACAAATTCATCACTTATATTTAAATAAACAGTGTAAAAATGCTACGGGGGCCAAAGTTTTCAGAGTTTTTTAAGACTCGGTATTAATGCTTTATATACATGTTTAGTATCATTAGATCGGGAAAGACTAGGAGATTAGCACTAAGTAAAAGTTTTTTTTAAGTGCGTTACTTTTTTTACACTTTGTATCGTAAAACAAAAAAAAATTGTTTTTCTGCTTTTTTAAGGAAAATATTTTTAATCTTTGATATTCTGTGGAAATGACATGGATAAAGATATTACAATGAAATTTTGTAGTAATGTAGACCAATAAGATGTAAAAGCAATAGACTAAAAAAAATTCCCAATTTTAACTTAAAAATTCCCAATTCCCAACTGGGGAAAAAGGTGTTTCAAAAAATGAGTTTTTTTACAAATATGGCAACACTGTCTCTATTTGCAGCGCGTTTCAGAAAAAACTTTTCTAATCAATAACAGATATATTGGAAAATATGAACATTATAATTTTTTTCAAATCGGTGCTTTGCCTTTTGAGAAATTTTTGTTTAAACTAATTTTTTTTTTTACAAATTGCCATTTTTTGGAGAGGACATGTGCGAGGACCAAAAGTCCAATTAGCAAGAAATTTGTTTTATACGCATTCTCATTATGTTTTCTTTTAAAATCTTTAAAAATCTTTTTATGTTTCTTAAGAAAATATTTTTTTATTAGTGAAAAAATATAGCTATCTTTTGGGGAAAAACTAAAAAAAAAAGCGAAATTTTTTGTAAGTTTCAACTTTGAATATTTTTAACTTTTAAACAAAAGAAGATTTCTATAACTAACTTGCACAAAAATTATTCAGAATTTTATTACAAATTTAAAGAATATTCTTAAAAAATTTTTGGTCCTCAGATGCGTCCACCAGATCAAAAAAAGCTTAAAAAAAGAGGTAAAAAATCAACCTAAAAATTCCTTTTTACCCAAATATCTCGAAATCCAAAGGAGATAACCTACACATTTAAGCATATTTTTTGTAGATCTTCTCAAGGACAACTTAAGTTTAAAATTTCTTTTCAATCCATACATAAATGGATTTTTGGCGAATTTTTAAAAAAATCGAACACCCGAGGTGACCAACTTTGAAGGTCCATCAATCACTCTCCCGACCCCTCATGGACCAGTGCTTTTAAAAACCAACTCAAATACTCCTTGACTACCACCATGTCAAATTTCATTCAAATATCTCCAGTCGTTCAAAAGTTACAGAATTATTTCCAAAAAAAAGCGTCCGTAAACCACTGTGTGTCGCCTCTACTTGCAGCTTTTATTAAAACACAAGTTTACAGAAAGTAAGCCATCACCTAGAAGTTATCTATAATAAAATAGTATTGTATAATATTAGGATGCGATACCGAAATAAGTTCCATAATGAAATGTCGCACATCTCTTTATGTTATATTATGATGATCACGGAAAGCCAATTGGTTTAAAGCCAATATTTTGGAAATAGGAAAGAATGACAATCTCAATATATACCCATTAAAAACCGGTTGCATGAAAATTCCGACTGTGGTCAATAGACAATCTTGAGGGCCTTCCTCGATAACATTCAAAATGATATACCACAGACGCTCCAAAATAATTATATAGTTAAATGTCCCCAAAGCATTAGCATTTCATTGGCAGAACGTAATCTTAAGGACTGTTACATTTAAATCTTACGGGCCCATATCTTTAGAGAATAACCTAGTTAATTATTCAATTCAATAGAGCAGAGTTGGAGGATATTGGGTTTGAAAAAGTCACCATATACATATAAGTATCCTCTTCAATATCATTTGACTTTAATCAATAAATTGTCTATTACATTAATAAATAAATAAATGTAATAGACTGAGATCATATGCGAATAATTTTTCTTTTTGAATAATATTACCATACAGACAATTTTGTTATTTTTTACCTAAACTCACTTTTAAAATAAACTTTCGTTTATTTTAAACATCTTAGAAACCCTATTCGCAGCATTCTTCACATAGTAGACAACGGCAGCAGCAAAGATGTGGGAAGTGAAGGAAGATGAATCTAAAAAAGGTTTCTGTTTACTTTTGTTAAGTCGATAATCTGAGCTTTTACCTTTGATTTACAAACATAATTCGTCATTATTGTATTTGTAAAACAGGTAATAGTGCGAGGTTTTTGATCTACCTGATCAAAAACGCGTCGAGGAATTGGTTGTCCCCGCAAACATTTTTGAGCTTTTATCAATAAATTGTCTATTACATTAATAAATAAATGTACTGGGATTAAATGCGAATAATTTTTCTTTTCGAAATTTGCACTATTCTGATTTTATAGATATGCTTTCTTTGGTATGTATACATTTTTATGAGAAGTAACAATGATAGAAATTTTGAAGAGATACAAGAAGTGAGTAAGAAAACGGAAGTGCAAAAAAAGTGTCATTATTTGTAACTTAGTCCAGATTAAACATCTGCATAGTTCCATCCGTGTATATCCATTTCTGTGTTTTATCATTTTGAGTGTGTATTGATGAGTAGTTAAGTTTTTTGTTATAAGTGAGTATTGTTGTATTCTCCCACTAAGTAAGTCTGAGTGGGTAAAAAGACAATGAGAATAACATATTTATTTTCCTAGTTTTGCAAAATGGATGGAATGAGTATTAGTGGTTATACAATAGATAACTTATAGTATGTCGTATGAAGTTTACATATAGGATAAAATAAAAACTAAAAACGACATTCGATTAGTTTAATACTTTTTTTCAAAACTTTGTTGTTTTTGTAGGAGTTTTTTGCAAAAATTTGTTGTTTTTGTGAGAAATCTTTCAAAAATTTCTTCTTTTTATAGGAAATTTTTCAAAAATTTCTTATTTTAATACGAGATTTTTCAAAAATTTCTTAATTTTATAGGAAATTTTATTTTTTTTTTATTTTTTTAGGAAATTTTTAAAAAATTTCTTATTTTCATATAAAATTAAAAAAAAAAATATATCTTAATTTTACAGGAAGTTTTTCAAAAATTTCTTATCCTCATAGAAAATTTTTGATTTTGTTTTTTTATTTTTATATGAAATTTTTTAAATTTTTTTTATAGGAAATTCAATATTTCTTATTTTTATAGGAAATTATTCAAAAATTTCTTAATTTTGCCGAAAATTTTAATTTTTTTTTTATAGGAAGTTTTTAAAAAATTTTCATAGGAACTTTTTAAAACATTCTTATTTTATAGGAAATTTTTAAAAAAATTCTTATTTTTATAAAAAAAAATGGGAAAAATTCTTATTTTTACAGGGAATTTTTAAAAAAATTCTTGTTTTTATAAAAAAAATTTCTTATCTGATAGAATTTTTTTTTTAATTTTAAAGAAAATTTTTCCTTAATTTTTATAGAAAATTTTTAAAAAATTTCTTGTTTTTGAAGGAAATTTTTAATTTTTTTTTTATTTTTATAGGAAATTTTTAATTTTTTTTTTCAATTTTTTAGGAAATTTTTAATTTTTTTATTTTTATAGGAAATTTTTAAAAAATTTCTTGTTTTTAAAAAATTTCTTATTATTATAGGATTTTAAAAACTTTCAATTCTTAAAAAATTTTATTCCGTCACTTTATTTCTCTAATTTTATATTCTTTTGACATTTTTTTCTTTTATTTCTATATTACTCATTTTTATAGTCAATTAAAATATATACACACAAACACTGAAAAATGTTAAAAATTTCTTACTTTTATAAAAAAAAATTTGAAAAATTTCTAATTTTTATAAGGAATTTTTAAAAAATGTCTTATTTTTATAAAAAAAAATTTGAAAAATTTCTAATTTTTATAAGGAATTTTTAAAAAATGTCTTATTTTTATAAAAAAAAAATTTCACAATTTTTTATTTGATAGAATTTTTTTTTTTAATTTCAAAGAAAATTTTTCCTTAATTTTTATAGGAAATTTTTAAAAAATTTCTGGTTTTTGTTGGAAATTTTTAATTTTCTTTTATTTTTATAGTAAATTTTTAAATTTTTTTCAATTTTATAGGGAATTTTTAATTTTTTTTTTTTATAGGAAATTTTTTAAAAAAATTTCTTATTATTATAGGATTTTTAAAAACTTTCAATTCTTAAAAAATTTTACTTTTACCCTTATTTCACTTATTTTATATTCTTTTGACAATTTTTTTCCTTTTATTTCTATATTATTCATTTTTACAGTCAATTAAAATATATACACACAAACACTGAAAAATGTTAGTATTTCAACATAGAACACAAGTTATTCGAAATACTCATAAATACTTATAGTTATCTAAGTATTTTGGAACAAAAAAACAGTTGTAAACAGATAAATGTATCTTTCTCAACTTATTAGCAAAAGCATCAGTTACTAACTTTGTGGGTAGAGTGGATGAGCAAAAACAAAAGCAGACAATATCGGTTACACTCATTCTCTCTTTTATACTACAAGTATTGAGTACTACTATGGTGTATTCGTTTTTGATGAACAATATTATATACTCTTGCAGACGTTTAGTCCAGATGCAGCCAAATTTTAACCCTGCAGCGTATTATAAAGTACCTATTCCAAAAGAATGCTGGTGCAAAGTTTTTAATTTTAATAGATATTAATAATTTTCAGAAGGGGCTAGAACTCAGATTCATGGAGAACTCGAAAGATCAATTATAATAGTTGTTAAACTGAATCGGAGTTCGTGTTCACGACACGATGCTCTTAACTGGTTATTCTGGTGCAGAATTTCCGAAGGAAGTGTATTCAAATTGATCGAAAATTTAAATGAAAACAAATTAAGATTTTTAAGATATTCTTATTCGATCTTCTATTACCAAGTAATAATGCCTGACATTTTATTTCAATCTTTTATTTTAACACCAATTTCATTAATCTTCAATAGTGTAAGTATATAAATAAATTGTTCCACTGATATGGCCACAAAAAAGAAAACAAAAATAAGTGAAGTACATATTGAGGTACCATGTTACATTTCATCATGTTATCAATAAATTTAAATTGACATTTCACACTCGATATGTCACACGATACTTCTGTCAAATATTACCAAAACATGAACGATTGTAAAGAAAACGAAACATGAAAATCAACTTGAAAAACAACAGAGAAACTCTAAATATGTCGCCAGAGCGATAGGAGCCTGCAAACCACAGCTTTACCAAGTTAACAACTCTTACAACAAGAGGCAATATTGACATTCATCCAAATACTGACATTCATATACACACAAACATATGTTTTTTACAAATGTATGATATGTACGAGTATGTGCTATCTTTTTTTTTAGTCTGTCCGTCTGTCCGATCGCCGACAGTTTGTGGTCATTTATTGAGGCAAAAATCCAAATAAATGAAATCTTTATGGTAGACGCGTTAACATACAGGTTCATGTAATCTTTTTGTAGCCAACAACAACATCATTGTTCACAACAACAACAACACCAACTGTAGCAAAAGAGTCTCTAAATATATCAGAAAAAAGGACACTAAAAACTTTTAAAATACAAAAATATTGAATAAATCCAACATATTCCTGACAACAATTTCAGCATTCAACTACACTGTAAAAAAGATAAGACAACCAAAACCAAAGGCAGAAGAAAAAAAAAAATAATTCAAAAAAAGTTTAAAACGGCAATGAACAAATACCGATTTTCCCTGGCTCTGGAGGAGACGAAGAAGATTTCAAACAGTTTGATTTTGTTATATTTATTTGTAATTTAGGTTGTCTTTTCATAAAGACTGATTAAACAATCGTATTTACATTAAAATGTTAACAACATTATTTTACAGTTGTGAGTAATTAAATAGTAAAATTCGAAAATTCTAATATAGAATTACAAATGTGATACATTAATGACTTATTTGTACTAGTAGACTTTTTTATTGTGGGGTTCACAGTGGTCATCATAGTTTGTCATTCGTCAAATTTTCATAGGAAATTTTTCAAAAATTCACTTTTTATAGGAAATTTTTCAAAAATTTACTTTTTATAGGAAATTTTTCAAAAATTTACTTTTCATAGGAAATTTTTCAAAAATTTACTTTTTATAGGAAATTTTTTAAAAATTTACTTTTCATAGAAAATTTTTCAAAAATTTACTTTTCATTGGAAAATTTTCAAAAATTTACTTTTTATAGGAAATTTTTCAAAAATTAATTTTTTACAGGAAATTTTTCAAAAATTTACCTTTCATAGGAAATTTTTCAAAAATTTACTTTTTAAGGAAATTTTTCAAAAATTTGCTTTTATAGGAAATTTTTCAAAAATTTACTTTTTATAGGAAATTTTTCAAACATTTACTTTTTATAGGAAATTTTTCAAAAATTTACTTTTTATAGGAAATTTTTCAAAAATTTACTTTTTATAGGAAATTTTTCAAAAATTTACTTTTTATAGGAAATTTTTCAAAAATTTACTTTTTATAGGAAATTTTTCAAAAATTTACTTTTCATAGGAAATTTTTCAAAAATTTACTTTTATAGGAAATTTTTTAAAAATTTACTTTTTATAGGGAATTTTTTAAAAATTTACTATTTATAGGAAATTTTTCAAAAATTTACTTTTTATAGGATATTTTTTAAAAATTTATTTTTTATAGGAAATTTTTCAAAAATTTACTTTTCATAGAAAATTTTTCAAAAATTTACTTTTTATAGAAAATTTTTCAAAAATTTACTTTTTATAGGAAATTTTTCAAAAATTAATTTTTTACAGGAAATTTTTCAAAAATTTACTTTTTATAGGAAATTTTTCAAGAATTTACTTTTTAAAGGAAATTTTTCAAAAATTTACCTTTTAAATAAAATTTTTCAAAAATTTATCTTTTATAGGACATTTTTCAAAAATTTACTTTTTATAGAAAATTTTTGAAAAATTTACATTTTATAGGAAATTTTACAAAAATTTACTTTTTATAGGAAATTTTACAAAAATTTACTTTTTATAGGATATTTTTCAAAAATTTACTTTTTATAGAAAATTTTTCAAAAATTTACTTTTTATAGGAAATTTTTCAAAAATTTACTTTTTATAGGAAATTTTTCAAAAATTTACTTTTTATAGGAAATTTTTCAAAAATTTAATTTTTATAGGAAATTTTTCAAAAACTTACTTTTTAAAGGAAATTTTTCAAAAATTTACTTTTTAAAGGAAATTTTTCAAAAATTTACTTTTTAAAGAAAATTTTTCAAAAATTTACTTTTTAAAGAAAATTGTTCAAAAATATACTTTTTAAAGGAAATTTTTCAAAAACTTACTTTTTATAGGAAATTTTTCAAAAATTTACTTTTTACAGGAAATTTTTCAAAAATTTACTTTTTATAGGAAATTTTTCAAAAATTTACTTTTTATAGGAAATTTTTCAAAAATTTACTTTTTATAGGAAATTTTTCAAAAATTTACTTTTTATAGGAAATTTTTCAAAAATTTACTTTTTATAGGAAATTTTTCAAAAATTTTTTTTTATAGGAAATTTTTTAAAAATTTACTTTTTATAGGAAATTTTTTAAAAATTTACTTTTTATAGGAAATTTTTCAAAAATTTACTTTTCATAGAAAATTTTTCAAAAATTTACTTTTCATAGGAAATTTTTCAAAAATTTACTTTTTATAGGAAATTTTTCAAAAATTAATTTTTTACAGGAAATTTTTCAAAAATTTACTTTTCATAGGAAATTTTTCAAAAATTTACTTTTTAAGGAAATTTTTAAAAAATTTGCTTTTTATAGGAAATTTTTCAAAAATTTACTTTTTATAGGAAATTTTTCAAAAATTTACTTTTTATAGGAAATTTTTCAAAAATTTACTTTTTATAGGAAATTTTTCAAAAATTTACTTTTTATTGGAAATTTTTCAAAAATTTACTTTTTATAGGAAATTTTTCAAAAATTTACTTATTATAGAAAATTTTTCAAAAATTTCCTTTTAAAGGATATTTTTCAAAAATTTACTTTTTATAGGAAATTTTTCAAAAATTTACTTTTTATAGAAATTTTTCAAAAATTTAATTTTTATAGGAAATTTTTCAAAAATTTACTTTTATAGGAAATTTTTCAAAAATTTACTTTTATAGGAAATTTTTCAAAAATTTACTTTTATAGGAAATTTTTCAAAAATTTACTTTTATAGGAAATTTTTCAAAAATTTACTTTTTATGATAAATTTTTCAAAAAATTACTTTTTATAGGAAATTTTTCAAAAATTTACTTTTGATAGGAAATTTTTCAAAAATTTACTTTTTATAGGAAATTTTTCAAAAATTTACTTTTTATAGGAAATTTTTCAAAAATTTACTTTTTATAGGAAATTTTTCAAAAATCTTTTTTATAGGAAATTTTTTAAAATTTTTTTTTTATAGAAAATTTTTCAAAAATTTATTTTTTATAGGAAATTTTTCAAAAATTTACTTTTTATAGGAAATTTTTCAAAAATTGACTTTTTATAGGAAATTTTTCAAAAATTTACTTTTTATAGGAAATTTTTCAAAAATTTACTTTTTATAGGAAATTTTTCAAAAATTTACTTTTTATAGGAAATTTTTCAAAAATTTACTTTTTATAGGAAATTTTTCAAAAATTTACTTTTTATAGGAAATTTTTCAAAAATTTACTTTTTATAGGAAATTTTTCAAAAATTTACTTTTTATAGGAAATTTTTCAAAAATTTACTTTTTATAGGAAATTTTTCAAAAATTTACTTTTTATAGGAAATTTTTCAAAAATTTACTTTTCATAGGAAATTTTTCAAAAATTTACTTTTCATAGGAAATTTTTCAAAAATTTACTTTTTATGGGAAATTTTTCAAAAATTTACTTTTTATAGGAAATTTTTAAAAAATTTACTTTTTATAGAAATTTTTTCGAAGATTTACTTTTTATAGGAAATTTTTCGAAAATTTATTTTTTAAATATTTTTAAATATGTTGCAAAATTTTCTGAAACAAAATTTTTCATTTGAATTTATCCACTTTGATTTAATCCACTTTCAAAGTAAGGTCTTCGTTTGTTAATATTTTTGAAAAATTTTTTTTAAAGATTTCATTTTTTTAACATTTTCTAAGATATTAGGGATGCGTGTAAAAAATACTATACAAAATTTTGGACACGTACATTTTAGTGTCTTTAAAAAATTTGATTACGGATTTTAAAACCTTTCTTAGTTAAAATGTATTGAGTATAACCTTCCTTAGGCCTGTGCAAAACTCAGATAGGGCCCTGCTATAAATGGGGTCACACTCTCTTTTCCAAAAAAAAACTCAAATTTTCGAAAAGGGTATTCTTCTGTTTTCAAGAACCCGTTCTGACCCGTTCTTATGTATTAGTCTATACTTTATTAAAAATGATGGAGTTTAGACCAGATAAATCAACCACTGACTACATCTTTACTCTACGTCAAGTCCTGGAGAAGACCCAAATTGATACGTATCATCTTTTTGTTGACCTCAAAGCAGCTTTTGACAGCCCAATAAGGAAGAAAATATTTAAAGCAATGTCTGAGTTCGGCATCCCCGCCGCAAGTCAAGGACTTCGTACCCGTCGTCATTGAGCCATTTTTGTGTTAGTTTGGCGATATTTTTAAGGTCATTGTCCTGTTAAAAATGACTTTTTCCTTCAAGAATCCAAATTTTTCGCAGGTCTGGAAAGGGTATTATAAGTTTGTGCTGATGTATATAACATATATAAATATTTGTCTTAGATCTTTTAGCATACCAATAGGCTTAGAATCACTTTCTGAGTCGATTTAGCGATGTCCCTCCGTCTGGCTGGACCCCCATATAAACCTTGTAATCAAACTACAGGTCGCAATTCTAAAGATAATTCAATGAAATTTGGCACAGATCATTTTTTTGATAATGGGACCATGGCTACTGAAATTCGTCAACATCGGTTCATTATTTATGGTACCTCCCATAGGTCCCACTTCCCGGAATTGATATATTGGCCACAAAAATCAATAGTTTTTCATGAAATTAAAAACAAATATTGCTTATGTAAACTCAAATCACTGTACCAAATTTCGTTGAAATCGGTCCACATTTGACCATAGCTTCCATACAAACCCTTTTCTCAAAACTCACTAAATGAGACAAAATTCAGTAAAACGCTCGTAAATCCGAAGATAATGAAAATTTTAAGTTTATTTTTTGCACACATAATTTTTGTAACAACTGTAATCAATTTGCCAAATTTCGAGATAATCGGTCAACATTTGACCCTAGCTTTCATATAAGTCCAAATGGCGGAAACAGCTTAAATGTATAAGTTTTTAGAATATGTTTGTATGATGGCAAAATTTAGCAAATATTTGTCTGTATACAGGAAAAAGAACATCTTTGACCTTAGTGTAGAAGGGTATTGTATGGTCGGGCTTGACCGACCATAGCACTTTTTTACTTGTTTTAATCTAATATTTTGTATAGAGCTTATTCGCAGTAATAACGGCTTCTATACGACGCGGTATACTCTCTACTACATGTTTACACTCACATGAAGCAATGCCGTCTAAGCTTCTACCACATCTGCCAAAGAGGTGCGCGATAGGGTTAAGATCGGGTCACTTGGGCGGCCAGTCAAAGACTTTGCACCCGTTGTCATTAAGCCATTTTTGTGTTAGTTTAGCTGTGTTTTTAAGGTCATTGCCCTGTCGGAAAATGACCTTTTCCTTCAAGAATTCAAATTTTTCGCAGGTCTATTTCGAAAGTGAACTAAAGAAGCAGAGGTGATAAAAGGTGTATACTATAGTACGGATCTCTAAAGTAAGAGGCATTTGTTTACGATTCACTTCAGATTTTTACCACTGTGCAGTGAATATTGTTAAGTTTTGCTATAAAATACAGGAGATATTCAAATTGTGAAATGAAGAAAAAACGTTAAAGGAAATTAAAAGAAAATAAAAACTCAACAGATAAAGTTCACATTAAAAATCTCATTTTACAAAATGTAAACTTTTAGTGTTTATAAATATAAATAATCAGACTAATGAACACAAATGCTATTCGCTCCAAGACACTCCAAGATCGGCGTTAATAAAAACCTTCAGCTAACAAAAAAAATTGTAAGAATTTTTCTGCAAGAAAAAGAACTTCTCAACTTTGTCAATAAAACAGTCAGTCAAGTCAGTCAGTCTCTTTGGTTGGCGATGGAAGCCAAACAAACAAACATTCTACCACTAAGTCTCCCAGCCAGCAAGTCATCCTGGTTGGTATAAATGTCTTTCGGTTATATCTTTTAATAGTCTACCAGGATTTGTTATCAGTGCGTGTCTTGAAGGAAAGGTGTTACCAAACTGATTCTGTGTGTATTTTGGTCTGGATGAACTGGATGCCAACCTGGACAGCAGGTATGTATGAGTTTGAAATAAAATAAATTTTGTTCTTGTGGACATTGGATGACTGACATTTTATGTAGTTATTAATAAAATGTTGTTAAAGTAGCTGCCTTGAAAATTGAATTGTTTGTTCGATTCTGTTTATTCAATACATTTCATTTTATGTATTTCAATGCATTCGAAGATACTTTCTTGTTATACCCTTCACCACCATAGGTGGAAAGGGTATTATAAGTTTGTGCTGATGTTTGTAACGCATAGAAATATTTGTCTTAGACCCACCTTTTAGTATACCAATAGGCTTAGAATCACTTTCTGAGTCGATTTAGCGATGTCCGTCCGTCCGTCTGGCTGGCTGGCTGGACCCCCATGTAAACCTTGTAACCAAACTACAGGTCGCAATTCTAAAGATAATTTGATAAAATTTGGCACAGATCATTTTTTTGATAATGTGACCATGGCTATTGAAATTGGTCAAAATCGGTCCATTATTTATGGTACCTCCTATAGGTCCCACTTCCCGGAATTGCTACATTGGCCACAAATATCAATATTTTTTCATGAAATTTAAAACAAATACTGCTTATGTCAACTGTACAAAATTTCGTTGAAATCGGTCCACATTTGACCATAGCTCCCATACAAATTCTTCTTTAAAAACGCACTAAATGAGACAAAAAATCGCTAAAACGCTCGTAAATCTAAAGATACTGGAAATTTTGAGTCTATTTATTGCATACATAATTTTTGTAACAACTGTAATCAATCTGCTAAATTTCGAGATAATCGGTCCACATTTGACCCTAGCTCTCATATAAGTCCAAATGACGGAAACAGGTTGAATATATAAGTTTTGAGAAAATGTTTGTATGATGGCAAAATTTAGCAAATATTTGTCCTTACACAGGAAAAATAACACCTTTGACCTTAGTGGTGAAGGGTATCGTATGGTCGGCTGGACCGACTATAGCGCTTTCTTACTTGTTTTTTTTTAGGCGGTTGCTGTTTGTCATAATTCCAACTGCAGTTAAATGAAAACACCATAAAACTGCAGGCAGTTTTGCGGATGAATGGACAGCCACAGGGACATCTCATATGGTCATTTAGTATTTTTTGGTATAGATAGAATCCACTCCTCATTACCGCCACACCAAGCATCTTCATCATAATCTTGGGGTATTAAGTGTCAACAAACAACGGTAACAACACTTGTGGTCATGTTGCATGATGCCTTTGGTTATGTCCGTCCCTTCACTTCACTCGGTTCTTATAGGGAAATTTCATGTAAATACATATGAAAACATTTGAGGGAATGAAGTTGTTTGTGTTGTGATTAAACTTGAAGTGTTGGCAATCAAATTGACATGAAATATGAGTATCATCTTATTTGGTTGCATACATATTTTTCCGACTAATTAAATTGATGTTATAAATAATGAAGATTCATATTGAAATCAAAGAAAAAAATTATCAACCACAACAACAAAAAAAAGAAGACGAACAAATAACAGTAATAAAACAACTTAAGTAACAGCAAGAGTTTTGGCACAAAAAAAGGTTTAGGGATTTATATTTATGGAATTGTTTTTTATCTTTGTAATAAAAAGTAAATTAATTTAAAACAAGTGTGTCAAATTATGAATATTTAAAAATGTATTTGTTTGGGACTTACTTTCAGGCAGAAGTTTGAACAAATGCATTCTTTATTGGTAAGATTAATTTTTCCCCGACAACATTACAATTGGAACAAGGGGTACTTCTCTCAAACAATGGTCTGCATCCGTTTATATTTTTAGACTCATTGAAAGGGACCTTTCAGGCAGAAGTTTGAACAAATGCATTCTTTATTGGTAAGATTAATTTTTCCCCGACAACATTCCAATCGGAACAAGAGGTACCTCTCTCAGACAAAGAGCTGCAGCCATTTCTATTTTTAGACTCATTGAAAGGGACCTACGTTTTAACGTCGACTCCGAGAAATTTTAGATTGCCTAATACTCAATAACCAGTGGCTAGCTGAGTTATGTGGTAAACCGCAGCTTTTTTAAAAATTAATTTTTTTGGGTCTGGTCGGGGATTGAACTTGGGACCTCTGGTATGCTAGGCGGATGACTAACCTGCTATACCACGGCGGTTCCTGTAATTGTACTGCCAGATTATAAATTATTTTTTTGGAATCGGCCGTTGTGTAAATTAAAAACAGACGTTTTTACAACTGCGAAAGAAATGGGTATATATCTTTGAATTATCGTGATGATACAGGGTTATCCAGTTTGCGGTTTTAAAAGTGAACGTAAATAAGACACATATCAAATATTTTTTCTTCATGACATTTCTTTTTTTCTAAGTTTGAACGTTGATATCATGTGTAAATCACTTAAATAACTACCACGTGTAATGTTGCAAGCATTGATTCTTTTGAGGTAATTTTGACCACTTTTTGACACATATTGGGCGGTATTTCAGCCATAACTTAACGAATGTAATTTTAAGTGCTCAGGAGTTAAAGGTTTATCTTCATAAACACAGTCTGTCATGTAGCCCCACAAAAAAGTCTAGTGGTGTCAAATCGCATGATCTTGGTGGCCAGTTGATATCGCCTCGACGAGAAATTACGCGGAGAAGAAATATCTCTTGCAAAAAAGCCATATTCACTCGAGTTGTGCTGCATGTGGCACCGTCTTGTTAAAACCATATATTCTCCAAGTCATATTCTTTAATATCAGGCAAAAAAGTTATCATATGACCATAACGCTCCGAATTCACGGTGACAGTCGTTCCATCGTCGTTTTCGAAGAAGTAAGGTCCAATCACACCTTCGGAAGAAAGAGCGCACCAAATTGTGACTTTTTCTGGATATAATGGACTTTCTTCAATTACTTTAATATTCTTAGAACTCCAAATACGACAATTTTGTTTATAAACATACCCACCGAGTGAGAAATATGCTTCATCGCTGAAGTAAAATTTTGTTCGAAAAATCGCCGTTCACCGTCTGTTATACAGGCACTCATTTTACGTATCTACGACGTTGCGAATAGTCAGCTGGCTTCAGTTATGAGAGATATTTATTCTCTGCGTAATTTCTCGTCGTGGCGATATCAACCAAGATCATGCGATTTGACACCATTAGACTTTTTTGTGAGGCTAAGCGAAAGATCGTGTTTATGCAGATAAACCTTTAACTCCTGAGCACTTAAAAACACACATTCGTCACCTGTATATAAATATATAAAATAGTGATGTCTCGAAAACGAAAGCTAACTTTTAAATTATGTGTTTTTACAGTGTTTTTTTACATTGAAAGCATCCGATTTATAAAGCAAAATTATGGACCAAACAAAAAAGTTAAATATTTGAATTGTTTTGTAATGCCACCATTGCACCTCTGAACACATTTCGGCATCATCATAATAGTCAAATGTAAGGCGATGTGCTGTGCAAAAAACAAGTAAGAGTGTTATACTCGGCTGTGCCGAATCTTATATACTAAATTCATCTTATATGTTAAATTCAGAAACAGGGTGCAGCTAATTCAAAATCTGGACCAAAACTGAAAAAATCGCTAAGCTAATTGGTATTGCTGTTAAAACCTTTGGGCTAAATTCGGTTGCCGTAGCTTTATAATTCAACATTTAAAAATATTTTAGTGATTTCCCCAATATTGACGTTGATCAAAATTCGGTCTCATAACCGGGTATAGTTTTACATTAATAAGTTGTTAAATACTTTTCGTTGTGCTTAATATGTAGTTAGGCTAAACACGTTAATAGTAATACGGCAGGTCCATATATTTCGTTAGGAGTTCCTAATGCATTCATCATATATAAAGTCTGGGCTGAACATTGATTGATGTCTATCTAATTTCATAGGTGCAATCTTAATATAATGAATGTACCTCTTAATCGTTTTGATTGTAGATATAAAAAGGGGATTTTATATATATAAGAATTATAGCCAAATGTTGACCGATTGTAACATAGAGCTTATTCTGGCAAAATTTAGTGGACATAGCTATAATAGTTTCTAATTTAATAGTTTTTAACTGGCCTTTGCTAAAATTTTTGGTTTCTGTGAGTGTTTTTTATATGAAAGCTAAAGTCAAATACGGACTGATTCCTATAAAATTTTATAAACTGATCAAAAATTGCATAAAACTTCCCTATTTTAAATTTAATCGTCATAGCTATTACAATTGTATTCAATTTATGAGCATTAATGTGTTTCCTAGGCGGGGTTATATGCGAGCTCTAACTAAATTTGAACCGATTTTGTCCATTTTCAACACACATCTTTTTCAAGATATCCAAAATACTTTCGTCGAATTTTGTCCCTCTAGCTCTTTTCGTTAAGGCGTTATCGTGCTTTTATCTGACGGACAGACGGACATAAACAACCTTTTCTTTATGTATTTTTGTGTTTCCATAAGTTTTTTATATGGGAGCTATGGTCAAATGGTGACCGATTGTGACAAAATTTTGCACTTTGGCTGACATTGACATAAGACTTCATTGTGCTTAATTTAGTCTTACTATCTTAAGCCTATCACGATTTTATCTGACAGACAGACGGACATAAATCCTCTTTTTTTGGATATTTGTGTTTTCGTAAGTTTTTTATATGGGAGCTAGGTCAAATGCTGACCGATTGCGACAAAATTTTGCACACTGGCTGGCATTGACATAAGACTTTGTTGTGCAAAATTTAGTGGTTATATTTATTATACTTTTGTTGGCATTTAAGTGTATTTTAGGCGAAACTTAGGCTGTTTTCGTAAGTTTGTTGTATGGGAGCTACACTCAGAAAAAAGACATGTACTAAATTTGAGGAAAAAAAATTTCTAAAAAATAGTAAAAAAAAATCCTTATTCAGAGTATATTTTTACTTAAAACTAGGAAAATTTGTTACGTTCTAGTAAAAAATACAACATTTAAATAAAAAATTTATAGTTCATATACTAAAAAATAATTAACATTTTTCCATAGAAAAATTGCATGAATTTTGAAAAATATTATTTATTTTAAGGAAATTTTTGTTAAAAACTAGTAAATATGTCCTAAATTTTAGTTCATCACATCATAAAACTGGGTAATATTGACTTTAGTTCAAAAAATTTGATTGAGTAAATGATTTACTGAAAAATAGTTCATAAAATTGAACTTACTTAAAATCTGGAAGTTGTTGTCGTAAATTTAAGTTCATTATTTTCCTAATTACTAGAAACATTTTCCTAATCATGAATTTCAAGTTTAAGACTTTCTGCATTTTAAGAAAAATTTATTTAAAATTAGTTAAGATAAATTACAACGTGCAATAGTATACAATCTTCTTATTATAAGTAAAATTGTAATAATTTGTTGAAAGTAATATACTTGTATTTAGGATAATTTCCTAAAAATTAGTTCAGATAAATCAGAATAAATCATGTTTAAATTTATGAAGTAATTAGGATAATTTTTTTATAATGAGTAAAATTGTTATAATTTCTTGAAATTTATATACTTATATTTAAGAAAAATTTCCTAAAAATTAGTTCAAATTTTCCTAAAATTTAGTTCATATGTTGAAAAAAGTCAATGTCAATAAATTATTTTCATTTATAATTTATTTTCAATTTTAGTTCGTGATAGTTTTCTTACAAATTCCGCTTTTTTTTCGATATTAGTAGTATAAAAAAAATTGTGTTATGAAAAATTTGTGCCAAAAATTGTGTTTGTTGTTTCTATCTTTGTATAACATAAGTAAAGGAAATATTAGCGATTAAATAATGCCTCAAAATAAAAGACCAAAAAATCAACAAGGAGATGAAAATTTCCTAATTATTAGTTAAAAATTTCCTCAAAATTAGTTTAAATTTTCCTAAAAATTAGTTTAAATTTTTCTAAAAATTAGTAAAAATTTTCCGAAAAATTAGTTAAATTAAAAATTAAAAATAAATGTTAATAAATTATGTTTTCTAATATTGTCTTTGTCTGCTTGTGCAAGTGCCCACGACTCAGCACCATATAATAACACTTGTAATTTTAGTTCCTGTTGAGTGGATTTCATTCCAAAGCTAAGTAAGTATGATTCTTCATTTAATTTCATTATTTACATTCGCTGCGGTACCCAGGTAGACAAATTCTTTAAAAACTCTGAAGCTATAGTTGACGATGTTCACGTGTGCTCCAATTCTAATGGACTGCTTGCTAGAAGAGACCATCAGTATTGTTTTTGATTACTAGGCCCATTTTCATCGAATAATTTTCAATACCGGAAAAGGCGGCAGTCACTTCACGCAAATGTAAGTAACATGTGCCAGTTGTATTAACTGCAGCATCACGAAGAAGTAAAGTAAGGTAAGTGTCCATTTGTTTTTCTTGGTGGATTTACCTGGTCTAAAGTCACATTGGGAGGCACCAATTATTTCGTTAATATTGGGTTTTAGCCTTGCACACAGGATGCTCGATATCTTATAAGCAATTGAAAGGAGACTTATACCTCTATAGTTAGCGCAGATGGATTTATCACCTTTATCAGAACACTCTCGGTATGTCACCTGATTTCAAATCATCCAGGAGATTAGAAGATTAGAGCAATCATATCACATTTGTACTTATCGGGTACATCCATCAACTAAATCGGGGCACCTCCTCTGTTAAGATTTTTGATATCCCAGGTGCTAAGCCTTAGATCATGATCCTTTATTCGTTTGCTGTGGTCGTCAACATTAGGGGGTCGTTTTTATTCTAATTGTTTCTATTTCATATTAGGAGTTTTTTCCAGGAGCGGGTTACTAGCCTGAGGTCCTTGTTAGCTCACTACTTTAAGGATGTTAAGGTAGCTAACCAGGTGATACTACTAGGAGGTCAATGTCCACAGTTGAGATGAGAGGTTGACCAAGAAAAATCTGGGCTTTCAAATTAAAACCAACCAAAAGCGTTGCTTGGCTTAAAACACCAACTATATCATCCTGAAATCTAGATTACTTCGACACAATTATGAACTTCAGCAGCCGTTTTCTTCAAATCAAAAAAGGTTATAGGACTTCTCCGCATATCAAGGCCATGTAAGTGATGCATTATCTATGACTTTAGAACACTGTTTTCTCAGTTTTTATATTAGGGTGGGTCTTTTTCAATGTTCGACATTAGGTTGTTATATATTAAATATCATAATTAAATATCAAATTTAAAGAAAACCTTTAAATAACTCCAAAAGCAATCTTCTAAATGCAGTTATTGGATTTAGGTACAGTTTTTTTTATTATAATAAATTAATGGACAAATATTCAAAGTAAATACATTTTTAGATTGAGCTTTTGCGTAATACATTGATAAGTATCTAAAATTAAAAAAAATCGTATAGGTGTTTTAAACTAACAGTTAATTATAGTAGGGCTTACAGTAAGGGGCAAAACTTAACACATTATTTATTAATACAAAATCGAAAAAACTGTAGTTAAAATTCAAGTCATTGTTTGGTATAATTTTTTTCCTTTTGCCAAACACTTTAATTAACTCATGTTCATTGACATTCGGATGGACGAATATAAACCGAATAGGGTCAGATTGTCGGCAATGAATATTATTTGATAAAAGTGTGAACGAATTTATACCAACCAACTATTTTTGACATTTAACATAATTAAATTTTAAACTTTATTTTCTTTAATTTTTTCGATTTAGTAATAATAAAAATAAGTAATGTATTTTATTTACCCTTACTAACTGTATGCTCTAAATAAAAAATATAAAAAAATATATATTTAACACCTATACCATATTTTATATTTTTCGCAAAATGACCTTTGATTAGTTAAATTGGGAAGTCTAAGAACCTCTAGTGTTCCGTAGCCAAAGATGCCGTGCGTCACAAAGAGCGTCCCTTCCATGTTATTTGATCAAAGTAAATAACAATTTGACTATGAAAAGGCTTTAATATTTTTCAATGTGTTATACTGCAGTTAATTCTGAAGTACGATTTTTTTATTTATTTACCTTATAAAATTTGTCTTTATTATTAAATACATTAATATAAATACTTATCTATTTTCCAATAACTTACATTATGAACCAAAATTCTTTTATATTGAAGTTTATATTGCATTTCCAAATAAATAAATTCTTAAACTTGTAAGAGGATCAGATATTTAATGGCAAAGAATGGGTAATGAAATACATTGAGTCATTGCCCGCAGTTATTTAAATTGGAAGAAATTTCAAAACTACTTCATCCATTTTTTATTTCTATGACTTTTAATTTATTGTATTTTTTTGTATAAGTTGTTATTGATTCAAATTTCGGTAAAACCAAAAATACTCCAATTTTTCTCTATAAGAACAAATTTTACAGTTTAGTGGCGGATGCGACACATAACATATTTTTTTGTAACGGAAAACATTTGTTAGGGAAAATTAAGGTTAACTTTTTAAAAAATAAGGTACACTCCAATTTTTATGTACATATATATAAGTAAATGTAAAAATTGTTATAAATATATATGTTATTTTTTATTTAAATATGTATATGTTTATGTGTTTATGTTATTTATTTTTATGTTTATGTTATTTAAAATATTTTTGTAAAGTTATGAAAAGATATTAATAAAAATACTTTATACCATTTTTTTATACTTTTATTTTATAAAGGGGATATATATATTTTAGAAAATAATTTTACTTAATTTTAGTACTTTTTCTTGTATTATTTAGGAAATATATAATTCAGATAAGTATTTAGTTTAGTGAAAACTAGAAATAAGTTTTATTAATGTAGGAAATATTTCATACTGGGAATGAATATTTTACTATAAATAAGTATTAAACTTATTTATTTTCTGACTGTTTTTCTCACTTTTAAGGAAAATATTTAATAAAAATTATAAATTTTTTATAAGATCAAAATAAATAATTTACTGAATTTTAGTAATCTTTTTCTACTATCGCAGAAAATTTGAACAAGTTTACTGCAGTTTTTACTTGTTTTAAGTAAAAATAAATTATCTTTTAACTAAAATGAAGGAAAATTTTCCTTATTTATAGCATTGATAAACATTTATCTGAACTAAATTAAAGGAAATATTTACTTGTTTTTAAGAAGTTTCAGATAAAATATGAACTAAATAATAGTAATTTTTTTAATTTTTTAAGTTAAATTTTATTTGATTTTAGTTAAAATTTGTTTGATATAAGAAATTTTGTCAAAAACTTAAGGAAATTTTTTTCTTGGAATTAAGGAATTTTTTTACTTAATTGCTGTAAAAAACGGCTTTGGCGCCATACGACAACCATTTTTTCCTCAAATTTAGTAAATTTTCCTAAATTTTAGTTCATTTTTTTTCTGAGTGTATGGCTAAATGTGAACCAATTTTGATGAAATTTTACACGCTGCCTAGGGCTAATGTAAAACTTCTATGTACCAAATTTTATCATCATAGCTGCTATAATTTGTCATTTTTTAACAAATAAGCGATTAGCCTAGACGAGGTTATACGGGAGCTATGGTCAAATGTGAACCGATTTTGCCCAATTTCAATACCAATTTTCTCAGAGATGAATATTTTTACTAAGTTTGAGTGAGCTAGCTCCTTTAGTTTAGGCGTTATAGTGATTTCAACAGACAGACGAACAGACAGACGGACAGACAGACAGACAGACAGACAGACAGACAGACGGACAGACAGACAGACAGACAGACAGACAGACAGACAGACAGACAGACAGACAGTCGGACAGACAGACAGACAGACAGACAGACAGACAGACAGACAGACAGACAGACAGACGGACAGACAGACGGAAAGACAGACAGACAGACAGTCGGACAGACAGACAGACAGACAGACAGACAGACAGACAGACAGACAGACAGACAGACAGACAGACAGACAGACAGACGGACAGACAGACAGACAGACAGACAGACAGACAGACAGACAGTCGGACAGACAGACAGACAGACAGACAGACAGACAGACAGACAGACAGACAGACAGACAGACAGACAGACAGACAGACATACAGACAGACATACAGTCGGACATACAGACAGACAGACAGACAGACAGACAGACAGACAGACAGACAGACAGATAGACAGACAGACAGACAGACAGACAGACAGACAGACAGACAGACAGACAGATAGACAGACAGACAGACAGACATACAGTCGGACAGACAGACAGACAGACAGTCGGACAGACAGACAGACAGACAGACAGACAGACAGACAGACAGACAGACAGACAGACAGACAGACAGACAGACAGACAGACAGACAGACATACAGTCGGACAGACAGACAGACAGACAGACAGACAGTCGGACAGACAGACAGACAGACAGACAGACGGACAGACAGACAGACAGACAGACAGACAGACAGACAGACAGACAGACAGACAGACAGACAGACGTAATTTCATAAGGATTCCTTGTGGTTATTTTGAATTTTTTTTAATTAGACGAATAGTTAGTAGGAATACTGAAAAAACTGTGTGACACATCCCGCTACGGACTTCGTCTGTGCATCATATTTGGTCATAGATGAAAAATTAGACGTGTTTTCAGTGTCACCTTAATTCTCGTTTTTTTTTTTCGCTTAAGTATTTAAATAAATGATATTAACGGACACTCAATAGCGAGTGACACGGTGTGCTGACGAAGTCCGTAGCGGGACAGAAAATGCAAATCTAATTTAAACAAATATCATAAGTTTGCAAAATAATTTATGACACTCACAAACATAGAAGAATATATAGAAGGTCGTCAGCTGATCCACTAAAATTTAGTATTCTACTAAATCACACGTACACGAAATGAAAGCTTTTTTGACAAACAGAAAAGCTTTTTGTACTCAAAATTTTGTTTGAAAAATTACGCGTTATTTTGAATGAAACGCACTGTTCTAAATTGCACACATAAAATGTTATTTTTTTTTTTTAATATTTTAACATTATTTTGATGTCGAAACACTTTTTATTTTTTACAAACTGAAAATTTTTTATTTTGTTTTCTTTCGACATTCTTTTTTTTGTTTTTGCTTAATTTGTATTGAACAAGTAGGGCTGCAATTTTTGGTATTAAAAAAAAATAATGAAATTTAGAATAAAAAATTGTTTATAGATTTTAATTATCCTAAAATCAAGTAAAACTCATTCTATACCTAAAAATATGTATTTCTCAAGAAAATTTCTTAAAATTACGGAGAAAATCTTGAAGAAAATTTTCGTCCCATCATATCATACTTTTTTGTGCAACTGTTTGTATTCATTAAGAAAAGTAAAAGCTCTTTTTAGGCTTACCAATACACTATTACTGATCCGTACTATTGACAGGTCCCAGGTGTACTTTGACATTTCGTTGACTTTCTAGGTATTTATTTATTCTATGCTCACAAACTTCAAAAAATATGAAATTTTAAAGTCTAAAATAAATATAAGAAACTAATGAATTCCAGCACTTGATAAATCAATTTTCAAATCTTAAACAAGTTTCATAACAAACTTTATTGACTAGAATTGTAAACGTACAGTTAAACTGAGTAAAACAATTCAATATAATTTTTCTATGTTCAACTTGTTAAAAACCCATAAAAATTGTGATACATATTATTTTTTGTTAATTTCCGTGTTTTATTTTCTTAAATATTGTATTTCTTAATTTCGAATTATGTCAACAAACAATCAGGTAGAAAAAAATAAACAAAATACAATTTCTTAATAATCATCACTAACTGAATTGAAAACAAAAAAAAAACTGTCACTGCAACTTGAAAATTGTATTTAATTACAATAATCATGTTCTATTTAAGACTAAAACATCGGCGATTTCAAAACGTCTTAGGGGATATTGTATCTCAAAGTGGAATGTGACATGATACAGACAATAACAACCAATTAAATGTTTAATACGAGAAAATAAAGAAATTTAACAACTTTGCTAATGAGATCAAATTTGAATAGAAAAAAAGTAGTTGTGATCTACTAGTAGTATACGAGGGTTAGTTAGGAGAACAGATTTGCCTTAGTATCGGTTTTTGGAGAGGTTATACGGAAAATCTCCTAACGTATTAGTTTGAATATAGTAAAAAATACGTCTCCGGCTGTGCAAATTTATATGCTCTGTTGCAGTAAAATATTGTTAGTTTTTTCTAGTTCATTAGAGAAGTTAAACCATCGATATATGCCTGCAAACCTTTGCAGACAAATTCTAACAGAAAATCTTTATACACGTCGAAGGCCAAATACCAACATTGCTCCACAAGCGCTATTGAGCTTAAGTTTAGAACTTGGAGTCTGCAGACTTATCAGGAGGGGAGTTATATGCCCTCAAAGTAGGGCACCTCGTGTTTTTCGAAAATTAAAAACGATCCTGAAGCCACATTTTTGATCGATATTAAAAATTTTTATGTTAACGAAATCGGCTAGCTGATATCTATAGCAATACGTATGGCTTATCTCCTACAGCTTATGAGATATTCGACTTTGAAAAAGAAATGCAACTTTTTGACGACTTTGGCCTAGAATTTTGCTAATACTGGATAAAATTTTTAACGATTTTTCTCAAATTTATTTTATTTCTAAGTATTAATAATGTATAATGTATAAATCTCACAAAAAAAGAATTCAGCCGATCAAAAATTATATATATTTAAGTTTAAATTTCCAAAAAGGTAAATTTTTGTCGTTTTTTAACCAAAAAAGTGATAAGACTCATTTTGAGATTTACAAAATCTTGTTAAGAAACAAACAGTAGTTTTTCGGTTTAACGAACCATCGTTTTTCGAGCACCTGAATATCTTCAATTGAGTACCTTATATAGCGAACAAAAAATATTTTTTGTATTCAGTTTAACGAACTAATGAAACAAAAAATTGAAGACAGAGAGTATAAAAAAATAAACCTGTTGTGTGATAGATGACGAAATATAAGTACTTGCAAACTTTTCTCAACTTCCCGGGCAATATTTTTATGTTCGGGCACTCTTGCGACGGTTTTCGAGCATAAATTGGCCGATATTGCTGCAATTTCACATTCGATATTCGTACGAAGTTCATCAATCGTCGCTGGCGTGTTGGCATAGACCATAGACACACAGGAAATAATCTAACAGCGTCACATCGCACTACCGAGGCGGCTAGTCGACTGGATCATTTCGTGAGATAACACATGTCCTTCAAGTCCATAGCATCCAATTTGGGCCAAAAATATTAAATTATCATTGAACCGTAGCGATTCCCATTCACTGTAACCTGCCGGTCTTGATCATTAAGGAAGAAGTACGGCCCAATGACGACGCCGGCCCATAAATTGCACCAAACTGTAATTTTTTCGGCATGCAATGATGAGTACGTGTGGATTGTTGCCTGACCAATAGCGCATATTATGTTTATTGACAAAGCCATTCAGCCAGAAATGAGCGTCATCGCTGAGCATGATTTTTCTCTTAACATTGAGGCCAACGACTCTGAATTTCGGTAGTAAATTGTAATAATTTCGACTCGTTGTTGGCTCGTATATCTTTCCATCATGAAATGGCAAACCTTACTAAAGAGAACTGTCAAAAGAGCAGCGTCGTCTGCTGTGGTTGCTTTTTTTTGTAGCGTACCTGTTGAAACCCTCAATATTTATAATTTTTGATAAGGAAACTTAATAAGAAAAACTATAAGTGGAACTAGGGTCCAAAACTTTATATCATCTTGACGCTAAAACCTCTCAAAAATGACAAATTTTTTGCATTGGTTCTCACTTTATGCCTAATTTTCTCCAATCGTTAATATTTATACCCACCATCAAAAAGAATGGGGGGTATATTGAGATTGTCATTCCGTTTGTAATTTCCTTAATATTGGCTCAAGAATCAAAAACGATATATATTCTGAACCCTTATGAAATTCCAAGACGATTGAGCATCTGTCTGTCTGTTGAAATCACGATAACACCTAAACGAAAGGAGCTAGCTCACTGAAACTTAGTAGAAACATTCTTTTTCTATGAGAAAATTGGTATTGATTGATTGTTATTGAAATTGGCAAAATCGGTTAACATTTGACCATAGCTCCTGTATAACCTCGTATAGACTAATCGCTTGTTTGCTAATAAATGACAAATTATATCAGCTATGAAGACAAAATTTGGTATCTAGAAGTTTTACATAAACCCTAGGCAGCGTATAAAATCTCATCGAAATCGGTCCACATTTATCCATAGCTCCCATATAAAAAACTTAGGAAACAGCCTAAATTCCACCTGAAATTCACTTAAATGCCAATAAATGATAAACTCTAATAGCTTTGGCCACTAAATTTAGCACAAGGAAGTCTTACGTGAATGCCAGCCAGTGTGCAAAATTTTTTCACAATCAGTCACCATTTGACTATAGCTCCCATATAAAAAACTTACGGAAACACAAAAATACAAAAAGAAAAGGGGGTTTATGTCCGTCTGTCCGTTAGATAAAAGCGCGATAGCGCCTTAACTAAAAGGGCTGCAGTAACAAAATTTTACAAAAGGAAGTCTTTTGTGAATGCCAGCCAGTGTGCAAAATTGTGTTACAATCGTTCACCATTTGACCTAGCTCTCATATAAAAAACTTACAGAAACACAAAAATACAAAAAGAAAAGGAAATTTATGTCCGTCTGTCCGTCAGATAAAAGCGCGACAGCTCCTTAACTACAAAAGCTAGAGAGACAACATTTTACTTAAGTATTTCTGATATATAACAAAAGTTGTGTACTGAAAATCGAAGAAATCGGTTCACATTTAGTTAGAGCTCCCATATAACCCCGCCCCGGGAAACACATGAATGCTAATAAATTGAGTACAATTGTAATAGCTATGACGACTAAATTTAGAATGGAGAAGTTTTATGCAACTAATGGTGAGTATATCAAATTTTATATGAATCGGTCTATATTTGACTATAGCTTTCATATAAAAAACACTCCCGGAAACCAAAAAATATTTAGCAAGGACCAGTTAAATGCTATTAAATTAGAAACTGTGACAGCTATTGCCACTAATAATTGCAAAAATAAGCTTTATATAAATACCAGGTAGTGTGTGAAATTTTGTTACAATCGGTCAACATTTGGCGATATATATATATATATATATATATATATATATATATATATATATATATATATATATATATATATATATATATATATATATATATATATATATATAAATATATATATATATATATATATATATATAGCCAAATGTTGACCGATTGTAACAAATATATATATCTTATATTCTTAAATATTTATATATATATATTTATATATATTTATATATATTTATATTTATATATATATATATCTCGAAAACGGCTCTAACGATTTTGATATAATTTGGACAGTGGGTATCTTTTTTGATGTATAGGTCGAAGAAGAAGGGACTTTTGGAACGTTTGCCTCTAAGAGGGTAAAAACGGGTAAAAAGGGGAAAAAATCGAAAACGCTATATCTCCTTAAGTAATAGGTATAGAAGCAAAATTTAAATTACGTTTTAAACAGCTATGAAAATAAACGGATAAGGGGTAAAAAAGGGTAAAAATAGTTTTTTTGGTACCTTTTTAACCCACTCTTATATTTTAAACTAAGGAATATAGAAAGAAACTTTGTACTGCAATCAATAGATGTGAAAGAAATATTGAACACGTATTTGGTACTTTTTTGATTTTGTGGCCAAAATGTGTAAAAAAGGGATAAACTGATAACTTAACATCTACAAAAGTAATATGAATAGGAAAATTATGGTAACTGCTTACTACTAAAATGTACCGAATTCAATTGATACCAAAGAAGTACCAATTATGCATATGGAACTTTTTGAAATTAGGGGATAAAAAGGGGAAAAAATTAGTAATGTTATAACTTTGAAACAAATAAATTTTTGTCTGTATGTATGTATGTTCTTTATAGAATAGTAAACTGTGAATTTGATCATGTTATGCTCTTCAGCAAAGATGTTGCGGATAAGCCGGCGGAGGTTTTTAAGTTGGTAAACCGAGTTTCCGACAGGTGGCGCCACTGAAAATTACTAAAAATTAATTAAATCGTAAACTGTACTTTGGTCATGCAAAGTTGTAGAGCATGAGCCGGCGAATGCTTTTTAATTGGTGTGAATAATTTCCGACAGGTGGCGCTACTGAAAATTACTCAAAGTCAATTTAATCGTAAGCTGTACATATAATCATGCTATAATCTTTAGCAAAGTTATTGCGGATAATCCGACGAAGGTTTATTATTGGAATGACCAAAGTCCGACAGGTGGCGCCACTGAAAATTACTCAAAATGAATTAAATCGTAAACTGTGCATTTGATCAGACTATAAGTGAATTAAATCATAAATCATGTTATGATCATAAGTTGTTGTTATGATCATAAGTTGTTACGCATAAGCAGATGAAGGTTTCTTAGTGGTATGAACGACTTCAGGCGGTGCCACTGAATACTACTCAAAATGAATTAAATCGTAAACTGTGCATTTGATCAGACTATAATCTTTAGCAAGGTTGTTGCGCATGAGTCGAGGAGGTTTCTGTTGGTATGACCAATTTTCAAAATAATTTAAAATGAGTTAAACTGTAACTGTATAAAATAAAATATATAAAAACTTTAAAATTTGCCTCAAAATGCTTATCATAAAGCCCCGAGCAAGGCTCGGTCAACCAGGTACTATATATATATATATATATATATATATATAGTATATATATATATATATATAGTATATATATATATATATATATATATATATATATTACATCCCCTTTTTTATATCTACAATCAAAAAGATTCGGAAAAGTATTTAACAACTTATTAATGTAAAACCATACCCGGTTACGCCAACGCATTTTTTTCAAAGTAATTAAATACTAGGGAAATCACTTACACACTTTTGAATGTTCAACTATAAACCTACTGCAACCGAAGTTATTCCAAATATTTTACCAACAATAACAACTAGCGTAACAACTTTTTTCCAATATATGAGATATGTTTCTAAATTTAACTTGATGGTGGGTATATAAGTTTCGGCACAGCCGAATATAACACTCTTACTTGTTTATATCTTTATATGTTTGCACCCCAGAATTATTAAGAGAAATATTCATTCAAAACTAAAAAACTGATTTTTGGGGATTTTCACAAAATTTTTAGAAATTGTCGGATTGTGGCTGACAAACTTTTTTTTTCTAATTTTTGTATTTTTTTCCCATCGAAGAGTCTATTCAGGCACAAAATTTTATTAGAAAACATTAAAAAATAATTTTTTTTTTAATTATGAAATCTTAATGAAAAATTCTCGTTTTTTTTGGTCTAAAAAAATTTTTGGGAAATGATTTCAAAAGATGGCAGATTTTCGGAAAAAAAGAAAGTTCTCATTAAGATTTGATAATTCAATAAAGAAAATTTTCTGTGGAAATCAGACAATTTTATTGTTTTGACAATCGGTCCATTTTGGACCTCAATGCTGAAGGGTATAACATAGTGGGCTTAACTGGCTAAATATAATACTTTCTTACTTGTTACAATTATCAAACCGTGAATAAAGATAAGTTGCTTGTATATTTTTTGGTTACAAAATTTCCCATACAACCCTCGTTTAACTTAATTTGCCACAAGACAAGTAGTGTCTATGCTACCATTAACTCTTAAAAAATGACTTAATTGGAAAAGAGATATAATGCCTGGAAATATAGACTTAACACTTGTCTTTAACCTTCAAACGAAATTGGTAACAATTTTAAAACAAGCTACGAGTAAAAAAAAGTAGTTTAACATAGAAAGGACTGATTGATACTTAAGGCAGTTAACAAAACTTACAAATATTTTCATTAGTTTTCTTGTTCAACAGACAATTTGAATATTTCTTCTAATGATTTTTATGACTCTAAAATCTAAATATTTTCTATTTTATATTACCAATTTCTTGTTAGAGTTAACAACCGAAAATTTTGTTTTTCCCAAAAAAGAAACATCAAAATTTAATTAATGATTGTTATTAGTTGATTGGTGGAACATGTTAGTGTGTTTTTTTTTTGAAATAGGGGAGTGTTGGGATATTTAAATATAACATAAAATTCCATCTCCTGCTTGAAGTTATGTTAAAATATTTTCTTTCAAAAGCCCCTCAAAGAGCTCAAATTTTATGGCTTTATTATTTGATATTTCTTACACAAATATTCAATATTTTCTGGGTTTTATTAAATATTTATCTTGTTTTTTTTTAGCTGTTTTTATTAACTTCTTTTATATATAAATTAATGTCTAAATATTTCTATTTAGTGTTTATGATTTTTACCTATTGTTGTTTTTATGTGTCATAACTCCGCTAATGGTTGTTCTTTTTACTAATCCTCAGGTGGTTCAATATTTCTTTGTCCCTCCCTGTCTTTCTTGTGGTTTTTGGCCTGACTTTGCTCATCATTTATGACTTGTTCAAGTCGTAAATTACTTAATTTTCTCTAATAAAATACTTACATCTTTTAATGTCAGTTAAATATTTAATGTTTGTGGTATTAATACCCTTCACCACCAATAGGTGGAAAGGGTATTATAAGTTTGTGCTGATGTATGTAACGCATAGAAATATTTGTCTTAGACCCATCTTTTAGTCATACATGGGCTTACTGCATTACTTTTTTACTGCAGTAAGCATTTCAGTAATCAGTAAATGTTTACTTATTACTGAAACAAAAAATCAGTATTCATTAAATTTTACTGATTACTGAAAAAATAAATCAGTATTGATTAAATTTTACTGAATACTGAAAACTTTTTTCAGTATTCAGTAAATTTTACTGATTACTGAAGAAAAATTTCAGTAATCAGTTAAATTTACTGATTACTGAAAAAAATTTTCAGTATTCAGTAAATTTTACTGATTACTAAAAAAAATTTCAGTATTCAGTCAATTTTACTGATAACTGAAAAAAAATTCAGTAATCAGTAAATTTTACTGATTACTGCAAATAAATTCAGAAATCAGTATATTTTACTGCTTAATGATTAGATTGCAGTATTTAGAGTTTTTCAGCAAAAATTAAAAAAAAAAAAAACTTTTTTATTTTAACACAGAAATGTCATTGTAGAAAAGCACTTAGTAAGTAATGGTACCACAAAAAGCCCATCTATGGTACTTGCCTTATTAAATTACAAATAGGGAGTAAAATAACCCAGCAAAACTTTTGATTACCAAGTTATAAGATAAACAGCTAAAATACTGAATAGGAACTACTTACTCATTAGCTGTTTAAATCGTTACATTAACATGGTGACGTCATTGGAGGTAAGTACTTACCAATTGCAGAAAATTAGGGACTTGAGTACATACATAGAAAATTCCCACAACATTACAATTGGAACAAGGGGTACTTCTCTGAGACAATGAGCTGCATCCGGTTCTATTTTTAGACTCATTGAAAGGGAGCTACGTTTTAACTCCGGTTCCTAACGGCAAATGCATTAGTTAGAAAAGTTAAACATAGGCTAATACTGGTGTGGCCGGGGATCGAACTTGGAACCTCTGTTTGTTTGCACAAGGGAGTTTATGACCTTTTTTGGTATCTAAACACGTTCAGATTATGCTGGTGTGTTCACAAAAGTTGTTTAATTTTATGGTGGCTATAATTTTACAAAATATAGCGTGTGAAAAATCAGGATTTCCAAAAAGTTATGATAAAAAATTTTTTTCTTAAACATTTTTAAAAAAGACATCATAAAATTTTATTAAGAAATATTTTACATGCTCTTGGCCAACATAGTTAAGCGATATTTTTAAGTACTGATTAGCAATTTGGGAAAAACCGATTTTTTGGTATCATGCTAATATTGAGAAACTTTGGCGGCCCATAAAAACGGTCACTAAACTAGACAAACTGAGTATAGGGTTTTACTACAATTCAATAGTAGAATAGAACCCATATAGTCACGGCCTTGCACTTTTCAAAATATGTTTTTTTGTTGTGTAGTTTAGTTTTTGTTTTTTTAATTATATAATCAAAACCACCGGATACTGCATTCAATAATCAGTATTACTGATTTTTGTGCAGTATTCAGTAAAATTTACTGATTACTGAAATTATTTTCAGTAATCAGTAACATTTACTGAATACTGAAATTTTTTTCAGTAATCAGTAAAATTTACTGAATACTGAATTTTTCTTCAGTAATCAGTAAAATTTACTGAATACTGAAAATTTCTTTCAGTAAGCAGTAAAATTTACTGATTACTGAAAATTTCTTTCAGTAATTAGTAAAATTTGTGAACCGCCGTGGTATAGCAGGTTAGTCATCCGCCTAGCATACCAGAGGCCCAAGTTCGATCCCTGGCCAGACTAACTTGAAAAAATAAATTTTCAAAAATAACGGCGGTTCACCTCATAACTCAGCTAGCCACTGGTTATTGAGTATTAGGCTATGTAAAACTTCTCTAACTAATGCATTTGCCGTTCGGAGCCGGCGTTAAAACGTAGGTCCCTTTCAATGAGTCTAAAAATAGAATCGGATGCAGCACATTGTCTGAGAGAAGTACCCCTTGTTCCATTTGGAATGTTGTCGGGGAATTATATATATATATATATATAATTAGTAAAATTTACTGAATACTGAAATTTTTTTTCAGTAATCAGTAAAATTTACTGAATACTGATTTTTTCTTTCAGTAATCAGTAAAAGAAAAAAATACTGAAAAAGTACTGGTACTGCAAAGTGCCCATCTATGCTTTTAGTATACCAATAGGCTTAGAATCACTTTTTGAGTCGATTTAGCGATGTCCGTCCTCCGTCCGTCTGGCTGGCTGGACCCCCATGTAAACCTTGTAATCAAACTACAGGTCGCAATTCTAAAGAAAATTTGATAAAAATTTGGCACAGATAATTTTTTTGATAATGGGACCATGGCTATTGAAATTCGTCAAAATCGGTTCATTATTTATGGTACCTCCCATAGGTCAAACTACCCGGAATTGATATATTGGCCACAAAAAATATTTTTTGCATGAAATTTAAAACAAATACTACTTTTGTAAACTTAAATTACTGTACCAAATTTCGTTGAAATCGGTCCACATTTGACCATAGCTCCCATACAAACTCTTCTTTAAAAACGCACTAAATCAGACAAAATTCACTTAAACGCTCGTAAATCCGAAGATAATGAGAATTTTATATTTATTTTTTGCATACATAATTTCTGTAACAACTGTAATCAATTTTTGAGATAATCGGTCCACATTTGACCCTAGCTATCATATAAGTCTAAATGGCGGAAACAACTTAAATATATAAGTTTTGAGAATATGTTTGTATGATGGCAAAATTTAGCAAATATTTGTCTCTATACAGGAAACGTCACACCTTTAACCTTAGTGGTGAAGGGTATCGTATGGTCGGGCTTGATCCACTATAGCACTTTCTTACTTGTTTTTTATTGTCTTCGATTTGTCTGGTGTTTGGTGATTAGTGTGATATTTTCACATCCTCATAAACTTTTTACTTCACCGGGAGTATCTTTCATAGTCCAAAGTATTCCTGCAGCGAAATATCACACAATTATGCAAATGCATTGGTATGATCGTAAAATATAAATTTTCCATAAATTTCACTCATTAGAATTAAATTAGAAACGTTAGAAATTGTTTGATTTAAAACTTTTAATAAAACTTCGACTTTGACTGAAAAAAATTTAGTATCCATTCATATACGACTATTCAGCGGTGGTCTTCTAAAATAAAGTAATTAAAAGTTTTTATAGTAGTAATGGTTTATGTAAACCGCTAATTTATTATTTATATCAAATCTAAACACTTTGATTTCGAATAAAATATTAAATGATTTTGATTATTTTTTATTAATCAGTTGAAATATTTATAGTGGCGTCAAACCCCATAGATTTAAAACTTTTTGTTGTCTATTTTTATGACAAAAAACTAAAAACATTAATTTATATTAAAAAGGTGTAATAAATGCAAAAAACCGGCGGGTAACGGCATTACTTCTCTTTCTTTAGTATACCCAAATTTTGTAAGTATCTGATAAATCCAGAGGCTAAGCTTCACTGAAATTAGTTTCGAAATATTGAAACTGTAAGTAAAGATAACACTTCGTCTTGTCTTGAATTTTTACTAAGAACAATTATAATACATCGTTCTATTTTTTAGGCCTTGCTTAGTAAAATGTCGTCCCGAAAAAAAAATGTGGAGAAAACAGGAAAAACCGTTTTTTACCCATAACTCCAGATTTTGTGGGTGTTTTGAAAATTCCAAAAACAGAGTGTTGTTCTACTTGACAGTAACTACCAGAAAAATTATATAACATCCCAAAAACTTTCACTTCATTTTTTTGTCGCTGTGTGTAATAACTGAAAAAAGGCTTGCCCTATTTAATAAGCAATACAAATCAAAAATAGGCAATAGTATCTTATCTTATATTCTTAAACGAGCAATAATTGTATGTATATATATATGTTTAGTAAAACTTTTTTAATGTCCATTTAATTACTAAATAAAAAAAATTATTATGGTTTTTCAATTGTATTTGAAAGATTTCAACCTAAATATTACAAAAATAACAAAAAACCAAAATGTAAAAAGTATGCAAAAAGAACCTTTTGTTCCGCGGCTCCACACATATATATATATATAGTACTTGGTTGACCGAGCCTTGCTCGGAGCTTTATGATAAGCATTTTGTGCAAATATTCAGTTAATTTCGAATTATTTTATTTATTTTTTCCGATCAACACATAGTTTGCATAGTTTACAGATTAACTCATTTTGAAAAATTTTGGAAATTGGTCATACCAACAGAAACCTCCGTCGACTCATGCGCAACAACTTTGCTAAAGATTATAGCCTGATCAAATGCACAGTTTACGATTTATTTCATTTTGAGTAATTTTCAGTGGCGCCATCTGAAGTTGTTCATACCAACTAAGAAACCTTCGTCTGCTTATGCATAACAACTTTTCTAATGATTATAACATGATCAAATGCACAGTTTATAATTTAATACATTTGAGTAATTTTCAGTGGCGCCACCTGTTGGAATTTGGTCATTTCAATTAATAAACCTTCGTCGGCTTATCCACAACAACTTTGCTAAAGATTATAGCATGATTAAATGTACAGCTTACGATTAAATTGACTTTGAGTAAATTTCAGTGGCGCCACCTGTCGAAATTTTTACATTTCAATTAAGAAACCTTCGTCGGCTCATGTGCAACAACTTTGCTAAAGATTATAGCATGATTAAATGTACAGCCTTTGACTTTGTGTAATTTTCAGTAGCGCCACCTGTCGGAAATTATTCATACCAACTAAAAAACCTTTGCCGGCTCATGCGCTACAACTTTGCTAAAGATCATAGCATGATCAAATATACAGTTTACGATTTAAATTTTAGTAACGATTTAAATTTTAGTAATTTTCAGTGGCGCCACCTAACGGAAATTAGTCTTACCAACTTAAAAACCTTCGCCGGCTTATCCGCAACATCTTCTCTTAAGAGCATAATATGATCAAATTCACAGTTTACTATTATATAAAGAACATACATACAAACATTCATTTGTTTAAGAGTTATAACATTACTCATTTTTCCCCTTTTTATCCACTATTTTCAAAAAGTTCCATATGCTTATTTGGTACTTCTTTGGTACCAATTGAATTCGGTACATTTTATTAAAACGCAGTTAACATAATTCCTATTCATATAACTTTTGAGATGTCAAGTTATCATTTTATCCCTTTTTACCCATTTTGGCCCCAAAATCAAAAAAGTACCAAGTACGTGTTCAATATTTCTTTCACATCTATTGACTGCAGTACAAAGTTCCTTTCTATATTTTTTGGTTTAAAATATAAGAGTGGGTTAAAAAAGTACCAAACAAAGTTCCTTTCTATATTCTTTGGTTTAAAAAATAAGAGTGGGTTAAAAAAGAACCAAAAAACAATTTTCACCCGTTTAAGAATATAAGATATATTGAATGGCTATCTCGAAAACAGCTCTAACGATTTTGATTAAATTTGAACGGTGGGTACTATTTTTGATATATAGGTCGAGAAGGAAGGCACTTTTGGAAACTTTGCCTCTAAAGGGGTAAAAACGGGTAAAAAGGGGAATATATCCAAAACGTTATGTATCCTAAAGTAATAGGTGTAGAAACAAAATTAAAATTACGTTTTGAACAACTATAAATAATTAGTGGACAGGTGTTTGGTACTTTTTTGAAACTATGCCCGATAGGGGTAAAAAAGTGGTAAAAGTAGTTTTTTGGTACTATTTTTAACCCACACTTATCTTTTGGAGCATGATCTCGGGAAAAAATGGGATAAAATGATAACTTAAAATCTCAAAGAGTTATATGAGTAGGAACAATATGTCAACTGCGTTTTAATAAAATATACTGCATTCAATCGGTACCACAGAAGTACCAAATATACAGATTAAACTTTTTTAAGAATAGGGGATAAAAATTGGAACAAATTGGTAGTGTTATAACTTTTAAACAAATGAATGTTTGTCTGTCTGTAGAATAGTAAATTATGCATTTGATCATGTTATGCTCTTCAGCAAAGTTGTTTAGCATGAGCCAGTAAAGGTTTTTAAGTTGGAATAACTAATTTCCGACAGGTGGCGCCACGAAGGTTTCTTTGTTTGTATCGACAAATTTCCAGCAGGTTGCGCTACTGAAAATTACTCAAGGTGAGTTAAATCGTAATCTGCACATTTGATTGTGCTGTGATCTTTAACAAAGTTGTTGCGGATGAGCCGACGAAGGTTTCTTAGTTGGTATGACAGATTTCCGACAGGTGGCGCCACTTAAAATTACTCAAAGTTAATTAAATCGTAATCTGTGCATTTGGTCATGCTATGATCTTTAGCAAAGTTGTTGCGTATGAGCCGACGAGAGTTTATAAATAAGTATTTATGACCAATTTACAAAAATTATTCAAAATGAATTAAACTGTAAACTATGCATTTGATCATTAATTGGATATTTGTGTGCGATGTCTTTCCTATAAAATAATTTGTTTGGCTAATACTTTATACAATTAAATATTTGAAAACTTTAAAATTTGCCTCAAAATGCTTATCCTAAAGCTCCGAGCAAGGCTCGGTCAACCAGGTACTTATCTTTAATTTGCACTAACAATATTTTTTAATCCATTTCTTCAATTTTAACAAATATATTTGTTTTTTTAATTTTTAAAATTTTTATAAATATACTCAGCCTAACCACAGAACATTTAAAGTCGGCTTTAAACCGAAAAACTCGACTTTATTTCAAAAATTGTACGATAAAACAAATTTTAAATAAAATTGTAAAACTTACAGCCTGTTTTTGAAACTACAATTTTTTCAAATTGTACGTCAACTTACGAAAAAATTGAATTTTTGGTTTTTGAATTTTTTTTTTTGAGTGAAACGAGAAAAAGCTTTTAAAATTTTGGTTCGTAAATGAAATGTATAGACGAAAGTAAATGTCAAATCAGGCAATTAAAAAATTCTAATCGCCTGGGAAACAAAAACTAAACAGTTATTTATTTTTTTTGTTTAGGACCTGAACAAATAGGAAAAGGTTGTGAGAGGGGGAAAAGGTTGTGGGAGGGGGAATAGGTAGTGTTTGTGGACATTTGATTTAAACTTCCCTATATTGCAACTGATTGGAAAAACTTCTGCGGGAAGCAAATTCTACATACGAACTGTACGGCTAGCGTATCGTCTATCTATAGAGTATCGTCTGTCTACTGGTCAATCGACTACGAAAAGATGAGATCTAACAGATAGACGTGTATTGCGTATGAAAGTTCATGTATCGAGAACGAGTTTCCTGATTTTGTTACAACACATTCCAAAGTAGTAACAATACAACCGGTACGCAATACATGTTTCGGAATAGGGTCTATGTAAGAGTGCAAGAAAGGGCGAAAGTGCTCATTGATGACAGCATGGTATCCAACTCTATTGAACCACTGAAGTGTCACACTTTTTTTATCGTTTTCACTTTGGAATGTGCCCTCACGAAATAAGGGAACTCGTTCCCAAACTCAAATCTTCTTACGCAATACATGTCTCAGAATAGGGTCTTTGTAAGATCTACCCTACCGAGTGTAGGAAAGGGTGAACGTGCTCGTCGGTATGTAACTCTATTGAGCCACTGGAGTGTCATAATGTTCTATGGTTTCTTGTTCTTTGGAATCCGGTCTGTCGAAATCAGGGAACTTGTTCCTAAAACCCCAACTTTTCTCTTAATAATTGTCTTTCTCATTGAAAAATGTTTAATTTAATTTTGAAAAAAAAAAAATAATTTTTTATATGTATTGTTTTTTATTTATTTTTGATTTTATTCAATTTAAGGGTTAACATCATTTTACAAAAGTCTTAAGTTTTACAGGAAAAGCTTTCATAAAAGTAATAAAATATTTCATGGCAATACTATAATTTGATATGTCATTACGAAGCTTTTACTTCCAAACAGAGACCGAATATTAATACTTTTAAAACAATATTTTCATGTTTTAATCCATACAAAAACAATCATTGAAGTTTAAAAAATAATAAAAATCCCTAAAGATTTTTAATTGTTCGAAAAATTTTGTATCGTTTTTCAATCCGATGAAAATAAAAAATAAAAAAATCGTTTGGGATATTTATCAGTTCAAAATAATTTTCATCTTTTTTCATCCGATGAAAAAAATTTTGATAGAAAATATTCAAATTTTATTTCTGTATTTGGTTTCATTCATCATAATGTTCTTGCATAGATTAGGCAACTCCAAAATCCTTGCGCCAGCTGCCGTAGTAGGGGGATTTCTCGCATGATTACCCCTTGGAGTAATGTTGTTTCTTTCCATGCTTAAAACATCGTGAGTGCTAAGTCGATGGGTGATGGGTCCAAAGACACAAGCCACGTTTATATAGCGAGCCACTCGATCCGAGACTGACGCCCGCTTGCAGCCGCAACTAACCTGTTGAACAGACGCTGCATTTTCGTACTTTACCAAGTATAATTATCTTAGACCCTTAGACCACATACGTTGGAATCGCTCTACTCCCTTTTATATTAGCCCTGACCTAGAATCCCACACGGGTTGCTTACCGCATCTAAAACTAGGTTGCTCAAGTTTACAGGATGTACCATGAGAAGGTTAGAGTGGGAATTGGATACAGTTCTTACCTGGTAGCTAGAGCCGCCAGGCAATTGCTGCATCCTCCCAGGCCCTATGCTCCACTGGGAATCAAGGATGACAGAAGAAGATTTGTCCTGGTATAAAAAGTCTTTAGGACGTTTAAATAACAATAAATTCAATTATTATTGCAAATTTTATGTTGAAATGGTTTTGCGAGTCAAGGAAACCACCAATAGTTTCATTAGGACTATTAGGTTTAACTTCGATGTCCTAAAACATTCCAATTAATTGGAAACATATTCATACATTCATTGTTGAAAATTTTACAATTTCAAAAATATTTTATTTTTCAAAGTCAAAACAGAAGTTCAAAAATAAAACAATCAATAAAATAAATTTCTGTTTGGATATTTATCGTTCAAGATATTTAAAATTTTCATCATGAGGGATATTTATATTTTAAATATAAATCCCTCATTTTTATTCATCGATCGAAATGAAAATAAATTTTCATCGGCAATGATATTTATACTTGATTGATTTAAAAAATAAAACAATATTCGGTCTCTGCTTCCAAACGAAAACTGAAAATGAACTCAATTTAGAGCTTAATCGTTAGGCTAGTATTCGATTGCCTTCTAACGTATGACAGTTTTGTGAACAGGCTGTTAATTTTAAAAACTAAAATAAGCTTTTTCTTTTGAATGTTTTTCATTTTGTGATCCTTTGGAAAAAAATGTTAAGTCGAAATTGTAATTTTTTTACAATTTTTAGTAATAAGTTAATTTCTTTAAAACGGATTGGCATCATATTACAATTGTCGTTCTCTATTATTATTGCACAAAAATTCAATTTCAATTTCAAGGTTGATGACCACTTAAACAATTTTAAATCATATTATGAAAAAATTAAAAATATTAAGATATGCTGTTTTGTATAAAGAACACAAAATTTTCTTAATATTTTGTTTTTGGAATTTTTTGAAATTTCATTTTATTATTTATGTTTATTGAAAAAAGCTTTTGTAATATTTGAATGTATTTGTTTAAAAATCTTATTTAAAAAATTTCTTATGGTACGAAAAATTACAAAAGTCGATTTTACAATAAAGTCGATTTTACAAAAAATCGATTTTAAAATTTGTTCTGTGGTTAAGGTGACTGTTTTTAATAAATATACTGATATTTAACTTTTAACAAAATGAAAAGTTCTTTATGGATTTTAGCATAACCCAGTAAAAAATATATGGATTAATCCATAATCGAGCAACAAAGAAGTAATGACTTGTTCATTCATTTGGAGTAATAAGCGAGCTATCGAAACTTTTTATTTTGTTTTGTTGTTTATGCCTCGCTTAATATTCCAAATGGATCAACAAGGGATGCATCAGTTAGTTTTTTTTTTCTTTGACATAACAAAAAATATTTTGCTCAAATTAAATTGGAATGGATCAAAAAATAAACAAATACAAATTTGTTTACTTTTTATGTTTCGGTAATTGGTGAATTTTTAATTGCATGTTTTAAATAATGTATTACGCGTTGTCATTTCTTTAATTTTCTTGCAGAAGCACTTAATATATATAAATAAAAATCAATATTTTCTTATTTTTGAAAAAAATAACCAAATTTGTATTTTATATGAATGTTTCCCTTTATGCTCCTTTAGGAGACATAAACGATTACTCCCTCTGTCGTCATTTTCAAGACTAAAGGGAGTACTCCATAGGGAGCTTAAAAGGAGTACTCGTGTCTGCGGACATGCTATGTTAAAAATCCTATGAGTTTCGGAGTTTTATGGAGTAATCCATTACTCGCAAAGGAGCGCTCCAAGAGTACTCTTTGGATGATCCTATTTTTTACTGGGAAAAAATATTTTTTTCGGTGTAATATCTATAATATGTCTAAAATGAATTAACGGATTAAGAAAAATGTGAGGATTATTTACAAATAAAATTGTTATAGAATTTCGGTTTTTCTTATTAGCTCAATATAGCCATCCGTTTTGGAGTAATAAATAAACACTATTTGCAAAAAACTTATTTTTCTGAAAAAAAAATATATCTCGAAAAGTAGAGACAACTTTAGCAGACTAAAGCCATTAAATTTGGTTAACAAGTCTCCTGCCGCAAAATCATGTTGACCTGTGTAACCTATCAATCATCATCGGGGTGGGTTTTGGCTCTCTGCACAACTCATTTGCATTCCTTTCATTATTTCCATCACTCGTATATCGTCTTCAATGTTGCCAATAAGGCGCAAACGTGGTCAACCTTGATTTCTTGTGCATTATGGGATGTAGTCAATAATAAGCTTTTGAGCTCTATTCTTATCCATTAATAATTTATGACCTATTAAACTTAATATTTTTGATTTTATGTATTTAACAATATCTTCGTTTTGATTGAGCTCTTCCTTTCGTGGGAAAAATATTTGTCTTAGGATTTTTCTTTCAAATGTTCTCAGCGAATCCTCCTCAGAACACGTCATGGACCATACTTCTGATCCGAAAGTAGCTATAGACCTTATAATAGTCTTGTATATTTTTAATTTACTACATGCATATTTAATACGATTTATTTGCTGCTATAATACGGTCTTGTATGTAGTCTCTTGAACTGTTGTCGTTGGTTTTTTGAATACACAGGTATTTAAAGTGGCCTACTCCATCAAAGAGATCACGGGGTCGTCTGTTTTCCTTATCTCTAGACAATATCATATATTTTCTTTTGGATTGATTAACCAAAGTCCTACGTCCAATGCAGATGAATGAACAGTCCAATGCAAATGAATGAACGGCTCTTCAAGATATAGCCTATTTCTAGATAATATTGCTATGTCATCAGCGTAGGCGATGATTATCCCTGATCGGTAGAGCAGATTTCCTGTTCTTGTGTGACTTTTAAGGGTGTGTATTAAATAGGACTGTGGACAAATTTTCACCTTGCCTTGTCACCTTACCTATAAATATATGACATACTGTTGCTATATCAACAATATACATATCTACAAATATATATGAAAAATATAAATATCTAGAATATACGCAGGAAATTATATTTGCCAAGTTATCTGTAAACGAACGGTTCGAAAATATGTGGAACAAAAGATCGGCATTAATTAAGTTACCGAAGACATGTGATCTTCTTCTGTTATCCTTGACTTCCAGTAGAGCATATGGCCTCAACCATCTTTTAATATCGGACTTTATTGCGAGATGTTAGGCAACTTCGTATCAATTAACCCTAAATACTTTTATCAGAGCTTGATTTGTGCTCACGCACACACAGAGGAAAAAGACGTTAAAAATGTTTTTTTATGGTCAACTTGAGGAAGTCGATGATAGATGTCCCAACCATGGCGTTAAAATAATGCTTGGTGATTTAAATGCTAAGATAGGGCGGGGGTTGCTTTAAGTCCACTGTTGGTAAACTCGGTCTTCATAGCAAAACATTTGACAATATTAATAAGTTGATCTTCTTTGCGGTGGCTCCTAATATGGTAGTGAGCAGCGCAAGGTTTTCACACCTAAAAAATATAAAACGATATGGCTATATAACACAAAGTCAGATAGATAATATTGCAGTTGACGGAAGACACTCTTCAAGTGTATTCAATGTGCCCTCACTTAGAGGAGTTAATATGGACTTTGGCTGGGCTCGAGGAGCAAATAAAGTTTAACGCCACAATCCCATCAAGTTGCTACCGATTACTCACAATGAACTGCTCAATTACTCAGAGAATATATTACTTATCTCAACGACATCTGCATGCTATGGCAATTTATTGTCAACTCCATGAAAACTGCTGTAAGATCTGTATTAGGATTCCAAAGCCCTCTTCCGAAAAACTCTTGGTATGGCAGGTAGTGTCGCGATGCCAGTGCTGAGAAAAATGCAGTGTACAGCGCAACTATGCAGTCAGTAGTTACTCGTCGAACTTTAGAAGGATATCGAAAGAGAAGGAGGGAGAGAAGAAGGGATAGAAGGAAGGAAGAAAGAAATGGAGAGATGTTTAAGAGTCAAAGCACACAAATTCTACCAAAAAGATAAACATCAAAAGGATGGTTTTGTATCTTCACATGTAAGGACAGTCATGGAATCCGGGAAGGAGCACTTTTACAAATTATTGGTATCAACTGAAAGCTACCAAGAAGATGCGCCTGAACAAATTAATGATGAAGGCGTTGTAAGCCCATCACCCAACAAAAATGAGGTTAGAATTGCAATAACTCGACGGAAAAATAACAAAGCTGCCGGTGGCGATGGTTTGCCAGCAAAGCTCTTTAAGACCGATGGTGATGAGTTGATAAGGCTTATGTCCCAACATATAGAAGCATTGTGGTCAGAAGAATACATGCCAGATGATTGGAATCTTAGTGTCCTTTGTCCTGTGCACCAAAAAATAAATAAAACTGTTGTGCAAATTATAAAGGGATAAGCCTCCTCTTAATTGCGTATAAGATTTTATCGACTATACTGTGCGAAAGACTTATATATTGTATGGTGCTGAATTATGGGCACTTGCACAGGCAGATAAAGCTATACTTGGCGTGTTTGAGAGAAAAATGCTACGAATTCTTCTTTTGACCAGTCAGAGTCAACAATGAGTATCGACTTCGAATGAACCTTTGTCTGATGTAATAAGACAGTTGATGTCTTCTAAGCCAAAGCTCTGGCCAGCTTCAAGAGAATACTAACGCTATCGCTGCAAAATCTAGTATAGCTGGTCTGGAAATTAATATTTCTATGGCAAAGATTATGCCCAGAGGCGCAAACCCGTTGGTAACTACAAAAGGTGGCGCATACGAGGATATTATATCGCGTATAAGGCAAAATCTGCATTCGGCATTCTTCAAGCTATTTGGAAATCTCGGCAAATACCAACAACAACTAAGTTACGAATATACAACTCGAATGTCAAGTCCATCCTGTTTTACTGCTGCGAAACATGGAAACACACAAATGCCATCGATAAACGACTGCAAACCTTTACAAACAAATGCTTAAGGCAAATTCTTAATATATGGTGGCCGAATCGCATAAGAAATGAAGATCTACTTAATGCGAAAAACCAAATCCCTGCTTCCGCAGAGGTATGGCAACGGAAATGGCAGTGGATAGGCCACACACTTCGAAGGCCAAATACCAACATTACTCGACAAGCGCTTCGCTGGAATTCACAAGGAGGCGGCCGTCGTGCACATCCTAGAACGTGGAGAAGGTCAATTGATGCGAAGTTACAAGCAGCAAACTATTCACGGTATGCCTAACATCTACACCATTTTCAATTCTAAATGAGAAAATTCCAATTGAAAATAAGAATTTCCATTTGGAAATGAGAAAATTCCAATTGAAATTGAGAATTATCATTTGAATTTGAGAAAATTACAATTGAAATTGAGAAATTTTCATTTGTAATTGAGAAATTTTTATTTGAAATTGAGAATTTTTTATTTGTAATTGAGAAAATTTCAAATAGAAATGAGAAATTTTCACTTGTAATTGAAAAATTTGCATTTGAAAATGAGTTTTTCATTTAAGAAATTTGTAATTGAAAATTAGAAATTTCTATTTGTAATTGAAAATTAGAAATTTCTATTTGTAATTGTGACATTTTTATTTTAAATTGAGTTTTCAATTTCAAAATGAGAATTTTTGATTTGTAAATGAGAAATTTCTATTTGTAATTGAGAAATTTTCTTTTGAAATTTAAAAAAACCCAATAAAAATTTTTCAATTACAAATGAAAATTTCTCATTTTCAATTACAAATTTCTCAATTTCAAATGGAATTTTCTCAATTACAAATGAAAATTTCTCATTTTCAAATGGAAAACTCAATTTCAAATAAAAATTTCGTAATTACAAATGGAAATTTCTCATTTTTAATTAAACATTTCTCATTTTCAAATGGAAAACTCAATTTGAAATGAAAATTTCTCAATTACAAATGAAAATTTCTCATTTTCAATTATACTTTTCTCAATTACAAATGAAAAATTCTCATTTAAAGAGTGTTCTAAAAAAAATATGCATTTACTATTTTAGACAAAATTTATCCATAGTGCAAGAAATAATTTATTTTTTGATCAAGTTAGTTTCTATAGATATGTCAGATACTATTATTTTAGAAATTATTAATTTTCAGTAGTTATTTCAATCAAAATAGACTGCGAAAAAAACGTTCGTGAAAATATAATTAAAACTTTTCAAAAAAATCCGTCATGGACTTTTAAAAAAATAGCTAAAAATTTGAAAGTTGACCCTCGAACGGTTCTAATGCCATCAGACGGTATAAGGAAAACCTGAGCATTGAAAGAAAACCTGGATCAGGTAGGAAAAAAGGTCCTACAGATATTGGTAAGGCAAAAGAAGTCGAGCGACTCTTTCGAAGAGCGCCTAACACTTCTTTAAGAAAAGCAGCTCGTACGGTGAAATGTTCTACGAATTTTGCACATAGAGTCAAAGCTTATGCTGGACTGAAGACATACAAAGTCCAAAAGGTTCCAGATCGCAATGCTATAAAGAACTTAGAAGCAAAAAACGGGCGAAAAAATTGAAGTCTGATTTTATAAAAAAATACACCTGTTGTGTGATGGATGATGAAACATACGTACTGGCAGACTTTTCTCAACTTCCTGGTCAAGATTTTTATGTTGCTGATAAACGGGGCAATGTTCGGCAAGAGATTCGCACAAAAAACAAACAAAATTCCCTAAGAAGTTTCTCGTGTGGCGAGCTATTTGCAGTTGTGGCAAAAGAAGTAAAGTATTTGTGGCATCTGGCACAATAAACACAGAAATTTATATAAAGGAGTGCCTACAAAAACGGTTGTTACCCTTTTTAAGAGAGCACAGAGTGACTACATTTTTTTGGCCCGATTTGGCATCATGCCATTATGGAAAAAAGGCACTTGAGTGGTACTCAAAGAATAATGTCATTTTTGTACCACGAGAGGCAAATCCACCTAACTGTCCAGAACTTCGGCCTGTGGAAAGGTATTGGGCTCTGGTAAAAAAGGAATTGAAGAACACAGGAAAGATTTCCAAGAACATGTCCGATTTTAAGCGCAGGTGGAACACATGCTCCAAAAAGGTATCAGAAGCAACTGTAAAATCTTTAATGGGAGGGTTTCCGAAAAAAGTCGATAATTTTGCAAAACCCGAGTACTAAGTAAACATTTTAATGCTAAATGATTTTGTATAATATGTCATTATATTTGCGTATTTTGTAGAGTTTTTATATTAAAAGGTTTGATTTTTATTTAAGAAAATCCAACTACAAATTTTATTTAGAGCACTCTTTACAAATGAAAAATTCCCATTTTCAATTTAAAATTTCTCATTTTCAAATGAAATTTCTCAATTTCAATTGGAATTTTCTCAAATTCAAATGAAAATTCTCAATTTCAATTGAAACTTTCTCATTTTCAAATAAAAATTCTCAATTTCAATTGGAATTTTCTCATTTTCAAATGTAAATTCTCAATTTCAAATGGAAATTTCTCAATTCAATGTGGAAATTTCTCATTTACAATTGAAAATGGTGTAGCAATAGTGTCCGATATAAAAGGATGGTTGAGGCCGTATGCTCTACTGGGAGTCAAGGATAACGGAAGGAGAAGGCTATAATATAGCTTTATAATGAAATCGTTCTCAAGTTTCCAAACTATACTATTAAATCCGGATTCTTATAGATTGAATATTGGCGCCAATATTTTTGTATAATTATATTTGAACATTGGCTTACACAAAATACGTCCGCGTCTACCATTTAGAGCCGAGCGCATTATGTCTTTAATGACGAGGATAAAAAGTATAGGTGACAAGATTCTGACGCCGGATTTCGTTTAAAAATACTCTGGGGAATACTTATATAGATCACTAAACTTTCTAACCTAAAGGGAAACAACAAAAATAATTTATTTATTTATAGAACTAAAATTCTGTAATAATTTGCATTTTGTCAATTTTCTATTTATTTAGTACAAAAACGATTAACATGTGCAAACATTTAGGCTGCCAAAATATTTTCTTTCAAAATATTGGATGCATGAATGTTGCATGCAACAATTTACATTAAGTATTTTGTTGCATTCTATAAGTAAAAAAGGAAAGAAAAAAAGTATTTGCCTGTAAACAAATGAGGCATTTGATTGTTTTCGCATGTTTCACATGTTTCGCATACTGTGAGCAAAAATTTAAACTAAATTAAATTGAGAAAAACTTAAGTGCCAGCAAAAGAAATAACTACATAAATGAAAACAAACCAAATAGTGAAGCAAAGAAAAGATGAAAGTGCCAATTATATTTTATTTTTGTTTCTATTTTCCTAAATGTTGTTGTAATGGAGAGTCCCATAATATATAATGTTTATTTGATTTAATGACTTTTCACTTTAATGTTTCTAATATTTAGAAATGCTGGGCCTATTTCATTCTTAAATATGATTTTTTTTCTACTCATACGATATTTTCGTTACATTTGGTTTCATTACATTAGCTCCGACATTTAAATAAACATGACACATGTACGACTAAATAATGAATATGACATATGTTTGAATACTTACGTTAAATAGAAAATTCTTGCAAATGGACATTTGAATAAAAAATATAAACTGTTTAGATAATGAATTGCCGCTCGACCAACAGCAAATATTTTACAATATTCGAATTAAAATAAACAAAAGATAATTTTAGTTTTTTTTTTTATAAATTCAGACATAGTTTTACCCTAAGATAATTTTTACTATTCTTATTTTTACATTCTATCACTTGAGTTAATTTTAAAAATTTAAAATGTGGTCAATGTTTTGTATTTTTTATGGGATTCATTAAGATTTTGGCACCTGTTCGTCATTAATATTTTTTTAATGGGAAGAACTTAAAACAATACGATTTTCTTTGGGGACAACAAAGTTGCCTTTGAAAACATTCGGTTATAAAATTGACAAAAAAATAATTTCTTTTATTTGAAACTAAAAAAAAAACAGTTTTGTTTTACGTTTTAAAATTTTGATTAAAAATTTTTTAAGTCATCATTCAATTTGCTTAGAACATTTTGGGTTTTCTGAGCAAAAATCTGATCCAAGTACGTTTTTAAGCCATTAGTACCTGGTTGACCGAGCCTTGCTCGGAGCTTTATGATAAGCATTTTGTGCAAATATTCAGTTAATTTCGAATTATTTTATTTATTTTTTCCGATCAACACATAGTTTGCATAGTTTACAGATTAACTCATTTTGAAAAATTTTGGAAATTGGTCATACCAACAGAAACCTCCGTCGACTCATGCGCAACAACTTTGCTAAATATTATAGCCTGATCAAATGCACAGTTTACGAATTATTTCATTTTGAGTAATTTTCAGTGGCGCCATCTGAAGTTGTTCATACCAACTAAGAAACCTTCGTCTGCTTATGCGTAACAACTTTTCTAACGATTATAACATGATCAAATGCACAGTTTACGATTTAATTCATTTTGAGTAATTTTCAGTAGCACCACCTGTTGGACTTTGGTCATTCCCATTAATAAACCTTCGTCGGCTTATCCGCAACAACTTTGCTAAAGATTATAGCATGATTAAATGTACAGCTTACGATAAAATTGACTTTGAGTAATTTTCAGTAGCGCCACCTGTTGGAAATTATTCACACCAACTAAAAAACCTTTGTCGGCTCATGCACTACAACTTTGCTAAAGATCATAGCATGATCAAATATACAGTTTACGATTTAATGAATTTTTGGTAATTTTCAGTGGCGCCACCTAACGGAAATTAGTCTTACCAACTTAAAAACCTTCGCCGGCTTATCCGCAACATCTTCGCTAAAGAGCATAATATGATCAAATTCACAGTTTACTATTCTATAAAGAACATACATACAAACATTAATTTGTTACTCATTTTTCCCTTTTTATCCACTACTTTCAAAAAGTTCCATATGCTTATTTGGTATTTCTTTGGTACCAATTGAATTCGGTACGTGTTATTAAAACGCATTTAACATAATTCCTATTCATATTACTTTTGAGATGTTAAGTTATCATTTTATCCCTTTTTTACCCATTTTGGCCCCAGAATCAAAAAAGTACCATGTACGTGTTTAATATTTATTTCACATCTATTGACTGCAGTACAGAGTTCCTTTCTATGTTCTTTGCTTTAAAATATAAGAGTGGGTTAAAAAAGTACCAAAAAACTATTTTCACCCTTTTTTACCTCCTATCGGACATAGTTTCAAAAAAGTACCAAACACCTGTCCGCTTATTTTCATGGCTGTTTATAACGTAATTTTAATTTTGTTTCTATACCTATTACTTTGGGAGATATGACGTTGTCGATTTATATATATATATATATATATATATATATATATATATATATATATATATATATATATATATATATATACAATTATTGCTCGTTTAAAAATATAAGATAAAATTAAAAATTCCACCATTAACAGGGTTCTGCTGCTATTGAACATGGTATGAAGATATAAGGTTCGTGTGGTCTATATGCTGGATGCATTACAACTTTCCAACATCTCACAGTTTTTGTCGGATCATAAAGCTTGTGTGATGTCTGGCATTGTCAAGATAAAAAAAAAACACTCCAAATAAAATAGTTACAAAATAACTGCAAAGGGGTCCGTAAATCAGCAGATCTGGCAACACAAAGAATCTGGCCTTGAGTGTAGGAGTGGATGCAAATATACACCATACCATATGGGTATACTCCGTCATAGACAATAGGGGTAAGTCGTTTTTCGATTTTTTTCATTGTAGCAACTTAAAGGTAATTTACTCTGGATCAGTATCTAAGCAAACGCTTCTAGAATTTGCCCTAGTTAGTCCAAAACACTAAGATTTTTTTTCTGATCATACATGCATCGAATTTGAAAGTCGTATATAAACATAGGGATAAAGTTAACTCCTTTTAAGGGACGAGTTGGCATTAGGCTACACAAAATCAATTTTGATTTCCAGGTTTCTAAAAATTAATTGGTAACTAATATCTTAAATGTTCATGAATCCATATATTATTCTACAACTACAGCACAAAGATGATTTATAAATAGCCTGGCTGATTTAGGTCTATATGAGCCAGATATAATGTAGTATATATTCCTTAAGCTGGTGAAGCTACCCATATAAAACTTTCAGATCTGTTACTTAAATAGTCTACATTTACAACAACATTTTATAATTCCATGCTCATCGACTTGTGCACATATTCTGAAATTTCGTGGTGTAAACTTTGATAGATTTTCTTCTACTTGGTCTTACCATCGAAGTTTCGGACAACCCCTAAAGATTCACTCGGGATCATTTCCTAGCCAACGCAGCCGCTGCTGTTAAATGCGTTTTGCTATATTGATATCAGCGTGTAGCTAATCATATGGATTTTATAAGTTGGAAAGCGCACCTTGTTTACTCATTTCCTTCGACATTAAAAAGTTTCCCTAGTTGCACATCGGCACCCGCTGCTTTGTAATTTTTTAGTTGAGTTATTGCTCATTTATGTTAAGAGGTGGACATATATATATTGTTTGATTTGTTTGTTTGTTTGATTTACGCACCTCATTTCAGCTCTTATACATCTCAATTTCTTTAAACTCACGACTCCGCATTTCCTTCTTTTTGCTTCGAAATATGCGTTGTTCTTTTCTCCTTCTCTCTCGGTAGTTCCACGCGTAAGCATTGACTGCAAAGTTGCCATGTAGGCTGTATTTTTCTAAGCAGTGGTATTGCGATACTCCTCGTTAAACCTGCTGTTGTTTTTTTGTTGAGACTTTTGCGCTTCCAACTGTATGTTTCGCGACATACTCATGCTACAACAAATGATCAAAGGCTCTTTGGATCGAACGCACGTCTACATTCGTTGAGTGTCTTCCTTATCTAACTGATTTTTTGTCATTTGATCAAGGTGCGGAAACCTCAACACCAAATTGCGAGCACAAATCAGGCTCAGATAGAAGTCCATAGCTTTGACGTGTATTATCGATAACCTTTCGGTCACAGGAGTCTCGATTTATATCGAGCTTCCTCAGAGATCGCACTATAAGAGTTGTTGTAGATGGGATCTCATCAAACGAGCTCAAGCTAAATTCAGGGGTACCGCAAGGCTCTGTTCTTTCTCCTACTCTATTTCTTATCTTTATAAACGATCTTCTACGTCAAACTTCCAATCCTATCTACTCTTTTGCAGATGATAGTAACATTTGCCATTCGTATTCATTCAATCATAGACCAAAACTTTTAGAGATTGGCACTATGAGGCAAAACATGAATGAATCATTAAACGCGATTAAGAAACAATCTCAGAATGGGGTCGTGCGAATAGAGTCGATTTTTATGCGCGAAAAACTCAATGTTGTATGCTTACGAACAAACGCACGGCGGATCATGTTACTTCATCTGTATTAATAGGTGGTGAAAATATCGAGGAATCAGATACTCTTAATGTGATGTCCATTGGACTGACCACATTTTTCAAGTGTCGAAAGAAGCACTCAATTGTCTCGGTTTTCTTAAACGGTGTAAGAGATACTTCACTCCATCTGATCTCCTTACTATTTACACCACCTATATTCGACCGAAAATGGAATACAACTCTAATGTATGGGCCGGTGCTTCAAAGTCTATTTTGGAGCTTCTCGACCGAGTGCAGGAGAGGGCGAAGGTGCTTATTGGTGACAGTAGGGTATCTAACTCTATTGATTCACTAGAGCGCCCTCTCAATATGGGTTGTGTCACACTGTCGTTACTACTTTGGAATGTGCTCTAATGAAATCAGGAAACTTGTTCCTGAAACTCGAATTTTTCCACGCAATACACGTCTGTCTGTTAGAGCTCATGACTTCGTAGTCTATTGGCCAGTAGACAGAACAACACACTACAGAGAAAATTCATTCTTTAGCCGTACAGTTCGTATGTGGAATTTACTTCCCGCGGAAATTTTCCCTGCCAGTTACAATATAGGGAAGTTCAAATCAAATATCCATAAACACTACTCCATCTATCCACCCTCCCATAACCTATTTTCCTAGTTCCAACACAATGCAGTGCATAAGTAGGAGTCATCCCATGAGTGCTGGTCCTAAATAAAAAAAAATCTTTTATCATAAAACAGGACACCTTTTGATGGCCGACGCTGTTTCCATTCCATCTCTCTTTCTGTACACATTTATATATATCAAGAACATCAATCAACAGGATCAAAGCACCTCCTCTGTAAAGAGTTTAGATGTTCCAGGTGCTTTTTCCTTAAATCATGGTCCTTTTTCCGTTTGCAATAGTCGTAGGAGAGGTTTTCTTATTTGATAATCTAACTCATATTTGTATAGTTCTAATGGGAGAACTCTGTTCTTACTCGTGAATGCCGGCCATTTCTCAGTTAGATAGCGCTACATTCCAATGTATTACTTTTTTGGATACCAAGTCATAGCTTAGTTTTGCTTAAATATAATCGAATCTACTTAGGTTTTTTCGTGTTGGAAAGTGGTACATTTTTCTCAAAAATCATTTTTTAATTTTTCGAACATTTTGTTCAACAAATATTACAAATTTAGAATTTACTGTTGCCAAAAACAATTATTTGCATTCTTTTTTATTAAAATTCGCTAATTATTACTTAATATTTTATAAACTCGCTATGAAAATTTAAGAAAATCCAAATTTTGATATTTGACCCCGGTGAAGAAACGGTTAAACTCGTCCAGTATTAAAGCCTTTCAGCATAGGTTTTCCATAAACTAAGCAACAATATTAATTATATTTTTTTGTTAAAATTTAACACAATTTACGGAGCATCTACTCGAATTTGACCCAAAAATTATAGTTTTCTCGAAATTCTTCAATTTTAAATCGCAGGTGCGGCGAAACCGTTCAAGATATCGACTATAAATTTTTTTGAGTTTTATTCTCCCATCTGTTTTAACACGCTGGTGAATAAATTTTAAATTTGTTGAACACAATTTTTGAAAAATTAAAAAAAGATTTTCGAAACCGACCATTGATAAATTCACCATTTTCCAATAAAGAGTGTTCTAAAAAAAATATGCATTTACTATTTTAGACAAAATTTATCCATAGTGCAAGAAATAATTTATTTTTTGATCAAGTTAGTTTCTATAGATATGTCAGATACTATTATTTTAGAAATTATTAATTTTCAATAGTTATTTCAATCAAAATGGACTGCGAAAAAAAAGTTCGTGAAAATATAATTAAAACTTTTCAAAAAAATCCGTCATGGACTTTTAAAAAAATAGCTAAAAATTTGAAAGTTGACCCTCGAACGGTTTCTAATGCCATCAGACGGTATAAGGAAAACCTGAGCATTGAAAGAAAACCTGGATCAGGGAGGAAAAAAGGTCCTACAGATATTGGTAAGGCAAAAGAAGTCGAGCGACTCTTTCGAAGAGAGCCTAACACTTCTTTAAGAAAAGCAGCTCGTTCGGTGAAATGTTCTACGAATTTTGCACATAGAGTCAAAGCTTATGCTGGACTGAAGACATACAAAGTCCAAAAGGTTCCAGATCGCAATGCTATAAAAAACTTAGAAGCAAAAAAACGAGCGAAAAAATTGAAGTCTGATTTTATAAAAAAATACACCTGTTGTGTGATGGATGATGAAACATACGTACTGGCAGACTTTTCTCAACTTCCTGGTCAAGATTTTTATGCTGCTGATAAACGGGGCAATGTTCGGCAAGAGTTTCGCACAAAAAAACGAACAAAATTCCCTAAGAAGTTTCTCGTGTGGGAAGCTATTTGCAGTTGTGGCAAAAGAAGTAAAGTATTTGTGGCATCTGGCACAATAAACACAGAAATTTATATAAAGGAGTGCCTACAAAAACGGTTGTTACCCTTTCTAAGAGAGCACAGAGTGACTACATTTTTTTGGCCCGATTTGGCATCATGCCATTATGGAAAAAAGGCACTTGAGTGGTACTCAAAGAATAATGTCATTTTTGTACCACGAGAGGCAAATCCACCTAACTGTCCAGAACTTCGGCCTGTGGAAAGGTATTGGGCTCTGGTAAAAAAGGAATTGAAGAACACAGGAAAGATTTCCAAGAACATGTCCGATTTTAAGCGCAGGTGGAACACATGCGTGGTATCAGAAGCAACTGTAAAATCTTTAATGGGAGGGTTTCCGAAAAAAGTCGATAATTTTGCAAAACCCAAATACTAAGTAAACATTTAATTGCTAAATGATTATATATAATATGTCATTATATTTGCGTATTTTGTAGAGTTTTTATATTAAAAAATTTTATTTAGAGCACTCTTTATAAAAAGCAAAACTGAACTATTCAATACCAACGAGTCATTTAATGATAAAATATGTCAAACTCTGAAATTTCTTTATTTACAACATAAAATTTGTGGTGCATATCCTTAGGCGTAATTTCAGGGACAGGCATTTTTAGGGGAAAATGGAATAACTCCAAAACTATTTCATGAATTTTTGTAAGAGACCGGAGATCGTTTTATTTTTTTAATCCATCAAGTATAAATGTCATTGGCGATGAAAATTTATTTTCATTTCGATCGAAAAATAAAAAAGAGAGATTTATATTTGAAATATAAGTATTCCTCATGATGAAAATTTTAAATATCTATAACGATAAATATCCGAACAGAAAATAATTTTATTGTTTTATTTTTGAACTTCTGTTGAATATGTTTTCAATTAATTGCAATGTTTTAGGATATCGAAGTTAAAGATAATAGTTTTAATGGGAACTATTGGTGGTTTCTTTGATTCGCGTCGCTATTTAAAAAAAAAACTTAACTTTTAAACGCATTTAGACAACGGCCATTTGTTGTACAAACCCATTTCAATATAAAATTTACAACAATAATTGAATTTATTGTTATTTAAAAGTCCTAAAGATGATTTATCGGATGAAAAAAGATGCAAATTATATTGAACTGTACTGATAAATATCCCAAACGATTTTTTTATTTTTTTTTATTTTCATTGAAAAAAGAAACTAAATATTTCGAACAAATAAAAATCATGAGGGATTTTTAATATTTTTTTAAACTTCAATAATTGTTTTTTTATGGATTTAAATTTAAAAATATTCCCAGCAAAACTTTGGTAATGGCAAGTACTCTGATAACTGGTTACCTTGTAACGACTACAACATTCCATCCGAATAAATAATAAGTTATTACAGAAGTACTTATTCGTAATTAAGATGGTAATTTAAACTGAATGGCCCCGGTTCAAATCCCACCAAGGGCAACAATTTTTTTTAGTTTTTTTTTTTTATTAAAAGAGTCTTTTTAAATGATTTTTGAATTTTAAGAACTTAAATATTATCTTCTGTAAAAAAAATTTGTAAAACTAACTCACGTTAATGAAAAAATACCATCATGAGTCAATTTTGATTATGTAGGGGATGTTGAATACCAAACACGATTCTAATTGGTCTTAACTTGGTAAGCCCAACTTATCTGGGTCATCCTTCATCTCAACTGTGGACACACACCTCCTCATGGTATCACCCGGGGAGCTAGTTTAACACCCATTAATATTGTGAGTTAACATGTTCCGAGAGTTGTCCCATAAGATCGATAAAAATGGGTTAGGATTACGGGCTAGTAACCCTCTCTTGAAAAAAAAAAAAATACAATGAAGAGAATAAAATTAGACCTACCTAATATTAGAGGAGCATGTCCGAAACTTCGATAGAAAAACCAAGTAGAGGAACATTTTTCAAAGCTTGGCCTATAAAAAAAAGAATATTCGCACAACATCGAAATCCATGGAATTCTAAAATATGCTCGGACTTTGACCTTAACAGGTTGTAACATTTAAGTAAGCAAGAGTCAATCTTATGTAAAAACTTATACAAAAAAGAAGATTTAAATTGTTTAAGTTTTAAAATAATTTTAAAAAAGTTTTAAAATAATTTAAAAAAAATCGTATAAAAATATTTTTCCGAAAATTACAACAAAGCAAAAAGCAGCAAAGTTATTTTCACATGATTTGGATCTGCTAAGTTTTCAACATATGAAGTAGCTCAGTGGAATAGTCTCTGCCTAGCAGTCGGAGGGTCTGGGTTCGAGCCCCCATGGGATCATAAAAAAATTTTGTATTTCGTTTAAAAATATATGTTTTTAATAAAACAACAACAAAAAAGTTGTTGCTGTTGTTGTTGCTTTCAAATTGCTTACCCAAGTCATTACTTTTCTGCAATTGGTAAGTACTTGCCTCCAATGACATCCCCATGTTAATGTAATGACTTAAACAGCGAATGATTAAGTAGTTCGTGTTCAATAGTTTAACTGTTTAACTCATTATTTGGTAATGAAAAGTTTTACTGGGTTGTTTTAGAAGTATTCCCAGCAAAACTTTGGTAATGGCAAGTACTCTGATAACTGGTTACCTTGTAACGACTACATACGAATAAAAAATAAGTTATTACAGAAGTACTTATTTGTAATTAAGATGGTAATTTAAACTGAATGGCCCCGGTTCAAATCCCACCAAGGGCAACAATTTTTTTTAGTTTTTTATATTAAAAGAGTCTTTTTAAATGATTTTTGAATTTTTAGAACTTAAATATTATCTTCTGTAAAAAAAATTTGTAAAACTAACTCACATTAATGAAAAAATACCATCATGAGTCAATTTTGATTATGAAGGGGATGTTGAATACCAAACACGATTCTAATTGGTCTTAACTTGGTAAGCCCAACTTATCTGGGTCATCCTTCATCTCAACTGTGGACACACACCTCCTCATGGTATCACCCGGGGAGCTAGTTTAACACCCATTAATATTGTGAGTTAACATGTTCCGAGAGTTGCCCCATAAGATCGATAAAAATGGGTTAGGATTACGGGCTAGTAACCCTCTCTTGAAAAAAAAAATACAATGAAGAGGATAAAATTAGAATTGAAATGTCCCACTACCTAATATTAGAGGAGGATGTCCGAAACTTCGATAGAAAGACCAAGTAGAGGAACATTTTTCAAAGCTTGGCCTATGAAATTGGAGAATATTCGCACAAGATCGAAATCCATGGAATTCTAAAATATGCTCGGACTTTGACCCTAACAGGTTGTAACATTTAAGTAAGTAAGAGTCAATCTTATGTAAAAACTTATACAAAAAAGAAGATTTAAATTGTTTAAGTTTTAAAATAATTTTTAAAAAGTTTTAAAATAATTACAAAAAATCGAATAAAAATATTTTTCCACAAATTACAACAAAGCAAAAAAAAGCAGGGAAAAACAAAGTTATTTTCACATGATTTTGGATCTAAAAATAAAAATTGTTTATATTAATTATAAGCTGCCAAGTTTTCAACATATGAAGTAGCTCAGTGGAAGAGTCTCTGCCTAGCAGTCGGAGGGTCTGGGTTCGAGCCCCCATGGGATCATAAAAAAAATTTTGTATTTCGTTTAAAAATATATGTTTTTAATAAAACAACAACAAAAAAGTTGTTGCTGTTGTTGTTGTTGCTTTGAAATTGCTTACCCAAGTCATTACTTTTCTGCAATTGGTAAGTACTTGCCTCCAATGACATCCCCATGTTAATGTAATGACTTAAACAGCGAATGAGTAAGTAGTTCGTGTTCAATAGTTTAACTGTTTAACTCATTATTTGGTAATGAAAAGTTTTACTGGGATTAATATCCGGTCTCCGATTTTTGTTTTTGATAATTTGAAATAAAGTTGTGTTAGTTTTCTTTAATATTCCATTATTTTTTCTTATAAAAATTATTTATTTTTGGTTGAAATTTCTCAAAAATTAAAAAACTACCAATTTTTCACCATACAAATGGGCTCTTAAACTTTGGACCCGATACGCGCCCGTAGAACGTTGTCCGATTCGGCTCAAATTTTCAGAACTAAACTTTTAGACCTATTGTTACAATATTCCGGTGGAAAAGTATTAAGACTCGGAAAAACATTTTCTTTTATACAAAAAATTACATATCGTCGTGCGGGACGAAGTTTATATGCTCTATCAGCTATTTTACACATATTGAGTTAATGATGCTACTTTAGGTTTTCGAAACTAAATTTTTCAAATCTACAATCCGTTTTCGACTATCTCGTCTAGTTTTTGAGATAAATAGGTCGGTTTTGTTCTATATCCTTCAAAACAGATTTTTGTGATATTTTGCTCTATATGCAAAAATCTCAAAAAGTTTTTTTTTTTTTTAAATTAAGGTAAAACTTCAAGATCGATTTTTACAAAATGAATTTTTGGCGTATATAGCACATAAACTCCCGCACGACGATATGTGCTGACAAATTTAAAGGCCTTCAGTTGTCCGTAAATTACAATTAAGACAATTTCTCTATGGGCCCTCTAGGACGATTACAGGAAATAATAAAAAGTAATTTAAGAAAAATAGTACACATGAGTAATGTTAACAGAATATAAAAATAAGCTTAAAATAAAGAAATACGTATCTCGGCGTTTTGCTGTAGCACGCCGGAATTTTAAGAAAATCGATTTTAAAGATTCCAAGGACTGTAGAGGTTCACTTGTAACGTAATACTATTATAAAAAGTTCTATAAAAATAGAATGGGTGAACCGATTTAAATGCTTCATCCAGTTATGAAAAGGGAATTAAATTTGGATTTGTTTTTATTAAAAACAACAATTTCCGCTATAGGACGCTTTAATTTTCATGTAAAATTAAAAAATATCCAAAAAAGTTCAGTTTGAGATCGAAAATTTTCGCGAAAAAGTAAATTTTTGGACATTATTTAAGTAGATGTATAGTCAATTTTTTCGAAAAAAAATTGTGGGTCATTTTAGTCCCCATGTCTGGTTAGGGTTAAACAAAATATTTTTAAAAAAACAATATAACCATTCTTAAAAATAACTATTTTTATTAATTTTGATCGAAATTCGCCACTAAATGCATAACATTTCTTATTTTTGCCATTAAAAATCCAAATTTTGACATTTGACCCCGATGAAATAAGGGTTAAGCTCACCCAATATCAAAGAGAAGTCTGGCAGACATTCCTCAATGACTGGGCAATAAAATTACGTATTAACTTTATCAAAAGAAAATTAAAAAAAATTTACTATGCATCTACTCAAATAATGTCCAAAAATTTACTTTTTCGCGAAATTTTACGATTTGAAGTCGCAGGTACGGCAAATCCATATGAGATGTCAAACTGAACTTTTTTGGATTGTATTATTAAATCTGTCTTTTTTAACATGCCAAATAGAGTAAAATGCTCTCAATACGTATATATTGTCAAAAATATTCAACTCAACTATAAAAATGTGAGTTGTCAGATAGCACTTGAAATGGGGTAAGCATGTAATATAAATGGCAACCCTCATAAAAACGGATTATTTTGTCAAATTACCAAAACAAAAAATAGATTTTCAAATATCAAATGAATTAATGTGAGAACATGATTGAAATTTATGACGCCTCAAAATGAAGTTTCGCAAAGTCAAATCACGATTCTTCTCTTTAGGGTTTTAGCCACTAAATCCCTTTCCATTCAGTCATTCATCCGTTTGAGTATTAAAGTATCTACTAAATAAAAAAAGAAACAGAAAGTATTATTTTTTAGATATTGTTGGTAATAGATTTTAATTCTGAAGTTTTATTTTTCGTGTCTAGTTGTTGACTTTAGAATCTTGTTAAATCAAAAATTTGTGTCGTGTGTTCTTAAGTTGTGGCCTGCAGCTAAAAATGACGCAAAGTCAAAAAATTATTTATTTGTAACTCAAAGTTTTTTTTTGGTTTTTTGTATTCAGAATATTGTAATTAAAACAAAAAACTGTTTTATTATAAAATTTTCATCTAATCGAAATGAATGCAATAAACTGTAAATTATTTTCATCAATACAAAATTCTACATGATCATTAAAGCTATTAGCACCGCGTGTTCAAATCCATCGAATGAATCCAATAATGATCATTAAAACAATTGGGTCTGACTGTGCTTTTGTGTTTTAATAGCATTACAGGGTGCTTCTAATTCAAATGGTGAATGGCAATTGTTTTTCATTATTATTTTGTTGCAGCATCTACATGGGCAACATTAGCAACAACACGAATAATAAAAGATAATAATGTTAAGTGATTTTAACGTGTGCCGCCTAGTTTTCTGTTGTTTCTTCCTAAGTCAGTCAGAGATCTCTTTTATAGTGATCGATCATAATTTTTCTCTTTCCCAGTTTGTCTATTTGTGGCATGAATTTTATTTTTGGTTTTTTAAATTAATATAAAAAGGTGTTGTTGGTTAAGAGTGACCATGTTTTCTTAAAGTAAATTGATTAATTCAAAAAGAAGAGTATTCGCATTTGATCCCAAATCAGTTACATTTATTTATTAATGTAACAGACCAATTTATTGATAAAAAGCCAAAAAATGTTTGCGGAGAAACCAAGTTCCTCGACGCGTTTCGATGGTTGGTTAAGCCATCTCTTCAGGAGGATTATCCCCAATTTAGACAGATCGAAAACCTCGCATTATTACTAAATTTACAAACATAACTTTTAAGAATTATGTTCACAAACCAAAAGTAAAAGCGTAGATTATCGAGTGAACAAAAACAAACATTTTTCAGTTTTCATCTACCTTCACTTCCCACATTCTTGCTGCAGCCGTTGGCTACTATATGCAGAATGCTGTGAGAAGGGGGGGTAAGATGTTTTAAAATAAACAAGTTTATTTGAAAAATAAGCTGAATGCTTATTTTAATTATTAATTATGGCATGGATGGATGGTATCTCTGTTGACTATGTATCCTAAGAAAGAAGCTGAAATGGAGATATATAACAAATTTTCTCACATTTTCAAGTTAAGTAATAATCATTATAAATTTCTATTAAATCAATTTTGTATAAATATATTCCAATTTGATTTCTAACATCTACGTGCCCTGGATATATATTCATAAAGTTGTCGTCGTCTAATAAAGATATTTCTCACAGAACCCTTATATGAGTGAGTATCATCCTGCTATAACGAGGAAGCGATTTTTGGCGGCGTTGTTTCTTCTTCTTCTGTTATCCTTGACTCCCAGTGGAGCATAGGGTCTCAACCATCCTTTTATATCGGACTCTATTGCGAGATGTCATTCCATGAATAGTTTGCTGCTTGTAACTCCGCATCAATTGATCTTCTCCACGTTCTAGCAGGTGCACCAACACGACGGCCGCTTCCTTGTGGATTCCAACGAAGCGCTTGTCGAGCAATGTTGGTATTTGGTCTTCGAAGTGTGTGGCCTATCCATCGCCATTTCCGTTGACATACCTCTGTGGAAGCAGGGATTTGGTTTGTTGCATTAAGTAGATCTTCATTTCTTATGCGATTCGGCCACCATATATTAAGAATTTGTCTTAAGCATTTGTTTGTAAAGGTTTGCAGTCGTTTATCGATGGCATTTGTGCGTTTCCATGTTTCGCAGCCGTGATACAGGATGGACTTGACATTTGAGTTATATATTCATAACTTAGTTGTTGTTGATATTTGCCGAGATTTCCAAATTGCTCGAAGAATGCCGAATGCAGATTTTGCCTTATTAATACGCGATTTAATATCCTCGTCTGCACCACCTTTCGTAGTTACTAAACTTCCCAGGTAATTGAAGGTATCTACACGCCCAATAACCTCGTTATTCACATTGATGTGTGTCAACGGGTTTGCGCCATAGCCTCCAGGCATAATCTTTGTCTTGGAAATATTAATTTCAAGACCAGCTTTACGAGATTCAGCAGTAATAGCGTTAGTATTCTCTTGAAGGTGGCCAGATCTTTGGCTTAGAAGACATACGTCATCGGCATATTCCAAGTCCTCAAGTTGTTTAAAGGGTGTCCATTGGATACCGTGTCTACCATTTACGAGGATAAAAAGTATAGGTGATAATATGCATCCTTGTCTTACTCCAGTAGTAACATCGAACGGATCTGATAGTTTACCCTTGTGTAGGACTCGACTTTTAAAATCAACGTACATTGCCCGGATTAAGTTGAGAATTTTCGTCGGCATGTGACGATTTTCTAAAATTCTCCATAGATAGCTTCTATTGACTCTGTCGATGGCCTTCATAAAGTCGATAAACGCTAGGTAAATAGGAGTGCGGAATTCATTACATTGCTCTAATACTATTCTTACTGTGTTGATTAGATCAACGCAAGAACGGTTTTCTCTAAACCCAAACTGATTTTCGCGGAGTGTAGAGGAAACTGCGTCGGATATTCTGTTCAAAATTATACGACTTAGTATTTTGCTAGGTATTGGGAGAAGTGTTATACCCCTGTAGTTATTGCAGTCTTTAGGGTCACCCTTTTTTGGTTTTTTGACTAGTATACCTTCATTCCAAGAGGTTGGCAGAGCTTCTTCTTCCCATATTTTACGCACAAATGGGTGCCACAATCTCGACGATCCTTCAACATCACATAAAAGCATCTCCGATGAAATATTATCATTGCTCGGGGCCTTGTTGCGTTTAAGGATTTTAATAGCGTTCTTCACTTCTTGTATTGTTGGCGGACTGTCGGAAATTCCTCTGAATATACTATCATGGTTGGTTTCATTATGCACTTCAGCCAGTGGTGTTAATCCAATAAGGTTGTAAAGTGTTGACTTGAAGTGCTCCGTCCAGCGTATTAGTTGCTCATCCGCAGTTGAAAGGAGTGTGCCACTACTACTCAAGATAGGACTGTTACTGTAAGTAGGTTTGCCACACAAAACCCTTGATATGTTATACAAGGTCTTCATATCGCCTTTGCTTGCAGCTGATTCAGCTTGGCTCGCTTGCTCGTCTATCCACATTCTCTTGTCCCTTCTTGCAGACTTCTTTATTTTATTGGATAGATCACGATATGTTGCTTTGAGGGCTCCATCATCTCCGTTTTCATTTAGCATTGTATTTTTAAGGGATCTGCGTTGTTCTCTCAAGTCCCATGTTGCCTGTGTTATCCAAATCTTTCTTTTGTGATCTTTAAATCCTAGGATTTGTTGACCAACTTCAATGTATGTTTGTGTGACACACCTGGAGATTTCATTAATACTGGCACCGTTGCTGTTTATTACATCTGGAAGCCGATTCCTTATGGAAGTAATAAAGGCATTCCGATGACTTTTGGATTCCAGTTTCCCTACATCTATTTTCCGATCTGCTTTCGCCGTATCAGACCTCAGAGCAGCAACCTTTTGTCGAATTTTACACATCACTAAATGATGGTCGCTATTTATATCAGCTCCGCGTCTCGAGCGTACATCAAGTAAAGATGATCGCCACTTAGAATTTATTAAAATATGGTCGATTTGATTCTTTGTGATGCCATTCGGCGAAATCCAGGTTATTTTATGCTGTTCTTTATGAGGGAAAATAGTGCCACCCACAACAAGATTCTTTTCGCAACATAGCTGGATCAGCCTTTCTCCATTATCGTTTCTTACTCCGACACCGTGTTTACCAATATAACGTTCCACACCGGTATTAATTGAACCTACCTTGGCGTTAAAGTCGCCAAGTATCATGGTAATATCATAGTTATGTACGTTGGTGTTCTTATCATTTTCAGATTGGATTTCAGTCGGAGCGTAGACATTGATAATTATCAAATTGCGAGCTTTAGTTTTGATCCTTATTGCCGTGAGCGTTGTTTATCGAATGTTAATTCTCTAGTCTAGCTTTAACGAGCATGGCTTCCATGACATCCCAATTGGAACTAGGGGTACTTCTCTCAGACAATGACCTGCATCCGATTTTTAGACTCACTGAAAGTGACCTACGTTTAAACTCCGGCTCCGAATGACAAATGCATTAGTTAGAGAAGTTTTACATAGCCAAATACTCAATAACCAGTGGCTAGCTGAGTTATGAGGTGAACCGCATTTTTTTTGGAAAATTTATTTTTTCAAGTGGATCTGGTCGGGGATCGAACTTGAGATCTCTGCTGTACCACGGCGATTCACTTACCCTGCTGTTAGGTTGAAAAAACTTACAAATCTTAGTTAGCAGACTATTTTGGTTCCCCTCGTGTACCAAGCGTACCAACCGCAACTGGTGATATACAAATTTCAGCTACAAGAAAACAAGAATCTTCAACTGATCTAAATCGAATTGTGATGCCATTGCAGCAGGGAGTTTGCTCGTCCAAGGAGGTGATGAAAAAAGTGGTGGAGCAGTTGGGTCTCGCATTAGGAGTCAGAATCCACGACGTTTGTCCAAAGCGTGAGGACCCCATCAGTAGCTGAGCGCCAAAAAATTTCTTCAAACAAGAAGTTTTCTAAAGTAGTTAAAGATGTAGCAGTCAAGGACAAGCTGGGTCCAAGAGTAGTGGTACAAAAGGTGCACTCAGAGATTGCTGCTGACGAATTTATGGCGGATATTTATGAGCACAGCTTAAAGGAGTTGCTGCCCCCAGAGGCATATAAGTGAAGCGTTCGCCTAATGAGTGCACCGTGGAAAGATGGTGCAAATGGGCAAATAAACGTGGTGTTGTGGATTGTGGAGCACCTATGCACAGTTGATGCATAGGTGTTTCCGAATCGTGGCGCGTATGCAAGACACAGTTCCGACATTCTAAAGATGCCTTAGTGTTCCTGAATGCAGGATGCAGGAGATGTGGACTCCCTTGTCATGTTGCCGCAAGGTGTCCTAATGGATTAAGATGCCGGAACTGTGATTTTAAGGGCTTACCATCTAATCACTTGATGATGTCCTCAGCATGTCCCTTGTATGCTGCAATGATTGCAATCAAAATGGAGGAGACAACAAATCTTCAATTAAATTGTCAGAGGTTGTATAACGCCACGTCGGTAGAAAGCTCCATTTGCATTATTGCAGGAGACATGTTTAACATGTGTTAGAGGCTTTCCAGGGGGTATGAGAGTGTTCGCCGACCTGTTGGGAGGCTCTGCAATTATTGTTGATGACTACGAGATCAAGAAAATGGAGGGTCTGCATTTCTGTGGAAGGACAATGCATTTTCTCCTATGTGGTTCCCTAAGATGTTCAGAAATACTTGTGGGCATCGGAACCGCATGCGAGGCAAAATGCTCAGTGAGTGGATGTTACAGTTGGGGGTCGGCTCCATTTGTGAGCCTAGTGATTTACATACCATCGATAGTTCTATGGGCGTCAGTGACATTGACGTAACTACTGAAAATGGGGTAGCAACGACAGCTTTCAGCTTTAGGTTGAGGGTGTATGACGATTGGGCGATAAGTGATCATAGCATCATTGAGATTATTTGCTCTTATCAAAGACGAACTGGGCAGACTGTGCTAGCTCCTAGGCGGTGGCGTCTACAATATGTTAACTGGGACTATTTCTAAGGCTGGAGCATGGATGCTTCCAGTAGAAGACTTTAGGCAACTGACGATAGATGACCAGTTAATGATGCTGTGCTTGGTCGTAGTCACAGACTATGGCCAAATAGGATCAAATGGTGGACTAGCGAGCTGGATACAATGCGAAGGTTCGTCATGCATCTCAGGATGGAATTCCAGAGAGCCCCACATGTCAATGCTGAGGATTTTGCTCAACCTAAGTCTGCATATTTGACCAACCTCAGAAGGTACAAAAACAGAATCAGTAAGGTTAAAGAGGACGAACGGAGGAGTTTCGTACAAGACAATAAGGATGACCCCGGGGGTGAAGTTTACCGCATCTGCAGGCATAAGAAGAAGCAGACCGACGTGACTTCTCTTTAAGTGGGCGATGAAACATTGTCTACTTGGAGAAAATGCATGGACATACTGTTGGGGTTTTCTTTCCCATGGCGAAAATAGTCAATCACTTACCTCTTTTTGAGAAGGTGATCGTCTCTCCAATCTTGGAAAGAGCGGAAATAACTGACAGTATTGGCCAGGTATTGATGGTATGAGTGGAGAGATGTGTATTATGTAGGGATATCTCTGTAAAGAACTTGCTAGCTCTTACCGCTTTTGTGAAAGTATATCTTCACATATGTAGGTTAGGTCAAGCAGGAGGCTAGCCATAGAGTTCGCGCCACTTGGGTCCAATGATGTGATCCCTTTGTGTTTCCTGCAGGGGAGAAAGAAAAATTAAATTCTAGTCTACCAATGATGATGTTCGAGATCTCTGATAGATCGTGCAGAAACGGAAAGCCTAGATGAAGAGCCATAATGTTATCAAGGGCTGGGCAGTAACACAGAAGTTTCTTCCTTCTCGACGTTGTGACAACATCTGCAGTAGTCTTTGCTTTGAAGATTAAGTCTTCTTGAGGGTAAACCTATTAAAAACTGTCCCGTGAGTACTGATATTAGGGTGCGAAGTCTTTGGCGGAAAGGTGACCAAGATTACAGAACGCTTACTATCATAAGTTAGCCAGGTAAGTCTAGAGACTAAACAGGTCTGCTGATGGCGGAACACCCATGTACTGTTCAATGTTCTCCTGACCGAGAAAAGCACCACCTTTTGCTAGATTATCCGCAATGATGTTACCTGGTACATCGCTGTGACTGCGAATAGTTCAATGTTAGAATGTCTCATTTAGTGATTCCCGGCATTCACCGATGATAAGAAGTGGATGGCAACAAGACTATCCGTACAGATACGAATATCGCTGTAATATATTCGGTGGTACTGAGATCTCAGTATGAATCATACTTCAGTGTTTTGGAAGGTTAAAATGGATTTTCTTCCCAAAAAGTGAGACGAAGAAGCCCACACTCACACCAATTTTAGTTCTAGATTTATCCGTGTAGATCTCCAGGGTCTCATCTCTGGAATCGATTTGAGTCTCAGAGTTATCCACAGAGAAGGGTTGTTCGAAGAGGGGAATGGGAATACAGTAATCAATGTTGTTAGGGATGTTAATAAGTTTATCCACAATTGTTGAGTGGCCTATAGATGAAGTAAACTATTCTCCGGTAGTTCTTAACTGCCAATGTATATCCGACATAAAATTTAAAAGAACATATAGGTTCTACTAAATTTTTTGTATAGGCAGGTGCTTTACAGTTTAGTTTGGAATAAGTCGACCAAGTTTAGGAAACGAGATGCTGGTTGGTAATAGTAGAGTAGCCAACTTTATAAATTCATAGAACGTTGTCAGAATGTAATAAAATCAATGTATAAAAAACTTCCCCCATTAGTCTTTAGACATTAGATTTCAATTTTTACAGGTCATAGGGGGGCGTATGAGGCCCTATGCTCGACTGGGAGTCAAGGACAACAAAAGAAGAAGGGGGCGTATGACCTTAAAAATGTAAATCTAATGTCTAAAACCACTACTCTATCCTTACCCAGACTGTTTTTTCTAGTTCTTTGGACGTTAGACCAGTAAAATAAATCACTACTGCTGGCAACTCCGCATCAATTGGCCTTCTCCACGCTCTAGCAGGTGCACCAACACGACGGCTGCTTCTTTGTGGATTTCAAAAAAGCGCTTGTAGTGCAATGTTGGTATTTGGCCATCCACCGCCATTTCCTTTGAGATACTGCTATAGAAGCAGTGATTTGGTTTGTCGCGTTTAGTAGATCTTCATTTCTTATGCCTTATTTTTACGCTATAGGCAAATATAAATTGAAAATTTGGTCACCTTGAAACTCCGACTGTAACTTAACATGTGTCACGACATATTTATGCATCAATTTAAGATGGAAATTAGAAAAAAATTAAAATAAAGACCGAAAACGAAAAGGTGCCAAGATTGATGCCCAAAAAAATCCTACTATTACAGAAAATCTAAATGGTAGGGAAAAAAAAACGTTAAAAGGAAATGGTTATTTGTTCGTAATTTGCCATAAATTTTTAGAAGAAACTAAAAAAAAATGGGAAAATACTACAAACTTAGATTTACGATGGGAATGCGTTTTAATGGCATTAAATGGAAAATTGCCATGATTTGCTATTTAGTAAAAAATCGGTGTAAGATATGAAGAGAAAAAATATGAAAAAAAAAACAAACGTGTAGAAATTATGTCTATGGCCGAATGTATGATTAAGGTGAAGGTGGGTCTAGTTCAGAAAAGTAAAAAAAAAAGAAAATAGTAAATATAATGCGTTACAACTAGCAGTTCAACTAAAGTTCGATATAAAAGTATAGTTGAGGTCCTATGCTGCACTGGGAGTCAAAGATGACATAAGAACCACTAGAAATTAAATTTGAAAAATAATGGAACATTTCAAAATCTAGATATTGTTCAGATATAAAATTTTTATGTTTTTAAACTTTTTTAAGAATTGTAGTATTTTATCGACCCAAAAATCAAACCTATGGCTAGTGTGAACAGGGTCTTAAAAAGTATTGCAATATTATTACATTTTACTTATTTTCTATTTTAATAAACTCGAATATGTGTTAAATTTAAAGACTTACGAAAATTTATATTTGAAGTCATAAACGAACTATTCTTGTTTGTCTCGTGAGCCGAAAGTAGACATGGATGCAAGTACTTAAGAAATCAGTCTGTCCGTCCATCAGTCCGTATGTCTGTCTGTCCGTCTGTCTGAATAACACCTCATGTTTTCATAGATTTACTATAAGTAGATTCATTTGTGTGTCTCTGGGGATTTTATAAGATGATGGTGTTATTATTATTTTAGCTTGAGGCCAATTAAATATTAAACAGGCAACACGCATGAATTATGTGATTTATGCCGTCAGAAATGTAATAATTTTTTTGACGGCTTTGAATGGAGAAACAACGCCTGCTTATAGTTTTTCTCTGATTTTAGTTACAATTTTTTGTTTTGTTTTGTTGTTCAGTTTGAATTCGAATTAAATAAACGTTTTAAATGTATGATTATTATTTATGACAATAAATAACGGTGTAGTAAGTTTGTAACTCTTTAACACACCTTTTATAGCTTCATAGCCTGGCTATGAAGACAATGAGAAGAAAAAACTGTGTTTGAATTTTCAATCTAGTCAGAAAGATTTGAAAAATTATAAAATTATTCTTATATCCTCTTTTTGAAATATCTGCTTATTCTTTTTTACAATAAAATTTTTTTCATTATTTTTTTCGAGTTTGAGGAAACATTCAACATCACTAGTTTCAACTGTGGAAGTCTAAAACCCAAAATTAACGAAATATTCGGGGGCCAGCAATCTGGCTTTGTAAATCACCGTAGTATAGCGGGTTAGTCATCCGCCTAGCATACCAGAAGTCCCAAGTTCGATCCCCGGCCAGACTCACTTGAAATAGATAAATTTTCAAAAAAGCGGCGGTTTACCGCATAACTCATCTAGCCACTGGTTATTGAGTATTAGTCTATGTTAACTTCTCTAACTAATGCATTTGCTGTTCGGAGCCGGAGTTAAAACGTAGGTCCCTTTCAATGAGTCTAAAAATAGAATCGGATACAGCTCATTGTCTAAGAGAAGTACCCCTTGTTCGAATTGGAATGTTGTCAAGGAAGATTTTCACACTGCATCAAATCCTGGAAAAGACCCAAGAAAAACAAGTAGACAACAAAGCAGCTTTTGACAGCCCAATACGAACAAAGTTGTTTAAAACAATGTAAGCATTTTGCGTTCCTACGAAGTTAACAAGTTGGTTCAGGATGACGTTAACTGACACAACATCGTCAGTTAAAAACCTTTTATAAAGCTTTTTTACTAAACGAGGATTTATCATGTGAACTCTTTAACATTTTGTTTAAGAAAATCTTGCGTGAAGCTGCAGTTAATATAACTGGCACAAAGTCTGGCAGAAAGCCTTTGCCGATAACATTGATGTTATGGGGCGCACATTTCATAAAGTGACTGCCGCCTTTTCTAGTATTGAGAAGGAATCAATGTTGTCTAGTAGTCAACTAATCAACAAATCAGTCCATTTGAATTGGACCATATGATCGTGGACAACTATAGCTTCGAGGTTGTTAAAGAATTTGGCTACATTACCACCGCAGTCTTCTTCTGTTATCCTTGACTCCCAGTTTAGCATAGTGTTTTTTTTTAAGGTGACCTAAGCTCGGTTGTTTTAAGGGTGACCATTGGATACCGTGTCTACCATTCAGAGCCGTACGCATTATGTTGTCGATGACTAGGATAAAAAGTATAGATGACAAAATATATCCTTGTCTTACTCCAGTAGTAACTGCGAACGTATTAGACAATTCACCTATATGTAGGAACCGATATATAAAATCCACGTACATTGCCCGTGTTAAGTTCAGAATTTTCGTTGGCATTTTTTAAAATTCTCCATAGATAGGTCTTCATAAAGTCGATAAAGGCTTGGTAAATGGGGATGCGGAATTCATTATATATCTAGTACTATTCTTACTGTCTTGATTAGGTGAAGGCAAGATCGATTGTCTCTGAACCCAAACTAATTTTGTCGGAGTTTAGCGGAAACTGCATCGGATATTCTGTTCAAAATTACTCGACTAAGTATTTTGCTCGGTAGTGGAAGTTATTGCAGTTTTTGGAGTCACCTTTTTTGGTATTTTGACTAATATACCTTCATTCCAGAAGGTTGGCAGAGTTTCTTTTTCCCGTATTTTACACACAAATGGGTGCCACAGTCTCTCCAATCCTTCAGCATCGCATAAAAGCGTCACCACCGAGATATTAAGGCTTTTAATGGCGTTCTTCACTTTCTGTATTGTTGGTGGGTTGTCTGAAATGCCTTTGAATGTACTGACATGGTTGGTTTCATTGTGCACTTCTGTCAGTGGTTCTATTCCAATTGTTTAATGTTGACTTGAAGTGTTCTATCCAGTGCGTTAGATCGTATTAATTGTTCATCCGTGGTTGAGAGAAGTGTACCGCTACGACTCAAGATGAGACTGTTAGGTAGGTTAGGTCTTTACTTGTAGCTGATTCAGTTTGGCTCACATGTTCATCTATCCACATTATCTTGTCCCTCCTTGCAGACTTTATTATTTTATTGCAGAGATAGGAGAAGGTGACTCAAAAGACGGAGGACTTCAGCATCTCAACTTTCATTTAAAATTGTATTTTTTTTTAATTTTTCGTTGTTCTACCAAGTTCCATGTTGCTCGTGTTGACCAATTTTTTTTATTTTACGTTCGAGTAACACATCTAGAGATTTCATTTATACATACGTCGCTGTTGTTTATTACATCCGACACCGTGTTTTCCAATGTAATGTTCCAAACTGGGGTTGTTTGAACCTACCTTGGCGTTGAAGTCGCCCAGTATCCTAGTATTATCACAATTATGTACTGTTCATCAAACTGCTAATACATCGTAAGATTCAACACAGTTTTTTCGCTCCGCACTTCGCCTTGTCCTGTCCATTAGGGTGACAGGAAAAATTTCTTTCTTTGATTTCAAATGTTTTTCAATGGAACATTTTGACACTAGGTCTAAAAGTTTAGTTCTGACAATTTGAGAAAAATCGGACAACGGGTTCAAAGTTCAAGAGCCCATTTGTATGGCGAAAAATGGGTTATTTTTTATTTTTGAGAAATTTTAACCAAAAACAAGTAAGAGTGTTATATTCGGCTGTGCCGAATCTTTTATACCCACCATCAAGTTGTGTTTAATTTAGAAATATCTCTCATATATCTACGAGGGTGCAGCTAATTCAAAATGCGGACCAAATTCGAAAAAAGTTGTTACGCTAGTTGGAATTGTTAGCAAAATATTTGGACAAAATTCGGTTGCAGGAGCTTTATAGTTCAACATTTAAAAGTATGTAAGTGGTTCCCCTAGTATTTACTTTGCACAAAATTTAATCTCATAACCTGGCGTAGTTTAGCATTAATAGTCTGTTAAATACTTTTCGTTTAGCTTAATATTTAGTTAGGATAAACATGTTGATAGTAATACGACAGGTCCATACATTTTGTTAGGAGTTCCTAATACCGTATATAAAGTCTGGACATTGGTACAATTTTAATATGCTGCTTGTACCTCCGATTTTGTCTCTCTAGCTCTTGTAGTTAAGGAGCTATCGCTCTTTTATTTGACGGATAGACGGACATAAACCGTCTTTTCTTTTTTGTATTTTTGTGTTTCCATAAGTTTTGTATATGGGAGCTATGGTCAAATGGTGACCGATTGTAACAAAATTTCGCACACTGGCTGGCATTCACATAAGACTTCCTTTTTAAAAATTTTGTTCCTGTAGCCCTTTTTGTTAAGGCGCTATAGCGCTTTTGTCTGACGGACAGACGGACATAAAACCCCTTTTCTTTTTGTATTTTTGTGTTTCCTTATGTTTTTTATATGGGAGCTATGGTCAAATGGCGACCGATTGTGACAAAATTAGGCACACTGGCTGGTATTCACATAAGACTTCCTTGTGCTAAATTTAGTGGCCAAAGTTATCACAGTTTATCATTTATTGACATTTAAGTGTATTTTAGGTGGAATTTAGGCTCCCATAGGTTTTATGTATGGGAGCTATGGTTAAATGTGAACCGATTTCGATGAAATTTTATATGCTGCCTTGTACTTATGTAAAACTTCTATATACCAAATTTTCATAATAGCTGTTATAATTTGTCATTTATTAGCAAAAAAGCGATTAGCCTAGACGAGGTTATACGGGAGCTATGGTCAAATGTGAACTGATTTTGCCTGATTTCAATACCAAAATTTTGCAAGAAATGAAGAATATTTGTGCCAAATTACAGTGACCTATATCCTTTCGTTAGAGTTTTATCGTGCCAACAACAGACAGACAGACGGACATCGCTCAATCGTCTTAGAATTTCATATGGATTCAGAATATATGTACTTCAATTTTGGTTTTTGAGCCAATATAAAGGAAATTACAAAAAATTAGACATAATTTTTCATTAAATGACTCGTTAGTATTGAATAGTTCAGTTTAGCTTTAATATTATCGAATTTACGTAGTTTTTTAAACGTTGGAAAACGGTACAATTTTTATAGGTCGGTTTCAAAAATCATTTTTTAATTTTTGTAGCAAGATTTCGAAATATCAAGTAATAATTAGCGAATTTAAATAAAAAAGCATGAAAATAATTGTTTTTGGCAAGATTAAGTGTCATATAAGCCTTGACCTCGAACCCCACACGGGTTGTTTACCATATCTTTAACTAGGTTGCTCAGGTTACCATTATGTACTACGAGAATATTAAAGTGGAAGTTAGATACTGTTCTAAACTAGTGGCTAAAGACTCCAGGCAACATCTACATCCCATTTACTAGTACCGCAGTAAATATAAATAATGACATTAGTATTGAAATCAAAAGAAGAATCATACTTCCTAACAGATGCTATGCCTAAGCATGCAGTTTATGAATAAAATCCTCTTAACAAGAACTAAAATTACGCTCTAAAAACGCTTATATTACCAGCATTATTATATAGTGATGAATCATAGGCACTTGAACAAGCAGATGAAGCTGTTCTTGGAGTCTTTGAGAGGAAGATCCTACGAAAAATTTATGATCCAATCAGCATCAACAACGAATTTCGACACCGATTTAATCATGAGCTGTATGAATTATTTGCTGACATTGACATAGATCGAAGCGCATATAATTCTAAAATATGTCTTAACGCCTGGACTCTGCAATGTCAAGTAACATTCATTATTTTATTAAAACTATGTATATAGCAAATCAAGTAGAGGTACTGAAAATAATAATCCGACTTGGTTAAACAATTTTTGGGAACATCCTTGTATTAAGAATATATCTGTCTTAAATTTCAATATCTTTGAAATATCCACCTGTGCTTTGGTGACAATATATATGGACAGTAGGGTGGCAATTTTTTGTATGTAAGAAATTTTATGTTCGAATTTTATGGCTTTTTCAACGGAATACTATGACACTAGGTCTAAAAGTTTAGTTCTGAAACTTTAAGCCAAATCGGAAAACGTTCTATGGGCGCGCATCGGTTCCAAAGTTTAAAAGCCCTTTTGTGAGGAGAAAAATGGGTTATTTTTTTATTTTTGAGAAATTTCAACGAAAAATAAACAATTTTTATAAGAAATAATGGAATATTACAGAAAACTAACACAGCTTTGTTTCAAATAGTCAAAAACAAAAATGCATGAAATAGTTCTGGAGTTATTTCATTTTCCCCCCGAAAATTTCAAATTTAATCGAATTTACTTTGTTTTTTTCATGTTGACAAATGATACATTTTGCGCTGGTTAGTTTTAGAAATCACTTTTTTTAAAATTTTGTTCAACAAATATTACAAATTTGGAGTTTTGAATAAAATTCAAAAAAGTTTATTTCGATATATTGAACCATTTCACCTTACCTGTGATTTGAAATTGTCGAATTTCGCCAAAAATAAACAATTTGTGGTCATAATTTCAATTGATCTTTGGTAAATTTTACTTGTAAAAATTGTTTATTTTTCGTTGAAATTTCTTAAAAATAAAAAAATTACCCATTTTTCTCCATTCAAATGGGCTCTAAAACTTTGGAGCCCATAGAACGTTGTCCGATTTGGCTCAAATTTTCAGAACAAAACTTTTAGACCTAGGGGTCAATTCTGGTTCTATGAAACGATGAAATAAAAAGTTTTTTCATGTTTTCATAGAAGTAGTGATTCTAATTTAGTAAAAAAATGAAAACAAACGTCAAATCATTATCATATGAAAAAATCTCTGAAACGAAACGAGATTTTTTTTATCGTTTCATAACAATTGTGATTCTTGTTTTGTGAAACAGTGGAACCAACTGTCAAAATTTTTTCATATGAAAAGAATTTTTTCACTGAAAAATTTTAAGTGAAAAATCAAAAATAAGGCAAAATATTATTTAATTAACTTCTTGGAAGAAAATATTGATATTGCTAACGATCTATAATCTATAAATGTATGACAGAAAAAAAATTCTAGACGAAAAGTGGAATTGACGACGAGGCTTACCGCTTTAGGAAGTAATAATGGTAATAATTTAGGTATATATTTTTTTTAAGAGAAGTAAAACTCAGGCAAATACTACCTATACAATGGTATAAAGAGTATATACGAATTGGTTTACCTTCTTTGGAAAGGGGAGAGTAGAGAAGCAAAAGGTGGTGAAAAGAAGAGTAAGATATAGCTTTGTATTATTCAACGCTGTACGTGCTATTGTATATAGTCAAGCCCTTTGTTTAAGCTTTTTTGTTTAATAGCCAATTTTATTTATTTTTCGTCGACGGCTATAGGATTACCGCCGACGGAAGATGCTGTGGTAATTAACAATTTTAATCGAAATTAATAATTACAAAAATTGAAATTGGTAATTAATAATTTTAATAAAGTTAATAATTTGTTTCCTGTTTTACGTTTGACATTTGCTTGGCAATTATCATAAAACAGTTGATAAAGTTTCATAGCTACGAATGGAATGAAACACTTTTTTCATAATACAAACGAGAATCACAAAATAAGTGTTGGTGAAAAAGTATTATGAAAACTAGTTGTGAAAACTTAAATGAAAACTTTTTTTTCATTTCATCGTTTCATAGAACCAGAATTGACCCCCTAGTGTCATAATATTCCGTTGAAAAACATTTGAAATTAAAGAAAAAAAACTTCCTATCAGAACAAAACTTTTAGACCTACACCATTATCAATTGAAATTGAGAAATATTTAATTGAAATTGAGAATATTCAATTGAAATTGAGAAATTTTCAATTGAAATTGAGAATTTTCAATTGAAAATGAGAAATTTTCAATTGAAATTGAGAATTTTCATTTGAAATTGAGAAATTTTCAATTGAAATTGAGTATTTTCAATTAAAAATGAGAAATTTTCAATTAAAATTGAGAAAACCCTAATTGAAAATGAGAAACATTCAGTTGAAATTGAGAAATTTTCAATTTAAATTGAGAATTTTTTAATTGAAATTGAGAAAAGCCCAATTGAAAATGAGAAATTTTCAATTGAAATTGAGAATTTTTAAATTTAAATTGAGAATTTTTGAAATTAAAGAAAAAAAACTTCTTATCAGAACAAAACTTTTAGACCTACACCATTATCAATTGAAATTGAGAAATATTCAATTGAAATTGAGAATATTCAATTGAAATTGAGAAATTTTCAATTGAAATTGAGAATTTTCAATTGAAAATGAGAAATTTTCAATTGAAATTGAGAATTTTCATTTGAAATTGAGAAATTTTCAATTGAAATTGAGTATTTTCAATTAAAAATGAGAAATTTTCAATTAAAATTGAGAAAACCCTAATTGAAAATGAGAAACATTCAGTTGAAATTGAGAAATTTTCAATTTAAATTGAGAATTTTTTAATTGAAATTGAGAAAAGCCCAATTGAAAATGAGAAATTTTCAATTGAAATTGAGAATTTTTAAATTTAAATTGAGAATTTTTCAATTGAAATTGAGAAAAGCACAATTGAAAGTGAGGTTGAATTTTTTAATTGAAATTGAGAAGTTTTCAATTGAAAATGAGAAATTTTCAATTGAAATTGAGAAATTTTCAATTGAAAATGAGAAATTTTCAATTGAAAATAAGAAATTTTCAATTGAAATTGAGAAATTTTCAATTGAAATTGAGAAATTTTAAATTTAAATTGAGAATTTTTCAATTGAAATTGAGAACACCCCAAGTGGAATTTCAACCTCATTTTCAATTTAGTTTTTCTCAATTTCAATTCTAAAATTCTCTATTTCAACTGAAAATTTCTCATTTTCAATTGAAAATTTCTCATTTTCAATTGAAAATTTCTCATTTTCAATTGAAAATTTCTCAATTTAAATTAAAAAAATCAACCTCATTTTCAATTGGGCTTTTCTCAATTTCAATTGAAAAATTCTCAATTTAAATTTAAAAATTCTCAATTTCAATTGAAAATTTCTCATTTCCAATTGGGATTTTCTCAATTTCAATTTACAAGTTCTCATTTTAAATTGAAAAATTCTCAATTTCAATTGAACATTTCTCAATTTCAATTGAAAATTTCTCATTTTCAACTGAAAATTCTCAATTTCAATTGAATATTTCTCAATTTCAATTGAAAAGTCTCAATTTCAATTGAAAATTCTCAATTCCAATTGAATATTTCTCATTTTCAATTGAAAATTCTCAATTTCAATTGAAAATTTCTCAATTCAATTTGAAAATTTCTCAATTACAATTGAAAATGGTGTAGTGTCATAATATTCCGTTGAAAAACATTTAAAATCAAAGAAAAAAAATTTTCCTGATACTTTAAGGGACAGCCATTTAGCGCACATCTCTAAAATCAGTTACTAAGTAATTCTGAATCGATATTGGGTTTCAGACTTATATTTATATGCGTTATCAACTTTAAAAAGAAGGGTATAAATATTGCGTGATAATATTGAACCATCATGATGGTTCAGCCTAACTTTTAAAGATGCTAACACCTGAACCGATTTGAAAAAAAAAAAATTGGCTCATTAGATCTTATGTATGTATATAGATGCATTTGACATAAATTTAGAAAAACTATCATATCAAAACTATTAAAAATATTTTGGGAAAATGTTTTTGTTTCGAAATTTTGAAACGGTTTGGTTATCTTTAATACATAAACGAAATATTTTTTAAAGGTTAACAAGGTGTTCAGTGTCTGTCCAACCATCTTTCTCTCACTGTGTCCGTCTGTGTTTTTCTCATCTATCGATCTATTACAAAGTCGTATTTTAAATACTTAATTGGTCACTTAAGCTTCCCCTTTTATTAAAGGAATGTTCCAGTCGAATGAAATGAATGTATTTCAATTAATAAATTTTCTTTTCATTTCATTTGATTTTTTGTTATTTAAATATCGATTGTTTAAAGTTAAACAAAATACAACTAAACGAATTTGTTCGGAAGGGAGCAGAAAACACTTAGTGGATACATTATGAGTGTCCACGGTTGGATGGATGGGACTGTGCGATTGTCTGTCATACATGTCGAACACGAACATGCTAATGACTTGCTTTGACACTTTGGTTTTTCGAAAAGATTTTTTTTTTTGGTAATAATCATAAATTACCCAATAATTATGTCAGTTTAAAAGCAATAGAGAGATTTATAAGTTTATATCCATTTGTAGCGTTTTAGACAACCTTTCGTTTACATCTCGTTAAAAAAAAGTGTTTAATTTCGAGATATGGATGCAATTCGTTAGTGTTTTAAGTCTTTTTGTTTAACCGCCTTTTGGGTGATTGGGTGGAAAGGGTAATGCAAAGTGTTCTTTTAATACAAAACCTTTTATCTTAATGGGTTTCTGTTTTTTTTCTCACTGATCTGTTAAAATCAGGTGTTAAAATTAACAAAAAGAAAGTCCAAACTTTTCACAAAAGTGTCGGTTCAATGTTGAGTGGCTGCTGGGTGTTTTTATGATCGTCAATCCCATAAATATTTATACAAATTTGTGTCTCGTTATCTAAACAAGTTGCATTATCGCATTTGTAATGTGTATTGGTCCTATTGTTCCCCGTATTTCAGATCTCTATAGTTTAGAACTGGTGTTTTTTTTTTTTTTAGTAGCTGCATTCACTTTAAAAGCATTTAAACTAATTAATGCTCCAAAAAGGTGCCATATTTTTCTTTAGTTGTGTTTTATTAGGTGTTGATTTATTGTAAAATTAAAAGTCTCTTGTCAATTATGAATATTTATGTGCAGTATTTCAATTTAAATCGTTTATCAAAAGTTTTCAACCGAACGTAATTTTTTCTTATAGTTTTGAAAGTTTTTTTCTTTCAATAACTAATACAAAATGCATTTAATTAACATTAAAATCGTGAAAGTGTTATAAAATTCACAAAAATACATAATTCATAGTCCAGTTGGATTTTTGTAGGTTTTTAAGTAATGGATGTTTTTTTTAGAGGTATAGAACTTCGAATTGAAATAAAACACAAGAAAATCGTTTTAATGTCCATCAATTTAGCTTTATTGGAAGGATAATTTTATGCCATTAATGTTAAAATATGATTTCGGGCATGAGGCCGCCGCGGCTGGCTCGAATAAAGCCAATTCTACAGGTCCAATTTTCAACTACTTTTTCGAGCATATGGGGCCGTATGTTGGCAATAACGCCACGAATGTTGGCTTCCAAGTCCCCTAACGTTTCTGGTTTGTTGGCGTAGACGAGCGACTTCACATATCCCCAAAGAAAATAATCCAGTGGTGTCAAATCGCACGATCTTGGTGGCCAACTGACCGGTCCATTCCGCTAAATTATGCGCTCATCGAATGTTTCCTTCAACAAATCAATTGTGACGTGCGCTGTGTGGCATGTAGCGCCGTCTTGTTGGAACCACAACTCATCCACATTCATGCCATCCAATTGGGGAACAAAATAGTCGGTTATCATGGCTCTATACCGGTCTCCATTTATGGTAACTGACTCTCCAGCATTATTTCGGAAGAAGTATGGCCCAATGACTCCACCAGCCCATAAAGCACACCAAACAGTCAGTTTTTGTGGATGTAATGGCATCTCAAGGGTCTCATGTGGATTCTCTTCACTCCAAATGCGGCAATTTTGCTTGTTGACGTAGCCATTCAACCAAAAATGAGCCTCATCACTGAACAAAATTTTGCGACGAAAATCAGCATCGAGATCAATCTCATTTTTGGCCCATACACCAAAATCAAGACGCATTGCATGGTCTCGCGGCTTTAATTCTTGCACAAGCTGGATCTTGTAAGGTCGCAAGCCAAGATCTTTGCGCAAAATCTTCCATAAAGTTGATGGACAAAGCTCCAATTGCTGTGCACGGTGGCGAATCGATTCATGCGGGTCCTCTTCAACACTTTGCTCTACAGCGGCAATTGTTTCTTCGGTGCGCACTGTTCGACGTGGCTGCGGATGCGTATTATCACATAGAGTAAACGTAGTGTGAAAACGATCCATGGTTAACCGAATTAATTGCTCTGATGGACGATTATGTCGACCATAAAATGGACGGAGCTTGCGATAAACTTCGCGAACTGAACCATTATTTTCGAAATAAATTTGCACGATTTGCAAGAGTTGTTCTTTTGTCAACCTGTTCATGATGAAATGGCAAACCAAACTAAATATTAATCACTTGACAGCTGACAAAATGGCCGCCAGTTAAAAAAGTGATGCCAACTTAAAGTTCTATACCTCAATAAAAAACACCCGATACTTACTAGGGTGTTTACTCGAGTTATGTTTGCTCGATTAATCGGAAAAATCAGGGGTGTCATAGAAACCAATTTCATTGGTATTGGTTTTGAAAACGACAAAAAAAATAAAATTGGTATCATGAATTCCAATATTAATGTTCGAACTACATTTTCTATTGGTTTTATGTGTCACAGAAAATAATATTATTGGTTTAGTATTGGAAATAAACCAAGCAACTTACAGTTAACAGATTTCATTTCAAAATTGTTGTACTGATCATAGTGGTGATCGTGCATCCCATAGACACTTAAAACACATATTCTTAGTGTAACCCGTTTGCATACCTCTTAAAAGAGTGATAACTTCTGAAAACATCTAGCGCGGCTAATTTCAAACTCTAAGCAAATAAAATTTGCGAAAAAAAATCGCGAAAAACAATTTGCGCTAAAATTTTTAATTGATGTGCATGTGCATATTTAATCAAAATTTTTAAATTTCAAATTTAAAAATGGTCAAAAAAGTATAAAAACATCGTTTTTATAATTTTAAATCGCGAATATCGCGAATACGAGCGCTAACTTCGAAAAATGGCAAATGCCACTGAGATCTGCGTACTCGAATTAACTTTACCAATAGCGTGCTCTGCTTGTTAAAATTTGCGACTAGCATAGTGTTATTAAAAGTATTAAACGCACTTTATTTAACTATTTTAACAACAATTTACTAACACAATTTTTAAGGGCGAGAATGACATGTTTTGCTTAGATTTATTAAATTTAAATTAAATTTATGAAAATTGTCAACGACGTTCGCAAAACACTTGCATTTGCAAGCAAATTGTCAACGACATTCGTAAAACACTTATTTATGCAAGCTTGCTACAATCTTAATTTACAAAACGCTTGCCCAAATGCTGGCTGGGCTGTTATTTTTTTACAATAATAATTATTATTAGTACCTGGGTGACCGAGTCTTGCTCGGAGCTTTATGATAAGCATTTCGAGGCGAATTTTAAAGATTTTATATATTTTATTTCAGTGTTTAAAATAAATTTAGAGAAAATACGGTACACAAATATCCTATTAATTTTGAATCGTGTCCAATCAACACATGATCAAATGCATAGTTTAATATGAATAATTTTGGAAATTTGTCATACCGACTTAGAAACCCCCTTCGACTCATGTGCAAGAACTTAGCTGAAGATCATAGCCTGATAAAATGCACAGTTTACGATTTAATTAATTTTGAGTATTTTTAAGTGGCGCCACCTATCGAAAATTTTTGATTAAAACTAAGACCCCTTCGTCGACTCATGTGCAACAACTTTGTTAAAGATCATTGCATAATCAAATGTACAGCTTACGATTTAATTCACTTTGAGTAATTTTCAGTGGCACCACCTATTGAAAATTGTTCATACTAACTAAGAAACCTTCGTCGTCTCATGCATAACAACTTTGCTAAAGATCATAGCATGATCAAATGCACAGTTTACGACTTAATTCAATTTGAGTATTTTTCAGAGGCGCCACCTGTTGAAAATTGTTCATACCAATCAAAAAACCTTCGCCGGCTCATTTGAAACAACTTCGTTTAGGATCATATACAACTTCGCTAAGGATCATATACAACTTTGCTAAAGATACAAATGTACAGTTTACGATTAAATACATTTTGAGTATTTTTCATTGGCGCCACCTATCGGATAGTATCACTATCCGTTTTAAAAACCTTCGTCGTCTCATGCGCAACAACTTTAGCTACAGATCATAGCATGAGCATAACATGGTTAAATGCATAGTTTACTATTCTAAAGAGTGTTCTAAAAAAAATATGCATTTACTATTTTAGACAAAATTTATCCATAGTGCAAGAAATAATTTATTTTTTGATCAAGTTAGTTTCTATAGATATGTCAGATACTATTATTTTAGAAATTATTAATTTTCAATAGTTATTTCAATCAAAATGGACTGCGAAAAAAAAGTTCGTGAAAATATAATTATCCGTCATGGACTTTTAAAAAAATAGCTAAAAATTTGAAAGTTAAGGCAAAAGAAGTCGAGCGACTCTTTCGAAGAGCGCCTAACACTTCTTTAAGAAAAGCAGCTCGTAGGGTGAAATGTTCTACGAATTTTGCACATAGAGTCAAAGCTTATGCTGGACTAAAGACATACAAAGTCCAAAAGGTTCCAGATCGCAATGCTATAAAGAACTTAGAAGCAAAAAAAATTGAAGTCTGATTTTATAAAAAAATACACCTGTTGTGTGATGGATGATGAAACATACGTACTGGCAGACTTTTCTCGAAAAAAGTCGATAATTTTGCAAAACCCGAGTACTAAGTAAACATTTTAATGCTAAATGATTTTGTATAATATGTCATTATATTTGCGTATTTTGTAGAGTTTTTATATTAAAAGGTTTGATTTTTATTTAAGAAAATCCAACTACAAATTTTAACATATGTTAACATGTTAACATATTGTTCCTATTCATATTACTTCATGAGGTGTTGGGCTATCATTTTATCCCTTTTTTACCCATTTTTGCCCCAGAAATAAAAAAAAGTACCAAACACGTGTTCAATATTTTTTTCACATTTATTCATTGCATTACAAAATTCTTTTCTGTATTGTTTGGTTCAAAAGATAAGAATGGCCTCAAAAATTGTTAGAGCCGTTTTCGGGTTGCTCGGGCTTTATGATAAGCATTTTGAGGCAAATTTTAAAGTTTTTGTATATTTTATTTTATACAGTTACAGTTTAACTCATTTTAAATAATTTTGAAAATTTGTCATACCAACAGAAACCTCCGTCGACTCATGCGCAACAACTTTGCTAAAGATTATAGTCTGATCAAATGCACAGTTTACGATTTAATTCATTTTGAGTAGTTTTCAGTGGCGCCGCCTGACGTCGTTCATACCATATAAGAAACCTTCATCTGCTTATTCGTAACAACTTTGCTTATGATCATAACATGATCAAATGCACAGTTTATGATTTAATTCACTTATAGTCTGATAAAATGCACAGTTTACGATTTAATTCATTTTAGTAATTTTCAGTGGGGCCACCTGTCGGACTTTGGTCATTCCAATTAATAAACCTTCGTCGGATTATCCGCAATAACTTTGCTAAAAATTATAGCATGATTAAATGTACAGTTTACGATTAAATTGACTTTAAGTAAATTTCAGTGGCGCCACCTGTCGAAATTTCTTCATACCAACTAAGAAAACTTCGTCGGCTCATGTGCAACAACATTGCTAAAGATTATAGCATGATTATATGTACAGCTTACGATCAAAATTTCAGTAGCGCCACCTGTCGGAAATTATTCACACCAATTAAAAAGCATTCGCCGGCTCATGCGCTACAACTTTGCAAAAGATTATAGTATGATCAAATGTACAGTTTACGATTTAATTAATTTTTAGTAATTTTCAGTGGCGCCACCTGTCGGAATTTCGGTTTACCAACTTAGAAACCTACGCCGGCTTATCCGCAACATCTTTGCTAAAGAGCATAACATGATCAAATTCACAGTTTACTATTCTATAAAGAACATACATACAGACAAACATTCATTTGTTTTAAAGTTATAACATTACCAATTTTTTCCCCTTTTTATCCCCTAATTTCAAAAAGTTCCATATGCATAATTGGTACTTCTTTGGTACCAATTGAATTCGGTACATTTTATTAGAAAGCAGTTAACATAATATTCCTATTCATATTACTTTTGTAGATGTTAAGTCATCAGTTTATCCCTTTTTTACACATTTTGGCCACAAAATCAAAAAAGTACCAAATACGTGTTCAATATTTCTTTCACATCTATTGATTGCAGTACATAGTTTCTTTCTATATTCCTTAGTTTAAAATATAAGAGTGGGTTAAAAAGGTACCAAAAAAACTATTTTCACCCTTTTTTACCCCTTATCGGACATAGTTTAAAAAAGTACCAAACACCTGTCCGTTTATTTTCATAGCTGTTTAAAACGTAATTTTAATTTTGTTTCTATACCTATTACTTAAGGAGATATAGCGTTTTCGATTTTTACCCGTTTTTACCCTCTTAGAGGCAAAGGTTCCTAAAGTCCCTTCTTCTTCGACCTAAATATACATCAAAAAAGATACCCACTGTCCAAATTTTATCAAAATCGTTAGAAATATATATATAAATATATATATATATATATATATATATATATATATATATATATATATATATATATATATATATAAATACATACAATTATTGCTCGTTTAAGAACAGAAGATTGTATATAGATTACACTGCACAACAGCATTTCTGATGATTGGAGTTCGATACATGATTCTAGTCTAGTTTTTTATGAGGATTTCAAATCTGACAAAACTTTTCTATCAGCTCTAGTTTAGAAAATATTGCACATAAACCGTTTTACACAAAAACACCAAATTTTTTATCCTTAGTATTACCTAATTAAGCTCTTGAGAAGAAAAAAAAAATTTTTTTGAAGACTTTCGTACACAAGATGAGTACGGGGAACTCCCCGTATATAATAACAAAAAGGGTCTAGTGAAATAAGTCGCCATTTTCTTAACTAGAGTCGCCAAGATTAGAAAAAAACATATCTATGTGACTCTAAAGAATATGCGGTTTAATGTCCATGTAGATTTATGTGTTTAAAAGTGACTCATGTGTTGCAAAAAATGATGCAAATTGAATATTTTTTTCATAATAAAACACTATAAATTTAGAAATAATTCATATTTATTTAGTTCTTATAATGAAAAGAATTTTCTTTTATACAATTTTCGTGCGACAGCTGAAGTTGGAGAGCTATTTTGAATGCTCCAACAATAATCAGCCATCATATGTGCGTTCCAGTAGCCCTGACAGCAATTTTTTTGTGAAAGATATATTTTGTAAACTAGAGCTGTTACAAAAAAACTGAGGGCATATTTGAAATCAGCAATGTCAAAATATTCAGAATAATTTCATAAAAGTCAATCATCAGGCAAAAGTTGTCATATTGTTGTGCAGTGTTATAATCTTTAAATAAGCTTGATTGTTAAAAGTTTTAGGAAATCTTTTACAATAAGTTAATTTTACAACTAATTTACATGAACAGGAAAATATACTAAAGTTAGAAAATTAGTTTGGCTAAAGATCATTTTTTAGGTAAAGTCTGGTTACTTTGTCAATTCAAAAGGAAGGAAAGTTTTACGTTAGAAAAGGGAAGCTCAAATTTAATCTTAAGAAACATTTCTTAGAATTCATAGTAGATTACGAGGTTGATAACCGCTTTGTCGGGTTATTTAACTCCACATGTATAACGAGTATTTTCTGTGAGTTAAAGCCTCTTGTAAAATTTAACTCAAAGACAGTTGTAACTCCATGGAGATCTGTTTATCTATTGTACCTCCTTTTTCAAATTATTTGTGTGTCAAACTATCATTATCAAACGACTTATTTAAGATTTTTTTATACATCATTTCCAATAATTAAATTAAGACTGGGATGTAATAAAATATTAGTGATCCACTTGTTAGGAGAGTGTAACCATTTCAGGTTAGATTTAGGAATGAACCAAAAATTTAATTTGTTTTTATTACTGAAATATTTATGATATTTTCATTGTTTTCAGTCGGCGAGTGTCAGTTTAAATTGTATTTAAAGATCGGCGTTATTTGCTGCAGGTGCATTAGTAGCTCAGCAGGAGCTGTTTAAAACTATTTTATATGAAAATATATATTTTTTCGCTTTTGTCTTTGAGTTATTAAAAAATATTAAAACCTTAAATATATTCTGATTTAAATACGAGAACTGCCCCCTGAATAAAATCTGGAAAACATAATAATATTTGATTAGTTTAATGTTTTTGAATACACATGTGACATGTCGCTTTGAACTTGTTAGGGAATATTTATCGCTCTAAGATTGCAAGTTTAACATAATTTAAACATTAAAGTTTTAACAAATTAAAATTTATTTGAAAAGGGGTGTAAATATTTAAAAATAAATATTGAAAAGTCCTATTGTCTAGAAATTAAATATTTACAAAGCATCGGCAGCATTTTTGTAATCTAGTTTAAATATGATAAACGTTTAATATTTTTTGAAATTTTATGATGCCGCTGATTTTTTATTGTTTTTTTTTTTTTATTTTTAAAATAAAATCACAATTAATTTCAATTCGGATCACCCGAAGTGTTTTAGAAATTATTTAAATATATATTAGAAAAGATATTGTGGTTTTATGTTACATTTCTTTTCGAAACTATTTTAAACTAATTAACTATTTTTGTAGAAATCAGTTTAACTAAAGATTTAATTAGGTCCAAAATATTTCAAATCTTTGCTAATAGATAAAATTTTCCAAAGATTTCACACTGATAAAATATAACAAAAGTATATGAATACCTTTACCAATCTCGAAACCAGTAGGGGTCTTATACATAGCTATGAAAGTTTTTACCAGACTGGTCATTTAGTTAGAAGTCAATATCAATTTTGGTTTCACTTACATTTTAGTTCCATGAAGCTAAAGCGGTAATCTTCAATACCAGGCTCATGGTGACGACACACATTAACTAAGATGCTCTAATTTTATTGAACATGTATTTGTATACCCTTCACCACTATAGGTGGAGAGGGTATTATAAGTTTGTGCTGATGTATGTAATGTGTAGAATTATTTGTTTTAGACCCACTTTTTAGTATACCAATAGACTTAGAATCACTTTCTAAGTTGATTTAGCAATGTCCGTCCGTCCGGCTGGCTGGACCCCCATTTAATTTTAATTTAATCCATGTAATCAAAGTACAGGTCGCAATTCTAAAGATAATTTGATAATATTTGGCACAGAGCACTGTTTTGATAGTGGGATCATGGATCGTACCTCCCATAGGAATTGATATATCTTATATTCATATATATATATATCTATATATACATATATATATATATATATATATATACATATATATATATATATATATATATATATATATATATATATATATATATATATATATATATATATATATATATATATATATATATATATATATATATATATATATATATATATATATATATATAAATATTATATTCTTAAACGAGCAATAATTGTATGTATATATGGACAAAAATCAAATAGTTTTAATTTTCTTAGGGAATGTAAAATCCGTTCGCGTTAATGAATTTACGCGAAGCGCGCAGAAGTTATGACGGTTAAAACAAAAATTTCTAAAAAAAATAAAAACTATTTTATTTTTATTAGTTTTATGTTGATTTTGACACAACTTATACATTTTCAGGTGTTCTGTCGTTTCATGGTATTATGGTAGCTTATATATGCCTTAACACGAAGAAATAATGCTATTATGCAAGTGAAAAAAAAACAATTGTTAACAATAGTTTTTGATTTTTTAACCGCGATTTTCGCGAAATTTGACAAAATGTAAGTTTTAGTGAAATTCTGCTGCCTTGACTTATGGACAAATTTAATTTAAAATAATTTTTTATTTAAATATAAGTTTTGATAGGTTGATATTTTTCTGAGATATAAAACTCTTATTTGGTCCATAAAATCGTTAATCCTTATAATATTTTGGTGTGCTTCAAATTTAAGGTAAAGCTTTAATTAAGAATAGTTTTAAGACCATTCCTGATCAATTTTGAGCTAAATTCGCGATGTGCTTCATTGAAATGTTTTTAGATAAAACCTTCGCGTTCTCAGTTAATAAAGAGATGTTTGACAAACTTTTGATGCAAATCGGTTATAAATGACATCGCTTTCATGCCTGATGTGATTTTGTCTCAGTTTGCATTCTAAAACCATTTAAACCAATATGCACTTTTTTGCACGATTTTCAAAATCTTCATAAAATTTTAGCAAACATTGAGTTTTTGGTGCGCTTTTGCTTTTAGGTGCCAAATGGCAAAAAACTCGTTTCACGCGGTAGTTTGGAAATTTTCATTCATATTTGCGAGTGTGCTCCACGAAAAACCGGTATTTTGAAAAATTTACGCTCAAAAACTCCTCATTTACACCTGTCGTATGTTATACCTATATAGAGCACATTAACGAGATATATATCAAACAATGCGAAATGTAAAGATCTACAATCTCTAATCTTTGTCTATTTTTTTAAATTTCTTTAAGGCGGCCAAAAAATATGAGGAAAAAATTAAAAAGTGGCAAAAACGAGCTTCAAATTTTGGCGGCCATTAAGTAGTATTAGAAGTGACAAAATTAAATTTAGAGAGAAGTGGATTTATCCCCTAAGTGTGGTGTCTATTTCATAGAACAACGACTTGAGCCCAAATGTTAAAACAAATGCAGAAGAAGACAAAATATGAAGAAAAACTTGAATGCTTCAATCGATTTTTTAACTTTTTTTTTTTAATTTGCATGCCAATTACGCTTAGAAGCGCAAATTTGCGCAACTAAGATATAGTGTTCAGTATACAGAAGTTTTTGCGAGTTCAAGATCTGTAATTAGATTTTCCGAACTCCTAAGGGTACAAAAATTATTCGAGTTGAAATTCGGTTTCAAAGGAATAAAAACTGTTTGATTTTTGCCCATATATATCTATATATATATATATAGAATGGCTATCTCGAAAACGGCTCTAAGGATTTTGATAAAATTTGGACAGTGGGTACCTTTTTTGATGTGTAGGTCGAAGAACCTTTGCCTCTAAGAGGGTAAAAACGGGTAAAAAGTGGAAAAAATCGAAAACGCTATATCTCCTTAAGTAATAGGTATAGAAACAAAATTTAAATTACGTCTTAAACAGCTATGAAAATAAGCGGACAGGTGTTTGGTACTTTTTTGAAACTATGTCCGATAGGGGGTAAAAAAGGGTGAAAATAGTTTTTTTTGTACTTTTTTAACCCACTCTTATATTTGAAACCAAAGAATATAGAAAGGAACTTTGTACAGCAGTCAATAGATGTGAAAGAAATATTGAACACGTACTTGGTACTTTTTTGATTTTGGCGCCAAAATGGGTAAAAAAGGGATAAAATGATAACTTAACATCTCAAAAGTAATATGAATAGGAATTATGTTAACTACGTTTTAATAAAATATGCCGAATTCAATTGGTACCAAAGAAGTACCAAATTAGCATATGGAACTTTTTGAAAGTAGTGGATAAAAAGGGGAAAAATGAGTAATGTTATAACTTTTAAACAAATGAATGTATGTTTGTATGTATGTTCTTTATAGAATAGTAAACTGTGAATTTGATCATGTCATGCTCTTTAGCGAAGATATTGCGGATAAGCCGGCGAAGGTTTTTAAGTTGGTAAGACTAATTTCCGTTAGGTGGCGCCACTGAAAATTACTAAAAATTAATTAAGCCGTAAACTGTACATTTGATCATGCTATAATCTTTAACAAGGTTATAGCGCATGAGCCGGCGAAGGTTTTGTATTTGGTGTGAATAATTTCCGACAGGTGGCGCTACTGAAAATTACTCAAAGTCAATTTATGCGTAAGCTGTATATTTAATCATGCCATAATCTTTAGCAAAGTTGTTGCGGATAAGCCGACGAAGGTTTATTAATGGGAATGACCAAAGTCCGATAGGTGGAGCCACTGAAAATTACTCAAAATTCATTAAATCGTAAACTGTGCATTTGATCATTTTATAATCATAAGCAAAGTTGTTACGCATAAGCAGACGAAGGTTTCTTAGTTGGTATGAACACCTTCAGGTGGCGCCACTGAAAACTACTCAAAATGAATTAAATCGTAAACTGTGCATTTGATCAAGCTATAATCTTTAGCAAAGTTGTTGCGCACGAGTCGACGGGGGTTTCTGTTGGTATGACCAATTTCCAAAATTTTTAAAACGAGTTAAACTGTAAACTATGCAAACTATGTGTTGATCGGACAAAATAAATAAAATAATTCAAAATTAATGAATATTTGTACAATGTATTTCCTCTAAATTTATTTTACTACTTTATGAAATAAAATATATAAACATTTTTAAATTTGCCTCAAAAAGCTTATCATAAATCTCCGAGCAAGGCTCGGTCAACTAGGTACTTGGCCATAAATATCAATATTTTTGAATGAAATTTAAAACAAATACTGCTTATGTAAACTTAAATCACTGCACCAAATTTCGTTGAAATCGGTCAACATCTGATCATAGCTACCACACAAATTATCCTGCCAAAACGCACTAAATGGACAAAAATCACTAAAACGCTCGTAAATAAATGAAGAATAAATGAGAATTTTCAGTTTATTTTTTGCATACATAAATTTTGCAACAACTGTAATCAGTTTGCAAATTTCGAGATAATCGGTTCACATTTGACCCTAGCTCTCATATAAGTCCAAATGACGGAAACAGCTTAAATATATAAGTTTTGAAAAAATGTTTGTATGATGGCAAAATTTAGCAAATATTTTTCTTTATACAGGAAAAATAACACCTTATGGTCGGGCTTGACCGACTATAGCAGTTTCTAACTTGTTGTAATGAGTGTTTTTTTTAGAGGTATAGAACTTCGAATTGAAATAAAACACAAGAAAATCGTTTTAATGTCCATCAATTTGGCTTTATTGGAAGGATAATTTTATGCCATTAATGTTTAAATATGATTTCCGGCATGTGGCCGTCGCGGCTGGCTTGAATAAAGCCAATTCTACAGGTCCAATTTTCAACTACTTTTTCGAGCATATGGGGCCGTATGTTGGCAATAACGCCACGAATGTTGGCTTCCAAGTCCCCTAACGTTTCTGGTTTGTTGGCGTAGACGAGCGAATTCACATATCCCCAAAGAAAATAATCCAGTGGTGTCAAATCGCACGATCTTGGTGACCAATTGACAGGTCCATTCCGCGAAATTATGCGCTCATCGAATGTTTCCTTCAATAAATCAATTGTGACGTGCGCTGTGTGGCATGTAGCGCCGTCTTGTTGTAACCACAACTCATCCACATTCATGCCATCCAATTGGGGAACAAAATAGTCGGTTATCATGGCTCTATACCGGTCTCCATTTATGGTAACTGACTCTCCAGCATTATTTCGGAAGAAGTATGGCCCAATGACTCCACCAGCCCATAGAGCACACCAAACAGTCAGTTTTTGTGGATGTAATGGCGTCTCAGGGGTCTCATGTGGATTCTCTTCACTCCAAATGCGGCAATTTTGCTTGTTGACGTAGCCATTCAACCAAAAATGAGCCTCATCACTAAACAAAATTTTGCGATGAAAATCAGCATCGAGATCAATCTCATTTTCGGCCCATACACCAAAATCACGACGCATTGCATGGTCTCGCGGCTTTAATTCTTGCACAAGCTGGATCTTGTAAGGTCGCAAGCCAAGATCTTTGCGCAAAATCTTCCATAAAGTTAATGGACAAAGCTCCAATTGCTGTGCACGGTGGCGAATCGATTCATTCGGGTCCTCTTCAACACTTTGCTCTACAGCGGCAATTGTTTCTTCGGTGCGCACTGTTCGACGTCGCTGCGGATGCGTATTATCACATAGAGTAAACGTAGTGCGAAAACGATCCATGGTTAACCGAATTAATTGCTCTGATGGACGATTATGTCGACCATAAAATGGACGGAGCTTGCGGTAAACTTCGCGAACTGAATCATTATTTTCGAAATAAATTTGCACGATTTGCAAGCGTTGTTCTTTTGTCAACCTGTTCATGATGAAATGGCAAACCAAACTAAATATTAATCACTTGACAGCTGACAAAATGGCCGCCAGTTAAAAAAGTGATGCCAACTTAAAGTTCTATACCTCAATAAAAAACACCCGATAGTATGTTTTGATAATTTTGATGTGTTGTGTGATACTTAAGCGATCCATTTTCGTCAATGTCAGACTTTCAACTGAAAAGAACAAAATTGGTCTAACAACTTAGTTTAACAGATGTCGAATACCAGTCCTATACTTTTGAAACCATGAAATGGATAACCCTTTATATTGTATATTCCTTAGATTTTAAATCTAATCAAAGGCTATTAAAAGTTCAAACCAAATTGATCGAAGAACAAATACAGTATTTAAGTTATTAAAATACAAATGAGCTGATATTGATGGGGGACTGATGAAAGGAATCTTAGAAACGAGCCAATTGTTATGTAAATGAATTCGTTAAAACCTGAAACAATGGACTCAATATATAAATGAACCTGTAACCGTACAAAAAGCTTTTGGTGTTAACATTATTTTATGGGTATATCTACAACCTAAATGTATCTACTCCTAATATTGGATGTTTTTTAGAGGTATCTCGTAAATCGTTACATTTAATTTTTTTGAAATTTCGTGGGTATTCTTTTCATGTTGAAAATTTAATATGACTTGTTATGATCGTATTAGAATTAGGTAGCCATTGTTCAATTTTTATGTTTGTCAGATTTTGTTCAGAAGTATATTTTATGATGATACAAATGTTTCGAATTGTTTGACAACAAATTGTTGCATGTTGTGGAAATGTACAACAATTCTTTTAAAATTAAACAAAGGTAGCAAATGCTAAACAACAATAAATTCAGACTTTTCTTAACTTTTAAGATTCTTTGTCTATGTCAATGATTTAAAAAGTGGGAAAATATAAAAATGAAATTCTCTCACATATTAAGAGCTTATAATAACCTTTAACAAAAGTGTTGAAATCAAAGCTTTAATATTACAAATATTTTATAATATTAGTGAATCTTTTTGTATTAATAAATAAAAGACTTGTCGAGCTTGAAGTCAGCTCGACAGGTCTTTTATTAAGCAAATATTTTTATTTGAAATCCACAATAAAACAGTTAGTTACAGGAAATAACTTATCTATATTAAATTTACATTACTTTTGAAAAATATAAATATTTATCTAACAATTCATTATTTGTGTACATTATTTATGAGAACATAAAAAGTCCAACTGAACAATATCAGACTTGAATTTATGTTATAATCTAGAAAAAATGCTGATCTCATTCTATACCCTAAAGCCCTTGTTATCATTTTCCAAGTGATCGATTATTTATTTGTTCCAACTCGAACATTTCTTTTTATTATTATTTTTTTTACCTATAAAAATGACAAATTGTTATAAAGATTTTTTTCCTTCTTATTGTTAAAGATCATTGAAACTAATCAGTTAGAAATTAGTTTCAGCTTTTTAAGACAAAATAGAGTTTCATTCTGTTTTGGGTTGATAAAGTGTTTGAAAATCTGCCAAATCACTATAATTGACCGGAAATTCAATTTTGAATACTGGTATTACATATTTTATTTAATAAGTCGATTATTTGGAAAGAGTTTAATCCTACTGTTACATGGAGTATTCTTTTATATTATTTAAGTGTTTTGTCTATAAATTACATTTCTGGCTTAAAAGGTTTAAAAGATATGCAAAGTTTAAAAACAAGTAAACCCACCCTTGAACACTACAACGTTTTTACCATCCCAGCAAAACTTTGGTAGCGGCAATTACTCTACACCATTTTCAATTGTAAATGGGAAATTTCCACATTGAATTGAGAAATTTCCATTTGAAATTGAGAATTTGCATTTGAAAATGAGAAAATTCCAATTGAAATTGAGAATTTTTATTTGAAAATGAGAAAGTTTCAATTGAAATTGAGAATTTTCATTTGAATTTGAGAAAATTCCAATTGAAATTGAGAAATTTCATTTGAAAATTATAAATTTTAAATTGAAAATGAGAATTTTCCATTTGTAAATGAGAATTTTCCATTTGTATTTGAGAAAAGTATAATTGAAAATGAGAAATTTTCATTTGTAATTGAGATATTTTCATTTAAACTTGAGTTTTCCATTTGAAAATGAGAAATGTTTAATTGAAAATGAGAAATTTCCATTTGTAATTACGAAATTTTTATTTGAAATTGAGTTTTCCATTTGAAAATGAGAAATTTTCATTTGTAATTGAGAAAATTTCATTTGAAATTGAGAAATGTATAATTGAAAATGAGAAATTTCCATTTGTAATTGAGAAATTTTCATTGGGTTTTTCTAAATTTCAAATGAAAATTTCTCAATTACAAATAGAAATTTCTCATTTACAATTACAAATTTCTCAATTTCAAATGGAATTTTCTCAATTACAAATCAAAAATTCTCATTTTCAAATGGAAAACTCAATTTAAAATAAAAATTTCTCAATTACAAATGGAAATTTCTCATTTTCAATTATACATTTCTCAATTTCAAATGAAAAACTCATTTTCAAATGCAAATTTCTCAATTACAAGTGAAAATTTCTCAATTCTATTTGAAATTTTCTCAATTACAAATAAAAATTTCTCAATTACAAATGGAAATTTCTCAATTTCAATTGTAATTTTCTCAAATTCAAATGAAAATTCTCAATTTCAATTGGAAATTTCTCATTTCCAAATGGAAATTCTCAATTTCAATTCGAATTTTCTCATTTTCAAATGAAAATTCTCAATTTCAATTAGAATTTTCTCATTTTCAAATGTAAATTCTCATTTTCAATTAGAAATTTCTCATTTACAATTGAAAATGGTGTAGTAACTGGTTACATTGTAATGACTACAACATACCCTCCGAATAACTAATAAGTTATTACATAAGTACTTATTTGTAATGAAAACGGTAAGCTGAACTGAATGGCCTGGGTTCAAATCCCACCAAGACCAAATTTTTTTAATTTTTTTTTATTAAAAATGTATTTTTTTTAAGAAATTTGGTTTCGTTTAAAAATATATTTTTTTAAATAAAACAACAACAATAAAAGTTGTTGTTGTTGTTATCCAATTGCTTACCAAAGTCATTACTTTTCTGCAATTGGTAGGTACTTGCCTCCAATGGCGTCCCCATCTTAATGTAATGACTTAAACAGTGAATGAGTAAGTAGTTCGTGTTCAATAGTTTAGCTGTTTAACTCATTATTTGGTAATGAAAAGTTTTGTTGGGTTTACATTTATATTTATTGGTTCAAAAGATATGTATGGGTTAAAAAAAGTACCAACAATTCGTTTTTACCCTTTTCTATCCCTATTGGTCATATTTAAAAAAGGTCTAAATACTTATCGCCTTAATTTCGTAGCAGATTAAAATCCAAATTAAATTTTGTTTGTATCGCTGTTAGTTTTAGAGATATAAGACTACCAATTGTTCCCTTTTCTACCCTGTTTTACCCCCTATGGAGCCTAATTCTCAAAAAGTACTGAACCAGTATTCTTTAGTTTTTACAGCTTATCTAAAACCGATATAATTTTTGTTTCTATTACTTTCAGTTTCAAAGATATAATGTTACCGGGTTTTCCCTTTTTTACACCCTCAATTGAATTAAGTACTAAACACGTGTCTTATATTTCTTTAATGTTCATCCACGCGTCTATAAATTATTCTTCTGGCTTCATTAGCTTAAATTATAATCATAGTTAAAAAACAAAAAAATTACAATTGACTATTTTCCCAATTTTACCCTTTGTACCCTATTTATCGTAAAATTACCAAACACGTGTTTAATGTTTTTTAGTACTTATCAATTGTGATATAAATTGAGGGCCTATGTTTATTATTTCAAAAGATACGTATGGCTTTAAAAAAGTGCCAAAATAAAGTTTTTACCCTTTTTTACTCCTATTTGTCCCATCTGCCAAAAAGTACCAAACACGTGTCTACTTATATTTATAACCCTAACGCAATTTTAGTCCTACATCATTTACTTCCGGAGGTAGAGCATTGCTAATTTTCCCTTTTTTATCCCTTTAGCGGCAGAATATCCCTCAACCATAGGTGGAAAGGGTACATAGGGTTTGTGCTGAAGTTTGGTCTGAGACCACCTTTTAGTATCCCAATCGACTCAGAATCCCTGAGTTGTTTTAACGATGTTCTTCCGGCTGCCTGGCTAGCTTGCTAGGGACTATCCCCATACTTTTTGGGCAAAATCGGGTTGCTATTTCGGGTACCTCCTATAGGGATGCCTTTCCGGAATAATGTTTTTGGTCCCAAACATTGTTGTTTTTAAAGAGTACAAGAAGAAAATTTCAATGTCAACTAGAAAAATAATACAACAATTCTTGTATACTTTTTATACCCTTCACCAATAGGTTAAAGGGTATTATAAGTTTGTCATTCAGTTTGTAATTTTTCATTATTCGTCTTAGACCCCATTCATTATTCATCTTAGACCCCATAAAAATTATATCGATCGACTCAGAATCGCCAGGGGAGACGACTTAGGCATGTCCGTCTGTCTGTTTGTTCGTCTGTCTGTCTGTCTGTCTGTTGAAATCAAGTTTGTGGAGCTCCTGGTGGGTGTACCCAGACGAATTATACACCAGATTTTAAATTTCCCTACGCAGCACGCTATTTAATTTAATCAAAATCGGTCCATAAACACCCGAGATATCGCTAAAATAACTTCGATGACGAATTTTAAAAAATTAAAAAAAAAAATACAGTTTTTAAATAAAAAATTGTAAATTCTCACCGAATTTTGAATTTTGGCGATATCTCTGGTCATTATAGACCTATTTTGATAAAACTTAATAGCATCCCAGTAAAACTTTTCATTACCATATAATGAGTTAAACAGTTAAACTATTGAACACGAACTACTTACTCATTCGCTGTTTAAGTCATTACATTAACACGGGATGTCATTGGAGGCAAGTACTTACCAATTGCAGAAACGTAATGACTTGGGTAAGCAATTTGAAAGCAGCAACAACAACAGCAACAACTTTTTTGTTGTTGTTTTATTAAAAACATATATTTTTAAACGAAATACAAATTTTTTTTTATGATCCCATGGGGGCTCGAACCCAGACCCTCCGACTACTAGGCAGAGACTCTTCCACTGAGCTACTTCATATGTTGAAAACTTAGCAGCTTATAATTAATATAAACAATTTTTATTTTTAGATCCAAAATCATGTGAAAATAACTTTGTTTTTCCCTGCTTTTTTTTTTTGCTTTGTTGTAATTTTTGGAAAAATATTTTTATACGATTTTTTGTAATTATTTTAAAACTTTTTTAAAATTATTTAAAACTTAAACAATTTAAATCTTCTTTTTTGTATAAGTTTTTACATAAGATTGACTCTTACTTACTTAAATGTTACAACCTGTTAAGGTCAAAGTCCGAGCATATTTTAGAATTCCATGGATTTCGATCTTGTGCGAATATTCTCCAATTTTATAAGCCAAGCTTTGAAAAATGTTCCTCTACTTGGTCTTTCTATCGAAGTTTCGGACATCCTCCTCTAACATTAGGTAGTGGGACATTTCAATTCTAATTTTATCCTCTTCATTGTATTTTTTTTCAAGAGACCCATTTTTATCGATCTTATGGGACAACTCTCGCAAGATATTAACTCACAATATTAATGGGTGTTAAACTAGCTCCCCGGGTGATACCATGAGGAGGTATGTGTCCACAGTTGAGATGAAGGATGACCCAGATAAGTTGGACTTACCAAGTTAAGACCAATTAGAATCGTGTTTGGTATTCAACATCCCCTACATAATCAAAATTGACTCATGATGGTATTTTTTCATTAACGTGAGTTAGTTTTACAAATTTTTTTTACAGAAGGTAATATTTAAGTTCTTAAAATTCAAAAATCATTTAAAAAGACTCTTTTAATAAAAAAAAAAAACTAAAAAAAATTGTTACCCTTGGTGGGATTTGAACCGGGGCCATTCAGTTTAAATTACCATCTTAATTACAAATAAGTACTTCTGTAATAACTTATTATTTATTGGGATGGTATGTTGTAGTCGTTACAAGGTAACCAGTTATCAGAGTACTTGCCATTACCAAAGTTTTGCTGGGATGTTGCATGTTTCTAAAATCTGATATCTACTTTAAAATTTTTTTTTTAAAAATACTGTTTTACAAAAAAAATAAATTTGCGTACATCGATAACTTTTGCTTTGGCGATATCTCGCTTATTGATCCACCGCTTTTGATGAAATTTAATAGTGTGCTGCGTTGAATGATTTCCTAAGATTTGATGTACAGTTCAATTAAAAAAAACACAGTTTTTTTGACAAAATTAAATTTTTTTTATGAAAAATACAGTTTTTTAAACAAAATTTTTTTTAAATTCTCATCGAGATTTGAGTTCTGGTGCTTATACACCGATTTTGATGAAATGTAATAGCATGCTGCAATGGAGTATTTTCTAAAATCTGATATATAATTCGATTTTTTTTTAAATATTGTTTTTTAAATTTTTTTTTTTTTTTTAAATATGCCAAATTTGTGTACATCGACATATTTTGCTTTGGCGATATCTCAGTTACTGATCTACCGATTTTGATGAAATTCAAGTGTGTTGCGTTGAATGATTTCTTAAAATTTGATATACAGTTCAAAAAACTTTATTTTAAGTAACATAGTTTTTTTGAAAAAAAAAAATAGTTATTTTGAAAAATACAGTTATTAAAAAAATTTTAATTCTCATTGAATTTTGGCGATATCTCAGTTTTAAGTAGAACTATATGTTGCAACTTAATAGTGTACTTCGTAGAACATTGTTAACATCTAATGCCTATACATATAAGTTATGTCGGTATGTCATCTAGAAGCTAATCAAACTTGATTTCAGCATATCGAAATATCATATCTTACGTAACTGTTGTTGCCAAAAGTCTGATCTAAATAGGTCCGCTAAATATTCTCATAAAAACAACCATTTAATCTGTCCTCTAATTTTAAAGATATATGCATTTAAATACGACCACTCTCAAGGTGCGAAATATTACAATGTTGCGTAATTTCTGAAATTGTTTGTATTTCAATCTACCTCCAAAATGTAGACCCAATATAAAACAAGGTTATTCACTAATTAAAGTATTATTCATATATCGCCTAAAAAATTTATATATGAGGCGTGTTAATTATCAAGATTTGAAACTTTTTCAGATTCAAATTAGTATTTCACCTAAATCAGTCTTCAGAAACATACATACTTGTAATTGACCAATAACTCTTTCCACTCTGCACTTTACTTTTGTAACACCATTGGTGAAGGGTATTTAAGGTTCGGCATAGCCGAACATATCACTCTTACTTGTTAGAAACTGCGACGATAAGGGGTTAAAAATTATAAAACCGAGTATTTGAATATAGAAATAAAATGTGCACTTAATCGTTACTTTTTCGATTTATTGAGATTTTGGTACTTTGTTAAGAAAATGACTAGTAACACATTCAAATTTCTCAATTTTACTGCATCAAAGTGGCGGGTTAAAATGCTAGTATTTTGTAATACTGTTATTGTTATAAATCTTTCTAAATATTACAAGAATTTTAGATTTCCTAGGATTTTTTTTAATTTATTCTACACCTTTTAAGATTTTTTTTTATGCAAATTAATTTTATCAATATCTCATAGATCTTCTCCAGCAGGGCCACCTCGTTGAAAGGCATACTTAAATTAAATATTACTTTAAATTAATTCCCAAGTAAACTTTGAACTTGTAATAAATTTCTTCAAAAATATCAGCAGTTTACATTTTTTTTATATAAATCTTCCAAAAAATTAAAAACAATTTTTTTCTATTTTACTATCACTCTCTAGTAAATAAACATAAATCTGTTCCATATCATTGCCTGCCAGGCCTTAAAGTTCTATTTTCCTTTATTTTCCACATAAAGAAAACAAAAAGAAGAAAAATTAAAACAATAATAAGAAAAAAGAAATCATCATAAAATCATATTAAATGTAATTGAGTTGAATGATTAATTGTGGGAGCAAAAAGTTCCCACTGTGCGAGTGGAAATCTTGGTGAAAACTTGTTAAAATGAAATGATAACATTTGCGTGTGGTTTTCACAAATAAAATAAATTGAAATGAAATGAATTATTAATACAATAATCACAACCCAACCTTAAACTCTCTAAACTCATGATCAGTGGAGCATTAAATTCAAACACTCGTTGTGGTTTTTGTTTAGGTACGTGTGTCGGACCATCATCGATCTTGCCACAAATTGTGAATGATGATAAGTAGAGGTAACATCATGAAGAAAGGGCGTTTCAATATAAATATAGATTTCCTCCATCAAACAATTTGTTTAGTCAACCATATTACGAGGGTCTTGAATAGATCAGTTCATTTTTTTTTTTGTGAAAAAGATTTCGTTTTAAGGGGTTTCTTGTTGCTTCGATTTGTTCTTTAGATGATGGTGGTGGTTTAATTAATGATTTGTTGATTTATTGATTGGTTCAGGTCAAGTGTTTCACCTGGGCATGATCATTTTATTAATTTCTCTTCTTTTTCACTGTCTTTCTTTAATCAACAATAACTAGACAATAGTAAGGAAATAAAGAGTTTAGGGAAGTAAGAAAAAGTGTTCTTTGTGTGTAAACTGAAACCACAATTGCGGTTCTTTCAATTGTTTTGTTGTAATTGATTTCAGTTTGGTTGTAGGAAAATATTTTCTGTTTTTAAAATCTTATTATTAATTGAAATATTGCAAAAAGTACATCGACCCCAGTAAAACTTTTCATTACCAAATAATGAGTTAAACAGTTAAACTATTGAACACGAACTACTTACTCATTCGCTGTTTAAGTCATTACATTAACATGGGGATGTCATTGGAGGCAAGTACTTACCAACTGCAGAAAAGTAATGACTTGGGTAAGCAATTTGAAAGCAACAACAACAACAGCAACAACTTTTTTGTTGTTGTTTTATTAAAAACATATATTTTTAAACGAAATACAAATTTTTTTTTATGATCCCATGGGGGCTCGAACCTAGACCCTCCGACTGCTAGGCAGAGACTCTTCCACTGAGCTACTTCATCTGTTGAAAACTTATCAGCTTATAATTAATATAAGCAATTTTTATTTTTAGATCCAAAATCATGTGAAAATAACTTTGTTTTTCCCTGCTTTTTTTTTGCTTTGTTGTAATTTTTGGAAAAATATTTTTATACGATTTTTTGTAATTATTTTAAAACTTTTTTAAAATTATTTTAAAACTTTTTTAAAATTATTTTAAAACTTTTTTAAAATTATTTTAAAACTTTTTTAAAATTATTTTAAAACTTAAACAATTTAAATCTTCTTTTTTGTATAAGTTTTTACATAAGATTGACTCTTACTTACTTAAATGTTACAACCTGTTAAGGTCAAAGTCCGAGCATATTTTAGAATTCCATGGATTTCGATCTTGTGCGAATATTCTCCAATTTTATAGGCCAAGCTTTGAAAAATGTTCCTCTACTTGGTCTTTCTATCGAAGTTTCGGACATCCTCCTCTAACATTAGGTAGTGGGACATTTCAATTCTAATTTTATCCTCTTCATTGTATTTTTTTCCAGAGAGGGTTACTAGCCCGTAATCCTAACCCATTTTTATCGATCTTATGGGACAACTCTCGGAACATGTTAACTCACAATATTAATGGGTGATATCATAAGGAGGTGTATGTCCACAGTTGAGATGAAGGATGACCCAGATAAGTTGGGCTTACCAAGTTAAGACCAATTAAAATCGTGTTTGGTATTCAACATCCCCTACATAATCAAAATTGACTCATGATAGTATTTTTTCATTAACGTGAGTTAGTTTTACAAATTTTTTTTACAGAAGATAATATTTAAGTTCTTAAAATTCAAAAATCATTTAAAAAGACTCTTTTAATAAAAAAAAAACTAAAAAAAAATTGTTGCCCTTAGTGGGATTTGAACCGGGGCCATTCAGTTTAAATTACCACCTTAATTACAAATAAGTACTTCTGTAATAACTTATTATTTATTCGGATGGTATGTTGTAGTCGTTACAAGGTAACCAGTTATCAGAGTACTTGCCACGGAGCTACTTCATATGTTGAAAACTTATCAGCTTATAATTAATATAAACAATTTTTATTTTTAGATCCAAAATCATGTGAAAATAACTTTGTTTTTCCCTGCTTTTTTTTTGCTTTGTTGTAATTTTTGGAAAAAATTTTTATACGATTTTTTGTAATTATTTTAAAACTTTTTTAAAATTATTTTAAAACTTTTTTAAAATTATTTTAAAACTTAAACAATTTAAATCTTCTTTTTTGTATAAGTTTTTACATAAGATTGACTCTTACTTACTTAAATGTTACAACCTGTTAAGGTCAAAGTCCGAGCATATTTTTGGTCTTTCTATCGAAGTTTCGGACATCCTCCTCTAACATTAGGTAGTGGGACATTTCAATTGGATATCAAACAACGATTCTGATTGGTCTTAACTTGGTAAGCCCAGACACATTTGGATTATCCCTCATTTCAACTGTGGACACTGACTTAATCGTGGTATCACCCTGGGAACTACGTTAACACCCATTAATGTCATGAGCTATTATGTACCGCAAGTTTTCCCATAAGAACTATTAGAATATGGTTAAGGATGCCGGGCTAGTAACCCGCTTCTGGAAAAAGCATTTACTATAAAAAATTAAAATTGGAATAAAAACGGCCCCTTAAGTTAGAAAATAACGTCCGAAACTTCAATGAAAAGACCAAGTAGATGAAAGTAAAGAGTGCTCTAAATAAAATTTGTAGTTGGATTTTCTTAAATAAAAATCAAACCTTTTAATATAAAAACTCTACAAAATACGCAAATATAATGACATATTATACAAAATCATTTAGCATTAAAATGTTTACTTAGTACTCGGGTTTTGCAAAATTATCGACTTTTTTCGGAAACCCTCCCATTAAAGATTTTACAGTTGCTTCTGATACCTTTTTGGAGCATGTGTTCCACCTGCGCTTAAAATCGATCATGTTCTTGGAAATCTTTCCTGTGTTCTTCAATTCCTTTTTTACCAGAGCCCAATACCTTCCCACAGGCCGAAGTTCTGGACAGTTAGGTGGATTTGCCTCTCGTGGTACAAAAATGACATTATTTTTTGAGTACCACTCAAGAGCCTTTTTTCCATAATGGCATGATGCCAAATCGGGCCAAAAAAATATAGTCACTCTGTGCTCTCTTAAAAAGGGTAACAACCGTTTTTGTAGGCACTCCTTTATATAAATTTCTGTGTTCATTGTGCCAGATGCCACAAATACTTTACTTCTTTTGCCACAACTGCAAATAGCTTGCCACACGAGAAACTTCTTAAAGAATTTTGTTTGTTTTTTTGTGCGAAACTCTTGCCGAACATTGCCCCGTTTATCAGCAACATAAAAATCTTGACCAGGAAGTTGAGAAAAGTTTGCCAGTACGTAGTTTCATCATCCATCACATTTTTTTTATAAAATCAGACTTAAATTTTTTCGCTCGTTTTTTTGCATCTAAGTTCTTTATAGCATTGCGATCTGGAACCTTTTGGACTTTGTATGTCTTCAGTCCAGCATAAGCTTTGACTCTATGTACAAAATTCGTAGAACATTTCACCGTACGAGCTGCTTTTCTTAAAGAAGTGTTAGGCGCTCTTCGAAAGAGTCGCTCGACTTCTTTTGCCCTACCAATATCTGTAGGACCTTTTTTCCTCCCTGATCCAGGTTTTCTTTCAATGCTCAGGTTTTCCTTATACCGTCTGATGGCATTAGAAACCGTTCGAGGGTCAACTTTCAAATTTTTAGCTATTTTTTTAAAAGTCCATGACGGATTTTTTTGAAAAGTTTTAATTATATTTTCACGAACTTTTTTTTCGCAGTCCATTTTGATTGAAATAACTATTGAAAATTAATAATTTCTAAAATAATAGTATCTGACATATCTATAGAAACTAACTTGTTAAAAAAATAAATTATTTCTTGCACTATGGATAAATTTTGTCTAAAATAGTAAATGCATATTTTTTTTAGAACACTCTTTATTTCAAAGCTTAGCCTACGAAATTTTGGAATATGCGCACAAAATCAAAGTGTATGGAATTCTAAATAATGCTCGGCTTTTGATCTTAATATGTTGTAAATATAGGTCATTTAAGTAAGTGAGTACTTTAAATGATTTATTTAAAGTGATTTATTTCGGCCTATATATGGAGTTTATATTACAAACTTTTAATATCTGTGGTTTTTTATTCTATTTAAATCTTCCGATGTTGTTTAATATATAAGTAGTTCTTCCTGCTTTTATTTAATAAAAGTTTTGTTGAATTGTATTGTTTTATATTCAACTTAAACACTTTGGAAATTTATACTTTATAAATTTACACTTTAAATATTTGAATCGATATATCCATTGAGAAATATGTTTTTAGAAATAGAAAATTTTCAATTCGAACTTCACTTCCATACAATAAACATAATTTATAAAACCGATCGAGTTATTAATTTAACAAGTTTACATTAAGAAAAATACGACATATTAACTTTAGTCATTTCCAAAAAAAAAAAAGAAACAAAAAAAGAAGTTTGTTTCTTAAATCTTTTGTTTTATAAACGAAATTAGAAAAAACGCTATAAGTAATAAAAGCAAAGTTTAGAATTCAAATGTTCATACTTAAAAATAAACAAATTGCCACAAAAATCCCTAACAAATCCCAAACAAAAATGCATTCTATCCACTTCATTCAACCAGCTACCGCTTGTGCTTCTTCTGCAATGATAGCTTTTTTTGCCTGCTTCATCTTTCCAAAAAAATATGCATGACAAAAAAGCCATGTTTAACACAAAAGATTTTAAATTGTTTATGGTTATAAATCAGAGTTTGTAGCAATGACTAGCAAAAATAAATTGTATTTCGTTACAAGTTTTGTGGTTTTAATTTTTTTTTTTATTTTTTCTTGCTACCAACAAAACAAACCTGAACAAATTTTTTGAATTTAGTAAGAACGAGAATTCATTCATACATTTTCTACACTCAAATGTTGGCAGAAATTGGTGTTGAAGTTTAACCCTTGTTGTAAAAACTTAAAAATCAAACACATGCAACCTAAAAGCTGTGCAACAAAAGCCAACAATCATGTTGTTTAGCTCGTTATCAAGTCAAAATAATCATCTTTGCCATTGTTGTGGACGAGAACGAGAAAATCATAAAAAAAATATTCCAAAACAAATTCAGAAGTCTTCTTTAGCTTAACAGAAACAAATCTTAAGTGTTTCTTTTTTCATCTTGAATTTAGAGGAAGCTATATTTTGTACTCGTGCCCATTTGCAGATTTTAATAATCACAAATTTTCTTCTTCTACATACAGGTCTATATGTATGTCTTTGTATCTAAGTAAATAAAAGTGTAAGTTTGTGTAAGACTATAATGGTCAGGATATAATAAACATTAATATAATTTGCAAACACTTTTAAGAAAATCTGCTAGACAATTTTTACCAATCTTGCCCAGTCATAGTCACTTACTCTTTTCATTTGCTTTGTAGCTTTCTATCCTTTAAATTTAATCTTAAGAATCTTCATCATCATTCGAATTAAATTTATTGTATGATCATTAAAGTTTATTTCTGGTTCATTATTGTTTTGAGTGCTCATGCAAGTGCATGCACAAATGACACATGATTTGATCACTAATTTGATTTTTCACTTTAAAAGTGGAGTATTTATAGATAATTTGGTTGATGTTAGCTAAGAAATATTTGTAAGTAAATTTGTGAAAAGTATTAGTAAAATATGATTGTTTAAAAAATTTGTATGATTATTATGAAATAAACTCAAAAATTAATATATTTGGCTATTAGGGCGTCTCAAAAAAAAAGTTCCCCGTACACCACCGAATATAAAATATTGCTTTTAGACAGTTTCGAAAAAAAAATTTTTTATTTTTTTCGATGCACATTGGGGTCGCCAAAAAACATTTTTCGTTATATCTTCGGCATTTACAGTCGGGTCTTAAAGTGTGATATATACATGTTTTTGTCTCGAGGAGGCCAATATTTTGCTTTAATAGTCATAAGGCTCAGATATCCAATTCTAGCATTTATCCATCAGACCTCAGTGACGACACTCGAATTTAGATCAAATGTAGCCCGTGCGCTGCTCCTCGTTGACAGCCATGGCAGATTCATGTACAACATGAACAAAACGCTCGGTGTTTTGTGAGTGGCATAGATAGGCTGTAAAAATAATTAAAATTAGCAAATAAAACTATCAAAAGAAAGAATTTTCATTTTTTAACCTGGTATTTCGATTATTTCCTTGGAAAACTGTAATGCTTCTAACTGTTCTTGCATATAGAAATGCAAGCATGGCGAATCAGTCAATGTCGCTCTCGAAGTATATAAAATTCAGAAAATGTGGGCCGAACATTTGACGTTGCTTCAATTCTGGCTGATATAATCTTTGTAGTACCTGGTTGACCGAGCCTTGCTAGGAGCTTTATGATAAGCATTTTGTGCAAATATTCAGTTAATTTCTAAGTATTTTATTATTTTTTCCGATCAACACATAGTTTGCATAGTTTACAGATTAACTCATTTTGAAAAATTTTGGAAATTGGTCATACCAACAGAAACCTCCGTCGACTCATGCGCAACAACTTTGCTAAATATTATAGCCTGATCAAATGCACAATTTTTCATTTTGAGTAATTTTCAGTGGCGCCACCTATTGGACTTTGGTCATTCCCATAAATAAACCTTCGTCGGCTTATCCGCAACAACTTTGCTAAAGATTATAGCATGATTAAATGTACAGCTTACGATTAAATTGACTTTGAGTAATTTTCAGTAGCGCCACCTGTCGGAAATTATTCACACCAATTAAAAACCTTTGCCGGCTCATGCGCTACAACTTTGCTAAAGATCATAGCATGATCAAATATACAGTTTACGATTTAATTAATTTTTAGTAATTTTCAGTGGCGCCACCTAACGGAAATTAGTCCTACCAACTTAGAAACCTTTGTCGGCTTATCCGCAACATCTTCGCTAAAGAGCATAATATGATCACAGTTTACTATTCTTTAAAGAACATACATACAAACATTCATTTGTTTAAAATGCAGTTAACATAATTCCTATTTATATTACTTTTGTGATGTTAAGTTATCATTTTATCCCTTTTTTACCCATGCGCAACAACCCCAAAATCAAAAAAGTACCAAGTACGTGTTCAATATTTCTTTCACATCTATTGACTGCTGTACAAAGTTCCTTTCTTTATTCTTTGGTTTAAAATATAGAGTAGGTTAAAAAAGTACCAAAAGAACTATTTTCACCCTTTTTTACCCCCTGTCGGACATAGTTTCAAAAAAGTACCAAACACCTGTCAGCATATTTTAACAGCTATTCAAAACATAATTTTAATTTTGTTTTTATACCTATTACTTTAGGAGATATCAGAGACATCTGATTTACTAGCGTATCTTGGTCTGTTATCATCGGCAACAAGATATTCTCAGGGTGGAAAAAGTTAACGTAATTTTGTATGGACCGACAAACGTCGTTCAAAGAAATAACGAAAAATGTTTTTTGGCTACCCCACTGTGCGGCAAAACAAAAAATGCTTGTTTTTAAAAGTTCGGTTGGAATTAACGAAAAACTTCCTTAGTAAAAGTAATAGCGATTTTTTAAGAGTTTTAATTTTCTTACATTAGTTGTGTACATTAGGGTGGTAGGAACTGAGGTCTGATGAATAAATACAACAACTGGACAGCTGAGACCAATGAGTATTAAAGCAAAATATTGGGCAGCTGGAGACAAAAACATCGATATATCACACTTTAAGATCCGACTATAAATGCCGAAGATACAATGAAAATGTACTTTGGCGACCCCAATGTGCGGCGAAAAAAATTAAAAAAAATTTTTTCGAAACTGTCTTACAACAATACTTTATATTCGGTGGTGTACGGCGAACTTTTTTTTTCTTCCATATAAGTCGAGACGCTCTATGGGCTTCTATGTTTTGAAATTAGAAAAAACAAAAAATGTATTTTCGAAAATATTCTGTATGAGTACAGTGAATTATCAGGACTAAAACAAGGAATTAAGAATTGACCGTGTGTGAATAGTAAAATATTGACCGATTTCAAAAGTTGGTAAGTATTTACCTTGATTTTTGTACTAAATTTCATAAAAAATATACTGAAATGTATGGCCAAAATTTCGATTCCGGTAAGTGTGCCCTATTTGAGGTACCCGAAAAAATGTTTCCTGTCGGTGTTAAGTACATACAGTACTAGGCAGCAAAATGCAACGTTAAACCATATGAACATTAGTCACATGTGTATCAAAATAACGGTGAACAACTCGTTTCCCTTATTATGGAAAGAAAGTCTTGCAGCGGTTGCCCAAGAAAATCTACCAAGCGCGAAGATTACCAAATGATTAGACTTGTTAAAGCTGATATAAGAACGACAGCTGTCGACGTTACTAAATTTGCTAGTGAGCAAACGGGGTTTTAAATTGGAGTGCGTGCCTTTCCTAGATTGAATAATGTTAATAGTACCTGGTTGACCGAGCCTTGCTCGGGGTTTTTTGATAAGCATTTTGAGGCAAATTTTAAAGTTTTTATATATTTTATTTTATACAGTTACAGTTTAACTCATTTTAAATAATTTTTAAAATTGGTCATACCAATAGAAACCTCCGTCGACTCATGCGCAACAACTTTGCTAAAGATTATAGTCTGATCAAATGCACAGTTTACGATTTAATTCATTTTGAGTAGTTTTCATTGGCGCCGCCTGAAGTCGTTCATACCACTAAGAAACCTGCATCTGCTTATGCGTAACAACTTTGCTTATGATCATAACATGATCAAATGCACAGTTTATGATTTAATTCACTTATAGTCTGATCAAATGCACAGTTTACGATTTAATTCATTTTGAGTAATATCAGTGGCGCCACCTGTCGGACTTTGGTCATTCCAATTAATAAACCTTCGTCGGATTATCCGCAATAACTTTGCTAAAAATTATAGCATGATTAAATGTACAGTTTACGATTAAATTGACTTTAAGTAAATTTCAGTGGCGCCACCTGTTGAAATTTCCTCATACCAACTAAGAAGCCATCGTCGGCTCATGTGCAACAACATTGCTAAAGATTATAGCATGATTATATGTACAGCTTACGATTAAATTGACTTTAAGAAATTTTTAGTAGCGCCACCTGTCGGAAATTATTCACACCAATTAAAAAGCATTCGCCGGCTCATGCGCTACAACTTTGCAAAAGAACATAGTATGATCAAATGTACAGTTTACGATTTAATTAATTTTTAGTAATTTTCAGTGGCGCCACCTGTCGGAAATTCGGTTTACTAACTTAAAAACCTCCGCCGGCTTATCCGCAACATCTTTGCTAAAGAGCATAACATGATCAAATTCACAGTTTACTATTCTATAAACAACATACATACAGACAAACATTCATTTGTTTTAAAGTTATAACATTACTAATTTTTTCCCCTTTTTATCCCCTAATTTGAAAAAGTTCCATATGCATAATTGGTACTTCTTTGGTACCAATTGAATTCGGTACATTTTATTAGAAAGCAGTTAACATAATTTTCCTATTCATATTACTTTTGTAGATGTTAAGTTATCAGTTTATCCCTTTTTTACACATTTTAGCCACAAAATCAAAAAAGTACCAAATACGTATTCAATATTTCTTTCACATCTATTGATTGCAGTACAAAGTTTCTTTCTATATTCCTTAGTTTAAAATATAAGAGTGGGTTAAAAAGGTACCAAAAAAACTATTTGCACCCTTTTTTACCCCTTATTGGACATAGTTTCAAAAAAGTACCAAACACCTGTCCGTTTATTTTCATAGCTGTTTAAAACGTAATTTAAATTTTGTTTCTATACCTATTACTTAAGGAGATATAGCGTTTTCGATTTTTTCCCCTTTTTACCCGTTTTTACCCTCTTAGAGGCAAAGGTTCCAAAAGTCCCTTCTTCTTCGACCTATACATTAAAGAAGATACCCACTGTCCAAATTTTATCAAAATCGTTAGAGCCGTTTTCGAGATAGTCATTCTATATATATATATATATATATATATATATATATATATATATATATATATATATATATATATATATATATATATATATATATATATATATATATATATATATATATATAATATATATATATATACAATTATTGCTCGTTTAAGAATATAAGATATTTGCCAGACGTCCCGCAAAGAAATAGCTAACATCTAAGGCCAATAAGATCAAGCGCCTTGATTTTGTGAAGCGTTATCAAAATTGGTCAAATAGATAAAAGTACTGTGGAGTGATGAGAGTAAATTTAATATTTTTGGTCCAGATGGGATAAAATATATTCAAAGACCACCTAAGCAAAGATATTCTCCTAGGTATCAGCTGCCAACAGTTAAACATGACTGAGGTTCACTCATGGTGTGGGGTAAGTTTCTTTTGTATTTTACCGAAGTTCCTTATTTTATGTAATTTACTGGTAGGTGCGTTTTCTTATGACGGAGTTGGTCCGCTGTTGAAAATCGATTTTATTAAATATGAATGCCACTAAATACTGTGGGGTCTTAGAAGAAAATATGCTCCCACAACTTCTGGAAATATGCCCTCAAAAAGCATATTTCAACAAGACAAGAACGCTCTAGTCGCTTGGTTTGTAAAGCTACGGTCACATTGATTAAATATTTAATCGAAATTATCAAATATTTGATCCTCGTAGTCTGACCACAAAATATTTTTGAGGTTCAAACAAGAAACATGTTGATTTGAACAAAACAAAATCATTTTTGAAAAAATCGCTAAGCTAATTGGTATTGTTGGTAGAACTTTTGGAGCTTTATAGTTCAACATTTAAAATATTTTAGTGGTTTTCCCAGTATTTACTTTGATCAAAATTCGGTCTCATAACGGGGTATAGTTTTACATTAATAAGTTATTAAATACTTTTCGTTGTGCTTAATATGTAGTTAGGCTAAACACGTTAATAGTAATACGGCAGGTCCATATATTTCGTTAGGAGTTCCTAATGCATTCATAATATATAAAGTCTGGGCTGAACATTGACTGATGCCTATCTAATTTCATAGGTGCAATCTTTATATAATGAATGTACCTCCATATCTTTTTGATTGCAGATATAAAAAGGGGATGTTATATATATAAGAATTATAGCCAAATGTTGACCGATTGTAACAAAATTTTACACACTGGCTGGTCTATATATATAGAGCTTATTCTTAAAAAATTTAATTTAATTTAATAGCTTTTAACTGGCCTTTGCTAAAATTTTTTATATGAAAGCTAAAGTCAAATATGTCCTGATTAATATAAAATTTGATAAACTGATCAAAAATTGCATAAAACTTCCCCATTTTCAATTTAATCGTCAAAGCTATTACAATTGTTTTTAATTTATCAGCATTAATGAGTTTCCCGGGGCGGGGTTATATGGGAGCTCCAACTAAATTTGAACCGATTTTGTGTATTTTCAACACACATCTTTTTCAAGACATCCAAAATACTTTTGTAAAATTTTGTCCCTCTAACTCTTTTCGTTAAGGCGCTATCGTGCTTTTATCTGACGGACATAAACAACCTTTTCTTAATGTATTTTTGTGTTTCCATAAGTTTTTTATATGGGAGCTATGGTGAAATGGTGACCGATTGTGACAAAATTTGCACACTAGCTGACACTGACATAAGACTTCCTTGTGCTTAATTTAGTCTTACTAGCTTTTGTAGTTAAGGAGCTATCACGATTTTATCTGACGGACAGACGAACATAAATCCCCTTTTCTTTTCGAATTTTTGTGTTTTCGTAAGTTTTTTATATGGGAGCTAGGTCAAATGGTGACCGATTGCTACAAAATTTTGCACACTAGCTGGCATTGACATAAGACTTTCTTGTGCCAAATTAAGTGGTTATATTTGTTATACTTTCAGATTAATTGGCATTTAAGTGTATTTTAGGTGAAATTTAGGCTGTTTTCGTAAGTATTTTGTATGGGAGCTATGGCTAAATGTGAACCGATTTTGATGAAATTTTACACACTGCCTAGGGTTAATGTAAAACTTCTATATACAAAATTTTATTATCATAGCTGCTATAATTTGTCATTTATTAACAAATGAGCGATTAGCTTAGACGAGGTTATACGGGAGCTATGGTCGAATGTGAACCGATTTTTCATAATTTCAATACCAAAATGTTCTCAGAGATGAAGAATATTTTTACTAAGTTTCAGTTTAGGCGTTATCGTGATTTCAACAGACAGACAGACAGACGGACAGACAGACGGACATCGCTCAATCGTCTTAGAATTTCATAAGGATTCAGAATATATATCGTTTTTGGTTTTTGAGCCAATATTAAGGAAATTACAAACGGAATGACAATCTCAATATTCCCCCCATTCTTTTTGATGGTGGGTATAAAAATACGCGAAATGTTACAAGAATTAATTCTTTTGAGGTAATTTTCGACCACTTTTTGACACATATTGGGTGGTATTTCAGCCATAACTTGACGAATGTTGGCTTTTAAGTGATCAAATTTTAAAGGTTTATCTGCGCGTAGCCCACAAAAAAGCCTAATGATTTCAAATCGCATGATCTTGGTGGCCAGTTGATATCGCGGACAAGAAATGTCTCTGGCAATAAAGCCATATTCGCTGGAGTTGTATGGCATGTGACATCGTCTCATATTCTCCAAGTCGTATTCATCAATAGCAGGAGAAAAAAAAGTCGGTTGTCACATCCTAATTCCTGAGAACGACGAGGAATCGACACATTCGGGTCTTCGGCAACACTTTTACTTACATTAGTGATGTTTTCAGCGGAACAAGCGAAACGATGATGCACAGGCCTTACAATATTTGTGACCGCTCCATTATCTTAAAATTTCCTCACAGTTTTGCCAATTGCCTGCGTAGTTGGATGATAATGTAAACCATAATCTCCTCTTAAAGCAAGATATGTGGCTTTTGCGGAATCACCATTTTTGTAATATGTTTTAATAATTTTTATGCGTTGTGCGATACTTAAGCGATCCAATTTCGTAAATATCGGACTTTCAACTGAAAAGAAAAAAATTGGTTTAACAAATTAGTTTGACAAATGTCGAATCCCAGTCATATACTTTTGAAACCACGAAATAGATAACTGGATATTTCTTAAATAATTTAATTAATGATGCAGATTTACTTTACATACTGGTCACTATAGTTACATTAAATGAAATCAAAAAAATTACAATTAAACATTTCAATCCCAAAAAAATAATGCGAGGTTTTCGATCTGTCTAAAAGAAAGGATACTCCTCCTGAAGATGATGGCTAACCAACCATCGAAAGTCGTAGAGGAATTTATTTTCTCACAAACATTTTTTTTCTCACAAAATTTCACTTAACAGTGCATATCGTGAGCCTTTATTGAATACCGACTATGAACCAAATCAAATATTTTTAAGGAAAGGCGAAAAAGTGTTTAGTAACCAAAAAACTTTAATAGAAGTCAATAAGAAATTTTTGAAAAATTTCCTATAAAAATAAGAAATTTTTGAAAAATTTCCTATAAAAATTAGAAATTTTTGAAAAATTTACTATAAAAATAAGAAAATTTTAAAAATTTTCCTATAAAAATTAGAAATTATTTAAAAAAAATTCCTTTAAAAATAAAAAAATTTCAAAAAATTTCTTATAAAAATAAGAAATGTTTGAAAAATTACCTATAAAAATAAGAAATTTTTGAAAAATTTCCTATAAAAATAAAATTTTTTTAAAAATTTTCTATAAAAATAAGATGTTTTTGAAAAATTTCCTATAAAAATAGGAAATTTTTTAAAAATTTCCTATAATAATAAGAAAATTTTTTAAAATTTCCTATAAAAATAACAAATTTTTAAAAAATTTCTTATAAATATAACAAATTTTTAAAAAATTTCCTATAAAAGTAAGAAATTTAAAAAAAAATTTCCTATAAAAATAAGAAATTTTTTTAAAAAATTTCCTATAAAAATAAGAAATTTTTTAAAAAATTTCCTATAAAAATAAGAAATTTGTAAAAAATTTTCTATAAAAATTGGAATTTTTTAAAAAATTTCCTATAAAAATAAGAAATTTTGGAAAAATTTAAAAATAAGAATTTTTTAAAAGTTTCCTATAAAAATAAGAAATTTTGAAAAATTTCCTTTAAAGTAAGAAATTTTGAAAAATTTCCTTTAAAATAAGAAATTTTTTAAAAATTTCCTATAAAATAAGAAATTTTTAGAAACTTTATTGATAAAAATAAGAAGTTTTTGAAAATTTCAAATAAAAATAAAATTTTTTTGAAAAATTTCCCATAAAAATATTTTTTTTTTTAAATTTCATATAAAAATATAAATTTATAAAAAATTTCTTATAAATATAAGAAATTGTTGAAATTTTTTTTGTAAAAATGGAAATCTTTGTAAAATTTCTTATAAAAATAAGAAATTTTTTTAAATATTTCCTATAACAATAAAAATTTTTGAAAAATTTCTTATAAAAATAAGTAAATTTTGAAAAATTTGATATTTTTGAAAAATTTCATATAAAAATAATAAAATTTTGAGAATTTTCCTATAAAAAAGAGACATTTTTAAAAAATTTTCTTATAAAAATAAGAAATTTTTAAAAACTTCCTATAAAAATAAAAAATTTTTGAAAAATTTCTTATAAAAGTAAATTTTTTTTTTAAATTTCTTATAAGTTAAGAAATTTTTGAAAAATGTCCTACAAAAATAACAAATTTTTGAAAAAATTCCTATAAAAATAAGAAATTAATTACTTGGGAAATCACTTAGAATCACTGGCTGGCTGGACCCCCATGTAAATCTTGTAATCAAACTACAGGTCGCAATTCTAAAGATAATTTGATGAAATTTGGCACAGATAAATTTTTTGATAATGGGACCATGGCTATTGAAATTGGTCAAAATCGGTCCATTATTTATGGTACCTCTCATAGGTCCCACTTCCCGGAGTTGCTATATTGGCCACAAATATCAATATTTTTTTCATGAAATTTAAAACAGATACTGCTTATGTAAATTTAAATCACTGTACCAAATTTCGTTAAAATCGGTCCACATTTGACCATAGCTCCTATACAAACTCTTCTTCAAAGAGACAAAAAATCACTAAAACGCTCGTAAATCTAAAGATAATGAAAATTTTGAGTTTATTTTTTGCATACATAATTTTTGTAACAACTGTAATCAATTTGCCAAATTTCGAGATAATCGGTCCACATTTGACCCTAGCTCTCATATAAGTCCAAATGACGAAAACAGGTTGAATATATACGTTTTGAGAAAATGTTTGTATAATGCAAAATTTAGCAAATATTTGTCTTTATACAGGAAAAATAACACCTTTGACCTTAGTGGTGAAGGGTATCGTATGGTCGGCTTGACCGACTATAGCGCTTTCTTACTTGTTTTTTATCAGTTAGTATTGATTTTTGTTGAATTTTGCATGAAATGAAATAAAAAATGTAATTTAAAAAAAATACAAATTTTCATTTTGACCGTCTTATGATTTCAAGCTTTTATTATTTCCATAAAGAGAATATGACCTCCTTGAAATTTGATTTATGATGGAATTGTTACATTTTTGTGCGAACGGTTACATATGATCTTAGTAATTGAAAATTATAAATAAGCATACAAAATCCCCATTAGCTACTGAGCATTAAAATATTTTTTAATCCTTTTTTGGTTTAAATAAAAACTCAGTTTTTTTCTCAAATTAAAAAAAAAAACAAAATTATAAAGGAAGTCGTGATTTTCTTAAAAAACAACATTCATAATTTAACAATCACAAAAATATAAAAAAAGAATAACAAAATTCACGTATCTTTTTTTTTTTTTTTGTTAACTCGACAATATTTAGCTTAAAAAATCCTTAACAAGAATTGCTTTAATCATCCAGAAATAAAATGCACTTTATTTTTTTATATACCAAAAAAAAAAAAACAAAATTAAATGAAAATGAAACATATTTTTTCACACTTATTTTGTTGCGCTTTTGTTGAACCACGTATTGTTTAATTAAAAATCATACCATAGCACGTTTACACAGAAGTCAACTTTTTAAGGAAAAATACGAAAAAAAAGAAACTTTGCTCAAAAGAAGTTCTGCTGTGGAAGCTGAAGAAAAAGAAATGATTTTTACAAAAATCATACATTAAACTATACTTCAGGAGATGACAATGAATGAAGAGGATTCAACAACATTATAACGAACATTTATATAAGTACACAAGATGTGCATTACAGTGATGTAGGAATTTGTAGCAGTTCCAATTGAAACATTTCAATTTATAAATCTTATCTTATCTTATTATATTATATATATTCTTAAACGAGCAATAATTGTATATATATATACATATATATATATATATAGAATGGCTATCTTGAAAACGGCTCTAACGATTTTAATAAAATTTGGACAGTGGTTATCTTTTTTGATGTATGGGTCGAAGAAGAAGGGACTTTTGGAACTTTTACCTCTAAGAGGGTAAAAACGGGTAAAAAGGGGAAAAAATCGAAAACGCTATGTCTCCTAAAGTAATAGGTATAGAAACAAAATTAAAATTACGTTTTAAACAGCTTTGAAAATAAGCGGACAGGTGTTTGGTACTTTTTTGAAACTATGTCCGATAGGGGGTAAAAAAGGGTGAAAATAGTTTTTTTTTACACCTTTTTAACCCACTCTTATATTTTAAACTAAAGAATATAGAAAGAAACTTGGTACTGCAATCAATAGATGTAAAAAAAACATTAAACACGTATTTGGTACTTTTTTGATTTTGAATGGGTAAAAAAGGGATAAAATGATAACTTAACATCTCCAAAGTAATATGAATAGGAACATTATACATTATGTTAAATGCGTTTTAAAAAAATGTACCGAATTCAATTGACACCAAAAAAGTACCAAATATACATATGGAACTTTTAGAAATTAGGGAATAAAAAGGGGGAAAAATTAGTATTATTTTAAACAAATGAATGTTTGTCTGTATGTATGTTCTTTATAGAATAGTAAACTGTGAATTTGATTGTGTTATGCTCTTTAGCGAAGATGTTGCGGATAAGCCGGCGAAGGTTTTAAAGTTGATAAGACTAATTTCCGACAGATGGCGCCACTGAAAATTACTAAAAATTAATTAAATCGTAAACTGTACATTTGATCATGCTATGATCTTTAGCAAAGTTGTAGCGCATGAGCCGACGAAGGCTTTTTAGTTGGTATGAATAATTTCCGACAGGTGGCGCTACAGAAACTTACTCAAAGTCAATTTAATCGTAATCTGTACATTTAATCATGCTACAATCTTTAGCAAAGTTGTTGCACATGAGCCGACAAAGGTTTCTTAGTTGGTATGAAGAAATTTCGACAGGTGGCGCTACTGAAATTTACTCAAAGTCAATTTAATCGTATGCTGTACATTTAATCATGCTATAATCTTCAGCAAAGTTGTTACGGATAAGCCGAAGAAGGTTTATGAATTGGAATAAGCAAAGTCCGATAGGTGGCGCCACAGAAAACTACTCAAAATGAATTAAATCGTAAACTGTGCATTTGATCAGACTATGATCTTTAGCAAAGTTGTTGCGCATGAGTCGACAGAGGTTTCTGTTGATATGAATAATTTCCAAAATTATTCAAAATGAGTTAAACTGTAAACTATGCAAACTATGTGTTGGTCGGACAAAATAAATCAAATAATTCAAAATTAACTGAATATTTCTACAATGTCTTTCCTCTAAATTTATTTTAGCACTTTATAATATAAAATATATAAAAACTTTAAAATTTTCCTCAAAATGCTTATCATAAAGCTCCGAGCAAGGCTCGGTCTACCAGGTACTATTGTATTTCATGAAATAGATCAGAGAAGTCTAATTTATCTGCCCGAAAAGTATTAATGCAAAACGCGAACTATTATTTTACACACTTCTGTAAAATGATCTCGGTAGTTATATTAAGTTAAACTTAATATTGTTGATGTGTATTTCTTCTTCTTTAGACTCTAGTTGTAATTTTAGTTATAGTTCAGCTACTACCACCGCTGCTACCATTAATTCCACTAACGATCTTCATCATAATCATCCTCCTTTACTACTTTGTACGTAGCCGTGAAATAGTAGTAGCATGTGTGAAGGATCTTGTTTAGGATGTTGTTATTTTTTTTTTCTTCTTGCAACAAATCTAGCTGCTGTTTTATAATGTTTTAGTTTTTTTATTTTTTAACTTCATTTCTTCCTTCAACTTCCATAAGAACGTGCCTCTTTTCCAATTGAGTTTAAGTTATTGTCATGGTTGTTAAGACGAGTGGTAGTTTTATTTGTTCGCTGTTACCTGATGGTGGCTTTTGCTAGTGATGAGGATGATGATGACTTTTACAATAAATAAATAAAATGAATTAAAAATAAAAAAAGAAATAGTTACAACAACAGTAGCAACCAAACATCAACAAAACGTCACTTGAATTCTGGTTAAACGAAATGTTAGTTTAACTATGACCACGTTTTCTTATAATTTATTAAGTTTTTCACACTCTCAAATTTTACCCTGTAAAATATTGTTTTTGTGGTAGTAATTTGGCCGGTACTTTATACCATGATAGAATAGTATTTTATATTAATATTTATTCTTCTCTAAACTAAACTTTTTCTGTTACATCAACAGGGCCTTATGTCAGCAGTGCTAAAATACTTTGGTGGATTTATCGAAACATCAAGTTAATGAGTGACATGTATAACTTAATTAACCCTAACACTCCTGACACGGGTACCTGGGTACCCGAACGAACTTTAAAGTCAAATATCTCTTTAACTATAAATGATACAAAGTTGAGGTTTTGTAAGTTCCTAAAACTATTGATTAAAAGATTTATTAAAGATTTTTGTTTCTCTAAGCTTTCCAAAGTTTTTGGCTTAGGCTGTGGATTTACCGAAAGTCAAATATTCCTAACCCTCCTGATAAAGGTACCCGGGTACCAGTTAGAAAATTAAGGCATTATATATATCAACAAGTAAGAGTGGTATATTCGGCTTTGCCGAATCTTGGATACCCTTCACCAATGGTGTTCCAAAAGTACATAATGTAATTCCTAGCATAGTGAGGGTTGTGCACTTTAATTCGTACGAATTATCCAACTAGTAAAAGTTCTTGATTAGTTATGTAAAACTCTGAAGTTAGCGGACTGATTTAGGTCAAAGCTTCAACAATGATTATCAATGTATACAAGCCTTAAAATTATAGGGTATACACTCTTAGTGGGAGATTTCACTAAATGTGAACAGAGCTTGCCCATTTTCAATACCGAACTTTTTAAGAGATCAGAAATACGTTTGTCAAATGTTGTCCCTCTAGAAAGTTTATTTTAGGCGCTATCGCCCTGAATAACGATATTGTACAACGTCTTTATACTAAATGTCATCATCGTATCAATTATAATTTGTCATTTATTATAGCTACTAAGAGATTGCCTTAGGCGAAGTTATACGGGAGCAATTGTCAAACGTGAACGGATTTCTCCCAATTGCAATTAAAAAACTTAAATTTTCGTTGATATGTGAGATGCATACATACAAGTGGGTTTTGAAAGCAAAATAATGTACTTAGCTGCATTTTTCGTACTTCGTAGGAAGATTTCCTATAATTTGATGTATAATACATTCTCAAACGTTATCATAATGTTCAAAAGTCAGACACAAAATTAAGATAAATGCAGTGTGTCTATCTGCTAAAATCAGATTAGTGGAGCTCCTGGATTTTACACAAAATTTTAGGATATTGTCCCACCCTGAATTTCATCATTGTCGATCAAAACACCTGAAATATCGCTTAAACACTAAATTATATCTACCACAAATAACCGAATGCATCAGGATTTAGGTAATCCCCTGCGAAGGACGCTATTAAATTTCAGCAAAATAAACACCTGAGATATCGACAAAACAGGAGCTCCAAAAATTTAACTACAACAGAAAAAAGGACAGGCAGGTAGACGGACGGACAGACATGTAGACGGACGGACAAGCAAACAGACGGACAGACAGACAAACAGACTGACGGACGGACGGAGGTCGCGAAATCGACTCTCCTGCCGATTCTGAGTTAATCGGTACAATTTGAATGGTATTCATAATCAGATTTGTGGAGTATATATATCAGATTTTAGGAAATCCTCCCACAAAGAACGATGTGAAATTTCATCACAATCGGTCCATAAACACCTGAGATATCGCTGAAACAATACTTACAAAATGTAAACAAAATTTCTTAGACACGTACTTTGGGCATTTTGCTGTACATCAAATGTAGTGTTTTGGCGATATCTCAATTGTTTATAGACCGCTTTTGATAAAATTTAATAACATGCTTGGCGGGTGAATTTCCTAAAATCTGATATAAAATTTATGTATGTCCGTGCTAAAGGAGGATGGTTTTTTCCTATTTCTGCATTTCATTTTTTCAACAAACATTCTCTAATGCGTACTTTGGGCAATTTGCGATACATCAAATTTAGTGTTTTGGCGATATCTCAGTTGCTTATGAACCGATTTTGATAAAATTTTACAGAGTGCTTTGGGAAACTATTTCCTACAATCTGATATATTATACCAGGAGTATATTTTTTCTCTTGATATTAAAAAGTGTGTTTCAATCACAAATTTCAAAATTTTCGTCTAATTTTTGGTATTTTTTCGATATTTTCGGTGTTTATAAACCGATTTTAATGAAATTTAATAGCGTTCATTGCGGGAGAATTTCCTAATTTATGTAAGTCCATCCTCCAGGGGCTTCAGAGACTTGATTTCAACAGACAGACAGACGGACATCGCTTAATCGATTTTTCCTCCCGATTCTGAGTCGATCGGTATAATTTTTATGGGGTCTACGATCACTAATAAAAAAATTACAAACGGAATCACAAACTTATAATACCCTTTCACCTATTGGTGAAGGGTATAAAAAGTAATGGATATGATTCTATTTTTTTAATTTAGTTTAAAATGTGTGTATTTAATTAATAATTTGACAACTTAACTTTGCACTGGTATAATAGATAAACTTCAGAAAATTACAATTCTGTTAAGTGTGAAGCAATAATTTGTTTGTGTGTATTACATATTGGCCTTTGGTAACCATGCACTTTATGTGTTTTGAGATTTGATTAATAGCCATGCAAAGGTAACACTTTCAAAGCTGTTATATCTTCTGAATTCTTCTAGTAAACACTTAATGTTATTTCCATTTTCTGTAAAGAACTATTCAAATTATCCTCTGCAGTTATTCTAAATATATTTCGCGGAATATTTTAATCGTAACTGAAAAATTAGTATTCACGGGTACCCGGGTACCCTTATCAGGAGTCTACGTATAAAAATGTTATCAGTACTGTTAGGGTTAAATGCCCTTTATTTACAACCTGTTATGGTCAAAGAATATTTTCACTAAGTCGATGTCAGCGAGTATCTCATACAACTCATGGTTTATATGATATTGATATTCATTGTTGACTCAGATTGGCCCAGGAATTTTTTGTATAAACTTTTTCCTATTTCCAAGAATAGCCTCATTTTCCTGCTAAAGTTCCAATGTTTCAGAACCATATAATAACACGGGTAGTATAAGCGTTTTATAGAGCGTAATTTTCGTTTTTATAGAGAAAGCTTAAATAAAACTCCAACTATGGGCAGATATTATGATTTTGAAACTTATATTGATTTTATGTTCACCAATCTAAACAAGTTTTTTTATGATCTTGTAAGGTGCCGTCACAAATACTATTAAATTCTTCTACTTTTATTTATCTACAACACTACCTTCTTTTTGTGAAAACCCTATTTTTCATTTTTGCTATCTCCTCAATATATCTATAAATAAATAATAAAATAGAAAAACAACAGAATCTACACATAATTCTCATTTAGTCGATAACCATACCAGCATAAGTATTCTAGGCAGAACTTAGAGTTCCTCCTATTAGTTAATATCGTAGTTAGTTGATCCGATTGTTATATTACTATCAGTGTTGCCACTTTAGGTGTAATTACACATATCATGTGTAATTTTTATTTTCATGTGTAGACGATGTGTAACTGGCTGCATGTGTAACTTATGTGTAATTTAAATTTTTGTTGTTTTTGAGTGCTAGCTATCGTTTTCAACACATGAATTTTAAAAAGTGAATATTCGTACGTCCCTTTCGAAATTGAAATATTAATGTAACTACATTCATAAAAATGGATGTCTTAAAATCCCAATACTTATTGAAAAAAAAAAATATGCTTCAAGATAGCCGAGAGTTTTATATAGAGGCAATTCCTCAAATTAAAAAAAGAATTAATTTTAGTGACAATATTTATATAATTGTGGATATTGTAATCCCAAAATAGCAACTGCACTCTTAGATTTTGAAATTTTGGGCTTCACAGCAATTTGGAGCCAGAAGATTATTGGATAAAGGTTTCTGATTTAAAGAATACCTTGGAAGACAGATTGTTTCCTACTTTGCAAAAAGTTATTAACTATATTTTAATTTGGCAGTATTTAAACCCTGCTGCCAGGGAGCTACTTCAAGACTCGTTAATGTAATGAGCTATCATGTGCCGCGAGTTCTCCCATATGTTAGAAGGGGACGTCCGAAACATTGATGAAAAGACCATGTAGAGGAAAGTCTTTCAAAACTTGGCCTACGAAATTTAAAAATATGCACACAAGATCGAAACCAATACAATTCTAAAATTTGCTCGGCCTTTGACCTAACAGGTTGTAAATATAGGCCAAGTAAGTACATATGTTATTTTGTCAAAAAAAGCATGTGTAATTCCAAATTTCATGTGTAATTTTGGTATGATACATGTGTAATTTAACATTTGGTTGGTGCCAACACTGATTACTATACTGTAGTTAGCCGATTGAGAGCCAAAGCTTTAGTATTTTTTGCTTTGTAGTTAGCCGACCGAGAGCCAAAGTATTTATCTCATCGAATTAAATGCTGTAGTTCGCCGAATGAGTATTATTTGCTTTGTAATTAACCGATCGACAGCCGAAGTATTTATCTAGTCGGATTAAAATCCGTAAATAGCCAATCGGATCAATAGTAGAAGAAGTACTTATCATGGAAACGTAGTTTGCCGTCATTAAGATACATTTATACTTTACATCGCCAAAGTTCCAAAAGAAATCGGTAAATATACCATTGCGTAGTGCGGATCCTAAGATGAAAACTTGTATTGTACAAACTAAGAAGTTTCTTATTTCTTTAACCCAAATAAGCATAGTCTTTGCCCAATTACTCACGAAGATACCAAGCCGCCCTGTGGAAGCAAAACATATTAAAGCAAGCTGACCTTTTATGAATCTGGACAGATTAGGCATACCTCAGCTGGAAAATAAAACTGCATTACAATCTCAAAGCTATAATATTTAACGATCACATAGGGTCCAACTCTAGTTACACTATTTGTAGAAACCATCAGGTTTGTTTTTATTCATGGACAACTAGACTTATTTTATTAGATTCTTCGCGCAATGTGCGCTCTATGATATCAATGTCGTCATTTAATAGTTCGATATGTTTAGATAGAATTGGTTTCATTCATTATAATCTTCTTGCATAGACAAAGCACCTCCAAAATCCTTTTGCCAGCTGCCGTAGCAGGGGGATTTCTTGCATGATTACCGCTTGGAGTAGTATATTCTGTAATGTTGTTCCTTTCCATGCTTATAACATCGTACGTAACGAGACGGTATGTGGAATTTTATTTTCTCTTGGGTCTTCTTTAAGTTAGTGTGAAGATCTGATCAGTTGTAGATTTGCCACACTATAATTAGTTAAAGGCAAAGAAATTCTGCTGACGCACGACACACTATAATTGTAAAGAGCAAAACATTAAACCAATCGCTATGAAACACAAATGATACAGCGAGAACACAATAAGAAGTTTTCTAAAATTTCCTGCTGCTAGAATAAGGGCGCATCTTTTACATTTCCGGGTTCTTTACAGAAGCCCGAACGCGGAAAAGGATAAAACTTTATCTGTATTCAACGCCATCTCGAAGGTCCTGGAAAGTTGCTCGAACAGTGAAATCGTAGTTGCTGGGTATTTTAATGTTCCCCACTCATCCTGGCTTCGCCATTCGAGCAATATAACCACAGAAGGCCAATATGTTGAACTGTTCGCACACAATAACCTTGCACAACTGGTAAATGAACCAACACACATTTCGAGTGTTAATGAGCACTAACTAAATACTCTTGACCTTTTCCTTACCTCACACTCTGAAAAGTATGAGGTTAAGATCGTAGCACCTTTCGGAAACTCGGATCATTGCACCATTTCCGCCTTTTTTTTTCGTTCTCCAGGCTTCGGGACATTACACAATCTGCTAGGAAGCGTTCAATTTTTATTTACGGAAAAGCTCGTTGGGCTGAGCTTAATGATTTTTATAAGCAAATTAATTGGAATCTTTCTTTCCTTGCAAGAAATGTCAATGTTATGGTGGAAATGGTTTATAATGTAATCATGGTGGGAATGAATTTATTCATTCCATCTAAAAGGATTTTGATCAAAGTCAAATCAAGTCAAAATAAATTCATATTTAACACGTTCACGCCGGCGTGTACCACCGGTGGCTCGCACATGTCTGCCTGATCAGGCGGTGCGTACCACCGGTGACTCGCACAGAATTGTCTCATCGGGCGGCGCGTACCACCGGTGGCTCGCATATGATTGTACTACCAATCAGTGTGCATCACCAAATAACAAAACCAATAACATAACCACAATAGCATCGAAAGAAAAATACAGACCCATGGAGACCGTTTTCCCGTGTGATAATCTTTCGTTGAAACATTTAGTTCGGCCCCGTCCGATGGAACAAAAAGCTTTCAGCGCAACCGCCTATGGGCGCGAAACATGAATTGCAGTGCCGGCGTGAACGTGTTAAATCAGATATGCAAAAACAAGCAGTCAGATTCAGAGAGAAAGCATTTAGAAATTGGCAAAATAACCAAAGTCCACTTAATGACGCAATAAAGCTCTGTACGAGCAGTGTCTTCGTACTACAGTTCCTGATACTCCTCGGGACGGCAAGGGCTTTTGGTCATTCGTTAAAAGAGTTAAGAATAGTGGTAGTCTTCAATTCATACTCTTTTAAAGGATGACCAAGTATTTACCAACCCAGTTGATAAAGCCGGTGAATTTCCTATATGTTGCTTATGTAGCGCCATTAGGGATTGGTTAATGATAACAAAACTGAAAATTACCGCCCAATAATGATTTGTTCAGCACTTACCAAAGTAATGGAGAGCATGGTAAGTAACCATTTGGTTAAATATTTAGAGTCTTACAACTTACTTAGCGACCGCTAGTATGAGTTTTGTAGGGAAATATAGTTCCGTTCTATTCACCATTTTGGCGAAAGTAAAGTTCTGGCTCTAGATCCATGGTAGGCACAAAGAGAACATAGAAAATATCAATGAATTGGTGATTTTACACTAAGAGAAAAATGACAATCTGATTTCAAGAAAAAAAATCTACAATATAAGATTGCGAAATCTTGAATTTTCAATCTTGAAAATATAGCCAGTAAGATTTATATTCTTAAATTTAAGAATAAATTCTTAGTTATGAGAATACAATCTAAAAATAACATGCAATTTGTTTGCTTTTAAGATTTTAATCTTATTATAAGATTTTAAATCTTAATTTTAGATCGTATTCTTTATTTTAAGATTGTGATCTTGATTTTAAGATTTTATTCTTATTTTGAAGATTGTAAGTTCTAATCTTAAGATCGTATTCTTGATTTTGTAGATTTGTGTGCTTGTTTTAGGGAAATTTCTCAGTATTTTGTCAAAAATTGTAATCCGCCGACCAAAGTAGTTGCGAAAAAGTGAAAAACTAATTTTTTGAGAAAAAATATAAATTTAATAAGAAATATAAATGGAAAACCTTAATCCGAATGAAGTGATCCTTTTAAATATTCCAATAGAAGGCAATTTAGTTCCGGTGTGTGGTGGGGAGTATGAAATGAACTGCCCTTCACAAGAAATTTCATGAGATTTCTTGGATGATGACGCGTTGCTGAAAAATCTTTTGAAAGAATTCGATCTGGAATGCGTTTTTCCGTACCTACAGCGTAAGTTTTTCATCATATTTATAAATACATAAGTAAATTTCTTTATAAAAAATTATATTAATTTAATTTGTTTCAGGTCAGTGGCTACAAAAATGTCCAGATGTAACTTCCACTTCATCGTCTTCTGTAAATGTGGAAGTTAACAAAAAAGTGTTTGACAAGGTAAAAGTATTAGATAATTACTTAATACATTAAAATGTGTACAAAACATAAAATATTTTCGTTTATTTATATAGGATTAAGCTTCATTATTGAATAAATCAGTAAGTGGCAAAAACATCCTCGAATTTTATGCTTCACGCAAAGATTTAAACAATAACTATCGTGATGAGCTGATCCAGATTATAGTACATCAAATTCTAAAAAAGGATCTCACACTTCATCCTCACGATTTCCAAGATATATTGACAGAAATATGCACACTTTTTCCAACGGAAGATGAAGTCAGGGTATTTTTAGGATACAATTTTTTACTAACTACCTATAATCTAAAATAAATAAATCAAAATTTTAAAATATAGGAATACTATTACATTCCTCGAAAGGGGAAAAAATAATAAAAAATGTGTTTTATTTTATCACCAAATACGCATATTATAATAAGAAAAAACGTGCTTAAAATAAGATTTTCTGCTTGAAATCGAAACTTTTTCTGCTTGAAAGTAGAGTAAATGCGAAAAATCTTATTTTAAGAATAAAATCTTATTTTTCAAGATTGTTTGTAAGATCGCAATCTTGAAAAAGTTCTAAGAACAAGATCGATAATTAAGAATGCGTTCTTATTATTTAAGATTATGTTCTTATTAATTAAGAGTACATTCTTAAAAATTAAGAATTTAATCTTAATTAATAAGAACACATTCTTAGTTATCGATCCTGTGCTTAGATTTTTTTTAAGATTGCGATCTTACGAAGAATCTTAAAAAAATAAGATTTTATTCTCAAAATAAGATTTTTCGTATTTACTCTACTTTCAAGCAGAAAAAGTTTCGATTTCAAGCAGAAAATCTTATTATCAGCACGTTTTTTCCCTGAGTGTACAAATAGAGAAACTAAGAACAAATAAATATTTTCTTGTACTCTTTTGCATGTGTTTTGTTGTTGGAAATTCTAAAATAAAGCGATAAGAACCTCATTCATTGGCTGCTATCATACAAATGAGTATTTTTCGTATTTAAGTTTGTTTTTTATTTTTAGTTCGTATTGTGTATGTGCAAATGACGATTGGTGCTCGGCCGCTAGGGGCTAACTTGTGCCAATCATGGCTCTAGATATTTCCAACGCGTTCGATAGGGTATGGTATGGTGCACTTGTATCAAAACTTGTTGCTTTTGGTGTCGGTTTTACCTTCTCTTGATTTATAACGAGCTTCCTCAGGGATCGTACCTCTATAACAACTGTTATTGTTATAGAGGTACCGCAAGGCTCTGTTCTTTCTAATACTCTATTTCTTATATTCATTAATTACCTTCTATGTTAAACTTCAAAACCTATTTATTATTTTGCAGATGACAATAACATTTACCACTCGTATTCATTTAATCATTGGCCAGATCTTCAATAGATTGTGGCTATGAGACAAAACATTAATGAATTATTAAATCGCGATCTAGAAACCATTTCCAAATGAGGTCACGCGAATAGAGTCAACTTAAAGCACGCAAGACTCAGTGTTGTATACTTACGCATAAACGCACTGCAGATCATAATATTATTCAACACTGATGTCCGTAGGACGAAGCACATCTTTCAAGTGTCGAAAGAGGCATTCAAGTGCCTATGTTTGCTAAAACTGTATAAGTTATACTTCACTCCAACTGATCTCATTAAAATTTACACCACCTATGTATATCCGATCAAAAATTAAATACAACTCTCATGTATGGGCCCGTGCTTTAAAGTCTTTTTTGAAGCTTCTCGATCGCGTGCAGGGGAGGGAATGCTTATCTATTGTAGTTATAGCATGTACCTGTATCTGTCACCAGGTTTTCTTGGTCGTCTTTATTGGTGTTAAAGTTTTTGGAAGAATTTACGTACTTCATTTCGACTTTATACATCTGAATTTCCTCTCTTCATTTTATGATGGGCGTATGACTTCCCTTCTTTTCTCTCGACATATTTCTAAAGTTTGACCGGTAACTATTGATTGCAGAGTTGCCCTTTAGGCTTCTTAGCAATGGCATTGCGACCCTTCTCGTCATACGAGTTTTGGTAGGAGGATTTTGGAAACCTAGTACAGATTTTGTAGCAGCCTTCATGGAATTGGCAAATATGTTTCGATTGCTATTGTATCAGAAATGTTTTCTCTGAGTAATTGAGCTGTTCGTTAAGAGTAAGTGGTAGCAATTAGCTTTGCTTTTAGCTCAAGGATGTCAAACTTTCTTTGCTTATGTTTCTTGATCGGGAGATAACCTTTATTTAATTTAAGGTGTGGAAACCTTGTGCTCCTTACTACCATATTGGCAGCCACCGCAGAGAAGTTCATTATCAGATCTTTCGCTATGAAGACTGTATTTCCCAGTCTTATCTTTGCGTTAAAATCACTCGTTGTTATTTTAACGGCATGGTTGGCGCATCTATTCCAGACTACCACAAGTTGATCACAAAAGGCTTCTTTAACTGCATTATCATTTTCATCTGTGAGTGCGTGAGAACAAATCAATCTCAGATGAATGTATTTAGCTTTGACGCATATTGTCGCTAAACTTTCGCTTGCTGAAGTGAACCTAAAAATAAGATTTCACATTCTTTTGTCCACCATAAAACCAAAATTAAATTCATGCCTACTTTCATGGCAGCTATAATATAGTTCACCATTTGGTGACTTAGCGATGGCGAGTCCATTCCATCTTATCTTCTGGACAGTAGTTATATCACACTTATATTCATCAAGAACATCCATCAACTGGATCAGAGCACCTCGGACCTTCTAGCTGCTTATCATTAAAGCATGGTTTCTTTTGCGCTTACCATAGTTGTCAACATTAGCTTTTTTTTCATTCTTCTGTTATCCTTGACTGTCAGTGGAGCAATGCAATGGATTGCAGCTGTTGCCTAGCGTCTCCAGCTACCAGCTAAGAACTGTATCCAATTCCTACTCTAACCTCCTCGTGGTACATCCTGGTAACCTGATCAACCTAGTTGAGATGCGGTAAATAATCCGTGTGGGATTCTACGTTGGGGCTTATATGAGAGATAGTTATCTTGGATCCATTCAATGTAAGAGTTTATACAACGTGTAAGTTGCGGCTGTAAGCAGGCGTCTGTCTCGGATCAAGTGGCTCGCGATGCCAACGTGGCTCGTGGAAAGCATGGAAAGAAACAACATTACAAAATATACTACTCTAAAGGGAAATCATGCCCCTGGTATGGCTGCTGACACAAGGATTTTACTGGTGTCTAACCAATGCAAGAACATTCTAATGTTTTTTTCAGGAGTGGTTTACTAGCCCGACGTCCTAATTCATATTTGTACCGTTATTATGGAAGAATTCGCGGCACGTGTTCAATCACTGCGTTAATGGATGTAAACCTAATTCGAGGAGGTTGGTAAGTCTGGGCTTACCAAATTAAGACCAGTCATAACTGTTGCTTGGTATCCAACATCCCCTACATCACATGGTCTTTGGTTTAATTAGTAAAAAACCACCGAAGGACATAGATTGAATGAATGCATGCCCCTTGTTGCGGTCTTATCTCCAATATTTTCCTATCCATAATTGTTAATATTTATATTTCAATGTCTCTAATTTGGGTTCATCCAAATCTTTTTGTGGTACTTCAATGTAACCAAATTGTATAATTTTTAAAAATGAAAATTAAAATAAATTTAATATTTTTAATCTTGTTGATCTCTTAGAAAAGATAACACAAAAATTATTACAAAAGATATACAAATTATCAGCAAATTGAGGACAGCGTAAATGTTTAAAAAAATAAATTGTATTTTTCATATTTGAAAAGTGTCCACTTCACTCATACAGAAGACGATTGAATTAAGTGAAAAACTCTGTAAAAATTTATATAAAAAAGACCTTAAGAAAAAAAAAAAATCATGTAATTGTTTATAATATCAAATTTATAAAATTATAGATAAACAGACATTAGATTAAAACTAAAGATAGTGTCAAATTTATTAAAGTAAGAAAACTTAAACACAAGTAGATACACTCAATACAAGGCAACCCAAACAATGACAAAGATTTTTATTTCAGTTGCCTCAGACTCTAGAGTTGATTCAAACAATTTGAAGGAATGAAAGAATGTTTGTTCATCAAATAAATATCTAAGACTTTAAAAGTGATGGAATGACTGAGTAACTGACATAATTGTGAATTGTAAAGCCACGAGATTTGATGGACAGACATTAGATAAAACAAGTGCTCTTAACTGCATTTGCATCTGACAAATGGAAGAGGTAACTTTATGTATAAAAAAAGTTCACATACATGCTTTGATTTTTCTAATATCCAGAAAAATCTTAATCATTTTACAAGGAAATCTTTAAACAAGAATCAACATTTCATTATCCAATCCTATGAAGAAAGGTTACACAAATCATCGTATTGTTTTTTTGAATTCATTCACATAAATATTTATTTCATTCCAAATATTATGAGTTTATTTTGGAAGTTATTGTCTCAAAAAACAATGGAATTAAATTTTACACTCAAATAATGGTAAATGAAAATGTTCTGTTTTATACAAAATAAATGGTAGATACAATTGTCAAAAGGAGTTTAAACACTTTTTTAATTCCCTTTATACTTTATTTTCTTTTACAGGTTTTAAGAGTTTGGGAACATTGAGCTGATAGCATGACATGCCCTACAACATGTTTTGAGATTAGACAATCCAACTGTAAACAGTTAAAATTTTAATCTTGACATTTACAGAAACATAAATACTTTTGGATACAAATTATATTTATCACTTTCGTTGTATTTCTTCGTATTTCTTTCTGTCTCATTTCCTCTGACAATTTGTCAGCAGCCATTGTTTTCTCCTAAAGCTGTTTATGACATTTTCAAACATTTTTACAAATGACATTAATCTGACCATAAACAAAGTGTGAGAATATTTGTTTTTCCTAAAGAATTTCTGGTAAATTTTTTTGGACAAATACTTTTTTTCAGTCTTTTTTTTATATATATTTGGAATTGTTGTTAAAACAAAAGACTTAGGAAGAGAACTTGATCATCGTTACATCAGCCGAAACTTTAGGTATGTTATGTATTAAAACAAAACTTAGGTAGAACTACTAAATAATTGGTGATTTAACTATTTAGTACCTGGTAGACCGAGCCTTGCTCGGAGCTTTATGATAAGCATTTTGAGGAAAATTTTAAAGTTTTTATATATTTTATATTATAAAGTGCTAAAATAAATTTAGTGCTAAAATAAATTTAGAGGAAAGACATTGTAGAAATATTCAGTTAATTTTGAATTATTTGATTTTTTTTGTCCGACCAACACATAGTTTGCATAGTTTACAGTTTAACTCATTTTGAATAATTTTGGAAATTATTCATATCAACAGAAACCTCTGTCGACTCATGCGCAACAACTTTGCTAAAGATTATAGTCTGATCAAATGCACAGTTTACGATTTAATTCATTTTGAGTAATTTTCTGTGGCGCCACCTGTCGGACTTTGCACATTCCAACTCATAAACCTTCTTCGGCTTATCCGTAACAACTTTGCTTATATTTATAACATGATCAAATACACAGTTTATGATTTAATTAATTTTGAGTAATTTTCAGTGGCGCCACCTATCGGACTTTGGTCATTCCCATTAATAAACCTTCCTCGGCTTATCCGCAACAACTTCCTTAAAGATTATAGCATGATTAAATGTACAGCTTACGATTAAATTGATTTTGAGTAATTTTCAGTAGCGCCACCTATCGGAAATTATTTACAACAAATAAAAAGCCTTCGCCGGCTCATGCGCAACAACGTTGCCAAAGTTCATAGCATGATCAAATGTGCAGTTAACGATTTAATAAATTTTTAGTAATTTTCAGTGGCGCTACCTAACGGAAATTAGTATTACCAACTTAAAAACCTTTGCCGGCTTATCCGCAACAGCTTCGCTAAAGAGCATAACATGATCAAATTCACAGTTTACTATTCTATAAAGAACATACATACAAACATTCATTTGTTTAAAAGTTATAACATTACTCATTTTTCCCCTTTTTATCCCCTACTTTCAAAAAGCTCCGTATGCATATTTGGTACTTCTTTGGTACCAATTGAATTCGGTACATTTTATTAAAACGCAGTTAACATAATTCTTATTCATATTACTTTTTGAGATGTTAAGTTATCATTTTATCCCTTTTTTACCCATTTTGGCCCCAAAATCAAAAAAGTACCAAGTACGTGTTCAATATTTCTTTCACATCTATTGACTGCAGTACAAAGTTCATCCTTTTTTACCTCCTATTGGACATAGTTTCAAAAAAATACCAAACACTTGTCCTATATATCAAAAACGGTACCCACTGTCAAAATTTTATGAAAATCGTTAGAGCCGATAGCCATTCTATATATATATATATATATATATATATATATATATATATATATATATATATATATATATATATATATACATACAATTATTGCTCGTTTAAGAATATAAGATTTAAGTCTTAAAAACAAAAGACTAAAGCAACAAACTCGATATGATATTTTTTAAAATTTTTGTGGTTGAATACATTTTTTTTTTGAATAAAATTTAAGTGAAATTATGTAGTTAACAGTGTAATTATCACTATAATTTGTATTACAAAATTCGAATGACTTCAATTAAGTTTCAAGGATTCTTGTCATAACAAGATTTAAATTTTTCCAAATTTTTGGAAATACAAAATGGAAAATTTCATTTCGGGCTAAACGGATATGTGGAGAAATTGATCTCATTGATTTCTATGTCACTCCGTACAACAGAGCGTCGAATTGGCCAAATTGGCAAAACTATAATTCAAAATTGTGTAGCTCTCGAAGAGTTTACTGATTCAAAATATTCCATAATAAACCGTTTTAGTATCTTCAGAAGTGAATGAGAAGGAAAAAGTGTTATACTAAGTCTAACACTTTTTCCTTCTCATTCACTCTTATCGAAACAACTTACGTTATCGATGTCAAAACACGCGCTCTGTGAAGTGATGAACAGATAAACTTGTAAGCATTACTAACGGACTGACAAAAATGATGGAGAAATCAAGGTATTATTGAACTTTTTAATAAAGATCCTAATATTTCAAATTTATTATCATTTTACTGCATAATTAACCGCGAGAACCACGAAGTACTTGGAATCTGTAGAAGCTTACAGTTTAAAACCATTCCAGTCGCAATGCAAGATTTGCCTTTTAATATTTATTCCTGATATTATAGCATTTTCTAAACATTAATCAGTTTTGAATATACATTTGATTCAGACCGATCATTTAATTCCTTTTCTTGATAATAATCTGTAATTATTATAAACTTTCTTTCAAAAGACTGTTTTTTTTAATCGGTAACATCCTTTTTGGGTATAAGTCACAATGTTCTTTTCCAACTCTTTACTACTGTGACTCTTCAAAAAATTGGCATTGTAAAATAGCTCTAAATGACCTCATGCGTGCCCTTCCCTGCAATATTTTTCAATTTTTTAAGGGATAAACCCTCAATCACTCGAAGATTTTATCCCAATAAACCAACCCAAAAACAAAATTACATAAAAATTTAACTTCAAATAATTCAAATTTGAAAGGTTTACATTTTAAGCACTTTTTTTTGTCAAATCTTTCAAAATTTTAATTTTGTCTTTCACTCCCTCACCACAAATAATAAAAACAATATTAATAATTTTTGTTGCATTATTTTACAAAACAAAAACATTTATTTAATTGTAATAAAATACTCTTTCTTTTTGTCTTTGTCTACCACTATCTCCCCACAAATATACTCTTTTGTTCTCACCAAAAATAATAAAAACAAAAAAAAAACATGTTTGCATACAATTTCTTTTGTTTGATTCTTAATAGTGAATTTCATATGCATGTGAGTTTTCTTTATTGTATTAGTAAGATTTTTAAATACCAAACCGATTTTTTAAAACTGAACCGATTTTAATAAAATATAGATTCGTCTGATCTATGGAAAAATACCTTTCAAATGGTATAAAATTTTCCAGAAATGAGTGTATAATTAAAGCGTAAAAGGGGATAACAAATGGGTGCTTGCGTATTAACATTATAGATAAGGAATATATTTAACAACCTTAGACCTATAGCAACTTCCCATAATTATAGTGATAAAAACTTTTTTGTACAATAAGATCTTAACCACTGTTTCCATGTCTCAGAAGAAAGAAGCTCTTGTACTTTAACGAAATAACCCAAGCTTACTTAGAAGTATAATAATATAATAATTTCTAACAACTTCGAACTGTTTTGGGTTGTTTCGTTAGAGTACGGAAACAAACATATTAAATCTCTTATTGTAAAAAAATATAGTGGTGATCAATAATAACTATTATATAACCAAACAAGTAAGAGTGGTATATTCGGCTTTGCCGAATCTTGGATACCCTTGACCAATGGTGTTCCAAAAGTAAAGTGCAAAATCGTAAGAATATATTGATAATTATATAGTTTCTGATTACTGACTTAGTTGAGCTCCAGCTAAATGCTTGATATCTATATTAATTTTCTTTTGTTCATACTTAATGTAATTCCTAGCAATATTTGGTTATAACTACTAGTATTATATGCAAAGAATCTTTAAAATTAAGAGTCGGAAAACGAAAAGCTTTCTGGTGGCGTCATCATCTAAAATAGTTATGGACCCAAATGTTAGGTTGGGCAGGTGGCTGATGTCGAAGGCAGCGTCACTTCGATTCTAAAGTGATATGTGTCTATTTTACGAACATTTGATAAAGTTCGATAGACCAGATAAACCATGCAGAAAAGATGCTTTAAAATGTAGATGCCCTTAGATTTGCAAGAGCACATCGATTTGATGAAGATTAAGTATTCTGGCATGCAACCCAAAAACACAGTGCCCAGTGAGGGTTGTGTACTTTAATTCATACGAATTGTCCAACTATTAAAAGTTCATGATTAGTTATGTAAAACTCTGAACTGATTTAGGTCAAAGCTTTAACAATGATTGTCAATGTATACAAGCCTTAGAATAATAAGGTATACACTCATAGTTTTAGATACATACGTGAAATATATAGCTTTTAAATGAATGGATATCAGCTTTGGCGGAAAATTTATTGAAGATTTACTTATTAATCTGAAGTTAGTTAACTTATTAAGATAAATACTTCAACAATAATATTTGGGATCTATTGTTCTTTTGATCTGTCCGATGGATGTGTGGAAAGTTTTGCTCTAGTTCTTTGTGCAATTATAATATGATTTAATTTATCAGCATTAAAGTAATTCCCGGTCGGGGTTATATGGGAGATAACAGTAAATGTGAACCGAGCTCGCCCATTTTCAATGCCGAACTTTTCAAGAGAACAGAAATACTTTTGTCAAATGTTGTCCCTCTAGAAAGTTTATTTTAGGCGCTATCGCCCTGAATAACGATATTGTACAACGTCTTTATACTAAATGCCATCATCGTATCTATTATAATAGATAGATAATTATAATTAATTAGCTAATTAGATAATTATAATTTGTCATTTATTAGCTACTAAGAGATTGCCTTAGGCGAAGTTATACGGGAGCAATAGTCAAACGTGAACGGATTTCTCCCAATTGCAATTAAACAATTTAAATTTTCGTTGATATGTGAGATACATACATACATATGTAGGTTTTGAACGGATATCATGTACTTAGCTTCATTTTTGTACTTCCTAGGAAGATTACCTATAATTTGATATATAATACATACTCAAATGTTATCATAAAGTTCAAAAGTCAGATATAAAATTAAGATAAATGCAGCGTGTCTGTCTGCTAAAATCAGATTTGTGGAGCTCCTGGAAGGTATACCCATATGAATTTTACACAAAATTTTAGGATATCGTCCCACCCTGAGCTCCAAAAACTCCAAAAACTTGACAGATTGACTTGACAGACAGGTTGACGGACGGACAGACAGGTAGATGGACGGAAGGACTTCGCGAAATCGATTCTCCTGCCGATTCTGAGTCGATCGGTACAACTTGAATGGTATTTATAATCAGATTTGTGGAGTTTATATCAGATTTTGGGAAATCCTCCCACAAAGAACGCTGTCAAATTTCATCACAATCGGTCCATAAACACCTGAGATATCGCTGAAACAATACTTACAAAATGTCAACAAAATTTCTTAGACACGTACTTTGGGCAATTTGCAGTACATCACAAGTAGTGTTTTGGCGATATTTCAGTTGTTTATGGACCAATTTTGATAAAATTTTATAATGTGCTTGGCGGGGGAATTTCCTAAAATCTGATATAAAATTTATGTATGTCCGTGCTCCAGGAGGATGGTTTTTCCTATTTCTGCATTTCATTTTTTCAACAAACATTCTCTAACGCGTACTTTGGGCAATTTGCGATAGATAAAATTTAGTGTTTTGGTTGTATCTCAGTTGTTTATAAACCGATTTTGTTAAAATTTGACAGAGTGCTTTGGGGAATCAAAATCTGATATATAATTTATTATCACATGTACACCAGGAGTATCTTGTTTCTCTTATTATTTAAAAGTGTGTTTCAATCAAAAATGTTAATATTTTCGTCCAATTTTTGGTATTTTTTCGATATTTTCGGTGTTTATAAACCGATTTTAATTTTAATAGCGTTCATTGCGGGAGAATTTCCGAAAATCTGGTATATAATTTATGTAGGTCGATCCTCCAGGGGCTTCAGAAACTTGATTTCAACAGACAGACGGACGGACAGACAGACAGACAGACAGACACATACATTTGATCATGTTATAATCATTAGAAAAGTTGTTACGCATAAGCAGACGAAGGTTTCTTAGTTGGTATGAACAACTTCAGGTGGCGCCACTGAAAACGACTCAAAATGAAATAAATCGTAAACTGTGCATTTGATCAGGCTATAATATTTAGCAAAGTTGTTGCGCATGAGTCGACGGAGGTTTCTGTTGGTATGATCAATTTCCAAAATTTTTCAAAATGAGTTAATCTGTAAACTATGCAAACTACTTATGTGTTGATCGGAAAAATTAAATAAAATAATTCGAAATTAACTGAATATTTGCACAAAATGCTTGTCATAAAGCTCCGAGCAAGGCTCGGTCAACCAGGTACTATGTTTTTAAGAAACATAAAAAATTTTTAAAGTTTTTAAAAGAAAACATAATGAGAATGAGTATAAAACAGATTTCAGTGGGACTTTTGGTCCTCGCACATGACATATCAAAAAAATGCCAATTTGCAAAAAAAAAAATAGTTTAAACAAAAAAGTCTTAAAAGACAAAACATCGATTTGAAAAAATTTATAATGTGTATATTTGCTGACATATTTGTTATTGATTAGAAAAGTTTTTTCTGAAACGCGCTGCTCCACAGTTGGGAATTGGGAAATTTTTTAGTTCAAATTGGGATTTTTTTCATTCCATTGCTTTAATTGATCTACATAACTACAAAACTTAATTTTGATATATTTATGCATGTCATTTCTAAAGAATATCAAAGATTGATATTATTTTCGTTAGAAAATTAGAAAAAGAAAAAAGATTTTTGATATTTTGTAGAAATGACATGGATAAAGCTATCATAATGAAATTTTCTAGTTATGTAGACGAATAAGATTTAAAAGCAATAGACTAAACAAAATTTACAATTTTAACTAAAAAATTCCCCAATTCCCAACTCGGGAAAAAAGGGTTTCAAAAAATGAGTTTTTTTACAAAAATGGCAACACTAACTCTATTTGCAGCTCGTTTCAGAAAAGACTTTTCTAATCAATAACAGATATATTAGAAAATATCAAAATTATAATTTTTTTTATATCGGTGCTTTGCCTTTTGAGAAATTTTTATTTAAACTAAAAATTTTTTTTTACAAATTGGCATTTTTTGGAGCGGGCATATGCGAGGACCAAAAGTCCAATTAGCAAGAAATTTATTTTATACGCATTCTCATTATGTTTTCTTTTAAAAGCTTTAAAAATCTTTTTATGTTCCTCAAGAAAATATTTTTTTATAAGTGAAAAAATATAGCTATCTTTTAGGGAAAATCTCAATAAAAAAGCGAAATTTTTTTGAAGTTTCAACTTTGAATATTTTTAACTTTTAAACGAAAGAAGATATCAATAACCGACTTGCACAAAAATTATTTCGAATTTTATTACAAATTTAACGAATTTTCTTAAAAAAAATTTTGTTTTCAGATGCGTCCACCAGATCAAAAAAAGCTTAAAAAAATAAGTAAAATATCAACCCAAAAATTCTTTTTTACCCAAACCACTGTGCGCCGTCCATGAATTACACTGCGTTACAATTTCAAACTTTTGTTTTTGCACCTGAACGAAACTATATACACTTTGAACCAGAGATCATGTATAGTAAAACTGCATACTCAGGTTTTTAGCAGTATATCACTTTTTATACCCATCACCACCATAGGTGGAAAGGGTATTATAAGTTTGTGCTGATGTATGTGACGCATGGAAATATTTGTCTTAGATCCACCTTTTAGTATACCAATAGGCTTAGAATCACTTTCTGAGTCGATTTAGCGATGTCCGTCCGTCCGTCTGGCTGGCTGGCCGGACCCCCATGTAAACCTTGTAGTCAAACTACAGGTCGCAATTCTAAAGATAATTTGATGAAATTTAGCACAGATCATTTTTTGATAATGGGACCATGGCTATTGAAATTCGTCAAAATCGGTCCATTATTAATGGTACCTCCCATAGGTCCCACTTCCGGGAATTGATATATTGGCCACAAATATCAATATTTTTTTATGAAATTTAAATCAAATACTGCTTATGTCAACTGAAATCACTGTACCAAATTTGACCATAGCTCCCATACAAACTTTTCTCTAAAAAAACGCACTGAAGATTATGGGAATTTTAAGTTTATTTTTTACATACCTAATTTTTGTAACAACTATAATCAATTCTGATCGAGATAATCGGTCCACATTTGACCCTAGCTCTCATATAAGTCCAAATGTCGGAAGCAGCTTAAATATAAAAGTCTTGAGAAAATGTTTGTATGATGGCAAAATTTAGCAAATATTTGTCTTTATACAGAAAAAATAACACTTTTGACCTTAGTGGTGAAGGGTATCGTATGGTCGGGCTTGACCGACTATAGCACTTTCTTACTTGTTTCTTTTTAAAAAACTTCAAAGCTTAAATGATACGCAATTTAAATTAAATTATTGCCTTCGCCAACTTTCCTGAAACATCATTATTCCAAGCTCATAGAACTTCTGCAAAAAACTGAACCAATTGCGATATTATAGCCTTGTCATTATCGAAAGTTTGACCATTTAAGGAGTTTTGCTAAGACCGAAACATATGGTAGTTGACTGTGCAATATCAAAAGTTCCCAGACAAGCTCTCTCAGTTTGTGGCGAGTAACCAAAAACATGTGCGGTCTAGCGGTGTCAATTTATCTAGTTGTTCACAGTAGATATCCGAATTAAGCGTTTGGTTTCTTAGAAGCAGCTCAAAATATACCACACCCCTCTAATTCCCCCAATCTGACTGCCTTCTTCACAGGCACTTGTGTCTTGAATATTAATGCGTTGAAGCTTCGGTTCAAAAAATCCTATGAACAAGAACTAAATAGTAAAGCTCTACAAAACGCTTATACTACCAGTGTTATTATATGATGCTGAATGCACAAGCAGTTAAAGCTGTTCTTAGTGTCTTTAAGAGGAAGATCCTACGAAAAAACTATGGTCCAATCAGCCTCAACAACGAGTTTCAAGACCGATTTAATCATCAGCATCGCTAAATGCATTAAACAGCAGCATTGGCTAGGACATGTTCCGCGAATGGACAAAAATACTTCAGAAAGAAAAGTTTTTGAAAATGATCCAGAGGAAACTCGTAGAAGAGGACGTCCGAAACTTCGATGAAAAGACCAAGTTGAAGAAAATATATTCAAGCTTGTCCTATAAATTTGGAGAATATACGCGCAACAACGAAGCGGACGGAATTCAAATACGTGCTCGGACTTTGACCTAAACATTAATATAGGTCATTTATGTAATGAAGTAAGAAGCTTTGGTTTGATTTTCACTGTGAATGCGGAATATTGTTCTGGTGGCAGTTCTAGGAAATACTGCTTTGTTGCAGAAATTACACAGCACAACAAAATAAAAAAAATTTCATGTGCTCTTAAAACCACTATACAATTTTGATGTATCATGACTACCTTTGTACAAAAATGGTAAAATTTTTAAATTCTATGGCAAGATTTTTTTTAATTGCAATTTTTTTTAGACGTTTCTTCAAATAATTAATGATAACTCAAAAACTACTAGTCCGATATTATTAAAATAAAATCAGAAAAATTAAGATTTATATAGCCTTTAATTCGTCTATATATCGCGTTTCAATCGGATCAATAGTATCGGAGTTATAATAAAAAACTTAAGAAAAAAATATATTTTTTACGTAAAAATTGCAAAAATTTTCGTTTTAAAAAAATCATGAAAAATAGAACACGGCAAAAAAACTTCCAGATTTATTATTTTATCGCATAGCGACATATAATAGCAACAAAATGAGATATCGACCATAAAAATCAAGCATCAAGTTACATTACCTTCACAGTCACTTAGATCGTTTTCCTGAAAATCTAGGAGACTTAAGTGGGGAACAGGGCGAACGATTTTACCCAGATACTCGGACAATGAAGGAAAGATACCAGGGTCGCTGGGATGCACACATGATGGCAGATTTTTGCCAGAGTATTCAGAGCAACACTTCGTTATTCAATAATAGAAAATGTGATAAAAGAAAATTCTAAAGTTTGTAGTTTATAATATTTATTTATTTCCTTATTTTATATGTTGTAATAAATTTAAAAAATAAAATATAAAATAAAATACATGAATAAAACAATGAAATACACTTTCGATCTATTCCATCGATTTGACTTAGTCAAATTTTTTGGTCAATTGCCTTCGGCAAGTCCTCAAGGACATGTAATGGCCAGTGCAAATTGTAGTAACTCGAAAACTGCTTAACCGATTTTAAAGATATGTAGCTTATTGGAAATCTCATTGTGTTTGCCCTAAGGACCAGGATCCACTTTTTTGCAAAAGGGGGAATAAATAGCTTTAGTTTTGCAAAAAACTGAAAATTTAATAATTTTTTCGATTTAAACGCTATTTTTCAGATTTGGGGCCTATGCGCTACGTGTTAACGTTGTCCAATTCGACTAAATTAAATTTATTTTTTCATACATTTGAAAACCCGCTATAATGCAAAAAACTAAAGTTTTGTGAAAATGAGCGAATTCACTAAATTCTGAAAAAATTCGAAAAAAATCAATCGATTTTTATGGTCGATATCTCATTTTGTTGCTGCTATATGTCGCTATGCGATAAAATAATAAATCTGGAAGTTTTTTGCCGTTTTCTATTTTTCATGATTTTTTTAAAACGAAAATTTTTGCCATTTTTATGTAAAAAATATATTTTTTTTATGTAACTCCGATACTATTGATCCAATTGAAACGCGATATATAGACGAATTAAAGGCTATATAAATCTTAATTTTGATTTTATTTTAATAATATCGGACTAGTAGTTTTTGAGTAATCATTAATTATTTGAAGAAACGTCTAAAAAAATTGCAATTTAAAAAAAAAAAAAATTTTTAAAATCTTGCCATAGAATTTAAAAATTTTACCATTTTTGTACTAAGCTAGCCATGACACATCAAATGTATATAGTGGTTACTTGAGCACATTGCTGTGTTATTGCTCTGTGTTATTGCTCCATTTTGGCATTTTAAAATTGAATCTCATCTAAACTATGCCCATTAACGCTAGAGTATATTTTCCTAATTTTGGATCATGATTAAATATTACAAATAAATATGACAAAAAATTTATTAACTCCTTCGTCATTGAATTAACAAAAAACAGGTAAAATATTTTGTTTGAAATCAAAAGACTTAAGAAACAAACATTATAGTGGCAGTTGTGAAAATATTGATCTAATTTTACATTAAAAGTAATTTTAAATTCTAAAAAAGTGTACATTTCCATTTTATATATCGATAATACTAGTATTTTAGAAACCTTGTAGTTTCCAAAAATACAAAAAGCTCTACCTTGAGTATTTTTGTAAATACCAAATCTCTTGATCAATTCATAATTCTTCCTTATTTGGCAAAATATTTGTCTAAAGAAATTATTACCATGTTTTTGCAAAAAAAAACACTATTTTGTCTTCATTGAGCATTTTTGAGCTCAGACATTGTTAGTTTTTTATTAATAAAGCAATTTTAACCTTCACCTACTACCAACCCTTTAAGGCATTTATATGAGAATTTATAATATTCTTAAACTGCTTAATCATAAATAAAACAAAAATCTCTGCTTAACTTATAATATTGGATATAAAAGCTTTGTTCAATAATAAGAATGCCTTCTATTACTATTATTTGATATTCAGACAATTCGTACGAGTACTTACGAGTACACATATGGTTGGCTGCAATTGTTTTAACAATAAAGAGGAAAAATACAAAAAAAAAAACAACTTTAAATTTGTTTGATAAATCTTTTTTGATTTGTTCATTTGAGCCGCCATCTCTTTGCTTATAACCAAATCTCTATAAATATTTTGGTTGTTATTTTTTCTGATTATTGCATTTATATGTTTCTTTTTATGGCCAAATTGTGGTATTCGCACATATGCTGGTTTATTGGTTACACTCTTGACCTTACTTTGGTTTTGTTTTCAGTTTTTCTTTTTTAACATTTAATACATTTGTTGTACTTTTTCTATTTATCTGGAGTTTTGTTTGCTAACAACAATTGTTCGGATTCTGTATAAATTATTTGATTTGATTGACTTGAAAATGAGTTCATATTTAGCTTCGAGGCACAATGATTATTTTTTAGGCAGCAGAAGTAGTTTTACTTAAAACTAAGATGTTATTATACCCTTCACCACCATAGGTGGAAAGGGTATTATAAGTTTGTGCTGATGTTTGTAACGCATAGAAATATTTGAAATATTTAGACCCACCCTTTAGTATACCAATAGGCTTAGAATCACTTTCTGAGTCGATTTAGCGATGTCCGTCTGTCTGGCTGGCTGGACCCCCATGTAAACCTTGTAATCAAACTACAGGTCGCAATTCTAAAGATAATTTGATGAAATTTGGCACAGATAATTTTTTTGATAATGGGACCATGGCTATTGAAATTGGTCAAAATCGGTCCATTATTTATGGTACCTCCCATAGGTTCCACTTCCGGAATTGCTATATTGGTCACAAATATCAATATTTTTTCATGAAATTTAAATCGGTTCACATTTGACCATAGCTCCTATACAAACTCTTCTTCAAAAACGCACTAAATGAGACAAAAAATCACTAAAACGCTCGTAAATCTAAAGATAATGAAAATTTTGAGTTTATTTTTTGCATACATAATTTTTGTAATAACTGTAATCAATTTTCCAAATTTCGAGATAATCGGTCCACATTTGACCCTAGCTCTCACATAAGTCCAAATGACGGAAACTGGTTGAATATATACGTTTTGAGAAAATGTTTGTATGATGGCAAAATTTAGCAAATATTTGTCTTTATACAGGAAAAATAACACCTTTGACCTTAATGGTGAAGGGTATCGTATGGTCGGCTTGACCGACTATAGCGCTTTCTTACTTGTTTTTGATTGTGTATTTGTTTGAAATTGGCAAATTCTAGCATTAAGTGTTTGTTATTACAATGAAGATAACACATGAAAATCTATGACAGAAATATTAATAAAAATATTCTTAAGAAAAATTATACTACATAGTTCCAAAATGAGATCTGCTGGGAGATTTTTCCAAAAAGTAAACTTTAAACATTTGAATTGAATTTGATAACCTACTAGACTTAAGTGGCTTAATTCAATATTGCTGTAATTAGTTTGAAGTTACGATGTATTTAGAACTTGATACCAATGTAAGCTTTCAAAGTTTGGTGTTTTTGGGTTAAAAAAAAGTTCTTAGTCTGTTGTAAATAAATCTGATGAAATTAAGTATTAAAAACACACCTTTTTGATAAATTCTATTTATTGATACTAACCCAGCAAAACTTTTCATTACCAAGTAATGAGTTAATAAGCTAAACTATTGAACACGAACTACTTACTCATTCACTGTTTAAGTCATTACATTAACATGGGGATGTCATTGGAGGCAAGTACTTACAAATTGCAGAAAAGTAATGACTTGGGTAAGCAATTGGAAAACAACAACAAAAACTTTTTTGTTGTTGTATTTAAAAAAATATATTTTGAAACGAAATACAAAATTTTTTTACGACCGCATGGGGGCTCGAACCCAGACCCTCCGACTGCTAGGCAGAGACTCTTCCACTGAGCTACTTCATATGTTGAAAACTTAGCAGCTTATAATTAATATAAACAATTTTTATTTTTATATCCAAAATCATGTGACAATAACTTTGTTTTTGCTTTGTTGTAATTTTTGGAAAAATATTTTTATAAGATTTTTTGTAAATGTTTAATGCATTTAATAAACAATAAAGAAGTTTTCTTTTCAATTATTTTAAAACTTAAACAATTTAAATCTTCTTTTTTGTATAAGTTTTCACATAAGATTGACTCTTACTTACTTAAATGACCTATAGTTACAACCTGTTAAGGTTAAAGTCCGAGCATATATTAGAATTCCATGGATTTCGATCTTGTGCGAATATTCTCCAATTTTATTGGTCAAGCTGTGAAAAATGTTCCTCTACTTGGTCTTTCTATCGAAGTTTCGGAAATCCTTCTCTAACATTAGGTGGTGGGATATTCTAATTCTAATTTTATCCTCTTCATAGCATTTTTTTTTTTCAAGAGAGGGTTACTAGCCCGTAATCCTAACCCATTTTTATCGATCTTTTGGGACAACTCTCGGTACATGTTAGCTCACTATATTAATGGGTGTTAAGCTAGCTCCCCGGGTGATACCACGAGAAGGTTTGTGTCCACAGTTGAGATGAAGGATGACAGGATAAGTTGGGCTTACCAAGTTAAGACCTATTTGAATCGTGTTTGGTATCCAACATCCCTTACATAATCAAAATTGACTCATGATGGTATTTTTTCATTACCGTGAGTTAGTTTTCCATTTTTTTTTTTACAGAAGGTAATATTTAAGTTCTTTTATTCAAAAATCATTTAAAAAGACTCTTCTAATAAAAAAAAAACTAAAAAAAATTGTTGCCCTTGGTGGGATTTGAACCAGGGCCATTCAGTTTAAATTACCATCTTAATTACAAATAAGTACTTCTGTAATAACTTATTATTTATTCGGAGGGTATGTTGTAGTCATTACAAGGTAACCAGTTATCAGAGTACTTGCCATTACCAAAGTTTTGCTGGGAATGTAAACTAGAAATATGGGAAACAAAAACATAAATATGGCTTATGGCAAATGTCCACCTCTTGCAAGTTGGCAGTCGTCCGCACTTTCCGTCTTTAAGTCTACCAGACTCCAAATTAAAACAAAATGTGCAGTTTTTAGCCAAAAAATGTACTTTAAAAAAAAATATATATGTATATATATATATATATATATATAGTTTTGATGGATTTGGAAATAAAGGAAGATCAAAAAACTACTTTTATGACTTTCTGTTATATATACTAAAATTTCTGTTTATATACTACTTTCTGTTATATATACTAAAATATGTGTAAACAAGTAAGAAAGTGCAATAGGTCAAGCTCGACTATACGATACCCTTCACTACTAAGGTCAAAGGTATTATTTTTCCTGTGTAAAGACAAATATTTACTAAATTTTGCCATCATACAAACATATTCTCAAAACTTCTATATTTAAGCTGTTTCCGTCATTTGGACTTATATGAGAGCTAGGGACAAACGTGGACCGATTATCTCGAAATTTAACAAATTGATTACGATTATTACAAAAATAATGTATGCAAAAAATTAACTTAAAATTCTCATTATCTTTAGATTTACGAGCGTTTTAGTAATTATCCCTTCACCACCATAGGTGGAAAGGGTATTATAAGTTTGTGCTGATGTTTGTAACGCATAAAAAAATTTGTCTTAGACCCACCTTTTAGTATACCAATAGGCTTAGAATCACTTTCTGGGTCGATTTAGCGATGTCCGTCCGTCCGTCTGTCCGTCTGGCTGGCTGGCTGGACCCCCATGTAAACCTTGTAATCAAACTACAGGTCGTAATTCTAAAGATAATTTGATGAAATTTGGAACAGATCATTTTTTTGATAATGGGACCATGGCTATTGAAATTGGTCAAAATCAGTCCATTATTTATGGTACCTCCCATAGGTCCCACTTCCCAGAATTGACATATTGGCCACAAATATCAATATTTTTTTTTATGAAATTTAAAACATATAATTCTTATGTAAACTTAAATTACTGTACCAAATTTTGTTGAAATCGGTCCACATTTGACCATAGCTCCCATACAAACTCTTCTTTAAAAATGCACTAAATGAGACAAAAAATCTCTAAAACGCTCGTAAATCCAAAGATATTGAAAATTTTAAGTTTATTTTTTGCGTACATAATTTTTGTAACAACTGTAATCAATTTGCTAAATATCGAGATAATCGGTTCACATTTGACACTAGCTCTCATATAAGCCCAAATGATGGAAACAGCTTAAATATATAAGTTTTGAGAAAATGTTTGTATGATGGCAAAATTTAGCAAATATTTGTCTTTATACAGGAAAAATAACACCTTTGACCTTAGTGGTGAAGGGTATCGTATGGTCGGACTTGACCGACTATAGCGCTTTCTTACTTGTTAAATAAAAGTTTGAATGGGAGCTATGGTCAAATGTGGACCGATTTTAACGAAATTTGGTACAGTGATTTAAGTTTATATATTTAAGCAATATTTAATTTAAATTTCATGAAAAATATTGATATTTGAGGCCAATTCCGGGTAGTGGGACCTATGGGAGGTACTATAAACAATGGACCGAATATGACGAATTTCAATAGCCGTGGCCCCATCACCAAAAAATGATCTGTGCCAAATTTCATTAAATTATCTTTAGAATTGTGACCTGTAGTTTGATTACAAGGTTTACATGGGGGCCCAGCCAGCCGTCCAGACGGACGGACGGACATCGCTAGATCGACTCAGAAAGTGATTCTAAACCTATTGGTATACTAAAAGGTGGGTATTAAATATTTCCATCCGTTACATACATCAGCACAATCTTATAATACCCTTTCCACCTATGGTGGTGAAGGGTATAAAAAGTTTAGGTATTTTCTATGCCAACTTTTGATTTTAAAAATCATCCATATTTGATATATTTATCAAAACTATCAGTTGATATTGCAATGCATTACACGGTAATGAATACCAATGTTATTTAAATACCAATGGTTATGAGTATTTGCAATACTTCAAACAATAAAAGTGCTAAAATGTTTAAAATAATGTTATATTCAAAAAAGTTTTGTGGCAACCCTAAATAATTTATGGACTGGTTATATTTTATAAAACAAAAAACGATCACACTCTATCATTTTGAATGTGAAATGATAGATTGAAATGCAAAAAAATAGTTATTACTGAAATGGGGAAATTGTGGGTATTTTATTGTCCCCGCACCGGAAAAATAAAAGGATTTCTAAAAATGTTAATTCATTTAAAACAGACTTTCAACTCGAATAATTTTTGTACTCTATAATAAAATAGTTATACCCCTCACCACCATATGAGGAAATGGTATTATAAATTGTGGTGATGTATGTAACGCATAAAAATATTTGTCTTAGACCCACCTTTTAGTATACCAATAGGTTTAGAATCACTTCCTGAGTCGATTTAGCGATGTCCGTCCTTCTGGCTGGCTGGACCCTCACGTAAACCTTGTAATCAAACTACAGGTCGCAATTCTAAAGATAATTTAATGAAATTTGGCACAGACCATTTTTTTGATAATGAGACCATGGCTATTGAAATTCGTCAAAATTTATGGTACTCCCATAGGTCCCACCACCCGGAATTGATATATTGGCCACAAATATCAATATTTATACCCTTCACCACTATAGGTAGAGAGGGTATTATAAGTTTGTGCTGATGTATATAACGCATAAAAATATTTGTCTTAGGCCCATCTTTTAGTATACCAATAGGCTTAGAATCACTTTCTGAGTCGATTTAGTGATGTCCGTCCGTCCGTATGGCTGGCTGGCTGGACCCCCATGTAAACCTTGTAATCAAACTACAAGTCGCAATTCAAAAGATAATTTGATGAAATTTGGCATTTTTAATTTCTTTGATAATGTGACCATTGCTATTGAAATTTGACAAAATCGGTCTATTATTTATGGTACCTTTCATAGATCCCACTTCCCGGAATTGATATATTGGCCACAAAAATCAATATTTTTCATGAAATTTTAAACAAATACTGCTTATATAAACGTAAATTACTGTACCAAATTTTGTTGAAATCGGTCCACATTTGCTCCCATACAAACTCTTTTATCAAAACGCACTAAATTCACTAAAACGCTCCTAAATCCGAAGACAATGAGAATTTTTAGTCAATTTTTTGCATACATAATTTTTGTAATCACTGTAATCAATTTACTAAATTTCGGGATAATCGGTTCACATTTGACATATAAGTCCAAATGACGGAAACAGCTTAAATGTATAAGTTTCGAGAATATGTTTGTATGATGGCAAAATTTAGCAAATATTTGTCTTTATACAGAAAAAAGAACACCTTTGACATTAGTGGTAAAGGGTATAGTATGGCCGGGCTTGACCGACTATAGTACTTTCTTACTTGTTTTTAAATTGATTTTAGAAAATTTTTTTAAACCGTTACAAATTCTGTGCGCATCGCGTAAAATCGTTAAGGCGAACGGATTTTACATTCACTAAGCTCCCTTAATAGAACCCCAAACAAAATTAAGTGTTTGATCGAAAATTTGTTTGTTTTTTTTTATGTCCAAAAATTAAAACTATTTGATTTTATTTTGATATACTTAAATCTCGAAATTTTAAAAAAATAACGTATAGTATGTATGTCTCTAAGACCTAAAGAAAACTTGTTGAATTGTTGTTCCATATTTGACCTTGGTAGTGAAGGGTATCATATAGTCGGGCTTGACCGACTATAGCATTTTTTTTTTATTAAAATGTAGTAAAACCCTATACTCAGTTTGGCCAAGTTAGTGACTATTTTATGGGCCTCCAAAGTTTCCCAATATTATCATGATGCCTAAAAAAGGTGTCATCAGTTTTTACCAAATACCTAATCAACACTTAAAAATATCGTTTAGCTATGTTCGGCAAAAATATAGTGAAGAGTATGGCGAATATGTTTTGCTAAAATTTTTATATAAAAATGTATTTTTTCTTAGACCTTTTTAAAAAAAGCTAATGACATTTTTTGTTTTTAATTATTTGATCATAACTTTTTGGAAATCCTGATTTTTCCTACACTATATTTGAGAAAATTGTAGCCAAAGCAAAGCTAAATAACTTTTGTGAACACATCAATATAATCTGAACGTGTCTAGATACCAAAAATAGGTCATATAGATTCCCTTGTGCCAACAAAATTAAATTTCTTACTCAAATTTAAGCACGTAAAAAATGTTGAAAATTGCCGTTTGATAAAATCGTTTGACGGTTAAAATGTTCCAATTGGTATAAGAGATTAATTTTTAATCACATATTAATTCCAGTAGCTTTAAATGCAGTTTACACATTGAAATTAATATGAAATCCTATAAAAAGTGTCAGATTCGGTGTACTATTGACTACTTTTGCCTCTAGATTCCTAAATTTTTGTAAAAATTTCATCACAGACATCTCTTTTGAAAGCTTCCGACATCATCTATTATTGGGTTTCTAAAAATGTTGCAACAAATTGCCGCAAGGTGGCGGTATTGCCATGTTTCTTACAATAGTATCAAATACATTTTATTTGGGCCTTTTTCGATGTTGGTACATTCAGAAAAAAATTATACCAAATACTCCTGAATAAAGTTGCGAAACATTGTAAAACCAAATTTTTAAGTTTTAATTATTTAAAATGCGATTTTCGTTTGTAACTTAAAAATAGCGCCATCTTTTAACAGAATTAAGAAACATATAAGTTGAAAAACAAACAATATTTTTATAATCACAGAGATTAGTTTTCTACAATAAAAAAGTTATTTTTCTCAAAAAGCCGTTCTTCATATATTGCTAAATATACTAATTTTTTTTTATACAAAAACTTTTTATGGAAAATTTTTCTTTTTAAAAAATTTTATATGAAAAATTCTACTTTAGAAAAAAAAATAATATAGAGAAATGTTCGATAGAACTAAAATTTTGTGAAAATGAGCGAATTCACTTAATTGTGAATAAATTCTAAAAAAAATCAATCGATTTTTATGGTCGATATCTCATTTTGTTGCTATTGTATGTCGCTATGCGATAAAATAATAAATCTGGATGTTTTTTGCCGTTTTCGATTTTTCATGATTTTTTTAAAACGAAAATTTTTGCCATTTTTATGTAAAAAATATATTTTTTTCTTAAGTTTTTTACTCCTATACTATTGATCCGATTGAAACGCGATATATAGACGAATTAAAGGCTATATAAATCTTAATTTTTGAAGAAACGTCTAAAAAAAATTGCAATTTAAAAAATTTTTTTTTTTTAAATCTTGCCATAGAATTCAAAAATTTTACCATTTTTGTACTAAGGTAGCCATGATACATCAAATGTACATAGTGGTTACTCGAGCACATTTTTGCTGTTGACCTGTGTTATCTATTATATTAATGAATAAATGTAATACATTTGATCCCTTTCAATTACAAAAATAAAATAAAATTTTTATAAAAAAATGTATATTACAATTTTTCTATAGACATTTATATAAAATTTTTCGGCGGTAACAATTTTGAATTAAAAATTTTTCTACAGACACACTTTTAAATGAACATTTTTTCCACAGAAAAAAATGTATATTGAAAATTCGTTCCCAAATTTTTACTCTGTAAATTCCAATGTTTCAGAATAGTTTAGAACTTATAACATTTTTATACCCACCATCAAAAAGAATGGGGGGTATATTGAAATTGTCATTCCGTTTGAAATTTCCTTAATATTGGCTCAAAAATCAAAAACGATATATATTCTGAATCCTTATGAAATCCTAAGACGATTGAGCGATGTCCGTCTGTCTGTCTGTTTGTCTGTTGAAATCACGATAACGCCTAAACGAAAGGAGCTAGCTCACTGAAACTTAGTAAAACCATTCTTCATCTATTAGAAAATTTTGGTATTGAAATTGGGCAAAATCGGTTAACATTTGACCATAGCTCCCATATAACCTCGACTACGCTAATCGCTTATTTGCTAATAAATAATAAACTATAATAGCTATGAATATAAAATTTAGTATATAGTATAATTTAGTATAAGTTTTGCATAAGCCCTAGGCAGCACGTAAAATTTCATCAAACTCGGTTCACATTTAGTCATAGCTCCCATGCAAAAAACTTACGGAAACAGCTAAAATTTCACTTAAAATACACTTAAATGCCAATAAATCTAAAACTATAACAGATATAACTACTATTATTGGTACAAGGTGGTTTTATATCAATGCCAACGAGTGTGCAAAATTTTGTCACAATCGGTCACCATCTGACCATAGCTCCCATATAAAAAACTTACGGACACAGAAATACAAAAAGATACCCACCGTCCAAATTGTATCAAAATCGTTAGAGCCGTTTTCGAGATAGCCATTCTATATATATATATATATATATATATATATATATATATATATATATATATATATATATATATATATATGTGTATATGTATATATATATGTTAAGTTATAAATACATACAATTATTGCTCGTTTAAGAATATAAAATTTATTTTATATGTTAAAAAAATACTGTTAAAACTTTGAATTAAAGTTGTTTTTCGATATTATCTTAAAAATCGCCAATTTTCTAGCCAAAGTATGCATACCAGCACTTTATTATTTTTCAGGTCGAAAATCGCCAAATTGTCGATAAATCGGAAAATCTGGCAGGCCTGATCACAAATACCAATCGAACCATATCTTAATAATATTGTGGCCAAAAAGTTTCCAGTATTAGAAGTTCACAGCATTCACTCTTCCATTGTAATCGTACAAAATAGTAGATGCCGTAAAGTTCAAAAAAGTTCGCTTCACATTTGGATCGAGTTCTAGATTTAGTGACCAGAGCTGCAGACAATGATGTCAAGTTTACTGACCAATATAAAACATGTTCTAATTGATTATTTTCAATTACTTTCCTATTGCTAACTACTATCATTAGCTTGACTTAAATATACATTTTAAAATTATTTAATGAAACCATTTAAATCATAGAAGTCAACGGATAAGACTAGAGCAAAATCCATAGACATTTAATCAATCTTTCAAGTTCAGGTCTTATAAAATTGAAAGGAGTGAAACTAAATGGAAATAAAAAAGAACGGAAAAATGCAAAAGATTCTCTAGTTACATTTTAATAACACCTTTTACTTGAAATTTATAACCTTCATAAGAAGAAATCACAAAATTTATGACTACACTTAAGTTCCTGTTGCACTACTTTATTTTAATAAACTCCAGTTTTTGTTTTGTTGTCTTTGCTCATGTGGCTAAGGCTGTTTTGGCCAAAACAGTTTTGGCTGCTAAGTTTGCTTTGTCTTATTGTATGTATGAGGCAATACTGGGCTTATCTTTGAAGAGGCGCCTGGATTCTTGGTAATTAACTCCTCTTGCTAAAGAGGGTAGAGATGTGGTTTTTTTAAAATCTGTTTTTTTTTTTTTTTGGATTGTAAAGAAAAATAGAACTAGAGCAAAGAATTTGAATGTTACGAACATTTTGAATTTCTGGTCTATTACTTGAGAATGTCCCTGAGTTGAATTTTTGTTTAAGATTTTAAAGCTCAAGCCGACAAAATTTAGAATTTCGTTTGTGGTTTTAAAGCTTTAGAATTTGCCAGATACCTGAGTCATTTAAGTAATTTGAATATCAATCAACTTGAATTACATATTCTAATGCAGCAGCTTCATTTAATTCATTTCTGCCTCATATTCATTTTAGTTTTATTGCACACAATGCACTTGTGCAGACTTGAGATTTTTTCTACCAATTTTAAGGCAAAAAAAAAAAACAAAATCGGAGACTCTAGCAGGTGTATATGGCCAAGAAGTGTTTTGTAGGTAACACACTGGCATCGTAACAAAAACTAACCATATATTTTAAATCGTTTCTTTTTTGTTGCTGTTGTTGTTGTTGTCTTCAACAGTAGCTCTCTGTTGCATTTAAAATGTTGTAACTTCTTCTGTTATCTATGATTTCATCTGATGTTGTAAATATGCCGCTTTTAGTATCAACATCAGCAGCAACAGAAAAACAACAGCAAAAAAAAAACATTGCTAAGAAAAATTACAAAAAATTGTATACTTAATTGATAAATTCGATTGGAATTTTAAACTTTTAAGATAATAAAAACGCAAATAACTACTTTAAATGGATGTTATTTGGTTGGCGATGTTTTTTTTTTTTTGAAAACGTGCATTTTGTTTTTAAATCTTTTTTCATTTTGTTCATTTTCAAATTTTACAAGTATTTTAATAACTACAAAAACAATTTTAATGATCTTAATAACTTAAAGATATTTAAGTGTTGATATTTGTAAATTTTATGATAATTTTGATAATCTAAGATCAGTTGGATTTTTATTATAAATTTAACATATTAGCAAATAAAAATGTGTGTATTTGTTCATAGTACCTGGTTGACCGAGCCTTGCTCGGAGCTTTATGATAAGGATTTTGAGGCAAATTTTTAAGTTTTTATATATTTTATTTTATAAAGTTAATTTTTAATTATTTTATTTATTTTGTCCGACCAACACATAGTTTGCATAGTTTAAAATTTAACTCATTTTAATAATTTTGGAAATTGGTCATACCAACAGAAACCTCCGTCGACTCATGCGCAACAACTTTGCTAAAGATTATAGTCTGATCAAATGCACAGTTTACGATTTAATTCATTTTGAGTAGTTTTCAGTGGCGCCACCTGAAGTTAATTATACCAACTAATCGTCTGCTTATGCTTAACAACTTTGGTATGATTATAACATGATCAAATGCACAGTTTACGATTTAATTCACTGTGAGTAATTTTTTGTGGCGCCACCTGTCGGACGTTACTCATTCCAAATCAATAACCTTCGTCGTCTTATCCGCAAAAACTTTGCTGAAGATTATAGCATGATTAAATGTACAGCTTACGATTAAATTGACTTTGAGTAAATTTCAGTGTCGCCACCTGTCGAAATTTCTTCATACCAACTAAGAAACCTTCGTCGGCTCATGTGCAACAACTTTGCTAAAGATTGTAGCATGATTGAATGTACAGTTTACGATTTAATTAATTTTTAGTAATTTTCAGTGACGCCATCTGTCAGAAATTAGTCTTATCAACTTTAAAACCTTCGACGGCTTATCCGCAAAATCTTCGCTAAAGAGCATAACATGATCAAATGCACAGTTTACTATTCTATAAAGAACATACATACAGACAAAAATTCATTTGTTTAAAAGTTATAACATTACTAATTTTTTTCCCCTTTTTATCCCCTAATTTCAAAAAGTTCCATATGCATATTTGGTACTTCTTTGGTACCAATTGAATTCGGTACATTTTATTAAAACGCAGTTAGCATAATCTTCCTATTCGTATTACTTTTTGAGATTTTAAGTTATCATTTTATCCCTTTTTTTACCCATTTTGGCCCCAAAATCAAAAAAGTACCATATACGTGTTCAATATTTCTTTCACATCTATTGACTGCAGTACAAAGTTACTTTCTATATTCTTTGGTTTAAAAAATAAGAGTACCAAAAAAAGTATTTTCACCCTTTTTTACCCTCTATCGGACATTGTTTGAAAGAAGTACCAAACCCCTGTCCGCTTATTTTCATATCAGCTTAAAACGTAATTTTTATTTTGTTTCTATACATATTACTTTAGAAGTTATAAGGTTTTCGATTTTTTCCAATTTTTTCCCGTTTTTACCCCCTTAGCGGGAAAAATTTACGATACTTTACGATACGACACAAACTGTATCCAGTTTCTATATATATATATATATATATATATATATATATATATATATATATATATATATATACATACAATTTTTGCTCGTTTAAGAATATAAGATTACTAATGCTCCAGCTTTAACTAATAATAGTTCAGATGATATTTGAATAAACACATGTCGCACTTGTTCAACAAGAGGGTATTAACTCAAAATTTTTAACTTTTCACTTTTTAGAAGAAATTGATGTGTAGTGGTTTTATCTACCCATTATAAAAATCTGACATCATTTTCTCTATAATTTTGCCAAAAAAACTACACTTTTACCCCTCTTCTATATATGAAAGTAGTTGTAAAATAAAATAGTTTTTTGACTCTACTGAACATTTTTTAGTTAATACCTCTTATTGATCTAGTGCGATGTATTTCTTATGGTATTAACAACAAATTTCAATTTGGTCATATCCTACATATTCTTCTCTAAACTAATTTATGAACTAAAAGAAAAATGAGAATTGTCTTAATAAGAGAAAAGAAAATCCCCCTGCTCTGATTCTGTTTTCCTTAACGCTCCCTTAAACTGATATTGAACCATTGACAAAAAGTCGGTTGCAGAAAGTTTAAGAGCTATACCTGATTCCAAGATATACATTTTTCTCTTCTACTTATATGCATCTACAACATTATCTTCATTTTGTGAAAACACTATTTTTATTTCTCCCACCTCCTCAATTTTTCTTGTATAAATATAATTCTCATTTAGTCCATATCAGCATCAACATAAGTATTTGAATCTTTGAAGTTGAAAACTGCAGAACCCAGAGTTCATCCTTCCCAGTCAGCATTTTTGTTAATTTCTGATCATATTTGACTCTTTTTCGACTGCCGCGGATGATAAAAAAAATCAAATATGCCATCATTTTCGATTCGAAAAAGGCTGTGCCCTTGAGAGAATCTTATACGAGCAATTTTGGACTCAATTTTGATTATTTAGTTGATTCAAAAACAACACCATAGGAGTAACCTTTTTATCATCTTACTGTTCAAAATCTGCTTGCAAAATAGCAAAATTAAAATTCGAATCCCTTAAATGCTTGATTTTTAATGAATTTGCTTTTTGTTATTGTATTTTTAAATAGTAAGTTTTAAAGCTTAAGCGCGAATCTCCTTCGACTAGTTTTTTAATCGCGCAGACGACAAATCGTTTTTTGGTATTCCAAACTTGTTAAAAAAGACTCATTTGGGTGATTTTTCAAAAAATAATCTTCTAAATGCTGACTGGGTAGCGATTAATTTCATTGGATTTTTTTTATACCCACCATCACAAAAATGGGAAAGAATATTGGCTCAAAAATTAAAAGGAGCATTTGAGCATAGCTCCCGCATAACCTCGCTTAGGCTAATCGATTACACTTTGATACAGATGAGCAACTAGACCTAGGTGAGGACATACAAAAACCATTTTCAAAGATTACAAAATACGTGCAAAATTTTGAGATATTCGCAAGAAATTGTTTTCGGGTAGGTCGCAGTACTTTAGTACCAACTTTTCAGAACTGTTAAACAGTTCTGAAAAGTCAATGATCAAGCTTTAAGAAGATATATACAAAGTACTTATATCCTAAGAAAATAAGGTATATTTTTATCAAAAGTTTCGCTATTTTTAAAAAAGTGTTTGCAATCTTTAAAATTCGAAAGCAATTATTTCAACTTTTTTCTATAAAAACCCATTCGTTTTATACAGTCATTTGAAGCTTGTGTAGAAGACAACGAGTTATTACTTATAGATATCGGTTTAAATTTACAAAAGTTATAAAACTTATTTCAAAGTTAAAATTTTTTGATTGCAAACAAAAAACTATGGTATTTCTGCTACAAAAAATCCAATTTTGACCACTGTTTTTGAAAAATCTTATGATTTTTCTATAGAGAAGAGTCTAGATATTAAGAATCAATAACTGTAGATATACTATGTGTTATAAGAAAGGAATTGATGTGCTTTATATTCTAAAACGAAAAGTTATCAAATTTTTCATCAAACTCGAATATAGTTTTACAGCTTTAATCTTGATGTCGATTGAATTAAGAAACAGAAACTTGGGTTTAGTCTGCAGAGCAAAACAACTTAATCTCGTATATAGTTTAGGAAACTGGCTTAGCTATGGACCGATATTTTGATGAACCTTGTTAAAATGGATTTTTTGCATATAACTCTTAAATTTGAACGTATTTCTGAAATTGTTTTGTACGATTTGTCATGTACTCAATAAGACCTATTACACAAACTAGGTCGTTCCCGATAACAGGTAAGATGATACAATTTATTATAGAGAAGTTTTATATAAGTTACAATCAGCATCTCTTTTATCAGCCATATTAACTTTCTAACGTTTGATCGAATTATTATTTTCTTATCTCAAATTATGCTACCATACTACTTTTGAGAATCCCAGTTTGTGTTTGCCGATATGCTATAAACACAATCACGACTGCAGGCTATGGGCCACAACCTGTTAAAATTAGTGTACATGCATTCAAATAGGAATCATTTTATATAAATACATTTTGTATATAATATAAAACAAGTAAGAAAGCGCTATAGTCGGTCAAGCCCGACCATACGATATCCTTCACCTCTAAGGTCAAAGGTGTTATTTTTCCTGTATAAAGACAAATATTTGCTAAATTTTTCCATCATACAAACACTTTTTCAAAACTTATATATTTAACCTGTTTCCGTCATTTGGACTTATATGAGAGCTAGGATCAAATGTGGACCGATTATCTCGAAATTTGGCAAATTGATTACAGTTATTACAAAAATTATGTATTAAAAAAATATACTCAAAATTTTCATTATCTCTAGATTTACGAGCCTTTTAGTGATTTTTTGTCTCATTTAGTGCGTTTTAAAAGTTTGTATGGGAGCTATGGTCAAATGTGGACCGATTTCAACGAAATTTGGTACAGTGATTTTAATTTATGTAAAGCTACGGTCACATTTATTAAACATTTAATCGAAGACAACGAATATCAAATATTTGATCCTCGTAGTCTGACCACAAAATATTTTTGAGGTTCAAACAAGAAACATGTTGATTTGAACAAAACAAAATCATTTGCCAGCAAAAAAAAATTTTCCTAATGTGACCACGCAAGAGCAAATATTTTATTAAATTTTGATCAAATAATTATTTAATCTTACAAAATTTTTGTAACATCAAACAGGGGCAAATAACAGCTGTGCATTTGTATTGTTTACTATTCAAACAGAAACAACAACATCAATTTTGAGAAACAACAACATCAAATTTGAGAAACAACAACTCAAATATGAGAAACAAATTGCCAGATACACAATTTTGTTTTGAAAAAATTTGATCAAATATTTTTTGGGAAAATATTTAATCTTCAGTGTGACCATAAATAAAACCATGACTTAATAATACTGAAGGTTGTTCCATTCTCTCTTTTTGTCGCCATGATAACTTTCTGACGTTTGTTAGGATAGTGAAAGTTTGTGCTACCATATTTTTGCCGACAATCCCACTTCTCTAATATTGTATGATGACAAAATTTTTGTATAAAAAACTTATAAATATTTACTACAAATGTTCAATAAACAATCATACAATCATACAAATTTATTTCTTTAATATTGAATGTCTTCATTATATGTTTAACTTCAAAATTATACATTTTTGATAATTATTCCCAATGTATTTCGTACCCCTTTTCTTAATGTGGCAACATTTTTCTTTCATTTGTTTTCAAATATCAAACTTCAAAAACCCAATATACTTCAAAATAATTTTGAAGAGAGAGAATGAAACTTCCTTGTTATTATCATGAAATAATAATAACCATGACTTAATAATACTGAAGGTTGTTCCATTCTCTCTTTTTGTCGCCATGATAACTTTCTGACGTTTGTTAGGATAGTGAAAGTTTGTGCTACCATATTTTTGCCGACAATCCCACTTTTCTAATATTGTATGATGACAAAATTTTTGTATAAAAAACTTATAAATATTTACTACAAATGTTCAATAAACAATCATACAATCATACAAATTTATTTCTTTAATATTGAATGTCTTCATTATATGTTTAACTTCAAAATTATACATTTTTGATAATTATTCCCAATGTATTTCGTACCCCTTTTCTTAATGTGGCAACATTTTTCTTTCATTTGTTTTCAAATATCAAACTTCAAAAACCCAATATACTTCAAAATAATTTTGAAGAGAGAGAATGAAACTTCCTTGTTATTATTATTTCATGAATAAAACCTGTTTTTTTGTTTAAACTTTGAACATATTTTTTCTGTATTTTATCAAATAAAAATCGTCAAATAAATGTGCAAGTGTGACCACAAATTTTTTATTATATTGTTTTGACAATATTTTACTCAAAATATTTGATTTAAATGTTTAATGAGTCTGACCGTACCTTAAGCAGTATTTGTTTTAAATTTCATGAAAAAATATTGATATTTGTGGCCAATATATCAATTCCGGGAAGTGGGACCTATGGGAGGTACCAGAAATAATGGACCGATTTTGACCAATTTCAGTAGCCATGGTCCCATTATCAAACAAATGATCTGTGCCAAATTTCATCAAATTATCTTTAGAATTGCGACCTGTAGTTTGATTACAAGGTTTACATGGGGGTCCAGCCAGCCAGACGGACGGACGGACGGACATCGCTAAATCGACTCAGAAAGTGATTCTAAGCCTATTGGTATACTAAAAGGTGGGTCTAAGACAAATATTTCTATGCGTTACATACATCAGCACAAACTATGGTGGTGAAGGGTATAAATATGTATATTCTTAAATTGTACCAAGTAAGTCGCTGTAGTACCACGGTATCGAACAGGTCTAAGATGTATCGAAAAAAGTACAATTTAACCATGTTTACCATCGCTACTAACTTAGACGATTGAGAGTAGAAGATTTTATATCATCGGAGAAATAATTTGACTTGTAATAAGCCGACCAAAGTATTTATCTCGTTTGTTTGAATGTCGAAGATATTCATGGAGACCAGTATTACTCGAAATACTTATCACTGATTCGTATAGCCAACCGAAAGCTGAAAGTGGAAGAAATGTACGTAGAAACTACCATAAAATAACTTAAACGGTAGTGACAGAAGTTTATCAAAATTCTTTATGCTGTTTACAAGTAAGTTATAAGCTTATTTATGTATTAAGATATGTGAATATAAAGATCCGATCTAAGTCCAACATACACCATTTTGTCAATTAAAAGGCAATATTAAGGCCTTAAGATCGATTACTTCCCAGAAGTTCAAAAAAATTATGGAGTAGCACATAATAGATTGTTTCCTGCCAATGCCACCAAACATAGAAAATAACCTTCCAGGCATTCAATCTTGGCTTGGACCTTATATATAAAAATACTGGAATATTTTTTACCACACTTGGTATCACTTATCAATAATTACTATATCTGCTGTGACAAAAATTAAAAAGTCTTACAGCCTGTTCACAAAACTGTCATACGTTAGAAGGCAATCGAATACTAGCCTAGCGATTAAGCTCTAAATTGAGTTCATTTTCTTTTTTCGTTTGGAAGCAAAAGCCATAGAAGAATATATAGAAGGTCGTCAGCTGATCCACTAAAATTTACTATTCTTCTAAATCACACGTACACGAAATGAAAGCTTTTTTGACAAAGAGAAAAGCTTTTTGTACTCAAAATTTTGTTTGAAAAATTACGCGTTATTTTGAATGAAACGCACTGTTCTAAATTGCACACATAAAATGTTATTTTTTTTTAAATATTTTAACATTATTTTGATGTCGAAACACTTTTTATTTTTTACAAACTGAAAATTTTTTATTTTGTTTTCTTTCGACATTCTTTTTTTTTTGTTTTTGCTTAATTTGTATTGAACAAGTAGGGCTGCAATTTTTGGTATTAAAAAAAATAATGAAATTTTGAATAAAAAATTGTTTATAGATTTTAATTATCCTAAAATCAAGTAAAACTCATTCTATACCTTAAAATATGGATTTCTCAAGAAAATTTCTTAAAATTACGGAGAAAATCTTGAAGAAAATTTTCGTCCCATCATATCATACTTTTTTGTGCAACTGTTTGTATTCATTAAGAAAAGTAAAAGCTCTTTTTAGGCTTACCAATACACTATTACTGATCCGTACTATTGACAGGTCCCAGGTGTACTTTGACGTTTCGTTGACTTTCTAGGTATTTATTTATTCTATGGCAAAAGCTTCGTAATGAATATCAAATATTAGTATTGCCATGAAATATTTTATTACTTTTCTGAAAGCTTTTCTTGTAAAACGTAAGACTTTTGTAAAATGATGTTAACCCTAAAATTAAATAAAATCAAAAATAAATAAAAACAAAAAATAAAAATATTTTACATTTTTTTTCAAAATTATATTAAACATTTTTTCAATTATGTTCTGTTTATGAGAAAGGCAAGTATTAAGTAAAAAAGTTCGGGTTTTAGGAACAAGTTCCCTGATTTCTATCCAAAGTAACTTAAAATGATAGAACATTGTGACACTCCAGTGGCTCAATAGAGTTGCATACCGACGAACACATTCACCCTTTTCTACACTCGGTCGAGTAGCTCCCACAAAGACTCTATTCTAAGACATGTATTGCGTAAGAAAATTTGAGTATTGGGAACGAGTTCCCTAATTTCATTAGGGCACATTCCAAAGTAAAAACGATAGAAAAGTGTGACACTCCAGTGGTTCAATAGAGTTGGATACCATGCTGTCAACAATAAGCACTTTCACCTTCTCTTGCACTCTTACATAGACCCTATTCCGAAACATGTATTGCGTACCAGTGAAATACAACTCTCATGTATGGGCCGATTCTTCAAAGTTTATTTTGGAACCTTTTGACCGAGTACAGGAGAGAGCTCATCAGTACAGGAGAGAGCTCATCAGTAACATTAGGTTATCCAATTCTATTGTTCTATTGTTACTACTTTGGAATGTGCTCTAACGAAATCAGGAAACTCGTATTCGATACATGAATTTTCTTACGCAATACACGTCTATCTGTTAGAGCTCGTCCTTTCGTAGTCGATTGACCAGTAGACAGATGATACTCTACAGATAGACGGTACAATTCTTAAGTAGAATTTGCTTCCCTCAGAAGTTTTTCCAACCAGTTGCAATATAGGGAAGTTTAAATCAAACACTACCTATTCCCCCTCCCACAACCTTTTCCTAGTTTCAACACAATTCATTGTATTGTGATCATGTCCTAATCAAACAAAAAATAAATAATCGTTTTTTGTTTTCCAGGCGATTAAAATTTTTTAATTGCCTGATTTGACATTTAGTTTCGTCTATATATTTCATTTATGAACCAAAATTTTAAAAGCTTTTTCTCGTTTCACTCAAAAAAAAAAATTCAAAAACCAAAAGTTTAATTTTTTCGTAAGTTGACGTACAATTTTAAAAAATTGTAGTTTCAAAAACAGGCTGTTAATTCCATAGTTTCCCTTTATTATAATTATTTTTTGAATCTAAACGCAAAACGAAATTTTGAATCGCTTCCAATTATTTATTAATAAATGCCACAACCACGTGTTCTTTAATTCTTACCAAGAACTTTGGAATATTGGCTTATTTTAATCTTCAAATCCCATATTAATAATTTACTAAAACCTTTCAAAAACCGAAAAAATAAAAATCAAGTTTTTAGCTCAAGAGTCTTTACCAAAAGCAAAAGACTTAAGATACAAACTTGATGTAAAACCGAAAATTAATCAGACAAACCGAATCAAGCCGTATTATCCAAAAACTATGTAAATAATTTGTGACAAATCTGCAACTTTATGAGGCGTAACAAATTAATTGATTTTCATTTTCCACAAAAATAGTGAAACAATTTTAAAAATTTTCAAGAAATTTGTTATTTAAAGTTATCGTATGTCGACTTTAGACTAAAAATGTGTCTGCTACATTTGCTGTGGACATTTTTAATCAATATCCATGTCATAAACAAACTTAAAGTCAAGTTAATTTTATTAGTTTATGAAACAAGTGATTTTTGATTTATCTTTTCTTAGTTAACGGCTGCAACAATCACCAGCGAACGAGCGAACGAATGAACGGACGAAAAGCATAACAACATTTTAGTCTTTTAATTAGTTAATAATGTTAAGCTTTAATGGCTTAGTTTTATCTATTTAGGCCGTTTTTTAAAGTCCACTTATTTAGTTTGGAAAATATATTAATTATATGTATTAATTAAAGGGCTTAAGTGGCTAATTTTTCAACGCCTTGTATAAAAATTTTAAATTGAATTACTAAAAACTAACCGTAACATTTTTGTATAACTTCTCTTACTGGCGGTTAATGAGGTGTCTCACAAAGTTCTGGTTTTTCTACAAGTCTAGTCATAAAACTAGTCATAGCTCTATTTTTAGTCATAGTCTAATTATAGCGCTTTTATACAAGAAAGGAAATTGACTTTAGGTTCACCTTCTGAAAATTAACTTTCACATTTGTCCAAAAGATATTTTATGCATTTTTGGTATAGTTTAGAAGACCTAAGTATTAACAAAACAAGTAAGAAATTGCTATAGTCGGTCAAGCCCGTCCATACTATACCCTTCACCATTAAGGTCAAATGTTTTATTTTACCTGTATAAAGACAAATATTTGCTAAATTTTGCATCATACAAACAATTTCTCAAAACTTATACATTTAAACAGTCATTTGGACTTATATGAGAGCTAGGGTCAAATGTGGACCGATTATCGAAATTTGGCAAATTGAATACAGTTGTTACAAAAATTATGTATGCAAAAAATAAACTCAAAATTTTCATTATCTTTAGATTTACGAGCGTTTTAGTGATCTTTTGTCTCATTTAGTGCGTTTTTACAGAAGAGTTCGTATGGGAGCTATAGTCAAATGTGAACCGATTTCAACGAAATTCGGTACAGTGACTTTAGTTTATATAAGCAGTATTTTTTTAAATTTCATGAAAAAATATTAATATTTGTGGCCAATATGTCAATTCCGGGAAGTGGGACCTATGGAGGTACCATAAATAATGGACCGATTTTGACCAATTTCAATAGCCATGGTCCCATTATCAAACAAATGATCTGTGCCAAATTTTATCAAATTATCTGTAGAATTGCGACCTGTAGTTTGATTACAAGGTTTACATGGGGGTCCAGCCAGTCAGACGGACGGACGGACGGACATCGCTAAATCGACTCAGAAAGTGATTCTAAGCCTATTGGTGTACTAAAAGGTGGGTCTAAGAAAAAATATTTCCATGCGTTACATACATCAGCACAAACTTATAATACCCTTTCCACCTATGGTGGTGAAGGGTATAGATAGAACCAAATAAGTTCTACCAAATAAATACAGGAAATCAGTTGGTGAAGAATGTCTTTCACGGCTTTAGAATGCTTCTTTCGAAACTTTAAGAACATGATTAGTCTAACGGAAATGGTACTATCTTCTCATGTCCAGAACTCAGGAGTTTATAATTTCTCAACATTTTTACCAACCATGATTAAGGACAAAGCAATATTTGGTTTATAAAGGGTTTTTCAATAAGAGCGCTACAAAGTTTTTTCTTTTTTTTTAAATAAAACAAAACCAGTGGATATCAATGAAATTCCATTTGGAAATGAGATATTTCTAATTGAAATTGAGAATTTTCATTTGAATTTGAGAAAATTACAATTGAGATTGAAAAATTTCCATTTGTTATTGAGAAATTTTTATTTGAAACTAGCTTATTTTACCCGGCGTTGCCCGGGTTGGCAGTTAAAGTTTTTAACTTATTACTGTGTTAACACTTTCTTTAAAAATTAACAATTATGAAATATTTTTATTAATTTTTTAAATTGAATCCTTTTTAAGTGTATTTGGTAAATATGATAAATTTTTCTTAATGTATAATCCTAACTTTGACTAAAAACAACATTTAGAAAGAAAGCCGTTCTCAAGATATACAATTTTAAAGAAAAGGGAAATTTTATCCCCATTTTCCAATTCCAAGGTCACTTTGGTCCATTTTCAAAAAAATTCAAAAAGCAAAAAACTATCCTATAGTATGAAAATAACCACATTTAAAACTTTAATTAATTAGGTTAAATTATTTTCATCTTATCATCCATATTTCTCATTTTTAATATTTGACTTTATGGGAAAGGTCATGCCCACTTGAGATAAAAAAAAATCTGGCCTATTTTACCCACCAGTCACACCTTAACATACTATCTAAATTTCAGAAAAATCTTGCTTCATTATCTGCTAAATTTGTCAATTTTAATATATGAGTTATATGGGAGGGGTCACGCCTACTTGAGATTTCTGAAAAAGCACTTGCCTATTTTAACCAAAGGTCACACCTTACCATACTGTCCAAATTTCATAAAAATCGGGCCGCTTGGTCATTCATATTTGTTATTTTAGTATATGAGTTATATGGGAGGGGTCACGCCCACTTGAGATTTCAAAAAACAAACCTAGCCTATTTGAACCATCGATCGTAAGGTATGATACTGTCAAAAATTCAGAAAAATCGTGCCGCTTGGTCATTTATATTTTCATTTTTAGTATATGAGTTATGTGGGAGGGGTCACGCCCACTTGAGATTTCAGAAAACACTCTAGGAGTATGGTCACACCATACTCCACTGTCTAAATTTCAGAAAAATCGGTCGGTTTGTTCATCCATATTTGTATATTTTAAAATCTGACTTATATAGGAGGGGTCACGCCCACTTGAGATTTTAAAACTAAAATCAGGCCTACTTTATCCATCGGTCACAAATTAACATACTGTCAAAATTTCAGAAAAATCAAGTCTCTCGGTCGCCTATATTTGTCATTTTTAATATATAAGTTATATGTCAGGGGTCACGCCCGCTTGAGATTTCAAAAAAAATAGCCTATAGTCACCACCGGCCACACCATACTACACTGTCAAAATTTCAGAAAAATCGGTCTGCTAGTTTCGGAGATCCTTCCCAACAAACAACATACAAACAGACAAACAGACGCGGACTTTTTTTTATAGATATAGATTGAGAATTTGTAATTGAGAAAATTTGGAATAGAAATGAGAAATTTTCATTTAAAATTGAGTTTTTCATTTGAAAATGAGAAAAGTAAAATTGAAAATGAGAAATTTTCATTTGTAATTGAGAAATATTCATTTGAAATTTAGAAAAACTCTATGTAAAATTCTCAATTACAAATGGAAATTTCTCATTTTCAATTATATTTTTCTCATTTTTAAATGAAAAACTTAATTTGAAATGAAAAATTCTCATTTACAAATGGAAAATTCCCATCTTCAATTTAAAATTTCCCATTTTCAAATTAAATTTCTCAACTTCAATTGAAATTTCCTCAAAAACAAATGAAAATTCTGAATATCAATTGGAACTTTCACATTTTCAAATAAAAATTCTCAATTTCAAATGGAATTTTCTCATTTTCAAATGCCAATTCTCAATTTCAAATGGAAATTTCTCAATTCAATGTGGAAATTTCTCATTTACAATTGAAAATGGTGTAGACCACTTCTTGAGATAACACGTTCCCCAAACATGGTTTTTATTAAATTGATTGTGACATTCGCTGTGTGACTTGTGGCGCTGTCCTGATGAAACCACATGTCCTCAAAGTGTACATCATCCAATTGGGGCCAGAAGTATTCGGTTATCATTGAACATTGATCATCATGGAAGAAGTACGGACCAATGATGCCGCCGGCCCCTAAACAGCACCAAACCGTAATTTTTTCGGAATGCAATGATGACTCATGGATTACGTGTGGATTTCTGCCTGAGCAATAACGCATATTATATTTATTAATGAAACCATTCAGCCAGAAATGAGCCTCATCGCTGAACATTGAGGCCACTGACTCCAAATTTCGGTAGTAAATTTTAATAATTTCGACTCGTTGTTGGCTCCTATATCTTTTCATCATTAAATAGCAAACCTTACTAAAGAGAAATGCCAAAGGAGCAGCAAGAAATATGACTTCGTCTGCTGTCCCTGTACTTTTGTAGCGTCCCTGTTAAAAAACCCGATACACAGAAAAAAATTATCTGTGCAGAAATTTAAGAAATTATATGCAATTATCTTTAGATTTAAAAGTATTTTTATGTTTTTCTGAGTATTTAAAAGACTTTTGAAAATGCGTCATGTATGGGTCATATGGTCAAATCTGGGCCGATTGCTACAAAATAAGGTTCACAGATTTAGGTAAATATATTTTTTTTAATTTAGGTTTAGCACTCAGGGGATGACCCCTACTTATGCAATGCATTGCGCTGGAACTAGGAAAATAGGTTATGGGAGGGCGGATAGATGGAGTAGTGTTTATGGACATTTGATTTGAACTTTCCTATATTGCAACTGGCAGGAAAAATTTCTGCAGGAAGTAAATTCCACATACAAACTGTACGGCTAAAGAACGAATTCTCTCTGTAGTGTGTTGTTCTGTCTACTGGCCAATCGACTACGAAGGGATGAGCCCTAACAGATAGACGTGTATTGTGTAAAAAAATTCAAGTTTCGGGAACGAGTTCCTTGATTAGAGCTCATTCCAAAGTAGTAACGATAGAACAGTGTGACACAACCCACATTGCGACGGTGTTCCAGTAAATCAATAGAGTTGGATACCCTTCTGTCACCAATAAGCACCTTCGCCCTCTCTTGAACTCGGTCGAGAAGCTCAAAAATAGACTTTGAAGCACCGGCCCATACATGAGAGTTGTATTCCATATTCGGTCGGATATAGGTGGTGTAAATAGTAAGGAGATCAGATGAAGTGCACCGTTTTAGAAAACCGAGATACTTGAATGCTTCTTTCAACACTTGAAAAATGTGTTCGGTCCACCGGTCATCACATTGAATTCTCATGCCCAGAACATGAAGAGTATCTGATTCCTCGATATTTTCACCACCCATTAATACAGATGAAGTAACAAGATCCGCCGTGCATTTATGCGTCAGCATACAACATTGAGTTTTACGCGCATTAAAATCGACTGTATTCGCACGACCCCATTCTGAGATTGCTTCTAAATCTCTGTTTAATGATTCATTCATGTTTTGCCTTATAGTACCAATCTCTAAAGGGTTTGGCCCATGATTGAATGAATACGAATGGCAAATGTTACACTCAGAATATTATGTAAGTAAAATTAACTTAAAATGTAATTTGAAATGAATGAATATTCATTTAAAAACCGGTCAACTGATTTTTCATTCAAATTCAATAAATATTTTATTTAAATTTAACTGACAAATATTTAAACTACATTTTCAGTTTTAAAAACGGAATATTCAGTTGTTTTCAAAAAAATTACTGACAAAAATTTAAACTACATTTTTAGTATAAAAAACGGAAATTTTCAATTATTTTTAAAAAATTGAATGGTAAAAAACTACGTAAAATTTCCGTAAAACGGACAATTTTCATTTGTTTTTGTGATTAACGTAACATAAAAGTCGAAACCATAAAAAGGTTATATCCTTTAAGGCATCAAAAAACCAAACAGACAAAACAAAGTTTGTTGTTTGCTTAGGCCATACTCCGTGATAGGCGGCCAGTATTATAAAAAGTTTCTTCAGTAAGCAAACCTAAGATACTTAAGGAAAACCAATAATTAAACAAATACGAATTATATTTGATACAATAATTGAAAAAATTTATAAAAACTAAACAACTGATATTTTCAAATGTTACGGATTTTCAGTATTTTTTTGTAGGTTGTTTTTTAAACAAATGTATAAATATGTTAAAAATCAATTTTCATATAAATTTAAATGAATATTCATTTGAAAACAACATAACCGAAAATTTCCTAAACAACATACAATCAGTTACTGAAATAATTTCCTAAGTGTACTATCATCTGCAAAAGAGCAGATAGGATTGGAAGTTTGACGTAGAAGGTCGTTTATAAAGATAAGAAACAGAGTAGGAGAAAGAACGGAGCCTTGCGGTACCCCTTAATTTAGCTTGAACTCGTTTGATGAGATCCCATCTACAAAAACTCTTATAGTGCTATCTCTGAGAAAGCTCGATATAAATCGAGAGAAATTATTACCGACACCAAAAGCAATAAGTTTTGATAGAAGTGTACCGTGCCACACTCTATCAAACGCCTTGGAAATATCCAGAGCCACAACTTTACTTTCGCCAAAACGGTGTATTGAATGACACAATTTTTTCGAAAGGAAGGCTAGCAGGTCTCCCGTAGAGCGTCCCCTACGAAATCCATACTGGCGGTCGCTTAGTAGGTTGTTAGATTCCAGATATTTAACAAGATGGTGGTTAACCATACTCTCCAAAACTTTGGAGAGTGCAGAACAAATTGCTATTGGGCGCTAATTTTCAGGGTTGGTAGCCCTTTTTGGGATTGGCGTTACATTAGCAACCTTCCAACACCGAGGAAATGTACCAGCATGGTACAAGGTGCTGAAAAGGTTGGCTAACAGCACTGCTTCAAGACCAGTGCTGGGATGCCATCCGGCCCTGAAGACTTGTTTACGTTGAGATCCGCTAAAACTCTTTTTACAGCACGGGCGCGAAAGAATATCTTTGGTATAGTTACAGATACTCTTTCGAGCTCGGGCGGAGGTTGAGTGCTTTCCGGCAACCGGGATTTACTTTGCAAATAATTCAGCTAAAAGGTTAGCTTTGTCAACCGGGTCAGTGAATGTTTGAACATTCTTTAAAAGAGAAAAAATTGAAGAACTAGCATCATTCTTAACTCTTTAGAAGAATGACCAAAAACTGCTGCTGCCCCGAGGAGCAGCAAGAATTTTAGTACGAAGACGCTGCTCGTACAGAGCTTTTTCACGTCTTAATACTTTGGCACATGTACGCCTCTCACGTTTGCCTTGCAAATCAGTAACTGAATTTTGGTTATTACGCCAGTTTCTGAAAGCTTTCTCTTGGGATCTGACTGCCTGTTTGCACGTCTGATTAAACCAAGTTTTTACCTTTTATTCAATTGAAATGTTTTTCACAGCGATAAACATTTTCATTCCCAGCTTAATAACATTAGAAACCATTTTCGAATATTATTAAAATACAACGAAATTTGTAGCTATAAAGGACTAAAAACTCTATTCCAGAAAGCTATTCCTATGGGAGGTACTCGAAATAGTATTCCGATTTTGCTTCAAAATAATTGGGATCGTCCTTGAGTCCGTGCAAAATTTCATCAAATAATCTTTGAAGTTATGACCTGGGGGGTTACTCACTAAAGCAAATTCGAGGCAAAAGGTAAATGCGTTAATGGTACAAATTGGTACTCTATTTCGCTAACGCAAACGCTTTCGCAACATAATTCAAAAAAGAGGCAATACTGTCACTACAAAATAAACAATTAGCGAGGAATGGCAAAATGAAGTGTCAGAACTTGTAAACAAAAACACTTTAAACATATACCTACATTTGTTTTCGCTTACTTACATGATGCGTTTCTTTTGCGTTTGATATTGTGTTAGCGCAAGATACTTAAGCTTAACGAACTATTTTGACAAACGCTTTTGAATTACAGCGCGCGGTGATGCCAGATAGACAAAAATTAGATGTGAAGGAAAAATACGAAAAATGCATTAAACACATAGACAACAGCAGGCTACACGAACACCGACTACAAAAGTCGTTGGCTGCAATCGTCGCCTCGTAGTCAGCTACTTAATTATTTTGGGGACGGCAGCTACATTTCGAAATACCTGTTTATGAGTGGTGCCAATATCGCGTTTATAAGATGGACAAAATAACAATTTAAATTTTGATAAAAACGACATAAATTCATTTTATTAATTAACCTCCGAAATCAACGGTTTTCCTGTACCTGATGGTATGTCTATATCAAAAAAAAAAATATAGAAAGATTTTGGTGTGATCTCTAATAGTTAAAGAGTTATGGGCTTTTTAAATTTCAAGAATAATACGGTATAACTTTAGAAGTTTATATCCGATATTAACTTTTTTGGTATCAAACAAAAGCTACTGAAAATAGCTTTTATATTCTTATATATTCTATATAAAATTCTATATAATGGATTAAGAGCTAATATACTATAAACTTATTTCTGCAACCGATTTTTTTTTATAAAAATTCGTACATCCTAAAACAATATAGATATAAGTATGCTCTTTTATATAATGAATTTTATAAAGGACATACTGGGCTTTTATATAACATGAACTACGTAGCTCTAGCACGCAGCATGTGAGTTGACAGTTTAAAAAATAACTTTTTAAAATTTTACTTCTATTGAGTTAGAGGTATATAAACAAAAATTTTTACATAATATTTTATCAGATATTATTACATACATTAAATATATAAATATTTGATAAGTATGTAAATTGTTTACATAAATTCTCCCCATTGTATTTGTGGTAAATAAATTCAAGTGGTTTAAATCGCTCATTTATTTCAATATTATATGGTGTTGACAGCACTAAATCTTTTATTGTCGCCAACAAAAATAGAAAATAGTTTAATTTTGGCTACAGCTACAACGGTGGTCGGTAGTCGTGTAGCCGTGTCGACTCTAAAAAATTTATTTCTATTTGAATGCATGTATTCTAATTTTGACAGGTCGTAGCCCGTAGCCTGCTATTGTCTATGTGTTTAATGCAAAAGCAATAAAGGGTATCAACTCTTCGATAAGGAACCATTTTAAAATTTTTAAATTTTCGTATCCCTATAGAGAGTGACCCCAATGCACTTTGATAACAAGCTAATATGGATATTCGACCAGCCAACCGGACCGACATCGTTAAAACAACTCAGGGAGTGACGCTAAGTTGATCGGTATACTTAAAGATGTGTCTCAGACGAATATTTCTATACGTCACAAACATCAGCACAAATCCAATCTCCGCTTGGGAGTCATAGGGTAATGAGCATAAACTACAACTGTCAAAGTATATTTTAGGAATGTCAAGGTACATTAAGGAGACGTCATCTATATATAAGAAATGCCATGGTACATTTTTTGCTATTTTTTTTTGTTACTTAGTGTAACATATGATAGCAGTCTATGTAAGTAGTCTATGGTAATGAGTTCAAACCCCAGCGGTAGTGGAAAAACTATAAAATATTGAATTTATTTTACAAATAATTTAAATTAAATAAAGTTTTTTTTTGTTTTCGATGAAATTTGTTGCTTATAAGCAACATTATAAATTTTTGATCATAGTTCAATTATATACATATATAATGTTGCTTATAGGCAACATTTTTCCATTGTTGAAATATTTTTTACACAAAAAGTTCAGTCGAAATAAAGGAAAAAGATATTTGCGAAACTGCTTTAAAAAGATTAAATAATTTGTCGAGAAATTAAATTTTTCAGCAAAATATTTCGTTAAGTTTCCTATGATTAAGTGCTAAATTTTTTACCATTTAAGGTCAGAAAAAATAGGGCACTCCTCTCATATAAATCTATGTACTTATTTAGATACCGGACAAACTATATAAAATCATATCGCACTTGTTCAACAAGAGGGAATTAACTTAAAAATTTTATATTTTCACTTTTTTAAAGAAATTGATGTGTAGTGGTCTTTTCTACCCATTGTAAAAATCTGACATCATTTTCACTATAATTTCGCCAAAAAACTACTTAAAATAGTTTTTTGACTCTACTGAAAATTTTAAAATTTTGAGTTAATACCCTCTTGTTGATCAAGTGCGATATGTGAGTTGGAATAAGGGCGACAATGAATCAAAACATTTGTAGGGATCGAGGTGTATACAGATGGTTCCAAAAAAGAAACTGGGACAGATAGTGGTATCTTCTGTAAAAAACTATGCATCTCTCTGATCTAATAGATTACGTCGTACAGATATACCAAAAGCCACTATGACCAAAAATGCATATTACACATAAAATCTATAAAAATATTAGTTTTTGTTTTTAAATGTATTTCCAATGTTGCTTATAAGCAACATCTCACAAAGGTAAAACTTAAAGTGATAGAACCTGTTATCGGTTCATATTTAAGGCTCATACAATCCCCTTATATCGGGTGGTTAAATTTTAAGGGCCGATGTTGATTTTGAATAAAACACAAACTATTTAGGAAATTATTGTAATTTTATATTATTATGATATATTGGTGTTACTCAATTATGTATGGAACAAAATATTGGCCAAATGGGCGCCGCGACCACGGCGGCACACCTCCATCCGATGGTCCAAATTTTCGATGATCCTGAGGCATAATGGAGGTTCTCTGCCGTTAATATGCCGAATTATCTCATCCTTTAGCTCTTGAATTGTTGCTGGCTTATCGACGTACACATTTTCTTTCAAATAACCCCAAAGAAAAAAGTCCAACGGTGTTAAATCACATGATCTTGGCGGCCAATTGACATCGCCATTACGTGAGATAACACGGCCATTGAATTTGTTGCGCAAAAGAGCCATTGTTTCGTTAGCTGTGTGGCAAGTGGCACCGTCCTGCTGAAACCACATATCGTCCACATCCATATCTTCCAATTCGGACCATAAAAAGTTCGTTATCATCTCACGTTAGCGAACACCATTCACAGTAACTGCCTGACCGGCCTCATTTTGGAAAAAATACGGCCCGATGTTGCCGCCAGCCCATAAACCGCACCAAACAGTCACTCTTTGTGGGTGCATTGGTTTTTCGACAATCACTCTTGGATTCTCATTCGCCCAAATGCGGCAATTCTGTTTATTGACGAATCCACTGAGATGAAAATGTGCCTCATCACTGAAGATGATTTTCTTCGAAAATTGATCATCCACTGTTGCCATTTCTTGCCATCATTCTGCCCATTCACGACGTCTGGAATGGTCAAGAGGCTTTAGTTCTTGAGCCAATTGCACCTTGTAAGCGTGTAAATGCAAGTCTTTATGCATAATGTTCATCAACGATGAGCGTGAGAGGTGCAATTGCTGGGCACGACGACGAGTTGAGGTGGACGGCTCTTCAGCCACACTATCGCGAACAGCAGCAATATTTTCTGCAGTACAAGCTGTACGAGCATGCACTGGTGTTCTCATATCTTCTACAGAACCGGTATGCTCGGATTTTTCCACGATTTTTGCGATTGTACGCACATTTGGACGTTCAAATTGACCAAAAAAATCACGAAGCGCACGATATGCATTTTGATTTGAACGCCCATTTTCATAATAAGTCTGGATAACTTTAACACGTTGTTGGATTGTGTATCTCTCCATGGTTCAAATTGAGTAAGTCTGAAATAGAGAAATGTCAAATAAAATTCGGAAAAAAACTTGGCATTTAGGTGTGGTTCACATTCAACATCGGCCCTTACAATTTAACCACCCTTTATAATGAAAATATTTTTAACCACGCACACTTTAATGTTGACATTAAAGGGTAAGTAATTGGTAAGTACTAACCTTTAATAGTATCAAAAGGGAAACTAGTGTACTCATTGGGCTACCATTTTGATATTTTTTTAATTTCAATAATTTAGCTTTATGTCATTATCTGGTAATGAAATAAAGTTTTTTGCTTCATAGATTTCGGTTTAATTGGTTATCACATCAAAAAGTGGCCACAGGTTGAACACACTCTGTATTCTCTGTAGTTGCTTTGGAATTTAAATTAAACTTTTTCTTAATCGTTTTATAATAAATCCATAAAGATGGATCCGAATGTAGAGTTAAGTGTGGAGCGAGTGCTTTATGGTGTCGGAATATAATTAAGTAATTTAAATATTTATTGGATTTTCGATAAAGTGACACAGTCGGCAGACGCATAAGTATTGCACACCATTTTTAAGGCTCATCATCATTAAAAACTAACACAAATCGAGAAAGTTTAATTAGCATAAATAAAAAGATGATGGTGACGGATTTTTTAATTTTTTATTTTCCAGTAATTTTTATATTTTTTTTAAACCATAAACTAATACGACACCGGGAAATTGAGATTAATGTTGGACAAAAAGACCAACATTCTTAAGATTTTTATGGTCTTTAAAAACAAGATAAACGCCTCAGCTCCAGCCAGGCTGTAAAAAGCCATAAAATGCCTTTAGACACACTTTGTGATGACATTTATCTGAAGTTATATGAAAATGTATGAACCATAAAATGAAATTGATCAAACGGCAATAAAACGACCAAATATTTTATAAAATGTTTAAGTAATTAATTTATGAGAGCAATAGTTCGTTATTTGGAAACTAATAAAACGCAGACAGACACGGATGACTTTGACTGACAAAATCTAAAATGATTGTATATATTTCTTTAAAATGCTTTTAATAAAATTATTTCAATAAAATTAATTTCTTCAAAATTTCCTTTAACAAAAAAAAAAATTCAAAATTAATAAAATTATTTACTTTTAACGAGCTGTTGTTTTTTTTTGTCATCTAATTTTTATGGTTTTTACCAAAATTCAAATAAACCGAAAAAAATCTATTTTATTTAAAATTTTAATCTTTTTATAAGACTTGATTGATATTATTCCTATTAACTATTGCCGCTAGACTTGACATCAAAATGAGCAATTTAAGTCGTTTCCTTTGGTTTCGATTATTTAAAACAAAAGCCGACTATTTGGTGTTGCTTATCATAAAAGTGGACAAATTATTCTTTATTATCTTCACTGGCTATTAATTTTGTTAATTGAAAGTAATTTTTTAAATTTAATAAATTGAACAAATTTTAACGAATGGGACTAATATTTCATGCCAGGGACCGTAACTGTTATAATCTTTATCATAAAAGTCAGAAAATAGAAGTCATTATTTCGAGCAGAAATAAAAGTTATTGTTTGACTTTTATTTTTTTCGATAAAAAATAACAGTTATTTTTGACTTTTATTTTTTCAAGCAAAAATAAAAGTTATTTTTTAACTCTTATTTTTTCGAGCAAAAATAACAGTTATTTTTGACTTTTATTATTTCGAGTATGAATAAAAGTTATTTTTTGACTTTTATTTTTTCGAGCATGAATAAAAGTTCTTTTTTGACTTTTATTTTTTCGAGCAGAAATAAAAGTTATTTTTGTTTAAATTCATGATAAATTTTTTGAAAATTTTTGTCAAACAAAGATAATTTTTCAATGAAAATAATTTGCACATGCTCAAAAATTAATGGAGTTGAGTTTCGCAATCATAATTGAGGTTGAAAACACAAACATAACTTTTATTTCCGCTCGAAAAAATAAAAGTAAAAAAATAACTTTTATTTATGATCGAAATAATAAAAGTCAAAAAATAACTTTTATTTCTGCTCGAAAAAATAAAAGTCAAAAATAACTGTTATTTTTGCTCGAAAAAATAAAAATAAAAACATAACTGTTATTTTTTTCCAAAAAATAAAAATCAGATTTTTAGAAATCATCGCATTTTATGAAAATTTGGTCCAAGACTATCAAAATGGAATACTTGGTTTTATTCTCCGACATTTCCTTGCGGTTGCTTTTTTGATCAAAAATTCAAAAATAACAGTTATTTTCGGCCCCTGCTTCATGCAAAGTTATTTAATAGTTTAGAGCTTTAACTGGAACATTGACTAAAGCTTTGAAAAATTTACCATGATATTTGAAATGAATACCAAAACTATAGCCACAAATTAAATTGTAAAAACTTTTCTACAATTTATAAGTCATTGAATTTTCTACCTCCTAATTGGCAAATTCAAGTTTCTCCTATCAAGTGACGGTAATATCCAAATAAGGCTGAAGTTTTACTCTTTTCAGGAAGCAACAGATACCAACATTTACTCTTTCATAATTGGACATTGTATACAATGTTTTATAAAACTTGAGAGTTATTCTGGACTGTCATGTAGTGTCTAAAGCAGAGATATGCATGGATACATAAACATTTTGAGTATGTGTGTGTGAAAACAATTTTGTAAAACAACGAGCGGGGAGAACGCTCCTTGGAACAAGGGGTACTTTTCTCGGACAATGAGCTGCATTCGATTCTATCGGGTGGTTAAATTATAAGGGCCGATGTTGAATGTGAACCACTCCTAAACGCCAAGTTTGTTTCCGAATTTTATTTGACATTTCTCAACTTCAGACTTATTCAATTTAAACCATGGAGAGATACACAATCCAACAACGTGTTAATGTTATCCAGACTTATTATGAAAATGGGAGTTCAAATCAAAATGCATATCGTGCACTTCGTGATTTTTTTGGTCAATTTGATCATCCAAATGTGCGTATAATCGCAAAAATCGTGGAAAAATTCGAGCAAACCGGATCTGTAGAAGATGTGAGAACACCAGTGCATGCTCGTACAGTTCGTACTGCAGAAAATATTGCTGCTGTTCGCGATAGTGTGGCTGAAGAGCCGTCCACCTCAACTCGTCGTCGTGCCCAACAATTGTACCTCTCACGCTCGTCGTTGATGAACATTATGCATAAAGACTTGCATTTACACACTTACAAGGTGCAATTGGCTCAAGAACTAAAGCCTCTTGACCATTCCAAACTTCGTGAATGGGCAGAATGGTGGCAAGAAATGGCAACAGTGGATGATCAATTTTCGAAGAAAATCATCTTCAGTGATGAGGCACATTTTCATCTCAGTGGATTCGTCAATAAACAGAATTGCCGCATTTGAATGAGAATCCAAGAGTGATTCTCGAAAATGCACACACAAAGAGTGACTGCTTGGTGCGGTTTATGGGCTGGCGGCATCATCGGGCCGTATTTTTTCCAAAATGAGGCCGGTCAGGCAGTTACTGTGAATGGTGTTCGCTATCGTGAGATGATAACGAACTTTTTATGGCCCGAATTGGAAAATATGGATGTGGACGATATGTGGTTTCAGCAGGACGGTGCCACTTGCCACACAGCTAACGAAACAATGGCTCTTTTGCAACAATGGACTTTTTTCTTCGGTGTTATTTGAAAGAAAAGGTATAAGTCGATAAGCCAGCAACAATTTAAGAGCTAAAGGATGAGATAATTCGGCACATTAACGGCTATAACCTCCATTATGCCTCAGGGTCATCGAAAATTTGGACCATCGGATGGAGGTGTGCCGCCGTAGTCGCGGCACCCATTTGGCCGATATTTTGTTTCATACATAATTGAGTAATACCAGTATATCATAATAAAATAAAATTACAGTAATTTTCTAAATAGTTTGTGCTTTATTTAAAATCAACATCGGCCCTTGAAATTTAACCACCCGATATTTTTAGACTCATTGAATGGGACCTACCTTTAAACTCCGGCTCCGAGTGGCAAATGCATTAGTTAGAGAAGTTTTTCATAGCCTAATACTCAATTACCAGTGGCTGGCTAAGTTATGAGGTGAACCACAGCTTTTTTTTGAAAATTTCTGGCCTGGGTTTGAACTTGGGACCTCTGGTATGCTAGGCGGATGACTAACCTGCTATACCACGGCGGGAAAAATATGTTGGTATGGATAAAACAAACACTTTTAACAAGAAGTCGCTAGATGATATCTTTCACATTACACTAACTAACCGAAATATACTTCAAATTTCAGAAAATATAAAGGAGAGAATGCAGGAAGTATATATCTCAACATAACGTCTCACAAATAGTACCATCCATTGGAAAATTGACTAAAAATGAAAGAAGCCAAAATAAGTATTAATAATCGTGCTATCATGAGTCTCTTCATAAGACATTCATAGTATGTACTTTTGAAATTGACTATAAAGCATGGGTACACATTAGAGCGTATCGACTTATATGGGGAAAAAATAAAATTTTAATTTTTTTCGTCGCACATTGGGGTCGCCAAAATACATTTTTCGTTATATCTTCTGCGAGCCGCGGCGTTTAAAGTTGTACCCAAAAATTGCATTTTAACCGCGAACCCTTCCTTTTCTTGAAGAAGATGATATCCAGGAACAAATAACACTATTATTTTCACTGAATCATGAATCCTTAAAAAAAATATGAGACATGAATTTTTTCCTAATAAAAAACATTTAAGTAAAAACTGTATCGTCCGTCGTTATGGATTTTGGTGAAACTGGAAACTTTAAAATATTTTATAAAAGCTGTTTTGTAATCCTCTGATTCTCCTCTATCTATAATGTATTTACAATTTTTTTATTACTATGGCCGATTTGCTGAAAATTACAGAAACACATTTTGAAAAATAAAGTATCTTCCATTTTTTGTAGCGTCCGTCACAGCACTTTGAAAGCGAATATCTTTTTCCCCAAAAACAAATATGTAAATTAAGAAATTTCATTCGATAGCACAATCGATGGGCTAATATTCTTTGAAATCTCGGCAAAGATATCTCGTGTACAACGGCAATGGGATACATTTAAGTACAACAAAATCCGTACAATATATCGTCCGTCACGCAGAATTTGCCCATATGTAGAAAATGTTCTCAAAGATAACTGCCACTATCAAGAGCCGATGTTTTGTTATTTTTGTCCTTCAAAACGTGAAGCTGAATAATTGAAAGGCACTCGGTTAAGCTAAAAGTTGCAACGATGAAATTTTGTAGAAGCTATGGTCCATAAAACATGTCCTTTGCACTTACCGTGCCCTATCATATATAAGAGTACTTAGTAGGGTAGGTCGTTTATTGACTTTTGTCTCTGATCGACTTCTAATAGTGAAATTATATCCAAATTATGTCAATGGGAAGTGTGCAAAATATTATTGATTTATTTTTAGGATACGAGCCCGCGCAACGGGCCCAAAGTTTCTGAGCCCATTTGTATGGGGAAAACTGAGAGTATTTGCAGTTTTTGCTACATTTCGTCCATTTACAATTTATTTTAAAGAGAAAAGATAAAGGAATCTAAAAGTGAACTAATGCAGCTTTAATTGAAGTCATCAATAAATCTATAAAACAGTTTTGAAGTTATTGCGATTTTCCCCCAAAAATTCGTGTCCTTGACAATACGCCTAAGGATATACCGCTAGAAAAAACTACTTTGGACAAAAACTCGCCGAGCAAGGCATGATTTATCATTTTAAGACTTGTAAGTACCTACTTCATAGTTTAATTTTGTTAAAATATAACAATATTTACTTAGCTTTTTTCATAATCGAAAATGGGTCATTTTTCTCAGATGGGTTTCAAAACGCATTTTTTAATTTTTTGAACATTTTGTTAAACAAATATTACAAATTTGAATTTCTCTCACCGATGTGTTAAAATAAATAAAAAAGACAATAAAACTCAAAAAAATTGAGGTCGATATCTCAAACCATTTTCCCGTACCTCGTGTTCGAATTCGACGAATTTCGCAAAAGGTCATTTTTTGCTCATAATTTGAATAAATGCTTCGTAAATCTTATTTATGTCCAATTTTAATAATGTTTATATGGAATAAAATTATCCATACCATGGAAAATATAAACAAGTTCTTTGTTTTTAAAATTGGGTAAACTTAACCCTTTTTTTCCGGAGGCAAAAATGAAAAATTTAATTTTTTGTATTTTTTTATTTTTTAAATACGTAATGTTATTAATTTATTACTGAATTTTAATAAATATACTTAAAAATAATTATTTTACACTAAGACAAAGTCGTTTTTATTAAAAAGAAATATTTTAACCCTTTTTAGACATGGGGTCAAATATGACCCAAGCTTTTTTCTTGCACTTTTTTCAGCAAATTTTGATTAAAAACCATTATATTTTATATTTTCAAACACATGGGAGCAAAAATTAAAAATTTATGGGGTCAATATGGTCCCCATAAATTTTTAAGGGTTAATATTTTTTAATAAATAAACTTTATCTTAGTGTAAAATGTTTACTTAATGCCTTTTTATCAAAAGTTGCTGGAAAAAGTGACAAAACAATTTGTAGATAATATTTGCCAACATTAATTTTTTCTATTATAAAAAATATTTTAACCCTTAAAAGACATGGGAGCAAAAATTATCTTTTGTCACTTTTTCCAGCAACTTTTGATAAAAAGGCATTAAGTTAATATTTTACACTAAGATTAAGTTTATTTATTAAAAAATATTAATCCTAAAAATTTATGTGGACCATATTGACCCCATAAATTTTTAATTTTTGCTCCCATGTCTTTGAAGGATTAAAATATTTTTTATAATAAAAAAAAATAATCTTGGTGTCAAATAATAACAAATCAAAATTTAATAAAAGATAATAACATTAATGGTTTTTAATCAAAATAACAGAAGTTTTCATGACTTAATGACACTATGTGATTGGAAGGTAGGTTAGGAAATAGGTTGCGACGAGAGAGGTAAAGTAAGCAACTAACTTTGGGCTTAGAAACCTCGGCGATCGCCAAATTAAGAAAATTTAAGAGATCTGGATGGCTTAATATTAAGAGCGATTTGTCGTTTTTCCATAACTTCAGATTTAATATTAATGACACCAGCGATCGAAAGCATGGAATGTATAAATTGTCACCAACAAATTGGAATATTTTTCTCATTTTTATTACTTACTTGTCAAATTACTCTCAAAGTTTTTCTTTAAGACACATAATACGTTCGTCTTAACTTCACTTGAAGACTCTACTTAAAACTAATTTATTTCTCTCTGAGATCTATAATTTTTCCTGAATGTTGAACATTAAAAAAATTTAAAACCAATTTACGAATTAATTAATGTCAATGAAGTCTTAATTGACATTTGCAAAATAAACGTACATCAGCCATAATAGACAGATCGTCTCGGTGTTGAACTAATAGTAAATCCGTTTTGACAAACAAAATGACAGTTTGAAACATTAAGACTCATTAGCAAGAAATTAAAATAGATTCAACAAAAAATCAGCAGTCAACATTTATGTATATTAACAAGTTGTATAGCAAATGGAATTTGACAACCGAATCGGCGGATAATTATGTATATGAATGGGGCAATTTGAAATAATGATTTTTTGGAAAGATTTTAAAATGGAAACAGAAAATATTTATTCAAAAGAAAAAAAAATATTTAAAAAATTTTTTAGAACTATTAAACTTTATTTTTTTTATAAAAATAAGATCTTTTATAACAAATTAATTTAATTTATTACCCTAATCTAGTTAATAGTATTTAAATATATTTTTTTCATTTTATATTATAAATCTTTTTCCATAAGGAAGAATGTACAATTTCGATTTCTTTCATATTTAATGTCCTTGTGGAATTTCTGTTACACATATCATGTTTTAAAGTCATAAATTATTACTGTAATAAGGTGCGAGATCACTTAATCAATCGCCAACCGACCAAACGAACAGCCAGACAACAATCCAGCCAACAAGTAGCCAGACTTTCAATAAAACATCTAACCCATTACATTCTTTTCGTCTGTCCAGACTGTGAAAAACAACAGTAACTGCGTAACAGCGAATATCTGACAAAGACTGAATTCAAAACAAAAGAGTTGCAACTTTTGATTCACTTTATTAAATATTTTGTCTTTCGATATGTTAAAGATTTGAACTGAGAGTAAATATTAGTTTTCTGTACCGTTTGTAACGTTTACTTATAACTAAACTATGTATGTAATGTTCTGAGTACTAACGTGACCCTATTTTGAGGCGTCTAGCTGATACCTGTATGCCTCAGTATATAACAGATCTAGTACCTTTGTAAGACTAAAAATTGACATAATACAAGAAAACAATATTGCTTGAGACTTACTCTGAAAAGTCAAAAGGAACCGGTCAATTAAAAAAGTAGTACCCATATGGTTGCCAGTCAGGCTGGATTCGACTGGATTGTTCAATAGAGTGGTTCGAAAAAAAAAAGTTGAGTCAGTCACCCCCTAGGATTAAAGATAATGTAAAATTAATTTCAAAATTTTTTTTTTATTTTTTTACCACGCCTACAAATACCGCCCTTTTTGTATTTTGTTTACTGTGTCGCCATCTTTAGTCCAATCATAACATAATATACATCGATTTTCAGAGCTCTGTTAAGGCTACATTTCTCTCTTTGATAGTTTTTTACAACCTCGTCAATTTATAGTCATAACTTTTTAAAATTCGAGTCGTACCCACCCTAATCAAATCGAGTAAAAATCTAGTTTTTAAAAGTTATGACTATAAATTGACGTGATAGTAAAAAACTATCAAAGAGAGAAATGTAGCCCTTGCAGAGCTGCGAACAGCGATATATAAAATGTTATGATCGGACTTAAAATGGCGACACAGTGAACAAAATAGTAAAAGGGCGGTATTTGTAGGCGTGGTAAAAAAAATATTTTTTGGAATTGTTTTAACATTATCTTTAATCCTAGGGGGTGACTGACATAACTTTTTTTTTTGTATGGAAGCCGAACCGCTCTATTGTTCAGCTTTTTTACACCTTGTCCAGTGTCAAGCTAAAATTAAATTAGTCCAGCTGAAAGCTGAAGAATTTAAATTTTTTGAATATTAAAAAAAAAGAAAAACTATTTTTATGAAAAAGAACACAATAAAAACTTCTGCAAAAGTGTAGTTTTTTTTATTATACCCTTCACCACCATAGGTGGAAAGGGTATTATAAGTTTGTGCTGATGTTTGTAACGCATAGAAATATTTGTCTTAGACCCACCTTTTAGAATACCAATAGGCTTAGAATAACTTTCTGAGTCGATTTAGCGATGTCCGTCCGTCCGTCCGTCTGGCTGGCTGGACGGCTGGCTGGCCGGCTGGCTGGACCCCCATGTAAACCTTGTAATCAAACTACAGGTCGCAATTCTAAAGATAATTTGATGAAATTTGGCACAGATCATTTTTTTTGATAATGGGACCATGGCTATTGAAATTGGTCAAAATTGGTCCATTATTTATGGTACCTCCCATAGGTCCCACTTCCCGGAATTGCTATATTGGCCACGAATATCAATATTTTTTCATGAAATTTAAAACAAATACTGCTTATGTTAACTAAAATCACTGTACCAAATTTTGTTGAAATCGGTCCACATTTGACCATAGCTCCCATACAAACTCTTCTTTAAAAACGCACTAAATGAGACAAAAAATCACTAAAACGCTCGTAAATCTAAAGATAATGGAAATTTTGAGTCTATTTTTTGCATACATAATTTTTGTAACAACTGTAATTAATCTGCCAAATTTCGAGATAATCGGTCCACATTTGACCCTAGCTCTCATATAAGTCCAAATGACGGAAACAGGTTGAATATATAAGTTTTGAGAAAATGTTTGTATGATGGCAAAATTTAGCAAATATTTGTCTTTACACACGAAAAATAACACCTTTGACCTTAGTGGTGAAGGGTATCGTATGGTCGGCTTGACCGACTATAGCGCTTTCTTACTTGTTTTTTACTTAAGTTATTTATGCGTTGATTAATTAATTGTTTGATTAAGTTCTTTTTGTAATAAAATTACCCTCTATCAAATTTCCTCATTGTACTTACTATACTTAAATGGCCTATATCAAAAACCTGTTAAGGTCAAAATCCGAGCATATTTTAGAATTTCATTCGTAGGTCAAGCTTTGAAAGATTTTTTTTTCTACTTGGCTTTTTCATCTAATTTTCGGACGTCCTTTTTTACGAGTTCATTTGGGATCGTTTTCCAATACTTTTGTTGCTGGAGTATTTTCATACTTTGGCACATGTCCTAGCCAACGCAGCCGGTGTTGTTTGATGCGTTTTATTATATCGAGGTCAACGTATAACTCAGACAGCTTATTGTTCATTTAATGTCGATATTCATTGTTGATGCAAACTGGTCCAAATATTTCTCAAAAAATCTTTCTCTCAAAAACTCCAAGAATAGCTTCCTCTGCCTGTACAAGTGTCCATGATTTAACACCATAATAATAGAGCTTAGTTTAAGTCCCTATAGAGAGAGCTTTATTTCTTATCTGCCTGATGATGCCAAAATAGCATCTGTTGGCAAGTAAGATTCTACGTTTGATTTCGAAACTTATGTCGTTATTTATGTTGACGGCGGTACCAAGGTAAACAAATTATTTTTCAACCTTATAGCTATAGTTCTCAACGATCACATGTGGTCCAATTCTTGAGTCCATTTTATTAGATTCCTTCTCGATACTTGAAAAGGCGGCAGTCAAATCGCTCAAAGTGCGTCCCATGATATCAATGTCATGTGTTTTCTGTTGAAAATTTTTTCAGATGTACGAGTATTAGCTGTAGCATCACGAAAGATTAATCGAAGCAAATTATTAAAACAAGTTTTTTAATATTAATGTCCATCTATTTTTTTTTTTTTTATATACCCTTCACCAATAGGTGAAAGGGTATTATAAGTTTGTGATTCCGTTTGTAATTTTTTTATTAGTGATCGTAGACCCCATAAAAATTATACCGATCGACTCAGAATCGGGAGGAGAATCGATTAAGCGATGTCCGTCTGTCTGTCTGTCTGTCTGTCTGTCCGTCTGTCTGTCTGTTGAAATCAAGTTTCTGAAGCCCCTGGAGGATGGACCTACATAAGTTATATACCAGATTTTAGGAAATTCTCCCGCAATGAACGCTATTAAATTTCATTAAAATCGGTTTATAAACACCGAAAATATCGAAAAAATACCAAAAATTAGACGAAAAATTTAAAATTTTTGATTGAAACACACTTTTAAATAACAATTGAAACAAGATACTCCTGGTGTACATGTGATAATATATTATATATCAGATTTTAGGAAATGGTTCCCCAAAGCACTCTGTATTTTTATCAAAATCGGTCCATAAACAACTGAGATACCGCCAAAACACTAAATTTGATGTATCGCAAATTGCCCAAAGTACGCATTAGGAAATGTTTGTTGAAAAAATGAAATGCAGAAATAGGAAAAACCATCCTCGTAGAGCACGGACATACATACATTTTATATCAGATTTTAGGAAATTCCCCCGCCAAGCACATTATTAAATTTTATCGAAAGCGGTCCATAAACAACTGAGATATCGCGAAAACACTACTTGTGATGTACAGCAAATTGCCAAAAGTACGTATCTAAGCAAATTTTGTTTACATTTTGTAAGTATTGTTTCAGCGATATCTCAGGTGTTTACGGACCGATTGACAGTGTTCTTTGTGGGAGGATTTCCTAAAATCTGATATATAAACTCCACAAATCTGATTATAAATACCATTCAAATTGTACCGATCGACTCAGAATTGGCAGGAGAATCGATTTCGCGACGTCCGTCCGTCCACCTGTCTGTCCGTCCGTCCGTCTACCTGTCTGTCCGTCCGTCCGTCTACCTGTCTGACCGTCCGTCAGTCTACTTGTCTGTCCTTTTTTCTGTTGTAGTCAATTTTGTGGAGCTCCTGTTTTGTCGATATTTTAGATGTTTATTTTGATCAAATTTAATAGCGTTCTCCGCAGCGGATTACCTAAATTATGATGCACACGGTAATTTGTGGTAGATATAATTTAGTGTCTGCTTTTTGAACATTATGATAACATTTTAGTATGTATTATAAAACAAATTATAGGTAATCTTCCTAGGAAGTACAAAAATGCAGCTAACTACATGATATCCGTTCAAAACATACATATGTATGTATGTATCTCACATATCAACGAAAATTTAAATTTTTTAATTGCAATTGGGAGAAATCCGTTCACGTTTGACAATTGCTCCCGTATAAGTTCGCCTAAGGCAATCTCTTAGTAGCTAATAAATGACAAATTATAATTATCTAATTATCTAATTAATTATAATTATCTATCTATTATAACAGATACGATGATGACATTTAGTATAAAGACGTTGTAAAATATCGTTATTCAGGGCGATAGCACCTAAAATAAACTTTCTAGAGAGACAACATTTGACAAAAGTATTTCTGATATTTTGAAAAGTTAGGCATTGAAAATGGGCGAGCTCGGTTCACATTTACTGTTATCTCCTATATAACCCGACCAGGAATCACTTTAATGCTGATAATTATAATTGCACAAAGAACTAGAGCAAAACTTTCCACACATCCATCGGACAGATCGAAGGAACAATACATCCCAAATATTATTGTTGAAGTATTCATCTTAATTAGTTAACTAACTTCAGATTAATAAGTAAATCTTCAATAAATTTTCCGCCAAAGCTGATATGCATTCACTTGAAAACTATATATTTCACGTATGTATCTAAAACTAAGAGTGTATACCTTATAATTCTAAGGCTTGTATACATTGACAATCATTGTTAAAGCTTTGACCTAAACGAGTTCAGAGTTTTAAATAACTAATCATGAACTTTTAATAGTTGGATAATTCGTATGAATTAAAGTACACAACACTCACTGGGCACTGTGTTTTTGGGTTGTGTGCCAGAATACTTAATCTTCATCAAATCGATGTACTCTTGCAAATCTAAGGGCATCTACATTTTGAAGCATCTTTTCTGCATCTGGTTTATCTGGTCTATCGAACTTTATTAAATGTTCGTAAAATATGTGTCTATTTTATTTCAAAGCTACTGGCTGGCTTAAATATGCATTCTCTACTTGTAGTCTAGTAATCATTATCTTTCACAAAGGGACCATTTTAGAACCCAAGTGAAGCTTCCCTAGACATCAGCCACCTGCCCAACCTAACCTTTGGGTGCATAACTATTCTAGATGATGACGCCACCGAAAAGCTTTTCTTTTTCCGACTCTTAATTTTAAAGACTCTTTGCATATAATACTAGTATAACCAAATTTTGCTTGGAATTACATTAAGTACTTTTGCAGCACCATTGGTGAAGGGTATCCAAGATTCGGCAAAGCCGAATATACCACTCTTACTTGTTTTAATTTAGGACCAGCACTCAGGGGATGACCCCTACTTATGCAATGCATTGTGTTGGAACTAGGAAAATAGGTTATGGGAAGGAGGATAGATGGAGTAGTGTTTATGGACATTTGATTTGAATTTACCTATATTGCAACTGGCAGGAAAAATTTCTGCGGGAAGCGAATTCCACATACGAACTGTACGACTAAAGAACGAATTTTCTCTGTAGTGTGTTGTTCGGTCTACCGGCCAATCGACCGCAAAGGAATGTGCTCTAGCAGAATGACGTGTGTTGCGTAAAAAAGTTCGAGTTTCGGGAACGAGTTCCCTGATTTCGTTAGAGCACATTCCAAAGTAGTAACGATAGAACAGTGAGACACAACCCACATTGCAGTGAATCAATAGAGTTGGATACCCTACTGTCACCGATAAGCACTTTCGCCCTCTCTTGCACTCGGTCGAGAAGCTCCAAAATAGACTTTGAAGCACCGGCCCATACATGAGAGTTGTATTCCATTTTCGGTCGGATGAAGGTGGTGTAAATAGTAAGGAGATCAGAAGAAGTGAAGTATCTCTTACACCGTTTTAGAAAACCGAGGCACTTGAATGCTTCTTTCGACACTTGAAAGATATGCTTTGTCCAACGCACATCACATTGTATTCTCATGCCTAGAACATCAAGAGCATCTGATTCCTCAATATGTACACCACCCATTAATACAGATGAAGTAACATGATTTGCCGTGCGTTTATGCGTAAGCATACAACATTGAGTTTTCCGCGCATTAAAATTAACTCTATTCGCACGACCCCATTCTGAAATTGTTTCTAAATCGCGGTTTAATGATTCATTCATGTTTTGTCTCATAGTGTCAACCTCAAGGAGGCTTGGCCTACGATTGAATGAATATGAATGGCAAATGTTACAATCATCTGCAAAAGAGTAGATAGGATTGGAAGTTTGACGTAGGAGGTCATTTATAAAGATAAGAAATAGAGTAGGAGAAAGAACAGAACCTTGCGGTACCCCTGAATTAATCTTGAACTCGTTTGTGGAGAACCCATCTATAACAACTCGTATAGTGCGATCTCTGAGGAAGCTCGATATAAACCGAGAGAAGTTATTACCGACACCAAAGGCAATAAGTTTTGATAGAAGTGCTCCGTGCCACATTCTATCAAACGCCTTGGAAATATCTAGAGCTAATTTTTGGGTTGTCAAACTTTTTTTCCCTTATGTCTAGCTTTTTCAGGATTTGTGTCTGACAACTCACTAGCACATATATATATATATATATATATATATATATAGTTATATATATATATATATATATATATATATATATATATATATATATAGATATATATTGTATTAGTAAGTAGCATTAAAGTATAACATTTCAAAATATGTAATTAATTTTGCAAAAAGTTTAATAAAACTTGATATCTAAACATATCCGTTTGTCAGGGAACTTTTGGGAAATAAGTTAATGTAGCGAACCTTATATGTTTTGTATTATTTAGATTATCCTAAAAGTATGCTACACTAATGCGGTGATCATTAACAAGACAGTAGTAAATGGCATCAATCCTTGAAAGAAGTAGAGTCACACTCGAAAAGGCAGTTTTCATGATCACAATTTCATATGGCAAGTACATCTGTACCAACGCAGGCTAGTTCCAGTGAAATGTCAAACTCATTGCAATCGAAGAAAAGCACTCTCTTGAGTGCTTTCATGGAGCTTTTAAGAATAAGGGTGAGTACACATGAATTTATCGATATCACAATACTGAAAAGGGAGTAATTGAAGACATTAGATAAAAAAAAAAAATCAACTCCAGGAGCATCTAGGTTTCAAAGCATCAATATTAAGGTTTCAGCTGGAAAAGTTTTTTTGATGGTTTAGCATTTTTACAACCAACGTCGCTCGACAGAAAAACTAAGATCCCATCATCGGCTGACATATTGTGAACCTTCCTCCCTATTCTTCTTTAGTCTTATCCTTCTAGGGCTCGAAATAACTTGCACAACTCTAGAAATCTAGATGGTTTTGCAAAAAAAAAAGTTATTGCGACAATTATCATCTCTATTCATGAAATTCGAGAGAGATTATTTTAAAGGTTTCAAACTGATCTGACTATTTGTTTTTTTCTATTTTCACAGAATTTTATATTTTCGAGATTAAGTGGTCCATATGAACCAAAGAACTCACCGTAATATATTTTATTGGTAGGCTAAACTGAATGTAGAAAGAATGAGTGTTGTAAGTTCTTTCAAGTTAGACCAACTGATAGGGTAAAGTTGTGGATGTGGGACAGTAAGAAACAGCCCAGACTTATCTTGGTTATCCTTATCCTTATCTCAACTGTGGACACTGACCTCTTCGTTAATGTAGTGAGCTAACATATGTAGCGAGTTCTTCCATAAGAACGATAAAAAATATGGGTTAGGTCTTTGGGCCAGTAACCCTCCTGTAAAAAAAACAATTACTATGAAAAAAAAAAAAAAAACAAAATAAGAATAAAAACGGGTCTTTAATGTTAGAAGAGGTTGTAAAAATAGGCCATTTAAGTAAGTAATTAATGCCTATAAACTTCGACAACAAAAGTTTATTTTAGGAATTATGTGTGAAGTGTTTTCGCAATTCTAGTACTAACCACGACGAGTCTCAACACCAATCCAGACTTTTTGAAAGCCTTCGATAACTGTGAAATCCTTTTACGATCTAAATCATAACATTCGACTCTTATATGTAGCTGATCATAAATATAGACGAACTGGCATACCACTTGATTACGATAACATACCCAATATATATACCATTTTTCATATCAATTCGACTCTGCTAGTACTAAGAATGTACTCTAGGTTATTAAAAATGCTTCCGTTCTGTCCGGTAATGCCATCTTATGTATTAATATCGATACTTTTGCTGCCAAACGATGACAATAATTTTGATAGTGATCGCATGTGGCTACAGAGAAGAAAAAAAAAAGATCTTTGTGTACTTTAGAAAAAAATTGTGCTCAGTAAAACTAATTTATCATTTTCGAAAATTTATGGCAACTTTTAGTTGTATTGCAAATGCAACCTGGTATTCTTTTTTTGCATCCAGTTTATTTTTAACTAAATCTTAACAATTTTGTATAGAAACAAAAAAATGTTTTTTTATTGCAGTTTTTTTCCCTGATCTGGTTTTTGTTGTCTTATAAAATTGTTGTGTAGCTCGATTTTTTTTAGCTTATGGACTTTTTGATGAAAAATTGCTACCATCTACGCAAAATGTTATCAGCGCCATAATTAAATAACACCGGGAGGTGCCCTTCCAACAAACAAATGAACTGCCCAAGTGTCAACTAAGTGTGGCGATGGTCTTAGCTGGAAAGGAATTAGTAAGACTAACATGAATATTTAGAAGATTTTAAATTTTAGTTACTCTTACATAAAATTATTTTATTTATTCTTGATTAGTATCTTATCTAGACATCCGACAGACTTCAAAATTTGTTGTTTTATGATAAAATTGTTTAATTTAATAATTAAGTATAAAGGTAGAAACATAATTGGGACGAACGACTATTTTCGTCCAGCACGACGAATTTGGTTTTGAAAATTCGTCTTGTACATTTGTCTATTGAACACATTTGGAACGAATAAATGTTGTTGACGCCATTTTTTTAATAATGATTTGCGAATTTTAATCACTCATATCGCGAAATTACACCATTTGCATTTTTTTTATATTTTATTTCATGATTTAATAATTCAGAAGGTTGTTCCATTCTCTCTTTTTGTCGCCATGATAACTTTCTGACGTTTGTTAGGATAGTAAAAGTTCGTGCTACCATATTTTTGCCGACAATCCCACTTTTCTAATATTTTATGATGACAAAATTTATGTAAATTTATGCATAAAAAACTTACGAATATCTACGAAAAAGCTTCAATAAATAATCATACAATTTGTTCTAACTATATTTTCTTAATATTGAATGTCTTCATTATATGCTTAACTTCAAAATTACACATTTTTGATAACTAATCCCAATGTATTACGTACCCCTTTTCTTAATGTGGCAACATTTTTCTTTCAATTGTTTTCAAATATCAAACTTCAAAAACCCAATATACTTCAAAATAATTTTGAAGAGAGAGAATGAAACTTCCTTGTTATTATTATTTCATGTTTTATTCTTTGATTATTTCACAAGATAAATATTTTTAGTTAATTTTATTTCAAATAAATATTGTTTGTTTACAAATTTTAAGGTGACCATATTTAACAAGAACTCATACAATATGTATTTAATATTTACAGCAAAAGGAACAGCCACTCTACATTCGTCGTTCGTCTGCGCATGAAATAGGAATGAACCTATCGCACTGTTTCATACGCACGACGAATTTCGTCGTACGCATCAATTGTGAGCACTTTCATATAAACCCATATGTTCTATTTCTAACGACGAATATTCGTTCCGAAAAATTGGTCGTTCGTTCCAATTGTGTTTCATACTTAAATCAATTTATAAGTAATTATTATCTTATACAAAATGTACTTGTATTAATTAAACATTGATTTACTTATCTCTGATTTTTATTTAGGCACTTGAAATAAATATGTTTAGATTTGAAATATTTTGACAAAAGTAAATAATTTAAATTTAAATTAAGGAATCATACGAGTAATCAGTTTAGATTATTTACACATGATATCTAAAACTTGAGTATTATAAAAGGAAAAATAGACTACATAGCAAATATATATATATACCCTACAGAACTATAGTTGGGGCGGTAAGAGGTGGTGCTGGTAATCTGGTATACCTTTTTGTTTTTTTATTGTCATATTTTTAGTTAAGTTTATGATATTCAGTTTCAGCGATATTTCCTCTGTTTATAGGAGTGAAGAGCATTGCTAATGATTTGGCTCAGAATAGCTTCTAGAAGTGAAAATTATTTTACGCTCCGTAGACATTTCTTGATACTAACCAACAGCTCGACAATATTGTTCCTACTACTATTAAAAATTTTCTTTAGAAAATTGTTCTTTTATAAAAAAAATGTATACAAAATTTGTCTTTCATTAAAAAAATCCTAGAAAAAATGTTTCTTTCCTTGTAAAAATTACTATAGAATATCTTTGGTTCACAGAAAAAATTTGTATAGAAAATTTTCGTACATAGAAATAATTTCTACTGAAAATTTTTTGTTTCGTAGAAAAAATTTCTATAGAAAATTTTTCATTCCTACTAAAAATTTCTATAAAAAAATTTTCTTTCCTAAAACAATTTTTTATAGAAACTTTTTAATAGAAAAAATGTCTAAAGAAAATTTTTCGTTCAAAGAAAAAATTTCTATAGAAAATGTTTATTTTATTAAAAAATTTTATAGACAATTTTTCTAATATAAAAAAAAATTCTATAAAAAAATGTTTCTTTTTTAGAAAAAATTTCTACAGAAAATTTTCATTCATAGAAAAAATTTCTATAACAAATTTTTGTTTCATAGAAAAAATTTTAATTTCATAGAAAAATTTCCATAGAAAATTTTTCTTTCATAGAAAAACTTCTATCGAAAATCTTTATCTCGTAAAAAATTTCTATAAAAAATTTATGTTTCATAAAACAAAATCTATAAAAATTCTATAGAAAATTTTTCTTCATAAAAAAATTTCTATAGAAAAAATCTCTACAGAAAGTTTTTCTTTCATAAAAAATCTTATAAAAAAATTTTATTTCCTAGAAAAAATGTATATAGAAAATTTACCTTTCATAGAAAAAACTTCTATAGAAAATTTTTATTACATACAAAAAATTTCTGTAGAAAATTTTTCTCTCATAGAAAAAAATTATATAGAAATTTTTTTTTTCATAAAAAAATTTTTTTTTTTTCATAGAAAAAATTTCTTTAAACAATTTGTCTTTCATAGAAAAAATTGCTATAGAAAATTTGTCTTTAATAGAAAAACTTTCTATAGAAAATTTATGTTTCATAAAAAAATTTATATAAAAGTTTTTCTTTTATAAAAAAAAATCCTTTAGAAACATTTTTTTTCATAGAAAAAACTATAAAAAAATTTTATACATAATTTTTCTTTCATTAAAAAAATCATAGAAAAAATTTTTCTTTCCTTGCAAAAATTACAATAGAAAATTTTTGGTTCACAGAAAAAAAATTGTATAGAAAATTTTCGTACATAGAAATAATTTCTAATGAAAATTTTTCTTTCGTAGAAAAAATTTCTATAGAAAATTTTTCATTCCTATTAAAAATTTCTATAAAAAGTTTTCTTTCCTAGAACAATTTTTTATAGAAACTTTTTAATAAAAAAAATTTCTAAAGAAAACTGTTCATTCATAGAAAAAATTTATATAGAAAATGTTTATTTTATTAAAAAATTTTATAGGTATTTTTTCTAATAAAAAAAATTCTATAAACATTTTTTTTTCTTAGAAAAAATTTGTACAGAAAATTTTCATTCGTAGAAAAAATTTTTGTTTCATAGAAAAAAAATTTTATTTTCATAGAAAATTGTTCTTTCATAGAAGAACTTCCATCGAAAATCTTTATCTCGTAAAAACATTTCTATAGAAAATTTGTTTTCATAGAAAAAATTTTTATAGAAAAAATATGTACAGAAAACTTTGCTTTCATAAAAAGTCTTTTAAAAGAATTTTCTTTCCTAGAAAAAATTTATGTAGAAAATTTACCTTTCATAAAAAAAATGTCTATAGAAAATTTTTATTACATACAAAAAATTTCTACAGAAAATCTTTCTCTCATAGAAAAAAATTATACAGAAAAAATTTTTTTTTTCATAGAAAAATTTTTTTTAATTTGTCTTCGATAAAAAAAAAATTCTATAGAAAATTTGTCTTTAATAGAAAAATTTTCTATAGAAAATTTATGTTTCATAAAAAAATTTCTATAAAAATTTTTCTTTCATAGAAAAAAATTCTTTAGAAAGTTTTTTTTTCATAAAAAAATTTCTATACAAATTTTTTTTCATAGAAAAAATTTCTATACAATTTTTTTTTTTTCATAGAAAAAAATTCTATAGAAAACTTTTCTTCCGAAGAAAAAAAATTCTATAGAAAATTTTTATTTCATAGCAAAAATTTCTATAGAAAATTTTTCTTTCGTAGAAAAAATTTCTATAGAAAACTTATGTTTCATAAAAAAAATTCCTGTAGAAAATTTTTCTTTCATAGAAAAATTTCTATAGAAAATTTTTCTTTCACAGAAAAAATTTCTATAGAAAAAAGAAAAAAATTCTCTAGAAAATTTTCCTTTCAAAAAAATATTTCTAAAAAAATTTTTCTTTCATAGAAAAAATTTCTGTAGAAAAGTTTTCGTTCATAGGAAATATTTCAATAGATTATTTTACGTTTATAGAAAATATTTTATAGAAATTTCCATAAATTTCTATAAAATTTCTATAGAAGATTTTTCTTTCATAGTAAAAACTTCTATAGAAAATTTTTCTTTTATTTAAAAAAAATCCATAGAAAATTTTTCTTTTATGGATAAAATTTCTATAGAAGAAAATTTTCTTTTATTGAAAAAATTTTTATGAAAGAAAATTTTCTTTCATAGAAAAAATGTTTAAAGAAAAGTTTTCTTTCACAGAAAAAAATTTCAATAAAAAATGTTTCTTTTATAGAAAAAATTTCTATGGAAGAAAATTTTTCTTTCATAGAAAAAATTTCTTTCATAAAAAAATCAAAAATGTTTCTTAAAAAGAAAAATTTCTATAGAAAATTTTAATTTCATACATACATATGTAAATTTCCAAAGAAAATTTTTCTTTCATCTAAAAATTTCTGTAGAAAATTTTTCTTTCATAGAAAATTTTTCTTTCATAGAAAAAATTTCTATAGAAAATTTTTCTTTCATAGAAAAACTTTCTATAGAAAATTTTTCTTTCATAGAAAAAATTTCTATAGAAAATTTTTCTTTCATAAAAAAAATTTCTAAAGAAAATTTTTCTTTCATAGAAAAAATTTCTATAGAAAATGTTTCTTTCATAGAAAAAAATTCTATAGAAAATTTTTCTTTTATAGAAAAAATTTCTATAGAAAATTTTTCTTTCATAGAAAAAATTTCTATAGAAAATTTTTCTTTCATAGAAAAAATTTCTATAGAAAATTTTTCTTTCATAGAAAAAATTTCTATAGAAAATTTTTCTTTCATAGAAAAAATTTCTATAGAAAATTTTTCTTCCATAGAAAAAATTTCCATAGAAAATTTTTCTTTCATAACAAAAATTTCTATAGAAAATTTTTCTTTCATAGAAAAAATGTCTAAAGAAAGTTTTCTTTCATAAAAACAATTCCTATAGAAAATTTTTCTTTCATAGAAAAAATTTCTATAGAAAATTTTTCTTTCACAGAAAAAATTTCTATAGAAAATTTTTCTTTCATAGAAAAATTTCTATACAAAATTTTTCTTTCGTAGTAAAAATTTCTATACAAAATTTTTCATTCATAAAAAATATTTGTAAGGAAAATTTTTCTTTCATAGAAAAAATTTCTATAGAAAATTTTTCTTTCATATAAAAAATTTCTATAGAAATTTTTTCTTTCACTGTAAAAATTTCTTAAGAAGAAAATTTTTCCTTCATAAAAAAAATTTCTATAGAAAATTTTTCTTTCATTGAAAAAATTTCTATAGAATATTTTTCTACTATAGAAAATTTTTCTTCCATAGAACATATTTTTACTATAGGAAATTTGTCTACTATAGAAAATTTTCCTTTTATAGAAAACATCTCTATAGAAAATGTTTCTTTTATACAAAATATTTCTTTCATAGAAAACATTTCTATATTAAATTTGTCTTTCAGAGAAAAAATTTGTATAGAAAATTTTTCTTTCATACAAAAAATTTCTGTAGAAAATTTTCCTTTCAATAAAAAAATTTCTATAGCAAATGTTTGTTTCATAGAAAATTTTTCTTTCATAGAAAAAACTACTATTGAAAATTGTCTTGTATAGAAAAACTTTTTAGAGAAAAAAAATTTTTATAGAAAATTTTTCTTTCATGGAAAAAATTTCTATAAAAGCTCTTTAAACTCTTGGCTATTTAAAACCATAAATTGAAATCTATTTCAATTCGTATTATTGGGATGTTGTCGGATACTATTTATTAAAGGAACTTTTTGACATATTTGTGGTGTCATGACGAGCTGATTTTTTCATGAAAAATTATCTTATACCGCTTCTTTATAAAATTTTCATGATAACATTTTTCATTTCGCCAAAAAATTATCTTTCTAATAAAGACATTACAAAATATTTCCACTTCTTTCACTTGCGATAGAAATTAATTAAATGCACTTCATTGATGATCTCTACAACCCACAATATCTGATAACACTTTTGATGACTCTTTAAGTCAAATTCAATTCAAAATTTCTGCCACACGCGAACGAAATCAATAAAAACAAACTCCAGCAGAGGGATATTACATCGGCTATTAAAGTCAAAAATGAACATCAACTATTCGATCGTTAAAGTCTGACCCTGGTGTGTGGTCTCGGTGTCAAAAGAAGAAAATTTAACAATTTATGTTCAAAAGTCAACGAGCATTTTACAATGTTGACATTACAGAAATATTTAAATTTTTACTCCAATCCAACAAAGAAAACCAACAAAATGTTGTAATAATAAATTAAATGAATTTAACAAATGAAATTCACTCAACAACAAAATAGAGGAACGAACAAAATATACGAAAAAATATAAAAAAAAGATTCGAAAACATGAAAATTGTTTAACAAATGTTTGAACAACGAAATAAATGTTTCGTTAAGTTTTTGCAAAACAAATCGTTTTGTAATTTAATACTTTTATAAAAGTCGACAAAAGCAACAATTTAAAACTATACGATCAAGTAAAGTTTACATTGTTAACAATCTAAAAAGTTTATTCGAAATGGACAGAGATAGAGAAAATGATTAAATGGACAGACGATTGGATAGACTAAAACACATTCGACTATTTACATGTGTAACAATAGAAATTCGATCTTTCTAAATATAAATTAACATACAAGTTAACAAATTAGTAAATGTATTTTAAAATATCAACAACTTTTGGTTTTGAAAGTGATATAATGATGTATCTTTGAATCACGTCTTAATATCACAAGGGATTATATTATCGATCGTCCCAATTTGTGGATCTCACAGGAAGATGTTTACATTTGAAAATGTACCAATTTATTTATTAACAAGTAAGAATATTCGGCTTTGCCGAATCTTGGATACCCTTCACCAATGGTGTTCTAAAAGTAAAGTACAAAGTCGTAAGAATATATTGATAATTATATAGTTTCTGATTACTGACTAAGTTGAGCTCCACACAAATGCTTGATATGTATATTAATTTTCTGTTGATCGTACTCAATAATTTCTAGCAATATTTGATTATACTAGTATTATATGCAAAGAGTCTTTAAAATTAAGAGTCGGAAAACGAAAAGCTTTTCGGTGGCGTTATCATTTAGAATAGTTATGGACCCAAAGGTTAGGTTGGGCAGGTGGCTGATGTCTAGCTTCGAAATAAAATAGACACAAATTTTACGAACATTTAATAAAGTTCGATAGACCAGATTAACCATGCAGAAAAGATGCTTCAAAATGTAGATGCCCTTAGATTTGCAAAAGCACATCGATTTGATGAAGTTTAAGTATTCTGGCATGCAACCCAAAAATACAGTGCCCAGTGAGGGTTCTGCACTTTAATTGGTACGAATTATCCAACTAGTAGAAGTTCTTGATTAGTTATGTAAAACTCTGAAGTTAGCGGACTGATTTAGGTAAAAGCTTTAACAATGATTGTCAATGTATATAAGCCTTAAAATTATAGGGTATACACTCTTAGTTTTAGATACATACGTGAAATATATAGCTTTTGAATGGATGGATATCAGCTTTGTCGGAAAAGTTATTAAAGATTTACTTGTTAATCTGTAGTTAGTTAATTAATTAAAATGAACACTTCATCAATAATATTTGGGATGTATTGTTGTTTTGATCTGTCCGATGGATGTTTGGAAAGTTTTGCTCTAGTTCTTTGTGCAATCATAGTGTGATTTAATTTATCAGCATTAAAGTGATTCCCGGTCGGGGTTATATGGGAGATTTCACTAAATGTGAACATTTTCAATACCGAACTTTTCAAGAAATCAGAAATACTTTTGTCAAATGTTGTCCCTCTAGAAAGTTTATTTTAGGCGCTATCGCCTTGAATAACAATATTGTACAACGTCTTTATACTAAATGTCATCATCGTATCTATTATAATTTGTAATTTATTAGCTACTAAGAGATTGCCTTAGGCGAAGTTATACGGGAGCAATTGTCAAAATTATCGTTGATATGTGAGATACATACATACAAGTGGGTTTTGAAAGCAAAATAATGTACTTAGCTGCATTTTTCGTACTTCGTAGGAAGATTTCCTATAATTTGATGTATAATACATTCTCAAACGTTATCATAATGTTCAGAAGTCAGACACAAAATTAAGATAAATGCAGAGTGTCTATCTGCTAAAATCAGATTTGTGGAGCTCCTGGATTTTACACAAAATTTTAGGATATTGTCCCACCCTGAATTTTATCATTGTCGATCAAAATACCATCGCTTAAACGCTAAATTATATCTATCACAAATTACCGAATGCATCAGGATTTAGGTAATCCCCTGCGAAGGACGGTATTTAATTTCATCAAAATAAACACCTGAGATATCGACAAAACAGGAGCTCCAAAAACTTGACTACAATAGAAAAAATTCCAGACAGGTAGACGGACGGACAAAAAAACAGTCGGACGGACAAACAAACAAACAGACGGACAGACAGACAGACAGACAAACAGTCGATTCTACTGCCGATTCTGAGTTGATCGGTACAATTTGAATGGTATTCGTAATCAGATTTGTGGAGTATAGATTTTAGAAAATCCTCACACAAAGAACGATGTCAAATTTCATCACAATCGGTCCATAAACACCTGAGATATCGCTGAAACAATACTTACAAAATGTAAACAAAATTTCTTAGACACGTACTTTCAGCAATTTGCTGTACATCAAATGTAGTCTTTTGGCGACATCTCAATTGTTTATGGACCGCTTTTGATAAAATTTTATAACGTGCTTGGCGGGGGAATTTCCTAAAATCTGATATAAAATTTATGTATGTCCGTGCTAAAGGAGGATGGTTTTTTTTCTATTTCTGCATTTCATTTTTTTCATCAAACATTCTCTAATGCGTACTTTGGGCAATTTGCGATACATCAAATTTAGTGTTTTGGCAATATCTCAGTTGCTTATGGACCGATTTTGATAAAATCTTACAGAGTGCTTTGGGAAACTATTTGCTACAATCTGATATATAACATATTATCATATGTATATCAGGAATATCTTTTTTCTCTTGTTATTTAAAAGTGTGTTTCAACCAAAAATTTTAAAATTTTCGTCTAATTTTTGGTATTTTTTCGATATTTTCGGTGTTTATAAACCGATGAAATGAAATTTAATAGCGTTCGTTGCGGGAGAATTTCCTAAAATCTGATATATAATTTATGTAGGTTCATCCTCCAGGGGCTTCAGAAACTTGATTTTACAGACAGACGGACAGACAAACATCGCTTAATCGATTCTGAGTGGATCGGTATAATTTTTATGGGGTATACGATCACTAATAAAAAAATTACAAACGGAATCACAAACTTATAATACCCTTTCACCTATTGGTGAAGGGTATAATAATAATTTATTATTAACCCTTCTATACTCCTCAAAACTTTTACCTTTAACTACACTACACAACAAATGAACATCTTTTGAAAAGTGTAAGGTCGTGACTATATGGGTCCTATTCTACTATCAAATTGTAGTCAAACCCTTTACTCAGTTCGGCCAAGTTAGTGACCGTTTTATTTTTATGGACCCTCCTCAACTATGTTCGGCAAAAATGTAGCCAAGAGTATAGGGAATATTTCTTGCTAAAATCTTATGATAAAAATATGTTGTATCCCAGCAAAACTTTTCATTACCAAATAATGAGTTAAGCAGCTAAACTATTGGACACGAACTACTTACTCATTCACTGTTTAGGTCATTACATTAAAATGGGGCTGTCATTAGAGGCAAGTACTTATACAATTGCAGAAAAGTAATGACTTGGGTAAGCAATTGGAAGACAACAAAAAAAAACTTTTTTTGTTGTTGTTTTATTTAAAACAATATATTTTTAAACGAAATACAAAATTTTTTTTCATGACCCCATGGGGGTTCGAACCCAGACCCATACGACTGCTTGGCGGAGACACTTCCACTGAGCTACGTCATATATTGAAAACTTAGTAGCTTATAATAAATATATGCAATTTTATTTTTAGATCCAAAATCATGTGACAATAACTTTATTTTTCCCAGCCTTTTTTGCTTTGTTGTAATTTTTGGAAAAATATTTCTATACGATTTTTTTGTAAGTTTTTAATGCATTTAATAAACAATAAAGAAGTTTTTTTTTAATTATTTTAAAGCTTAAACAATTTAAATCTTCCTTTTTGTATAAGTTTTTTATATAACAGTGAATCTTACTTACTTAAGTGCCCTATAGTTACAACCTGTTAAGGTCAAAGTCCAAGCATATTTTAGAATTTCATGGACTTCCATCTTGTGCTAATATTCTCCAATTTTATAGGTCAAGCTTTGAACAGTTTTCCTCTACTTGGTCTTTCCATTGAAGTTTCGGACGTCCTCTTCTAACATTAGCTGGTGGGACATTTTAATTTTATCCTCTTCATAGTAATTGTTATACCCTTCACCACCATAGGTGGAAAGGGTATTATAAGTTTGTGCTGATGTTTGTAACGCATAGAAATATTTGTCTTAGACCCACCTTTTAGTATATCAATAGGCCTAGAATCACTTTCTGGGTCGATTTAGCAATGTCCGTCCGTCCGTCCGTCCGTCTGGCTGGCTGGACCCCCATGTAAACCTTGTAATCAAACTACAGGTCGCAATTCTAAAGATAATTTGATGAAATTTGGCAGAGATCAATTTTTTGATAATGGGACCATGGCTATTGAAATTGGTCAAAATCGGTCCATTATTTATGGTACCTCCCATAGGTCCCACTTCCCGGAATTGCTATATTGGCCACAAATATCAATATTTTTTCATGAAATTTAAAACAAATACTGCTTATGTAAACTTAAATCACTGTACCAAATTTCGTTGAAATCGGTCCACATTTGACCATAGCTCCCATACAAATTCTTCTTTAAAAATGCACTAAATGAGACAAAAAAAATCACTAAAACGCTCGTAAATCTAAAGATAATGGAAATTTTGAGTCTATTTTCTGCATACATAATTTTTGTAACAACTGAAATCAATCTGCCAAATTTCGAGATAATCGGTCCACATTTGACCCTAGCTCTCATATAAGTCCAAATGACGGAAACAGGTTGAATATATAAGTTTTGAGAAAATGTCTTTACACAGGAAAAATAACACCTTTGACCTTGGTGGTGAAGGGTATCGTATGGTCGGCTTGACCGACTATAGCGCTTTCTTACTTGTTTTTTCCAAGAGAGGGTTACTAGCCCGTCGTCCTAACCCATTTTTTATCGATCTTATGGGACAACTCTCGGTACATGTTAGCTCACTACATTAAGGCATGTTAAGCTAGTTCCCCGGGTGATACCACGAGGAGGTCAGTGTCCACAGTTGAGATGAAGGATGACCCAGATAAGTTGGGCTTACCAAGTTAAGACAAATCCCCTACATAATCAAAATTGACTCATGATGGTATTTTTTCAATGTTGAGAGTTAATTTTCCAACATTTTTTTTACAGAAGGTAATATTTAAGTACTTAAAATTTAAAAATCATTTAAAAAGACTCTTTTAATAAAAAAAAACAAAGAAATTGTTGGTCTTGGTGGGTCTTGACCGGGGCCATTCAGTTTAAATTATCATAAATTAACACTCGTAAATCTGAAGATAATGAGAATTTTGAGTTTATTTGCTAAATTTCGATATAATCGGTACACATTTGACCCTAATTCTCATATAAGTCCAAATGAAAGAAAGAGCTTAAATATATAAGTTTTGAGAAAATGTTTGTATGAAGGTAAAATTAAGCAAATATTTGTCTTTATACAGGAAAAAGAACACCTTTGACCTTAGTGGTGAAAGATATTGTATGGTCGGGCTTGACCGACTATAGCACTTTCTTACTTGTTTATTATCATACCGAATATACTCGACATAAATTCGTTAAGAATATGTCCTGCTTTAAACAGAATTGTATCTTTACCGAGTCGGTCCATTAACAGTAAAAGCTTGTTTAAAAGTACGCCAAAAACAAACCGACTAATAAGGAATATTGAGTTAAATAATAATATTAATTAAGCATCTTTTCCACACGCGATTTTTCTGTCCGCACATCTCATATTGCCGATTCCGGGGATTGGATGCTTTCACTAAAGTCTCGGTTTTCTTCGTTTGGATCTCAATCATGTTCGAAATGTAATGACGACGCTTATTATAATCACCCAGATTCCAGTATTCTTTAAATATCTCTTCTTTCTGCTGAGCATTAATTTTGTTGTGACACATTTTCTTGCACTGTCCTATTGGATCAAATGTCTTTTTGGGTACTTTTTTATTCCGAGATGTATAGTATTCTTTTCCTAAATTTTTGTTTAATTTATTCAAGGCCTTTGATGTTGTAGGTATATCGATACGTTGTTTTTTGCTAGATTGTGGCAAGTCTGACTGGCTAAGATTAGATTCTAATAAAGCAGGCATATCTCTAACGCTCTCCGATGTTGTATCCAGATGCGAACCTTCTGATGGAATATAATCAGAATCATCAAAATCGGTTTCGTAAAAAACGTCTTCATCACTTTCGACATTTTCAAGGCTCTTAGCCTCGTTACCTGCTTCAAAATCGGCCATAGTTTTACTTTTTTGTCTTTGATCAATTTACACGAGTTTTAATTTATTCTTAAATAAATAGCTTCTTTTTTTCTTTTTCGTTTTTCTAAAAACACTTGCGTTGAGATAAGACTTACAATTTTTAAGACTTTCGTTTTTTTAAACTAACTTCTTTTGATACAAGACGTTTTGTCGCAAGTAATCCTGGCGACCAATTGATCAAAACATCAACTTGTTTGAGACAAGCGGTAACTTTTAAAAATTTGCTTTTCACGAAACGTCTTCTTTCAAAAGAAGCTGTTTTGTCCAAAATAATTTAGTAAAAATTGCTAAAACTAAATGAAGACAAGCTGTTTTGTCAAACTATTTTTGCCAGTTTTTTTGTATGAATTTTCAAATTAATTTTAATTCTCTGAAGGAAGTCGTTTTGTCAAATTGAAATTGGGGAAAAATCTGAAAGAGATCGATTAGTCGACTACATATCTTCCGATCCAAAGGTCGTAGAAATACGGGGATTAGAACAAAAAGACGGGCATTAAAATTCCATATTTACTATAAAAATCTTGGAAAATTGTCTTATTTCGAGAGAAGATGTTATGTCAAAATTCCACAGATATAAGACCTAAGAAATCACATTATTTCGAAACCAAAATATTGCTCTGAAAATATACAATAACAGACGCACAGTCAGACACAAAAACTTTTTATAATACAGAAAATGTACATAAATATTATAAGCAACAAAAAATTGACTCTTTTAAGATAAATGGTAACAATTTTATTACATGACAAGCTTTCAACTTAAAGAAAACACAAACATTAAAGCTATTTTCTCTGTTATTGCTTTATTTCCTTTTACTTGAGTTGAGTCTGTACAGAAAAGCTTCATCTTGGCTGTTATTGTCTATGTCTGGCTAAAACCGAGAAATGTCCATAAACATTGGACAAAACATGTCCGATGAAACCTTAAACAAATCAAAAAATTTAAAACTCTACTCCGAGATAGTGATTAATGCTGTCATGAGCTTGTTTTGAACTTGACGCTTATTTATTTATTTATATTCCTCGCTTTGTTTCTGTTTGTTGCTCTCGCTGTTGTTGCTGTCTATTATAAGTTTTTTCATATAAAATCCATAAAAACCAAAAGCTTTCGAGAATATGTTGATATTAAATCAACAACATCCGGTGTACGAGTACTCGTACGTACATAGATTTATCAGTAATTACTCGCCACAGCCACAACTTTTGCAATTATATCAAACACCATTAGGTGGCCTATTCTAAAGCTAGAGACAATAATTTAAATTATTTTAACAGTTTGCTAATATTTTTAATAAAGTGAAACAACAACTTTTCATTTTTAATATAAAAGTGTAAAAAAATATTGAAATTATATTTTAATAAATTTTTTTTCATAAACTCTAACATTTATCAATGAATTTCTTAATACTTGAGTAGTTGTAAAAAAAATAGTTATGAATGGCTGAAAATTCTAATATGTTTAGCAAGATTTTTCAAGATTAGGGTGAACCTTATTTTGAAACATAAGCAATAGTATCTCCATGTACTATGTAAAAAAGTTAGGGTTTAATAGGAGCACAAGACACATTGGTACTACGCCCTAGTGACTCAATAAAGTTCATTTACTTAAATAGCCTATATTTACAATCTGCTAAGGTAAAAGGCCAAGCATATTTTTTGGAATTCGATCTTGTGGGCATATTCTCCAATTTCGTAGACCAATGTGGAAAAATTTTCCACATTATGATCTTTCCATCGAATTTTCAAACGTCTTTCTTTTACGAGTTCCCTCGGGATCGTTTTTGAATACTTTTCTTTCATTCAATCGCAAAACATGTCTCATCCCATAACAGCGAAAAACTTGTACGACTCATAGTACATTCGATGTCGTTATTCATTGTTGACGCAGACTCGTCCAAAGAATTTTCATAGAATCATCCTCTCAAAAACTTTAAGAATAGCTTCATCTGCCTGTGCAAGTACCCATGATTCAGTACCATATAATAACACGGCTAGGCTCTTTAAAGTTGGAACATAAACCTTATAAACTCATCACCTCCGGCCTTACAAAACTCTACTGGCAAGCCATCGGCACCCGCAGTTTTATTATTTTTCAGTCGAGTTATTTTTGTACCCACCATTAAAAAGAATGGGGGTATATTGAAATTGTCATTCCGTTTGTAATTTCATTAATATTGGCTCAAAAATCAAAAACGATATATATTCTGAATCCTTATGAAATTCTAAGACGATTGAGCCATGTCCGTCTGTCTGTCTGTTGAAATCACGATAACGCCTATACAAAAGGAGCTAGCTCACTGAAACTTAGTAAAAACATTCTTCATCTTTGAAAAAGTTTTGGTATTGAAATCGGGCAAAATAGGTTAACATTTGACCATAGCTCCCGTATAACCTCGCCTACGCTAATCGCATATTTGCTAATAAATAAGCGAAATAATATAGAAGTTTTGCATAAGCCCTAGGCAGCATATACAATTTCATCAAAATCGGTTGATATTTAGTCATAGCTCCCATACAAAAAACTTACGGAAACAGCCAAAATTTCACCTAAAATTAAATTAAATCTAAAACTATAACAGATATAACCACTAAATTTGGCACGAGGAGGTATTATGTCAATGCCAACCAGTGTGCAAAATTTTGTCACAATCGGTCACCATTTGAACATAGCTCCCATATAAAAAGCTTACGGAAATACAAAAATACAAAAAGAAAAGGGGGTTTATGTCCGTCTGTCCGTCAGATAAAAAATTTCCAAAAGGAAGTTTTATGTGAATGCCAGCCAGTATCAAAATTTTGTTACAATCGCTTACTATTTGACCATAGCTCCCATATAAAAAACTTACGGAAACACAAAAATACAAAAAGAAAGGACGGTTTATGTCCGTCTTTCCGTCAAAGAAAAGCGCGATAGCTCCTTAACTACAAGAGCTAGAGAGACAAAATTTATTTATTGTGTGCTGAAAATGGGTAAAATCGGTTCACATTTAGTTAAAGCTCCCATATAACCCTGCCCCGGAAATCACATTTATGCTGATAAATTGAATAAAATTGTAAAATTTATGACTACTTAATTTAGAATAGAGAAGTATTATGCAACTTTCAGTCAGTATGTCAAATTTTATAGGAATCGTTCCATTTTTGACCATAGCTTTCATATAAAAACCACTCCCGGTAAAAACTAAAATGCCACAAATGCCAGTTAAAAGCTATTAATTTAAAAACTATGTCAGCTATGGCCACTAAATTTTGCACAAATAAACTTTATATTAATACCAGCCAGTGTATTAAATTTTGTAACAATCGGTCAAAATTTGGCTATAGTTCTTATATATATATAACATCCCCTTTTTATATCTACAATCAAAAAGATTTGGAGGTACATTCAGTATATTAAGATTGCATCTACGAAATTAGATAGCTATCAATCAATGTTTGGTCCAGACTTTATACACGGTAGATGCATGAGGAACTCCTATCAACATGGTTATGGCACAATGAAACAGCTCATTAATGTCAAACTATATTCGGTTATGGAACAGCATTTTGTCCAAGGTAAATACTAGGGAAATCACTTAGATGCTTTTAAATGTTGAACTATAGTAACTATACCTATAGTAACTATACTATACTATACCATTTCAACCGAATTAAGTCCAAATATATTACCAACAATGCCACATTTGGTCAACATTTTGAATTAGCTGCACTCTCGTACAACTTGATGGTGGGTATACAATATTCGGCACAGCCGAATATAACACTCTTACTTGTTTTTATACCCTTCACCAATAGGTGAAAGGGTATTATAAGTTTGTGATTCCGTTTGTAATTTTTTTTTTATTAGTGATCGTAGACCCCATAAAAATTATACCGATCGACTCAGAATCGGGAGGAGAATCGATTAAGCGATGTCCGTCTGTCTGTCTGTCTGTCTGTCCGTCTGTCTGTTGAAATCAAGTTTCTGAAGCCCCTGGAGGATGAACCTACATAAATTATATATCAGATCTTAGGAAATTCTCCCGCAATGAACGCTATTAAATTTCATTAAAATCGGTTTATAAACACCGAAAATATCGAAAAAATACCAAAAATTAGACGAAAATTTTAAAATTTTTGATTGAAACACACTTTTAAATAACAAGAGAAAAAAGATATTCCTGATATACATGTGATAATATGTTATATATCAGATTTTAGCAAATAGTTTCCCAAAGCACTCTGTAAAATTTTATCAAAATCGGTCCATAAGCAACTGAGATATTGCTAAATTTGATGTATCGCAAATTGCCCAAAGTACGCATTAGAGAATGTTTGATGAAAAAATGAAATGCAGAAATAGAAAAAAACCATCCTCCTTTAGCACGGACATACATAAATTTTATATCAGATTTTAGGAAATTCCCCCGCCAAGCACATTATAAAATTTTATCAAAAGCGGTCCATAAACAATTGAGATGTCGCCAAAACACTACATTTGATGTACAGCAAATTGCTGAAAGTACGTGCCTAAGAAATTTTGTTTACATTTTGTGAGTATTGTTTCAGTGATATCTCAGGTGTTTATGGACCGATTATGATGAAATTTGACATTCTTTTGTGGGTGGATTTCCTGAAATCTGATATATATACTCCACAAATATGATTATGAATACCATTCAAATTGTACCGATCGACTCAGAATCGGCAGGAGAATCGATTTCGCTACGTCCGTCCGTCCGTCTGTTTGTTTTTCCGTCCGTCTACCTGTCTGTCCATCCGTCCTTCTACCTGTCTGTCCTTTTTTCTGTTGTAGTCAAGTTCTTGGAGCTCCTGTTTTGTCGATATCAGGTGTTTATTTTGATGAAATTTAATAGCGTCCTAAATTCTGATGCATTTGGTAATTTGTGGTAGATATAATTTAGCGTTTATGCGATATTTCAGGTGTTTTGATCGACAATGATTAAATTCAGGTGGGACAATATCCTAAAATTTTGTGTAAAATCCAGGAGCTCCACAAATCTGATTTTAGTTGACATACACACTGCATTTATCTCAATTTTGTGTCTGACTTTTTAACATTATGATAACGTTTGAGAATGTATTACATATCAAATTATAGGTAATCTTCCTAGGAAGTCCAAAAATGCAGCTAAGTACATGACATCCGTTCAAAACCTACATATGTATGTATGTATCTCACATATCAACGATAATTTAAGTTTTTTAATTGCAATTGGGAGAAATCCGTTCACGTTTGACAATTGCTCACGTATAACTTCGCCTAAGGCAATCTCTTAGTAGCTAATAAATTACAAATTATAATAGATACGATGATGACATTTAGTATTAAGACGTTGTACAATATTGTTATTCAAGGCGATAGCGCCTAAAATAAACTTTCGAGAGGGACAACATTTGACAAAAGTATTTCTGATTTCTTGAAAAGTTCGGTATTAAAAATGTTCACATTTAGTGAAATCTCCCATATAACCCCGACCGGGAATCACTTTAATGCTGATAAATTAAATCACACTATGATTGCACAAAGAACTAGAGCAAAACTTTCCAAACATCCATCGGACAGATCGAAACAACAATACATCCCTAATATTATTGATGAAGTGTTCATTTTAATTAATTAACTAACTACAGATTAACAAGTAAATATTTAATAACTTTTCCGATAAAGCTGATATCCATCCATTTAAAAGCTATATATTTCACGTATGTATCTAAAACTAAGAGTGTATACCCTATAATTTTAAGGCTTATATACATTGAAAATCATTGTTAAAGCTTTTACCTAAATCAGCCCGCTAACTTCAGAGTTTTACATAACTAATCAAGAACTTCTACTAGTTGGATAATTCGTACCAATTAAAGTGCAGAACCCTCAATGGACACTGTGTTTTTGGGTTGCATGCCATAATACTTAATCTTCATCATATCGATGTGCTTTTACAAATCTAAGGGCATCTACATTTTGAAGCATCTTTTCTGCATGGTTTATCTGGTCTATCGAACTTTATTAAATGTTCGTAAAATATGTGTCTATTTTATTTCGAAGCTAGAACTATTCTAAATCATGACGCCACCGAAAAGCTTTTCGTTTTCCGACTCTTAATTTTAAAGACTCTTTGCATATAACACTAGTATAACCAAATATTGCTAGGAATTACATTGAGTACGAACAACAGAAAATTAATATACATATCAAGCATTTGTGTGGAGCTCAACTTAGTCAGTAATCAGAAACTATATAATTATCAATCGTAAGAATATAGATTTTGTACTTTACTTTTAGAACACCATTGGTGAAGGGTATCCAAGATTCGGCAAAGCCGAATATACCACTCTTACTTGTTTTTTTTTTAATTTAGGACCAGCACTCTGGGGAATAGTAAAATAGGTTATGGAAGGTTGGATAAATGGAGTAGTGTTTATGGACATTTGATTTGAACTTTCCTATATTGCAACTGGCAGGAAAAATTTATACGGGAAGTAAATTCCACATACGAATTGTACGGCTAAAGAACGAATTTTCTCTGTAGTGTGTTGTTCTGTCTACAGGCCAATCGACTACGAAGGGATGAGCTCTAACAGAAAGACGTGTATTGAGTAAAAAATTCGAGTTTCGACAACGAGTTCCCTGATTTCATTAGAGCACATTCCAAAGTAGTAACGATAGAACAGTGTGACACAACCCACATAGCGACGGTGCTCCAGTTAATCAATAGAGTTGTCACCAATAAGCACCTTCGCCCTCTCTTGTACTCGGTTCAAAATAGACTTTGAAGCACCGGCCCATACATAAGAGTTGTATTCCATTTCCTTATAGAAGAAGATACAATTGGCAAAACCATTCGATTGGTGTTTGAGTTTTTGGTAAAATTAACGAACTCCATTACGACTCTTATACATCTCAATTTCCTCAAATACACGTTCCTCCATTTCTTTCTATTTTTATTCGGAATAGGTGTTTCTCTTCCCTCCTTTGCTTTTGATATCTTTCTAAAGTTCGATACGAAACTACTGATTTTTAGAGTTGGCCCCTTAGGCTGCATTTGTCTCAGCAGTGGCATTGCGGCACTCCTCGCCATAACAAAAGTTTTTAGGAAGAGGATTTTGGAACTCTAACAGAACAGATTTTGCAGCAGTCATGGTCATGGTCTTTTTTTTATTTAGGACCAGCACTCAGGGGATGACCCCTACTTATGCAATGCATTGTGTTGGAACTAGGAAAATTGGTTGTGGGAAGGAGGATATAGGGAGTAGTGTTTGTGGACATTAGATTTGAATTTTCCTATATTGCAACTGTCAGGAAAAACTTCTGCGGGAAGTGAGTTCCACATACGTACTGTACTGCTAAAGAACGAATTTTCTCTATAGTGTGTTGTTCGGTCCACTTTACAATCAACCACAAATGCATGTGATCTAACGGATTGACGTGTACTGCATAAGAATCTTCGGGTTTCGGGAACGAGGTCCCTGATATAGTTAGAACACATTCCAAAGTAGTACCGATAGAACAGTGTTATACAACCCAAATTGCGGCGGTGCTCAGTGAGTCAATAGAGTTGGATACCCTACTGTCACCGATAAACACTTTCGCCCTCCCCTGTATGCGGTCGAGAAGCTCCAAAATAGACTTTGAAGCACCGGCCCATACATGAGAGTTGTATTCCATTTTTGGTCGGATATAGGTGTTGTAAATTTTAAGGAGATCAGTTGGAGTGAAGTATCTCTTACACCGTTTTAGAAAACCTAGGCACTTGAATGCTTCTTTCGACACTTGAAAGATGTGCTTAGTCCAACGGACATCACATTGAATTTTCATGCCCAGAACATCAAGAGCATCTGATTCCTGAATATTTACACCATCCATGGATACAGATGGAGTAACATGATCTGCCATGCGTTTATGCGTAAGCATACAACACTGGGTCTTGCGTACATTAAAGTCGACTCTATTTACACGTCCCCATTTGAAAACGGTTTCGTGATCGCGATTTAATGATTCATTCATGTTTTGTCTCATAGCCACAATCTGTGGAAGATCCGGTCTATGATTAAATGAATACGAATGGCAAATGTTACTATCATCTGAAAAAGAATAGATGGGATTGGAAGTTTGACATAGAAGGTCGTTAATGAATATAAGAAATAGAGTAGGAGAAAGAACAGAGCCTTGCGGTACCCCTGAATTGATCTTGAACTCGTTTGATGAGACCCCATCTACAACAACTCTTATAGTGCGATCCCTGAGAAAGCTCGATATAAATCGAGAGAAGGTATTACCGACACCAAATGCAGCAAGTTTTGATAAAAGTGCACCATGCCACACTCTATCGAACGCCTTGGAAATATCTAGAGCCACAACTTTACTTTCTCCAAAATGGTAAATGGAACGGCACCATTTTTCTAATAGGAATGCTAGTAAGTCCCCCGTAGAGCGCCCCCTTAGAGATCCATACTGGCGGTCGCTTAGTAAGTTGTAAGACTATAAACATTTAACCAGATGGTAATTTACCATACTCTCCATTACTTTGGAAAGTGCTGAACAAATCGCTATTGGTCGGTAATTGTCACTCCATTTAGGGATTGGCATTACATTAGCAACCTTCCAACACCGAGGAAATTCACCGGCATGGTATAAGGTACTGAAGTGGTTTGCTAATGGACGAGCTAGCGTCGAAGAGCACTGCTTCAAGAACAGCGCTGGAATACCATCCGGTCCTGAAGACTTGTTTATGTTGAGATTCGATAAAACCCTCTTAACTGTACACAAACACGCGACACACTCAAACGTGATCTCACCTTAGCTGTAACATGGTAATGATCCGAGTCCATATTAGCTCCTCGAGTTGAGCGCACATCCAAAACACTTAATGAATTTCTTCCGTCAACTACAATACGATCTATCTGAATTTTTGTTATTTGATCGTGAGACATCCATGTCGCTTTTTGAATTTTAAAGTCTGGAAACCTGGTGCTGGTTACTACCACAATGCGAGCCGTCATAAATGTGATCAAAAAGAATGGGGGGGTACATTGAGATTGTCATTCTGGTCCACATCCTCTAAGAAATATGAGAAAAATTTCTTAATTTAGAACAACTGATGATGGTTATACAAGATTTGACACAACCGAATATAACACACTTACTTGGGTTTTATAAGTTTGTGCTGATGTATGTAACGCATGGAAATATTTGTCTTAGACCCACCAATAGGCTTAGAAACACTTTCTGAGTCGATATAGCGATGTCTGTCCGTCCGTCTGGCTGGCTGGACCCCCATGTAAACCTTGTAATCAAACTACAGGTCGCAATTCTGAAGATAATTTAATGATATTAGGCACAGATCATTTTTTTGATAATGTGACCATGGCTATTGAAATTGGTCAAAATCGGTCTATTATTTATTGTACCTCCCATAGGTCCCACTTTCCGGAATTGATATATTGACCACAAATATCAATATTTTTTCATGAAATTGAAATCAAATACTACTTATGTAAACTAAAATCTCTGTACCAAATTTCGTTGAAACCGGTCCACATTTGACCATAGCTCCCATACAAACTTTTCTTTAAAAAACGCACTAAATGAGACAAAAATCACTAAAACGTTCATAAATCTAAAGATATTGAGAATTTTAAGTTTATGCATATATAATTTTTGTAACAACTGTAATCAATTTGCCAAATTTCGAGATAATCGGTCCACATTTGACTTTAGCTCTTTTATAAGTCAAATTGACAAAAGCAGCTTAAATATATAAGTTTTGAGAAAATGTTTGTATGATGGCAAAATTTTGCAAATATTTGTCTTTATACAGGAAATAGAACACCTTCGACCATAATGGTGAAGGGTATCGTATGGTCGGACTTGACCGACTATAGCACTTTCTTACTTGTTTTTTTTTATATTTAGCTACAAGTGACTATCTCTTGTTGTAAAACTTGAAGAAATATCTCAATGGAAAGATATTTGACCTAAATGTCATATGATATTTGAATCATATGATATTTTTTTGGGAATGATAAAAACTTCGAGAGTCGTAGGACTAAGTATGTATAACTTAAAATGGACTTTGTGTGGGGCCGCGGCCTAACTGAAGTGTTTGTAGGGGCTCTCTGGCTTGTTTTAGTAAATATTCCAAATTAAACAGTTCATGTTACTTATTTATAGATTACTTATTTATAGATTTTTTATTAAATCCAACTCACAAATCATCTTAATCATAAGTTTTTCAGCACTTGGTACTTAACTAACTATAAAACTGCGATTTGTAAGCATTTATTCTTATTCTGGTACATGACTTTATGCTCATACACTCCCCCCTAGACAAAATTCCTCTACTCCATAGAGTTCCTATAAGTGCATTTGATGATTTTTGTTCGAATAGTAACAAAATTTATGATCTTTCCTCTTCTAAAGACAACAGCCACAGACACGATTGTTGTCTGCGCCTTTTCATTCTTTAGTGTCATAGTGTCAACATGGACTGACATTTTGTTATTTTGACACTGAACTAGGAGAGAAGACTGCATAAGAAATACGTATTTCGACCATTCTATTAACATAAGAGTCTGAGCAGAGACAAAGGCACAATTTCAAAAGCATTGGAATATTATTTTTTTATATCACGATTTTCTTGGTTGGTAATTTTTGATTGTTTTAAGTCTGTTTAAGTATAAAGTAAGATTTTTGCCACTTTTTCTTTGTGTAATTAATTTGTTTATAGATAAATAGAAATCACAAATTTTGGCCACAAACCAATTTCCGGTCGTAGTTTTTATAACTTTAGCCGTGGATGAAAGGATATAAATATACAGGAAGGCCGACGAATGTCAATGCAACAAGTAAGAAAGTAAAATGTGGTCGAATGAAGATACATACATATTAGGGTGGCAATTTTTTGTATGAAGAAAAATGATTTTTCGAATTTTATAACTTTTTCTACGGAATATTGTGACACTAGGTCTAAAAGTTTGGATCTGAAAATTTGAGCCAAATCGGACAACGCTCTATGGGCGTGCATCGCGTTTAAGAACCAGGTTTAAGAACCCATTTGTATGGGAAAAAATGTTTTTTTTTTGTTTTTGCGAAATTTAGACCAAAAAAATAAATAATTTTTACAAGAAAAACTAATAGAAAATTCATGTGCTTGAAAACGCGCCTAAGGATATGCACCAAAAATTGTATGTTCTAAATAAAGAAATTCCAAAGTTAGACATAATTTATCATTTAATGACTTGTTACTAATAAATATTTCAGGTTTTTTTTAATATAATCAAATTTACTTAGTTTTTTCCATGTTGGAAAATTGTACATTTTCCTCAGGTCGCACGTTGGGGCGAAAGCCTTCAATAATGGCGATTAATTCAAAAGATGAATTTTAACTTTCGCAACCATATTTGGTACCATATGAAAGTAGATAAAATTCTACATCGCTAACTGCAAAAGTAAAAGTTCTTGGTAGTTTATTTTATTTACAGTGTGTGTTCAAAGTTCAATAATTTTTGTTATTTTTGCGCGAATTGATCAAAAGAAAAAATTTTGATATTTCAAGTGATTATAGTTTTTATTAAAACTTTTATAAGTAAAAGTTTTACAGCGAAATCGTTAACTTCAGGTATATGAGCATTTAAAAAGATATTTTTTATTTAGATAAATGTTTTAAAAATGTTTAAAAAATAAAAAAATAAATAGCTCTAAAAATGTGGTAATTTTAATATATACATTGAGTTTCCACAACTTTGCGGATGAGTGCAGGAAAAAATGATTTTGTGGTCTTAAAACATAATATTTTAGTCAATAAATCCCAAAATATTTTGTTGCGCATTAGTGCGATTTTTGAGTTATGGAAGTTTTTGTGAAAGAATTATAGTTGCCGATAGGTCGGTTTCAAAACTCATTTTTTATATTTTCGAAAATTTTGCTTAGAAAATATAAGAATATAAAAATGATTTCACCGTAATTTAAAATATACAACTAGGAAAATAAAATTAATGAAAAGCCGAGGTCAATTCTTTAACAGTTTCGCCGTAACAGCGATTTTAATTCGCCGATTTTCGGCGAAAAATCTATTTTTTTGGTCTTTATTTTACAAGTGCTTTTTAAATTTATTTCTGTTCAATTTTAATAAAACTGTTAATCAATATTATTGCTCAGTATATAAAAAATGTATAGTGAGTATTTCTTTAAATTGAATAATTTTAACCCTTTCTTTCCCGGGGCAAAGCTCAAATTTTTAAATTTTATTTTTCATGGTAATAACATAGCAATAATCAAATAATTATTTTTATGAAATAAATGATACAAATAATTATTTTTATAAGATTTTCCGAAATTCACTAATAAATTCTTAAGTTTTCCTAATTTTGTCATAAAAAACTAAAAAATCAAAATTTTTACTTTTCAGTCCGGGAAAGAAAGGGTTAATGTCATACAATTTCGAAAAAAATCCAGCATACATTCTCTATATACTAGACAATAATATGCATTAAGATATTGTTAAATTTGAACATAAATAAAATTTACCAAGCACTTCCTCAAATTATGACCAAAAAATTACATTTTCGCGAAATTTTAAAATATGATGATTATGTAGTAAATATTGCTTTAATAAATAACTAAATGAAGAAAATAAAGAGGCTTTTTATTTTTTTTAATATTTATTTTCTGAAATGTTTGTTTTTTGTTTACAAATATTTATAAATAAAAATTAATAATATTTTCTAATGTGACTTTTTTGAGTAAAATCTTTGGAGTTATGATTTTTTGAAAAAAACGTGTTTTTGTTAAAACTAAACATAAACAAATATTTAATATTTATTTTATTTATTTAAGCAAAAAAAAATATTTTTTCTAAAGGCACATAAAATATGCTCTAATTTACAATTTAATTTATTAATTTATCGTTTTTAATTCCAAAGTTACAGCGAAAATAGTCAAATAGGACCATTTTATCCAAAATTGAAAAAAGCCCATAAAAGGTTAACAATTTATGTTTTTTAAAATTTTTTTCTTTTAAGTATTGGGCTTTTATGTATTTATTAATATTTATCAATAAAAAATAACAATATTTTAATATTACGACTTTTATGAATTAATCGCCACTTTCTCTACCATTCACCCCACTGTGGGTCGGTTTCAAAAATCATTTTTTAATTTTTTGAAAATTTTGTTCAACAAATATTACAAATTTAGAATTTGCTCTCCGGTGTGTTAAAACAAACAAATGGGAGAATAAAACCCAAAAAAATTAGGTCGATATCTTGAACCGTTTCGCCGTACCTGCGATTTCAAATTGAAGAATTTTGCGAAAATGTAAATTTTTGGGCCAAATTCGAGTAAATGCTCGGTAAATTTGACTTGTATTCAATTTTAACAAAAAAGATAATTAATATTATTGCTTCGTTTATGGAAAACCTATGCTAAAGGGTTTTTTAATATTGGACGAGATTAACCCTTTCTTCACCGCTGCCAAATGTCAAAATTTGGATTTTCTGAAAATGTTCATAGCGAGATTACGGAATATTAAGCAATAATTAGCGAATTAAAGAAAAAAGCAAGAAAATAATTGTTTTTGGCCAGACTTGTTTTAGTTTTTGACCCATTGTGCATTCGATATTAAGCCCATATTTTTGTTAAAATATGCTGACACATAGCCAACAGCAGGGACCGTAACTGTTATAACTTTTGTCGTAAAAGTCGGAAAATAAAAGTTATTTTTTAACTTTAATTTTTTCGAGCAAAAATAACAGTTATTTTTGACTTTTATTATTTCGAGCATGAATAAAAGTTATTTTTTGACTTTCATTTTTTCGAGCAGAAATAAAAGTTATATTTTGACTTTTATTTTTTCGAGCGGAAATAAAAGTTATTTTTGTTTAAATTCGTGATAAATTTATTGAAAAATTTTTGTCAAACAAAGATAATTTTTCAGTGAAAATAATTTGCATAAATTCAAAAATTAATGGAGTTGAGTTTCGCAATTAAAATTAGGGTTGAAACACAAAAATAACTTTTATTTCTGCTCAAAAAAATAAAAGTCAAAAAATAACTCTTTTTTCTGCTCGAAAAAATAAAAATCAAAAAATAACTTTTATTCATGATCGAAATAATAAAAGTTAAGAATAACTGTTATTTTTGCTTGAAAAAATAAAAATTTAAAAATAACTTTTATTTTTGCTCGAAAAAATTAAAGTTAAAAATAGCTGTTATTTTTGCTCAAAAAAAAATAAAAATAAAAAAATAACTGTCATTTTTTTCTAAAAAATTAAAATTTGATTTTTAAAAATTTTATGAAAATTTGGTCCAAGACTATCAAAATGGTATACTCAGTTTTATTCTCCGACATTTCCTTGCTGTTGCTTTTTTTAATCAAAAATTCAAAAATAACAGTTATTTTCGGTCCCTGGCCAACAGTTCACGAAATAAAATATGAAAAACCATTTTCGAAAATCCTGAATATTTGAAAGTTGAGAAATTTCCAAATTCAAATATTTTTCGCCGATCGAAAAAAGTGCAAAAATCACTAAAACGCTCGTAAATCTGAAGATAATTTAAATACCATTTTTGTAAAAACTGTAATCAATTTGCCAAATTTCGAGATAATCGGTCCACATTTTACCCTAGCTCTCATATAAGTCCAAATGTCGGAGACAGCTTAGTCTCGAGTTTCGAGAAAATGTTTGTGTGATGGCAAAATTTAGCAAATATTTGTCTTTATACAGGAAAAAGAACACTTTTGACCTTAGTGGTGAAGGGTATCGTATGGTCGGGCTTGACCGACTTTAGCACTTTCTTACTTATTTTTAAGAAAATTTTTGTGTTGACGAACATATATAAAAAGTTTAAGCCGATTTTATAACTTTCTGAAATTTAGTTATAGAGCCCCATATATTATCTTTAGAATAACAAGTATAACAAGTGACAAGAATAACAAGTAAGGAAGTGCTATAGTCGGTCAAGCCCGACCATACGATACCCTTCACCACTAAGGTCAAAAGTGTGATTTTTTCTGTATAAAGACAAATATTTGCTAAATTTTGCCATCATACAAACATTTCCTTAAAACTTACATATTTAAGCTGTTTCCGTTATTTGGATTTATATGAGAGCAAGGGTCAAATGTGGACCGATTATCTCGAAATTAGTCAAATTGATTACAGTTGTTACAAAAATTATGTGTGCCAAAAATAAACTTAAAATTACCATTATCTTCAGATTTACGAGCGTTTTAGAGATTTTTGTCTCATTTAGTGCATTTTTAAAGAAAAATTGGTATGGGAGCTATGGTCAAATGTAGACCGATTTTAACGAAATTTGGTACAGTGATTTAAGTTTACATAAGCAGTATTTGATTTAAATTTCATGAAAAAATATTGACATTTGTGGCCAATATATCAATTCCGGAAAGTGGGACCTATGGGAGGTCCCATTATCAAAAAAATGATCCGTGCCGAATTTCATCAAATTATCTTTACAATTGCGACCTGTAGTTTGATTACAAGGTTTACATGGGGGTCCAGCCAGCCAGACGGACGGACAGACATCGCCAAATCGACTCAGAAAGTGATTCTAAGCCTATTGGTATACTAAAAGACAAATATTTCCATGCATTACATAAAATTACAAATTCATAAACTCATCCAGAAAATCGAATTTTATAAAAAAAAAATGGCAAGTTTCTATACATCAAATTTTTGTTTCCATTTGTGGAATTTTTTAAAATTGTTAACTTTGCAACTCCAAAAAAATTATGTATGTACTTTGTTCAGTTTGTCAGACTTACAGTTTAGAAGATACAGATTTATTACCATTTTTTTTTGTTTCAAGCCACTGTGCTGTGTTGGTACGTTTTATTTGCAGCAATATTCATCAGCCACACTGTAAAAATTTTGATCGACTTTTAAATATATTATAAAGAGTGTTCTAAAAAAAATATGCATTTACTATTTTAGACAAAATTTATCCATAGTGCAAGAAATAATTTATTTTTTGATAAAGTTAGTTTCTATAGATATGTCAGATACTATTATTTTAGAAATTATTAATTTTCAATAGTTATTTCAATCAAAATGGACTGCGAAAAAAAAGTTCGTGAAAATATAATTAAAACTTTTCAAAAAAATCCGTCATGGACTTTTTAAAAAATAGCTAAAAATTTGAAAGTTGATCCTCGAACGGTTTCTAATGCCATCAGACGGTATAAGGAAAACCTGAGCATTGAAAGAAAACCTGGATCAGGGAGGAAAAAAGGTCCTACAGATATTGGTAAGGCAAAAGAAGTCGAGCGACTCTTCCGAAGAGCGCCTAACACTTCTTTAAGAAAAGCAGCTCGTACGATGAAATGTTCTACGAATTTTGCACATAGAGTCAAAGCTTATGCTGGACTGAAGACATACAAAGTCCAAAAGGTTCCAGATCGCAATGCTATAAAGAACTTAGAAGCAAAAAACGAGCGAAAAAAGTTAAGTCTGATTTTATAAAAAAATACACCTGTTGTGTGATGGATGATGAAACATACGTACTGGCAGACTTTTCTCAACTTCCTGGTCAAGATTTTTATGTTGCTGATAAACGGGGCAATGTTCGGCAAGAGTTTCGCACAAAAAAACAAACAAAATTCCCTAAGAAGTTTCTCGTGTGGCAAGCTATTTGCAGTTGTGGCAAAAGAAGTAAAGTATTTGTGGCATCTGGCACAATAAACACAGAAATTTATATAAAGGAGTGCCTACAAAAACGGTTGTTACCCTTTTTAAGAGAGCACAGAGTGACTACATTTTTTAGGCCCGATTTGGCATCATGCCATTATGGAAAAAGGCACTTGAGTGGTACTCAAAGAATAATGTCATTTTAGTACCACGAGAGGCAAATTCACCTAACTGTCCAGAACTTCGGCCTGTGGAAAGGTATTGGGCTCTGGTAAAAAAGGAATTGAAGAACACAGGAAAGATTTCCAAGAACATGTCCGATTTTAAGCGCAGGTGGAACACATGCTCCAAAAAGGTATCAGAAGCAACTGTAAAATCTTTAATGGGAGGGTTTCCGAAAAAAGTCGATAATTTTGCAAAAGCCGAGTACTAAGTAAACATTTTAATGCTAAATGATTTTGTATAATATGTCATTATATTTTCGTATTTTGTAGAGTTTTTATATTAAAAGGTTTGATTTTTATTTAAGAAAATCCAACTACAAATTTTATTTAGAGCACTCTTTACATTATTATCACAATTATTAATTTCTTAATTTTATACTGATCATACTGAACTTTGTTCCTTATTGACAAAATAAAATGTAAACAGTTAGAAATGGTTATTAATTAGTTAATTTTTATCTAATTTGTACCCGATAGGTAAATAAAGTTTTTGTTGTCAAAGCTCAAAAATTGTCACACTTTTGCCGATCTAAAAGTGATTGATCACTTTCAATATTAAAAAACGTCTCATAAATGATTCACTATTTTGTTTAAAATTAAATTTTTAAAAACTACAATAATAAAATTGATTCTAAATGAATCATAGGTGAGTTTAAAATATATCAACATATTCTGAACATTCGTTTGAAATTAGATTTCGCATATATTAATGACGTACAATTAATTAGGGACTATTGTATGTTATTCGGTGAACTTTGAAAGTATGATGAAATTCGGGAGCTTTGATGAAATTTCTTGATGTCTGCAGATATTTATAAAAAACAAGTAAGAAAGCGCTATAGTCGGTCAAGCCGACCATACGATACCCTTCACCACTAAGGTCAAAGGTGTTATTTTTCCTGTGTAAAGACAAATATTTGCTAAATTTTGCCATCATACAAACAATTTCTCAAAACTTATATATTCAACCTGTTTCCGTCATTTGGACTTATATGAGAGCTAGGTTCAAATGTGGACCGATTATCTCGAAATTTGGCAGATTGATTACAGCTGTTACAAAAATTATGTATGCAAAAAATAAACTCAAAATTTCCATTATCTTTAGATTTACGAGCGTTTTAGTGATTTTTTGTCTCATTTAGTGGGTTTTTAAAGAAGAATTTGTATGGGAGCTATGGTCAAATGTAGACCGATTTCAAATTTGGAAATTTGGTACAGTGATTTTAGTTGACATAAGCAGTATTTGTTTTAAATTTCATGAAAAAATATTGATATTTGTGGCCAATATAGCAATTCCGGGAAGTGGGACCTATGGGAGGTACCATAAATAATGGACCGATTTTGACCAATTTCAATAGCCATGGTCCCATTATCAAAAAAATGATCTGTGCCAAATTTCATCAAATTATCTTTAGAATTGCGACCTGTAGTTTGATTACAAGGTTTACATGGGGGTCCAGCCAGCCAAACGGACGTACGGACGGACGGACATCGCTAAATCGACTCAGAAAGTGATTCTAAGCCTATTGGTATACTAAAAGGTGGGTCTAAGACAAATATTTCTATGCGTTACAAACATCAGCACAAACTTATAATACCCTTTCCACCTATGGTGGTGAAGGGTATAAAAATGTATTATAATTAATTTTAAAACTTGAAATCAATAAACATTAAGCAAATATATCTTTGACGAAAAAAAGATAAGATACTGATTGATACCTTTATCTTAAGGGATTGATCGATTTATATTTTTTTTAGTTTTATTTTTCTTTCGTTGTCACATATTAATTTCCTTAATTATTTTGTTGTAATACTTATAACATAAATTCCCAATGAGTTGGAAAGGGTATTATAAGTTCAGATAAATCTAACTCATAGAAATATTTCAAACCCTTAGATTAAAATGATCGTAAGCGAAGGAAAAATATTGATCGTAAGCGACAAAAAATCTTAATTAAACAAAAACGGGGAATGTTTTGGTGCATTACATTTTTGTTCTTTGTTAATTTACTACTTTCGACAAACTAATTAAATTATTTTTAAAAATAGTTTAGAAGTTATGATGCAAAGTATTGTATGTAAAGTTTTTTAGTTTTACTTCAATAACTTTTAAGCTACTGGACGGATCGTGGCTCAATATGCAGAAATTAGCCAATGGGTAGTTTAAGTTTTAGACCAATTTTTAAAAACATGTCTATTTTTAGCACGTGGACTCTACACTGAGCCAAAGTTGAGCAGTACTGTATGTAAAACCTATTGGCCCATATAACTTTCGTAAATATAAACCATATCGAAAACTACTTAGAAAAGAAAGAAAAATATGTTTACTGTACCACGCTTTCTCTAATAGTTTAAGAGATATTTAACGGAATGTCGCTTATTTATTAGTACCTGGTTGACCGAGCCTTGCTCGGGGCTTTATGATAAGCATTTTGAGGCAAATTTTAAAGTTTTTATATATTTTATTTTATACAGTTACAGTTTAACTCATTTTAAATAATTTTAAAAAATTGGTCATACCAACAGAAACCTCCTCATGCGCAACAACTTTGCTACAGATTATAGTCTGATCAAATGCACAGTTTACGATTTAATTCATTTTGAGTAGTTTTCAGTGGCGCCGCCTGAAGTCGTTCATACCACTAAGAAACCTTCACCTGCTTATGCGTAACAACTTTGCTTATGATCATAACATGATCAAATGCACAGTTTATGATTTAATTCACTTATAGTCTGATCAAATGCACAGTTTACGATTTAATTCATTTTGAGTAATATCAGTGGCGCCACCTGTCGGACTTTGGTCATTCCAATTAATAAACCTTCGTCGGATTATCCGCAATAACTTTGCTAAAAATTATAGCATGATTAAATGTACAGTTTACGATTAAATTGACTTTAAGTAAATTTCAGTGGCGCCACCTGTTGAAATTTCTTCATACCAACTAAGAAACCTTCGTCGGCTCATGTGCAACAACATTGCTAAAGATTATAGCATGATTATATGTACAGCTTACGATTAAATTGACTTTAAGTAATTTTCAGTAGCGCCACCTGTCGGAAATTATTCACACCAATTAAAAAGCATTGGCCGGCTCATGCGCTACAACTTTGCAAAAGAACATAGTATGATCAAATGTACAGTTTACGATTTAATTAATTTTTAGTAATTTTCAGTGGCGCCACCTGTCGGAAATTCGGTTTACCAACTTAAAAACCTCCGCCGGCTTATCCGCAACATCTTTGCTAAAGAGCATAACATGATCAAATTCACAGTTTACTATTCTATAAAGAACATACATACAGACAAACATTCATTTGTTTTAAAGTTATAACATTACTAATTTTTTCCCCTTTTTATCCCCTAATTTGAAAAAGTTCCATATGCATAATTGGTACTTCTTTGGTACCAATTGAATTCGGTACATTTTATTAGAAAGCAGTTAACATAATTTTCCTATTCATATTACTTTTGTAGATGTTAAGTTATCAGTTTATCCCTTTTTTACACATTTTGGCCACAAAATCAAAAAAGTACCAAATACGTGTTCAATATTTCTTTCACATCTATTGATTGCAGTACAAAGTTTCTTTCTATATTCCTTAGTTTAAAATATAAGAGTGGGTTAAAAAGGTACCAAAAAAACTATTTTCACCCTTTTTTACCCCTTATCGGACATAGTTTCAAAAAAGTACCAAACACCTGTCCGTTTATTTTCATAGCTGTTTAAAACGTAATTTAAATTTTGTTTCTATACCTATTACTTAAGGAGATATAGCGTTTTCGATTTTTTCCCCTTTTTACCCGTTTTTACCCTCTTAGAGGCAAAGGTTCCAAAAGTCCCTTCTTCTTCGACCTATACATCAAAGAAGATACCCACTGTCCAAATTTTATCAAAATCGTTAGAGCCGTTTTCGAGATAGTCATTCTATATATATATATATATATACATACAATTATTGCTCGTTTAAGAATATAAGATTATTTAAATCTAAGGGCTCGATTTGTAGCTCAGGTAAATATTTCATTAACTTCCTGAGTCTTTGCAATTTAAAACAAGTAAGAGTCTTATATTCGGCTGTGCCGAATCTTGTATACCCACCATCAAGTTGTACGAGAGTGCAGCTAATTCAAAATGTTGACGAAATGTGGTATTGTATGTAATATATTTGGACTAAATTCGGTTGCATTGGTACAGTTACTATAGTTCAACATTTAAAAGTATCTAAGTGGTTTCCCAAGTATTTACCTTGGACAAAATGCTGTTCCATAGCCGAATATAGTTTTACATTAATAAGCTGATTCGTTGTGCCATAACCAAGTTGATAGCAACACGGCAGGTTCATATATTTTGTTAGGAGTTCCTCATGCATCTACCGTGTATAAAGTCTGGACCAAACATTGATTGATAGCTATCTAATTTCGTAGATGCAATCTTAATATACTGAATGTACCTCCAAATCTTTTTGATTGTAGATATAAAAAGTGGATGTTATATATATAAGAACTACAGCCAAATGTTGACCGATTGTTGCAAAAAAAATTATATACTGGCTGGTATTAATATAAAGTTTATTTTTGGAAAATTTAGTGCCAATACCTGACATAAATAGTTTATAATTTAATAGCTTTTAACTGGCGTTTGTGGCATTTTAGTGGTTACCGGGAGCGGTTTTTATATGAAAGCTATGGTCAAAAATGTACCGATTCCTATAAAATTTGGCATACTGACTGAAAGTTGCATAAAACTTCTCTGTTTTAAATTTAGTAGTCATAGATTTTAAAATTTTATTCAATTTATCAGCATAAATGTGATTCCCGGGGCAAGGTTATATGGGAGCTCTAACTAACTGTGAACCGATTTTACTCATTTTCAGCACACAATTTCTACAACATATCGAAAATACTTTTGCTAAATTTTATTTCTCTAGCTTTTGTAGTTAAGGAACTATAGCGCTTTTCTCTGACTTAAAGACGGATATAAACCGTATTTTCGTGTTTCCGTAAGTTTTTTATATGGTGGCTATGGTCAAATAGTAACCGATTGTAACAAAATTTTGCACACTGGCTAGCATTTACATAAGACTTTTTGTAAAATTTTGTTGCTGTAGCCCTTTTCGTTAAGGAATTTAGTTATTATATCTATTATAGTTTTAGATTTATTGGCATTTAAGTATATTTTAGGTGAAATTTTGGCTGTTTCCTTAAGTTTTTTTGTATGGGAGCTATGACTAAATGTAAACCGATTTAGATAAAATTTTATATGCTACCTAGGACTTACGCGAAACCTCTATATACGAAATTTCATCAGAGCTATTATAGTTTATTATTTATTAGCAAATAAGCGATTAGCGTAGGCGAGGTTATACGGGAGCTATGGTCAAATGTTAACCGATTTTGCCCAATTTCAATACCAAAATTTTCTCAGAGATGAAGAATGTTTTTACTAAGTTTCAGTGAGCGAGCTCCTTTCGTTTAGGCGTTATCGTGATTTCAACAGACAGACAGACGGACATCGCTCAATCGTCTTAGAATTTCATAAGGATTCGGAATATATATCGTTTTTGATTTTTGAGCCAATATTAAGGAAATTACAAACGGAATGACAATCTCAATATACCCCCCCATTCTTGTTGATGGTGGGTACAAAAATAATGCTTATACAAATATATAAGAAATCACTCTATATTTGAAATCGGTCTATATTTTGTCATAGCTCCCTTCTGTCAAAAGTGGCAAAATGAGACTAAAATCACGATTAAATAGAAATTTTGGCATGAAAAACTAAAATCTAAGTTTTTAAGGAAAGAAAGGGTTAACAGTGTTATCGTTTTTTTTTTTTTTGTTTTGTTATGTTGGTACACTTGTCTTAAACATTTGTTTACAGTTTTAGCTATATTTAGTTTGTTTGTAAGAGGCAAAAATGTTAGAAGTGATTCTGAGCATCGATCAAGAATTGTTAAATGACGTCAAGGGCGATCGAGATTTGCTTAAAAGTGTCGTAACAAACATATGGTTACGACATCGAAACCAAAGTCCAATCGTCCTAATGACACAGTTCGATTAAATGTGAAGGTTTTGCTGACGATTATCGTGGCGTAGTGCATCAGGAGTTCTTATCACGGTCAATACTTTTTTTTTATCATATTCATGACTTTTGTATCATCTGCTCACTCGTCATTACTTCTTCGTAATTTTTTAACCAGATTTGGCCCCCTGTGACTTTTTACTATTTCGAAGATTGAAGAAATCTATGAATGGACTGCATTTTGATTGAGGAGATATAAACCGAATCGCAGAGAGAGCTCAAAAAGTGCTTATTAGAACTACTTTGAGGATTGAAAAAAATGGCCTAGTGTATTATATCTAACTACTTTGAAGGGGACAAAACATAAATTTACGAATAAATAATATTTTTTGAGAATAATCGTTCTTTTGAAATTGAGAATTTTCATTCATCGAAAAACTCAAATTGAAATTGAAGATTTCCATTTGGAAATGAGAAATCTCCAATTAAAATTAAATAATACATAATGTGTGGTTTTCATTCTGTCTAGAATTAGGGATAATCCTCCTGATGAGATGGCCAAACCAACCAACGAAACGCGTCGAGGAAAGGTTTCCTCACCAACATTTTTTGGTTTTATCAAAAAACTATTTATTACAATAAAAAACAATAAATAATTGTTATAAATTGGAATCTTAGTACAATACACTACAGTAAAACTTTTTAATTAAATATTTGATGTTGCAAAATTTTTATAAACCTTTTTCAAATTTTTAATTTGAATTTAGGAAAATTACAATTGAAAATAGGAAATTTCCATTTGTAATTGCGAAATTTTTATTTAAAATTAAGATTTTTTCATTTATAATTGAGAAAATTTCAATAAAAAATGAGAAATTTTCACTTGTAATTCAGAAATTTTCACTTGTAATTCAGAAATTTTCACTTGTAATTCAGAAATTTGCATTTGGAAATGAGTTTTTCATTTGAAATTAAGAGAAGTACAATTGATAATGAGAATTTTGCATTTGTAATTGTGAAATTTTTATTTAAAATTGAGTTTTCCATTCATTCATTTCCATTTTTTAACGTTTATTGTAATTTACGCCTACTTTACGCCCTTTACGAAAACGGCTGCACGAATATTGTAATATTTGTATGATAATGGTTTGACGATTGTTTGATGATTGCATAATAGTTGTTTGATGATTTATTGACGATTGGCAGATTTTTAATTATTGTTTGACGATTGTTAAAATACTTTTAATGATTTTTTTTTTGACGATTGTTTGATAATTATTTACGTCTATTTATCTATCTTTACAATAGCTTGTTGACGATGTGATGATTGTTTGAAAATTTATTTTTTGTTTTTTTTTTTTTGTTTGATGGTTGTTTGATGACTGTTTACTGATTATTTGACAATTGTTTGTTGATTTTTGGATTATAAGTAGTTGACGATTGTTTCATGGTTGTTTCACAATTCTTTGTTGATTGTTTAATGATTGACTTGCGATTTATTGCCGATTGTTTGATGATAGTTGACGATTGTTGAATGGTTGCTGATTTTTTAATAATTGTTTTACCAGCGCTTAACGAATGTCTGATGGCTGGCTGGTGATGGTTTTATGATTGGTTTACCACTGTTTGTTGATTATTTGATGATTGATATTGAAAATCTATATATGTATAATATTTATAGACTACTAAACCATCAGATCGAATTTCTTGAAAATTTTACAATATGTTTTGGGATTAACATAGGTTAGAAAAAATTTCATTATCTCAGGTGGGCTTAATACTTTCATATATATTATATGTACATTAGGGTGACAATTTCTTGTATGTAAAAAAATTTTTGAACGAATTTTATGGCTTTTTCAACGGAATATTATGACACTAGGTCTAAAAGTTTGGTTCTGAAAAATTGAGCCAATTCGTAACGCATAGAAATATTTGTCTTAGACCCATCTTTTAGTATACTAATAAGCTTAGAATCACTTTCTGAGTCGTCCGTCCGTCCGTCCGTCTGGCTGGTTGGTACCCCATGTAAACTTTATAATCAAACTACAGGTCGCAATTCTAAAGATAATTTGATAAAATTTGGCACAGATAATTTCTTTGATAATGGGACCATGGCTATTGAAAATCGTCAAAATCAGTCCATTATTTATGGTACCTCCCATAGGTTCCAATTCCCGGAATTGACATATAGGCCACAAAAATCAATATTTTTCATGAAATTCAAAAGAAATACTGCTTATGTAAACTTAAATCACTGTACCGTTGAAATCGCTCCACATTTGACCATAGCTCACACACAAACTCTTTTCTCCAAACGCACTAAATGGGACAAAATTCACTAAAACGCTCGTAAGTCCGAAGATAATGAGAATTTTAAGTTTATTTTTTGCATACATAATTTTTGTAACAACTGTAATCAATTTTGAGATAATCGGTCCACATTTGACCCTAGCTCTCATATAAGTCCAAATGACGGAAACAGCTTAAATGTATATGAATGGATATGTTTTGAGAATATGTTTGTATGATGGCAAAATTTAGCTAATATTTGGGTTTATACAGGAAAAAGAACACCTTTAACGTTAGTGGTGAAGGGTATCGTAAGGTCGGGCATGACCGACTATAGGACTTTCCTACTTGTTCATATTATATTCTTTTTTTTTTCTTGTAAAAATCATTTATATTTTTTGAAATTTTGCAAAAAAATAGCCCATTTTTCCTCATACAAATCGGCTCTTAAATTTTGGACACGATACGAGCCCATAGAACGTTGTTCGATTTGGCTAAAATTTTTAGAACAAAAGTTCTAGTGTCATAATATTCCATTGAAACAGCTGTAAAATTCGAACAATTTTTTTTAATACAAAAAATTATCAAAATTGTATATGAAATAAAAACACCTGAAACTATTTAAGTTTAATAAAAGCAACAAAACCTAATTTATCAAAAAAATGCAAAATTTTGTTTAAAAAATTGTTAGATTCATACTTTTACGATATTATTTTCAGTCTCCTTGACTTTAAATTTGTTATAACTTTAAATTATGAGTACCTGGAAGACCGAGCCTTGCTCGGAGCTTTATGATAAGCATTTTGAGGAAAATTTTAAAGTTTTTATATATTTTATATTATAAAGTGCTAAAATAAATTTAGAGGAAAGACATTGTAGAAATATTCAGTTAATTTTGAATTATTTGATTTATTTTGTCCGACCAACACATAGTTTGCATAGTTTACAGTTTAACTCATTTTGAATAATTTTGGAAATTATTCATATCAACAGAAACCTCTGTCGACTCATGCGCAACAACTTTGCTAAAGATTATAGTCTGATCAAATGCACAGTTTACGATTTAATTTTGAGTAGTTTTCTGTGGCGCCACCTGTCGGACTTTGCTTATTCCAATTCATAAACCTTCTTCGGCTTATCCGTAACAACTTTGCTGAAGATTATAGCATGATTAAATGTACAGCATACGATTAAATTGACTTTGAGTAAACATCAGTAGCGCCACCTGTCGAAATTTCTTCATACCAACTAAGAAACCTTCGTCGGCTCATGTGCAACAACTTTGCTAAAGATTGTAGCATGATTAAATGTACAGATTACGATTAAATTGACTTTGAGTAAGTTTCTGTGGCGCCACCTGTCGGAAATTATTCATACCAACTAAAAAGCCTTCGTCGGCTCATGCGCTACAACTTTGCTAAAGATCATAGCATGATCAAATGTACAGTTTACGATTTAATTAATTTTTAGTAATTTTCAGTGGCGCCATCTGTCGGAAATTAGTCTTATCAACTTTAAAACCTTCGCCGGCTTATCCGCAACATCTTCGCTAAAGAGCATAACACAATCAAATTCACAGTTTACTATTCTATAAAGAACATACATACAGACAAACATTCATTTGTTTAAAATAATACTAATTTTTCCCCCTTTTTATTCCCTAATTTCTAAAAGTTCCATATGTATATTTGGTACTTTTTTGGTGCCAATTGAATTCGGTGCATTTTTTTAAAACGCATTTAACATAATGTATAATGTTCCTATTCATATTACTTTGGAGATGTTAAGTTATCATTTTATCCCTTTTTTACCCATTTTGCCTCCAAAATCAAAAAAGTACCAAATACGTGTTTCATGTTTTTTTTTACATCTATTGATTGCAGTACCAAGTTTCTTTCTATATTCTTTAGTTTAAAATATAAGAGTGGGTTAAAAAGGTGCCAAAAAAAACTATTTTCAACCTTTTTTTATCCCCTATCGGACATAGTTTCAAAAAAGTACCAAACACCTGTCCGCTTATTTTCAAAGCTGTTTAAAACGTAATTTTAATTTTGCTTCTATACCTATTACTTTAGGAGACATAGCGTTTTCGATTTTTTCCCCTTTTTACCCGTTTTTACCCTCTTAGAGGTAAAAGTTCCAAAAGTCCCTTCTTCTTCGACCTATACATCAAAAAAGATACCCACTGTCCAAATTTTATCAAAATCGTTAGAGCCGTTTTCGAGATAGCCATTCTATATATATATATATATATATATATATATATATATATATATATATATATATATATATATATATATATATATATATATATATATACAATTATTGCTCGTTTAAGAATATAAGATAAGATATTAAAAACGTTTTTTTTCAAAAATTATGGGATATCAAACATTAATTGAAAACTTTTACTTTAGCTTATTGCACTAAAATTCCCAATTCATTACAAATATTTATAATTGTAATAAATGCAAAAATCAACCATTCCTATACGCGTTTCGATGATTGGCCAACACCTTCAGGTTGAGAATCCCTAATTCAAGACAGAGCGAAAACCACCCATTTTATCTTGTTTACAAGATAGAATGAATACGAATTTTTTTAAAGTTAAACTTTTAAATAAAAATATAATATTTCAAATCAAAAGCAAAAATTCATTTTTAATAAATACTTAAGCAAATTATTTATTATAAATTTCAACAATTTGTGTATAGTTCAAATCACTTTATTTAAAGAAAATATTTAATTAATTTATCCCACGAATAAATTATATTGAATATTTAAGAAAAAGCTAACCCAGTCCATATATGAGTAGACATATCGTAACAAAATATTGTGGCTTAAAATGTTTGAGGTGCATCTGAGTTCAACTGATCTGTTACTTCTGTCTTTCCGGTAGTAGTAGCAGCGTCTGTAGTTGCTGGTGCCTCGGTTTCTGGTGCATTAGTTGCTGGAGCTATTGTCGTTACGGGAGCTTTACCTTGTATGCAATTGGACAAATCACTAAAGACAGCAGCGGAATCTTCGGTATAGACCTCAGTGCATTTATCATTGCACTGGGTTTCATTGTACTGAATATATTCTTCATCGATCTTTACATATTCCATTTTGCCTTTTGAAATATTTTGAACACTAAAGGTACTTTGCATATTGCTGCCAGACTGCAAGACAAAATTTTGATTAACAAAAGTTGCCTAATTGAAAAGTTTCCTTCCTCAATACTTACCACATTGTTGTAGCACTCCAAAATGTCATATACATCAAGTGTAGTTGACTGACACTGGTCGAAATTGGCACACATGCTTTGAGTGATATTTTGTATATTATCCAAATCCGGTTGCAATTCTTCTCTCAAAGCAGCTTCGGCTTGTTTTGAGGCGTTTACACAAGCATTTAAGGACTGTTCGTACTGTTCGGCCAATTCGTTAATTTTGGGTGTATATTTCTGGAAACATAAGTTTAGCTGTTGGGAGTTATCATCCAAAGAGTAGGTGGATTTTAAAACAAGATCAGCCAAATTGGCTGTCATCCTTGCAACAGGTGTCAATCCTTGGGTACTCCAGCAGACTCCCAGAAGCAACAAAGTGAATATTGTGATTTTTTCCATATTTGGATTTTATGTTTTTCGATTTCGCGTTAAAGGTAAACTAATTTGCTGTTTGACTTTCCCAAGAGTTTTATACAAAAATTACTATCTTTCATTTGGACTTATCATAAATTTCAAAAATTAGATATAATTTCACTAAAATAGTAAAAAAATTGATTTTAATAATTTGTTGATTAATTAGAAATTGATTAAATTTGAAAAAAATTATTCAGATTGACATTCAATTACTCATGTGAGAAGCGACATGCGAGTACATACTTGGGTTTTATAGATAAGGAGAAATTGTTAATATCGTTAATTTGGAAAATTTTAATGTGATTTTTGAAATAAAAGTCCCACTGGGCAACAATATAAAATTTCATCAAAATCCCTTGGTTTTTTTGAACACATGATTTTTAGCGATTGCTCAACGCGGAAGTTTTAGGAAATACCTCTCCTATAATCGTCGGTTTGTGATAAAGTGTTATAATAAAGTAATCCTACCACAAAGTAATAGCGCTTTCATTTTTATCATTATAAAATTTGATAGTTCTAATTAATTTAAAAACAAAATTAGTAATGCCATATAGTTGTAGGCGTTATTTGAGAGATAGGATAGAATATCGACTGACTATCGCAAAATTTGGTACCTCCCCAAATTATCACATAATGTCAAACCATATCGAACATAGAGAAATGCTTACTTAAATGGCATATCTTTGCAACCTGTTATAGCCAAAGGCCGACCATTTTTTAGAATTCCATGTTCTTCGATCCTGTGAGCATATTCCCCAGTTTAGTAGGCCAAACTCTGAATAAGTTTTCTCTACTTGGTATTTCCATGGAAGTTTCGCATCATCTTCTGCGTTTTCCTTCGGTATTATTTCTGAAAACTTTTCTTGCTGCAGTATTTTCATTCATTCGCACAATATGTCCTAGCAGCTGTTAATTGCGCTTTACTATGACGACGACAGCGTAAAACTCATACAGGTAATGGTCGATATTCATTGCAGATTGGTCCAAAGATTTTTCGTAGAATCTTCCTCTTAAAAACTCCTGTATAAATGTTCATGAGTCCGCGCCATATAATAACATGGGTAGTATAAGCTTTATTTCTTAGCTGCCTGCATAGGCCAAAATAGTATCTGTTGGCAAGTTCATATGATCCTACGTTTGACTTCGAAACTTATGACGTTTTTTATGTACACGACAGTATCCAGGTAAATAAATTATACCATATTATAAATACCCATAGTGAGGACACACTTCCCAGCAGATATTGATTAGCAAATGAGCATGAAGCGATCAGTAATATCAACCCTTATGATCCCAGGATCGTCCAGCTGAACTGTGGTATCATAAGATTGGCAAATGAGGACAACGGAACCGTTGTCTTGATCACTCGAAGAACTGCAATCTTGGAGCGGGAACAAATAAGTCGTGATCCACTGTTCGATCTCTCTCGAACCCTATAAAAAAGGTGATCGGGTCGCAAATAAATTTGCAGAGGACACACTTCCCAGCAGATGCAGATTAGCAAATGAGCTTGAAGCGATCAGTAATATCAATCCTTATGATCCCAGGATCGTCCAGCTGAACTGTGGTATCATGAGATTGGCAAATGAGGTCAACGGAACCGTTGGCTTGATCACTCGAAGAACTGCAATCTTGGAGCGGGAACAAATAAGTTGTGGTCCACTGTTCGATCTCTCTCGAACCCTATAAAAAAAGGATGATCGGTCCGACTCGAAAGCGTGATTGCGTGCCTTTATTCGATTTATTATTGAGCAACTAAAGAGAGACAAGTCTAAAAGGAGTACATTTTGCAAGCTGCATGTTATTCCAGTCTCGGAGCAAGCACAAATGTTTAAGCCCGCTAAAGTTACAAGCCCATCCGTACAGCTATGCCTTTTAAGGAAAGTGGCCCTGAAGACTGAAGCACCTAGCCAAAAGGGGGAGTCGAGTTCTTGACAGGTGTACCAAATCTGTCTATGACTTGCCTCACTATACCTGATGTCTGGAAAGTGGGTAGAGTGATAATAATCCTAAAACCTGGGAAACCCACGAATAAGGGTCGCGAAGACACTTAAGGTTCTACTCCTCCCCTAAAATACACAGCACCACCACAGCAGCAACAGACAATATTGTGAAAGAACGGTATTTGTGGCGCTTGACTTGCTTTCAGCACGTTAAGCCATGCCACCCTCTTCCAGGACATCCTGCTGTCTACAATGCCAACAAATTTGAAGACATGGATAGTAAATTATATGAGTGGTCGTCAGTCATTTGTAGAGCAGTCACCGTAGAGTCAAACAGGGAGTTCCTCAGGGCGGAGTCCTGTCGCCACTCCTGTTTTGCTTCTAAATCTCTCTAAAGCGACCTTTTCACCACCTGGACAAAATGAGTAAGCCTACAACTTGGCATCGAGATCGATGGTGTAAAAATTCCGACAGTGAAAATCCTGGGAGTCACACTCGACAGCCTTTTTACTTCGTCGGCACATGCTACAATGCGATATAGAAACAAGCACTAGCCGGCAGTACTTGGGGAATTGACAAAGAAACCTTTAGTGGCAAATTACGCTGCTCCGGTGTGGCCAGCATCGGTAAGTGATACTCAGTGGAGAAACATTGAATGCTGCCAACATGCAGTTTTAAGAACAGTAACAGGCTGCATACAAATTACCTCAACACCTCATCTTTATGATCATATCTTGTGCATACATAACTCCCACGACATTCCAATTGGAACAAGGGGTACTTCTCTCAGACAATAAGATGCATCCGATTCTATTTTTAGACCCACGTTTTAACTCCGGCTCCAAACGGTAAATGCATTAGTTAGAGAAGTTTTACATAGCCTAATTCATACTCAATAACCAGTGGTTAGCTGAGTTATGATTTGAACCGCTTTTTTTGAAAATTTATTTTTTTCAAGTGGGTCTGGCCAGGGATCGAACTGGGGTCCTCTGGTATGCTAGGCGGATGACTAACCAGCTATACCACGGTGGTTCACATGTATCCGTTAAAAAGTTCCAGTTATATAAAGGAAATTAAAAGGCCGTTTTTCAGGATATTTAAGTATACGATAATAGATATGAATTTAAGTATACGAAAATATCCGAATTTTGCTTTTAAACGAAATCGAAGAGATTCAAATTATTAATTTTTATTTTTGGGACGAAAATTTTCTGAATCGTTTTATTATTTAATTTATATAATAATTATATTTTTTTTTTTATTAAAGTAATTATTAAATTTTGAAAATAATTAAAATGAATGTTTACGAGCTTTAAAGCATCTAATCGGCGAACTATCCAAATTCTTGTTTCATTGTAACAATTCTTCAGTTTTGTTAAATTTAAAGATAAACATATTAAACAAAATTAAAATTGCACTGTTTGGTTACACAAAAAAAAAACGTTATAACGTTTTTTTGTAGCAGCTGTCGACAGGCACCCTGTGTACTATAAATAGTCAATTTTGTTCATAGTCAGACAATTAACATGTAAGAGTGTTATATTCGGCTGTGCCGAATCTTGTATACCCACCATCAAGATGTACGAGAGTGCAGCTAATTCAAAATGTTGACCAAATGTGGTATTGTTGGTAATATATTTGGACTAAATTCGGTTGCAGTAGTATAGTTACTATAGTCCAACATTTAAAAGTATCTTAGTGGTTTCCCAAGTATTTACCTTGGACAAAATTCTGTTCCATAACCGAATATAGTTTTACATTAATTAGCTGTTTCGTTGTGCCATAAACATGTTGATAGCAACACGGCAGGTTCATATATTTTGTTAGGAGTTCCTAATGCATCTACCGTGTATAAAGTCTGGACCTAACATTGATTGATAGCTATCTAATTTCGTAGATGCAATCTTAATATACTGAATGTACCTCCAAATCTTTTTGATTGTAGATATAAAAAGGGGATGTTATATATATAAGAACTACAGCCAAATGTTAACCGATTGTTACAAAATTTAATATATTGGCTGGTATTAGTATAAAGTTTATTTGTGCAAAATTTAGTGGTCATAGCTGACTAAGTTTATAATTTAATAGCTTTTAATTGGCGTTTGTGGCATTTTAGTGGTTACAGGGAGCGGTTTTTATATGAAAGCTGTAATCAAAAATGGACCGATTCCTATAAAATTTGATATACTGACTGAAAGTTGCATAAAAATTCTCTGTTCTTAATTTAGTAGTCATGGATTTATTTCAATTTATCAGCATAAATGTGATTTACGGGGCAGTTATATGGGGGCTCTAACTAAATATGAACCGATTTTGCAAAATTTTGCACACTCTTATTATATACGTTATAGTTTTAGATTTATTGGCATTTAAGTGTATTTTAGGTAAAATTTTGGCTCTTTCCGTAAGTTTTTTGTATGGAAGCTATGACTAAATGTGAACCGATTTTGCCCAATTTCAATAAAAAATTTTCTCATAGATGAAGAATGGTTTTACTAAGCTTCAGTGAGCTAGCTCCTTTCGTTTAGGCGTTATCATGATTTCAACAGACAGACAGACAGACAGACGGACATCGCTCAATTGTCTTAGAATTTTATAAGGATTCAGAATATATATCATTTTTGATTTTTGAGCCAATATTAAGGAAATTACAAACGGAATGACAATCTCAATATACCCCCCATTCTTTTTGATGGTGGGTATAAAAATTAAAATGCAATGTTTAACATTGTCACCTGAAATGCAAAAGGGCGTACTACACTTCTAGTTTTTTACAGGAGAAGCATAAAACGTTATAACTTTTAAACTAAAAAGAATATTAAATCCAAATTTTGGAACTAACTACAAGCTGAATGAAACTTTCTGAAACCAAAAGGGCTTAACTACAATACAAATTTTGAGCAACATTTTAAACCTTTACTTTTTATACCCACCATCAAAAAGAATGAGGGGTATATTGAGATTGTCATTCCGTTTGTAATTTTTTTAATATTGACTCAAAAATAAAAAACGATATATATTCTGAATTCTTATGAAATTCTAAGACGATTGAGCGATGTCTGTACGTCTGTCTGTCTGTGGAAATCACGATTACTCCTAAGGAGCTAGCTCACTGAAACTTAGTAAAAACATTCTTCATCTTTGGGAAAATTTTTGTGTTGAAATTTGGCAAAACCGGTTAATATTTGACCATAGCTCCCGTATAACCTCGCCTACGAGGTTTGCTAATAAATAACAAACTATAATAGCTATGATCATAAAATTTGATACAAAGAAGTTTTACATAAGTCCTAGGCAGTATATAAAATTTCATCAAAATCGGTTCATATTTAGCCATAGTTCCCATACATAAAACTTACGGAAACAGCCTAAATTTTACCTAAAATACACTTAAATGCCAATAAATCTGAAACTGCTAAATTTAGTGGATATATCTGTTATATATCCACTAAATTTAGCACAAGGAAGTCTTATGTCAATGCCGGCCAGTGTGCAATTTGGTCACAATCGGTCACCATTTGACCAAAGCTTCCATATAAAAAACTTACGGAAACAAAAAAATACAAAAAGGGGGTTTATGTCCGTCTGTCCGTCAGATAAAAGCGCGATAGCTCCTTAACTACAAAAGCTGGAGAGACAAAATTTGACAAACGTATTTCTGATGTGTTATAAAAGTTGTGTACTGAAAATGAGTGATTCACATTTAGTTAGAGCTCCCATATAACCCTGCCCAGGTAATTACATATTTATATGCTGATAAATTGAGTACAGTTGTAATATCTATGACAACTAAATTTAGAACAGAGAATTTGTATGCAACCTTTGGTCAGTATGTTAAATTTTATAGGAATCGGTCCATATTTGACCATAGCTTTCATATAAAAACCGTTCACGGAAACCACTAAAATGCCACAAATGTCAGTTAAAAGCTATTAAATTATAAACTGTAACAGCTATGGCCACTAAATTTTGCACAAATAAACCTTATGTTAATACCAGTATAATAAATTTTGTAACAATCGGTCAACATTTGGCTATAGTTCTTATATATGGCCAAGGCCGCGGAAAAGGGGAATTCAATGAAAATTTATTTTCTTATTATCTAGTGCTTTTATAATCAGGGACCGAAAATAATAATTATTCTTGAATTTTCAAAGAAAAAAAGCAATCATATGGAAATATCGCAGAACTAATTTGAAAACATCATTTTGCTTGTTTTCCACTATATTTTCAGAAAATGACATGCTTTTAAAATTTTTGATTTTTATTATTTTTTTCAAAAATAATTTTTATTTTACGATTTTTATTTTTTTTTAATTTTTTTTGTCAAAAATATTTGTCAAATAAAAAACGCAAAAATGAAAAAATCAATACAGAATTTAAATATTTCCCATAATAATGGTAAATTTTAAAAATTTTTAATAAAAATGAAAATTTCGAAAATTTCCCATAAAAACGTAGTATTTGAAATGTTCCCATAAAAATGGGAAATTTTAAAAATTTCTTGTAAAAAGGGGAAATTTTGAATATTCCTTTTTAAAATGTGAAATTTTGAAAATTTCCTATATAAATGGGAAATTATAAAAATTTTCTGTAAAAATGGGAAATTTTGAAAATTTCACCTAAAAAAGGGAAATTTCGAAAATTTCCCATAAAAAAGGGAAATTTTGAAAATTTCCCATAAAAAAGGGAAATTTTGAAAATTTCCCATAAAAAAGGGAAATTTTGAAAATTTCCCATAAAAAAGGGAAATTTTGAAAATTTCCCATAAAAAAGGGAAATTTTGAAACTTTTCCATAAAAAGGGAAATTTTGAAAATTTCCCATAAAAAAGAGAAATTTTGAAAGTTACAGCCTGAGAATATATTTTGAGTGAACAAAAGTTATCGCTACTTTTTTACTTTGTTCATCAAATATACGTCGAAAATTGCGCAAACTGGTGACGTTCCAGCCCACGGCCTTGGCCATATATATAACATCCTCTTTTTATATCTACAATCAAAAAGATTTGGAGGTAAATTCAGTATATTAAGATTGCATCTACGAAATTAGATAGCTATCAATCAATGTTAGGTCCAGACTTTATACACGGTAGATGATTAGGAACTCCTAACAAAATATATGAACCTGCTATGTTGCTATCAACATGTTTATGGCACAACGAAACAGCTTGTTAGTGTAAAACTATATTCGGTTATGGAACAGCATTTTGTCCGAGGTAAATACTTGGGAAACCACTTAGATGCTTTTAAATGTTGAACTATAGTAACTATACTACAGCAACCGAATTTAGTCCAAATATATTACCAACAATACCACATTTAGTCAACATTTTGAAATAGCTGCACTATCGTATAACTTGATTGTGGGTATATAAGATTCGGCACAGCCGAATATAACACTCTTACTTGTTAGTGACCGTATGCATAAAACATTTTGTAGCTGGATGCATTTTGGGTTGCTGTGCCATAATCAACCCAAAAATCAATTGCAATTTTTGTGTTAGTTACGCCCTTTTGCATTTCAGGTGACGATATGTGTTTTTAGCCAATTACACTTGTTCTGATTTCAGTAAAATTTTTAATTGGGTTGTACTTGAAAATTTCAAGTTCATTATTTTTCTAACGATAAACTTTAAACAGACATGTAATACATCAAATTAAAGATAATGATACTATATTTCAAAGAAATCAAATAAATTTAAAAAATTCAAAAATATGCCAAATAATTAGATTAACCGAATGGTTCCTATAACAAGAGAAATTAAAATTTGATAAACAAAAAAGTAAATCCACAAAATTGTGAGAAAGTTCACAAGTCCCTAAATTCGATATTAAAAAAATTTAAATAATCCCCACCTGTTAAAAGAAGCAATTGCTTATGTTAAATGACATTCATATATATTTATTTTCTTCAAATTAAAAATCAATCCATCAATCATTGATTGCCTCACCACAAATCTGTTTTAAGAATAATAAATTGTATCTGAACTGTTTAAAATCATTAAACTCAAAAAACCAAAAAAAGATACGAAAAAATCTCACATTTAAAGAAACCCAAAAATTAAATGTTACGCTCAGTTAAGCGTAAAGTTACCTGCTTCTGGTATTGAATGAAAATCAAAAAAAAAAAAACTAAAAAAAATATTGAAAAAAATATTGGGTCAAATACTGATTACAAACTCAATTTTTACAGAAAAAAGAAATACAAGAAACATAAATGAAACTAAAACATTTACAAATAAATAAAATGCGATAAATTTGACTGAGTTACTGACTAACTGACTGAATTACGGACTGTAGGTGTTAAACCGAAATGATTATAGACCAAAATTATGATTTATTACAAATCTAAAAAGTTGAAACAAATTTATGAAAATTACCACAAAAATATAATTTTTTTTCTTTTAAATGCAAAGAAAATACAGGTAAGAGTGAAACCATACAGACAGACCTACTTTGAGTTTGATGAAAAAAATTGCTTGTAAAATACAGGAAGGTTTCAAAACCGAACATACATTTTATTCGTATCAAATCAGCTTATCTTTAAAAATAAATCTAAACACTTGATTTTCGTTTCAGATTTAAAACAACAAAACTACAAATATCGTAAAAGAAAATATCGATAATGAAGGTAGAACAGAAAAATGTACCTGATGTCACATTGACAGAGTGAAAAAAATTGTTTCTCACTTTTTTTATACCCACCATCAAAAAGAATGGGGGGTATGCTGAGATTGTCATTCCGTTTGTAATTTCCTTAATATTGGCTCAAAAAACAAAAACGATATACATTCTGAATCCTTATGAAATTCTAAGACGATTGAGCGATGTCCGTATGTTTGTTCGTCTGTCTGTCTGTTTAAATCACGATAACGAATAAACGAAAGGATCTAGCTTACTGAAACTTAGCAAAAACATTCTTCATCTCTGAGAAAATTTTGGTATTGAAATTGGGCAAAATCGGTTCACATTTGACCATAGCCCCCGTATAACCTCGTCTAGGGTAATCGCTTATTTGTTAATAAATCACAAAATATAGCAGCTATGATGATAAAAAATGGTATATAGAAGTTTTACATTAGCCCTAGGCAGCATATGAAATTTCATCAAAATCGGTTCACATTTAGCCATAGCTCCCATACAAAAAACTTACGAAAACAGCTTAAATTTCACCTAAAATACACTTAAATGCCAATAAATCTAAAAGTATAACAGATATAACCACTAAATTTGGCACAAGAAAGTCTTATATCAATATCAGCCAGTGTGCAAAATTTTGTCACAATCGGTCAACATTTGACCATAGCTCCCATATAAAAAACTTATGGAAACATAAAAATTCAAAAAGAAAAGGGGATTTATGTCCGTCTGTCCGTCATATAAAATCGTGATAGCTCCTTAACTGCAAGAGTTAGTAAGACTAAATTAAGCACAAGGAAGTCTTATATCAATGCCAGCCGAAAAGAGCTAGAAGGACAAGCTTTTACAAAAGTATTTTGGATGTCTTGAAAAAGATGTGTATTGAAAATGGACAAAATCGGTTCAAATTTACTAGAGCTCCCATATAACCGCGCCCCGGGAAATACATTAATACTGATAAATTTAATACAATTGTATCGGGTGTTTTTTATTGAGGTATAGAACTTTAAGTTGGCATCACTTTTTTAACTGGCGGCCATTTTGTCAGCTGTCAAGTGATTAATATTTAGTTTGGTTTGCCATTTCATCATGAACAGGTTGACAAAAGAACAACGCTTGCAAACCGTGCAAATTTATTTCGAAAATAATGGTTCAGTTCGCGAAGTTTACCGCAAGCTCCGTCCATTTTATGGTCGACATAATCGTCCATCAGAGCAATTAATTCGGTTAACCATGGATCGTTTTAGCACTACGTTTACTCTATGTGATAATACGCATCCGCAGCGACGTCGAACAGTGCGCACCGAAGAAACAATTGCCGCTGTAGAGCAAAGTGTTGAGGAGGACCCGAATGAATCGATTCGCCACCGTGCACAGCAATTGGAGCTTTGTCCATCAACTTTATGGAAGATTTTGCGCAAAGATCTTGGCTTGCGACCTTACAAGATCTAGCTTGTGCAAGAATTAAAGCCGCGAGACCATGCAATGCATCGTGATTTTGGTGTATGGGCCGAAAATGAGATTGATCTCGATGCTGATTTTCATCGCAAAATTTTGTTCAGTGATGAGGCTCATTTTTGGTTGAATGGCTACGTCAACAAGCAAAATTGCCGCATTTGGAGTGAAGAGAATCCACATGAGACCCTTGAGACGCCATTACATCCACAAAAACTGACTGTTTGGTGTGCTCTATGGGCTGGTGGAGTCATTGGGCCATACTTCTTCCGAAATAATGCTGGAGAGTCAGTTACCATAAATGGAGACCGGTATAGAGCCATGATAACCGACTATTTTGTTCCCCAATTGGATGGCATGAATGTGGATGAGTTGTGGTTCCAACAAAACGGCGCTACATGCCACACAGCGCACGTCACAATTGATTTATTGAAGGAAATATTCGATGAGCGCATAACTTCGCGGAATGGACCTGTCAATTGGCCACCAAGATCGTGCGATTTGACACCACTGGATTATTTTCTTTGGGGATATGTGAAGTCGCTCGTCTACGCCAACAAACCAGAAACGTTAGGGGACTTGGAAGCCAACATTCGTGGCGTTATTGCCAACATACGGCCCCATATGCTCGAAAAAGTAGTTGAAAATTAAACCTGTAGAATTGGCTTTATTCGAGCCAGCCGCGGCGGCCACATGCCCGAAATCATATTTAAACATTAATGGCATAAAATTATCCTTCCAATAAAGCCAAATTGATGGACATTACGATTTTCTTGTGTTTTATTTCAATTCGAAGTTCTATACCTCAAAAAAAACACCCATTAATAGCTATGACGATTAAATTTAAAATAGGGAAGTTTTATGCAATTTTTGATCAGTTTATCAAACCGCGCCCCGGGAAATACATTAATACTGATAAATTTAATACAATTGTAATAGCTATGACGATTAAATTTAAAATAGGGATGTTTTATGCAATTTTTGATCAGTTTATCAAATTTTATTGGAATCAGTCCATATTTGACATTAGCTTTCATATAAAATACACTCACGGAAACCAAAAATTTTAGCAAAGGCCAGTTAAAAACTATTAAATTAGAAACTATGATAGCTATGGCCACTAAACAAGCTCTTTATATATACCAGCCAGTGTGTAAAATTTTGTTACAATCGGTCAACATTTGGCTATAATTCTTATATATATAACATCCCCTTTTTATATCTACAATCAAAAAGATTTGGAGGTACATTCATTATATTAAGATAGCACCTATGAAATTAGATAGGCATCAATCAATGTTCAGCCCAGACTTTATATATGATGAATGCATTCGAAAGTCCTAACGAAATATATGGACCTGCCGTATTACTATTAACGTGTTTAGCATAACTACATATTAACGAAAAGTATTTAACAACTTAATAATGTAAAACTATACCCGGTTATGAGACCGAATTTTGATCAAAGTAAATACTGGGGAAACCACTAAAATATTTTAAATAGTTGAACTATAAAGCTACGGCAACTGAATTTAGTCCCAAGGTTTTACCAACAATACCAATTAGCTTAGCGATTTCTTCAGTTTTGGTCCAGATTTTAAATTAGCTGCACCCTTGTAAATATATGAGATATGTTTCTAAATTTAACACAACTTGATGGTGGGTACATAAGATTCGGCACAGCCGAATATAACACTCTTACTTGTTTCAACTGAATTTAACAAACCATCAACTTTCCAAAATAACATGAAAAAAGTTCATGAATAATGATTCCATCGGGATATACATACACATCGAACCTTTAGATTAAAATGATCGTAAACGACAGCAAAAATATTGACTTTTAAACTACTGAGCGGATTGTGGCGCAATATGCAGAAATCCGCTAATGGGTATTTGGAGTCTTAGAATAATTAAAAAAAACATGTCTATTTTTAGCAGTGTCCTCTAGATTGCGCCAAAGTTGAGCACCATTGTAGGTAAAACCTATTGGTCCGTATAACTTTGGCAAATATAAATCTATGCCAAAGATTTTTGCACATTTCAAAACAACCTCTGTCTCCTCCCCATAGAACTACACAGGTAGCTTTTAAAATATCTTATGTCGCCCTTTTTTACCATATCGCGTAGGTTTACAAAGAAAAAATAATACATATTTAGTCGTTAACTGCACGCAGGGTAGGTTCAGTGCATAGTGGGTGCTGTGGCTTGGATGGCACGTCGACTATTAAGTACAACAGTACCTGGTTGACCGAGCCTTGCTTGGAGTTTTATGATAAGCCTTTAAAAGTTTCCATATATTTTATTTTATAATGTTTTTTTTTTTTTTTATTTTATATGTATATAAGTTAATTTGTTTAAATAGTAAAAACAAGTAGGAAAGTGCTATAGTCGGTCAAGCCCGACCATACGATACCCTTCACCACTAAGGTTAAAAGTGTTATTTTTTCTGTATAAAGACAAATATTTGCTAAATTTTGCCATCATACAAACATTTTCTCAAAACTTTTATATTTAAGCTGCTTCCGACATTTGGACTTATATGAGAGCTAGGGTCAAATGTGGACCGTTTATCTCGAAATTTGGCAAATTGATTACAGTTGTTACAAGAATTATGTATGTAAAAAATAAATATAAAATTCCCATTCTCTTCAGATTTACGAGCTTTTTAGTTTGTGCTGATGTTTGTAACGCATAGAAATATTTGTCTTAGACCCTCCTTTTAGTATACCAATAGACTTAGAATCATTTTCTGAGTCGATTTAGCGATGTCCGTCCGTCCGTCTGGCTGGCTGGCTGGACCCCCATGTAAACCTTGTAATCAAACTACAGGTCGCAATTCTAAAGATAATTTGATGAAATTTGGCACAGATCATTTTTTTGATAATGGGACCATGGCTGTTGAAATTCGTCAAAATCGGTGCATTATTTATGGTACCTCCCATAGGTCCCACTTCCCGGAATTGATATATTGGCTACAAATATCAATATTTTTTCATGAAACTTAAACTTAAAAAGCAAAAAAAGTACCAAATACGTGTTCAATATTTGTTTCACATCTATTGATTGCAGTACCTTGGTACATTTATTGATTTACAAGATAACAGTAGATTAAAAAAAGTACCAAAAAAACTATTTTCACCCTTTTTTACCCTCTATCTTGTATAGTTTCAAAAAAGTAACAAATACCGTCGCTTATTTGAGCTGCTGTTCAAAATGTATTTTAAATTTTATTTCTATGCTTAGGTATTACTTTAGGAGATAAAATTTTTTTCCCCCTTAGTGGCAAGATTTCCAAAAGTCCCTTTGTACTCGATATTAACATCAAAAAGGGTACCCACTGTTCAAATTTCGTCAAAATCGTTAGAGCCATTTTCGAGATAGCCATTCTATATATACAATTATTGCTCGTTTAAAGATATAATACTATATTCGGCAGTAAGCCTACAGTAGTACCACGCCGACGATGTAAAAGAAATTAAATTGGCTGTAGAATTAAAAGCTTAACCCTAGTTATCATACCCGGGTACAGGTGTGGCCACTTGGTATCTTCTTCTCATAAGCCACTAGAAATATTTTTTTTTTGAAATTCCGAATCTAAGAAGATGGTGTAAAACTGTGTCGATTGAGACAATCAGTGTCCTAGAACGAGGCATTGAGGAGTTGCAAGCCTCCAAAGTCGAGACGCCCAAGAACGTATACCTAAGTATAGGTGTACTTTTTGTAATTTAATCTATTAAATAATAACACTGCGATACAAAAGAAAACTTATGCACTCAAATAGGACTTATTGAGTATATGACAAATCGTACAAAAAATTTCAGTAATACGAGTTATACGCATAAAACCGAGGTTCGTCAACTTATCGACTCGAAGCTGATCCAGTTTGTATCCGATTTTATTTTTTTTAATAACAAATAAAAGAAAACTGGTTGCGCTTCAGAATGGCATCATCAAAAGTATCAATCAAAAATATTTTTTTTGTTAAAAATAATAAAAAAAAAAAGTAAAAGTTGTATGAAAGCCCACAAAAGTTTATTTTAGTATAACAAGAGAATTAAGATCCTAATAAAATGCTTTTTTCGATTTTTTAAATCAAACGAAAAATCTAAAAATTTGTATGCTCTAAGAATAGACATGATGTATATATCAAAACATACCTTTTTTCGATGTAAAAATCATCAAAATACTCAGGAGTGCGAGACTTTAACACTCATAAAAACCTCTGTCTCCAATTCATCCTAACTGTAGAAGTGACGCAGAGTATTTCTTCCCAGTAAAAAATAGGATCATCCAAAGAGTACTCTTGGAACGCTCCTTTGCGAGTAATGGATTACTCCATAAAACTCCGAAACTCATAGGATTTTTAACACAGCATGTCCGCAGACACGAGTACTCCTTTTAAGCTCCTTATGGAGTACTCCCTTTAGTCTTGAAAATGACGACAGAGGGAGTAATCGTTTTTGTCTTCTAAAGGAGCATAAAGGGAAACATTCATATAAAATACAAATACGGATATTTTTTTCAAAAATAAAAAAATATTGATTTTTATTTATATTGGAAACGTGTCTTTAAGTGCTTCTACAAAAAAATTAAAGAAAAGAATATTATTTAAAACATGCAATTAAAAATTCACCAATTACCGAAATAAAAGAAGTAAACAAATTTGTATTTGTTTATTTTTTGATCCATTCCAATTTAATTTGAGCAAAATATTTTTTGTTATGTCAAAGAAAAAAAAAACTAACTGGTGCATCCCTTATTGATCCATTTGGAGGAATAAGCGAGGCATAAACAACAAAACAATATAAAAAGTTTCGAAAGCTCGCTTATTACTCCTAATGGATGAACAAGTCATTACTCCTTTGTTGCTCGATTATGGATTAATCTATATATTTTTTACTGGGTTCACAGGAAATAGTAGTGCCCTGAAAAATTTCAGAACGAGATCTGAAATTTTTACTAATTTTTTTTTGAATCTCCAAAAGTACCATTTTTTTAAATAAATGAATGTAATTTTTTAACATTACTTTGTATTTTTTTTTCGCAAAAATTTCTAAAACTAAACAAGATATTATGACCATTTTTGGACACAGTATAGACCAATATATTATTTTGTTATCCTTAACTCACAGTGGAGCATAGGACCAATATATTAGAAATTCAGAAATATTAATTTCAGAACGAGTTCTGAAATTTAAATTAACCTTTTTGAATACAGAAGAGTACAATTTTCAAAAATTTGAGTTTTTTTTAGAAAAATGGGCCGTTTAATCCCATTTATGGCCGAGTCGTTTCCGATTTTTGTACAGATCTGACGAACTTTATACCTCATATGATTTAGTGAAGAAAAGTTTAAAAATCCAAAAATCTCAATTTTTTCCAAAAATTGCCGATACTATAAAAAAAAATTTTAAAAATATCAAAAAAATAAAGTTACTTAAAAAAAATAATCAGCCTAACCACAGAACAAATTTTAAAGTCGATTTAATGTAAAATCGACTTTATTTTAAAGTCGACTTTTTGATAAATAACAAATACATTCAAATATTACAAAAGCTTTCTTTAATAAATAGATATGGACAAAAATCAAATAGTTTTAATTTTCGGAAATAAAAAAAATTGTTTTGGGGTTATATTAAGAGAGCTTAGGGAATGTAAAATCCGTTCGCGTTAATGATTTAACGAGATGCGCGCTGTTTTTGTTATGAAGTTGAAATCTAGATAAATGTCAAAAAATGTTGGTGTGAACGATGAAGATTTCGATCGAGATTTCAACTCAAATCTACTAGATTTTAATGCTGTCTGAATGCACTATTATGTTAATTTTGACACAACTTATATATTTTCATGTGTTCTGTCGTTTCATGGTATTATGGTAGCTTATATATGCCTTAACACGAAGAAATAATGCAATTATGCAAGTGAAAAAAAAAATTTTAACAATATTTTTTTGATTTTTTTAACTGCAATTTCCGCGAAATTTTACAAAATGTGAGTCTTAGTGAGCTGAGTCTTAGTCAGCTGCCTTGACTTATGGACAAATTTAATTTAAAAGAATTTTTTATTTAAATATAAGTTTTAATAGGTGCATATCTTTCTATGATATAAAATTCTTATTTGGTCCATAAAACCGTTAATCCTTATAATTTTTTGGTGCGCTTCAAATCTAAGGTAAAGCTTTATTAAAGAATAGTTTTAAGACCATTTCTGATGAATTTTGAGCTCAATTCGCGATGTGCTTCATTGAAATGTTTTCAGATAAAACCTTCGCGTTCTCAATTAATATAGAGATTTTTGACAACCTTTTGATGCAAATCGGTTATAATTGACATCGCTTTCATGCCTTATATGATTTTGTTTCAGTTTGCATTCTAAAACCATTTAAACCAATATGTACTTTTTTGCACGATTTTCAAAATCTTCATAAAATTTTAGCAAAAAATGATTTTTTGGTGCGCTTTTGCTTTTAGGTGCAAAATGGTAAAAAACTTGGTTTACGCGGTAGTTTGGAAATTCTCATTCATATTTGCGAGTGTGCTTCACGAAAAACCGGTATTTTGAAAAATTTACGCTAAAAACTCCTCATTTACACCTGTCGTATATTATACCTATACAGAGCACATTAACGAGATATATATCAAACGATGCTAAAAATCGTCTATCTATTTTTTTAAAACTCTTCGAGGCGGCCAATAAATATGCGAAAAAAATTAAAAAGTGGCGAAAACGAGCTTCAAATTTTGGCAGCCATTAAGTAGTATTAGAAGTGACATAATTAAAATTTAGAGGGAAGTGGATTTATTCCCTAAGTGTGGTGTCTATTTCGTAGAACAACGACTTGGGTCCAAATGTTAAAACAAATGCAGAAGAAGACGAAATATGAAGAAAAACTTGAATGCTTTAATAGATTTTTTAACGTTTTTTCATGCCAATTACACTTAGAAGCGCAAATTTGCGCAACTAAGATATTGTGTTCAGTATACAGAAGTTTTTGCGAATTCGAGATCTGTAATTAGATTTTCCGAACTCCTATGGGTACAACAATTATTGGAGTTGAAAGTCGGTTTCAAAGGAATCAAAACTGTTTGATTTTTGCCCATATAATAAAATAAAATTTCAAAAAAAATTCCAAAAACAAAATATTAAGAAAATTTTGTGTTTTTGAGACAAAACAGCATATCTTAATATTTTAATTGTTTCATAATATGATTAAAAATTGCTTAAATGATAATCAACTTTTACATAAATTTGAATTTAATAATTTAATACAAATAAAGAACAACAATTCCATTTGAAGAAATTAACATTAATATGTATTAATGACTAAAAATTGTGAAAAACTTCCAATTCCGACTTAACATTTTTTTCCAACAGATCACAAAATGAACAAGTAAGAGTGTTATATTCGGCTGTGCCGAATCTTGTATATCCACCATGAAGTTGTACGAGAGTGCAGTTAATTCAAAATGTTGACCAAATGTGGTATTGTTGGAAATATATTTGGACTAAATTCGGTTGTAGTGGTAATAGTTACTACAGTTCAACATTTAAAAGTATCTAAGTGGTTTCCCAAATATTTACCTTGGACAAAATGCTGTTCCATAACCGATTATAGTTTTACATTAATAAACTGTTTCGTTGTGCCATAAAAAGGTTCGTATATTTTGTTAGGAGTTCCGAATGCATCTACCGTGTATAAAATCTGGACCCAACATTGATTGATAGCTATCTAATTTCGTAGATGCAATCTTAATATACTGAATGTACCTCCAAATCTTTTTGATTGTAGATATAAAAAGGCGATGTTATATATATAAGAACTATAGCCAAATGTTGACCGATTGTTACAAAATTTAATATACTGGCTGGTATTAGTATAAAGTTGAGGTGTGCAAAATTTAGTGGCCATAGCTGAAATAATTTATAATTTAATAGCTTTTAACTGGCGTTTGTGGCATTTTAGTGGTTACCGGGAGCGGTTTTTATATGAAAGCTATGGTCAGAAATGGACCGATTGCTATAAAAATTGACATATTGACTGAAAGTTGCATAAAACTTATATGTTCTAAATTTAGTAGTCATAGATTTTACAATTTTATTTTATTCAATTTATCGAACTAAATGTGATTTCCGGGGCAGGGTTATATGGGAGCTCTAACTAAATGTGAACCGATTTTACCCATTTTCAGCACACAATTTCTATAATATATCAAAAATACTTTTGCTAAATTTTGTCTCTCTAGCTCTTGTAGTTAAGGAGCTATCGCGCTTTTCTCTGACGGAAAGACGGACATAAACCGTCTTTTCTTTTTGTATTTTTGTGTTTCCGTAAGTTTTTTATATGGGAGCTATGGTCAACTAATAACCGATTGTAACAAAATTTTGCACACTGGCTGGCATTCACATGAAACTTCCTTTCGTAAAATTTTGTTTTGCTGTAATCCTTTTCGTTAAGGCGCTAGCGCGCTTTTATCTGACGGACAGACGGACATAACCCTCCTTTTCTTTTTGTATTTTTGTGTTTCCACAAGTTTTTTATATAGGAGCTATGGTCAAATGGTGACCGATTGTGACAAAATTTTGCACACTGGTTGGCATTGACATAAGACCTCCTCGTGCTAAATTTGGTGGTTATATCTGTTATAGGCATTAAGGTGTATTTTAGGTGAAATTTTGGCTGTTTTCGTAAGTTTTTTGTATGGGAGCTATGACTAAATGTCAACCGATTTTGATGAAATGTTTTATGTTGCCTAGGGCTTATGTAGGACTTTTATATGCCAAATTTTATCACCATAGCTATTACAGTTTGTCATTTATTAGCAAATAAGCGATTAGCGTAGGCGAGGTTATACGGGAGCTATGGTCGAATGTTAAACGATTTTGTCCAATTTCAATACCAAAATTTTCTCAAAGATGAAGAATGTTTTTACTTAGTTTCAGTAAGCTAGTTCCTTTCGTTTAGGCGTTATCGTAATTTCAACAGACAGACATCGCTCAAACTTCTTAGAATTTCATAAAGATTCAGAATATATATCGTTTTTGATTTTTGAGCCAATATTAAGGAAATTACACACGGAATGACAATCTCAATATACCCCCCATTCTTTTTGATGGTGGGTATAATAAATCTAAGATTGTTATTGTCTTTACCAGCGACAACTATAGATCTTACATTACACATGTTGGCAGCACTGCATAATAACAGTCAGTGTTGACGTCTCTAGAATCATCATTTAAACCGACAGAAGCCGATAGAAACTTGACAAAATTTAAAACGCCCAATAAAGAGCTTCTGCTATGTATTATTTCAAAATGTTGTTCACAACTTTCTTCATAACCGCAATCTGCCGGATTTAAAGCATATAATCGATAGTTTGTTGATTTCTTTTTTGCAAGTTTGGAGCTTAAATTTTTCTTAAAATACAATTTCTGCATATCTTCGTTATGCATGATCTTCTGTTATCCTTGACTCCCAGTGGAGCATAGGGCCTCAAAATGATAGCATGATAGCACTCCATTATATCACTGTCCAGGAAAGCCAATTCCCCTTTATATACCTTAACAAAAATCCTTAAATTGATAATATGTATTCGATTGACTTTGGTCAAGATCAGACATTAGTTGACTTAAGATAAAACGATATCACCCAACAATTGTCACACAGTTGTTTGGTTTTTGCTTCCAAAGATCATGCAACAACTGGTCAGTAGTTAGTTACAAGTCCAAATAAGCAGCGACCAAACATTGCAACGGTAGTTTATCGTTAATAAGAAGATTGTTTAAGTCTTTTTAAATTGTTTCTTACTTTTTCATTAATATTTGTACGATATTGTGATTAAATAAACTGATAAGTTACGCATGATGATGATTACAAACTCTTGTGCCATGACACAAGTACACGCAAGTTTTTGGTTGGTTGGTTGATACATCATTAAATCGGACATCTAGAGAAATGCGACAAATGACATTTTTGACCCGATGTGTGTAAGGGGAAACAGAATTGTTTTGAGGTTGTTTAAAAGGAAAGTTAAAGATTTATTGATAACAATTCCTAAGTCTATAAAGCGATCTTTAACATTTACTGCAGTATTCATAACAAAAAATTAATCAATTGTTTTATGTTGCTCAAATCGAGTGTACAACTAAAATGTATTTTAAGCTAGTGCATCAGTTGTTCAGAAGTTTATTCATAACTTCTGACTAAATAAAATTTAAACATCCCTGTATTTCTTTCTATCAACTCTGATTTTTATTAAATAACCCTGTTTTTTGTTTTTCACCACATTTCAACCGTCACTTAAAGTTTAGTACCTGGTAGACCGAGCCTTGCTCGGAGCTTTATGATAAGCATTTTGAGGAAAATTTTAAAGTTTTTATATATTTTATATTACAAAGTGCTAAAATAAATTTAGAGGAAAGACATTGTAGAAATATTCAGTTAATTTTGAATTATTTGATTTATTTTGTCCGACCAACACATAGTTTGCATAGTTTACAGTTTAACTCATTTTGAATAATTTTGGAAATTATTCATATCAACAGAAACCTCTGTCGACTCATGCGCAACAACTTTGCTAATGATTATAGTCTGATCAAATGCACAGTTTACGATTTAATTTATTTTGAGTAGTTTTCTGTGGCGCCACCTGTCGGACTTTGCTTATTCCAATTCATAAACCTTCTTCGGCTTATCCGTAACAACTTTGCTGAAGTTTATAGCATGATTAAATGTACAGCATACGATTAAATTGACTTTGAGTAAATTTCAGTAGCGCCACCTGTCGAAATTTCTTCATACCAACTAAGAAACCTTCGTCGGCTCATGTGCAACAACTTTGCTAAAGATTGAAGCATGATTAAATGTACAGATTACGATTAAATTGACTTTGAGTAAGTTTCTGTAGCGCCACCTGTCGGAAATTATTCATACCAACTAAAAAGCCTTCGTCGGCTCATGCGCTACAACTTTGCTAAAGATCATAGCATGATCAAATGTACAGTTTACGATTTAATTAATTTTTAGTAATTTTCAGTGGCGCCATCTGTCGGAAATTAGTCTTATCAACTATAAAACCTTCGCCGACTTATCCGCAACATCTTCGCTAAAGAGCATAACACAATCAAATTCACAGTTTACTATTATATAAAGAACATACATACAGACAAACATTCATTTGTTTAAAATAATACTAATTTTTCCCCCTTTTTATTCCCTAATTTCTAAAAGTTCCATATGTATATTTGGTACTTTTTTGGTGCCAATTGAATTCGGTACATTTTTTTAAAACGCATTTAACATAATGTATAATGTTCCTATTCATATTACTTTGGAGATGTTAAGTTATCATTTTATCCCTTTTTTACCTATTTTGGCTCCAAAATCAAAAAAGTACCAAATACGTGTTTCATGTTTTTTTACATCTATTGATTGCAGTACCAAGTTTCTTTCTATATTCTTTAGTTTAAAATATAAGAGTGGGTTAAAAAGGTGCCAAAAAAAAACTATTTTCACCCTTTTTTACCCCCTATCGGACATAGTTTCAAAAAAGTACCAAACACCTGTCCGCTTATTTTCAAAGCTGTTTAAAACGTAATTTTAATTTTGCTTCTATACCTATTACTTTACCCGTTTTTACCCTCTTAGAGGTAAAAGTTCCAAAAGTCCCTTCTTCTTCGACCTATACATCAAAAAAGATACCCACTGTCCAAATTTTATCAAAATCGTTAGAGCCGTTTTCGAGATAGCCATTCTATATGTATATAGTTATATATATATATATATATATATATATATATATATATATATATATATATATATATATATATATATATATATATATATATATATATATATATATATATACAATTATTGCTCGTTTAAGAATATAAGATTAATAATAAAAATTTTACAAAAATTTTGAAAATAACATGGAAAAAATAGGAAAAAATGAAAAGAAATCTTTTAAAAGAGGTTCCAACTGGGAGCAGGATGAAAAAGTAAGTACATTTTATTTACATTTATACTAAAACGTCATGCATACGAATTTATAGGATATTTTATCGAAACTGGTCATGGAGCAACTAGAAGTAGTTGAAAATAGTAAAATTGATTCAAATACTAACAAAAAGAAGAAAGATGCATGGAATAACATTTCTACCCTCTTCAATACATCTTCAAAAACAGAAAGGACTCTGGATCAAATTCAATCACAATGGCGAAGAATAAAACTTATAGCGAAATCAAAAAATTCAGATTTTTTAAGACAAAGAAAACAAACAGGTGGAGGAGCACCACCAGAGCCTTTGAACAGCTTTGAGGAAGAGTTAATATCACGCATTCCACATCAATTTGAACATGATACTAATGAATTTGATAGCAATTCAAACTCTAAAGTTATCGTAAACCAAAAAGATGTTTCTCAAACAAATGTAAGCCAAAAATTCGGGGAAAGTGAAATCGAAAAATACTTTTTGGAATTATCAAGTAATGAAGATGTGGTACAAGTCCAGGAAGAGAAGAAACCAGATTTAAAAAGAAAAATAAAAGAAAGGAGCGATGAAACTGGGAAACGATTAAAGTTATTAGAAATAAGCGTTCAGCAAAAGGAAACGGAAATACAGCAACTAAAAAACAAAATGCGTGAAGAAGGACAAATTAATGAATTGAAAAAGAAGATACTGGAACTTCAGATCTCACAGTTGAAGGAAGAACATACGGTAAAAATGGAGAAAATGAAACTAGAAATAGAACGCTTGAAGAAGGGATTGCTTAATTAACTTTTTTAAAATTATTTACTTTGCTACAACTTTAATAACTTAATATATGATTAAAACAGGATTTCTTTTTTTACTATGCTTGTCGTTCAGACAAATAGACAGATATCTACCTATTTATGTTGGAGTGGGGTATTAAAATAATTTTACAAAGATAATACATGGATAAACTAGTAAGATTTATTTATTAAAAATATCGTTGAATATATACGGAGCGTGAAATAGAATGGTCTGCATCCTCATTTTGATTAGCTTGTATTTTTGGTTGTTCCTCTTCAAGATAATCCACTGAAATTATATGTAAGTTAATGAACAAAATATCGAAGTTAATAAGATTATCTTACGAAAGCCATATTTATTGAATGTTCTTGCCAAATTATGTAATACGGCCAATGCCACAATAAGTATTTTGGCATTTTTTCTTGAGAGGCGCATTGTTTCTAATAGAATTCGGAAACGGCTCTTTCATAATCCGAAGACTCTTTCAACACAGTTTCTTGTTTTTATGTGAGCTTTATTATATGATTCTTCCTTTTGATCTCTAGGGTTGATTACTGGAGTAAATAAGTAATTGGTACATTTATACCCACCATCACCAAGGAGTATACCGAAGAAACACCCATTTTCAAATTTTTCCTTTATTCTACTTTCATTGAAAATTCTTGAGTCATGGGTGCTACCCTTCCAATAAGCTACAATATCATTTATTTTTAAGGAAGCATCACACACAACCTTCAAAATAAAAACATCAGTCAACTATTTTTTAGGAAGTTTTGAAATTTACCTGAACATTAAAGGAGAAATAACCTTTTCGGTTAACATATAGTTGCGCGTCTTCTCCTTTGACACCTTGCAGGCGCAAATGAGTGCAATCTATTGCACCTAATATCTTTTTTAGTCCGGCAATGTTTTCAAAACTTGTCATGGTTTTAATTTGATCTTCTGCGCTCTTTGGCATTTTAACAAATTGTTTCGCTAATCTTGCAAATGCCCTAGCCACTCTTTCACATATTCTACTCATAGATGCCTGGCTAAAGCCGTGAAAGTCAGCACAATCATCCTGAATTTGATTTCTATCCCAATATCTAAGAGCCGAAAGAACTTGGATAGTGGCGGGAATTCTCCCACCTTTGTTTTTAACTTTCAGGTCAGCCTCAACCAATTCTATCAATTTTTTAGCATTTTCTTTCGAAAATCTGTAACGTTTTCGGAACTCTTCTTTATTATAGATATGAAAACGATTTCTCCTCTTTTTATACAATTTTCTTGAAGCCACTCTTCTAATTTGGTTAACGTTAAAAGTGTCCAACACCTCAAGAGTATCCAGCGTATCCATTTAAGTAAAATATATTTTTTGCCCAATTTAAACCAAAATATTTTTTTAAGAATATACAAATGACAACAAATATTCAATTTGACAATTGAAAAACAAGAGTTAGGTACTATTTGTTCACTGCTTAAATATTGTTTATTTAAATTATTATGAATAGAAATTTCTTGTTAAAAAGTTAAACACTGTTTAAAATTTTGTTATGAATACTGCAGTTAGTTTATTTATTAAAGCAAATAATTCTTAATTACAATAATAATATAGGAATAATAGGAAGGAGTTAGCACTAAATTGGAGTTTTGAAGGGCCTTAGGAATGATTATCGTAAGGAATAAACAGGTCGTGTTAGGCTAAAATGCAGATTTTAAGTACCATTGAGACATGTGGATCCAGACCAAAGCCGTTATGTTGAAGCTTTTTCTGTTCTAGGCCCAGCTACTTCAAAACTTACTTAAAATTTACGTCAAGCATGATTTTCTGACCAATTATGGCTTTTAGTTAATTTTGAATTTAGTTTATTTATATGAATAGATAGTCGTTAAAAGCTTTTGAAGTTTGGATTTGATTTAATAGTAATGGTAAAGCGTTTTGCCCCAAAATAGTATTTTATAAAATAGTATCGGGTGATTTTATTGAGGTATAGAACTTTAAGTTGGCATCACTTTTTTAACTGGCGGCCATTTTGTCAGCTGTCAAGTGATTAATATTTAGTTTGGTTTGCCATTTCATCATGAGCAGGTTGACAAAAGAACAACGCTTGCAAATCGTGCAAATTTATTTCGAAAATAATGGTTCAGTTCGCGAAGTTTACCGCAAGCTCCGTCCATTTTATGGTCGACATAATCGTCCATCAGAGCAATTAATTCGGTTAACCATGGATCGTTTTCGCACTACGTTTACTCTATGTGATAATACGCATCCGCAGCGACGTCGAACAGTGCGCACCGAAGAAACAATTGCCGCTGTAGAGCAAAGTGTTGAAGAGGACCCGAATGAATCGATTCGCCACCGTGCACAGCAATTGGAGCTTTGTCCATCAACTTTATGGAAGATTTTGCGCAAAGATCTTGGCTTGCGACCTTACAAGACCCAGCTTGTGCAAGAATTAAAGCGGCGAGACGTGATTTTGGTGTATGGGCCGAAAATGAGATTGATCTCGATGCTGATTTTCATCGCAAAATTTTGTTCAGTGATGAGGCTCATTTTTGGTTAAATGGCTACGTCAACAAGCAAAATTGCATTTGGAGTGAAGAGAATCCACATGAGTCCCTTGAGACGCCATTACATCCACAAAAACTGACTGTTTGGTGTGCTCTATGGGCTGGTGGAGTCATTGGACCATACTTCTTCCGAAATAATGCTGGAGAGTTACCATAAATGGAGACCGGTATAGAGCCATTATAACCGACTATTTTGTTCCCCAATTGGATGGCATGAATGTGGATGAGTTGTGGTTCCAACAAGACGGCGCTACATGCCACACAGCGCACGTCACAATTGATTTATTGAAGGAAACATTCGATGAGCGCATAATTTCGCGGAATGGACCTGTCAATTGGCCACCAAGACCGTGCGATTTGACATCACTGGATTATTTTCTTTGGGGATATATGAAGTCGCTCGTCTACGCCAACAAACCAGAAACGTTAGGGGACTTGGAAGCCAACATTCGTGGCGTTATTGCCAACATACGGCCCCATATGCTCGAAAAAGTAGTTGAAAATTGGACCTGTAGAATTGGCTTTATTCGAGCCAGCCGCGGCGGCATAAAATTATCCTTCCAATAAAGCCAAATTGATGGACATTAAAACGATTTTCTTGTGTTTTATTTCAATTCGAAGTTCAATACCTCTAAAAAAACACCCATTAGTTAGAAAAAATTCGTAGAACAAAAGTTATATCTTATTTTTTTTATTTATGCATGGCATATAACAATATGGTATACAACTGCCTTCTGGGGATCCGTATTTACATTCTAGGGGGACGCGAAGAACTCTAGCAAATTGTTGCTACTTTTACAGAAAATATGTCAAAATAACTTATTCAAGATGTAAATACATACATGTAGTACATATTTACAAACATTTTTTATGAAATGAACAATCGAGTTTTAGTGGAAATGGTATTATAAGTTTGTGCTGATGTATGTAACGCATAGAAATATTTGTTTTAGACCTACCTTTTAGCATACCAATAGGCTTAGAATCACTTTCTGAGTCGATTAAGCGATGTCCGTCCGTCCGTCTGGCAGGCTGGGCCCCACGTAAACCATGTAATCAAAGTACAGGCCACAATTCTAAAGATATTTTGATGAAATTTGTAACAGATAATTTTTTTGAGAGTGGGACCATGGCTATTGAAATTCGTCAAAATCGGTAAATTATTTAGGGTACCTCCTATAGGTCTCACTTCCCGGAATTGATATTTTGGCTACAAATATCAATATTTTTTCATGAAATATAAAAAATAATTCTTATGTAAACCAAAATCACTGCACCAAATTTCGTTGAAATCTGTCAAAACGAACTATATGAGACAAAAATCTCTAAAACATTCGTAAAGCTGAAGATAATGTGAATTTTAAGTGGTTTTGGGCGAAAAAGTGTATTTGTACAAAATTTGACTAGAAATTTGACTTTAATTTTTTTTCAGTTATAAAGCTTATTTTATTGTTTTAAAAAAGGAAATCCAATCGACCTCTTTGCAATTAAAATTGTGGTGTATAGAAATTTTCCGTTTTTTTTTTATAAAATTCGAAATGAAAATTCATTCTGCTTGACTTTTTTGTTATATGTTCGAAAACATAACAATTAGACAAATTTTGCACTGACTTAAATCTGATTTAAGATTATCCTATGACCCCATTCTCTACGAATATATAATAAAACATTAACTTTTAATAAAAAAAATTATTTGTAAGAAGTAAAAATAATACTAATTAATAATTTCTGAATCTTATATTCTTAAACGAGCAATAATTGTATATATATATATATATATATATATATATATATATAGAATGGCTATCTCGAAAACGGCTCTAACGATTTTGATAAAATTTGGACAGTGGGTATCTTTTTTGATGTATATGTCGAAGAAGAAGGGACTTTTGGAACTTTTGCCTCTAAGAGGGTAAAAACGGGTAAAAAGGGGATAAAATCGAAAACGCTATATCTCCTTAAGTAATAGGATAGAAACAAAATTAAAATTACGTTTTAAACAGCTTTGAAAATAAGCGGACAGGTGTTTGGTACTTTTTTGAAACTATGTTCGATAGGGGGTAAAAAAGGGTGAAAATAGTTTTTTTGACACCTTTTTAACCCACTCTTATATTTTAAACTAAAGAATATAGAAAGAAACTTGGTACTGCAATCAATAGATGTAAAAAACATGAAACACGTATTTGGTACTTTTTTTGATTTTGGAGCCAAAATGGGTAAAAAAGGGATAAAATGATAACTTAACATCTCCAAAGTAATATGAATAGGAACATTATACATTATGTTAAATGCGTTTTAAAAAAATGTACCGAATTCAATTGGCACCAAAAAAGTACCAAATATACATATGGAACTTTTAGAAATTAGGGAATAAAAAGGGGGAAAAATTAGTATTATTTTAAACAAATGAATGTTTGTCTGTATGTATGTTCTTTATAGAATAGTAAACTGTGAATTTGATTGTGTTATGCTCTTTAGCGAAGATGTTGCGGATAAGCCGGCGAAGGTTTTAAAGTTGATAAGACTAATTTCCGACAGATGGCGCCACTGAAAATTACTAAAAATTAATTAAATCGTAAACTGTACATTTGATCATGCTATGATCTTTAGCAAAGTTGTAGCGCATGAGCCGACGAAGGCTTTTTAGTTGGTATGAATAATTTCCGACAGGTGGCGCTACAGAAACTTACTCAAAGTCAATTTAATCGTAATCTGTACATTTAATCATGCTACAATCTTTAGCAAAGTTGTTGCACATGAGCCGACGAAGGTTTCTTAGTTGGTATGAAGAAATTTCGACAGGTGGCGCTACTGAAATTTACTCAAAGTCAATTTAATCGTATGCTGTACATTTAATCATGCTATAATCTTCAGCAAAGTTGTTACGGATAAGCCGAAGAAGGTTTATGAATTGGAATAAGCAAAGTCCGACAGGTGGCGCCACAGAAAACTACTCAAAATGAATTAAATCGTAAACTGCGCATTTGATCAGACTATAATCTTTAGCAAAGTTGTTGCGCATAAGTCGACAGAGGTTTCTGTTGATATGAATAATTTCCAAAATTATTCAAAATGAGTTAAACTGTAAACTATGCAAACTAAGAGTTGGTCGGACAAAATAAATCAAATAATTCAAAATTAACTGAATATTTCTACAATGTCTTTCCTCTAAATTTATTTTAGCACTTTATAATATAAAATATATAAAAACTTTAAAATTTTCCTCAAAATGCTTATCATAAAGCTCCGAGCAAGGATCGGTCTACCAGGTACTATTGAACTATTCAAGATATTTAAAAACGATTTTCACGGTTTTATTTTCTAAACTGTTTGCTGTATGTCAGTATTTTTTTAGAAATTATGGGCTTAATATGAAATGCACGTTGGGGCAAAAACTAAAAAAAGTGGAAAAGAAAAATTATTTTGTTTTATTTTTGAAATGAAAACCTATAGCAGTAATTACAGTAAAGTAAGCATGTCTTTGTTTCGTTTCTTTAAGCTTATTCCAAAATGTAACAAAATCAACCATATTGGTCCAAAAGTCATAAATACAAAATTTAGAAAGCTTGTGTCCTCCTTAACAATTCTCTCATACATACTTATATCGTTTAGAAGTTAGAGAATTAATACCACTTTTTATTGTTTCAAGCCACTGTGCGTTGTTGATAAAAATATCGAGATTTGGTCAAACAAAAGAAGTTATATGATAAAGAGTAAATGAGCTTCGTCGATTCGACGAACAACCCTCCTGGGTTAAAGAAAAATTAAGTTTTATTTTAAAATTGATCAAAAACTATTAATTATGAAAAATAGATCAAAAATAAAACTTAAAGCTTAATGTGGGGTTTATATAACTCAAGCGTCTGACGATTGAGTGAAATTTACATGTATTTTGTTTTTGTTACAGTAACAAAACACATGTAAAATTCACTCAATCGTCAGGCGCTTGAGTTATATAAACCCTACATAAATTTATTAACAGAGTAATTAGAGATATGTTTATAAATTTAACAAATTTTAATGGTGGGTATATAAGATTCGGCACAGATGGATATAACACATTTACTTGTTTTTATTTGGTTTAAGCAGCTTGTGCGAAATGTAAATGTCTCCATACTTTTAAATATATCCTGGGGGGTTACTGTGTATCTCGATTCGAAAATAAAACTGTTCGAATTTGTATGCTTAAAGCATTGCGTTTCCAAAAAATATTTTCTTTCGTATCGAAATAGGCAGTAACCCCCCTGATGATCGAAAATATTTCGAAGTTTCTGATTAAGTTGCCCTAAATAGTAGTAGCCCTAAATGATGTTGAAAGCTCGACTTAAGATTAACAACAATCTTCATAGAGTTATATTTCTGATTCTGGACTGGGAGATCTTTTACAACTAGCACCGTTAGAGCTCAATCATAATGATCACGATCAATCATAATGGTCAAGATCTTTTCATTTTACATCTCACCATGATAGTACTAATGCACACTTTAAGCAGGTGCTTTAAATTCAATAAAAGTTTAAATTAGCAACAGCCGCATCAGGTATTAAAGGCAAAAAGGCGGTCTTAAACGTTTAAGACTTAATTTAAATACATTTTTACCCGGCAGATATTAAGATGTTTACAATACTTTTTCGGTATTATAATAAGCTTTTTTAAGAAAAACAAAGAAATCAGTAAAATAAGATAAGATATCAAAAAGTATTTCTTCATAATAACTTATACTTAAGGTAAAATAGCAACTAATACAATATAACTATTTCCAGCAACAACAAACAGAGCAATAACAACAAAATATAACAACAATATTTAATATCAACTGATAATAAACATGTTGGCAATGTAATTGACTTTGCTGCAGCAACATCACAGCAACAGCAATAAAAAACGCAAAAACATTTTTCTCTTAAATGTTGCTGGCTGCCGTTTGTACACTCGCACTTTTAGCATCAGGATAAAAGTGAAGTTTATCTTAACGAAATCAAGTTGTAAGAAAGGAGTCACAACAGCGAAAGGCACTATTTTAAAATGCCCTACGTAGGGCATATGGCTATAGGGTGGGAAATGTAACCTTAAAGTTAAAGCATTCAGAGAACTGTTGGCAAGGTTTTAATGGCAGATATCAAAATCAGTTTGTAAAAACAATTGCGCCATTTTCTTTCCAGTTTTGAAGTGGCCAAACAAATAATTCTAGGAAGGTCCTATGTACAGGCGGTTCCTGTAGAAATTCCATCAGTTTATCTTTAAGACAGTATCCTATAGTTTTATTTGACCCTTTACTTGTTCAAACTCAAGAAGTGTTATGAGCCGATCGATCGGTATACATACATATATACATGAACATAAACCTACTATACCCTATCCACCTATAGTGAAAGATAAGGTATAATAAAATATCTCATCCATACTGTGAAATTAAGTCGGTTATTGTACATAACTATTTCCTGTGCTCCAATATTTTTGCCTTCCTTCCTTATATGCAAAAAAAAAAAACAGAACACTATTTTATCATAAATTTCTTATCAAAGAAATAAATCTCCTTTAAAATGGTAAGAAGATTACGAGGGCACCATGAAAGCAACCAAAAAAAAAACAATTATAAGCTTTTTAACTACTCTACGCATTCATATCATATCGCTAATGTAATACAGCTATCGCTTCTACCGGCTGCTAAACCTGCAACTGACCATACGCCGACATCCAACAAAGAGTGGAGTAGTATCATAAGTATCAATTGATTGAATTGATCAAATCCATCGAACGATCGATCGATCCATCGTTACCTTGTGGTTATTGCAGATATTGTGATGTTTTTGCTGATGATGATGAAGTAGATTCTTGATAGTCATTCAGTTGAACAGCCCCAGCACAAAGACGTGACAAAAAGCACAAAAATATTGAAAACAGAAAACTCATTAACGCAATAATTAAGACGACAACAACTTTTTTAAGATAACAAACAAAATAACTCGTACTACTGGGATAAAAATGCAACTAAGAAACTGAGAAAACACGCAGGATTTTTTTCCTGAAATTATTAACACGCAAAAATTGGAAAATTCTGTATGTGATGGAGTTTGGGGCAATGAAAAATCTTACTAAGATGAGGATGATGTGACTTAAATTTTTGTGGCTACTTAGTTATTAACCCTGGAAAGCTAAGACTATTAATTACAGGTTGAATTTTTCTAAATCGCTTTGCTTCTCCTGACTAAAATTAAATTTTTCCTACTTCTTTACTAGACACATGAACGTTTTATGTTTGGTTTTTATACTCTAATACAATATTAGTCTCACAACCACTTCTGAGTACACCAATCGACTCAAAACCACATTCTGAGTCGATTTGGAAGATTGTTATCACATTACAAATATAATGATAATTATCATCAATCAATTATAATTGACTGGTGTTAACATTCTTCCCCGGGTGATACCACGAGGAGGTCAGTCTCTAGATTTGAGATGAAGGATAGCCAAGATAAGTCTGGGTTACAAAGTTAAGACCAATCAGAACCATTGCTTGGTATTCAAAATCTCCTACATCACCCGAATTTCTAGCCACAAACTTTTACACCCACCATTAAAAAGAATCTCAATATACCTAGGTCATTCCGTTTGTAATTTTCTTAACATTGACCTGTTGAAATCACGATAACGCCTAAACGAGCACGATAACGCCTAAACGAACACCTAAAGAGCTAGGTCACTGAAACTTGGAAAATTTTGGTATTAAAGTTGGGCAAAATCGGTTAACATTTAAACATAGCTCCCGTATAACCTCGTCTAGGCTAATTGATTACACTAGGTCACAAATAACAAACTTTTGTCTGTTATTTGTTTCGAGCATACTTTTTCTCATGGATTTGGACCTACTGAACACGAAAATGAATTTTAAAAATTTTTCTGTCGATTGGTTTGCGAGATACAAATTTTTTAATTTTTTTTTTTAATTTTTGGAGGTACACTTACTATTTTGAGCATATCTTTAGTCTTCTTTGACCTATTTTATCCTACTACTACTCAAATTAAAGACAATTGAGCCGTCTACAACTTATTCTCAGAAAAATTTCAAATCGGGTTAGTAGTTTTGATGTTGGCGGCTTAAAAAGGTTAAAAAACTGGGTTTTTTTTAGTAAAAATGTGGCTGAAAAATTCATATAAAAATTCATATAAAATATAAAACGCGATGTTAACAGCGATTTTAATTTTTTTTCCCTGAGAATTTAGGAGACGTGAGCGACGAACACGGCGAGCGCTTTCATCAGGAATTGAAGGCTATGGAACGACGCTATCAGGGCATCTATGACACGGCTATGATGGGTGACTATATTTGGACCCTAATACGTGAGACCGATTGCAGCGAATACAAAAAACAAAGAAGAAGTCAGCGGTTTTTCTACATGGCATAAAATGTACACTTATATCTTTGTTTTTACTCATTTTTTTGTGCGTTGATTTGCTTAATTTAATTAGTTAGTTTAATTTCGTTAGTTTAGCTAATTGTGCGATACATTGAGCATGTAGTGCTGTAAATAAATTAAAAAAAATAAATTAAAAAAGACTAATTTGTTTATTTTAAATTAAGTTCAAATGTATTTATTCGTTTGCGTTGGGTTGGTAAGCTGTGCAAATAATGAAAATCAAAAAATCGTGAAATAGCGGAATTTCGGTCGTTTACCAAAAAAATAATAAGTCGGCCATTTGTCATCAGATTTTGTTAAGTAAGGGCTTATTTTCTTTGGAAAAGTGTCAGCTATACGTAAAAAAATTAAAATCGCTGTTAACATCGCGTTTTATATTTTATATGAATTTTTATATGAATTTTTCAGCCACATTTTTACTAAAAAAACCCAGTTTTTTAACCTTTTTAAGCCGCCAACATCAAAACAACTAACCCGATTTGAAAATTTTCTGAGAATAAGTTGTAGACGGCTCAATTGTCTTTAATTTGAGTAGTAGTAGGATAAAATAGGTCAAAAAAGACTAAAGATATGCTAAAAATAGTAAGTGTACCTCCAAAAATTAAAAAAAAAAATTAAAAAATTTGTATCTCGCAAACCAATCGACAGAAAATTTTTTAAAATTCATTTTCGTGTTCAGTAGATCCAAATCCATGAGAAAAAGTATGCTAGAACCAAATAACAAAATGGCTGTTGCCTAGTGTTATTTGCTAATAAATGACAAATTATAACAGTTATGATGACAAAATTTAGAATATAAAAGCTTTTAATAAGCCCTTGGCAGCATATAAATCGGTTCACATTTAACCATAGCTCCTATAAAAAACACTTACGGAAACAACCTAAATTTCACCATAAATATACTTGAATGTCAATAAATGATAAACTGTAATAGATCCTTCCACTAAATTTAGCACAAGAATGACTTATATGAATACCAACCCGTGTGCCAAATTTTGTTACAAGCGGCCATAGCTCCCATATAAAAAAATGTACAGAACCAAAAATACAAAAATAAAAGGGGGCTTATGTCCGTCAGATAAAAGCGCGATAGCGTCTTAGCGAAAAGAGCTAGAAGAACACAATTTTACAAAAGTATTTTCGATATCTTAAACTTTACACAATATAAATACCAGCCAGTGTGTAAAACTTTGTTACAATCGGTCAACATTTGGCTCTAATTTTTATACCAGGTTATCCATTTCATGGTTTCAAAAGTATAGGACTGGAATTCGACATCTGTCAAACTAAGTTGTCAAACCAATTTTTTCTTTTTAGTTGAAAGTCTATAATTGACTAAAATGGATCGCTTAAGTATCGGGTGTTTTTTATTGAGGTATAGAACTTTAAGTTGGCATCACTTTTTTAACTGGCGGCCATTTTGTCAGCTGTCAAGTGATTAATATTTAGTTTGGTTTGCCATTTCATCATGAACAGGTTGACAAAAGAACAACGCTTGCAAATCGTGCAAATTTATTTCGAAAATAATGGTTCAGTTCGTGAAGTTTACCGCAAGCTCCGTCCATTTTATGGTCGACATAATCGTCCATCAGAGCAATTAATTCGGTTAACCATGGATCGTTTTCGCACTACGTTTACTCTATGTGATAATACGCATCCGCAGCGACGTCGAACAGTGGCACCGAAGAAACAATTGCCGCTGTAGAGCAAAGTGTTGAAGAGGACCCGAATGAATCGATTCGCCACCGTGCACAGCAATTGGAGCTTTGTCCATCAACTTTATGGAAGATTTTGCGCAAAGATCTTGGCTTGCGACCTCACAAGATCCAGCTTGTGCAAGAATTAAAGCCGCGAGACCATGCAATGCGTCGTGATTTTGGTGTATGGGCCGAAAATGAGATTGATCTCGAGTAATGAGGCTCAATTTTGGTTGAATGGCTACGTCAACAAGCAAAATTGCCGCATTTGGAGTGAAGAGAATCCACATGAGACCCTTGAGACGCCATTACATCCACAAAAACTGACTGTTTGGTGTGCTCTATGGGCTGGTGGAGTCATTGGGCCATACTTCTTCCGAAATAATGCTAGAGAGTCAGTTACCATAAATGGAGACCGGTATAGAGCCATGATAACCGACTATTTTGTTCCCCAATTGGATGGCATGAATGTGCATGAGTTGTGGTTCCAACAAGACGGCGCTACATGCCACACAGCGCACGTCACAATTGATTTATTGAAGGAAACATTCGATGAGCGCATAATTTCGCGGAATGGACCTGTCAATTGGCCACCAAGATCGTGCGATTTGACACCACTGGATTTTTTTCTTTGGGGATATGTGAAGTCGCTCGTCTACGCCAACAAACCAGAAACGTTAGGGGACTTGGAAGCCAACATTCGTGGCGTTATTGCCAACATACGGTCCCATATGCTCGAAAAAGTAGTTGAAAATTGGACCTGTAGAATTGGCTTTATTCGAGTCAGCCGCGGCGGCCACATGCCCGAAATCATATTTAAGCATTAATGGCATAAAATTATCCTTCCAATAAAGTCAAATTGATGGACATTAAAACTATTCTTGTGTTTTATTTCAATTCGAAGTTCTATACCTCTAAAAAAAACACCCATTATTTTTGTCCATAGGACAAACATACTGTGTCGAACAAGAGGCAGATTGGTTTAAAAATAAGAAATTTACTATTCTATTCTAGCAAATTTTTGTCACTAAAACATTGTACTTTTACTTGTTTTAGGTTTTTGTTCTTGATTTTATAAAATTTGAATAGTGGCATAATTCAATTGTTCTTCTGAACATTGTCATTTTTGCACCGATTTTAATCGTATTGAGTGAAAAATGTTCGTATTTTAATAGACCAATGCACTTTGGGGCGAAAGCCTTCAATAATGGCGATTAATTCAAAAAATGAACTTTAACTTTCACAACCATATTTGGTACCATATGAAAGTAGATAAAATTCTACATCAGTAACTGCAAAAATAAAAGTTCTTGGTAGTTTATTTTATTTACAGTGTGTGTTCAAAGTTCAATAATTTTTGTTATTTTTACGCGAATTGATTAAAAGAAAAAATTTTGATATTTCAAGTGATTATAGTTTTTATTAAAACTTTTATAAGTAAAAGTTTTTTAATGGAACCGTTAACTTCAGGTATATGATCATTTAAAAATATATTTTTTATTTAAATAAATGTTTTAAAAATATTTAAAAAATACAAAAATAAATTGCTCTAAAAATTTGGTAATTTTAATATATTCATTGAGTTTTAACGTAATAAATAATAATAAATAATATTTTAGCTAATAAATCCCAAAATATTTTGTTGCGCGTTAGTGCGATTTTTAAGTTATGGAAGTTTTTGTGAATGAATTCTAGTTGTCGACAGGTCGGTTTCAAAACTCATTTTTTTATATTTTCGAAAATTTTACTTAGAAAGTATAAGAATTTAAAAATTATTTCACCGGTAATTAAAAATATACAACTAGAAAAATAAAATTAATGAAAAACGGAGGTCAATTCTTTAACAGTTTCGCCGTACCAACGATTTTAATTCGCCGATTTTCGGCGAAAAATTTAATTTTTTGGTCTTTATTTTACAAGTGCTTATTAAATTTATTTCTGTTCAATTTTGATAAAACTGTCATTCAATATTATTGCTCAGTATATAAAAAATTTATAGTGAGTCTTTTTTTTAAATTGGATAATTTTAACCCTTTCTTTCCCGGGGCAAAGCTTAAATTTTTAATTTTTTATTTTTCATGGTAATATAACAATAATCAAATAATTATTTTTATGAAATTAATGATACAAATAATTATTTTTATATGATTTTCCAAAATTCACTAATAAATTCTTAAATTTGCCTAATTTTGTCATAAAAAAAAACTAAAAAATCCAAATTTTTACTTTTGAGCCCGGGAAAGAAAGGGTTAATGTCATACAATTTCGAAAAAAACATCCAGCATACATTCTCTATATACTGGACAATAATATGCATTAAGATATTGTTAAATTTGAACATAAGTGAAATTTACCAAGCACCTCCTCAAATTATGACCAAAAAATTACATTTCCGCGAAATTTTAAATTAATTTTCATCATATATGTAGTAAATATTGTTTTTATAAATAACTAAATAAAGAAAATAAAGAAGCTTTATATTTTTTTAATGTTTATTTTCTGAAATGTTTGTTTTGTGTTTACAAATATTTATAAATAAAAAATAATAATATTTTCTAATGTGACTTTTTTGAGTAAAATCTTTGGAGTTATGAATTTTGAAAAAAACGTATTTTTTGTTAAAACTAAACGTAAACAAATATTTAATATTTTTCTAAAGACACATAAAATATGCTCTAATCTACAATTTAATTTATTAATTTATCGTTTTTAATTCCAAAGTTACAGCAAAAATAGTCAAATAAGAAGAAAAAAGCCCATAAAAGGTTTACAATTTATGTTTTTTCAAAATTTGTTCTTTTAAATATTGGGCTTTTATGTATTAATTAATATTAATTATGTATTAATTAATATTAATTAATTAATAAAAAAATCACTAACATTTTTCTGCAATTTCAACTTTAACTCTGTAACTCAGTAATTTTTTGATTACATTTTACAAATGATCTGTGTTCGTTTCAAAAATTTCATTATATTTTAACGAAAAAGAAAGAAAAAGAAAAGTTATGGCGCTTGCGATCTATTTTCTTTTACATAAAATTATAAACATCTAGAAAATATATCGCTTACGATACTTTCTTTTTAAGTTTTTTTTTATGTAATAAAATGATAATTTTTTGCATTTTTTGCAGTTTTTTAGGTTTTTCTAAAATTAGCTTGAAAAAATACAAAAACAATGCATTGCATGTGCATAATGTACGTTTTAATACAATTTGAATCATTTTCAGTGGCGCCATCTATGGGAACTTAATCTCTCCAACATAGATCAACAATTTTTCAAAAATTATAGCATGATCAAATGTACAGTTTACGATCTAATTAATTTTAAGCAATTTTCAGTGGCGCCACTTGTCGGAAATTGGTCGCTACAACTTAGAAACGTTCTTCGGGTCATGCGCCACAACTTTGCTAAAGGTCATGGCATGATCAAATGCACAGTTTACGATTTCATTAATTTTAAGTAATTTTTAGTGGCGCCACCTGTCGGAACTTGGACATACCAACTAAGTAATGTTCGTCGACTCATGCGCAACAACTATAGGTGCGAAAGTATTTATTTAAATTGTTTTACATGTTTGACAATTAAAAAACTATAACGATTTCAATAAATATTGTCGCTTACGATACAAATCATTTTCTAAAAAAACAAAGACATTCATTTACGATATAATTTTAACCGCTGTATCTTTGAAAGTATTTGCAATATATTTTTTTTAATTTTTCGAATTTTCGGTCATATCAAAAAATTTTGAACGGATGTCGCTTACGATCATGTGTATCTTAGGGCTCGATATGTTAAGAATTAATTTTCATGTAAATTTAAATAAATAAATATTCATTTGAAAACAACTTAAACGAAAACTTCCTAAACAAAATACAATCAGTTATTGTATGAATTTTCTGAGTGTACATCAGCCGTGGTGTAGCAGGTTAGTCATCCGCCTAGCATACCAGAGGTCCCAAGTTCAATCCCTGTCAGACCCACTTGAAAAAAAATAATTTTCAAAAAAGCGGCAGTTCACCTCATAACTCAGCTAGCCACTGGTTATTGAGTATTAGGCTATGAAAAACTTCTCTAACTAATGCATTTGCCGTTCGGAGCCGGCGTTAAAACGTAGGTCCCTTTCAATGAGTCTAAAAATAGAATCGGATGCAGCTCATTGTATGAGAGAAGTACCCCTTGTTCCAATTGGAATGTTGTCGGGGAATTATATATATATATTATATATACATCAGCACATACTTATAATACTCTTTCCACCTATGGTGGTGAAGGGTATAAAAAAAGTGGTTGGTTTTCGGCCTTTATTCCCATGTCATTCTTTTCAGCGCTTGATACTTAAGACTTTTCTGGCGAAATTTTCCAGAACAGACAGCATTATACAACTGATCATGACATCGTCCCATTTTAATTATTTTATTTATTTTATTTTAAATGGTTTAACAAGCAAAGGCTGTGAAGGTAGCTTCTATTAAGTTACTATAAGCAGACGAAGGATTAAAAAAAGGTTTGTAGATTTTGTTTAATCCTTGTAACCAAACATCATCACTTGCGGTTAAATAATATTATCATTCTTTAAGTTTTTGATGAACCATTTTAGGATATTCTGATGCTTTCTTTTTAAGGGTTGACGTTTTGGGATGTTGGCGGAATCAAACGCTGCCGTTTTCTCGAGTTCCACTTGTCTGACAGCAATAGAAACAATGAGTCTTTGAAAAAAAGTGCGAAATCACAATATTTTTCGTAAAAAGAGAAAATTGGCCATCCAGAGTTTTTTTCATTGGATTTTTTAATTGAAACAAAACATTACAAATCACTTTTTTTTATAAACTAAATAAGTGCTGTCTTATAGGAAACTTAAGAAAACTTTTTAAAAAATACCCAGTAAAACTTTTCATTACCAAATAATGAGTTAAACAGTTAAACTATTGAACACGAACTACTTACTCATTCGCTGTTTAAGTCATTACATTAACACGGGGATGTCATTGGAGGCAAGTACTTACCAATTGCAGAAAAGTAATGACTTGGGTAAGCAATTTGAAAGCAACAACAACAACAGCAACAACTTTTTTGTTGTTGTTTTATTAAAAACATATATTTTTAAACGAAATACAAAATTTTTTTTATGATCCCATGGGGGCTCGAACCCAGACCCTCCGACTGCTAGGCAGAGACTCTTCCACTGAGCTACTTCATATGTTGAAAACTTAGCAGCTTATAATTAATATAAACAATTTTTATTTTTAGATCCAAAATCATGTGAAAATAACTTTGTTTTTCCCTGCTTTTTTTTTGCTTTGTTGTAATTTTTGGAAAAATATTTTTATACGATTTTTTGTAATTATTTTAAAACTTTTTTAAAATTATTTTAAAACTTAAACAATTTAAATCTTCTTTTTTGTATAAGTTTTTACATAAGATTGACTCTTACTTACTTAAATGTTACAACCTGTTAAGGTCAAAGTCCGAGCATATTTTAGAATTCCATGGATTTCGATCTTGTGCGAATATTCTCCAATTTTATAGGCCAAGCTTTGAAAAATGTTCCTCTACTTGGTCTTCTATCGAAGTTTCGGACATCCTCCTCTAACATTAGGTAGTGGGACATTTCAATTCTAATTTTATCCTCTTCATTGTATTTTTTTTCAAGAGAGAGTTACTAGCCCGTAATCCTAACCCATTGTTATCGATCTTATGGGACAACTCTCGGAACATGTTAACTCAAAATATTAATGGGTGTTAAACTAGCTCCCCGGGTGATACCATGAGGAGGTGTGTGTCCACAGTTGAGATGAAGGATGACCCAGATAAGTTGGGCTTACCAAGTTAAGACCAATTAGAATCGTGTTTGGTATTCAACATCCCCTACATAATCAAAATTGACTCATGATGGTATTTTTTCATTAACGTGAGTTAGTTTTACAAATTTTTTTTACAGAAGATATTTAATATTTAAGTTCTTAAAATTCAAAAATCATTTAAAAAAACTCTTTTAATAAAAAAAAACTAAAAAAATTGTTGCCCTTGGTGGGATTTGAACCGGGGCCATTCAGTTTAAATTACCATCTTAATTACAAATAAGTACTTCTGTAATAACTTATTATTTATTCGGATGGTATGTTGTAGTCGTTACAAGGTAACCAGTTATCAGAGTACTTGCCATTACCAAAGTTTTGCTGGGTATTTATAAGCAATTGAAAACAATTTAGACTATATCAATTGTTGATATTATAATGAATTTTTTTTCCTTGCGATTCCATAGGTGTGAGAATATTCAAGTTTTACTTATCCCTTACTTGCAAATAGGGAAACATTGTTAAGATAAATTTTGTATTTTATTGTTGTAATCTTTTAATTCTACTTGTATATATGTAGATAAATATATTTTGTATTAATTAGTGTAGAATCAAGAAAAAATAAAAACTCCAACACGTATCTTTGAGTTCTGCAGTCAAGACACTCCCATCTTGCAACTACAAAGGGATAACTCCACATGAAATAGATAAAAAATTTGGTTAATTTAGTGTGAAGACTTTTCTATAGAAAAGTTGTTGGTTTAAAGAATTTTTTATAGAAAAGTTATTGGTGGGAAGACTTTTCTATAGAAAAGTTTTTAGTGGGAAAATTTTTCTGAATGAATGTTGCTGGTGGGAAGGCTTTTCTATAGAAAAGTTGTTGGTGGAAAGACTTTTCTATAGAAAAGTTGTGTGTGAAAAGACTTTTCTATAGAAAAGTTGTTAATGGGAAGAGAAAACTGTTTACGGGAAAAATTTTCTATAGAAAAGTTGTTGGTGGGAAGACTTTTGCCATAGAAAAGATATTTTATAGAAAAGTTGTTGGCGGGAAGACTTTTCTATAGAAAAGTTGTTGGCGGGAAGACTTTTCTATAGAAAAGTTGTTGCAGGAAAGAATTTTCTATAGAAAAGTTGTTGATGGGAAGAATTTTCTATGGAAAAATGTTAGTGAGAAGACTTTTCTATACAAAAGTTGTTGGTGAAAAGACTTTTCTATAGAAAATTTGTTGGTGGGAAGACTTTTCTATAGAAAAGTTGTTGGTGGGAACACTTTTCTATAGAAAAGTTGTTGATGGGAAGACTTTTCTATAGAAAAGTTGTTGGTGGGAAGACTTTTCTATAGAAAAGTTGTTGGTGGGAAGACTTTTCTATAGAAAAGTTGTTGGTGGGAAGACTTTTCTATAGAAAAGTTGTTGGTGAGGAGACTTTTCTATAGAAAAGTTGTTGGTGAGAAGACTTTTCTATAGAAAAGTTGTTGGTGGGAAGAACTTTCTATAGAAAAGTGTTTGGTGGGAAGACTTTTCTATAGGAAAGTTGTTGATGGGAAGAATTTTCTATAGAAAAGTTGTTGATGGGAAGAATTTTCTATAGAAAAGTTGTTGGTGGGAAGACTTTTCTATAGAAAAGTTGTTGATGGGAAGAGTTTTCTATAGAAAAGTTGTTGATGGGAAGAATTTTCTATAGAAAAGTTGTTGATGGGAAGAATTTTCTATAGAAAAGCTGTGTGTGAAAAGACTTTTCTATAGAAAAGTTGCTGGTGGGAAGACTTTTCTATAGAAAAGTTGCTGGTGGGAAGACTTTTCTATAGAAAAGTTGTTGGTGGGAAGACTTTTCTATAGAAAAGTTGTTGGTGAGGATACTTTTCTATAGAAAAGTTGTTGGTGAGAAGACTTTTCTATAGAAAAGTTGTTGGTGGGAAGAACTTTCTATAGAAAAATTGTTGGTGGGAAGACTTTTCTATAGAAAAGTTGTTGATGGGAAGAATTTTCTATAGAAAAGTTGTTGATGGGAAGAATTTTCTATAGAAAAGTTGTTGATGGGAAGAATTTTCTATAGAACAAATTTTGGTGAGAAGACTTTTCTATAGAAAAGTTGTGTGTGAAAAGACTTTTCTATAGAAAAGTTGTTGGTGGGAAGACTTTTCTATAGAAAAGTTGTTGGTGGGAAGACTTTTCTATAGAAATGTTGTTGGTGGGAAGACTTTTCTATAGAAAAGTTGTTGGTGGGAACACTTTTCTAAAGAAAAGTTGTTGGTGGGAAGACTTTTCTATAGAAAAGTTGTTGGTGAAAAGACTTTTCTATAGAAAAGTTGTTGGTGGGAACACTTTTCTAAAGAAAAGTTGTTGGTGGAAAGACTTTTATATAGAAAAGTTGTTGGTGGGAAGACTTTTATATAGAAAAGTTGTTGGTGGGAAGGCTTTTCTATAGAAAAGTTGTTGGTATGAAGACTTTTCTATAGAAAAGTTGTTGGTGGGAAGACTTTTGTAAAGAAAAATTGTTGGTGAGAAGACATTTCTATAAAAGTGTTTGGTGTGAAAACATTTATATAGAAAAAGACAATGCTTTAATACCACAAGAATGAAAGACTCTTAACATTTGTGCTTCATTGTCATGGATTAACCCATATATTTACTTATTCAGACATAAAATAAGATACAACCAAACCAAAGAACATCCTAGATATTAATAAAGATGATATTAAATGTGTCACATACAAACATACTCCCTCTTTTCAATTTAAAAAGGGTTAAATATTGTAAATGTTTTCCAAAATTAAGGTGTGTTTCAGACAAATCCAGTGTTAAACATTGACTTCTACGTTCTTTCCATCCTCTTAAACTCATAATAATCCAAAGACAACTGGTAAAATGACAACAGCATCACAATTACTGTCCACCAAACAGCCAGGTAGTGGCTTCAAAGAGGTTCATGTTGTAAGTGCTTGTACTTACATGAAAGTAGACATGAAATTTAATAATAAAAAAAAATTTCTTCTCTACATATAATAATGACATTATGTTACAAGAAAAACAACCCGAGGAATAAAAGTACAATGCGATTCAGATTCACATGGATTGGTCATAGAAAACACACAGAAAATACTCGTATAATTCGAGGTACAAATAGAAATAAGTAATAAAAGACCAATGGAATTGAAGACTTTGATCCTTGACACCGAAAGACAACAACAAAAACATGGACAAACATAAAATAATAATAAATTTAATGGAAGACATGAGAGGCTCCTAAAACAAGATATAATCGCTGATACATTAAGAAAAATGTTTTTTGAATTAAATTTAAATTTTAAGAAATAAAAACAAAGTTAAAAACAATTTTTTCCTAATAATGTTCTATCATAACAGAATTAAGCTTCCAATTTGTTTGTTACATAATGAGAATTCATATTTATATTTTCTTTTATTTTTTCAGTGTACCCCTTTTTTCAATATCCTAACAACGATTCCCTGGTAACCCGGGATATATTGTCCAATAAACAAATAAAGCAACAACAACGACAACATCATCATCGTCAGCAGCAGCAACAATTGAAAGAGATGATAAATAGGCGAATATTTTACGAGTTTGAGTCTGAGTTCCAAACGTGGCAACTTTTAACATTCATTGGATAGACGGATATTTATATGTATATCTTCGTGTGTATGTGTGTGTGGTCGTTGGTTAGACCAACTTTTGACCTTTTCCAAATTGCCTGTTTGATATTTTAGTACATTTTTGCAACCCAATAATAAAAATGTTGTGTTAACTCAATTAGAAGACAAATAATGGCATTGAATATAAAGTAATAGCGTATTTAAACACTAATAGAAGAATATGCATTAGCCTTTTTAAATTATTTTCCACAAATTAAGTATAATTTACTTAATTATTCATACACTCAACCAAAAAAAAATCGGTATTTTTAATAAAAAAAACCTTAGTAAACCCTAAATATTGTTTAATCAAAAAAAATTTCGATGTTACAAAAAAATTATTCAGAATTTTATTTTCAAATCCAATGAAATTTATTAACAAAAATGATTTTGTCCCATTGAATACAATTTTGTTAAGGTAATGGCTTAAATTCTTTCAAACAATCGAAATTTTGTGAAAAAAACCTGCCTGTAAAAGTTTGAATAAATATTTTCGTTTATCTTACGAAATATTTTAAATTTAAATATTCAAAATGCGGGTAAGTACAAGTACTTACTCTATACTTTATACATTACTCTATACTCTATACATTACCACCAACTACCAAGTGGGAATCGGTAAAATAGTACTAGTATCGTTCAAAAGTACTCGTAGGAAGGAGGGAGAAGTGTTTGTGGACATTAGATTTGAATTTTCCTATATTCCAAGTGACAGGAAAAGCTTCTGCGGAAAGTGAGTTCCACACTTTAGATTTTGAAGCACCGGTTTACTTTTGGTCGGTGTAAATTTTAAGGAGATCAGTTGGAGTGAAGTATCTCTTACACCGTTTCAGAAAACCTAGGCACTTGAATGCTTCTTTGGACACTTGAAAGATGTGCACTTCGAATATTTATGCCTCGAACATCAATAGCATCTAATTCCTGAAAATTTACCCCATCCATGGATACAGATGAAGTAACATGATCTTTCGTGCGTTTATGCGTAAGGATACAAAACTGAGTCTTGCGTGCATTAAAGACGACACAATCCAAAATCTGTGAAAGATCCGGTCTATGATCAAATGAATGCGAATGGCAAATCGTCGTGCGGGAGTTTATGTGCTCTATCTGCCATTTTACACATTATGAGTTAATAATGGCACATTAGGTTTTGACCCTAAGTTTTTCAAATCTGCAATCCGTTTAAGACTATCTCGTCTAGTTTCTGAGATCAAAAGTGTCTGTTTTGTTCTATATCCTTTAAAACTGATTTTTTTGTGCTATTTTGCTCTATACGCCAAATATATGGTGTAAAAATCTAAAATTCTATCCTAAAGTTTTTTACAAAAATTAAGTTAAAACTTCAAGATCGATTTTCTCAAAATGCATTTTTGGCGTATAGAGCACATAAACTTCCGCAAGACGATATGTGTCATTCAATTCCTATTCTGTTACTCTTTAATCAGTTTGTTTCAATAAAATAATGTGGAATAAGCGTTTATAGCAGTGGTGTCAATTATGATTGTGTAGGTAAGATTACTCTTGACTCTTACATTCCTAGCGGGACAAATGTGCGGTTGCGAGGCCTTGAGATTTGTACTGCGAAAAAAATGCAGAAAAATGCGAAAGCAAGTATTTTTTATTTATCAATGCGGATTTTGATAAATAAGAATAAATAAGAGGTTAATTTTATTTTTTCTTGTTGAAATATCGTAGTCTTCACGATTATTAAATAAATTTTACTTTACCGTTATTGTCTAAATGATGAATAAATATAATTTGAACTTTACAATAGGCAAATACAGTCAATGCAGAAAAACAGATATTTAATTTCACAGGTCAACAGCAAAAATGTGCTCGAGTAACCACTATATACATTTGATGTATCATGGGTACCTTAGTACAAAAATGGTAAAATTTTTAAATTCTATGGCAAGATTTTTTTTTTAATTTTTTTTTTTTAAATTGCAATTTTTTTTAGACGTTTCTTCAAATAATTAATGATAACTCAAAAACTACTAGTCCGATATTATTAAAATAAAATTAGAAAAATTAAGATATACATAGCCTTTAATTCGTCTATATAACACATTTCAATCGGATCAATAGTATCGGAGTTATAATAAAAAACTTAAGAAAAAATATATTTTTTACGTAAAAATGGCAAAAATCTTCGTTTTAAAAAAATCATTAAAAATCGAAAGCGGCAAAAAACTTCCAGATTTATTATTTTATCGCATAGCGACATATAATAGCAACAAAATGAGATATCGACCATAAAAATCGATTTTTTTCGAATTTATTCACAATTTAGTGAATTCGCTCATTTTCACAAAATTTTAGTTTTTTGCTTGATATACGCATTATAGCGGGTTTTCAAATGTATGAAAAAAATAAATTTTCCAATTTCAAGGGGTGCATGTCGGATTATTGTGAGATGTGGTGAGAAACTTCCACCCACAAAATTTAAGTCGAATTGGACAACGTTAACACGTAGTGCATAGGCCCCAAATCTGAAAAATAGCGTTTAAATCGAAAAAAAAAATTGTCAAATTTTCAGTTTTTGCAAAATTAAAGCTATTTATTCCCCCTTTTGCAAAAAAGTGGATCCTGGTCCTTAGGGCAAACACAATGAGATTTCCAATAAGCTACATATCTTTAAAATCGGTCAAACAGTTTTCAAGTTACTACAATTAGCACTGGCCATTACATGTCCTTGAGGACTTGCCGAAGGCAATTGACCAAAAAATGTGACTAAGTCAAATCGATGGAATAGATCGAAAATGCACTTCATTGTTTTATTCATGTATTTAATTTTATATTTTATTTTTTAAATTTATTACAACATATAAAATAAGGAAATAAATAAATAAATATTATAAACTACAAACTTTGGAATTTTCTTTTATGACATTTTCTATTATTGAATAACGAAGTGTTGCTCTGAATATTCTGGCAAAAATCTGCCATCATGTGTGCATCCCAGCGACGTGCGCAGCATAATCATCATCCTTGTTATTTCCTAAGTAATTGGAAAGTATCCGTCAATTTTAGCGAAATTTTATATTTTATTGTTGACATGTATATTGTAAGTTAAAAAAGAAAAAAATAAAAAAATGTAAACTAAGTAAAATGTTTTTGTAAATGACATGTAATGGCCAGGGAAAATTGTAATAACTCGAAAACTCTTTAACCGATTTTAAAGGCATGTAGCTTATTGGAAAAATCATTGCCTTTGCACTAAGAACTAGAATCCACTTTTTTGCAAAAGGGGGAATAAATAGCTTTAATTTTGCAAAAACTGAAAATTTGTCAATTTTTTTCGATTTAAACGCTACTTTTCAGATTTGGGGCCTATGCGCTACGTGTTAAGGTTGTCCAATTCGACTAAAATTTTGTGGGTGGAAGTTTCTCACCAAATCTCACAATAATCCGACATGCACCCCTTGAAATCGGAAAATTTATTTTTTTCATACATTTGAAAACCCGCTATAATGCGCATATCAAGCAAAAAACTAAAATTTTGCGAAAATAAGCGAATTCACTAAATTGTGAATAAATTCGAAAAAAATCAATCGATTTTTATGGTCGATATCTCATTTTGTTGCTATTATATGTCGCTATGCGATAAAATAATAAATCTGAAAGTTTTTTGCCGTTTTCGATTTTTCATGATTTTTTTAAAATGAAAATTTTTGCCATTTTTACATAAAAATATATTTCTTTCTTAAGTTTTTTATTATAACTCCGATACTATTGATCCGATTGAAAAGCGATATATAGACGAATTAAAGGCTATATAAATCTTAATTTTTCTGATTTTATTTTAATAATATCGGACTAGTAGTTTTTGAGTTATCATTAATTATTTGAAGAAACGTCTAAAAAAAATTGCAATTTAAAAAAAAAAAAAATTTTTTAAAATCTTGCCATAGAATTTAAAAATTTTACCATTTTTGTACAAAGGTAGTCATGATACATCAAAATTATATAGTGGTTTTAAGAGCACATGAATTTTTTTTTTATTTTGTTGTGCTGTGTTTTAAAATATTTCTCCAGTTTTTACCTGAACATTTGGATAGTTTAAATACAAAAAAAAAAAAAATAATTTTTACAAAAAGCCTACATTAAGAAATTTTCGAAAAGATTCACCTACCACATATAAGGGCTTCGGCTTATTTTAACCAGCCTTTTTATATTTATTGTATATTTATTGATATAAATATATTATTTCAATTTAGAGGCCTCAAAACAGGCCTTGCGATATTTCCCGCTGAATAAGAGTGTTTCTCAGTAAAAAATCATATTTTACGCTCTCAAAATAAAAGAGCGTAAGTGTACATGTGAGTCTGGTTTGCACAATTGTGTATGACGCTGACATCCCTGGTTTATAGGGAAGAATTTTGAAAAAAGCCATTTATAAAGATATATTAATCAAAGTAACAAAAAATAATACAATTAAAATTTTAGCATTATTTTTTGGCAGTATAGAATTTTGTTTAGCATATTCTAGCATTATTTTAAAGCCGATTTAGCCGTAAAATATTTTTGGATATGGCCACACTGCCGATGAGATAAAAGCTTCGGCTCTCAATCGGATTAAGTAACTACGGTATTATAATATAACAATCGGATCAACTAACTACGATGTTAACTACTAGGAAGAACTCTAAGTTCTGCCTCCCTCTGTATTAAAAACAAGAATACTTATGCTGGTATGGTTATCAACTAAATGAGAATTATGTTTAGGTTCTGGTTTTAATTTATTAATATATATTTAGATATATTAAGGAGGTAGCAAAAATGAAAAATAGGGTGTTCAGAAAAAGAGTGTAGTGTACTAGATAGATGAAGGTAGTAGAATTTAATATAATATTTCTAACGGCACTTTACAGCTTGATTTCAATAGATAGGCAGACGGGCGGACATGGCTAAATCGACTCTCCTGGCGATTCTGAATCGATCGGTATAATTTTTATTTTGTATAAGACGAATAATGAAACAATTACGAACTGAATGACAAACTTATATTACCCTTTCACCTATAGGTGAAGGGTATAAAAAGAGGGGTGCGAAGGAATTCGAAATTGTGGTAGGTGATAAAGTTTTACTAAAAAAATGTTCAGCCCAATTATGAATAAAAATTCCCAGTGAAATTTTACACTTTTACTGTTTTCCTATTATATATTTTTCAAGTTGTAATTTTTTACTTTAATAAGGGAGAAATTGTTATAAATAAACTTCGAAAATTAAGAAAAATTAAAATTTTCAATTAAAATTCTTTTCACAAAAAATATTCTTCCCGTAAGTTTATACAAGGGGAATTAATTTATGTGAAAAATAGGCTCACAAAGAATTTAATTGGGCTGGTTACCCAGTAAAACTTTTCATTACCAAATAATGAGTTTAACAGTTAAACTATTGAACACGAACTACTTACTCATTCGCTGTTTAAGTCATTACATTAACATGGGGATGTCATTGGAGGCAAGTACTTACCAATTGCAGAAAAGTAATGACTTGGGTAAACAATTTGAAAGCAACAACAACAACAACTTTTTTGTTGTTGTTTTATTAAAAACATATATTTTTAAACGAAATACAAAATTTTTTTATGATCTCATGGGGGCTCGAACCCAGACCCTCCGACTGCTAGGCAGAGACTCTTCCACTGAGCTACTTCATATGTTGAAAACTTAGCAGCTTATAATTAATATAAACAATTTTTATTTTTAGATCCAAAATCATGTGAAAATAACTTTGTTTTTCCCTGCCTTTTTTGCTTTGTTGTAATTTTTGGAAAAATATTTTTATACGAGTTTTTGTAATTATTTTAAAACTTTTTTAAAATTATTTTAAAACTTAAACAATTTAAATCTTCTTTTTTGTATAAGTTTTTACATAAGATTGACTCTTACTTACTTAAATGTTACAACCTGTTAAGGTCAAAGTCCGAGCATGTTTTAGAATTCCATGGATTTCGATCTTGTGCGAATATTCTCCAAATTTACAGGCCAAGCTTTGAAAAATGTTCCTCTACTTGGTCTTTCTATCGAAGTTTCGGACATCCTATTCTAACATTAGGTAGTGGGACATTTCAATTCTAATTTTATCCTCTTCATTGTATTTTTTTCAAGAGAGGGTTACTAGCCCGTAATCCTAACCCATTTTTATCGATCTTATGTAACAACTCTCGGAACATGTTAACTCATAATATTAATGGGTGTTAAACTAGCTCCCCGGGTGATACCATGAAGAGGTGTGTGTCCACAGTTGAGATAAAGGATGACGCAGATAAGTTGGGCTTACCAAGTTAAGACCAATTAGAATCGTGTTTGGTATTCAACATCCCCTACATAATCAAAATTGACTCATGATGGTATTTTTTCATTAACGTGAGTTAGTTTTACAAATTTTTTTTACAGAAGATAATATTTAAGTTCTTAAAATTCAAAAATCATTTAAAAAGACTAATAATAAAAAAAAAACTAAAAAAAATTGTTGCCCTTGGTGGGATTTGAACCGGGGCCATTCAGTTTAAATTACCATCTTAATTACAAATAAGTACTTCTGTAATAACTTATTATTTATTCGGATGGTATGTTGTAGTCGTTACAAAGTAACCAGTTATCAGAGTACTTGCCATTACCAAAGTTTTGCTGGGTTATATTTCCAAGCAAGCCAAAGTTATTGTGGGAAATGAAAGTGAAAATTGAAAATGAAATTAATGGAGGAGGGCAAATATATACTAGAAAAAATAAGCTTGGTCAAAAAGATTCCAGCAGCTCAATCGTCTGAGGATACGTCATCACCAAATATATGATACTGATTGTTATTGTTAATATGGCAACACTGATTGCTTTCAATTTTTAAATCTCAATTATTTATAATAAAAAAAGCTAGAGAATTAAAATAAAATTAAAATTAATTAAAAAAAAATTAATTAAAAAAAAATTATTTAATTAATTTCATGAGTTACTACAAGCACGATAAACACAGAAATTTATATAAAGGAGTACCCACAAAAACTTCTTTAACCATATTTAAGATAGCGCTCAGTTCAGAAAAATTTCCAATTTCCAAAAACAATCATGAAAAATTCTTTCCAAAACTGTGTGACAAGCATGGTGGCATCAAGCATGATGAACACTGATATTTATATAAACGGGGTGCCTACAAAAGCCACTTTTACATTTTTGAGACATACAGATTCTACATATTTCTAGCGAGATTTGACATAATGTTCATATCGTGAAAAGCATTTAGTTTTATGAAGAATATTGAAAAAATTGTTGTCTATACCTATTTGAATCCATATAAATAACAAACAACCTTTCTTTTATTGAAGTAAGTGTAACTAAATTCTTAACATAATTTCACTTTAAAAACAGTTACGCTTTAATACTTTTCAATGCAATGGATTAATTAACATATTTTCTATTCTTATTCGAATATTTTTCTGGTCAAATTAAAATCTTATTTACAAACAAGCAAGTGTTTGAGTTTGTTTAATCTTTTGCCGCATTTCAAAATTCAGCTGGATGTGAAAAATCAATTAAAGTGAAACAACATTCCTGATCTGAACACAACAATAGTTAGAGACAAATTGGTAGCAGCGGCAACAAGGCACGCTTTAATATTGAGGTGTCTAAAAAAGGCGGCACCTTTACTTTTTACATTTATTATTGTGGCTGTTCTCCGATCAAGAAAATCGACAAAAACAAAATTGAAATTTAATTTACGAAAACAAAAAAAAAAAACAATAATTAAGTTATCAATTTTATTATTAGCCAGACAATACACTCATAATGAAATTGTCTAAAATGGAAAAAGAAACATGACTTAAAGACCCAGTTAGCGGCTGGAACGTGGTGTCTTGAAACGTCTGATAGACAAAGTTAGCCGACCTGACAATAATTGTCATCACTATGTTACGCTTTAACTAGATTGAAATTTAACTAGATTAAATTTTAAATAGAAAATCTTTGTTAAGTCTAATAAATGTACCGATGCATATTGAGATTAGCATATAAATTGCACTCATTTTCTCTATAAAAATCTCAAAATGTTTGTGTCTTAGGAAAAGATAAAATAAATGTTACCGACTATTCACCCCAAATTGTTGCTTTATTTTCAGTAGCTTTTTCTTTTATAAGATTTAAAATTTTTTTTAATTAAAAAATATTTTTATAAACAAAGGAATAAAAGACATGATCAGTATCAAAAACAATAGCCACCATCACTGGGTAATAAAATTAAGGAAAATTTGAATTTTTTTTTTTTTGAAGGTGATAATAAAGTTGTAAAATTTTAAAAAATACAAACTAGAAATTAATTTAATTTTTTAAGCATTTTTGGTTCATTTTGTGGCTATACAAAACAAAAGACTTAAGACACAAACTTGTTTAGAGTTAATTCGAGACGAAATTTAAAATTGAAGTAAATGGATTTGAAATTGGTTTTAATAAAAATTCCTATCATGAATTAATTCTTTAATTGAAATAAATGGAATATCCATCAACATAAAATCCTATTAACTTTTTATGTACATCATGGAGCCAGTCTGATTTTTTAAATATTTCTAAGCTTTCAATATATAATTTTACATTTTAAAAATACCTTATGTCAACACCCAATTTTCACATATATATTTTCCTTATTTTAAGGTGGTAACTCAATTTATTTATTTAAATTCTACAAAATATTATACATTTTTCAAAAAAAAAAAAAAAATAAATAACATTCTATATAAAACTGCTATGAACGGATTACAGTTTAAACACAATCTTTTGCAACACAAGCCACAAACGTCAATTCAAATATTTTTTTAAATATTTGGAAAAAAATCTTAAATTTATAAAATCTTAAGAAAAAACTCTTAAAATGCTTAACTCGCTTTAAAACTCTAGAAATCTTCGTAGATTAACAGCAAAAGCCAAGTAAACCCCAACAAATGTTCTTCTAATAAAAGGACGTTGTTTGTCTATAAAATAAAGTGATTTTGCGTAGACAAATGCAGGTATAAGCGAGGAATTTTATGATTTATTAGACATAGACTTCATGTTTTTAGACATACCATTTTTAATAAATTCTGTTGCACATAGAGAGCAATACTTGCCACAAACATATTTAACATATTCCTATTCATAAGTCCATTCATTAAATTGCATATACACTGTAAATCACATGATTAGAACCACTTAAATTTCAGTTTTTAGCAACGTTTTGTCCACAACTAAGATTGTAGTACCGTAGCAAAGGTAATTTGCATACAATTGCAGAAATTAACAGCATTATCAGTAGATTTCACTGCGATAGTGTAAAAATGGCCTTTTTCCAAAAAAAGTCAGAAAAAAGCAAGCAAATTTCCGTTCCTATAATTAGAATCACTTAACTTATCTTAATTAATAATGCGTTATTTTCTATTTGGTAATAATTATCATTTATCATAAGTTTATTGATAATTCATTAGATATTTTAGTAGTGAGTGCTTCCACATTTGCTTACAATAACAATAACAAATATGCGATATTTCATTGAATCATAAAGTGATTTTAAATAATCCAAAGAAATATAATTTCAGGAGTCCTTAATAGCTTGAATTAATGATTCCTTATTATCGAATTGTCTTCCTCTCTCATAGACCTCTCGCGACAGCTAACCCCAAATATTTTATATTATGTTTAGATCGGGAGAATAGGGGGACCAGTTAAATATTCGAACATTTTTGCTCAAAATAATTTCCTTTACCACCCTCGCATTATGAATTGGGGCATTAGCTTGTTGAAAAATCCATTCAATAGGCCCAAAATGTTTCCTTTGTTTAGGGAATGCCGACTGAAGTAGAAATTTAAAGGTTTCTCCAATCATTTTTAAAATTTTAAATCTATTGAGCCGTTATAAGTTATCGCATCGCAGACCATAACTCCACACTCTCTGCTCTGATGACGACTCAAAAACAGTACCTCGTTGTGACTTCGCCCATTTCTTTACACAATATCGCGGTAAAAATGCCTTTCTGAACGATAAGCATCAATTTAGCCTCTTTCCACTACGCTTAAAGTACTTTTTTTTACCCATTTTCACCAATATTCACTAAAACGCAATATTTTTCTTGTGTGCTAATTAAAGCCAACTAATTCAAAAAAATAAAAATGTAAAGTGGTTTTAATCATATGAATTGATTTTTTGTTTGCCTTTTTCTGACTTTCTTGAAAAATAGGCCATTTTTACACTGTCGTAGAAAATTCTAGTAAAGGAAAATTATCTTTACCACGATACAAAAATTTTTGCTGAAGATGAAACGCCTAAAAAGATATGGCCTGCTAAAACCTGAAATTTAGGTAGTTCTAATCATATGATTTAGAGTGTATGTACTATGAAAAACTGACATACATTTCTCATACAAAAAAAAATAATGGTTTTCATGTATTAATTGAAAAGTCAACCTTATGCAATTATTTTGTTTCCACCTTAATTTTCAATAGTTTATTATTTTTTAAGATCGTTTCTAAAAATAAATTTCAAGCCATCAGATTTCTTAAACATTTTAATATAAACTTAAAATAAAAAATTTAGAAAATAATTGCAGATTTTACTATCTATAAAAGAATATAAAAAAATAGGAAAGTACTATTATAATCGGCTAAGTTTGACTGCTTAAAATACCGACTACTAGAGTCGCCCTATTTGTGGGCAATATTAATTGGTCTTAACTTGGTAAGCCCAGACTTATCATGGTTCATCCTTCATTTTAATTGTGAACACTGACCTCCGTTAAAGCACCGAGATAATATGTGCCAAGAGTTCCCCTCATAAGGAAGATAAAAAATATTGTATTTCTGCTGCAAAAAAGCCATTTTTTGACCACCACTTTTGAAATATCTAATGTTTCAGTTCTATAGAGAAGAGTCTAGATATTAAAGACCGATAATTATTTTTGAGAAAAAGTTATATTATGTGTTATAGAAACGAAAAGTGGTGAAATTTTCATCAAACTCAGTAGCATATGCATCGAATATAGTTTCTTAGCTTTAATCTTGATGTCAATTTAATTAAGATATAGAGCCTTATTTTTAGTCTGCAGAAGAAAATTACTTAATCTCGCACATAGTTAAAGAGATATCAGGAAGTCAAAAAAAGCTCCACAAAATTCAGTGTTTTCGTTTTTCTTTGGACAAAAACTAAGTTGGCTTGGTTTTGCTCGATACTCCCACCATAATCATGCAAAAGGTGAAAATCACTTCTTAAGATTGCCAAAAAAAAATATTCACCGAAATTTACCGATCGTAGAACAAAGTTTAAAATATTCTGAAAAAAGTCAAGTAAATCGTTATCGTTTAGGAGTAACTTTTTAATCAAATTGAATTTAAGTGTGAGTCTCGTAGGAGTCGACGTAGGATTTCAACCAAAATTAGTAGAGCTTAGTTGATGTTTGCCAAATTTTATCAAATTCTGTTGAGAAAAGTCAACTGATTTCACAAAAAATTGATAGACCTCCTTTTTAGATCAACGTGTGCCAAATTTCAAACAATTCTGTTTAGAATTGCGAAAAAAATAGAAGAAAAAAGAGGTGGTCTAATTTCCACCAAAATTAATGGATTAATTAATTAATTCTTTGAATTAAATAATAGTCGTGTGTTGAATTTCATGAAATTCTGTTAATAATTGTTACTTGTACATTGAAAATAAAACTTGATGGAAGGTACCCCAAGGAGTGGAAGGAATTCCAACATTTTTCGAATTTGTCTTACCTATATAAAACTGAACAAGTTTGGAAAATTTCATCGTTGTAGGGTAACCCCTTCTGTTTTTTGCATTACGATGTTTAAAGAAATATCACTCTTCGTCGCAAAGACACCAAAAGGTGATCTGTATTACAGCTGCCATGAAAAAAGGCATGAATGTGGTTGCGGATTATTGTAAAAAAAAAATAATGCGAAACAAAACCTCCAGATTCACACCAGTTAATGAAAGGGCGCAAATTATACTCGGATAAAAGTATTTTGCTTAGATACTTCTAACCGAGTTTAATTTGTGCTTATGCTCCCACAGAGGAAAAAGATTTAGATTTAAAAGAAGCCTTTCATTAACAACTCGAGCAAGTTTACGATAGCCACCCCAATCATGACGTAAAAATAATTCTGGGTGATTTCGACTCAAACATTAGACGGGAAAGTTGCCTTGAGCCCACTGTTGTTAAATTTAGCCTCCACAACGTATCATCTGACAATGGTATGAGGTTGATCACCTTTGCAGCGGATCGCAATATGATAGTGATCAGTACCAGATTTCGACACCTTGATATCAAATTACAAAATAATCAGATAGACCCTATTTTAGTTGAAGGAAGGCAAGTGTATTGGATGTTCGTAGAATTCGAAAAGCCAATGTGAACTCCGATGATTACCTTTTTGCTGATAAGGCGAGAACACGTCTGAGTGTGTCGCGGAACATACAAACAGAAATACAAAGAAAGTTTGACGTCACCAAGTTACAATATTATCAAATTGCCGAACGATTGCTGTAAGAACTTAAATTGCGCTCTATAAAACGCTTATACTACCAGTGGCAATGATTCAGCACCATATAATGGTGATGTATCAGGAACACTTGCACAGACTGAAGAAGCTATTTTTGGAGTTTTTGAGATGAAGATTCTTAAATAGTCAGCGTCAACAATGAATAATATATCGATATCGAACGAACCATGAGCTGTATAAGTTATACACTGACATCGACATCAGCTGAGTTGGCGAGGACATGTTGCCCCAATGGATGGATATACTCCAGCAAGAAAAGTGTTCAAAAATGATGTACCACGGCATCATTTTTAGAAAAGGCCGTCCGAAACTTCGATGTAAAAAGCAAGTAGAAGAAAATCTTTCAAAGCTTGGCCTATGAAATTGGGGAATATGCGCACAAGATCGAAGCCTATGAAATTCTAAAATATGCTCGGCCTTTGACCTCAACAGCTTGTTAATATAAGCCCTTTAACTCAGTTAGGGAAGGATATCAAATAGTCGGGATTGACCGACTAAATAATAGACTTTAGTTATATGTCAAATATTTTCCTAAATTTGGTATTTTCGACACTAATTGATGGCTTGTTTATGCCTTTTTCGATTTTTTGTGAAATTTAAAAAAATTACATTTTTAGCATTAATGTTCTTAATTCAATAAAGTATGTTAACTAATTAAACCTCTTCGAAAATCATATGTTCAGAATTAAATTTAAAATTTCGGGAGTAATATATTTATATTGTACTGTTCCTATGATAACAATTATATTTGATATTTTAATAAAACTTTTATTATCTTTATATGTATGAGTGACAAAAGAATTTTTAAAAAGTGAAATCCAAATATAATAAAATTGAATACAATAACAGTTATGATTACATTTTGAATAAATTAAGATAATCGAAATATTATTTCAAATATTTTATAGTAAGTTATACCCTTTACCACCATAGATGGAAAGAGTATATTGGGTTTGTGCTGAGGTTTGCAACGCATAGAAATATTGGTCGGAGATCCACCTTTTAGTATAACAATCGACTTAGAATCACTCCCTGAGTTAGCTCATATTTTGGTCCAAGGAAAATCCCTATTCTTTTTGGGTGAAATCGGATTACTTTTTTGGGTACCTCCCATAGGGATGGCTTTTTTTGTCCTTTACAGCCACAAATTTAGTTGTGTTCCTAATTTTGTAGAAATCGGCAGATATTAAGATACCTCCCATACAAGACACATTCTCAAAAGACGTTTATATACACATAAAAAAAACAAAAATTTTAATAGGTCTAAAGATAAATGCATTTGATTACTTAAACTTTGCACAGATAAATCTTATGCTTAAACGAGCAATAATTATATTTTGATTAAATTTGAACAGTGTGTACCTTTTTTATGTATAGATCGAGTAAGAAGGGACTTTTGGAAACTTTGCCTCTAAGGGGGTAAAAAGAAGAAAAAATCGAAAACGTTAGATCTCCTAAAGCAATTGGTATAGAAACAAAATTAAAATTACATTTTGAACAACTATAAAAATAAGTGGACAGGTGTTTGGTACTTTTTTTAAAACTATGCCCGATAAGGGATAAAAACTGGTAAAAGTAGTTTTTTGGTACTATTTTTAACTCACACTTATCTTTTGAACCAAAAAATGGAGAAAGAAACTTTGTACTAGAATTAATAAATGTGAAAAAATATTGAATACATATTTGGTACTTTTTTGATTTCGTTGGCTGGGTAAAAAAGGGATAAAGTTATAACTTAAAATCTTATAAAGTAATATGAATAGGAACAATATTTTAACTGCGTTTTTATAAAATGTACTGAATTCAATTAATACCAAAGAAGTACCAAATATGCAGATTGATTAGGGGATAAAAATTAGAACAAATTGGAAATGTTATAACCTTTAAAGAAATAAATATTTGTCTGTCTGTATGTGCTTTATAGAATAATAAACTATCATGTTATGATCTTCAGCAAAGTTGTTGCGCATGAGTCAGCGAAGGTTTTTAAGTTGGCAAAAGTAATTTTCGATAGGTGGCGCCACTGTAAATTACTCCAAATTATTTAGATCATAAACTGTGTATTTGATCATGCTATGATCTTTAGAAAAATTGTAGCGCATGAGCCGATGAAGGTTTCTTAGTTTGTTTGACCAATTACCAGCAGGTGGCGCCACTGAAAATTACTCAAAGTTGCGTCTGAGCCGACGAGAATTTCTAAGTAAGTATTAAACTATATATTTGATCATGTGTTGATCTTACAAAATGAATAAAATGATTCAAAATAAATTGGATATTTGTGTGCGATGTCTTTTCCATAGTGTAATTATAACAAGTGACTGCAACTCGTCAGCTGTTTTTCAAAATTTGTTCTAGTTCAAAATTTGTTTTAGTTTTCTAATGTCAAATTATTGTTGTTATTCCGAATTGTCGAATTGTTGTTTTAAATTTCGGCATTAAAAAACTGTTTATCCAACAACAAAATCTATGTTGTTTTTGGCTTGTTGTATTTGTTGTAGTCATGCGTTAATCTGTATATATGAGCCTTGGTCTTTCCTATAAGTTAATTTCTTTGGCTAATACTTTATACAATAAAATATTTGAAAACTTTAAAATTTGCCACAAAATGCTTATCCCTAAGCTCCGAGCAAGGCTCGGTCAACCAGGTACTATTTTATAAAGAACCAATAACCAAAATTTGGTAACTATCGGTCCCTAGCTCCCATATCAGGCCCTTAGCCGGAAATGATATAAATCTCGAAATTTTGAAAAATAGCACATAGTATATGTATGTATGTCTCTAAGACTTAGGGAAAACTTGTTTAATTGTTGGTCCATATTTGACCTTAGTAGTGAAGGGTATGATATAGTCGGGCTTGACCGACTATAGCTTTTCTTACTTGTTTTTTATAGGAGTTTTGTACAATTAATTGAGTAAAATGTATAAGAAATTATTAAAAATAAATAAAAATCTATTGATGCAATAAATTATCAAAAACCTGTAAAGATTGTATGAATTTATTAAATTTCCATAAAAGTTGTCATTCATTTTTATTGTATTTTCTCTCTTTTGATCGGATTGATCATATATAAACCGTAATCTGTCATAAATCTTTTATCATATTTATTACCAAAATCATCACTAAATTTGGGGAGTGATCGCTCAGATAGAAAAATCTTCTTCAAATTACCCCTGAGACAATAAATAAAAATCAAATTCAAATAATTTTTTATAGCCTCTAGAGATTTGTATCATTTTGATTTAACTATTTTTTTTTTCTTTCATAGAGTAAAACTTTTGTTTTGTAAACTCAAATTAAAATTTTCCTTTATTTTATTTATTTATCGCCGTTATCGTTGTCAGTTATCTTTGTCAAGTTTTATTTTTCTTTTTCGTATACGTTTAAAATTAATAAAGAAAAAAAAGTATCAATAAAAAATGAAAATGTCACATTTATTCTGATGGAACAAAGAGGGACACACACATTGTCTCAATTGATTTGTCATTTTTATGGAGAAATTTTCAAATAAAACTAAACAAATCATTTATTTCGGACAATAGTTTGGTGTTTCCATTATTCGGTCGGTATTGATTGTTCGATACGGGTGGTCAATGGACCACCTGTAACTAGTGTTAAAATTAGGCTGGATTTAGTTTAATATGACAAAACTTTGTTTAACATATATCGATCCGAAATCAGTTACTTTTAAGTTTAATTATGTTAATAAAGTTCTTTTGTAAAGAAAAACTTTTTATTTAAAATTTCTTAACAGCTTAAATAGATGTTAAAGGCTCTAAAGACTTAAATTTTTAGAAAAAAACAAAATAATAATAATTTCCAAATGTCTTATTAATACACAAGTAATAGTGTTATATACGGCTGTGCCGAATCTTATATACCCACCATCAAGTTGTCTTAAATTCAGAAACAGGGTGCAACTAATTCAAAAACTGGACCAAAACTGAAAAAATCTCTAAGCTAATTGGTATTGTTGGTAAAACCTTTGGACTAAATTCGGTTGTCGTAGCTTTATAGTTCAACATTTAAAAATACCCAGCAAAACTTTGGTAATGGCAAGTACTCTGATAACTGGTTACCTTGTAACGACTACAACATACCATCCGAATAAATAATAAGTTATTACAGAAGTACTTATTTGTAATTAAGATGATAATTTAAACTGAATGGCCCCGGTTCAAATCCCACCAAGGGCAACAATTTTTTTTTAGTTTTTTGTTTTATTAAAAGAGTCTTTTTAAATGATTTTTGAATTTTAAGAACTTAAATATTATCTTCTGTAAACAAAATTTGTAAAACTAACTCACGTTAATGAAAACATACCATCATGAGTCAATTTTGATTATGTAGGGGATGTTGAATACCAAACACGATTCTAATTGGTCTTAACTTGGTAAGCCCAACTTATCTGGGTCATCCTTCATCTCAACTGTGGACACACACCTCCTCATGGTATCACCCGGGGAGCTAGTTTAACACCTATTAATATTGTGAGTTAACATGTTCCGAGAGTTGTCCCATAAGATCGATAAAAATGGGTAAGGATTACGGGCTAGTAACCCTCTCTTGAAAAAAAATACAATGAAGAGGATAAAATTAGAATTGAAATGTCCCACTACCTAATATTAGAGGAGGATGTCCGAAACTTCGATAGAAAGACCAAGTAGAGGAACATTTTTCAAAGCTTGGCCTATAAAATTGGAGAATATTCGCACAAGATCGAAATCGATGGAATTCTAAAATATGCTCGGACTTTGACCTTAACAGGTTGTAACATTTAAGTAAGTAAGAGTCAATCTTATGTAAAAACTTATACAAAAAAGAAGATTTAAATTGTTTAAGTTTTAAAATAATTTTAAAAAAGTATTAAAATAATTACAAAAAATCGTATAAAAATATTTTTCGAAAAATTACAACAAAGCAAAAAAAAGCAGGGAAAAACATAGTTATTTTCACATGATTTTGGATCTAAAAATAAAAATTGTTTATATTAATTATAAGCTGCTAAGTTTTCAACATATGAAGTAGCTCAGTGGAAGAGTCTCTGCCTAGCAGTCGGAGGGTCTGGGTTCGAGCCCCCATGGGATCATAAAAAAAATTTTGTATTTCGTTTAAAAAGATATGTTTTTAATAAAACAACAACAAAAGAGTTGTTGCTGTTGTTGTTGTTGCTTTCAAATTGCTTACCCAAGTCATTACTTTTCTGCAATTGGTAAGTACTTGCCTCCAATGACATCCCCATGTTAATGTAATGACTTAAACAGCGAATGAGTAAGTAATTCGTGTTCTATAGTTTAACTGTTTAACTCATTATTTGGTAATGAAAAGTTTTACTGGGATAGTTTCTAATTTAATAGCTTTTAACTGCAGTTTGCTAAAATTGTTGGTTTCCGTGAGTGTTTTTTATATGAAAGCTAAAGTCAAATATGGACTGATTCCTATAAAATTTAAAAACTGATCAAAAATTGCATAAAACTTCCCTATTTTAAATATAATCGTCATAGCTATTACAATTGTATTAAATTTATCAGCTTTAGTGTGTTTCCCGGGGCGGGGTTATATGGGAGCTCTAACTAAATTTGAACCGATTTTGTCCGTTTTTAACACACATCTTTTCCAAGATATTCAAAGTACTTTTGTAAAATTTTGTCCCTCTAGCTCTTTTCGTTAAGGCGCTATCGTGCTTTTATCTGACGGACAAATGGGCATAAACAACCTTTTCTTTATGTAATTTTTTGTTTCCATAAGTTTTTTATATGGGAGCTATGGTCAAATGGTGACCGATTGTGACAAAATTGCACACTGGCTGACATTGACATAACCCTTTCTTGTGCCAAATTTAGTGGTTATATCTGTTATACTTTTAGATTTATTGGCATTTAAGTGTATTTTAGGTGAAATTTTGGCTGTTTTCGTAAGTTTTTTGTATGGGAGCTATGGCTAAATGTGAACCGATTTTGATGAAACACGCTCCCTAGGGCTAATGTAAAACTTATATATACCAAATTTTATCATCATAGCTGCCATATTTTGTCATTTATTAACAAATAAGCGACTAGCCTAGGCGAGGTGATACGGGACCTATGGTCAAATGTGAACCGATTTTGTCCAATTTCAATACCAAAATTTTTTCAGAGATTAGGAATATTTTTACTATTTTAAATATAATCGTCATTACAATTGTATTAAATTTATCAGCTTTAATGTGTTTCCCGGGGCGGGGTTATATGGGAGCTCTAACTAAATTTGAACCGATTTTGTCCATTTTCAACAAACATCTTTTTCAAGATATTCAAAATACTATTGTAAAATTTTGTCCCTCTAGCTCTTTTCGTTAAGGCGCTATCGTGCTTTTATCTGACGGACAAATGGACATAAACAACCTTTTCTTTATGTAATTTTTTGTTTCCATAAGTTTTTTATATGGGAGCTATGGTCAAATGGTGACCGATTGTGACAAAATTGCACACTGGCTGACATTGACATAACCCTTTCTTGTGCCAAATTTAGTGGTTATATCTGTTATACTTTTAGATTTATTGGCATTTAAGTGTATTTTAGGTGAAATTTTGGCTGTTTTCGTAAGTTTTTTGTATGGGAGCTATGGCTAAATGTGAACCGATTTTGATGAAACACGCTCCCTAGGGCTAATGTAAAACTTATATATACCAAATTTTATCATCATAGCTGCCATAATTTGTCATTTATTAACAAATAAGCGACTAGCCTAGGCGAGGTGATACGGGACCTATGGTCAAATGTGAACCGATTTTGTCCAATTTTAATACCAAAATTTTTTCAGAGATTAGGAATATTTTTACTAAGTTTCAATGAGCTAGCTCCTTTCGTTTAGGCGTTATCGTGATTTCAACAGACAGACAGACGAACATCGCTCAATCGTCTTAGAATATCATAAGGATTCAGAATATACATATGTCGTTTTTGGTTTTTGAGCCAATACTAAGGAAATTACAAAACGGAATGACAATCTCGATATACCCCCCATTCTTTTTGATGGTGGGTATAAAAATTAAAAAATTTTTGGTCTTAATGGGATTTGAACCGGATCCATTCAGTTTAAATTACCATCTTAATTACAAATAAGTACTTCTGTAAAAACTTATTAGTTATTCGGAGGCTATGTTGTAGTAATTACAAGGTAATCAGTTACCAGAGTACTTGCCATTAACAAAGTTTTCCTGGGTATATATTTAAAAAGTTTTTCAATAACAGCGCTACAAAAACGGTTTTGGATATCAATGAAATTCGTTATTCCTATAAAATCAATCCTAACTCGAGAACGATTTATCCGATTTTCAAAATTAAAACAAAATTGCATTTATTTTAGTCTAATATAATTTTTCTGTATCTCTTATCTTTTTGGAGTTATTTAGAAATTAATGGAGAAAAAAATTTTTTTCGTGCGAAATTTGTAATTTTTTTCAGGTTAAAAATGTAATTAAAAAAAAGATAAAGCAAAATTTTAACATTTTAAACATTTTTCTAAGAGCTACATATCTAGGGAATAAAATAAGCTATAAACCATAAAAATCGTGAATTATATTACCAATTTACCGCAGGTCTCGTCCCAACTCGAGAAGGGATGAGTCGTTCTCGAGTTAGGACGAAATAGGTCTCCGTACGTGACTAATTTAAGGGGAAAAATTTGCCACGCCCATAAGAAGAAGTCCAGATCTGATTGAAAAAAACCGACAACGGATCTGAGTTTAGCGCATCAAAATCCATGTAGTCCACATGGTTTTATTAAAAGGAGGATTTGGCTGCAGAGCAGTGTAATTTTTATCGTTTTCGATTTTTGCCAAATTTTGGTGTAGTCGCTCTCCTTGCTCGTCGCTTGTATCACCCAAGTTGTCAGGGAAAAATTCAGGATGGGAACCAAAAAATCTATGTTGATAAACTTTCTAGCTCTTATCTCGTAACAATTGAGCGTTTTGCAACATACGGTCGATTATCAGCTTGAAATCCGGGGATTTGCAGTTACCGAGAAATTTGTAAAGAACATCTTGAAAACATAACCTTGCTGTTGCTCATTGGGCGTTAAATATTTTGTAAAGTTTCTGTCGGCTACTGTCGTTTTAACATCATTATAATAGCGCAGTGCTTACAAAATAGAATCAATTTTTAAATTGATTGATTGAAATTAAGCCTGGATTTGAATTCAGCACCTCAAATAACCTTAAGATTTGTTCTTATCTGCTCTGATCCAAAAGTTGACCGTAATTTGTAAACTTATGTTATTGATTCAAAAAAAATTGAAGGAAATTCAGGAGAATATTTTAGGAACTAAGGAAATAAGATGTAGAACTTTAGAGATATGACATTCTTAGATATTCTTAAGCTATTGATATAAAAAAAATATAATTTATTAGGAACATCGGAGATATTTTGGAAAAGTCGGGACGTGTCGGTGATAATTTTGTTTTAATCGTAGCGTCGGCTTGAAAGTTTTTAATTTACTTTTAAGATTAAAATTGTTAGAAACAATATTTATATACTTAAAAACATCAATATTTCAAAAATTTCAAACGAATTTGGTCATCTAACGGTTGCCATCGTATAACTGTCATTTCGTCTAACCAAAAAAGGAAGTGAACACACGAGCAGTCATTTAACTATTAATCAATGATCACTCTAATTACCTTTTGTGTTATAATTTGAAGAATTTGGTGTTTGATTTGTTTATTTATTTTTACTTTCTTACTTAAGTGCGACTTAGAGACACGTACGAAAAAACTTTAACTTGGCCGAGACAAATTTCAAGTTCCCATATTTAGTTTAGAAATATTATTATCTATTTATCTACATATTATACTTTGTTTTTCAATTCTGTTACCAATTTCTAATAATTCTAAAAAAATATATATACATATGGGCAAATCCGAAAAACATTAAACCAAGAACAAAATTTTAAAACTGTCAAAATTACGTATTTGTGTTGATGAAAATATTAACCATATATTAATCCTTGAGAATATATAATGGATACAATTTTTGATTGCTCTCTTCGTGAATGGTAGGGCTTTATTTGCAGCCATCTCGAATATACACTTTATACACTTTTTTAAAATAAGAGGCTTTTTAAAAATCCATAAAAATCACAAAAACATCCATTTAGGTATCAAGTTTGAGTATGGGCTAAAATTTTGCTTAATTTTATACAATTAGATGTAAAAGACCCCAAAAGTAATTGGAGTGATATAAATAATGTGAAGTAAAAAAGGGCTCACAGTGTGTAGCGTCCGTCACAGAAATAAAGGTTTTTTTTCTAGTGCAATTTTTCTTTTTCTCTAATTGAACTTGCTTCGTAAAGAGGACTTATAGTATGCTTTACATTAGGCTAAAAATATATATAGATGTTTATATAGCATTTTACAGAATAAGTACCTGGTTGACCGAGCCTTGCTCGGGGCTTTGTGATAAGCATTTTTGGCAAATTTTAAAGTTTTTATATATTTTATACCGTTACAGTTTAACTCATTTTGAGTAATTTTGGAAATTGGTCATACCTCCGTCGACTCATGTGCAACAATTTTGCCAAAGATTATAGTCTGATCAAATGCACAGTTTATGATTTAATTCATTTTGGGTAGTTTTCAGTGGCGCCACCTGAGGTCGTTCATACCAATTTAGAAACCTTTATCTGCTTATGCGTAACAACTTTGCTTATGATCATAACATGATCAAATGCACAGTTTACGATTTAATTCACTTTGAGTAATTTTCAGTGGCGCCACCTGTCGAAATTTCATCATACCAACTAAGAAACCTTCGTCGGCTCATGAGCGAGAACATTGCTAATGACTATAGCATGATTAAATGTACAGCTTACGATTAAATTGACTTTGAGTAATTTTCAGTAGCGCCACCTGTCGGAAATTATTCACACCAATTAAAAAGCCTTTTCCAGCGCATGCGCTACAACTTTGCAAAAGATCATAGCATGATCAAATGTACAGTTTACGATTTAATTAATTTTTAGTAATTTTCAGTGGCACCACCTGTCGGAAATTAGTCTTACCAACTTAAAAACCTTTGCCGGCTTATCCACAACATCTTTGCTAAAGAGCATAACATGATCAAATTCACAGTTTATTATTCTATAAAGAACATACATACAGACAAGCATTCATTTGTTTTAAAGTTATTACATTACTAATTGTTTCCCCTTTTTATCCCCTAATATAAAAAGTTCCATATGCATAATTGGTACTTCTTTGGTACCAATTGAATTCGGTACACTTTTTTAAAACGCAGTTAACATAATATTCCTATTAATATTACTTTTTGAGATATTAAGTTATCAGTTTATCCCTTTTTATACCCTTCACCAATAGGTGAAAGGGTATTATAAGTTTGTGATTCCGTTTGTAATTTTTTTATTAGTGATCGTAGACCCCATAAAAATTATACCGATCGACTCAGAATCGGGAGGAGAATCGATTAAGCGATGTCCGTCTGTCTGTCTGTCTGTCTGTCTGTCCGTCCGTCTGTCTGTCTGTCTGTTGAAATCAAGTTTCTGAAGCCCCTGGAGGATGGACTTACATAAATTATATATCAGATTTTAGGAAATTCTCCCGCAATGAACGCTATTAAATTTCATTAAAATCGGTTTATAAACACCGAAAATATCGAAAAAATACCAAAAATTAGACGAAAATTTTAAAATTTTTGATTGAAACACACTTTTAAATAACAAGAGAAAAAAGATACTCCTGGTGTACATGTGATAATATGTTATATATCAGATTATAGGAAATATTTTCCCAAACCACTCTGTAAAATTTTATCAAAATCGGTCCATAAACAACTGAGATATCGCCAAAACACTGAATTTGATGTATCGCAAATTGCCCAAAGTACACATTAGAGAATGTTTGTTGAAAAAATTAAATGCAGAAATAGGAAAAACTATCCTCCTTTAGTACGGACCTACATAAATTTTATATCAGATTTTAGGAAATTCCCCCACCAAGCACGTTATTAAATATTATCAAAAGCGGTCTGTAAACAATTGAGATATCGCCATAACACTACATTTGATGTACAGCAAATTGCCCAAAGTACGTGTCTAAGAAATTTTGTTTACATTTTGTAAGTATTGTTTCAGCGATATCTCAGGTGTTTATGGACCGATTGTGATGAAATTTGACATCGTTCTTTATGGGAGGATTTTCTAAAATCTGATATATATACTCCACAAATCTGATTATGAATACCATTCAAATTGTACCGATCAACTCAGAATCGGCACAAGAATCGATTTCGCGACCTCCGTCCGTCTGTCCGTCCGTCTGTTTGTTTGCCCGTCAGTCCGTCTGTTTGTTTATCCGTCCGTCTACATGTCCGTCCGTCTACCTGTCTGTCCTTTTTTCTGTTGTAGTCAAGTTTTTGGAGCTCCTGTTTTGTCGATATCTCAGATGTTTATTTTGATGAAGTTTAATAGCGTCCTTCGCAGGGGATTATCTAAATCCTGATGCATTCTGTAATTTGTGGTAGATATAATTTAGCGTTTAAGCGATGGTGTTTTGATCGACAATGTTGAAATTCAGGGTGGGACAATTCAGGAGCTCCACAAATCTGGTTTTAGCAGACAGACACACTGCATTTATCTTAATTTTGTGTCTGACTTTTGAACATTATGATAACATTTGAGAATGTATTATATATCAAATTATAGGTAATCTTCCTAGGAAGTACAAAATTGCAGCTAATTACATGATATCCGTTCAAAACCTACATATGTATGTAAGTATCTCACATATCAACAAAAATTTAAATTTTTTAATTGCAATTGGGAGAAATCCGTTCACGTTTGACAATTGATCCCGTATAACTTCGCCTAAGGCAATCTCTTAGTAGCTAATAAATGACAAATTATAATAGATACGATGATGACATTTAGTAAAAAGACGTTGTACAATATTGATATTCAGGACAATAGCGCCTAAAATAAACTTTCTAGAGGGACAACATTTGACAAAAGTATTTCTGATCTCTTGAAAAGTTCGATATTGAAAATGGGCGAGCTCTATTCACATTTAGTGAAATCTCCCATATAAACCCGACCGGGAATCGATTTAATGCTGATAAATTAAATCACATTAAAATTGCACAAAGAACTAGAGCAAAACTTTTCAAACATCCATCGGACAGATCGAAAGAACTATACATCCCAAATATTATTGATGAAGTGTTCATTTTAATTAATTAACTAACTTCAAATTAATAAGTAAACTTTTCCGACAAAGCTGATAACCATCCATTCAAAAGCTATATATTTCACGTATGTATCTAAAACTAAGAGTGTATATTTAGTGATATTTTTATTATTATATTTTTTATTTAAATATTTATTATTTTATAAAAATTAATTGAGTTTTTATTTTAGAAATTATAATATTAAACATCAAATTTTTTATAACACAAAAATGATAGAAATCTATACAAAACAAAAAATAATAATAATATAAAATTTTATAACAAGTAGAATATTTATAAAGTAAATTTAAAGACATTAAAGACGCTACATAGCTTCCCCTCTCAGAAAAAAAAAATAATATAATTTTATAAGTGATTTTATCGGCACTATCAACTAATTCTTGATTTTCTTTATTTATGAACGCTGGTTTCAATAAATCTATTGACACAGTTCGAACTAAGTTACCATATTGAATTGTAAATGTTTTGTCATTTCTTGATATTACTTTAAATGGTCCTTCAAAGGGAGTTGATAGTTTAGATGGTTGTATAACTTTAAGGAATACGTAATCACAATTTGATAAAGATTTAGGAATGTAAGATTTTTCTATGTTGTGATAAATTACTTTTGATCTCACTTCTGAAAAATGTTCTCTTAATTTTGAAAGCAAAAAATCGCTAGAAACATTTTCTTTTGATTCAACAATAAGTTCACCTGGAATTTTCAAACATTGTCCATAGACTAATTCAGCTGGTGAACACTTTAAATCATTTTTAATAGAGGTTCTTAATCCCAATAAAATTAGCGGTAACATTTCTGACCATAAAAATATCGCCAATTTAGTGATATTTTTATTATTATATTTTTTATTTAAATATTTATTATTTTATAAAAATTAATTGAGTTTTTATTTTAGAAATTATAATATTAAACATCAAATTTTTTATAACACAAAAATAATATAAATCTATACAGAACAAAAAATAATAATAATATAAAATTTTATAACAAGTAGAATATTTATAAAGTAAATTTAAAGACATTAAAGACGCTACAGTATACCCTATAATTTTAAGGCTTGTATACATTGACAATCATTGTTAAAGCTTTGACCTAAACCAGTCCGCTAACTTCAGAGTTTTACATAACTAATCAAGAACTTTTACTAGTTGGATAATTCGTACGAATTAAAGTGCACAACCCTCACTGGGCACAGCGTTTTTGGGTTGCATGTCAGAATACTTAAACTTTATCAAATCGATGTGCTATTGCAAATCTAAGGGCATCTACATTTTGAAGCATCTTTTCTGCATGGTTTATCTGGTCTATCGAACTTTATTAAATGTTCGTAAAATATGTGTCTATTTTATTTCGAAGCTACTGGCTGGCTTAAATATGCATTCTCTACTTGTAGTCTAGTAATCATTATCTTTCACAAAGGGACCACTTTAGAACCCAAGTGAAGCTTCCCTAGACATCAGCCACCTGCCCAACCTAACCTTTGGGTGCATAACTATTCTAGATGATGACGCCACCGAAAAGGTTTTCGTTTTCCGACTCTTAATTTTAAAGACTCTTTGCATATAATACTAGTATAACCAAATTTTGCTTGAAATTACATTAAGTACTTTTGCAACACCATTGGTGAAGGGTATCCAAGATTCGGCAAAGCCGAATATACCACTCTTACTTGTTTTACCTATTTTGGCCACAAAATCAAAAAAGTACCAAATACGTGTTCAATATTACTTTCACATCTATTGACTGCAGTACAAAGCTCCTTTCTATATTCTTCAGTTTAAAAAATAAGAGTGGGCCAAAAAAGTACCAAAAAAACTATTTTCACCCTTTTTTACCCCCTATCGGACATTTATATATTACTTTAGGAGATATAACATTTTCGAATTTTTCCCCTTTCAACCCGTTTTTACCCTCTTAGAGGCAAAGGTTCCAAAAGTTCCTTCTTCTTCGACCTATACATCAAAAAAGGTACCTACTGTTTAAATTTTATCAATATCGTTAGAGCCGTTTTCGAGATAATATTCAATTAAATACAATATTTACGAACACATATCTGTCTTATTCATAAAACAGTAACACTGTCTTTATCCACAGATTAAATTTAAGATATTAGGTGTTAAAAACATATACAGTGGGGCAAATTTGGTGCTTTTAAAATTTGGCTCAGAAAACGAAAAATAAGATGCAATGAAAAACTTTAAGTAAATGTATGTATTTAGCCGTTTTGTGAAATATTAAATTGTGCCCAAAAATCGAATTTAAACGGCGAACATGAAAAGGAAGGAGATGCAATTCCAAAACAAATAAAACCATTATTTTCACTGATCAACAAATCCTTAAAAAAATATGAAATATGAATTTTTTCCTAATGAAAACATTCAAGTACAAACTGTATCGTACGTCACGTAGCGTCCGCAACAGTTCATTTATGGATTTTTGGTAAAACTGGAAACTTTAAAATATTTTATAAAAGCTGTTTTGTAATCCTCCGATTTTCCTCTATCCATAATATATTTACAATTTTTTATTACTATGGCCGATTTGGTAAAATTTACAGAAACATGTGTTGAAAAAAAAATCACTTCCATTTTTTGTAGCGTCCGTCACAGCACTTTAAAAGGGAATATCTTTTTCCCCCAAAACAAAGATGTAAATTAACAAATGCCTTTCGATAGCACAATCGATGGGCTAATATTCTCTGAAATCTGTGCAAAGATATCTAGTGTGGAACGACAACGGGATACATTTAAGTACATCAAAATTCGTACAAATGTATCGTCCGTCATTACCATATCATACTTTGTTTTTCAATTCTGTTAATTCTAATAATTCTAAAATAAAATATATATATATATATATATATATTGGGTGTTTTTTATTGAGGTATAGAAATTTAAGTTGGCATCACTTTTTTAACTGGCGGCCATTTTGTCAGCTGTCAAGTGATTAATATTTAGTTTGGTTTGCCATTTCATCATGAACAGGTTGACAAAAGAACAACGCTTGCAAATCGTGCAAATTTATTTCGAAAATAATGGTTCAGTTCGCGAAGTTTACCGCAAGCTCCGTCCATTTTATGGTCGACATAATCGTCCATCAGAGCAATTAATTCGGTTAACCATGGATCGTTTTCGCACTACGTTTACTCTATGTGATAATACGCATCCGCAGCGACGTCGAACAGTGCGCACCGAAGAAACAATTGCCGCTGTAAAGCAAAGTGTTGAAGAGGACCCGAATGAATCGATTCGCCACCGTGCACAGCAATTGGAGCTTTGTCCATCAACTTTATGGAAGATTTTGCGCAAAGATCTTGGCTTGCGACCTCACAAGATCCAGCTTGTGCAAGAATTAAAGCCGCGAGACCATGCAATGCGTCGTGATTTTGGTGTATGGGCCGAAAATGAGATTGATCTCGATGCTGATTTTCATCGCAAAATTTTGTTCAGTGATGAGGCTCATTTTTGGTTGAATGGCTACGTCAACAAGCAAAATTGCCGCATTTCGAGTGAAGAGAATCCACATGAGACCCTTGAGACGCCATTACATCCACAAAAACTGACTGTTTGGTGTGCTCTATGGACTGGTGGAGTCATTGGGCCATACTTCTTCCGAAATAATGCTGGAGAGTCAGTTACCATAAATGGAGACCGGTATAGAGCCATGATAACCGACTATTTTGTTCCCCAATTGGATGGCATGAATGTGGATGAGTTGTGGTTCCAACAAGACGGGGCTACATTCGAAACATTCGATGAGCGCATAATTTCGCGGAATGGACCTGTCAATTGGCCACCAAGATCGTGCGATTTGACACCACTGGATTATTTTCTTTGGGGATATGTGAAGTCGCTCGTCTACGCCAACAAACCAGAAACGTTAGGGGACTTGGAAGCCAACATTCGTGGCGTTATTGCCAACATACGGCCCCATATGCTCGAAAAAGTAGTTGAAAATTGGACCTGTAGAATTGGCTTCATTCGAGCCAGCCGCGGCGGCCACATGCCCGAAATCATATTTAAACATTAATGGCATAAAATTATCCTTCCAATAAAGCCAAATTGATGGACATTAAAACGATTTTCTTGTGTTTTATTTCAATTCGAAGTTCTATACCTCTAAAAAACACCCTTTACATATAAATTAATACATATATATTATTGTACAAACTGTATCGTCCGTCACGTAGCGTCCGCAACAGTTCATTTATGGATTTTTGTTGAAGCTGGAAACTTGAAAATATTTTATAAAAGCTGTTTTGTAATCCTCTGGTTTTCCTCTATCTTCAATGTATTTACAATTTTTTTTATTACTATGACCGATTTGATGAAAATTGCAGAAACACGTGTTAAAAAAAAGTCACTTTCATTTTTTGTAGCGTCCGTCACAGCACTTTAAAAGGGAATATCTTTTTCCCCCAAAACAAAGATGTAAATTAACAAATGCCATTCGATAGCACAATCGATGGGCTAATATTATCTGAAATCTATGCAAAGATATCTAGTGTAGAACGACAATGGGATACATTTAAGTACAAATATATCGTCCGTCACGCAGGATTTGCCCATATTGTACTTTGCTTTTCAATTCTCAATATATATATATAGATATATATATATACATATAAATGAATACATATATATTATTGTAATATGTTAGTATTTATATTGAATAAAGTATGTTAAGTACGAGTAAGTACTAAATATTGAGTACCCGCTACATCTAAAAATAAGTACTAAATCTCAACAAGAAGAGACTTGAAAGAGTCTGAAATGAAAAAATCGAGAATTAGTGGGTGTTTTAAGCTGTAGTAAGATAAAGAACACTGAGCGAAAATCATTGAAAATTGTAGACAAATTAAAGTTACTGATTTTAGCACCTATATCTATGTTTCCAATAGTAGCAATATGTAGTCTCTCATATCATATATAGTAGTTCTGATCTTAGATAATTTCAAAAATGTTTCAGAAATACAAATGGAAATGGTCTTTAAGTGAAAATCGCAATCGTTAAGCCGAAATATGGTGATAACTTATACAAAATTAGTTTTTGAAATATTTTACACGTGTAAAAATTAAATTTTTTTTGATTTTTACAAGAGAAAATCCCGTTTAAAGCATTAAACATAAAAAAATAAAAATAATAAGTTTTCTAACGCTTATACAATAAAAAAAAGTAAGACTTATACAGCTTTTAGATGATCCACCCACGTTTTACACGTATGATCGCAAAAAAACACAACAGCTAACAAAATGTATGAATGAATGAATGAAAAATGATATTAAAACGTTGCTCAAAACAAAGTTTTCAGAACTCAGTTTGAGATTTCAACCAGTTAAAAATTCAAGCTCAATTTGATTCAATTCAACGCACAGCTGCACAATTTTGCAATTCAATTTGCAGTTAATCTCTCCATGTTGCCCCTTGCCGGATTTCACCCTACAAAACTTAAATCACCAACAAAATAACAATGGCTATAATAAATATTTAGAAAAAAAGTATAATAAAATAAAACAACTACAACATGTCTCTTGAGCTTTGAAATGGAAAGAGAAAAATAATATTTTTAACTAAATAAAGAAAAAACTATACACTTCCATACAAAAAATATATGAATTTATCAATGAAGCCACCCACACACATACAACTTGTGAAATGCAAAAAAGAAAAAAATCAAAACTTACTTCACATAGATACATACATATACAATTTAACTTAGATCATATATACAAACACATTTTATCTTTCTTACTGAAGTTTAAAGAAACTAATAGCCAACTTTTAAATTAACTAATTACTTTTAGGTGTATAGGGATTTGCTAACATTAAATTTAATAAAAAAACTCATACATGACTTAACCCTTTTTGTAATATTTTTTCCCATAGGAACGGTAAAAATATGGGTTAGGAAGTCGGGTTAGTAACCAACTCATGTAAGAAATAATTTACTATAAAAAAGCAAAAAATTAGAATTAAAATAGCCCCCCTAATGTTTACGATTATGGCAAATGAAAATGGAATACGATTTAAGGATCTGCTCCTGGACCATCCGCACTCTTTACTAAGAAGGTGCTCTGATGGATGTTCTTTAGGAATATAAATGAGATGTAATTGCTATTTAGAAAGTAAGATGGAATGTCACGGCTCACGTTGGCTCAGAATCAATTGTCATTGGCCAAAACCTATATTTTTTCATGACATTCTTATTCTGTTATCCTTGACTCCCAGTGGAGCATAGAGCCTCATGACATAGATTCATAAAATTTGTATGCCATCAGAAAGGTAGCCGAAAAAATTTTGTCAAATATTCGCCACGCCTACATGCTGCTAAAGGCAACGAATTTAGATATATAAAGAAAATGGTAATATTTGATCCCTTATTAATAATCGGCTGCGATTTTTTTGTTATCTTGGACGGATGGTATTTACGCACCCTGTATAAATTTTAAGTTTAATAGTGTATAACTTTTATAGAACAAAAAATGAACAAAAATCGAAATAATATAAAAGATAGGCGAATGTGTGTGTACCTGCCCGGAACCGGGCCGGTGTCATTAATGAAAATTGCAGTGAAAAAATGTTATCTATTACACAGGTCAACAGCAAAAATGTGCTCGAGTAACCACTATATACATTTGATGTATCATGGCTACCTTAGTTCAAAAATGGTAAAATTTTTAAATTCTATGGCAAGATTTTTTAAAATTTTTTTTTGTTTTTAAATTGCAATTTTTTTTAGACGTTTCTTTAAATAATTAATGATAACTCAAAAACTACTAGTCCGATATTAATAAAATAAAATCAGAAAAATTAAGATTTACATAGCCTTTAATTCGTCTATATATCGTGTTTCAATCGGATCAATAGTATCGGAGTTATAATAAAAAACTAAAGAAAGAAATATATTTTTTACATAAAAATGTCGAAAATTTTCGTTTTAAAAAAATCATGAAAAATCGAAAACGGCAAAAAACTTCCAGATTTATTATTTTATTGCATAGCGACATATAATAGCAACAAAATGAGATATTGACCATCAAAATCGATTGATATTTGTCGAATTTATTCACAATTTAGTGAATTCGCTCATTTTCACAAAATTTTAGTTTTTTGGTTGATATACGCACTATAGCGGGTTTTCAAATGTATGAAAAAATAAATATTCCAATTTCAAGGGGTGCATGTCAGATTATTGTGAGATTTGGTGAGAAACTTCCACCCACAAAATTTCAGTCGAATTGGACAACGTTAACACGTAGCGCATAGGCCCCAAATCTTAAAAATAGCGTTTCAATCGAAAAGAAATTGTCAAATTTTCAGTTTTTGCAAAATTAAAGCTATTTATTCCCCCTTTGGCAAAAAAGTGGATCCTGGTCCTTAGGGCAAACACAATGAGATTTCCAAATAGATACATATCTTTGAAATCGGTTAAACAGTTTTCGAGTTACTACAATTTGCACTGGCCATTACATGTTTTTGAGGACTTGCCGAAGGCAATTGACCAAAAAATGTGACTAAGTCATATCGATGGAATATATGGAAAATGTATTTCATTGTTTTATTCATGTATTTTATTTTATATTTTATTTTTTAAATTTATAACAACATATAAAATAAGGAAATAAATAAATATTATAAACTAGATACTTTGGAATTTTCTTTTATGACATTTTCTATTACTGAATAACGAAGTGTTGCTCAAAATACTCTGGCAAAAACCTGCCATCATGTGTGCATCCCAGCGACCCTGGTATCTTTCCTCCATTGTCCGAATATCTTAATAAAATCGTTCGCCCTGTTCCTCACTTAAGTCTCCTAGATTTTCAGGAAAACGATCTAAGTGACTGTGAAGCTAATATAACTTGATGCTCATGTTGCATCCAAGATTCTGGAAGTGAGTTAACATCTCTTCAACGTGCGCAACATAATCATCATCCTTGTTATTTCCTAAGAAATGTTGAATAACCCATACAAACGAATCACATGCATTTTTCTCAATTTCTGACATTGAACTGAGAAAATCGGTATCTTTGACCAATTTGCGAATTTGTGGGCCGTCAAATATTTCTGCTCTCAGCCTTCAATACTGTATTTCCATAGTAACACGTGTCCCACAGAAATACGTGTTTTGGCCAAAAAATTATTTCGCGTACTTGTTTTGCCATACATTTCTCATTCATCCAAAACACTTTGGCAGTACCTGGATATTGTATAGTGGTTTTAAAAGCATCGAATTTTTTTATTTGGTTGCGTTGTGTAATAGGAAGGTAACCGTCAATTTTAGCGAAATTTTATATTTTATTGTTGACATGTATATTGTAAGTTAAAAAAGAAAAAAATAAAACATTTTAAAGTAAGTAAAATGTTTTTGTAAATTGTCTTCGGCAAGTCCTCAAGGACATGTAATGGCCAGTAATAACTCGAAAACTGTTTAACCGATTTTAAAGGCATGTAGCTTATTGGAAAAACCATTGCCTTTGCACTAAGAACTAAAATCCACTTTTTTGCAAAAGGGGGAATAAATAGCTTTAATTTTGCAAAAACTGAAAATTTGTAAATTTTTTCGATTTAAACGCTATTTTTCAGATTTGGGGCCTATGCGCTACGTGTTAACGTTGTTCAATTCGACTAAAATTTTGTGGGCAAGTTTCTCACCAAATCTCACAATAATCCGACATGCACCCCTTGAAATTTAAAAATTTATTTTTTCATACATTTGAAAACCCGCTATAGTGCGTATATCAAGCAAAAAACTAAAATTTTGTGAAAATGAGCGAATTCACTAAATTGTGAATAAATTCGAAAAAAAATCAATCGATTTTTATGGTCGATATCTCATTTTGTTGCTATTATATGTCGATATGCGATAAAATAATAAATCTGGAAGTTTTTTGCCGTTTTCAATTTTTCATGATTTTTTTAAAACGAAAATTTTTGCCATTTTTACGTAAAAAATATATTTTTTTTCTTAAGTTTTTTATTATAACTCCGATACTATTGATCCGATTGAAACGCGATATATAGACGAATTAAAGGCTATGTAAATCTTAATTTTTCTGATTTTATTTTATTAATATCGGACCAGTAGTTTTTAAATTATCATTATTTATTTGAAGAAACGTCTAAAAAAAATTGCAATTAAAAAAAAAAAAAATTTTTTTAAAAATCTTGCCATAGAATTTAAAAATTTTATCATTTTTGTACAAAGGTAGTCATGATACATCAAAATTGTATAGTGGTCTTAAGAGCACATGAATTTTTTTTATTTTGTTGTGCTGTGTTATGATAAATGAAAATTGCAGTGAAAAAATGTTATCTATCGACTAAAAAAAGAACGATTGCGAAATCTTTATTAGTTAAAACAGAGTTTTGACCAATGAACAAATATGCTGCTTATATTTTTGTAGTATTTAATTAACATATAAAGCTTTTAATTTTTTCGCACAGTGGTATTTCTTCATACTGCAAAAAATAGAAGGAAGAAAAAATAGAAAAATTTTCGAAATCTGTCGCAATTCGTGGCATATCTCAACAAAATTTAATGAAATTCGGCACACGTCTGTTAGTTGATCTAGAAACGAGGTCCGCCAATTTTGATTGAAATGTATAAGCCGCAATTTTCAACAGAATTTGAAAAAAATTTGGTTGAGATCCCTTGACTCTGTCTTGGACCTCAATTTGTTCTCAATATGTAAGACGGAATGCTCAATAAAATTTGATGAAATTCGGTACATGTCTGATAGTTAATCTAACAAAGAGCACTAGGTATTTTTGCTAAAATCCGTTCATTCCTTGGGGTACATGCTTTGGGCCCCCATTTTTTTACTTATTTTTCTCCTTAATATTTAAGCCGTAATTGTTAACAGAATTTGATGAAATTCGGCACGCGGTTATCAGTTGATTGAAAAAAGAGCTCTACTGAAATCCGTCGACTCCTAGGAGTACCTGCCTTGGACTTACACATAAATGCAATTAAAGTGTAAAAAGTCTGCAAAACTTTTTGCTTAAATTATGCGTAACATTGTTATACGATCGGCAATATAAATCGTCTTTCATGTGGTTATGGTGGGAGCACCAAGCAAACCCGATCCAACTTAGTTTTTGTCCAAAACAAAAAACGAAAACACTGAATTTTGAAATTTTTGATTTTCTGATATCATTATACACGATTAAGTTATTTTCTTTTGCAGACTAAAACAAGGGTTCTATGTCTTAATTAAATCTGCATTAACATTAAAATTGTGAAACTGTAATAGGTGCATGAAAAGCGGTGGTCCTGAAATGGGAATACCATAGTACATCGCCAAGAAACCAAAATAAGACCTATATATTATAACTGAAGTGGCTGCTTTTCTCAATGTGTCTCCTAACCTATCATATTTTCTAGTGCGTATACTTGTTTGAAGCAGTTCTTTAGCGGTGAACAACCATAAGTCTTCATTAGAGATTGTGAAGGGCCAGAGAATTTTGAGCACATGTCTAAGCACCGATTAGCAAAAGTTTGCTAATCGGCTCGAGATATTCCAAGTCTCACAGCCGTAGAAAAGCACGGCTTTAACATTGATGCTAATAAATTAATTTTGGTGTTGGTGGATATTTTGAGATCTCATGAATTTGTTTAGAATTTCAAAAGCTTGCATTACTCTACATAAGCTATTTTTCGAGATATTTTGAGATCTCCTGAATTTGTTTAGAATTCCAAAAGCTTGCATTACTCTACATAAGCTATTTTTGATATCTGCTCTGTTGCCTCCGCTTTTCGAAATAATAGTTCCAAGCTAACAGAAAGTTTAAACTTCATCAATGGGTTGCTCAGCAAGATAATTCGGATTGATTAAGTTTTTTATGTTAATCTGAAGACCGGCTAGAGCAGCACGATAGACAAAGGTTTGGAATTTGTATTGCATGCAAAAGAGTCGGCGAGACATCAGACATACATACGTTGTCAGCGTAATTGATGTCATTTTGTATATCGTAAAGACCCCAGGAGATACCATGTTGCCCAGATATCGAGTTGTTCAATACAAGAAACCAAGGTTCAATATTTACATGATTTATCTGGTATAAAGTCTGCTTATTTGCATCTTATTAAGATCTAAATCGTGAAATCAATAGAAGTGCTAGGGATGATAAGTCAAGGTGGGCAGAAAATTTAGCCAAAGAAGCCCAAATAGCCAGCGAAACAGGTCGATACAAGGACTTATACGGAATCACGAAGGAATTCGCTGGCCATAATTATTTAAATTCTAAGAAACTGATGAATGAGCGAGCGGTCTGATCTACTTCAAAGATCAACAGACGGAATTGTAGGAATGCTACTATAAAATATTACTATCAGTAAATCCGGCTGAGTGCTCTAAAATATGTGATTGCGATCTTGAGCATCAAACAAATAACGATTTTGATGTATCAAGACCAACACCAAAATAACTGCTAAAATTAGTTTAGTCTGGAAAATCTGCAGGTAAAGACGGAATACCGCCTGAATTATTAAAACCTAACATAATACTATTCCCAAAGTCTTTGCTTACAAAATATTGATCACACGAAAGACTGCCAAATGTCAAAAAAAGGGGAATTTGCATGACTGCTCGAACTGGAGATGTATCACTTTTCTTTACATGGTCAATAAAGTTGTAGCCCATATTCTGCACAGTCGCATAGCATTGTCATTCCACTGCTCCAATCATACCGTTCAGATGTACAGGGGAAGTTGATTTAAGCCCACTGTTGGTAAATTCAGCCTCCACAGCGTAACATCTGACAATGGTATGAGGTATGGTATGAGCACCAGGTTTCAACACCTTGCAATATATAAAGCAAATTGGGTATCCCTCGATCAAATAAAAAAAAAAATCAGTTGACGGAAGCCACTGTCGGAATTTCAAAGAAAGTTTGAAGTCAATTAGCTACAATTTTGTCATATTGCCACCAATTACTCGCAATGAACAGCTCAATTACTTTGACAATTACTTCCAAAACCCTCTTTCTAAAATTTTTTGGTATAACGAGGAGCGCACTGCTGAGAAAAATTAAGCTTAAATGTCAACTCTGCAATCAATAGTCACCGACCGAACCTAAGATATATGGAGGTAAAAGAAGAGAAACGCCTATCCCGAAATGGAAAGATGTTTGTTTGAGAAAATTGAGACATATAAGAGTCGAGATGGTGTACGTTAATTCTACCAAAAATTTAAACATCAAACGGACGGTTTTGACCGGTTTTGTATCTTCTACTGTAAAGACGACCAAGAAAACCTGGAGACACATATAGAAAACGTTCTGAAACTATGAAAGGAGTACTTTTGCTAATTGCTGATGTCAAATGTAAGCGATCAAGATGGTACGCCTGAACAAATCAATGATGAAGACGTTATATGTCCAACATCCAACCGAAATGAAGTTATAATTGCTGTAACTGACTAAAAAATAACAAAGTTGCGGGTGACGAAGGTTTGCCAGCGAACTTTTTAAGCTCGCAGGTGATAAGTCAATGAGGCATTTATCCCAGCTTACCAAAATCGTATGGTTAGAAGAGTGTATGCCAGACGATTGGAGCTTCAGTGTTATTTTAAAAGTGCACAAAAATGAAGATAAAAATGATTGTGCCAATTATAGGGGTATAAGGTTCCTTTCAAATGCATATAAGATTCTATCGACCCAATTTTGTGACAGGCTAAACCCCAATGTAAATGACAAAATTGGGACCTACCAATGTGGTAAATCTACCAATGACCAGATCCTCACGCTACTTCAAATCCTGGAGAAGACCTAAGAGAAACAAATAGAGACATATCGTCTCTTCGGTTCCAATTTTTAAGGCAATGTCTGGGTTTGGCATCCCTATGAAGCTAATAAGGTTTTGCAGGACAACATTAACTAATATAACTTCAACAGTTAAAGAGCCTATCGGAGTCCTTATTAACTAAACGGGGATTCGAGCAAGGCGATTATTTATCATGCGATCTCTACAATATTGTGTCAAAGAAAATCCTGCGAGGAGCTGCAGTTAAAATAACTTTTTTTACATGCTTATATTTTATTATTGAATCTTTCTAAAAAGAAAATAACAATAAGTAATCAAATCTTAATCTAACGTAATACTATATAGAGGTTGCCAGAGCAACTCTATTTAAAATTATTCGAATTGGAATTAAATTAATAAGTGGGCAGGTCCAAGGTATCCATTCTTCTTAATCGTTGGTGATCTTCGAATTGCAAAAGCTGGCGTGCGAGATGATTTGGGTGAAGATGCAGCTTAAAAATGTATTTAGTGCAGCACCTTCTAATCTCTTCTTGGACAAGGAGAACATTCAAATCTCTGTGAATGTTGTTATTTCTTATGAACCAAGGAGCGCAAGTTATTAAACGTAAAAGCTTGGATTTTCTTCTCTGTAATTTAGCAATGTTGAAGGTGGAAGCCGTTCCCCATAGTTGAATACCATATGTCCATATTGGTTTAATTATTGTTTTGTACAAAAGAACCTTGTAATCTAATTCCAGAGCAGATTGTGGGCCAATAAGCCAGTTTAGTTCAGCGGATTTCAGTTTTATCTGAGTTATTTTGCTGTCAATGTGATGGGACCATGTGAGGCGGCGATCTAAATGTATACCAAGATACTTAATGTGAGTACTCACGGGGATGGTCACGTTATTTATCTTGATTGCGGGACAGTTGTCTCTTCTTAAAGTAAACGTTACGTGAGCACACTTGCTCGGATTTACCCTAATTTTCCATCTATTTAGCCATACTTCAAGCTCATGAATATGGGACTGCAATAATGCAGATGCAATTTTGGGATCGGAATGAATGCTAATAAACGCTGTATCATCTGCGAAAGTAGATGTGTATGTTTGAGCATTCGTTGGCATATCTGCTGTGAATATAATATATAGCAACGGACCCAATATACTACCCTCCTTTCTAGGAGAAGAATAATCATCTTTGGATCGAACTCGGAATGTTCTATTGGACAAATAACTTTTCAAGAGTTTGTGTGTATTTGATGGTAGCAGATTTATTATTTTGTTCATAAGTCCTTCATGCCAGACTTTATCGAATGCTTGTGAAATATCGATGAACAAGGCTGAATAGTATTGTTTTCTTTCAAAGGATTTTCTGATCGTTGTTGTTATTCTGTGTACTTGTTCAATGGTACCATGACATTCGCGGAAACCGAATTGATGGTCCGGAATAATATCCATCCAATTAACGAATGAGTCCAAAGTGCAAATAGGAAGCTTTTCAAACAATTTCGATAGGATATAGGCCTATAAGATGGAACTTGACTGACATCTTTTCCTAGTTTGGGAATCATAACGATTTCTGATACCTTCCAGGACATTGGAAAATATCTTAAACGAAGAATCGCGTTATAAATAAACATTATAATTCTTACAGCCGAATTTGATAGGTGGATAATCATTACGAAGAAATTTTATCAATGCCAGGAGACTTTTTTGGATTAAGCTTTTGAATATTTGATATAAGTAAGGGAAGACGAAATTTTAATGGGGACAGCACGACGTCGTCTATGATATTAGCGCTTATACAGGGTGGCCCAAAAGTCGCGAACGGATTTGAAAAATTAATAACTTCTCTAATTTAATTATTATTATTATTTTTCTTTTAAAGACTTGTAAAATCAATCTGGGAGATTAATTATTAAAGGTTACCACGTTATCCAGCGAACCAAAATCATAGAACTTTATTTTGAACATCATCAACGATCAATAATTCTGGAGAGTGTTGAGGAGAATCCTGAAACATCAACTCGAAGGCGCTCTGCTGAGCTCGGCGGTTTTTACGTAAAATATTAAAGGGAATTTTACATCTTTTCACATACAAGGTGCAGTTAGTGCAAGAACTAAAGCCATGAGATTCCCAAGAACGATTAATTTATGCAGTTTGCTTTCCCCCCTTCGGCCTTTTTGGGCCACCCTGTATCAGAGTTCGTTTCGTTTGGTGTGAAAACCCTTTCTAAATGATTAGCTTAAGCATTTACTTTTTCAGACGGATCTCTTGCCCAAGTACCGTTTTCAAGCCTGATTGGAGACTCATATGCAATTGGATGCTGCATGTTTTTAACAGCCCTCCATAGATTGAAATTTTTTTCCTTAGAGGAATCTAAGTTTTTTAAGTACTTATCAAGAGATTTTTGTTCATTGATCCTCAATGCGGAATGCAGTTTTCTTTGACATTGTTTTAAACGGCTCTTTAAGGCAGGACATCGACATTCTTGCCACCGTCTTCTTAGCCTTCTCTTTTCATTTATTAGACTTTGAGTATCGTCTGGAATGCTCCGGCTACCCTTTTTCTTCGGTTTAAAGATTGGAGTTGCTATACAGGCTGCATTAGTGAGAATTTCTGAAAAAGTGTTAATTGCAGATTCGATGTCAGTTGGATTCCTGAGAGAAATATTGAACGGGAGGTGGGAACTCACATACATTTTTTATATTTTCTTGTAACGGCAAAATCTATCAAATCGGGAATCTTATTTAAGTCAGAGGGCCAATACGTTGGGTGACCCCCTGATGCGGCGCCCAACTTGTGTGAAAAGATAGCACCCAATAGCTGTCTACCCCTAGGTGTAATAAGACGTGAGCCCCAAAACGTGTGCTTCGCATTAAAATCACCAGTTACAGTTAAAATAACTGTAACAATTTTCAACACAAGACACGTGCTACTCGCGCTTGGCGATGACATTGATATCATGGGGCGCACACTGTGCAAGGTGACTGCCGCCGTTTTAGTATATAGAAGGAATCTAATAAAATGGGTCAAGTTGTCAATAAATTAAAAACAAAACTGATGTTTTCTTCAAGCAGACAGTTCACAAGAATTGGACCACATATGATTGTTGTGAACTATTGATTTGAGGTTGTAAAGAATGTTTTTACCTTGGTATAGCCATCAACATGAATAACGATGCTTCGAAATCAAGTAGAATCATATTTTCAAACAGGTGCTATTTTGTCCTAAAACGTTTATACTATCCGTGTTATTATATGGTGCTTTTAGACCATTTTGCGTCAACAATGAATAACGACATCGAGTGAACCATGTGTTAGTTAAACAGCAGCGGATGCGCTGGCTAGGACATGTTGTATGTATGGATGAGAATACTCCAGCAAGAAAAGTATTCGAAAATGTTCTCGAGGAAACTCATAGAAGAGGACGTCCGAAACTTCAAAGTACTAAGTAGATGAAAATCTTTTAAAGGTTCTTGTCCTACGAAATCGGAGAATATGTGCACGAGATCGAAGCGCATGGAATTCTAAAATATTCTCGGCATTTGATTTTAACAGGTTGAAAATATAGGACATTTATGTAAAGTAAAGTATAATATGTCCATCACCATTTATGTCTTTATTACCACTAGTTCTATTTATACCCTTCACCACCATAGATGGAAAGGGTATTATAAGTTTGTGCTGATGTATGTAACGCATAGAAATATTTGTCTTAGACCCATGTTTTAGTATACCAATAGGCTTAAAATCACTTTTTAAGTAGATTTAGCGATGTATGTCCGTCCGTCTGGCTGGCTGGACCCCATATAAAGTTCTAATCAAACTACAGGTCGCTATTCTAAAGATAATTTCATGAAATTTGGCACAGATCATTTTTTTTTATAATGGGACCATGGCTATTGAAATTGGTCAAAATCGGTCCCTTATACGTCCCATAGGTCCCACTTCCCGGAATTGATATATTGGCCACAAATATCAATATTTTTTCATGTAAACTAAAATCACTGTATCAAATTTCGTTGAAATCGGTCCACATTTGAACATAGCTCCCATCAAACTCTTCTTTAAAAACGCACTAAATGAGACAAAAATCACTAAAACGTTCGTAAGTCTAAAGATAATGAGAATTTCAGGTATATTTTTTGCACGCATAATTTTTGTAACAACTGTAATAAATTTGCCAAATTTCGAGATAATCGGTCCACATTTGACCCTAGCTCTCATATAAGTCCAAATGACGGAAACAGCTTAAATATATAAGTTTTGAGAAAATGTTTGTAGGATGGCAAAATTTAGCAAATATTTGTCTTTATACAGGAAAAATAATACCTCTGAACTTAGTGGTGAAGGGTATCGTATGGTCGGGCTTGACCGACTATAGCACTTTCTTACTTGTTTTTTATTCTATTTGCTTCTTTTAAACATTAAATTACATTGCGTTTTCCTACTTTGGGATTCGAGTAAATTTATGCTTTTCAATTCATTCTTGGCAATACTTTTTTGTATAAGAATATAATAGATATAACTTTTTCGATTTCCTTTGTATTATGACTCTATGTCTTCATTTTGCATTCTCTTTTCATTTAAATATTTACCTTATAAATTCGTTTTTTTCTACCCCCATTAAAATGCGGACAACAAGTCTTTTAGAATTCTTGAAGTAATCTACTTCGCTCGTGTCAAAATACAATGGCCAAATGAATTTACACGTGTGGATTACACGTGTAAATTTATTTGTTAAAACGTTTTAAGGGCATATCCGTAAACAACATTTTTGACTATTTGCTACATCCATTTTTCGAAAGAAATATGTTTTTCACAAGTAAATTATGAAAGTAATGGTAATTGCACCTGTTAACTTCTAGTTCTGTTATCGTTCTTTTAAGAAAAAAATATATCTGTTGTTAAAAACCGTGGAATTAACATTACACGTGGAATTAACATTACACGTGTATTTTTGGGGGAGTTTTAAAAAACAAACATTTTGTTGTCAATCGAACTAAATATTGAAATTAATTATGCTTTGTAATGATAATCTAAAACCCGTGTGCATCGAGAACCAAGCAGTTGCAAATTGAAAGAACGTCCCCAAAACTAGTGAAATTAGTGCCAAGTTTGAAAATAAACTTTTGTTTATTTAAATATTCTTTGAATCCCCTTTATAGCTTTTTTGTATTAGTCGCCAACAAAGCAACAACAAAAGTGTGGGAAATAAAGAAATAATAAAACTGAAAAATGTTTGTGTGTTTCTCTTCAGATGATAATCTTCGCTTTATGTTGATGTTTGTTGGGCACAATAATAATTCGTATTTATTCTGTCCCTCAAATAATATATAATGTGAGATTTTCGCTCTATCTAGAATTAGGGATAAGCCTCCTGATGAGATGGCCTAACCAACCATCGAAACGCGTCGAGGAAAGGTTTCTCCACCAACATTTTTTGGTTTTATCAAAAAAACTATTTATTACAATAATAAATAATTGTAATAAATTGGGATCTTATTGCAATACACTACAATAAAGCTTTTCAATAGAATTAGTTTTAGTTTCCTTATTAGAGGGGGTCGATAGTTCTTCGAAGTAGAAAATTACTTTCGACAAGATTTTACTATAGAAAGAAATAATGTTATTTGAAAATAACTGTTGACATATTTTCTTATAGATAAACTTGTCGATTTTTTTCTCCTTATAGAAGGTATCGTCGAATGAGTTTTTTTTAAATAGAAAACCTCGTCGAATAACAACACGGTGCCACAAATGAGCAACTTTTGCAACAAACTTGGAAAGCGATCTAGTGGGGGGGGGGGGGGGGGGGTTTAGGCTTAGGTGAGGACAACAATTTTAAAGGTTTTGAAGCACATGTGAAATTTTGAGATTTAGGAGGTACCAAAGTACTTCGGGTAGATCGAAGTACTTTGGCACCTCCTATTCCCATATTTGCAGAGCGATTTCACAAACTGCAAGCATAGGGCATATATTTAAAAAAAAATAATTTTTTCAACTTTTTTCCATAAAAATCATGTTTGTTCTATTACTTATTGATATGGGCTTGTGTTTACAGAAGTTATTTAACTTTTTCCAAATTTAAAATTTGTCGATTGCAAAGAATATGCGTAGTATCATGGTAGTATGTAGTACATGACCTAGTCGGTTTATGAAAAGCTTAATTACGCTTCGAGTTTTCGTCTAATTAGGAACAAAATTTTCTTGTTATCTTATATCTTTAAACGAGCAATAATTGTATGTATATATATATATATATAGAATGGCTATCTCGAAATCGGCTCCAACGATTTTGACAAAATTAATAGTTCTTTACAGAAAATGGAATTAACATTAAATGTTTACTAGAAGAATTCAGAAGATATAAAAGCTTTGAAATTGTTACCTTTGCATGGCTATTAATCTGAAATCAAATCTCAAAACACATAAAGTGCATGATGGTTGCCAAAGGCCATTATGTAATACACACAACCAAATTATTGCTTCACGCTTAACAGAATTGTAATTTTCTGAAGCTTATCTATTATAAAAGTGCAAAGTTAAGTTGTCAAATTATTAATTAAATGCACACATTTTAAACTAAAATAAAAAATAGAATCATATCCATTACTTTTTTATATATATAATGCCTTAATTTTCTTACTGGTATCCGGGTACCCTTATCAGGAGGGTTAGGAATATTTGACTTTCGGTGAATCCACAGCCTAAGCCAAAATTTTTGGAAAGCTTAGAAAAACAAAAATCTTTAGAAAATAAATAATTTTAGGAACTTACAAAACCTCAACTTTGTATCATTTATCGTTAAAGAGATATTTGACTTTAAAGTTCGTTCGGGTACCCAGGTACCCGTGTCAGGAGTGTTAGGGTTCAAATTTTATCAAAATCGTTAGAGCTGTTTTCGAGATAGCCATTCTATATATATATATATATATATATATATATATATATATATATATATATATATATATATATATATATATATATATATATATATATATGTATATATATATATATATATACATACAATTATTGCTCGTTTAAGAATATAACATACTTTTTGAGATGAGACCCCAAGAGAAGGGCTTGACAAACAAAGATATTGAAAGAATTTTGAACTTCGATTGGGATTATCCAGTGACGAGGAAAGCGGCGATGAGGTGGAAGACATATCTGCAGTGCTGGAGAGGAATTTGGAAGGGATCGTGGAAAGAGGAGAAAGCATAGAGATAGGCCTTCTTGACAACATACTGGAGGATGAGTTTGAGCAAGAATCCTCTGGTACTGTTAATATGCGCTTTGAAAAAATTGATCAGCTATCTCTTAAATGGAGATCAAGGTCATATGAAGCCAAAAATACTTTACTCGTGCTGGAACTACTGACATATGAATATGATTTTACAATGTATGTTGGAGAAGAAACCTGCCCTTCATACGGATTTGGATTATTATCGGATGTTGTCCTTTATCTGGCTCAAAACCTCTCCAAACACAAAAACTATAAACATTATTTCGACAACTGGTTTACATCAGTAAGTCTTCTTATTGCGTTGAAGGAAATGGGCATATTTGCGACAGGTACGATATGTAAAAATCGGGTAAGCAGTTGCCAGTTGCTTTCAGATGCTGAACTTAAAAAACGAGGAAGAGGATCTTTTGATAATAAATGTGAAGCTAATAATAATTTAGTGTGTCTAAAATGGTTTGACAATAAATCAGTTTTGCTAGCATCTTCACGTATAGACCACAACCTGTTGGTGTTGTTTGTTAGCGTTGGAGCCCGAAGGAAAAACTATCAATGTAAGTTTTTTCCTTCGAGCTCCAACGCTATTAAACAACACCAACAGGTTGGTGGTCTATACATGAAGATGCTAGCAAAACTGATTTGACCAGCTATTGTTGCTTTCTATGATAAAGGCATGGTAGGGGTTGGCCTGGCTGATATGCTCATGGAACTGTACAAGGTTAACCACCGCTCAAGAAAATGGTACATACGTATATTTTATTGGTGCCTAGGAACATCCGTCACAAGTGCCTGGTTGCTTTATAGAAAACATCTTCATCTACTCCAACCCAACCAAGATTCTATCCAAAGAAAAAGAGGTCGACCATCGAATTTGGAAACAAATAATCCAACATCTTCCGATTGCATCTCTCCCTCGAGCAGTGTATCTTCGCAAAGAACCAAAAAGTATAGGTTCCAACCGAACCCTACAGATGCAAAGCGGTATGATAAACATTGGCTAGTATTTGGCGAAAAAGGTCGCTGCAGATTGTGTAAAACAGGAACTCCAATGTCCAAATGTCTTAAATGTAAACTCCATCTTTTGCTGTAATAATAACAAAAATTGCTTTTTATTTTTTCATACTTAACTTTTAAAATAATTCAATAAAATATAATATGGATTTAATTAAAAAATTTGTTTTTTTTATATACCACAATTGCCCAATGTTGCTCACAAGCAACTTTCTCTACCGCCCAAACGAATGGGCGTGGCGACTTGCAATTTTGGCCAGACACTCCTTAAATGACTATAAAATGATTAAAAGTAAAAAATAAGGATACATATAAAAAGTTGGGGACGAAAGGGCTAGACGAAGTTAACGGTAGCTGCCCTTACCATGACTTTAAAAAAACCCTAGGTGATTTTATCTCAACGATGTGGGTGCAGTGCCTTAGTTGTTTAGAACGTCGATTTATAAGCAACACGTATCATAGTCAAAAAAAGCAACGGTGGATTTATCAGCCATTAAAGTCAAGGCGACCGTTTTTTGAAGTGCACACTTTGTGAACTGCCGTGGTATAGCAGGTTAGACATCCGCCTACCAGAGGTTCCAAGTTCGAACCCCCGGCCAGACCCATTTGTAAAAATAAATTTTTTAAAAACAGCAGTTCACCTCATAACTCAGCTAGCTACTGGAAATTGAGTATTGGGCTATATAAAACTTCTCTGCATTAGTTACATTTGCCGTTCGGAGCCGGAGTTAAAACGTGGGTCCCATCTAATGAGTCTAAAAATAGAATCGGATGCAGCTCATTGTCTGAGCGAAGTACTCCTTGTTCCAAATGAAATGTCGTGGCAATAATAGGTTAATGATAAGGTAATGAGTTGCAAATTAAATATATGGGCAAATCCTGCGTGACGGACGATACACTTGTACTGATTTTGTTGTATTTAAATGTATTCCATTGTCGTTCTGCACTAGATATCTTTGCACAGATTTCCGATAATATTAACCCATCGAATGTGCTATGGAATGGCATTTGTTAATTTACATACTTCTTTTGGAGGAAAAAGATATTCGCTTTTAAAGTGCTGTGACGGACGCTACAAAAAATGGAAGTGACTTTTTTTTCAACACGTGTTTCTGTAATTTTCATCAAATCGGTCATAGTACAAAAAAAAATTGTTAATACATTAAAGATAGAGAAAAATCAGAGGATTATAAAACAGCTTTTATAAAATAATCCATAAATGAACTGTTGCGGACGCTAAGTGACGGATGATACAGTTTTTACTTGAATGTTTTTTATTAGGAAAAAATTCATATTTCATATTTTTTTAAGGATTCGCTAATCAGTGAAAATAATGGTTTTATTTCATACCGAATTCATCTCCTTCCCTTTTATGTTTGCGGTTAAAATGCGATTTTTGGCCACAATTTATTATTTCACAAAAAGGCTACATACATATATTTAGTGAAAGTTTTTCACTTTTTACATCTTATTTTCCGTAAAAAGAATGCTGCGGCTAGCTGCTAGAGTGTCCTAAAAATCCAAAATAAAACATCAAATTTGCCCCACTGTATATTTTTTTAACACCTAATATCTTAAATTTAATCTGTGGATATGGACAGTGTTATTGCTTTATGAATAAGATAGACATGTGTTCGTAAATATTGTATTTAATAAGTATTATTTTGGAAAAAAATATATACTGTGACGGACGCTACACACTTTCCGATACATATTATTCTGTAAAACATCCATATATTTTTGGCCTAATTTTAAAATACAAATCAAGTTCAATTGGAGAAAAATAGAAAAATTGCACTAGTCAAATTAAAAAAAACCTTTATTTCAGTGACGGACGCTGCACACTGTGAGCCCTTTTTTACTTGACGTTATTTATATAACTCCAATTACTTTTGATGGGGTCTTTTACATCTAATTGTATAAAATTAAGCAGACTTTGAGCTTTTTAAAAAATTTATAAAAATTCGAGATGTGTGCAAAAAAGACCTGCTTTTCACGAAGAGAGGACCAATATATGGTTAATTTTTTCATAAACACAAATACGTGATTTTGACAGTTTTAAAAGGATGCACATATAAGCAGCTTCTATAGAAAAAAAATCATGAATTCTCTTACGAATTGATCAATCATCCGTATTATTATCCAAAATTAGGCCCGAAAATAGAGAAATAGTCACTTCTTGCTCCCAAACTTTTAAAGTTGGCTTGGTTTGACTCCCACGATTATGTCACCACTCACACTAATGCCTACTTTATTGACCACAACTAATAATGTTTTTAGAAGGGATACAACATTTTAGAAACTTCGAATTAACCCATTTAGAAGAGTGGCAAACGTTTGAAATATGACTACTTTTACATTTGATATCAAACGTTTTTTTTCAAACTTTTTTCAAACCTGAACAGATGTTTGAGATTCACATTCATTTTCAAATAAGGGTTCATTTGAGAATAAGCTTTTGAAAAATAATAGTTTCTCAAATTGAGAATAAAGGTTATTCTCAAATCATTATCAAACCCTAAGATGATTTGAGAATAATTTGAAAAATGGTGTTATATAAATTTGATATCAAACCATATTTTAATGTTTTTCAAACTTTAAAAAAATGTTATGTTGAAAAAATTTATGTTTAAGATTTTTTAATGGAATGGCATTGCATTTCAAAGAAATTCGTTATTTCTTTCGGATTTTTTAAAATTGATCCATATTTGACCATAAAACGTTGCTTAAAAAAAGTCAAAATTACTTAACAATAAAAAAATTATATTTGAAGCAAAAGAATTCAAATATGATGCACCGTTTTCAAAAACAAAATAAACGAACTCAAAAATATCAAAAATACAACGCCATTTTATTTACGTTCCACACGTAGATGATATCTACATTTGAAAAACCTTTGAGAATGAGGTTTGATAATGATTTGAGAATAAAGGCATTTCTCAATTTGAGAATAAAGTCCTCTTTTTGTTGAGAACGCTATTATTCTCAAATCAGTATCAAACGTTTGACCTTTGAAAAAAGATTTACTTTCAAATCATCCTCAATTTGAGAATAAATCTTTTTTTCTTACTGGGAAGTGCTTGGAACTGTCAAAAAATTAAGAACTTTTTTAGGCCCCCTAGTAAGATATGTTCGATGATCATATTTCATAATTCGGAAGCAAGTTCGTTCTCTAATTACTTTTGATTAGCCTCACTTAGTTTTGGGTCAATTAATGTAGATCTAAAAAAATTAAAAAAGGACATTTTAAATTTTGAATTGATATCAACAAATGGTTTTATAAAGTTTTTTTTATATTATTTTTATCCAAATCATTGAGGCTGAAATGTGGGTAAGTGGTAAAACTTGTGGGCTGATTACCCTTAAATTTTGAGCCAATAACAAACTTTTTGAGAAAATTTGTGGAAATTTTTCATCACTTGATTGTTCCTACAGTGCTATTTTTTAAGCCTAGATATTCAACACTTGCGATAATAATTATAAGTACATATAGACTTTTAAACTAGAAAATACACTTAAACTCAAAAAAATTTTATAGGCGTTTAAGCCCGACTATTTGATGCCCTTCACTACTAAAACCTCATAACTCAGCTAGCCACTGGTTATTGAGTATTAGGCTATGTAAAACTTCTCTAACTAATGCATTTGCCGTTCGGAGCCGGCGTTAAAACGTAGGTCCCTTTCAATGAGTCTAAAAATAGAATCGGATGCAGCTCATTGTCTGAGAGAAGTACCCCTGGTTCCAATTGGAATGTTGTCGGGGAATTATATATATATATATCACTACTAAGGTTAAATATGTTCCAATAACTTAATAAGTTTTTCGAGGCGTAATACTGGATGATTTTGATGCAAAGATTGGGCGGGAAAGTTGTTTTGAGCCCATTTTTTATAAATTCAGCCTCCACATCTGCCAATGGTATGAAGTTGATCTAATTTGCCGCTGCTCTCGAAATATGATAGTGAGTAGCGCCAGGTTTCAACACTGTAAAATACACAAAGCTACATTCGTGTCTCCCGATCAAATAACAAAAAATCAAATATATTAACTCCGATCATTATCTTGTTGCAGCCAAGCAGAGTTTGAGTGTGTCGCGGAACATACTGACGGAAACGCAAAGAAAACTTAACATCATCAGCTACAATCCCATTAAATTGACACCGATTACTCGCAACGAACAGCTCAATTACTCGTAGAAAATATTTATAGTTCCAACGAAATTAGCGCTCTATAGCAACATATTGCCAACTCCATGAAAACTGGTGCAAAAATTGTATTAGAGTTCCATCAAAACCATCTTCCTGGAAACTCTTGGTATGACAAGGAGTCCCGCGATGCCACTGCTGCGAAGAATGCAGCCTACAGGGCAACTCCGCAGTCAGTAGTTATTTGTCGAACTTTAGAAAGATATCCAGAGAGAAGAAGGGAAGAGAATCGCCTATTCCGAAGGAAAAACAAAGAAATGAAGAGACGTGTGTTCGAGGAAATTGAGATATATAAGTGTCGTGCGCAAATTCTATCAAAAAGTTAAACACCACACGGATGGTTGATGGACGACAAAGGAAACCTAGTAACAGATGCTGAAAACGTACTGAAGCGGTAGAAGGAGCACTTTTGCAAATTATAGGTATCAAATGAAAGCGACCAAGATGATAGGCTGAACAAATCAATGATGACGGCGTTATATGTTCACCACCAAACCGAAATAATGTTAGAATTGCAAAAACTCGATTAAAACACAAATAAAAATGCCGGAGCCGATGGTTTACCAGCAGAGCTTTTTAAGACCGCAGGTGATTAATTGATAAGCCGTATGTCCCGACTTATAGAAACCATATGGTAAGAAGACGATTGGAGTCTCAGAGCACAAAAAAGTGATAAAACTATGTGCCATTTTTAGCGGTATAACTCCTGTTTCAACGATGCTTTTGACAGACCCAAAACGAACGAAGTTGTTTAAAGCAATGTCTGAGCTTGGCATCCCTACGAAGCTAATAAGGTTATGAAGGATGACATAAACTAATACAACCTCATCAGTTAAACAAGTAAGACAGTGCTATAGTCGGTCAAGCTCGACTATACGATACCCTTCACCACTAAAGTCAAAGGCGTTCTTTTTCCAGTATTTTGCCATCATACAATTATTTTCTCAACTTATATATTTATGCCGCCATTTGGACTTATATGAGAGCTAGGGTCAAATGTGGAGCGATTGTCTCGAAATTTAGCAAATTGTTTTTACAAAAATTATGTATTCAAAAATTAAACTCAAAATTGTTATTATCTTCAGATTTACGAGCGTTTTACTGATTTTTTGTCTCATTTAGTGCGTTTTGACAGAAGAGTTTGTATGGGAGCTATGGACCGATTTCGAAATTTGGTACAGAGATTTTGAATTACATAAGCAGTATATGTTTCAAATTTCATGAAAAATATTGATTTTTGTGACCAAAATATCAATATCGGGAGGGGGACCTATGGGAGGTAGCCTAAATAATGGACCGATTTTGTCGAATTTCAATAGCCATGGTCCCAGTATCAAAAAAATTATCTGTGCTAAAATTATCTTTTGAATTGCGACCTATAGTTTGATTACATGGTCTGGGTCCAGCCAGAAGGACGACGGACTGACATCGCTAAATTGGCTCAGAAAGTGATTCTAGGTCTATTGGTACACTAAAAGTTAGGTCTTAGACAAATATATCTTTGCGTTACATACATCGGCACAAACTTATAATACCCTTTCCGTCTATGGTGGTGAAGGGTATAAATAGGTAAGAACCCAACGGAGTAGGGTAGAAGGGGGAGCATTTGCCACTTTTTTTTTAAAGTGCTCCAGGTTTCTTACAGTGAGAATTATCACAACTTTTTTGTTCTTCATAGGTACCTATATATGTTAGCTTTAAACTGTGTTGGTTCAGATTGCCTACGGCTTTCCTTTATGTATTAAATTTAAAAAATAGCAAATTAACTAAAAGTGGCCAATGTGCCCCACCCATGGGGCACATTTGCCAATAAGTTGGGTACAAAAAAGAAGTAAAAAAATTGTTGTAATAAAGTTAATTTTTACATCTATAAAGCTTTAATATACAAAACAAACAAACCAAAAAATTAATGCAAGTTCATTTCACGTGGATAAATTAAACAAAACTGTAAAAATTTCAGATGTCAAAATTTAAACTATTGGGCCTCTGTTAACATTGTACTGTGACATATCAAAATAAAAAAAAAATGTTCTGATGGAAGATGGATTAGGCCTTGCAACCAAAATACGATATCCTTTTTAGGGATATTACAAATGTCGGACTCAAAAAAATGTCGACGAGTTGCTTTGTTATATAGGTATGGCAAATGTGCCCCAGGTAGAGTCCTTAGATGTAAGGAACTATTTTTCACATAAGAAATAGATTTATTGATAAAAACTAAAAATATTTGTTCTCAATACTATATTGTTTATTAAACTAATGAATAATTTCTTAGGATAACAAAAAACTAAGGAAAATATTACAAAAATACTTGTAGCAAAATATTTTTTCAGGATCTGCTGAAACAATAAATCACGCTTGATGTTTTAAATATGAAAGCTACAGCAGTCAAAATTTGAGATATAGAATATCAATGATATACGAATATAAAATCGATTACAGCATCAAAAAAGATAAGTTAGTTTTCAAGAAAACTAGTGGTGGCAAATGCGCCCCTATGGCAAATGGTCCCCCTCCTACCCTACATCTTAAATAAACGGGAATTCAGGCAAGGCTACAGTTTATCATGCGATCTCTTAAATAAAGATGAATTTGAAAATGAAATGAAAATCATGCGATCTCTTAAATATTCTCTTAGAGAAAATTTTTCGAGATGCTGTAGTAAACAGAACTTGAATAATTTTAAACAGAAAACACATGCTACTCGAGTTTGCCGATGACATTGATATAATGGGTCGCATACTGCGCGAAGCGACTGCCGTCTTTTCATGTATTGAGAAGGAATCATTCAATAGGAATAGTTGTCAATAAATCAAAAACAAAACTGATACTTTCTACAAGCAGACAGTCCGCTAGTATCGGACCACATGTTGTCGTTGAGAACTATAGCTTCGAAGTTGTAAAATAAATAACGACATATGTTTCGAAATCAAATGTAGAATCATACTTGCCAACCGCTGCTATTGCGGCCTAAGCAGGCAGGTTAGGAATAAAATCCTCTTTATAAGACCTGAAATTACACTCTGCAAAACGCTTATAGTACCAGTGTTATTGAAAACTGATCCCAAAGGAACTCTAGAAGAGGACAAATGAAAGTAGAAGAACAGCTATCAAAACTTGACCTTCGAAATCGGAGAATATGTGCATAAGATCGAAGCACATGAAATTCTCAAATATTTTCGGCATTTGACTGAACAACGTTTGAATGAGTACTTAAATAAGCACAATTGCCACATTTGGAGTGGGATTCTAAAATTTGGTCGGTAGATAATTTTTTTGCCGTATAGATTGTTTAAGAAGGGACTTTTGGAGATGTTGCCGCAAAGGGGGTAAAAAAGGAAACAAATCTAAAAAGTTGTATTTCCTAAAGTAATAGGTATAAAAACAAAATATAAACAGCGGATAGGTGGTAACAAGCAATAAGAGGTAAAACAGGGTTAAAATAGTTTTTTTTTTTGCACATTTTTTAGTCCACTCTTCTCTCTTGAAGCAAAGTCTATAGAAAAGAACTTTATGCTGCAATCAATAGATATGAAAAAAAATATTGAACACATAAAAAGTATTAATATTTTGACCTCAGAGTCAACAAGTAAGAGTGTTATATTCGGCTATGCCGAATCTTATGTATCCACCATCAAGTTGTACGAGAGTGCAGCTAATTCAAAATGTTGACCAAATGTGGTATTGTTGGTAATATATTTGGACTAAATTCGGTTGCTGTGGTATAGTTACTATAGTTCAACATTTAAAAGTATCTAAGTGGTTTCCCAAGTATTTACCTCGGACAAAATGCTGTTCCATAACCGAATATAGTTTTACATTAAGGTAGAAGGCCAATGCACGCGGCAAGCGGCTGCGGGCGGCAATCAGCTGTTTTTTGATTTGTCAAATTTGAAGCGGCAATGGAAAAAAGTAGAACTTTGTTTTACTTTTCCGCGCTGCAGATTTTTTCTGTGCTGCCAGATTTAATTATATCCTACTCAAATATATTTTAATATGAATATTTTTGTAAACAAACGTACATTTTATGTACTGGCAATACTACGACCGCCCGCAGCCGCATGTCGCGTGTATTGGCCTTGTACCTTTAATAAGCTGTTTCGTTGTGCCATAAACATGTTGATAGCACCACGGCAGGTTCATATATTTTGTTAGGAGTTCCTAATGCTTCTACCTTGTATAAAGTCTGGACCTAACATTGATTGATAGCTATCTAATTTCGTAGATGCAATCTTAATATACTGAATGTACCTCCAAATCTTTTTGATTGTAGATATAAAACGGGGATGTTATATATATAAAAAAAAATACTATAGATAAATGTTGACCGATTGTTACAAAATTTAATATACTGGCTGGTATTAATATAAAATTTATTTGTGCAAAATTTAGTGGCCATAGCTGACATAGTATATAATTTAATAGCTTTTAACTGGCGTTTGTGGCATTTAAGTGGTTACCGGGAGCGGTTTTTATATGAAAGCTATGGTCAAAAATGGACCGATTCCTATAAAATTTGACATACTGACTGAAAGTTGCATAAAAATTCTCTGTTCTAAATTTAGTAGTCATAGATTTTAAAATTTTATTCAATTTATCACCATAAATATGATTTCCGGGGCAGTGTTATATGGGAGCTCTAACTAAATATGAACCGATTTTACCCATTTTCAGCACACAATTTCTATAATATATCTAAAAATATATTATAAAATTTTGTCTCTCTAGCTCTTGTAGTTAAGGAGCTATTGCGCTTTTCTCCGACGGAAAGACGGACATAAACCGTGTTTTCTTTTTGTATTTTTGTGTTTCCGTAAGTTTTTTATATGGGAGCTATGGTCAAATAGTAACCGATTTTAACAAGATTTGGCACACTTGCTGGCATTCTTTTTGTAAAATTTTGTTGCTGTAACCCTTCTCGTTAAGGCGCTATCGCGCTTTTATCTGACGGACACACGGACATAAATCCCCTTTCCTTTTTGAATTTTTGTGTTTTCGTAAGTTTTTTATATGGGAGCTATGGTCAAATGGTGACCGATTGTGACAAAATTTTGTACACTGGTTGGCATTGACATAAGACCTCCTCGTGCTAAATTAAGTGGTGATATCTATTATAGTTTTAGATTTATTGGCATTTAAGTGTATTTTAGGTGAAATTTTGGCTGTTTCCGTAAGTTTTTTGTATGGGAGCTATGACTAAATGTCAACCGATTTTTATGAAATTTTATATGTTGCCTAGGGCTTATTCAAAACTTCTATACAGCTATTATAGTTTGTCATTTATTAGCAAATAAGCGATTAGCGTAGGCGAGGTTATACGGGAGCTATGGTTCAATACCAAAATTTTCTCAAAGATGAATAATGTTTTTACTAAGTTTCAGTGAGCTAGCTCCTTTCATTTAGGCGTTATCGTGATTTCAACAGACAGAAGGACATCGCTCAATCGTCTTAGAATTTCATAAGGATTGATTTTTGAGCCAATATTTAGGAAATTACAAACGGAATGACAATCTCAATATACCCCCCATTCTTTTTGATGGTGGGTATAAAAATGGGTTAAAAAGGGATAAAATGATACCTTAACACTGCATGATATAATATGAATAGGTACAATATGTTAACTGATTTTTTATAAAATGTACAGAATTTAATTCGTTCAAAGAAGTACCAAATATGCATATGAAACTGTTTTGAAATTACGGGTAAAACATTAGTAATGCTATAACTTTTAAAGAAATACATGTCTGTCTTTGTATCTTATATTCTTAAACCAGCAATAATTGTATGTATTTATATATATATATATATATATATATATATATATATATATATATATATATATATATATAAATATATATATATATATAAATACATACAATATATATATATATATATATATATATATATATATATATATATATAGAATGGCTATCTCGAAAACGGCTCTAACGATTTTGATAAAATTTGGACAGTGGGTATCTTTTTTGATGTATAGGTCGAAGAAGAAGGAACTTTTGCCTCTAAGAGGGAAAAAACGGGTAAAAAGGAAAAAAATCGAAAACGCTATATCTCCTAAAGTAATAGGTATAGAAACAAAATTAAAATTACGTTTCAAACAACTATGAAAATAAGACAAGTGTTTGGTACTTTTTTGAATCTATGTTCGATAGGGGGTAAAAAAGGGTGAAAGTAGTTTTTTTGGTACCTTTTTAACACACTCTTATATTTTAAACTAAAGAATATAGAAAGAAACTTTGTACTGCAATCAATAGATGTAAAAGAAACATGAAACACGTATTTAGTACTTTTTTGATTTTGGAGCCGAAATGGGTAAAAAAGGGATAAAATGATAACTTAACATCTGCAAAGTAATATGAATAGGAACATTATACATTATGTTAACTGCGTTTTAATAAAATGTACCGAATTCAATTGGCACCAAAAAAGTACCAAATATACATATGGAACTTTAAGAAATTAGGGAATAAAAAGGGGGAAAAATTAGTATTATTTTAAACAAATGAATGTTTGTCTGTATGTATGTTCTTTATAGAATAATAAACTGTGAATTTGATCATGTTATGCTCTTCAGCGAAGATGTTGCGGATAAGCCGGTGAAGGTTTTTGAGTTGATAAGACTAATTTCCGACAGATGGCGCCACTGAAAATTACTAAAAATTAATTAAATCGTAAACTGTATATTTGATCATGCTAAGATCTTTAGCAAAGTTGTAGCGCATGAGCCGGCGAAGGCTTTTAAGTTGGTATGAAGAAATTTCGACAGGTGGCGCCACTGAAATTTACTCAAAGTCAATTTAATCGTAAGCTGTACATTTAATCATGCTATAATCTTCAGCAAAGTTGTTAGGGATAAGCCGAAGAAGGTTTATGAATTGAAATGAGCAAAGTCCGACAGGTGGCGCCATAGAAAATTACTCAAAGTGAATTAAATCGTAAACTATGCATTTGATCAGGTGGCGCCACTTAAAACTACTCAAAATGAATTAAATCGTAAACTGTGCCTTTGATCAGACTATAATCTTTAGCAAAGTTGTTGCGCATGAGTCGACGGAGGTTTCTGTTGGTATGAATAATTTCCAAAATTATTAAAATGAGTTAAACTGTAAACTATGCAAACTACGTGTTGGTCGGGCAAAATAAATAAAATAATTCAAAATTAACTGAATATTTGTACAATGTCTTTCCTCTAAATTTATTTTAGCACTTTATAAAATAAAATAATAAAAACTTTAAAATTTGCCTCAAAATGCTAATCATAAAGCTCCGAGCAAGGCTCGGTCAACCAGGTACTAAGAGTAAACTATGCAATTGATCATGGTATGCTTTTTGGCGAATTTGTTGTGAATAAGGCGACAAAGCCTTTTAAATGTTTAGGACTTATTTCCAACAGGTGGCGCCACTGAAAATTACTCAAAGTGAATTAAATCGTAAACTGTGCGTTTAACCATTCTATGATCTTTAGCAAAATTGTTGAGCATGAGCCAGCAACAACAATTGGTATGAACAATTTTCGACAGGTGGCGGCACTGAAAATTACTTAAAATGTGTTAAATCGTAAACTGTGCATTTGATCAGGCTATAATCTTAACCAAAGGTGTTGCACATGAGTCGATGGAGGTTTAAGTTGGTAAACTAATTGAGGTTTTTAACTGTAACCTATGCATTAGTGTTATAACAAAAAAATTACCTATCACGACGGGGTGGCTACTGATGTATACATCAAGAAAACATTTTTTTTTTTTGAGATCAATTTGGATAAATCACCCACCCCCTTTTAAAATAAAATATATTCAAATTTTTAAATTTGCCTCGAAGTGCTTATCACAAAGCTCCGCGCATATCTTTTCATAAACTGATCAAATTGCTAAATCTTGGGTAAATCGATTCACAGTTGACCCTAGGTCCTACCCATAAAATGACGAAAATTGTTTTAATACAATTTTGGATATTTATACTAGGGTGGGTCGATTTTTTTAGTGAACAATCGTATAGCAAAATCGAAATCTGCACCTGATTCTAAGAAAGTTTCCCTAAGAAACCAGGTGTCTAAAATGAAATCCTAGCTAGCGCCGCGAGGCCTGAAAATATTCACTTCCTACATATTGAATAGAATTTTGGGAAAAAAAATAGTTTTGGATATAATTCGATATCTTGAGAACTGATGGAGATATCTCAGTGAATAATATGAGCTACAGTAGAGCTTAGTAGAATGCCATTAGGCTCCTAAATGTGAAACCAAAGTTTAACATGTCGAAGAAATTTCGTTCTTAAAATTCACCAAAGTTCCATTTATGCTCTGAACGTATATCTGATTATACATTTGGAAAGAGCATTCAAATATCTATTAAAACTGTATTTGACTGTGTGAATATCTCATTTATGTTTCAAGATCTTTAGTGTTAAAACTTTGCTTCGTTCAATTATCATAAAATTTTAATATATATTTGACGAATTGTTATGTGCAACAAATGTTCAACACTAAATATCTTGAAAGATAAAAGAGATAATCACAAAATTAAAACTAATTTTAATATATATTTGAATGCTCTTTCCAAATGTATAATCTAATATACGTTCAGAGCATAAATAGGACTTTGGTGAATTTTAAGAACAAAATTAAATCGAGATATTAAACATTGGTTTCACGCCCATATTTTGTGGAAACACACCAGCTTTATCATTAAGATACCTTTATTAGTTCTCAAGATATCTAATTATATCCAAAACAATTTTTTTTTTGTCCAAAATTCTATTTAATGTGTAGGAAGTGAATATTTTCAGGCCTAGCGGCGCTAGCTGGGATATCATTTTAGACACCTGGTTTCTTAGGGAAACTTTCTTAGAATCAGGTGCAGATTTCGATTTTGCTATACGATTGTTGCGTTTTTTGGCTCCCATACAAATCGACCCACTCTAATTTATACCCTTCACCACCATAGATGGAAAGGGTATTATAAGTTTGTGCTGATGTATGTAACGCACAGAAATATTGGTCTTTCTGAGTCGATTTAGCGATGTCACTCCGTCCGTCTGTCTAGCTGGGCGGCTGCCTGGACCCCCACGTAAGCCTTGTAATCAAAGTACAGGTCGCAATTTTGAAGATAATTTGATCAAATTTGGCACAGATAATTTTTTTGGTAGTGGGACCATGGTTTTGTAATTAGTCAAAATCGGTCCATTATTTTTGGTACCTCCAATATATCAATATTTTTTCATGAATTTAAATTAAATACTTATGTAAACAAAAATTACTGTACCAAATTTCTTTGAAATAGTTCAATATATGACCAATCAACTCTCACTAAATGAGACAAAAATCTAACTCACTAAAACGCTCGTAAATCTGAAGATAATGACAATTTGAAGTAACATATTTTGACTTTAGTGCTGAATGATATCGTGTGGTCGTGCTTGACCGACTATAGGTAAGTACACCAGTAGTCGGCATGTACCCAGTAGTCGGCATTTTTTGCAAATAAACCCAAATAAATAAGACAAGCGGTAAAAATAAGACTAACGGTATTAAAAATTAGATTGAGAAAAGACTTATCTTTCTATGTCCAAAAAATGATGTAACTAAGTCATATATTTCAGGCTGATCTTATCCTCCTTCGGCAACAGGTTTGTGACAAATGCGATTGTGCTTTGTTTTCAATATTTTTTTTAAGGTGATGCCAATTTTAAAAGGCAAAAAACTTATGTTAATTTAACTTTTATTGTTGTCATACTTGTTTTCAAAGATAGATATTAGTTGAAATAATATGTTTAATTTGTAAAATTTAAAAAAAAGATAAAATATTCCCTAAAATCATGGCTGCCGACATTAGGAACAAAAAACTGTCTTGATATCCAATAGTCGGCAGAGGTGTGCCGACTACTGGTAAACGTTCATATTCCACTGAATATACTCAAAATACATCAAAATGTGTATTATTAACTCTCTTTTCTTTTGGCTTTACAAAAAATGAGTAAAAATTGCAAATATCCAGTAGTCGGTATAGTATATGTTGAGCACTTTATAGACTGCCGAGCACTGGATAACGAGCTCCTTTTAGTCGGCAGTTGATTTTTTCCCATTCTTTGTTAACTTTTATTCGGTAACACTAAAAATTAAGAATATTGAGGATATTAATGCTGTTGTTATTGCAGTTTTGAGCAAGTACCTGTACACTACTTACTGAATGGGGGGTTTTGAAATGGCTTGGGAGTTAATACCGACAAAACGGAACTTGTTATATTCACCAGGAAATATAAAATTTTGCAGTTCACACTGAACTCGTGCTTACGGATCATGCCAAATATGTGGGAGTGGTCCGGGACTCAAAGTTGTCCTAGAGCTTAAATACCCAATCTTGGATGTTTAAGACATCCTTTGCACTCTACTCGTGCAGAAGAGCACTTGGCAATACGTAGGGACTATCCCTTTCAAATACTGCTTGGCTCTTTGAAATGGTTATATACTCTTGTCTCATATGCTCTTATATACTCTTGTCTGGTGGCCTGCTCTTAATAAGGCTAACCAGCGAGGATCTTTTGTCAAGATTCTCAGATCCACTGCCCTTATGATTACAGGTACTTTAAGGACTACACCTTCAAACGCTATGCTCAACTGGCTCCCGGTTAAGCAAATGGCCCAACTCGTAGCTCTTAATTCAGAAATTAGGATAAAAACTACCTAAGAATGGCCTACTTCATCTTTATTCCACTCTACTATTCTGGGTAAACTTATTAACCTCCTTGAAAACATCGACTACTGCATTCCCATACCCCTATTCGATCAATCCTTCTCTGTGGTTATCTCGGGGACTCAAATCGATTCCAGAGATGGGACTCTGGAAATCTACAAGGACCTATCTAAATCGGAAATCGGTGTGCGTGAGGGCTTCTTCATCCCACTTTTTGGGAAAAAAAAAGTAAAATTCAAGTTCCCAAAGCAATGCAGTATTCTTCAGGCTGAAATCTTGGCTATATATGGGGCGAGCAAATGACTCACGTACCACCGAAATTACAGCGATATTCGTTTCTGTACAGATAGTCTTGCCGCCATCCACTCTTTACTATCGTTCTATACGACATTTGTTATTATAAATGAATACCGGGCATCCCTAAACGAGATGACGAGACATTTTAACATTGAACTATTCCGGATACGCAGTCACAGCAATGTATCAGGTTACATCATTGCGGATAATCTAGCAAAAGGATGTGCTCCCCTCGCACAGTGGTTTACGGACGCTTTTTTTTGGAAATAATTCTGTAACTTTTGAACGACTGGAGATATTTGAATGAAATTTGACATGGTGGTAGTCAAGGAGTATTTGAGTTGGTTTTTAAAAGCACTGGTCCATGAGGGGTCGGGAGAGTGATTGATGGACCTTCAAAGTTGGTCACCTCGGGTGTTCGATTTTTTTAAAAATTCGCCAAAAATCCATTTATGTATGGATTGAAAAGAAATTTTAAACTTAAGTTGTCCTTGAGAAGATCTACAAAAAATATGCTTAAATGTGTAGGTTATCTCCTTTGGATTTCGAGATATTTGGGTAAAAAGGAATTTTTAGGTTGATTTTTTACCTCTTTTTTTAAGCTTTTTTTGATCTGGTGGACGCATCTGAGGACCAAAAATTTTTTAAGAATATTCTTTAAATTTGTAATAAAATTCTGAATAATTTTTGTGCAAGTTAGTTATAGAAATCTTCTTTTGTTTAAAAGTTAAAAATATTCAAAGTTGAAACTTACAAAAAATTTCGCTTTTTTTTTAGTTTTGCCCCAAAAGATAGCTATATTTTTTCACTAATAAAAAAATATTTTCTTAAGAAACATAAAAAGATTTTTAAAGTTTTTAAAAGAAAACATAATGAGAATGCGTATAAAACAAATTTCTTGCTAATTGGACTTTTGGTCCTCGCACATGTCCTCTCCAAAAAATGGCAATTTGTAAAAAAAAAAATTAGTTTAAACAAAAATTTCTCAAAAGGCAAAGCACCGATTTGAAAAAAATTATAATGTTCATATTTTCCAATATATCTGTTATTGATTAGAAAAGTTTTTTCTGAAACGCGCTGCAAATAGAGACAGTGTTGCCATATTTGTAAAAAAACTCATTTTTTGAAACACCTTTTTCCCCAGTTGGGAATTGGGGAATTTTTAAGTTAAAATTGGGAATTTTTTTTAGTCTATTGCTTTTACATCTTATTGGTCTACATTACTACAAAATTTCATTGTAATATCTTTATCCATGTCATTTCCACAGAATATCAAAGATTAAAAATATTTTCCTTAAAAAAGCAGAAAAACAATTTTTTTTTGTTTTACGATACAAAGTGTAAAAAAAGTAACGCACTTAAAAAAAACTTTTACTTAGTGCTAATCTCCTAGTCTTTCCCGATCTAATGATACTAAACATGTATATAAAGCATTAATACCGAGTCTTAAAAAACTCTGAAAACTTTGGCCCCCGTAGCATTTTTACACTGTTTATTTAAATATAAGTGATGAATTTGTGCATATAAAATTAATAATCATACTCAAATATTTCACTATAAGATGACAATGATCCTTCGATAACAAACAAATATTTTTTTATTTTTTTAAAGAAAATATCATGAGGATTTATGAAATATCAAAATGTAAATAATTTGTACTTATATTAAAAGGTGAAATACATTTTATTGAAGTATTTGTAGTTAAAGTTTAAACTTACAGTTTTTATTACATATTTATATAAAAGTAGTTATTTACTTAATTTTTATTTTCAGTAAAATAATCAGTACAATCTATTATATCAAGAACCTCTTCCAGGTGTTCGTTTTCAGAAGTTTTTGTATAACTGCTCCACCATTTCTTTCTTATCGTTGATAGAGCAGGATCAGAAGACAACAAGAGATAATTTATTAGATCCTGATTTTGCGATTTTCTTGAGCATTTTCTGGTATTAAATAGTTGGATATACTTGAAATCTGAATTCCGCGCTTCCTGGGCCTCTTCTGTCAGTTCACCAAGTGGGAGAAGATTTGATTCAATTATTTCACGACCATGTTGAAGGACTTTATGAACTGTTGGTGTAATTTCTTTCCAGTGATACAAATGTCGTATACGAGTTAACGCGTTGAGGGCATAGCAATGAAATTTTTCAGCATTTATTTGATATTTGCTATTTATTGCCGATAATATTACGTAACATTTACGAAGAACTTCCTCATCAATTCCAGTAATCTTTGAAGTTGTTTCATAATTTTCAAAGAATCGCCTGGCCGTATTACCATCGTTTGTACTGCCATATCCTACAAGTGGTTTGTCTATGTTTAGACCCGTCATAGTTTTGAATTCTTCCTGAATCCTTTTTTTTTCACTGGATCTCATTTCAATCAGTTCCTTATTATTTCTCACGGATTTTAGCTGATTATCAGGTATATTCCTATATTTCAGATCATATGCTATATGTAGCATAAATTCTAAAAATCGGATACGTGCATGTAGGGGCGATATACCAAATTCCAGAACCTCTTGATTAATTGCAGTACTAGCTGATGCATCTTCTGAAGTTTGTAGAAATTCCGATTTCTTCTTTCCGCATAATGAGCATTTCCAAGTTGAATGGGTTTCCGTTATAGCGTTGCTTACTTTTCCATCTATCATTGTCAATTGAAGCTCAAAATTTACATTAATCAAATATCCATGTATGTCTATGCAGACTGGACTCAAATTGTCTATTGAATATTTGATATCATCAACCCAATTTTTTGTGCTTGCTGCATTTTCTTTTAAATATTCGAATCTGATCGGTCTGCAAAATGCCTTTGATCCTGGAGATGTGTTAACCCACACATATTCAGTACGCTCTTTTGATGTGGATGGTTCAGAACGATTCTTTCTTAATCTTAGTGGTACTAGGGATGCCATAAAAACGCTTCTGTAGTCATTTGTGTTCTGATGAGATGTTGATTGTTTGTATTCCGGTAATCCAGATAAACCGTCACATTCCCATTTACATATTAAAGTTAAGTCCTTGTTGTCAAGTTTCTTGGCTTCTTCTTCAGACAATGTAGTAGATATCAGCCTTGATGCCGTATTTTCCAATAATTTTGATAAATCCACAGATGCACTTTCGTCTCCTATCACGTTTGTTGGTATTAAGATTTTTTTGGTTTTTAATAACGCATTATATCCTGGTAAAATTGAGTGTCCTTTGTCTCGTAATGCCTTACAGAGTTTAATATATTTATTTTTACTCAATTTCAACTCGAGCATAAGAGCAAGTGCTTCTTCCTCCGAAAATTCTGATTGAGAAGAAGGAGTTGGTATACTCTTAATAATTCGCTTAAGACGTTTAGGAGAAGCCTCTGGGAGAATATCTGCTATTTGTTTAGCTTCAGCTGGTTGATTATTTCGTTTGAGCACTTCCTTAAAGGAATCTTTGATTTCAGTATCCGAATGAGTAGAAAGAACTTCGGATAATCGCATCTTTTTAGATCTTTCTCCGAGATCATCATAGTTTTTTAGAGGGGCTCCAGCACCAGAAGTTTTAAGCTCAATTGAGTCCTTCAGCCAGTCTTTAAATTTAGATTCAAATCTTTTTAAACAGTAATTAACCGACTTAATTTTAAGTTCAAATAACTTTACAAATTTTACGACTTTGTCTTCCTCACTATTGAGAATCATGGAGTTAGTTTGACTTTTAGCATATCGCATGATTATTTTAATTTTTTCTGCTCTCGAACTGCTTGGTTGTTCAAAAAGAATATCGCACAACACTTTAAATTCCAATGTTATAGCCATGATGTTTTAACTGTTAATAGCAGTTACATTTAAAACTTTCTTTTTTATATTAAAAAAAAACATTTTTTATATATACCTGTATCCAAAGAATAATAAAGAAATCAATGAATTAATGTATTTTTTACCTCTAAAAATAGGTGCATATATAACTCAACCAATATGTGCGTCTCGTAAAACCTACCTGTATGGAGGTGAGTAACCATATCCTTTCTGACCATTATGAAAAACCCAAGTTGTAACAATTTTTACCTATTGCATTAACTTTCACATTAAAAAACATTTTATAACCTTAACATAATTTTGCAATTTTTTCAAATACACCAATTTTAAATACCGGAAAAATGCCTTTAAATCTTATTTTAAATAAATTGTCACTCTGTTACTATAAAAGTACTCTTCTAATTAAACTTTTGCTACAAATTATGGATATATTACCTTTACACTGTTATCAAAATCGGTGCCTTACTCGTACTTACTTATTTAGAATCTTTTACTAAAATTTTATTTTTTAGCTTGGAACAAAAGGCAAAATCGAATAAAATTTTTTTAAGTCATTCTTATAATGTTTTCTTTAAAAAAATAAAAAACTATTTATATCTTTTTGAAGAAAATATTTGTTTATTAGCGAAGGATCATTGTCATCTTAAAAATAGTGAAATATTTGAGTATGATAATTAACTTTATATGCACAAATTCATCACTTATATTATATTTAAATAAACAGTGTAAAAATGCTACGGGGGCCAAAGTTTTCAGAGTTTTTAAGACTCGGTATTAATGCTTTATATACATGTTTAGTATCATTAGATCGGAAAAGACTAGGAGATTAGCACTAAGTAAAAGTTTTTTTTAAGTGCGTTACTTTTTTTACACTTTGTATCGTAAAACAAAAAAAAATTGTTTTTCTGCTTTTTTAAGGAAAATATTTTTAATCTTTGATATTCTGTGGAAATGACATGGATAAAGATATTACAATGAAATTTTGTAGTAATGTAGACCAATAAGATGTAAAAGCAATAGACTAAAAAAAATTCCCAATTTTAACTTAAAAATTCCCCAATTCCCAACTGGGGAAAAAGGTGTTTCAAAAAATGAGTTTTTTTACAAATATGGCAACACTGTCTCTATTTGCAGCGCGTTTCAGAAAAAACTTTTCTAATCAATAACAGATATATTGGAAAATATGAACATTATAATTTTTTTCAAATCGGTGCTTTGCCTTTTGAGAAATTTTTGTTTAAACTAATTTTTTTTTTTACAAATTGCCATTTTTTGGAGAGGACATGTGCGAGGACCAAAAGTCCAATTAGCAAGAAATTTGTTTTATACGCATTCTCATTATGTTTTCTTTTAAAAACTTTAAAAATCTTTTTATGTTTCTTAAGAAAATATTTTTTTATTAGTGAAAAAATATAGCTATCTTTTGGGGAAAAACTAAAAAAAAAGCGAAATTTTTTGTAAGTTTCAACTTTGAATATTTTTAACTTTTAAACAAAAGAAGATTTCTATAACTAACTTGCACAAAAATTATTCAGAATTTTATTACAAATTTAAAGAATATTCTTAAAAAATTTTTGGTCCTCAGATGCGTCCACCAGATCAAAAAAAGCTTAAAAAAAGAGGTAAAAAATCAACCTAAAAATTCCTTTTTACCCAAATATCTCGAAATCCAAAGGAGATAACCTACACATTTAAGCATATTTTTTGTAGATCTTCTCAAGGACAACTTAAGTTTAAAATTTCTTTTCAATCCATACATAAATGGATTTTTGGCGAATTTTTAAAAAAATCGAACACCCGAGGTGACCAACTTTGAAGGTCCATCAATCACTCTCCCGACCCCTCATGGACCAGTGCTTTTAAAAACCAACTCAAATACTCCTTGACTACCACCATGTCAAATTTCATTCAAATATCTCCAGTCGTTCAAAAGTTACAGAATTATTTCCAAAAAAAAGCGTCCGTAAACCACTGTGCCTCGTTCAGGAGAACATTGGTATACCGCTACATAGGTATAAAGCTATCAGCCTGCAAACTGCTCATCAAGCAGTTATCTTTAGGTCTGCACAGACCAACTGGTCCACAGAAATGATCTGTTCAGTCTCTAGACTTACATGGCCAGCTTACGGCAGTAAGCGTTCTGAAATCTTGGTCACTTTTCCTTTCTTTCATTATTGCATCCGGCTGGATCTAGCTGAGCCTTTTATAAGCGATAGACTAGAATGTTAGTGTTATTCTCCCCTGCAGAAAACACAAAGAGATCATGGACCCAAGTGACGGACTCTATGGTCAATGATATTTAACGGATGAAACTCATTGTCCTTGTTCCAATTGGAGTGTTGTGTGGGAACTATATATATATAATGCATTTCATAATGTCAAAGATCTCAATTTAGTTTTATTTTTCCATTTTTTTATTGTTTTTATGGGTTAAATTGCATAATAATTAATTTGAAAATCGAAAAGAATGTAAAAAAACTTTGTTTATATAAATAAACATTTCAATTTGATTAAAAATTTAAGTTTTCCCTGTACAAAATACCATGCCGACAATAGGATCACAATATGCCGTGTACTGGAAAATATGTGCCGACTACTGGAGAAAGGTACGAATTTTGAAAAAAGTGTAAATTTTTAAATTTTAACACAAACATTTTTAAAATCAGTTTTGCTAAACTAGAAAAAAACACCACATTGAATTGTAATAACTACAAACAACCATAATATATGTTTTAAATAATAAAGTACATCAAATTCAAATAAGAAAAAAAGTTAAAGTGCCGACTACTGGTGCACTCACCCTAGCACTTTTTTTACTTGTTTTACTATGTATATTTTTGTGTTGATTTCTACATGGATTTTAGGGAAAAAAAGTGTATCTATATGCATTAGCCGTGGTGTAGCGATTATGAAAATAAACATATATAAATAATATCTGCGATTATAATCGCATTATAGCAACACATTAGCAACCAATAGAAAATTATTTTCACAACAAAATGGCGAAATATATGTAACAATATGGCTACCTAAAATATTAAAACATTTTCTTATTTGCTAAAAGCACTTAAAAGTATTCGAAAGAAAAAAATAGACAAAAAAGAACATTTATGCGACATTTAAGTATTTCCAATGAAAATTATACAATGGAACTGCCATACAAAAGAACATCATTGTTGAAATGAATGAAATAAAATGGAACACTGTTTGCGATTGCTTGCTGTGCTGGATGTGTGGGATGGACAACAGCAGCAAGAGCCAAGAAGAAATCAGGGAGTAATCATACCACAACAACACGTTGAAACACTAGAAGTGGCTGTAAAACGCCATGATGAAATTAAAGAAGAGCTGATTTGTGACACATAAATGCTCATATCATGGCCTGTGAAGTTCTTTGGAAAACATGAAGATGGCGCACAGTAAATCTAATGGAAAAATTCTTATGATTAAGTCATTAAAATATCGTTTTGAAAACTTAGCATGAGCTATACAAAATCTAATAATGTGATAAAAATGAATATAAAACTTTCCATTGCCGTAATGGAAATTTGCCAAGCAATTGGAGCCTATTGTGTTAAGATAAGTTCAACTCCACTTAAATAGAAAATATTTGTTCCTTTAGAGCATAAAATGTTAACATTGTGGTATTTTTTCTTTGTTATCCACATAAATTGTTTCAAAAACCATTTGCCCAGTTCACAATTCGTTGCAAATAGTCTAGGATCATTTGCAAATCAATGTGACATAATAAAATTCTATAGAAATACTATGGAAATTTTTTCATTTGTCATACTGATTTGCAAATGCTACGATGTTAGAGTATTTGCAATGGATTTTAAACAATATTTTTCCAAATAAACTAAGCCCGTTGGGTTTTACACCAAATAGTATTAAATGGATTTCATCAGACCTTACCAATAGGAAACAATATCTCCAAATGTATAACTGTTCTATCTAGTGTTCTCCAGGGTAGTTTTTCCCCCTTTTCATCAATCACCTGCAAAATGTTGTAAAACGTTCTTATGTTTTACTCTATGCTGACGATGTAAAAATTTTCTATAGCTACATGCATCCATCCTGTACCTCATCATTTCTCGATTCTTCAGAAAAACTTTATTTCACATAAATTGCCTTCATCAAACAATGGACGAAGAAACTTTCGGATCCCTACAAAACAAAAGAATTGTCTACCTCGGCTTATCCTAGAATATGGGTCTATAATTCGGGACCCACAGTACAGTGTCTGTTAGGGTGACAGGAAAATTTTTTTCTTTGATTTCAAATGTTTTTCAACGGAATATTATGACACTAGGTCTAAAAGTTTAGTTCTGAAAATTTGAGCCAAATTTGGGCAATATAATCGTATCGACCACTCTAGTGTTAATTTTACTCGATTTTTAATTGTTTAAGTAATCAAATAACGAAAAATTAGGTTTAATCAGGCTTGAGTTCATTTAACTTTCAAATTATTAATTTTGAAAATTTGAAAAGTAATTGTGGAGAAAAATTGAAAAAATTATTTTTGAACGCGGCTCAGTGGATTGCAATTTCTGTCCCGCCACAGGACGTCATCAGCACTTAGCGCCCTCGACCACAGTCGAGTTGTCAAATTGCAGAGATAATCATCAATTTAACTCATTGAGTTTGATCGAACATCACAACGTTTAATTGATTGTGTATTCTCCTATTACTTGTTTTGCTCGATCCTTTCGCTTGCCGTTGGCATGTAGAGAAGAACAAGACTTTTTGGTTTGATGCTATTTTTAGAATAGTAACAATGTTAACAACATATGTATGTAAGTATATTACATGAATGTATGTAAATGCAACGTGCCCTTTGCTTTTATTTATTTGGGAATTAATTATTCGAACTTTAGAATGAGTTAAATTGATGATTATCTCTGCAATTTGACAACTCGACTGTGGTCGAGGGCGCTAAGGTGCTTTTATTTATTTGGGAATTAATTATTCGAACTTTAGAATGAGTTAAATTGATGATTATCTTTGCAATTTGACAACTCGACTGTGGTCGAGGGCGCTAAGTGCTGATGACGTCCTGTGGCGGGACAGAAATTGCAATCCACTGAGCCGCGTTCAAAAATAATTTTTTCAGTTTTTCTCCACAATTACTTTTCAAATTTTCAAAATTAATAATTTGAAAGTTAAATGAACTCAAGCCTGATTAACCTAATTTTTCAATCAATTCTAAAGTTCGAATAATTAATTCCCAAAGTAATCAAATAACTTGAAAATAGGATTTTTAAATTACTCGAAAAATAGATTAATCGTTAAAAGTTACTCGAATAAAATATCTATCTAAAAACAAGCAAAAAAGTGCTATAGTCGGTCAAGCCCGACCATACAATACCCTTCACCACTAAGGTCAAAGATGTTATTTTTCCTGTAAAAAGACAAATATTTGCTAAATTTTGCCATCATACAAAGATTTTTTCAAAACTTATATATTTAAGCTGTTTTCGTCATTTGGACTTATATGAGAGTTAGGGTCAAATATGGACCGATTATCTCGAAATTTGAAAAATTGATTACAGCTTTTACAAAAATTACGTATGCAAAAAACAAAACAAAAATTCTCATTATCTTCAGATTTGCGAGCGTTTTAGTGATTTTTGTCTCATTAAGTGCGTTTTGCCAGAAAAGTTTGTATGGGAGCTATGGTCAAATGTAGACCGTGATTTAAGTTAACATGAGTAGTATTTGTTTTAAATTTCATGAAAAAATATTGATATTTGTGGCTAAAATATCAATTCCGGGAAGTGAGACCTATGGGAGGTACCATAAATAATGAAGCGATTTTGACCAATTTCAATAGCCATATTGCCACTGTCTTTAGAATGGCGACCTGTACTTTGATTACAAGGTTTACATGGGGGTCTAGCCAGTCTGCAGCCGGACGGACGGACATCTCTAAATCGACTCAAAAGCCTATTGGCCTATTCTAAGCCTATTGGTATACTAAAAGCTGGGTCTATGACAAATATTTCTATGCGTTACATACATCAGCACAAACTTATAATACCCTTTCCACCTATGGTGGAAAGGGTATTTATATTTTTAATAAGAGGTAATACAACAAAAAGTTTAATAATTCACAATAAAAAATAAAAACAAGTAACAGTGGTATATTCGGCTGTGCCGAGTCTTGCCTACCCTACACCAATGGTGTTCCAAAAGTATAGTACAAAATCGTAAGAATTTATTGAAAATTATACAGTTTCTGATCACTGACTTAGTTGAGCCCCACACAAATGTTTGATATGTATTTAAATTCATTTAATTCCTACCAATATTTGGTTATACTAGTATTATATTTATGCAAAGAGCCTTTAAAATTAAGTGTCGGAAAATGAAAAGCTTTTCGGTGGCGTCATCATCTAGAATAGTTATGGACCCAAAGTTTAGGTTGGGCAGGCGGCTGGTGTCTAAGGCATCGTCACTTGGGTGGTCCTTTTGAGAAAGATAATGATTACTCGACTGCAAGTAGAGAACGATTATTTAAGCCAGCCAGTAGCTTCGATATATGTGTCTACTTTGCGAACATTTAATAAAGTTCGACGGACTAGATGCCCTTAGATTTGCAAGAGCACATCGATTTGATGAAGATTAGGTATTCTGGCATGCAATCTAAAAACGCAGTGGACAGTGAGGGTTGTGTACTTTAATTCGTACGTATCATCCAACTAGTAAAAGTTCTTGATTAGTTTTGTAAAACTCTAAAGTTAGAGGACCGATTTTAGTCAAAGCTTTAACAATGATGGTTTTGTCAATGTATACAAGCCTTAGAATTATAAGGTATACACTCTTAGCTTTAGATACATACGTGAAATATATAGCTTTTGAATGGATGGATATCAGCTTTGTCGGAAAAGTTATTGAAGATTTACTTATTAATCTGAAGTTAGTTAACTAATTAAGATGAATACTTCATCAATAATATTTGGGATATATTGTTCTTTCGATCTGTTTCGATGGATGTGTGGAAAGTTTTGCTCTATTGCAATTATAATGTGATTTAATTTATCAGCATTAAAGTGATTTCCGGTCGGGGTTATATGGGAGATTTAATTAAATGTGAACCGAGATCAGAAATACTTTTGTCAAATGTTGTCCCTCTAGAAAGTTTATTTTAGGCGCTATCGCGCTGAATATCAATATTGTACAACGTCTTTATACTAAATGTCATCATAGTATCTATTACAAATTACAAACGGATTTCTCCCAATTGCAATTAAAAAATTACAATTTTCGTTGATATGTGAAATACTTACATACAAATGTAGGTTTTGAACGGATATTATGTACTTAGCTGCATTTTTTGTACTTCTTAGGAAGATTACCTATAAATTGATATATAATACGTTCTCCAATATTATCATAATGTTCAAAAGTCAGACACAAAATTAAGAAAAATGCAGTGTGCCCGCTGCTAAAATCAGATCTGTGGAGCTCCTGGAAGGTATACCCACATGCATTTTACATAAAATGTTAGGATATCGTCCCAACCTGAATTTCATCGTTGTCGATCAAAACACCAGAAATATCGCTTAAACACTAAATTATATCTACCACAAATTACCGAGTGCGTCATAATTTTGGTAATCCGCTGCGGAAAACGCTATTTAACTTGATTAAAATAAACATCTAAAATATCGACAAAACAGGAGCTCCAAAAACTTGACAACAACAGAAAAAATGACAGACAAGTAGACGGACAGACAGACAGACAGACAGACAGGTAGACGGACGGACGGACATACAGGTAGACGGACGGACAAACAGACGGACGGACGTCGCGAAATCGATTCTCCTGCCGATTCTGAGTCGATCGGTACAATTTGAATGGTATTCATAATCAGATTTGTGGAGTTTATATATCAGATTTTAGGAAATCCTCCCACAAAGAACGCTGTCAAATTTCATTACAATCGGTCCGTAAGCACCTGAGATATCGCTGAAACAATACATACTTACAAAATGTAAACAAAATTTCTTAGACACGTTCTTTCGGCAATTTGCTGTACATCACAAGTAGTGTTTTCGAGATATCCAGTTGTTTATGGACCGCTTTTGATAAAATTTAATAATGTGATTGGCAGGGGAATTTCCTAAAATCTGATATAAAATTTATGTATGTCCGTTGATGGTTTTTCCTATTTCTGCATTTCATTTTTTCAACAAACTTTCTCTAATGCTTGCTTTGGGAAATACATCAAACAAAGTGTTTTGGCGATATCTCAGTTGTTTATGGGCCGATTTTTCTAAGATTACAGAGTGCTTTAGGGAACCATTTCCTAAAATATGATATATAATATATCATCACTCGTATACCAGGGGTATCTTTTTTCTCTTGTTTTTTAAAAGTGTTCTTCAATCAAAAAATTTAACATTTTCGTCTAATTTTTTGGTATTTTTTTCGATATTTCGGGTGTTTATGGACCGATTTTGATGAAATTTAATAGCGGGAGAATTTCCTAAAATCTAATATATAATTTATGTGGGTCCATCCTCCAGGGACTTTCAACAGACAGATACAGACAGACAGACGGACATCGCTTAATCTATTCTCCTCCCGATTCTGAAAAAGTTGGAACATTTCACAAAATTGTTGGTAGGATGACTGTCCTACGTTTATACTTTAGCCAAAAAAATTTGAACTCTTGAAGGAAAATGTCATTTTCAACCTTACAATGACCTCAAAAACACCGCCCAACTAACACAAAAATGACTTAATGAAAACGGGTATAAAGCCCTTGACTGTCTACCCCAGTCACCCGATCTTAACCCCATCGCGCGCCTATATGGTGTTTTTAAGAGAAGTGTTGTCGGAACCCCTTGTAATTTAGAATAACTGAGGGCAGATTTGGTGGAAGCTCCAAGTGATGGTAAACATTTAATAGAGAGTATGCCGCGTCGTATAGAAGCCGTTATTACTGCGACTAAAGGCTATACAAAATATAAAACTTAAAAAATATGTAAATAAATCTAAAGTCAAAAAACCGCCCCAATAAAAATTTGCTTTTGTTTTATTTATTTTGTATTACGGAAGGTATCACAGTGATGGTTTTTAATTACAGTCTTGACTTGTCTTGACAATTACAATATACAATAATACCAAATATCATAGAGATTGAGCCAACAGCTTTGCTGTTACACTAATATTCGTAAAGAACTTAAAAACATTAGAACGGTAATTTTTTCCAGAGGGTCTGGCCGGGGATCGAACTTGGGACCTCAGGTATGGTAAGCAGATGACTAACCTGCTATACCACGTCGGTTAACAATATTGAATAAAACTCGAGGAAATTTTCAATATATCCTTAGTAGAACAGTAAATTCTTTCTAGCTTATGTTAATATTTCTCTTCTTCGCATTGAGTATCTTAGGATACCCATGGGTTATCAAGTTTCGGCTTCACCTTATTTATATATATATATATATATATATATATATATATATATATATATATATATATATATATATATATATATATATTTATATATATATATATATATATATATAATTTCCCGACAACATTCTAATTGGAACAAGGGGTACTTCTCTCAGATAATGACCTGCATCCCATTCTATTTTTAGACTCATTGAAAGGCAAATGCATTAATTACAGAAGTTTTACATAGCCTAATAGTCAATAAACAGTGGTTAGCTGAAACTTTATTTTTTTAAGTGGTTCTGGCCGGGGTTGAACTTGGGACCTCTGGTATGCTAGGCGGGTGACTAACCTGCTATACCACGGCGGTTCACAGCCATACATTAGTTTGAAACTATCCACGCTATGCCTTAGCTTCTTAACTAGTTTCCTGTAATTAACATTAAGTAGCTTAGGATTCCTATTGGCCTTTTTATTTACTTTATTTATTTATTCTTACTCCGTTCGTTGCTATTCTATGGTATTAAAATGTTTTTACTCGAGTAACTCGTTTACTCGTGTAAAATTACTCCAACAAATTTTTATTTGTAATTATATATATATATATATATATATATATATATATATAATTCCCCGGGAACATTCCAATTGGAACAAGGGGTACTTCTCCAGACAATGAGCTGCATCCGATTCTATTTTTAGACTCATTGAAAGGGACCTACTTTTTAACGCCGACTCCGAACGGCAAATGCATTAGCTAGAGAAGTTTTACATAGCCTAATACTCAATAACCAGTGGCTAGCTTAGTTATGAGGTGAACCGCCGTTTTTTTTTTTTTTTAATTATTTTTTTTCAAGTGGGTCTGGCAGGGATTGAACTTGGGACCTCTGGTATGCTAAGCGGTTGACTAACCTGATATACCACGACGGTATAGCAGCCATTTTAATTTACTCTAGCGATTAATCGACTTTATTTTTCCGATTCATCGAGCAAACGTAACTCGAGTAAACACCCTACACATGGACCAATTAAGCCACCAACCCAAAATATTCTTTAACAGTTACATTTTGTTTGTTAATTTTTATTCACCCAAAAATCAGACTCACACTGAAGAGCTTTTACAAGTACGTTGTACTTTTGGTCAAAATAAAAACACTGTGCGATTGTGAAAAATTAAAGCGACCTACACAATTAAAAAGCATAAACCTACGGCACGAGACATTATCCAATAAAAATTGTAATAACTCAGAAACAATAAGTAAAATACGGGGGCTGATTAAAAGAACAAAAATCACAACAACACTATGTGTAACAACAACAACAACAAACGCCCCTAGATAAAGAAAAAGTGGTAGAATCTTAGATTTAATTTTCCAGGTAACAAGTCTAGAACATACTCGCGCGCTGGCACTATTCGAATACAAAGATAACGATGATGGCGTGAAAATTTTGTGGTTTTCTGGCTGCAATATTTGATAGAGGAAACATCTAATGTTGAATGAGAAACAAAATAAAAACGTTAGAATTTGTTTTGGATTGGCTTAGATCAAATGATTTTTTTTTGGATTTTTGTTTTGGATTAAAACAAAGTTGCTGGAAATTGTGGTGTTCTAGAGTGATATTGGAGAGTCAGCCAAAGAAAGAGAGAGCTCCAAACAGCAAAAGTTGAAAAAGATAAACTTTAGCCTACACAAAACCGTCAACAATGACGACAACAGCAACAATACCATCAGTTGTGCCTCAATGCTAAAATGTATGACCAAAAATGACAACGCAAACGCAACCCAACCACACACGCTAAATACGAGTACACTAAAAAAAAATATCAAAAATCTCAAAATAAGACAAATACAGAAACAAATCAGATTGAAAAATGTGGTAACTTAGGCGATGATCAACCTACGATCTGTTTAGAAAACCAACAACAAAATCATACTAAATCGCATACTCGATCACAAAGACGAAATGATCATACTCGTACATCGTTCATGTGAATGTTGTAGTTTAAAGTGAAAAACAGAACGAAAAGAAAAAAAAAAACAGCACATGAATCGAATCGAACAAAAAAAAAAAGTGAATGAAGTTTAAGCGCTTGTTGAATCTTATGTTTAACATTGAGTAACTCGTGAAACTTTGCCACGTTCAGAATTGTGGACGAAAACAAAATAACGAACGCACACTAAAAAAAAAGCGCCGCAAAAAAATGAAAAAGAAATGCCGGTTAAATGGTGAAATTCCCTAAATACTTCCTGTTTTTCTAATGGAAAGATTGTGCAACTACCGGTTACACGTTAAGAAAACTCAAACGCAAAATAAGTGAATGGAACTGCACACGCGAACACATCAAGTAAAAGTGAATGAATTGAATTGTCAATAAAGAAGATTTTTAAAATTTTAAAGAAAGAGATGGCAATAGTGTCATCAAATTATAGTGAGTGAGTTAGTGAATGAATGATTCATAAGAAGAAACCGGTTATATTATGAACTAATAAGTATATAATATCGTGATAATTATTAGAACATCCTGTTGATAAGGCAAAGGAAGAATTGTTGGAAAAAAATATAAATTCAATTAAAAAGTTCTAAATCCATTTAAATATTTTCTTAGCAAAAAAAACTTTTTGGACTGATAAAATAAAAAAAATTGTTTCATTATAAGAAAATAACAACTTTTGCCAAGAAATAATATAAAATCGATCATTTAAACTTTAATAAAAATCGTAAATTGTAAAAAAAAATCAAAAATTAAATGAAAATGTTTTTAAAAATTGCCACTGCCTACATTTGTGAAACCTCATACTGCCAATTTAGTGTGATATTCAATACATAAGATAATTAAATAAATTATATAAAATTATTGAAAACTAAATAAAATAATCAAAATTTATAATAACCCACTATATAAACTCTGCAGCATCTTGTGTTCACATTCCTAAATTCCCGTAATTTTTGTGGATTAAGTGCGATCAAGATATAAAAACCGTAAGTATATACAAGAATTTGTAGTCCTAATAATAGGAATTACCACTATAACGTTTAGTTACTAATATATGATATTCTAATTTTGTGGCAATCGGCCAATATTTAAGACTCAATAGAGGAAAAGTCACAAATATGCTACAATCTCAAAAAATGATAAATGTGGTCAGAAAACAAAAACAGATAAGTCCACCGCACCATAAAATGGTCAATATTAAAAATTTAAGGTTTTTATACCCACCATCTAAAACAATGGGGGTGGGGGGGTATATTGAGATTGTCTTTTGTAATTTCCTTAATATTGGCTCAAAAACCAAAAGGGATATATATTCTTAATCCCTAAGACGATGTCCGTCCGTCTGACCGTCTGTCTGTCCGTATGACTGTCTGTCTGTTGTCGACACGACAAAACTTTAACGAAACGATTTAGGTCACTGAAATTTAGTATAAATATTCTTCATTTCTTGGAAAATTTTGTTATTAAAATCGGGTAAAATAGGTTTACATTTGACCATAGCTCCCGTATAACCTCGGCTAGACTAATCGCTTTTTTGCTAATAAATGACAAATTATAACAATTATGATGACAAAATTTGGTATAAAAAAGTTTTTCATAAGCACTAGGCAGCATATAAAATTTCATTCAATTCGATTCACTTAGATTCCTCTAAGGAAAAGAACTATAGCCTGTGGAAGTCTGTTGAACACATGCAATGCCCAATTGCACGAGAGTCTCCAATTAGGCTCGAAAACGGTTCTTGGGCAAGAGATCCACATAAAAAAGTTGATGCTTTTGCCAATCACTTAGAAAAGGTTTTTACTCCAAACGAAACAGACTCTAACATAAGTCCTTATATTATAGACAACAACATGCTTTCTCCATTAAAATTTCGCCTTTCATTGCTCCTACAAATATGCATAAATTTGACCTTAAGAAGTCTTCTGGAATTGACAGAATTTCTCCGTCAATGATTACACAGGTCAACAGCAAAAATGTGCTCGAGTAACCACTATATACATTTGATGTATCATGGCTACCTTAGTACAAAAATGGTAAAATTTTTAAATTCTATGGCAAGATTTAAAAAAAAAAAATTTTTTAAATTGCAATTTTTTTTAGACGTTTCTTCAAATAATTAATGATAACTCAAAAACTACTAGTCCGATATTATTAAAATAAAATTAGAAAAATTAAGATTGACATAGCCTTTAATTCGTCTATATACCGCGTTTCAATCGGATCAATAGTATCGGAGTTATAATAAAAAACTTAAGAAAAAAATATATTTTTTACATAAAAATGGTAAAAATTTTCGTTTTAAAAAAATCATGAAAAATCGAAAACGGCAAAAAACTTCATATAATAGCGACAAAATGAGATATCGACCATAAAAATCGATTGATTTTTTTCGAATTTATTCACAATTTAGTGAATTCGCTCATTTTCACAAAATTTTAGTTTTTTGCTTGATATACGCATTATAGCGGGTTTTCAAATGTATGAAAAAAATAAATCTTCCAATTTCAAGGGGTGCATGTCGGATTATTGTGAGATTTGGTGAGAAACTTCCACCCACAAAATTTTAGTCGAATTGGATAACGTTAACACGTAGCGCATAGGCCCCAAATCTGAAAAATAGCGTTTAAATCGAAAAAAATTACTAAATTTCAGTTTTTGCAAAATTAAAGCAATTTATTCCCCCTTTCGCAAAAAAGTGGATTCTAGTTCTTAGTACAAACGCAATGATTTTGCCAATAAGCTACATGTCTTTAAAATCAGTTAAACAGTTTTCGAGTTATTACAATTTTCACTGGCCATTACATATCCTTGAGGACTTGCCGAAGTCAATTTACAAATTTTTTTATTTTTTTCTTTTTGAACTTACAATATACAATTTTGCAAAAATATATAATTTTGCAAAAACTTAAAAATTATAAAATTTTTCCGATATAAACTTGATTTGTCAGCTTTAGGACCTGGGCGACACGTGTTAACGTTGTCCAATTTGGCTAAAATTTTGTGGGTGAAAGTTTTTCACCAAATCTCACAATATTACTATTTTTCACACATTTGAAAAACCCTGTATACGTATATCAAGCAAAAATATAACATTTTGTGAATATGAGTGAATTCACTTAATTGTGAATAAATTCGAAAATAATCAATCGATTTTTATGGTCGATATCTCGTTTTGTTGCTATTATTTGTGGCTTTGCGACAGAATAATGAATCTGAACATTTTTTGCCATTTTCTATTTTTCATGATTTTTTTAAAACAACATTTTTTGCCATTTTTACATAAAACATATATATTTTTCTTAAATTTTTTATTATAACTCTGATACTATTGATCCGATTGAAACGCGATATATAGACGAAAGGCTAAGTAAAACTTTTTTTGATTTTATTTTATTTTAATAATATCGGACTAGTAGTTTTTGAGTTATCATTAATTATTTGAAGAAACGTCACAAAAAAAATTGCAATAAAAAAAAAAAAAAAATCTTGCCATAGAATTTAAAAATTTTACCATTTTTGTACTAATTTAGCCATGATACATCAAATGTATATAGTGGTTACTCGAGCACATTTTTGCTGTTGCCCTGTGTTATCCATCTTCCAATTTCAGCTATAAGAATTTTATTATTTATATACAACGCGATTCTTCGTTTGGGATAATTTCCAATGTCCTGGAAGATATCAGAAATCGTTATGATTCCAAAACCAGGCAAGGACATTACTCAAATTTCATCTTATAGGCCTATAAGCTTACTTTCGATTATCTCGTAATTGTTTGAAAAGCTACTTATTTGCACTTTAAGCTCAATCATAAATTGGATGGATATTATTCCTGACCATCAATTCGGTTTCCGCAAATGTCGTAGTACAGTTGAGCAAGTACATAGAATAACAACAATGATCAGAAAGGCCTTCGAAAATAAATAATACTGTTCCATCTTGTTCATCGATGTTTCACAAGCATTCGATAAGGTCTGGCATGAGGGACTTGTAAGCAAAATTGTAAATCTGCTTCCAGCAAGTACACATAAGCTCTTAACAAGTTATTTGTCCAATAGAACCTTCCGAGTTCGATCAAAAGATGAATATTCTTCTCCTAGAAGTATCGCTGCTGGAGTTCCACAAGGTAGTATATTGGGTCCCTTGTTATATATTATCTTTACAGCAGATATGCCAACGAATGCTCAAACATACACATCCACTTTCGCAGATGATACAGCATTCATTAGCACTCGTTCCGACCCCAAAATTGCTTCTGCATTATTACAATCCCATATTCATGAGTTTCAAGCATGGCTGAATAGATGGAAAATTGGAGTAAATCCGACCAAGTGCCTGCATATAACGTTTACTCTAAGGAGAGATAACTGCCCTGCAATTAAAATTAACAACGTGACCATCCCCGAGAGTTCTCACGTTAGGTATCTTGATGTTCATTTGGATCGCCGCCTTAAATGGTCCCATCACATTGACAGCAAGATAACTCAGATAAAATTAAAATCCGCTGAACTAAACTGGCTTATTGGCACACAATCTGCTTTAGAGTTAGACTACAAGGTCCTTTTGTATAAAACGATAATTAAACCAATATGGACCTATGGCATTCAGCTATGGGGAACGGCTTCTACCTCAAACATCGGAACGGCTTCTACCTCAATCATCGCCAAATTACAGAGACGACAATCCAAGTTGTTACGCTTAATAACCTATTCCCCTTGGTATATACGATATAACAACATTGATAAAGACTTGAATGTTCCTCTTGTCCAAGAAGAGATTAGAAGGTTCTGTACCAAATACACCTCCAAGCTGCACGTTCACCCAAATCATCTAGCAAGGCAGCTTTTACACTTTGAAGGTCATCAACAGCTAAGAAGGATGGATACCTTGGAGCTGGTCAGCTAGGACCTTTTTTATCTATTGTCATTGAACAATTTCAATATATATATATATATATATATATATATATGTATATATATATATATATATATATATATATATATATATATATATATATATATATATATATATATATATATATATATATATTTATATATATATATATATCAAATTTATCAATGTATATATCAAATTTGATAGGAATCGGTCCATATTTGACTATAGCTTTCATATAAAAACCACTCCCGGAAACCGAAAAAAATGCAACGACAACCAGTTAAAAGCTAATAAATTAGAAACTATGACAGCTATGACCACTAAATTCTGCAAGAATAAGCTTTAAATAAAAATTTGTTACAATCGGTCAACATTTGGCTATAATTCTTATATATCGCGAGCCTATGGCAAGTATGATTCTACTTTTAATTTTAAAGCTTATATCGCTATTGATGTTCTCAGCGGTACCAAGGTATGTACATAAATTCTTTTTCAACTTCGATGCTATAATTCTCAACGGATACATGTGATCCAATTCTAGTGGTCTGTCTGCCTGTAGAAACCATTCGTTTTGTTTTTGATTCATTGACAGCTAGACCCATTTTGTTTGACTCCTTCACGATACCGGCAGTTACCTTGCGCAAAGTGCTTTCCAGAATATCGATGTCATCAGCAAACGTGAATAGCATATGTTTTCTATTGAAGATTGTACCAGTTATAATAACTGCTGTACCCCGCAAGATTTTCTCTAACATAATATTGAAGAGGTCACATGATATACTGTCAGCTTTTCTGAATCCCCGTTTAGCTATGAGAGACTCTGATAGGGGCTTACCTATCTAAGCAGATGATGTTGTATTAATTAGCGTCATCCTGCATAACTTTATTAGCGATGACGAACTCAGACATTGCTTCAAACTAGGGTGTTTACTCTAGTTATGTTTGCTCGATTAATCGGAAAATAAAGTCGATTAATCGCTCGAGTAAATAAAAATGGCTAATTTCAAATAAAGATTTATTTGAGTAATTTTACACGAGTAATCGAGTTACTCGTGTAAAACCATTCTATTAATTTTGTTAGCATTTTATTAAAATATTTTTAAAATAAAACGACTAAAGTTTGTCTCAGTGTATTCCTTAACTGCTAGGTTTGTTTGAAACAATGTTGGCCAAATAGAAAGCGTTTATAAATTAAAGTGCTCAATCTCGAAATGAGAATGTGCTCTAAGATTGTTAATTTAGTATGCATTTTTATTTCTGCTTTTTTGAGTACGAGTAAAGAAAAAGTTTTTAATGTATGTTCTTGTTATTTTTCTGTCACGCAAATAATGGCCAACGTTGGTTCGAAATTATAATCGTGGGTTTTAATATTGTCAATTCTAAGCAATAATCGAGAGGTGTAATATAGTCCATTGTAGATTCAATAATCGTAGATCCAAGTATAGCTGGTTGTATGTTCAGAAATAATAGTTTACCATAGATCAGTTGTGGTATCCAATGTAATTTCTACTATTGTTAATTTAAAGGTCCTAATGTAATTGTAGCTTTTGTTATAGTCCAGTTCAATGTATTCGTAGGTACTACTATAGTTTAGTTGAAGATTCTTATGTAATCGTACGTATTATTACTATTGTAGGGCCAATAATAATAGTATGTTCTACTATAGTTCAATTAATCGTAGATAGTACGAAGATCTCATTGTGAAGATAGATAAAAGGTACTAGATTCTATTAATATATTAGATCAAAATCAGGATTTATCAAATCAAAAGATTACTTTAGGCGATCAGTGTAGACATGAATACATATATAGAAATAAATGAACTCACTTTAAATATTTAGGGTGATGATATGTTTCAAATATATGGTACAAATGTTATTTTTTATTAAAAATAAAATTTTTATTTTCGTTGTATGTTTTTTATTGTGATTTGTTAAATTTTTTGTTAAACACTATAATTTTATTAAATACTGCTTATGAAAAAATTTTACTCGAGTAATTTTAAATCGAATATTTTACTCGATTAACTCCAGTAATTTTTGACGATTAATCGATTTTCCGAGTAATTCAAAACCCCCATTTTCAAGTTATTTGATTACTCAAACAATTAAAAGTCGAGTAAAATGAACACCCTACTTCAAACACATTCTTTCGTATCGGGCTGTCATTAACAAAAATATGATATATATCAATTTGTTTTTCTTGGGTCTTATCTAGGATTTGACGTAGAGTAAAGATCTGTGTAAAGATCTTGAGAACCGCCGTAGTATAGCAGGTTAGCCATCTGCCTAGCATACCACAGGTCCAAGTTAGATCCCCGGCCAGACCCATTTGAAAAAAAATAAATAAATAAATTTAAGAAAAAAGCGGTTGACCTCATAACTCAGGTAGCCCCACTGGTTATTGAATATTAGACTATGTAAAACTTCTCTAACTAATACATTTGCCGTTCGGCGACGGAGTTAAAACGTAGGTCCCTTTCGTAGGTCTGAGAGAAGTACCCCTTGTTCAAATTTGAATGTCGTGGGAGTTATGTATGTTTGTATGTAAAGATCAGGTCAGTGGTTGATTTAACTGATCTAAAGCCAGATTGGTACATCCCAATTAATTTTTTAATTTTGGGCTTACGCTTTTCACACAGTATTGTCGATAGAATTTTATATGCAATTGAGAGGAGGCTTATCCCTCTATAATTTGCATACACTGTTTTATCTCCTTAAGAGATTGGAATCTCACTAAGATTCTAATTGTCTGACATGCGTTCTAATGACCATAAGGCTTCTACAATTTGGAACATGGGCCTTATCAACTCATCACCTATGGCTGTCGCTTCCATTTGATACCAACAATTTGCTTTTATATAGTGATTGTTTTCTCTCGAAGTGGGCTACTAGCCCGACGTCCTAAACCCATATTTGCATCGTTCTTATGGGGGAACACGCGGTACGTGTTAGCTGACTATATTAACGGATGTTAACGTAGTTACCACGAGGAGGCCAGTTCACAATTGATATGAATAATGTACCGAGATAAGCCTGGGCTTACAATTTAAGACCAATCAGAACCGTTGCTTGGTATTACCCGGCCGCAAAACTATTAAATAACAATAATTGTACCAACTGGGAGTCAAGGATAATAGAAGAATTGTACCATTTCAGCCACACGATTGCTCGAGTGTTCTAAAAAAAATATGCATTTACTATTTTAGACAAAATTTATCCATAGTGCAAGAAATAATTTATTTTTTGATCAAGTTAGGTTCTATAGATATGTCAGATACTATTATTTTAGAAATTATTAATTTTCAATAGTTATTTCAATCAAAATGGACTGCGAAAAAAAAGTTCGTAAAAATATAATTAAAACTTTTCAAAAAAATCCGTCATGGACTTTTAAAAAAATAGCTAAAAATTTGAAAGTTGACCCTCGAACGGTTTCTAATGCCATCAGACGGTATAAGGAACACCTGAGCATTGAAAGAAAACCTGGATCAGGGAGGAAAAAAGGTCCTACAGATATTGGTAAGGCAAAAAAGTCGAGCGACTCTTTCGAAGAGCGACTAACACTCGTACGGTGAAATGTTCTACGAATTTTGCACATAGAGTCAAAGCTTATGCTGGACTGAAGACATACAAAGTCCAAAAGGATCGCAATGCTATAAAGAACTTAGAAGCAAAAAAAATGAGCGAAAAAATTGAAGTCTGATTTTATAAAAAAATACACCTGTTGTGTGATGGATGATGAAACATACGTACTGGCAGACTTTTCTCAACTTCCTGGTCAAGATTTTTATGTTGCTGATAAACGGGGCAATGTTCGGCAATAGTTTCGCACAAAAAAAACAAACAAAATTCCCTAAGAAGTTTTTCGTGTGCAAGCTATTTGCAGTTGTGGCAAAAGAAGTAAAGTATTTGTGGCATCTGGCACAATAAACACAGAAATTTATATAAAGGAGTGCCTACATAAACAGTTGTTACCCTTTTTAAGAGAGCACAGAGTGACTACATTTTTTTGGCCCGAGTGTCTACATTTTTTCATGCCATTATGGAAAAAAGGCACTTGAGTGGTACTCAAAGAATAATGTCATTTTTGTACCACGAGAGGCAAATCCATCTAACTGTCCAGAACTTCGCCCTGTGGAAAGGTATTGGGCTCTGGTAAAAAAGGAATTGAAGAACACAGGAAAGATTTCCAAGAACATGTCCGATTTTAAGCGCAGGTGGAACACATGCTCCAAAAACGTATCAGAAGCAACTGTAAAATCTTTAATGGGAGGGTTTCCGAAAAAAGTCGATAATTTTGCAAAACCCGAGTACTAAGTAAACATTTTAATGCTAAATGATTTTGTATAATATGTCATTATATTTGCGTATTTTGTAGAGTTTTTATATTAAAAGGTTTGATTTTTATTTAAGAAAATCCAACTACAAATTTTATTTAGAGCACTCTTTACTACGACAAAAAATAATTATTTCGTAAAGAAGATTGTTCCCTAAAGAAAAGGTAAATTGTTTTAATTTAAATTGTTTTTATCGTGTGGGCATTTGGAAATACTAAAACTGAAAAAATTAAAAGTTAAAAGAAGTATTTGGGTCAGAGAGCTCACAAAAAGGAAGTGCTCACAATAGGGACGCATATGAAGAATTATTAATTGAGTTTCGTGATATATAAAACCAAAATTTTTTGTTCAAAGGCTTTATTCGGATAAGTGATGAAACATTTTGGGAAAAACATTCCCAAACACATGGATGCTGTTACACTGATTGTATCAACTCCTGTTTACCACTTTAAGTCTATGATGAAAATACACTTTCGTTTTTCATTTTTTTTTTTTTTTTTTTGAAAAAAGTAAACTTCTGTTTATTTTAAACATCTTACCTCCATTTTTTACAACAAGAATGTGGGAAGTGAAGGAAGATGAAACTGAAAAATGTTTCTGTTTACTTTTGTTCAGTCGATAACACAGTGACATATTTTGAGGATGATGGTCTGGGATCAAGAAAATTCTAATGCCAAATTAAAGCATTAGATTTGTTTATTGAAACTCTTTAAGCGTTTGGCGCTGGTAGGTGGAACTTTGAAGATATCGCTTTTTGAAAGTTGCAATTTTCTGTGTAAGAGTCAAATCAAACATTTTTGAACACTTACTAAATCACACCATATAAATCTAATACAATTTTTAAGGTTCTTCAAATACTTAAATTTCGCTTGACTTAGGATTTTAGTTAATTTTTTCAAGATTTTTCTTCAAAACATAACCAGTTTATATGCCTATAACTTTTGATACGGATATCAGAAAAAATGAAACTAGACCCATATTTCCTATTGTTTTACATTTATTTAAATGAGATAAATTATGTCTTTGACTCAAGGATATCTCAAAAAGCATATCCTCCATTTCTTTGTATTTCTTTCAAATATGGATTATAGTGTTGACATCAAAATATAAAATCGATCGAAATCTTAGATATTTTCAAAACATTTGTATAGCATACTTTAAGGATAATGAAAATTATTCAAAAGATGCCAAGTTTGCTATATTTTTTTGAAGTTATTTGCCAAAAGATGAACAATAGTAAAAGAGTTAATTTGAACAATATATATTTTTAAAAACGAATCAAAATGGATAAAAAATTTCAATAAACTTTTTGCATCGTAGTAACTTTCAACATCCCTAAAGTATACTTCACAATACTCGCTTAAAAGTCTGAGTTTTCGATCGATATCGAATGCGGTAATTTGGCCCCAGGTTTCTGTTTAGGTTTTATCTTTTACTGTTTGAGTGGTACCGTTATGTCAAAAAGTTGCTGAAAGCTACATTCTAACAAGTAAGAGTGTTATATTCGGCTGTGCCGAATCTCGTATACCCACAATCATGTTGTGTTAAATTTAGAAATATCTCTGATATATCTACGAGGGTGCAGCTAATTCAAAATGTGGACCAAATTCGAAAAAAGTTGTTACGCTAGTTGGTATTGTTAGCAAAATATTTGGACTAAGATAGGTTGCAGGAGCTTTATAGTTCCCTAGTATTTATTTTGCACAAAATTTAATCTCATAACCTGATGTAGTTTAGCATTAATAGTCTGCTCTACTTTTAATATTTCGTTAGGATAAACATGTTAATAGTAATGCGTCAGATCCATATATTTTGTTAATAGTTCCTAATACCGTATATAACCCAGTAAGAACAGTCTCAAACGTTTGAAATATGATGACTTTTACATTTGATATCAAACGTTTTTTTTTTCAAACTTTTTTCAAACCTGAGCAGATGTTTGAGATTCACATTCATTTTCAAATGAGGGTTCATTTGAGAATAAACGTTTGAAAAATAATAGTTTCTCAAATTGAGAATAAAGGTTATTCTCAAATCATTTTCAAACCCTAAGATGATTTGAGAATAATTTGAAAAATGGTGTTATATAAATTTGATATCAAACCTTATTTCAAACTTTTTTCAAACATTAAGAAAAATAATTTATGTTAAAAAAATTAATGTTTAAGATATTTTAATGGAATGACATTGCATTTCAAAGAAATTCGTTATTTCTTTCGGATTTTTTAAAATTTATCCATATTTCACCAGGTTTTATACTTAACATATTTCAAGATTAAAAATTAAATAATATTCATATGCATAAGTAAACTTTCTTTGTTTCTAAAAATTTTTTTACCTAACAATAAAAAAATTAGATTTTAAGCAAAAGAATTCAAATATGATGCACTGTTTTCAAAAACAAAATAAACAAACTCAAAAATACAACGCCATTTTATTTATGTTCCACATGTAGATGATATCCACATTTGAAAAACCTTTGAGAATGAGGTTTGATAGTGATTTGAGAATAAAGGCATTTCTCAATTTGAGAATAAAGTCCCCTTTTTGTTGAGAACGCTATTATTCTCAAATCAGTATCAAACGTTTGACCTTTGAAAAAAGATTTATTTTCAAATCATCCTCAATTTGAGAATAAACCTTTTTTCTTACTGGGAAAGTGCTTGTACCTCCGAATCTTTTTGATTGTAGATATAAAAAAGGGGATGTTATATATATCGCATTTGTTCAACAAGAGGGTATTAACTCAAAATGTTTAAATTTTCACTTTTTTAAAGAAATTGATGTGTAGTAGTCTTATCTACCCACTGTAAAAATATGACATCATTCTCACTATAATTTCACCAAAAAAACTACAGTTTTACCCCTCTTCCTTATATAAAAGTAGTAGTAAAATAAACAAGTTTTTTGACTCTACTGAAAATTTAAAAATTTTAAGTTAATATCCTCTTGTTGATCAAGTGCGATATATAGAAGAATTATAGCCAAATGTTGACCGAATGTAACAAAATTTTACACACTGGCTGCTATTTACATAAAGCTTGTTTTTACTAAATTTAATGGCCATAGCAGTCATAGTTTCTAATTTAAAAGCTTTTAACTGGCCTTTGCTACATTTTTTTTTTTTTTGGTTTCCGGGAGTGTTTTTTATATGAAAGCTATAGTCAAATATGGACCGATTCCTATAAAATTTGATATGCTGACCAATAGTTGCATAAAACTTCTCTATTCTAAATTTAGTCGTTATGGCTATAACAATTGTATTCAATTTATCAGCATTCATGTGTTTCCCGGGGCGGGGTTATATGGGAGCTTTAACTTAATGTACACAACTTCTGTTACATATCAAAAATACTTTTGTAAAACTTTATCTCTCTAGCTCTTGTAGTTAAGGAGCTATCGCAATTTTATCTGACGGACAGACGAACACAAACCGACTTTTCTTTTTGTATTTTTGTGTTTCCGTAAGTTTTTTATATGGGAGCTATGGCCAATAGTAACCGATTGTAACAAAATTTTGCACACTGGCTGGCATTCGGATAAGACTTCCTTTTGTAAAATTTTGTTGCGGTAACCCTTTTCATTAAGGCGCTATCGCGCTTTTGTCTGACAGACAGACGGACATAAACCCCCTTTTCTTTTTGTATTTTTGTGATTCCGTAAGCTTTTTATATGAGAGCTATGGTCAAATGATGACCGATTATGACACACTGGCTGGTATTCATATAAGACTTAATTGTGCAAAATTTAGTGTTCAAGGCCATCATTTATTGGCATTTAAGTGTATTTCAGGTGGATTTAAGGCAGTTTCCGTAAGTTTTTTGTATGGGAGCTAGGGTTAAATGTGAAACGATTTCGATAAAATTTTATATGCTGTCTAGTGCTTATGTAAAACTTCTAGATACCAAATTTTGTCATCATAGCTGTTATAATTTGTCATTTATTAACAAATAAGCTATTAGTCTAGACGATGTTATACGGGAGCTATGGTCAAATGTGAAACGATTTTTCCCGATTTCAATACCAAAATTTTCCAAGAAATGAAGAATATTTGTACCAAATTTCAGTGACCTATATTCTTTCGTTAAGGTTTTATCGTGCCCACAACAGACTGACGGACATCGCTCAATCGTCTTAGAATTTCATAAGGATTCAGAATATACTTAAATTTTAGTTTCTAAGCCAATATTAAGAAAATTACAAACGGAATGACAATCTCAATATACCCCTCATTCTTTTTGATGGTGGGTATAAAAAGTGGGCCAATGGGGGAAATAATAGATAATAATAATATAATAGAAAATAATAGACTTTTTGTAAAACCACTCATACTTATTCAGTAAAAATTTTTATATATTATTTTTTTTATGAATAGTTCTAAATTTGAAAGCAAAAAATTACAAAAAGAATTTCAAACGATTCATGAAAAAATTTCAAAGTTTTAACTGAAATAATAAGTTGTTTTACAAAAAGTCTATTAATTCGATATCCCCCCTTTTTTTGATATCAATAATATAATCCATATTTGAGAGAAGCATATTGCCACGCCAGAGTTGCGTTTGATTGTGGCAAATCAGCACAATTTTTTTTTGTTATTGACGTATGGGACAATAAATTGTGAAATCACATGGTTGGCATATAAAATATACCAATACTTGGTGTCTTGCCTAGTCTTACCTAGTCTCCAGATAACGAAAGATTAGCGACAATACATGTCAAAGCAAAATACTTCTATCTGAGTTTTAATTTGTGCTCACGCTCCCACAGAGAAGAAAGATTAAAATTAAAAAAAAGCCTTTTATAAACAACTCGAGGAAGTTTACGATAGCTATTCCAATCATACCGGGTGATTTTAACGCAAAGATTGGGCGGGAAAGTTGCTTTGAGCCCACTGTTGGTAAATTCAGCCTCACAACGTAACATCAGACAATGGTATGAGGTTGATCTCATTTGCAACTGATCGAAGTATGGTAATAAGTAGCACCAGGTTCCAACACCGTTGGTGAGATAGATAGAGTCTTGCATATCCAAACGGAGATTCAGGCATGGTAACAGTCTATCATGTGATCTCTTCAATGTTGTGTTAGAGAAAATACAGATGCAGCAGTTAATACAACTGGTACAATGTTCAATAGAAAACATATACTTCTAGCCCTTGCAGATGACATTAATATTCTGGGACTAGCTGTCAATTAATAAAAAACAAAACTGATGGTTTCAGACAGACAAGCCACTAGAATTGGATCACATGTGTCCGTTGAGAACTAAAGCTTCCAGGTTTCAAAAGAATTTGTATACCTTGGTACCGCTGTGAACATCAACAACAATTTAAGCCTCGAAATCAAAAGTATAATCATACTTGTCAATCGATGCAGCTGAGATGAAAATTCTACGAAAAATCTTTGGACCAGTTTGCGTCAACAATGAGTATCGACATCGAATGAACTGTAAGCTGTATGAGTTATACGCTGACATAGGCATAGTAATACGCATTAAGCTACAGCGGCTGTGTCGGTTAGGACATGTTTTGCGCAATGTTGCCATTTTGGCTATTTTCCCGTCAAATCTAGCTTTTTCAAGAGCCTTTAGTGGAAAAAAATCTGTTCTAGCTGCTAGCGGGATTTCTAGCTTTTTCAGCACTCGGGGGATGACCCTTATTTATGCTATGCATTGTGTTGGCGCTAGAAAAATAGGTTGTCGGAAGGAGAATAGAGGGTGTAGTGTTTGTGAACATTAGGCTTGAATTTTGTTATATTGCAACCGGCAGGAACAACTTCTGCGGGAGAAGTTTTTGGCCAGAAATGTGTTTTGCTCAAGAATCTTCGGGTTTCGGAAACAAAGGCCCCGATATCGTTAGAACATATTACATAGTAGTACAGATAGAAAAATGTAATGCATTTCACATTGCGCCGTTGATCCAGTGAGTCAAAAGAGTTAGATACCCTACTTGCATCGAGAAGTTCCAAAATAGACTTTGAAGCACCGACACATACATGAGAGTTGTAACCCATTTTTGGTCGGATATAGATGCTGTAAATTTTAAGGAATCAATGAGTCTAAAAATAGAATCGAATGCAGTTCATTGTCTGAGAGAAGTACCCCTTGTTCCAATTGGAATGTTGTCGGGGAATTATATATAAATTTTAAGGAGATCAGCATCTCGTACACCGTTTTAGAAAACCTATGCACTTGAATCCTTCTTTCTACACTTGAATGATATACTTAGTCCAACGGTCATCACATTGAATTCAAATGCCCAGAACATCAAGAGCATCTGATTCCTGAATATTTAGACCATCCCTGGACACAGATAAAGTAAAATAATTTGCCGTGCCTTTATGAAAAATCTGCATATTTAAAAAAAATCGGCATTATCGGCAGTAAATTTTCAGAAATCATAAAAAAATAGGAATTTTCAAAAAATATATCACATATATAGCAGAAACTGAATCGATCATATGGTCATAGGTAGAGATGGGTTTAGACCTGGGTATTTACCCAAAGCTGGGTAATTATCCATTTATACCCATTTTCATACCCGGATATTTATCTAATTTCAGGTAAATACTCATTTCAATAACAAGTACTCGTTGTTACATAGGGTAACAGAAATGTGAACATTTTCGAATTTATTTTGAACATAAAAACAATGTCACAGGTGCTAAACATAAATGTAATGCCAGATTACAAGGCCAGAAATTATTTCTGATCAAAAACTTTTGTCTGGAGCTGTTTGTATGAAATTTCTCTAGTAACTTGATGGAAAGGAATTTGTGAAAGAACACAATTAGTTTTTTAATAATTTTAACAGCTCCCTGTACTTCAGCTGCTACCTTTAGCACCCACAGCTTCATTCGCTCCAAAAAAAAAGGAACCGTTTAGCAACACAAAGAGCAGGTAAAATAACATATATATCGTGCAACTGGAACTAGCTTTTTAAAATAGTTTACCATCTTCAGCAGAAAGAACGCGCTCCAATCAATTTGAAAATGAAGGCACTTAAGACTATATATCTTCAACTTTATTAGGAATCAAGCACTCTACTCGATGAGTTTTATCGGACAGCGATTAAATTAAAAAATTATCTAATTCATGATATTTTTTTTTTAATTTATTTATATTTTTCTTTATTCTAATTTATACACACATTTTCGGTAAATACCCAGGTGCTTGAGTAAATACCTGGGTATTTACATTTAAATACCCAATTTACCATTTGGGTATTTACCCTTGTCCCATCACTAGTCATAAGTGAAATAGAAATGAGTGTTAACATAATTCTCGTTTTCCATTTCGCTTGAGAATTCAGTTAAATAGATGATCTTAACTAATGGCATCTAACAGTTGGTGACACAGTGTGCTGATGAAGTCCATAGCGGGACAGAAAATGCCGCACTCCATACTGCTAAGTGTCACATGATTCCTCAGTATTTCTAAAATTTATTCATCTAATTTAAAAATCATAAATTAAAAAAAATAATTTATGACGTGAACTTAAGCCCGACTCGAACTCACGACCATCAAATTTTATGTAGAAAATTTTTCCATACTAAAAGTTGTTATGGAAAATTTTTGTATGCAAACGAATTTATATGTAAAATTTTTCTATACAAAAAATTTTATTTGAAAAATTGTTTCATACAAAAAAAAAAATTAAATAGAACATTTTTCATTTCAAAAACATTATTTGAAAATTTTTCTGTACTAAACATTTTTATGAAAAATTTTTCTATGCAAAAAATTGTATATGGAAAATTTTTCTAAACAAAAAATTTTATACGAAAATTTTTTTCATACAAAAAAAAAATTATGTAGAAAATTTTTCTATTCAAAACTTTATTATTGAAAATTTTTCTATACTAAAAATTTTGTATGGAAAATTTTTCTATACTAAAAATTTTGTATGGAAAATTTTTCTATTTCAAAAATTTTGTATGGAAAATTTTTCTATACAAAAAAATTTATATGAAAAGTTTTTTTTTATACAAAAAAAAAATTGTGTAGAAAATCTTTTTATTTTAAAAGTTTTTGTATGCAAAAACTTTTGTATGGAAAATTTTTCTATACAAAAAATTTTAAATGAAAATTTTTTTCATACAAAAAAAAAATATTTTTCTATACAAAAAAAAATGTATGTAGAAAATTTTTCTATACAAAAAAATGTATGTAGAAAATTTTTCTATACTAAAAGTTGTTATGGAAAATTTTTGTATGCAAACATATTTATATGTAAAATTTTTCTATACAAAAAATTTTATTTGAAAAATTGTTTCATATCAAAAAAAAAATATATAGAGCATTTTTAATTTCAAAAACTTTATTTAAACATTTTTCTGTACTAAAATATTTATGAAAAATATTTCTATGCAAAAAATTGTATATGGAAAATTTTTCTAAACAAAAAATTTTATATGAAAATTTTTTTCATACAAAAAAAAATTGTAGAAAATTCCCAATTTAGACAGATCGAAAACCTCGCATTACTACTAAATTTACAAACATAACTATTAAGAATTATGTTCATAAACCAAAAGTAAAAGCGTAGATTATCGACTGAACAAAAACAAACATTTTTCAGTTTTCATCTACCTTCACTTCCCACATTCTTGCTGTAGCCGTCGGCTTAACCAACCATCGAAACGCGTCGAGGAATTTGGTTTCTCCGCAAACATTTTTTGGATTTTTATCAATAAATTGGTCTGTTACATTAATAAATAGATGTAACAGATTTGGGATCAAATGCAAATACACTTCTTTTTCAAAAAAATTTATAAGAAAAATTTTTTCATACAAAAAAAAAATATGTAGAAAATCTTTTTATTTCAAAATTTTTTGTATGCAAAAACTTTTGTATGGAAAATTTTTCTATACAAAAAATTTTAAATGAAAATTTTTTTCATACAAAAAAAAAAAAAATATTTTTCTTTACAAAAAAAATTTATGTAGAAAATTTTTCTATACAAAAAGTTGTTGTGAAAAGTTTTTTTCATACAAAAAAAATTTATGTAGAAAATCTTTTTATTTAAAAAATTTTTCTATGCAAATAATTTTGTATGGATAATTTTTTTATAGAAAAAATCTGAAAAATTTCACTATAGAAAAAAATTTAAATTAAAATTAAAATTTTTCTATAGAAAAAAATTCATATTGAAATTTTTTCTGCAAAACAATTTTAAATTGAAGAATTTTCTACAAAAACAATTTTAAATGGTAAATTTTTCCATAGAAAAATTTGTATTGAAAATATTTATGCAGAAAAAAAAATGATATAGCACAATTTTTTATTAACAAATTTTAGTTCGTTCCCAAATTTTGACTCTGTAAATTCCAATGTATCGGAATTATTGAAAACTTATATCGTTTTTCAATCTAATATATGGTTTTCGATGTTATCCTAAAAGTTGTAATTTTTCTAGAAAAAATCTGCATATCTGCACTTTACTATTTTTCATGTCAAAAATCGCCAAAACGCCGATAAATCGGCAAATCTGGCAGGCTTGCATGTGAGCTTCTTGCCGGTTAAAGAAATTGTGTGCCTCCCGGTGAACCCATCATTACTATTTATACTCGGAAACCTTCAAAAAATACTTTTGGCGCACCATCTGCGTATGTAAAACCTTTACAGAAACCTTATGTAGGAATAACAAAATATATTTCAGAGCGACAAGATCTTACTGACACTTCATAATACTGACATCAAATACATAAAGGGTTTCAAATCGGCGCACGGATTTTCTATACCAATATTAAAAGGCCAAATTTTCCAATGCAAAACTTGCTAATTTCGTAATATAAAAGGCTACCCTCGTTTCTATATTAATCTTAAATAGCTCGACTATTAATATCTAAAAGAAAACCAACAACTCGTATTTTAAAAATATGTAAATTGTAATTAAATGCAACGATATCCTTGATCTTGAAAACCATATAAAAGTAACAAAAAAATATTGAAATAAATAAAATCGAAAAGAGTTGTCAACAAGTCTTTAAAACAATGTTAACGAAAGATTAAACACGATGTTGAAATGTAACGTAAACTTAAGCAAACAAAAACTTAAACTTTAAGCGTTAAACATAATTAATTACCAAAGAACGCGCACAAGCTTACAGCGAGAGAAAGAGAGTCGCACTCGTTTGCTTGTGGTACAACTTGAATTGCGCGTTGCACCAAATGAACAAGACGAAGAAGATCAAGAAATGATTATTATGCGATAACTTGGATGGTTGGAGCAGCAAAGTTTAGGCAGTAGATGACTTTTAAGCAGATGATTCACATGATTACAAACTTAAACAAAAAATTTAAAGCAAAAGGATGCTAAGAAAATATTTTTTTAAAATAAGTAGTAAATAGCTAAAAAACCATACACTCTCGCGTAGCATTTGGAAAACTGACAGTAGCCAAAAAGCACGCGTTTTTCGTTCATTTCATATGTCCATTTAGACCAGAAAAAAAAAAACAAAACAAAAAAAGAGCCAAATTGAAAAGCTAGACTAAGTACAATCACAGATTGTACGCCGCCGATAATACAGTCAGTGTGTAAATCGTATGTTTTTGCCACTGTTTACACTGTCAAGTTTAAGTTAAAAAAAAAAAAAAAAATGTGCTACTGGCGATTACAATCTGGTCACAAAACAGTTCCAGAATCTTGGTTTTAATTGTGTATTTCATTAAAGTTTCATTTACTTTCTGGTTATTTTTAATTTCAAGATTTTATAATTTTGATTTCAAACACGCACCAATTTTTGGCATTAAACTTGATTTTGTTAATTTTTTTTTGGTTTTGCTACTCAGTTTGAGTTTAGGCTTGAAATTGAGTGGTTTTGAATTCATTTGATAATTATCATTTGAAAATATTGTTTTAAATTTACATTTTATTAATGAAAAGTTTAAGATGTTTAAAACATGCAATACTAGTAACTATTACACTGGTCAACAGTGAAAATTATTTTGAATTAAAACTTTTTTTTAAGTGCAATAGTCCCCTAAATACAACTTACTCACTTAAATGGCCTATATTTATAACCTGTTAAGGTTAAAGACCGAGCATAATTTAAAAATCCATGCGCTTCGATCTTGTGCGCTTAATCTTTATTTGCGTAGGCCAAGTTTTGAAAGATTTTCCTCTACTTGGTTTTTATTATAAATTAAGCCTTTTCATGGTAATTGTTTTTTTCCCGAAGTGGGTTACTTGCCCGACGTCCTAACCTATATTTTTATCGTTCTTATGGAAGAAATCGCTGCACATATTAGCTAACGACATTAAAGGGTGTAGTTACCCGGGTGATACCACGAGGAGACCAGTGTCCACAGTTGAGATGAAGGATTGCCAAGACAAGTCTTGCCTTACCAAATTAAGACCAATGAGAACCGTTGATTGGTATCCAACATCCCCTATATCATTCATACATATAAGACCAGAGTTATTAAATTTATAAAAATTCGAAATTTGGAAAAACTTAACATCGTTATTCGAACAATATTAAAACTATAAAACTAATAGCCTTTTTCACGATTTCGAAAGAAAATCTACTCGAAAGAAAGTGAGTAACTCGAATTCGAATTAATTTTGGTTTCACTATTTCGAAGCCTTTCCTTCATTTCTATTCGAAAGCAAAATATCAAGTGAATCATATTGACATTTGCTTTCGTATTGCTGGTAACTTGTTCGAAATAGTGAAACAGAAATTTGTATGAAAATACTTACGTTTTCTTTCGACTTATCTTTCGCATAAAATAAAGTTAGTGAAACGAAAAACAAATTTTTTTCGCATAGGATAAGAAAGAAAGCATTCTTTCGAGATCGTGGAACAGGCTATAAATATTCCAAATAAAAGAAGCCTTTTCTTAAGAAAATTCATAGATTAGTTTTGATTTTATTTTGCTTATTTTAGCGAAATATTATTTTGAAAGTAGGAAACTAATTAAAGGTCACTATTTTCAAGATAATTTTAATTTTGAAGATAATTTCGTTCAAATTTTAAGGTACCTCCCAAACAATTTTCTTCCCGGAATATAGTTTTATGTCCCTCAAAGCCGCAAATATTCTTTTATCTTTATGAAATTTGTAACAGTTCTTTTATGCAGTATGACCATTGCTATTAAAAATTAGCAAAAAACCGGTACATAACTTCCCGGAATTCAGTTTTGGCCACAAATTTCAATAAATTTTGATGGAATTATTGTACTAAATTTCTATAATGGACCGTAGCTCCGATACAAGACATTCTGTCAGAAAAAATTCCTTGTTTTTAATTGTTCGGTTGGAATTATCGAAAAACTTCTTAATTAAAAGTCAAACGATTTTTAAAGAGCTTTAATTTTCTGATATTAGGGATATACATTAGGGTGGCAGGAACTAAGGTCAGATGGATAAATACTAAAACCGGATATCTGAGGCCAATGACTATTAAAGCAAATTATTGGCCTCCTCGAGACAATGACATCGATATATCACACTTTAATATCCGACTGTAAATGACGAATATAGAACGAAAAATGTATTTTGGCTACGCGTATCTGCGGCAAAACTGCCTAATATCCATGGGAATTTTGTATTTTTGTGAGAAAAGTACAAGTTCCGTTTTAGTGAGATTGACTTCCAGGCCGATTGAGACACTCTAACATATCAAGAGCTGTTTCAAGACGCTCAGACGGGGTGTTAAGAAATTTTCCTGACACTGCTATAGCGACATCGCTATAGTATGTGATGGTGATGAATCTCAGAGAAGAAGACCGGATAATACGTCTCCTTGTGGAGTACCTTGATGGAATGTAGCTGATCCCATGGTTGAGCTTATGACCCTGTAGGTGAGTAGCTCATCCACATACGAGATGATAGATATATCGACCCCTCTTCCATTGCCGACGAAATAGACTCTGGTTTTATATTTAATGAAAGTCTTAATTCGCGGAATTCGAGTAATTTTTCAATTAACTAATGAGTCGAATGCTGTCTCAACATATTTGCCTTTGTTGTAGGCATGATGTGAGCTGAGAGGAGATTTGGACCAATTCTTCAATTATAGGCAAGAAAAAACAGGATGCATTAGCTTCTCGTGAATCACTCGAGGATTTTCCTATCCCAAATGTGATATTTCTGCCTAATGACGAAGCCATCAAGATGGAAATTGGCCTCGTCACTGAAGATTATTTAGTCGGCAAAATCAGCATTTTCATGTTATCTCTCCAATACCCAATTAACGAACACGATATCTTGTTCCATACATAACCTCATTCTTTCTACTTTACGATATAATAAAGTTTTACGATTTTTTTTTTTTTTAAATATCTGTGTTTTATTTAAAATTTAAAAATTGCGTTCTAGTTGGGACACCCTTTATATGAGATAGCCTTAAGCAACCGGCATATATCAGAATTAGCCAGGCCATCAGAAGATCGACATTATGTTGCAGATTGGCTGGAATGATATCATCAGGACCCACAGCTTTATATAGGTCGAAACTATCAATAGCCCATTGAATGTTTTTCCAAGACTATCTCTTCTGTTAACAGAGGCTTTGTAGGGGATCCAGTTTGCGGTCCTTTTGGACTCGATAAACAGGCGGAGTCTCGCAATGTCAGAGGACCACCAGGGGGTTTCATTTTATCTCTCTTGATCTTTTAAGCCAGATTCGTGGCTTTGTTTAAGATGTCAGTTAGCACTTTTACCGCCTGCTCGATAAAGTCTCGAGCATTGATACTAGGTAGAGGGGGAAGTAGACGATCCTGGAAGGCCGCGTGTATGTCCCAGTTTGTGTTCCTATTCCTATTTCAATAAGAAGTGGTTTTCAATTATTGTATTAGGATTTCAAATTCAATATAACGATGATCCAAAAAGAAACAGTCGTTTGAGACAGTCTAGTTTTTGATCAAGGCTGAATACATAACGTATGTCAAGAACTTCCTGTCTATTAGCAACTATTTAAAATCGTGTGTTCTGTCCGAGAGTTAACATCCTCTAAATTGTTACAAAGAATAAAATCAAAAATTGACTCACCTCTTGTGTTAGTGTCAGAGCTTCCCCAAATAACGTGATGTGTATTTGCATCAGCTCCAATAATAAATGGCAGGCTTTGCTGATGCAACAGGTCCGCCACTTTTCGAACCAGGTTGTTAGGTGGTGTGCTGGTTTGATCATGTCTCATGTAGCACGAAAGGATTAGTATGGAACCGGTTGCAGTCTCCCAAGACTATACTCTTGTGTCTTTGTGTAGTCAGAAAGAATGAGGATATTAAGTGACCTCTTTGCCAAAATGCATGCCCTTAGCCTACCTGTTCCATTGGCATAAATTAGATTGTTGCCTTTGAGAGTTAGTCCAGAGATTCTATCTCGGTTGATCCAGGGCTCATGGACAAACGCAAGTTCCTTCCCATGCTCTGCCATGCTAAAGATGTGTCCATCATATCTTCAGAAATTCCAAGAGAGTCATGACTATCTAGGTATTTGCTAAGGATGGTGTGGCCCGAGAGCTTACCCATTCCTCACAAGTGGATCCAATAAACTGCTATCCTTTTCACCGGTAACCTAACCATCACAACGGTAGATGTGCAGGGAGATTTCGTAGAAACCGCAGAAAATCTTCCCACGCATCTCATGGAGTTTCCTTCTAAGAGTTTCTTCAGGTTCAGAAATGTTAGCTACCTTCCAATCAAGGACAGGTAAGCTAGGATTGTTTTTCTGAAGAAGCTCCAGTATCTGCACGGCAGAGGACTTGCCATCCGTCATAAGGCTAGTGAACCTAGGTCTACGTGGTTTGTCGTCTTTGGAGATAACTTCGAGCCTAGCATCTTTCCAGATGTTTTCGATAAGCGACAAGGTTCTTCCTCCGATTGTATAGGCACTAAAGGAAGGCCGTTCTGGCCGTATTAGTGTGCTTCCTAGTGGGGCATGTTGCAGTAGGTGGAACCGAATCCACGTTCGCAGTAGAAGGAGAAAGTGTCTTTCAAAAAGGATTTTGTGTGGAAACTGTAGGACTCCTTTGGGGATGTGCACTACTCTTGGTTCTCTTATGCACAGGAAGCACTGGGTTAGAACCGGAAGCAGGGGACTTGGCCAATGCGGCTTTGAAGGTCAGAGAGACAGAGGCACTAACGATTTTTTATCCAGCAGTTCTTTGCTGGTTGAGGGTCTGTTTAGGACAGAACTTCTTTCAGCAACGTTACGAGTCGCACTTGTTGCTTGATTAGCTTGGCATGGTGCATTTATAAAGCAAGTTCCACTATCTTTCGAATCCCGCAGTAGAAGTTTGATTACATTTGGAGATTATGAAGCTCCCGGCCGGTCACATGGGGCGAGATTTAAATTTAGGATTCATGGTTTGGTTGGTGCCATTTATACTTTCAGCTAAGTCGTTTATAAAACTGCAGCACCGCGGGTAACAGACCAAGACCACAAGGCCGCCCAATATGGCAAACAGACACCCTGTCGATTTACAAAGTGTTCGGACAAAAAACAGGATTTAAAATCCAAACAAACAGAATCCCAACTATAGTTGTGTGTAAGCTACACTGAAAGACTGCTGTAGTGGGATTATAAAACTATCCGATGGCCTCCCAATGTTGGAAGCAGACGCCAAGTGATACGGGGATAAGTAGTTCTTAGTACAGCACTCCCCCTAAGCCTGTTTGATATGGGTGATCCTACCAGAGATGTAACACCTTCATCAGCATAGCCTTATGGTTCATTGCGCGAAAGCCTCTACATCACGACAAGATGATGATATCCATCGTAGAGGTAAAAAAATAAGCAAACTTAGTTTTTTTTGCAGAATTTATTTGCCTATAACTAGTAATAGCAGATGAATTGTTTGCCCTTGGCTGGGCAAAAGATTGCCAAATTGTTTGTTTCGCAGTTCTCTGGTGTTTAGGGATGAAACGATACGAGTAAATACAAGTACTTACCCAATACTTTTCCTTCGATACCAAATACTTTTGGTATCGATACTTTACCACTAACTACTAAGTAGGTATCGGTAAAAAATACTAGTATCGGTCAAAAGAAACAATTAAAAAAAATCAAAATTTTTAGTACTTTTCATACAAAATTTCCTCAACCGCTTTTTTATTAGGACCAGCACTCAGGGGATGACCCCTACTTATGGTATGCATTGTGTTGGAACTAGAAATAGGTTGTGGGAAGGCGAAAAATGTTTTTGGACATTAGATTTGAATTTTTCTATATTGCAGCTAAGAGGAAAAACTTCTGAGGGAAGTGAGTTTCACATACGTAAAGAACGAATTTTCTCTATAGTGTGTTGTTCGGTCCACTGGACAATCAACCACAAATGCATGAAATCTAACGTATTGGGTTTCGGAAACTAGGTCCCTGATATCGTTAGAACACATTCCAATGTAGTAACGATAGAACAGTGTTGTACAGGCCATAATGCGGCGGTGCTCCAGTGAGTCAATAGAGTTGGATACCTCACTGTCACCGATCAACACTTTCGACCCTGTACGCGGTCGAGAAGGTCTAAAATAGATTTGAAGCATACGTTTTGTAAATTTTAAGGAGATCAGTTGAAGTGAAGTATCTCTTACACCGTTTTAGAAAATCTAGGCACTTGAATACTTCTTTCGATTCTTGAAGGATGTGCACATTGAATTTTCATGCCTAAAGCATCAAGAGCACCTGATTCCTGAATATTTACACCATCCATGGATACAGATGGTCGGTAAAAATTGGTTATTGGTCGGTAAAAATTTATCATATTGTAAAATTAGAATTTTCTAAAAGTATGTCAAATGTGTCTGCATTTGGTGTCACGCTTAATATATAGACTGAATCCATGAATGATGTTTTCTCAATGGCAAAAACTTCGACGCTTACTATAGAGATAAATCCTCGAAAATGCTGGTCTTATACCATTAGAATTTTACCCTTAAAGTGGGTTAGATGTATCATGAACCTTATACTTTTAGAAGTACTATTTGCAACTAGTTTTTGGTTAATGAATACAGATACAAATATATTCATATGTATAAGTATACAATAGTTTAAACGTCGTTCAAACATTTCTTTAATGTAACAAACATATCATCCACAATAGCTTGCCTTGCAATGTACATATGCAGACCAATGTTGGGTAAAGTCTCTCTGATTCTCTCTTATTTTGCATTTTCCTAATCCTAGGGTTAGTAAAAAACAAAATCAGAGAGACTTTGCCCAATACTAATGTAGACCAACAGATAAAGTTTCTTATTTTAGTTTTTCCATTTTCCTTTGTTTTTTTTTTTTACAAGATTGTATTTCGTAATGTTTGTCGTCATCCTCTTCTGTCATGGCTACTTGAAGATGAAAAACTGCAAAAAAGTGTTTGTTGTCCACTTGAGAAAAAACAATTTTCCTGCCGCTGATGGTGTGTGTATTTAAGCGTACGTTTGTTAATTGGGAGGAGGGTGGTGGTCGCAAAATTTTCGCCAGAAAATCATTTATTGTTTGTTGCTTTCATCAATTTTCGGAATTTTTTGTTTGTTGCTTTGTCTAGAATAGATGAAAGGAGGAAAATTTGCAAACTATGACAACAGATTGAAGCAAAACTAATGTCTAAGGGTCCTGGTAATCTAAGGCTAATCTTGAAATACAAGAATAGAGGGAATCCATGGTATCTCGAATATATAATAAACCTATAGTTTAGTTGGTTGACTCGTTTGTCGTTTGATATTGAATTTAATATAATTATTAGTTTGTTGTCTTGTCCAATTTTTCGCTTCAGAGTAGTCCGTCGTCAACTTAGGGGTAGCTTAAAATAAAATTGACAAACGCTAATTAAATGATTGGTTCGTTCTTGCTGATAATTTCGCATTACATCGCATTCTACCCAGGTTCCATTGATTAACTTTATACAAAAAAAAAAAAATGCCCAAACATTTTTGTTTGTTGCTTTACTTTCATTTTCTACTCTTTCACTTATAAAACCATGACAACAAAATTTCCATCTAAAAGAAAATCAAGATATAAAAATACTCGTATTATAAGTAGATTTCCAAAAAGACCAAACAAATGTCTAATTAATACAAGAAGAAGTAAAAGAAAAATTGTTATGTTTGTTACTAAGTTTGAGCTATCATTATTAATTTATTGCATAAAAACCTTCACTTCAATTGATAATTATATATTTTTTGATTGTCGGTTCATCAGGTTTTATACGCAGAGTTCGACAACTCATTATGTTATGTTGTTAAGGGCACAAAATTTCGTTCTGAATTTTAATAACTCGAAAACCTTTACAACATTTTGGGTTTTAAAAGATTAATATGAAGACATTTTAATAAATTCCATTAGTTTTTCTGGTGTAAATGTAAATGCCACGTCCCTCTTTATGATTATTATTGATTATTATATTTACGAAGTAAATACATTTAAGGGTTACTCTTAAAACAAACATCCAGTTTATGTAACGTAGGTAATATAAAAGCCATTAAGGTAGTGTAGCGCAGGTTGCTGACAATAAGGTCCACCTTATTGACAACTCCTGTATTAGTCATTGCTCTTCTAATATGCAACCAGAAAACATAGTGCTCTATTCGGGTTGAAATTATGTCTGTGTTATGTGAGGGCTACCAATAATTGGGCCATGTCTTGACACTGAGTCTCTGTGATCCAGTTAGTCTGAGTAAACCAATAACCTTAAGTGTTAGTAATTGATTAAATGCGATTTGTTGACCTTCTTTTCAAAAACTTCTGAGAGAAGATTGTTCCACATACTAACAGTGGTTCGTTTCGAGCACTGTTAGTGTATGGAAAATTTTGATATTGAAATTGGACGAAATCGGTTTGCATATGACCGTAGCTCCCGATCGGCAAATGCATTAGTTAGAGAAGTTTTACATAGCCTAATACTCAATAACCAATGGCTAGCTGAGTTATGAGGTCCGGCCGGGGATCGAACTTGGGACCTCCGGTATGCTCAGCGGATGACTAACTAGCAATACCAAGGCGGTTCACTAATTATGAAAAAAAAGATGAAAAAATTTAGCACAGAGAAGTCTGATGATTATTATGCAGTGCAAAAAAATTTCTAGAAATCGGTTCACATTTAACCAAAGTTCCCATACAAAACACTTACGCAAACATCCTTAATTCCACCTAAAATGTGCGTAAATGCCCATAAATGATAGACCATATTATCTGTGCCACTAAATTTAGTATAAGGAAGTCTTCCATCGGTCACCATTTGACCATAGCTCCCATATTTAAACTTACGGAAAGACAAAAATACCGAAAATATAGGGGTTTTGTGTCCGCTATAGCGCCTTAAAAAATCTAGAGGGACAAAATTTTACAAATGATATCTTGAAAAAGTTGTGTTAAAGCTCCCGCCCTAAGAAACACGTTAATGTTGATAAATTGAATTGAAACTGCTAATATATGACAATTCACGTATCTATTTTATTAAATTGTGGATCTTTAGAATTGCGACCTATACTTTGATTACAAGGTATATATGGGTCTCCAGCCAGCCAGCCGATAAGACGGATGGACGGACTGACTGACATTGATAAATCGAAGTGTTTCTAAGTCTATTCGTATAGTCAAAGGTGGGCCTAAGACAAGCATTTCTATGCGTTATATACGTCATCATTGGATGGTGATAAAATACTATCAGGAACCACAATAAATTACTGATGTTGTAAATTCAATTTCACTTCAATATATTCGATATTGCATGAACATTTAGTTGTAAAAGAAAATATCAGTCAATCACGCAGAGTTGGTAAAACTTGACACGGTTGTAAAACTGATTTCAACGTTTGTGTGGTCGTTGCCGTTCTCAACTCAACTCAGTTTGGCCGTCTGCCAGTCGACCAAACTTTCACTTAATCAAATAAGCAATATCAAAAAATTGTTTGTTTGTGTTAAAGTTGGGTTGACTGGCAGACGACGAGTTCAGTTGAGAACAGCAATAGGAGCAAACTAATGGGTGTTTTTTTTAGAGGTATAGAACTTCGAATTGAAATAAAACACAAGAAAATCGTTTTAATGTCCATCAATTTGGCTTTATTGGAAGGATAATTTTATGCCATTAATGTTTAAATATGATTTCGGGCATGTGGCCGCCGCGGCTGGCTCGAATAAAGCCAATTCTACAGGTCCAATTTTCAACTACTTTTTCGAGCATATGGGGCCGTATGTTGGCAATAACGCCACGAATGTTGGCTTCCAAGTCCCCTAACGTTTCTGGTTTGTTGGCGTAGACGAGCGACTTCACATATCCCCAAAGAAAATAATCCAGTGGTGTCAAATCGCACGATCTTGGTGGCCAATTGACAGGTCCATTCCGCGAAATTATGAGCTCATCGAATGTTTCCTTCAATAAATCAATTGTGACGTGCGCTGTGTGGCATGTAGCGCCGTCTTGTTGGAACCACAACTCATCCACATTCATGCCATCCAATTGGGGAACAAAATAGTCGGTTATCATGGCTCTATACCGGTCTCCATTTATGGTAACTGACTCTCCAGCATTATTTCGGAAGAAGTATGGCCCAATGACTCCACCAGCCCATAGAGCACACCAAACAGTCAGTTTTTGTGGATGTAATGGCGTCTCAAGGGTCTCATGTGGATTCTCTTCACTCCAAATGCGGCAATTTTGCTTGTTGACGTAGCCATTCAACCAAAAATGAGCCTCATCACTGAACAAAATTTTGCGATGAAAATCAGCATCGAGATCAATCTCATTTTCGGCCCATACACCAAAATCACGACGCATTGCATGTTCTCGCGGCTTTAATTCTTGCACAAGCTGGATCTTGTAAGGTCGCAAGCCAAGATCTTTGAGCAAAGTCTTCCATAAAGTTGATGCACAAAGCTCCAATTGCTGCGCACGGTGGCGAATCGATTCATTCGGGTCCTCTTCAACACTTTGCTCTACAATTGCAATTGTTTCTTCGGTGCGCACTGTTCGACGTCGCTGCGGATGCGTATTATCACATAGAGTAAACGTAGTGCGAAAACGATCCATGGTTAACCGAATTAATTGCTCTGATGGACGATTATGTCGACCATAAAATGGACGGAGCTTGCGGTAAACTTCGCGAACTGAACCATTATTTTCGAAATAAATTTGCACGATTTGCAAGCGTTGTTCTTCTGTCAACCTGTTCATGATGAAATGGCAAACCAAACTAAATATTAATCACTTGACAGCTGACAAAATGGCCGCCAGTTAAAAAAGTGATGCCAACTTAAAGTTCTATACCTCAATAAAAAACACCCGATATAAAAAAAAACGTGTGGGTATTCCAAGTTGAGCTAAATTAAATAATAGTTGTTCTGTCGGTCGTTTTAAGAAATTCTTTTTAAAAATTCGTAATACTTACCTCTAAAGACGCAACATTCTCCATAATGGCAATGAGGGCTATCATACATCTCGTCAAACTAGGGAATTTTTGAAAAGCAAAACATCGAATTGGATGAGTCAATCCACCATAAAGTCCCGATTTAGGGATATTTTGAAAAATAATAAAGCCATTTTTACTTACAAATGTTTGTAGTTATTTCTACTTTTTCCGTTAGACATGACTCCCAGTCGAGCATAGGGCCTCAACCATCCTTTTATATCGAACTCTATTGCGAGATGTTAGGCATACGCCAACCCATGAATAGTTTGCTGCTTACAACTCCGCATCAATTAACTTTCTCCACGTTTTAGCTGGTCCACCAACTCGACGGCCGCTTCCCTGTGGATACCAACCGGGCGCTTGTCGAGCAATGTTGGTATGTGGCCTTCGAAGTGTATGGCCTATCCACCGCCATTTGCGTTGACATACTTCTATATCCTGCTTATATAGAAGATTTGGTTTTTCACGTTTAGTAGATCTTCATTTCTTATGCGATTCGGCCATCATATTATTAAGGATTTGCCGTAAGCATTTGTTTGCAAAGGTTTTCAATTTTCTCAGCCGTAATAAAAGATGGACTTGACATTTGAGTTTTATATATTTGTAACTAAGCTGTTGCTGATATTTGCCAAGATTTCCAAAATGACGAATGCAGATTTTGCCTTATCAATACGCGATTCAATATCCTCGTCGAAGCCAGCTAAAAGTACCAAAGTTCCAAGTAAATTAAAGGTACCTACACATCCAATAACCTCGTTATACACATTGACGGGATTGCGCCATAGCCTATAGCCTTTAAATCTACATACATTGCTCGAATTAAGTTCAGGATTTTCGTTGGCTTGTTACGATTTTCAAAAATTTTCCATAGATAGTTCCTATTGATACAGGCGAAGGCCTTCATTAAGTCAATAAGCGCTAGGTGTGTTGAGTAGGTCGACACAAGATCAATTCCCTCTGAACCCAAACTGATTTTTGTAGAAGAAACTGCATCGGATATTCCGTTCAAAATTACTCGACTTAGTATTTTACTCGGTATTGGAAGAAGTGTTATACCCCTTTAGTTATTGCAGTCTTTGGAGTTATTATTTGCTATTCCCGAAACATAAATAGTATCACTCGTAAACACCCATAAAAAGGCTTCCCCAACATTATTACACTTGTTAAAATTTCTAAACAAATTGAAATTCAAAAAGGGTAAAATATGGAAGAATCTAATAGAAGTATTTATAAATATATAAGTATGTATCTACATTAGGGTGGGTCGTTTTTTGACTTTTACCTCTGATCGACTTCTAATAGTGAGATTATATGGTCAAATTACGTCAATCGGAAGTGTGCAAAATATTATTGATTTATTTTTGCGATACGAGCCCGCGCAACGGGCCCAAAGTTTTTGAGCCTAGCAAAAACTGTAAATACACTCATTTTTCCCCATACAAATGTGCTCAAAAACTTTAGGTCCGTTACGCGGGCTCGTATCCTAAAAATAAATCAATAATATTTTGTACACTTCCGATTGACATAATTTGGCCACATAATTTCACTATTAGAAGTCGATCAGAGACAAAGGTCAAAAACGACTCACCCTAATCTACATATTTTGGTTACATTCAAAATCATTTTGATGTAAATTAATTTGATTAAATGTTCTTATTATTTTATTAAAGCGAAAAAATGCTGAAAGCAACAGACAAATAATTTTCAAGAATGTCACAAATAAAACGTGGAACGGCAACAAACAAATAATCTCATGTTACTTTTGATTAAAAATAATAATAAATTGTTATCGCTCGTGTAGATCTGGGTAATGTTTGACGAAAAACCAATGAAAATGTTTGTGTCGACTGCGATACTAAAAAGTAACGAAAACAACAAAGAAATCAAAAATCTTATTGAATAATTCATCCCTGAAACAAACTCTGTTGTGATACCGATACATACTCGTATAATACCTAGATAATGTCAATGATAATGTCGGTAGCGATGATGTTTGTTATGTCTTCACATGCACATTTTTTTTTCCTTTCTTTTCAAAGGGACATCATTAACTGCGGCATTAGATACAAAAGGAAAAATGTTTGTCGTAAACCTTGACAAACATTTGATTTGTTCTGTTGTCATAGTTATGCAAAAATGTTTAAGCATCCCTCATCTCAAACAAACAAACACATGTTTAGCCATTGTTTTGTCTGGTCAATTTCCTAGCGCACCCTACAGTCGGTTCTGTTGCAATAAAAGCTATCTGAACGAATCTTCACAGAAAACCTAATAGTCTTGTAATTTAAAAAAAGTCCTAACTATCCTAATTTATATATATATATATATATATATATATATATATATATATATCCTATTATAATTATTTTAATTAGAATATCCTTTCTCGGTTTTTTAGACTTTTAGGAAATAAATTGTTTTCTTGTTGCTCTAATTGTATTAATTTTTCATAACGTAGCCCTGAACTAATAACATAACATTAGCTAAGATATAGCTTATCCTAGAAACTGTACAGGTCTTAAAAAGTCGACTTTGGCCCATTTAACCAAATTGAAATATCAAATAAATATTACAAACATAAAGAAGCTTATGAACTGGGTATATTTTAGTATTTATGTTTATTACTCAGTCGATTGTTTGCCAAACATTTTGCCATTTATAATTATAATCTAAAAGTTATCAATTCGATAGTATCTGTTCTAATGAAATGTCTTTAATAATTAGGTCCTCAGTGGCAGGACAGACAAAATGTTTGTCAAATTCTATTGTAATTGATTGTCATTTTCTTAACAGCATGAACTGTTTGTTTGTCGTTCTGTCACGTTTATTTCGGTTTTTTCACGTAAAATGTTTGCCAAATTATTTCTAACTAAAATATTATATTAATGCGAACAGATTTACAAAAGACATAGTTTGGGTGATTTGTTGCTGTTTGGGATAATTTTTGAAATTATCCTTGTATGTAAACTGATGAAAACTTGTATTGGGTGTTTGCATTCGATGTTTGGTTAAACATTTTGTGTACCTATATATACACACGTACATTTTTTCAAACTATTTATGTCTCGATGTAGGTCATAAGGTTTAATGACAGAAACATCATGAAGTGTGTTGAGATTGTCATTCCGTTTGTAATTTCCTTAAATTGGCTCAAAAACCAAAATTGAAGTATATTCTGAATCTTTATGAAATTCTAAGACGATTGAACGATGTCTGTCTGTCAGTCTGTCTGTCTGTCTGTCTGTCTGTCTGTCTGTCTGTCCGTCTGTCTGTCTGTCTGTCTGTCTGTCTGTCCGTCTGTCTGTCTGTCCGTCTGTCTGTTATCGGCTCGATAAAACCTTAACGAAAGGATATAGGTCACTGAAATTTGCAACAAATATTCATCATTTCTTGGAAAATGTTGGAATTGAAATCGGGCAAAATCGGTTCACATTTGACCATAGCTCCCGTATAATCTCGTCTTGGCTAATCGCTTATTTGCTAATAAATGACAAATTATAATATGATGACAAAATTTGGTATCTAGAAGTTTTTCATAAGCACTAGGCAGCATATCGAAATCGGTTTATATTTAACCATAGCTCCCATACAAAAAATTTACGGAAACAGCCTAAATTCCACCTGAAATACACTTAAATGCCAATAAATGATAAACTGTAATAGTTTTGGAAACTAAATTTAGCACAAGGAAGTCGTATGTGAATACCAGCCAGTGTGCAAAATGTTGTCCCAATCGGTCACCATTTGACCATAGCTCCCGTATAAAAAACTTACGAAAACACAAAAATACAAGAGGAAAATGGGGTTTATGTTCTTCTGTCCGTCAGATAAAAGCGTGATAGCGCCTTTACAAAAGGGCTACAGCAACAAAATTTTACAAAAGTAAGTCTTATGTGAATGTCAGCCAGTGTGCAAAATTTTGTTACAATCGGTCACAATTTGGTCATAGCTCCCATATAAAAAACTTACGGAAACACAAAAATCCAAAAAGAAAAGGCGGTTTATGTCCGTCTGTCCGTTGGATAAAAGTGCGATAGCTCCTTAACTACAAGAGCTAGAAAGACAAAATTGTACAAAAGTATTTTTGATATGTAACAGAAGCTGTGTACTGAAAATGGAGGAAATTGGTTCACATTTAGTTAGAGCTCCCATATAACCCCGCCCCGGGAAACACATGAATGCTGATAAATTAAATACAATTTTAATAGTTATGACGACTAAATTTAGAATGGAGAAGTTTTATGCAATTATTGGTCAGTATATCAAATTTTATAGGAATCGGTCCATATTTGACTATTGCTTTCATATAAAAAACACTCCCGGTGCATATTAAAATTTCACCAATATCCACACTCCTTACAAAATATATGGACCTGTCGTATTACTATCCACATTAAGGTTATAACTTTTTGCAATTTTTGCGAATATCGAATTCTTCATCGCGTAGTCGCATAGACAATAATAAAATATTAAGAAATGATGATTTCCGCACCAAACGCTTCTAAGTATAAAAAATTGTCGTTCAATAAAATTTTTTTTAAGTTTTTCTAATTATTTTCATTTGTACGAAGAAAGGCAAAATTTAGTGGCTATAGCTGTCACAGTTTTCAATTCAAAAGCTTTAACCTTGCGTTTGTGGCATTTTAGTGGTTTCCGGGAGCGGTTTTTATATAAAAGCTATGGTCAAATATGGATCGATTCCTATTAAACTTGACATACTGACCAAAAGTTGCATATAAATTATCTGTTCTAAATTTAAAATTGTATATGCTACCTAGAGCTTACGCAAAACTTCTATATACCAAATTTGTTGTTATAGTTTGTTATTTATTAGCAAATAAGCAACTAGCCTAGGCAAGGTTGTACGTGAGCTATAGTCAAAAATTAACCGATTTTGCCTAATTTCAATACCAAAATTTTCTCGGAAATGAAGAATATTTTTGCTAAGTTTCAGTTAGCTAACTCCTTTCGTTTAGGCGTTATCGTGATTTCAACAGACAGACAGACGGACGGACAACTTAGAATTATATAAGGATTCAGAATATACATCAATTTTGGTTTTTCAGCCAATATTAAGGAAATTACAAACGGAATGACAATCTCAATATAACCCCCATTATTTTTGATGGTGGGTATACACAATTTGTATGAGTATTTCTAAAATTTTTCGTCCAAGTCCATAATGTGACGAACTGAGATATGGCTAAGATTGTTGTCGTATATACTACTCTTAGTAGCGGAATACATGGCGTTAAATTTATCTCACTACCTTATATGATTTATATTGTACAGGCTCCTAAAGTTGGACGTCCAATTCAAAAGCTATTGATCGTTGTCAGATTTTAGTAAATTTGATGTCGTTGGAAAGGTTTCTAATTGTTCTTTTAGAATATCGAATTCATTATCTATTATTTTTAAATTAACTTTACCATGAATAATTTCCTTTTTCTTTGAATATCCTGAAAAAACGGTCTCTTAATTTTCTTTATTTTTTATTTATTTTTTTACAATAATTGGACACCTAAGTTGACTTCATTCTGTAAAAATTTCGTTATTGACTGACCACGGGTTCTGAACTTACACCGATTTTTCTTTATCAACTTACAAATTTTCAAACAAATCAATTGGGTTTTAATATTTTTTTAATTTGCCGCAGAAATTAAAAGACCGTTTTCTAAGATATTTAAAACTAAACATATTTTTATTGTAAAGGTCCTTGTGAAATAAAATATATACATTTAATTCAATAATCTTAAAGAACTTAAATCCTTTCCAACGACGTCAAATTTATTTGAATCTGACAACGAGTTCAGAAGTTATTGAGTCGTAAACATTGCCATTCTTTAACAAAAATACCCGAAACGTCCAACTTTGGGAGCCTATAAATTCTATATTATAAACCTTTATGGGACGAAAATTTTCAGAATCATTCGTATATCAAAACTACTCTTTTTTTAATATGGGTCCATTAACCCGTTTGTGAACCGCCGTGGTATAGCAGGTTAGTCATCCGCCTAGCATAGCAGAGGTAGCAAGTTCGATCCCTGGCTAGACCCACTTGACCAAAATTTAATTTTCAAAAAAAGCGGTTCACCTCATAACTCAGCTAGCCACATGTTATTAAGTATTAGGCTTAATAACATGCCAGAGTTAAAAACGTATGTCCCTTTCAAAGAGTCTAAAAATAGAATCGAATGCGGCTTATTGTCTGAGAAAAGTACCGCTTGTTCCAATTGGAATGTTGTGTGGCAACTATATATACAGTGGAATCTCACACATTAGAACCACTTGGTGCAACGGCCAGTTTTAGTTTTTGAAAAGTTCCAATTTCTGGATGTTTTTTTAACAGAAAATGATCCTAAAACATAAAACTAGTTATGTAGAGTTTATTTTAACACAAAACACTTATTACACAGCACAACAAAATAAAAAAAAATTCATGTGCTCTTAAAACCACTATACAATTTTGATGTATCATGACTACCTTTGTACAAAAATGGTAAAATTTTTAAATTCTTTGGCAAGATTTTTTTTTTTTTAATTTTTTTTTTTTTAATTGCAATTTTTTTTAGATGTTTCTTTAAATAATTAATGATAACTCAAAAACTACTAGTCCGATATTATTAAAATAAAATCAGAAAAATTAAGATTTACATAACCTTTAATTCGTCTATATATCGCGTTTCAATCGGATCAATAGTATCGGAGTTATAATAAAAAACTTAAGAAAAAAATATATTTTTTTCATAAAAATGGCAAAAATTTTCGTTTTAAAAAAATCATAAAAAATCGAAAACGGCAAAAAACTTCCAGATTTATTATTTTATCGCATAGCGACATATAATAGCAACAAAATGAGGTATCGACCATCAAAAGCGATTGATTTTTTTCGAATTTATTCACAATTTAGTGAATTCGCTCATTTTCACAAAATTTTAGTTTTTTGCTTGATATACGCATTATAGCGGGTTTTCAAATGTATGAAAAAATAAATTTTCCAATTTCAAAGGGTGCATGTCGGATTATTGTGAGATTTGGTGAGAAACTTCCACCCACAAAATTTTAGTCGAATTGGACAACGTTAACACGTTGCGCATAGGCCCCAAATCTGAAAAATAGCGTTTAAATCGAAAAAAATTTACAGATTTTCAGTTTTTGCAAAATTAAAGCTATTTATTCCCCCTTCTGCAAAAAAGTGAATTCTAGTTCTTAGTGCAAAGGCAATGGTTTTTCCAATAAGCTACATGCCTTTAAAATCGGTTAAAGAGTTTTCGAGTTATTACAATTTTCACTGGCCATTACATGTCCTTGAGGACTTGCCGAAGACAATTTACAAAAACATTTTACTTAGTTTAAAATGTTTTATTTTTTTCTTTTTTAACTTACAATATACATGTCAACAATAAAATATAAAATTTCGCTAAAATTGACGGATACCTTCCTATTACACAACGCAACAAAATAAAAAAAAAAATCGATGCTTTTGAAACCACTATACAATATCCAGTTACTGCCAAAGTGTCTTGGATGAATGAGAAATGTATGGCAAAATAAGTACGCGAAATACTGTTTTGGGCAAAACACGTATTTCTGTGGGACACGTGTTACTGTGGAAATACAGTATTGAAGGCTGAGAGCAGGAATATTTGACGGCCCACAAATTCGCAAATTGGTCAAAGATAATGATTTTCTCAGTTCAATGTCAGAAATTGAGAAAAATGCATGGGATTCGTTTGTATAGGTTATTCAACATTTCTTAGGAAATAACAAGGATGATGGTTATGTTGCGCACGTTGAAGAGATGTTAACTCACTTCCAGAATCTTGGATGCAACATGAACATCAAGTTACATTACCTTGACAGTCACTTAGATCGTTTTCCTGAAAATCTAGGAGACTTAAGTGAGGAACAGGGTGAACGATTTCACCAAGATATTCGGACAATGGAGGAAAGATACCAGGGTCGCTGGGATGCACACATGATGGCAGATTTTTGCAGGAGTATTCAGAGCAACACTTCGTTATTCAATAATAGAAAATGTCATAAAAGAAAATTCCAAAGTTTGTAGTTTATAATATTTATTTATTTCCTTATTTTATAAGTTGTTATAAATTTAAATAATAAAATATAAAATAAAATAAAATACATGAATAAAACAATGAAATGCATTTTCGATCTTTTCCATCGATCACATTTTTTGGTCAATTGCCTTCGCCAAGTCCTCAAGGATATGTAATGGCCAGTGCAAATTGTAGTAACTCAAAAACTGTTTAACCGATTTTAAAGATATGTAGCTTATTGGAAATCTCATTGTGTTTGCCCTAAGGACCAGGATCCACTTTTTTGCAAAAGGGGTAACAAATAGCTTTAATTTTGCAAAAACTGAAAATTTGACAATTTTTTTCGATTTAAACGCTATTTTTCAGATTTGGGGCCTATGCGCAACGTGTTAACGTTGTCCAATTCGACTAAAATTTTGTGGGTGGAAGTTTCTCACCAAATCTCACAATAATCCGACATGCACCCTTTGAAATTGGAAAATTTATTTTTTCATACATTTGAAAACCCGCTATAATGCGTATATCAAGCAAAAAACTAAAATTTTGTGAAAATGAGCGAATTCACTAAATTGTGAATAAATTCGAAAGAAATCAATCGATTTTGATGGTCGATACCTCATTTTGTTGCTATTATATGTTGCTATGCGATTAAATAATAAATCTGGAAGTTTTTTGCCGTTTTCGATTTTTCATGATTTTTTTAAAACGAAAATTTTTGCCATTTTTATGAAAAAAAATATTTTTTTCTTAAGTTTTTTATTATAACTCCGATACTATTGATCCGATTGAAACGCGATATATAGACGAATTAAAGGTTATATAAATCTTAACTTTTCTGATTTTATTTTAATAATATCGGACTAGTAGTTTTTGAGTTATCATTAATTATTTAAAGAAACGTCTAAAAAAAATTGCAATTTAAAAAAAAATCTTGCCATAGAATTTAAAAATTTTACCATTTTAGTACATGATACATCAAATGTATATATTGGTTACTCGAGCACATTTTTGCTGTTGACCTGTGTTATTTATTAACATTTAAATGATGAAACACATTAAATTCATAGAAAAAGATCTTTTGATTACATATTACATAGATACTTAATTGGGTTTTAACATAAAATCAGTAATACTTGTTTTTTTTTTTTTTTTTTGATTTATTTAAACTGGATACAACGATATCGTTACGGACGTCTAAAAAGTTCGACATGTGTTTACTGGAAAATATATCACCGGTTTTGCACCATTTTATAACATTATTGATGCCTTCAAGGACTTTTAAATGAGGAATAGGAGGCGTTATGTCAATAGCACCGATATCGCTGCTATCTGAAGCCTCCTCTACATCAGATGCGTCAGTAAAGACATCTTTATTCCCTTCCTCGATTTCATTTATATTTACGGAATTATTTGGCATAATTACGTTCAAAAGATCAAAATTTATTTGAAGAACCTCATCGCAATCCTGATTTTGTTTAGCCAATTCCGCTAGTGTTAAATCATCATCGCTATTGTAATTTTTTGAATCCCAATTTAACAATTTGGACCAAGAATTTTTTAGCACTGTCTGCGGTACCTCATCCTATGCTTGTTTCAACAATATTATTGCATCACGGATTGAAAAAAAGTTTGTCAACATGACCACCGTCACCAATTAACTGAGATAGCAATAAATAAATAAGTTTTGTTCTTTTAATAGAATTCTGATCCATTGGCTGCACAGCTGCCGTTACATTCGGCGGCAAGAAATAATTGCATATTTCTTGACGCCGTTACCATCCTCACTTTGAAGTTTACCAATTGGTGCATGAGCAGAACAGTTATCTATAAGCAAAAGAGCTTTTGGGCCAAATTCAGAAAATTGAATGACCTGCAGAATAAAAAATAAATTAAAACAAGTAAGAAAGTGCTATAGTCGGTCAAGCCCGACCATACGAAACCCTTCACTACTAAGGTCAAAGGTGTTATTATTCCTGTATAAAGACAAATATTTGCTAAATTTTGCCATCATACCTATGGGAGGTACCATAAATAATGGACCGATTTTGACGAATTTCAATAGCAATGGTCCAATTAATGACCTGTGCCGAATTTCATCAAATTATATTTAGAATTGCGACCTTTAGTTTGATTACAAGGTTTACATGGGGGTCCAGCCAGCCAGACGGACGGACAGACATCGCTAAATCGACTCAGAAAGTGATTCTAAGCCTATTGGTATACTAAAAGGTGGGTCTAAGACAAATATTTCCATGCGTTACATAGATCAGCACAAACTTATAATACGCTTTACCACCGTAGGTGGTGAAAGATACTTCTTTGGCAAATATTTTGTGAAACCAATCATGAAAAATCCAGGAACTCATCCACGCATTTTTCGAAAAGTCGTAATGAAGTAGGTTATGAAATCCTCTGAAGTTTCTTGGCTTTTTAGCCTTTCCAATAACCAATGATTTTAATTTATGTGAGCCATCAGAGTTTGCGTCTAGTAAAATTGAAACGCGTTCTTTTTGATTTTTAAATCCCTGAGCACTTTTTTCACAAGCAGCGACGAATGTTTTATACGGAAGGCAACGAAAAAGCAATCCGCTTTCATCAGCATTATAAATTTGTAATTCCAATAACCCCATTTGCTCGACTTCTACACGAAATCTGTGTAGAAATGGAGTCACCTATCTAACATCACTAGAAAATATTTCACCACCAATTTTTAAAAATCGTATTCCGTGTCGTGTTTTAAATTTGGAAAACCATCCATCACTAGCAGTAAATGCGCTCTTATCTTTTTTGGGGTATACTTCACTAAAAATTGACTTAGCTTTTGCTTTCAATTCTGGTCCTGTCATTGTGTTCTTTTCACGTTGATTTAAAAACCACTCATAAAGGCGCTTTTCCATTTCTTCATATTCTGCCTTATTTAAAGCTTTTTTTCGCTTCCTGATAGATACTGGCAACCAGGGACCGTAACTGTTATAACTTTTATCGTAAAAGTCAGAAAATAAAAGTTATTTTTTTACTTTTATTTTTTCGATAAAAAATAACTGTTATATTTGACTTTTATTTTTTGAAGCAAAAATAAAAGTTATTTTTTAACTTTTATTTTTTCGAGCAAAAATAACAGTTATTTTTGACTTTTATTATTTCGAGCATGAATAAAAGTTATTTTTTGACTTTTATTTTTTCGAGCAGAAATGAAAGTTATTTTTTGACATTTATTTTTTCGAGCAGAAATAAAAGTTATTTTTGTTTAAATTCATGATAAATTTATTGAAAATTTTTGTGAAACAAAGATAATTTTTTAGTGAAAATAATTTGCACGTGCTCAAAAATTAATGGAGTTTAGTTTCGCAATCATAATTGGGGTTAAAAAAACAAAAATAACTTTTATTTCTGCTCGAAAACATAAAAGTCAAAATATAACTTTTATTCATGATCGAAATAATAAAAGTCAAAAATAACTGTTATTTTTGCTCGAAAAAATGAAAGTTAAAAAATAACTTTTATATTTTAACTTTAGTATCCAACGATAAGGCATTTTTTTACGTTTGTTTGGTATTTTTTTGTTTATCTTCTACACGTATAAACACTTCACTTTGACCTTCAGTTATCAACTGGCCCAAATTTGCGCAAACCTGTCAAAATTTAGACAAATATAACCTCGGTATGTTTTACTTTTAAAAAGAAAAACTTTCAGAAATTAGAACCTGTGGTTCTAATTTCAGAGCGTCCAATACATCGAAATGACCGGTTCTAATTTCTGGACGGTTCGAATTTGTGAGATTCCACTGTATATACATATACATTAGCCCATTTCGTAGCTTTTTCATTGCAATAGATTTGAATGTGATGGCTAACTATAACATTTTCATACCCGATGGAAGGAAGAAAAATTTGCCTTATCTTTGCAAAATCTGGGTATTTAAATTTATGTTATATTCGGCTGTGCCGAATCTTGTATACCCACCACCGATTTTGATGAAATTTAATATGATGCCTAGGGCTTATGCAAAACTTCTACATACCAAATTTTGTCATCATAGCTATTATAGTTTGTTATTTATTAGCAAATAAGCGATTAGCGTAGGCGAGGTTATATGGGAGCTATGGTCAAATGTAAACCGATTTTGCCCAATTTCAATACCAACATTTTCTCAGATATGAATAATTTTTTTACTAAGTTTCAGTGAGTTAGCTCCTTTCGTTTTAGCGTTATCGTGATTTCAACATACAGGCAGAAAGACAGACAGACGGACATCGCTCAATCGTCTTAGAATTTCATAAGGATTAAGAATATATATCGTTTTTGATTTTTAATATAATATTAAGGAAATTACAAACGGAATGACAATCTCAATATACCCCCCATTCTTTTTGATGGTGGGTTTAAAAACTTGATTATTTTTGAGAGGCTTTAGCGTCAAAACGAAATAAACTTTTAGCCCATAGTTCCACTTATTAAGTTCATTTTTCAAAAATTTTAAATACTATACCAATGGCTTAACATGCAAAGGCAATAAGTCCATATTTTAAAAATGTTCAGTAGAGACAAAAAACAATCAGATCTTTTTCTTATAAAAAATGGACTAAGTGCTTTTGCCCATTACTACAAAACAACAACACAAAAAACGAGATACTGTAATTTTATGATAGTAATATATGTATTTTTACTTATTATACATATCTACATCAAAATCTACATTTCTAGAAAAAGTGAATTTAGTGCCTTTGCATGTTAAGCCAGCGATATGTGACCCGGTCTATGAAAAGAAAAATTAACTATTTTTTTCAGCTAATTTTTCGAAGTTTTGTTTTTGAGTCATAAGCCACCTTTTCCCTTTTCATAGACCGGGTCACATATACTTATGTTTCTAAACAAGTTTTTTCTTATTTCAAATTTATCTTAAAAATTCATAAATTCTTTTTTTTTGTGATTCCTTAAAAATCGAATATCTAATAAACGATTTAAGTCATATGTGCAGCGATGTTTTTGGTAGATCTCATACATATAAAATTGTTCTAAATCGGATCAAAAATGTAACTTCTGGATCGTTTTTAATTTTCCAAAAACCCGACGTGACCTTTACATTGAGGGCATATAACTCCCTTCCAGAACGTTTTGACATACGAGCATTATTTCTGTTATTTTTAGCAATTTTAAAAATTTAAGTCTGTCAAAAATAGAATTTAATCGTCAACATTTGTATATTTTTGGAAACATAATGCGTTATTTGAAAATAAAAAAAGTTAAGTGTTTTCCATGAAATAGAAGTTTTAAATTGCTAAATTGGCATCATGCTAAAAATGGCTAAAAGCTAGTGAATACTCGTACGAGTGTTTGAACTCAATATAGAGAGTCTGTGGTGGAAAATACTTTCTCTTTGAATGTTTTTTCTCTTTATAGGGAAAAAGGAAAATCGTTTAGAATTACATACATACATACATAAAGTCAATTATTATCTCCATATAATTTTTGGAAAACAAAATAAACATCAAATGTGAGTTTCTTTTGTATTTACATTAGGGAGGTATAATTTCGCTTTAATTTCTAGAAAGAGTTTATAAATTTAAAATTTCGTTTGAACTTATTTGTATTTTAGTTAGAAGGTTAACAGTTTGAATAGCGTAGCGAAGTCTGTTAACCCTTAATATAGATAAATTTATAATTTTCCCAGCAATTTGGTAGGTCGACTCCCACAATTTCAGAGTAATTTTAAAATTTTAAATAGTTTTGGAAAGTCAAGGGACCAAGCTTTTACAAGCTGTATACATAAGGTATAAATTTTGAGAAATAAGGTAAGTTTTTATCAAAACTTTCCGTATTTTTTAATTTCTATTAATCTTTTAAATTCAAAAGGTAGATAATCTTGTTACAATATAATAATATTTTATCTTATCTTAGTAATAATTGTTTGTACATTAAGAGCGTCTCGACTTACATATATGGGGAAAAAATAAAGTTCGCCGTACACCATCGAATATAAAGCATTGCTATGAGACAGTTTCGAAAAATTTTTTTAAATTTTTTTCGTTGCACATTGGGGTCGCCAAAATACATTTTTCGTTATATCTTCGCCATTTACTGTCGGATCTTAAAGTGTAATATATCGATGTTTTTGTCTAACGAAGGCCAATGTTTTGCGATATTAAGCATTAAGCTTAAATACATTCTTCTACATAGTACCTACCCAAGATATTTTGACTCATACAACAAGAATTATAAAAATTTTAAATCTTTTAATCAATTATGTTTTGAAAAGATCCAAGTTTGCTGTATTTTTGACGGCTCTCAAGTTCTGAAAAAATGTGGCCCATGGGTTGCTCACCAGTGACAGCCAAGGCAGATTAATGTATTACATGAACAAAATGTTCATTGTCTGTTTAAAGGCATAGATAAGCTGTGAAAATAATTAAGTTTAGTTTTATAATCATTGACCTCAAGTACATTCTTCTAGTACTTTTTTTTTTTGATAATAATCATTGATCTCAGATATCCGTTCTAGTATTTATTTAAAATTGTGAAAAAATATAATGTAAAAATTCACAGTGTAAATACCCAAACAGTTTCTTAGTTTGTCTTGCTATTCGTTTTATCCACGAAATAATTGTTTGAATTTCGTCTGTGTCTGTATAACATTTAATCGCGTTGTGTTTAATTTAATTATAAACTATTAAAAATTAATTTAAATAAACAACAGCCTCCCGAACTCTCCGCTTTTATTTTATCCGCCATTCTGGTTCTTGTGAAATCAAACCTCAAGCAATTCCAATAGATGATATATCTTTGGTTCATCAATTGCCGAACGACGTTCAACAAATGCTTCGTCTGCCCATAGAAAATAACGTTTACTTTTTCCACCCGGTCCACAATTTCAGAATTTTTTTGACTGAGCCGGAATGCTTGCAATTCTTAATGCAAGAACTGCTAAAGCATTACAGTTTTCCAAAGATGTAATCGAAATACCAGCTAACATAAGGAAAATACTTTCTGTTGATGGTTTTATTTACTAAACTTAATTATTTACACAGCTTATGTATGCCTTTGTATGAGTTAAGATATATTGGGTAGGTACTATGTAGAATAATGTATTTAAGGTCAATGATTAATATCGCCTTCGTTAGACAAAAACATCGATATATTACACTTTAAGATCCGACAGTAAATGGCGAAGATATAACTAAAAATGTATTTTGGCGATCCCTATGTGCGGCAAAATAAGAAATTCCTTGTTTGTAATAGATCGGTTTGAAAAATCGAAAAACTTTCTTAGCAAAAGTTTAACGATTTTTTAAGAGCTTTAATTTTCTGATATTAGGGTGGTAGGAACAGGGGTCTGATAGATAAATACTAGAACCGGATACCTGAGAATAATTACTATTAAAGAAAAATGTTGGCCTCCTCGAGACAAAAACATCGATATATCACACTTCGAGATCCGACTTTAAATGCCGAAAATATAACGAAAAATGTATTTTGGCGACCCCAATGTGCGACGAAAAAAATTAAAAAAAAAAATTTTCGAAACTGCCTCATAGTAATGCTTGATATTCGATGGTGTATATATATATATATATATATATATATATATATATATATATATATATATATATATATATATATATATATATATATATATATATATATATATATATATATATATATACAGTGGTGGTCACATATTTAGCACACTAATTATGCGTTGTTTTCAATACCGTATAATTTTCTGTTGGAGTAATAATTTTCTTGTGTGATCGACAAGTCCTGTTACTCTTTTTGTTATTCCCTTTCTTCAATTGCTTCATATATAATTTATTTCTTGGTAATACGTTATTGGAGCTGGGCACAAATTTAGCACAAATGTTAAACATTCTACATTTCTGTTATTTTTTGAATTTTTAATTAATTTTTGGTAAGTTTTTCATCATATTGTGTACAGTTGAAGGTTTTTCAGAAATAAAATATTTATTAGACATGGCCAAAAATAAATGGTGCACAGATACGCAACGACAGGTGATTTGTGAAATTCGAGAGGATGTCCTGTAAGTGAAATAGCAAGTATTTTAAATTGCTCCAGAAAGATGGTATATAATGCTTTGAGCCATATAAAAGCACACGGAACAATTAAAAAGGGTTCACGGGAACCTTGACCAAGAAAAACGATAACAAAAGAGGATTATTTAATACAAAGAATGTCAGTGGCCGACCCTTTTTAGAGCTTCAGTGAAATAAATAGTGAAGTGTCATCAAAATACGGTATTGATGTCTCCGACAGAACGATACAAAGACGCCTTAATGAAAAAAATTCGCGTGGCTGTATTGTGCAACGCAAGCCACATGTGTCAAAACAGAATTTGAAATCACGAATTTCTTTCGCCCGATAGCATTTGGATCTGATGGAAAGAGATATGTATGGTATCTTCCGAACATGCAGCACAACCCAAAGTATACGTCAAAGACTGTAAAACATGGTGGAGGAAATGTGATGGTGCGCAGGGTCATCCATATTTATCATTGTTAATATTTGGCTTATATGGGAGGGGTCACGCCCATTTGAGATTTCAAGAAAAAACCTAGCATTTTTAAACCACCGGTCACACCTTAACATACTTCCAAAATTTCGCAAAAAATCGGTCTGCTGGGTCATCAAAATTTGTCATTTTTAATATTTGACTTGAGATTTAAAAACCTAGCCTATTTTATCCACCGATTACACCTTAATATACTGTCAAAATTTCAGGAAAATCGGGACTCTCGGTCACCTTTATTTGTCATTTTTAATATATAAGTTATATGGGAGGGGTCACGCTCACTTGAGATTTCAGAAAAAACCTAGCCTATTTTAACCACCGGTCATATTGTCTAAATTTCAGAAAAATCGGTCATTTCGGTCATCCATATTTGTAATTTTTAATATTTGACTTATATGGAAGGGGTTACGCCCAATTGACATTTAAAAAAAAACTAGTGCGGTCACGCCCATTTGAGATTTCAAAAAAAAACCTAGCCTATTTTAACCACCGGTCACACCATACCTCACCGTCAAAATTTCAGGAATTTTAGTATTACTTTATCTTCATTTCGAAAATCATCAAAATTAATTTACCCAGTTATAGGTACTGTAGTTGTAATGGGGAGGGGGCCTTCCTTTTAATTTTTTTGTGAAGTACGGTCATTGGTAATGAATTTACTTTTATTAAGTTTGAAGTTTCTTACCTTTATGGTTTATCAAATTCAATGATATATATTTAATTTTGCACCATTTGGTCCATTACTTGCCCTATTTGGACCCTTTCCGGGCCAAGTTTTGAAACAAGCCAAATCTTATAACCACCTTAAGGGAATATTCTATCTAAGTTCAATTCAATCTAATTTCATCAAAATCGGTCGAAACGTTTAGGAGTCAACCTCTTTCAAACAAACTAATAAACAAATACATTTATAATATATATATATATATATATATATATATATATATAGATTATCACAAAATTTACAAACTCTAACTAATGTGGGGTTTATATAACTCAAGCTGCTGACGATTGAGTAAAATTTACATGTATTTTGTTTTTGTTACGGTAACAAAACACATATAAGTTTCACTCAATCGTCAGACGCTTAAATTATATAAACCCCACATAAATGTGAACTGATTTCGTCTATTTTCAATACATAATTTTTTCAGGTTTTGTTCCTCTAGCTTTTTTTAAACCGCTATCGCGCTTTTATTTGACGAACGCTATCTTTTTGGAATTTTTGTGTTTTCGCAAGTTTTTATATAGGAGCTATGATCAAACGGTGACCGATTGTGCATTGTCATAAGACTTCCTTGCATTAAATTTAGTGGATATATATATATATAATATATAATTCCCCGACAACATTCCAATTGGATCAAGGGGTACTTCTCTCAGACAATGAGCTGCATCCGATTCTATTTTTAGACTCATTGAAAGGGACCTACGCGTTAACGCCGGCTCCGAACGGCAAATGCATCAGTTAGAGAAGTTTTACATAGCCTAATACTCAATACTCAGTGGCTAGCTGAGTTATGAGGTGAACCGCCGCTTTTTATTTTTTTTTTTTTGAAAATTTATTTTTTCAATTGAGTCTGGCCAGGGATCGAACTTGGGCCTCTGGTACGCTAGGCGGATGACTAACCTGCTATACCACGGCGGTTCACATTTAGTGGACATAGTTTATAATTTATTCGCATTAACACGTTCACCACTCACTTATTTTTCGCGGTTTCAATAAAAACTCACGAAGAAAAAACATATGTCACATATATGTGACATGAGTTTTCTAAGCAATTTTCTTAAGAGAAACTAAGTGTCACATATTTGTGACATACGCAAGAGTCACATATAAGTGACATGAGTTTTGTGAAGAATCTGTGTCACATATGTGAGTCACTAAGTCACGAACAGCTTCTTCGAATACATTGTCATCTTCTGCGTAGTCTTCTACAGATTCTTCACTTTCACTATCTGGAGCAAAGCTGCTTCCAGAATCTTCAAAATCGACATCACTTTCGCTAGAATTCAAAATAGCCTCAAGAATTTCTTGCTCTGTCACTTGTTTTTTTTTGGGACCCTCCATTCTATACAACCATTAAAAAATACACATAATATTATATATGTTTTATACAAAAATATATACATAGTTGCTTAAACATTTAAAAAATTTTTAAAACTTACCTTAAAATTGGTAGTATCAATATCAGTATTTTCGCTTTTAGAAAACAGAACCTTCTTCAATTGCTACTATGACCCGAATGAACTATCAAAATCACATCAAAAATGTCAGCTTTTATATAAATTAGAACATGACAAAAACTACGGGGAATACCCTTGCAAAATACGAAATTTTAAAATAACGGCTTAGCGTATCCACAAACCGCAGCTTTCGTATATATTTGACACCTTGCCAGAGACTCAAGTTTACAAGAAAATTACTTCCTACGAACTATCATGAAATAAAAGCTTAATACATTTTACTAAATATGCGACCCATATATGTGACATGAGTTTTTATGAAAACTCCCACGTCACATATATGTGACGCTGAGTGGCGAACGTGTTAATTTGTATTTTAGTTGGAATTTGGGCTGTTTTTGTAAGTGTTTTGTATGCGAGGTATGGTTAAATGTGAGCCGATTTTTTTATACGCTCCATAATGATTTCTGAATTAAATTTAATCTTCATATTTGTTATAATTTGTCATTTATAAGCAAATAAGCGATTGACCTATGCGGTCTTGTACGAGAGCTATGGTTAAATTTAAACTGATTTCGCCCAATGTCAATACCAACATTTTCTGAGAAATTAAAAATATTTTTGCCAAATATCAGTGACCTATTTCCTTTCGTTCAGGCCCTATCATGTCGACAACAGATAGGCGGACATAACTAACCGTCTTAGAACTTCATAAGGATTCAGAATATATGTACATCAATATTGAGCTAATATTAAGGAAACTACAAACGAAATGACAATTTCAATATAACCCCCATTCTTTTTGGATGGTGGGTATAAAAATACTTTTGATTTACAAATCAAAAATGATATGACATTCATATTTTATAAAATTCGATTTTGTGGATTCGTTTATGAATTCCAAAACAGAATATATTGGACTATTTTTATATATGTTCGAAAACACAAAAATTTTCTTAAAAATAAGACAAATTTCATTCAATGCTGTTCATAAATCGAACGGAACTCCATTCTCTATGAACATGTAATGAAACGTTAACTTTCGATAAAAAAAACATCTTCGTAAAAATAAAAAATTGATGCCATCTTTTTGAAGATAAAGCACTTTTTTCGATCATCATCGACTTGACTTTGGAAATTTTTCAACATTGAACGGTTCAAGATATATCACTTTTTTGTTTCGTGAACTGTTGTCTGTAGGTCGTTTCTGTAACTCAAAGTGATAAGTTTTCACAGCGAAAAGTATGAAACAAAAAATTCCACCGTTTCTCGACCTGGAAGAAAAAAGTGTTTCTGTAACACAAAGTGAGTACTAGCAACACTGATTACGTTTTTAATGGAAATTTCCAATACATCTGTCAAAAAGTAAACAGCTGGTAGAAAAAGTAAAAATTTATCATCAAACAAATTAAAAAATTAATTTAAAATAAGAAAAAATAGATATATATAGACATATAAATTTATATATTATTTGAAATGTTTAGTGTGGTGTTGTTAGTTGCCGAACAAAACGATCGCCGAAATATTTTTAATATTCTTTAAATTTTCTGAAATTAATTAAAATGGAAAATATTTGAATAAATAAAATGAAGCGATTGATTACATTTTATTTAATTATATGTTTTAATTATGTATTTGTTTTTACTTTTTAGTTCAAATGTTTCTTTTTCGACGCCTTTAATATGTGCGAATTGTTTTGACAGATAAAATGAAAAACTTTTCGCATCATTCGCTTACAGAAACAGTTTTACTCGCACATTTCCAATAAATTTGACGTAAGTTGCAGAATGACAGATAGTTCTCACAAAAATAAATTACAGAAACACTTGGGTGAAAAAAATGACATTTTGTTTCAATTCAACTAGTTTCTTTTTCATTTTCATTGTTCCACTCGAATAATTTATCGTTGCGAGAGTTACAGAAACTAGGCACTGAAGTCAATATTTTTTTTTTTTAATTGTTGGTTTAATATCGAATGTACAACTAAAAAAAGTCGAAAAAAAAATTATTTATACCCTTCACCACCATAGGTGGAAAGGGTACAGATCATTTTTTGATAATGGAACCATGAATATTGAAATTCATCAAAATCGGTCCATTATTTATGGTACATCCCATAGGTCCCACTTCCCGGAATTGATATTTTGGCCACAAATATCAATATTTTTTCAAGAAAATTTAAAATCACTGTACCAAATTTCTTTGAAATCGGTTCACATTTGACTATAGCTCCATAAAACGCTCATAAATCTGAAGATAATAAAAATGTTGAGTTTATTTTTTGCATACGTCTTATCTTTAAATGAGCAATAATTGTATATATATATATATATATGGAATGGCAATCACGAAAACGGCTCTAACGATTTTGACAAAATTTGGACGATGGGTACCTTTTTTGATGTACAGGTCGAACGAAAAGGGGTTTTTGGAAATTTTGCCTTTAAATGGGTAAAAAAGTGAAAGAAAATCGAACACAGTTTATCTCCTAAACTAATAGGCATTGAACAGCTGCTAAAATAAGCAGACAGGTGTTGGGTACTTTTTTGAAACTATGTCAAATAGGGGTTAAAAAAGAGTGAAAATAGTTTTTTGGTACCTAATTTAACCCACTCTTATATTTTAAAGCAATGAACATAGAAAGGAATTTGTACTGCAATCAATAGTTGTGAAAAAAAAATATTAAATACGTATTTGGTACTTTTTTCATTTTGGTGGCCAAAATGGGTAAAAAAGGGTGAAATGATAACTTAACACCTCTTGAAGTAATATAAATAAAAACAATTTTTATTTGCTGCATTTTTATAAAATGTACCGAATTCAGTTGGTACCAAGTACAAAATATGCAGTTAGGGGATAAAAGGGAAAAAATTAATAATGTTATACTCGTATCTCTTAAACAAATTAATCTTTGAATGGCCTTTATGGAATAGTAAACTAAGTATTTGGTCATGTTATACTCTTTAGCAAAGTAGTTGCGCATGAGCCGACGAAGGTTTTTAAGTTGGTATGATTAATTTCCGACAGATGGCGCCACTGTAAATTACTCAAAATAAATTAAATCGTAAACTGTGCCTTTGATAATGCTATGATCTTTATAATAGTTGTTACGCATGAGCCGGCGAAGGGTTCTAGGATATTTAGCAAAGTTCTTGCGCAAAATTATTCAAAATGAATTGAACTGTAAACTATGCATTTCATCATGTGTTAATTGGAAAAAATTTGTAAAATGATTCAAAATTTATTGGATATTTGTTTAATATCTTTGCGCTAAATTTATTTTTGTTAGTAAGTTCTTAGTAAAATAGTAAAATATATGAAAACTTTTAAATTTGTCTCGATATGCTTGTCATAAAGCTCCGAGCAAGGCTCGATCACCCAGGCACTAATTTTTGTAAAAACTGTAAGCAATTTATCAAATTTCGAGATAATCGGTATATATTTGACCCAGGCTCTCATATAAGTCCAAATGACGGAAACAGCTGAAATATATAAGTTTTGAGAAAATGTATGATGGCAAAATTAAGCAAATATTTGTCCTTATACAAGAAGAAGAACACCTTCGACCTTAGTAGTAAAGGGCATTGTATAATCGGGCTTTACCGGCTATAGCACTTTTTAACTTATTTTTTAGCGTAACAAAGTGTAATTAACTAACTCAAGATTGATATAAAATAATATTTTTTTTTTTTTCAATATTGACAACATTTTTTGATCACCCTAATATTTCTCATAGAGTAAAAGTAGATGTTGGAAATTTGAGCAAATTTCGAATTTCCTTTGCAGTTGTTTTATATTTGTGCCGCACAAAATAATTTAACTCATTGTCATGACAACCGGCAAAAAGAACACAAGAGAGAAAGAACAGCGAAATTTACAGGATACTCGGAAACTCGCAGGATAATAGCGAATATAAAGTTAATAGCTGATTAAAAGTAACAAAAGAAAACTGAACTTTGTAAATTTCGTTAACCTTTTGATAAGTTTTTTTTTTAACAAAGAATAAAAAGCAAAAAACCTTCCGGAAACTGTTACTTGTTGCTTGTTATTTCTAGGAGTTTTAAAATTTCGTAGTAAAATATGATTATGTGGGTGTTTTGACATTTGCTTGTTTAGCATGAAAATAATACAAAATGTTAAAAAAAAATATTTTGAGTTTTATCCACGCAACTGCAAATGTACATATTCACAAGATTAAGTTTAGTTAAATTTGTTTAAAATTCCTAAAACTAATTTTTTCTAAAAAAAACATGCTTATAAAGTTATTGCTAGATAATAACAAATTGTCAGTTTAGAAAGTTTAACGTACTTTAATCAAACCACAACTTTTCATAAAAACTCAGGTCCTTCTTCATAAAATCTCATAATTTATTCCATCTCCTTGTTAAACCCACCATCAAAAAGAATGGGGGGTATATTGAGATTGTTATTCCGTTTGTATTTTCCTTAATATTGGCTCAAAAATCAAAAACGATATATATTCTGAATCCTTATGAAATTCTAAGACGAGTCCGTCTGTCTGTCTGTTGAAATCGCGATAACGCCTAAACCAAAGGAGCTGGCTTACTGAAACTTTCTAAAAACATTCTTCATCTATGAGAAAATTTTGGTATTGAAATTGGGCAACATCGGTTAACATTTGACCATAGGTCCCGTATAACCTCGTCTAGGCTAATCGCTTATCTTATATTCTTAAACGAGCAATAATTGTATGTATATATACATATATCTATATATATATAGAATGCCTATCTCGAAAACGGCTCTAACGATTTTGATAAAATTTGGACAGTGGGTACCTTTTTTGATGTATAGGTCGAAGAAGAAGGGACTTTTGGAACTTTGCCTCTTAGAGGGTAAAAACGGGTAAAAAGGGGAAAAATCGAAAACATTATATCTCCTAAAGTAATAGGTATAGAAACAAAATTAAAATTACGTTTTAAACGGCTATGAAAATAAGCGGACAGGTGTTTGGTACTTTTTTGAAACTATGTCCGATGGGGGGTAAAAAAGGGCGAAAATCGTTTTTTTGGTACTTTTTTAACCCACTCTTATATTTTAAACCAAAGAATATAGAAAGGAACTTTGTACAGCAGTCAATAGATGTGAAAGAAATATTGAACACGTACTTGGTACTTTTTCGATAGTGGCGCCAAAACGGGTAAAAAGGGATGAAATGGTAACTTAACATCTCAAAAGTAATATGAATAGGAAGTATGTTAACTGCGTTTTAATAAAATGTTCCGAATTCAATCGGTACCAAAGAAGTACCAAATAAGCATATGGAACTTTTTGAAAGTAGTGGAGAAAAAGGGGAAAAATGAGTAATGTTATTACTTTTATACAAATGAATTTTTGTGTGTACATATGTTCTTTATAGAATAGTAAACTGCGAATTTGATCATATTATGCTCATTCGCGAAGATATTGCGGGTAAGCCGGCGAAGGTTTTTAAGTTGATAAAAACTAATTTCCGAAAATTACTAAAAATTAATTAAATCGTAAACTGTATATTTGATCATGCTATGATCTTTAGCAAAGTTGTAGAGCATTAGCCGGCAAAGGTTTTTTAGTTGGTGTGAATAATTTCCGACAGGTGGCGCTACTGAAAATTACTCAAAGTCAATTTAATCGTAAGCTGTACATTTAATCATGCTATAATCTTTAGCAAAGTTGTTGAGGATAAGCCGACGAAGGTTTATTAATGGGAATGACCAAAGTCCAACAGGTGGCGCCACTGAAAATTACTCAAAATGAATTAAATCGTAAACTGTGCATTTGATCAGGCTATAATATTTAGAAAAGTTGTTGCGCATGAGTCGACGGAGGTTTCTGTTGGTATGACCAATTTCCAAAATTTTTCAAAATGAGTTAATCTGTAAACTATGTTGATCGGAAAATATAAATAAAATAATTCGAAATTAACTGAATATTTGCACAAAATGCTTATCATAAAGCTCCGAGCAAGGCTCGGTATCTAGAAGTTTTACATAGGCACTAGACAGCATATAAAATTTCATCGAAATCGGTTCACATTTAACCATAGCTCCCATATAATAAACTTACGGAAACAGCCTAAATTCCACCTGAAATTCACTTAAATGCAAATAAATAAAGTAATAGCTTTGGCCACTAAATTTAGCACAAGGAAGTCTTATGTGAATACCAGCCAGTGACACAATCGGTCACCATTTGACCATAGCTCTCAAATAAAAAACTTACGGAAACACAAAAATACAAATAGAAAAGGAGGTTTATAGCCGTCTGTCCGTTAGATAAAAGCGCGATAGCGCCTTAACTAAAAGGGTTGGAGTAACAAAATTTTTTACAAAAGGAAGTCTTATAAGAATGCCAGCCAGTGTGCAAAATTTTGTTACAATCCGTCACCATTTGACCATAGCTCCCATATAAAAAACTTACAGAAACACAAAAATTCCAAAAAGAAAAGGAGATTTATGTCCGTCTGTACTTCAGATAAAAGCGCGACAGCTCCTCAACTACAAAAGCTAGAGATAATAAATTTTACAAAAGTATTTTTGATATGTAACAAAAGTTGTGTACTGAAAATGGGCGAAATCGGTTCATATTTAGTTAGAGCTCCCATATAACCCGCCCCGGGAAACACATGAATGCCGATAAATTAAGTGCAATTGTAACAGCTATGACGACTAAATTTAGAATAGAGAAGTTTTATGCAACTATTGGTCAGTATATCAAAATTAATAGGAATCGGTCCATATTTGACCATAGCTTTTATATAAAAAAAAATCCCGGAAACTATAGAGCTACTGCAACCGAAGTTATTCCAAATATTTTACCAACAATACCAAATAGCATAACAACTTTTTTCCAATTTGGTCCACGTTTTGAATTTGCTGCACCCTCGTAGACATATGAGATATGTTTCTAAATTTAACACAACTTGATGGTGGGTATGTAAGATTCGGCTCAGCCGAATATAACACTCTTACTTGTTTTTGTTTGTCTTCATTGTTGACATTATTTGCTCTGCATGACATTCAACAAGTTGTTAACCAGATGTGAAAGTGTACAATTGTTTATACACTTTCTGACATTTAAATAAAATACCGCAAACTTTGACCTTTATATAAAATGTTTACAATTTAAGTTCTTTGTAAGCAAATTATTTGACATTTATTTTACTCGAATTTCTGGTTTTGACATTTAGAAGTCAAATTTGAAAAAACTAATTTAAAACATATAAATAATTAACAAATGCCTGTTTTTAACACAAAATATTTACCTGTGTTTAAGATTTTAAGGCAAGAGTAACACGTTTGTAACGCACAGAATAACTAGACGAGCTAGAATCATACCTGGATAATGTAGGCGATGTTGGATACCAAGCAACGGTACTAAATGGTCTTAACTTGATAAGCCCAGACTTATCTGACCTCCTCTTAATATCACCCAAGGCACTAAGTTAACACATGTTGATGTAGTGACCTAATATGTGACGCGAGTTCTACCATTAAAACGATACTCCCGAAAAAAACAATTGAAAACGCTGAAATAAGAGTAAACACGGACCTCTAATGTCAGAAGAGGACATCCGAAACTACGAAGGAAAGGCCAAGTAGGGTAAAATCTTTCAATGCTTGACCTACGAAAATGGAGACTATGTGCATAAGATCGAAGCGCATGGAATTCTAAAACATGCTCGGCCTTTGACCTTATCAGTTTATTAATATAGGCCATTTAAGTAAATAATCATATTTTAATGCAGATATATGACCATACAAGACCATAGGGATATAGGCAATGGGATAATAATGCGTTTAATTATAGCATATCTCACTAAAACGACTACCTCACTAACCCTGGGACCATCCGGCTGTTTTAAACGAAGATCTGACGAACGATCACCGATAACAATCCTAAGCTTTAATAAAGCAAATAATTTGGAAAGTGCAATACTCGCACTAGTGAACCGCCGTGTATAGAAGGTTAGCCATCCGCCTAGCATACCAGAGGTGCCAAGTTCCGTCCTCGGCCAGACCTACTTGAAAAAAATGAGTTTTCAAAAATAGTGGTTTGCCTCTTAACTCAGCTAGCCACTAATTATTGATTATTAGGATATAGTACCTGGTTGACCGAGCCTTGCTCGGGGCTTTATGATAAGCACTTTGAGGCAAATTTTAAAGTTTTTATATATTTTATTTTATACAGTTACAGTTTAACTCATTTTAAATAATTTTGAAAATTGGTCATACCAACAGAAACCTCCGTCGACTCATGCGCAACAACTTTGCTAAAGATTATAGTCTGATCAAATGCACACTTTACGATTTAATTCATTTTGAGTGGCGCCACCTGTTGGACTTTGGTCATTCCAATTAATAAACCTTCGTCGGATTATCCGCAATAACTTTGCTAAAAATTATAGTATGATTAAATGTACAGTTTAAGATTAAATTGACTTTAAGTAAATTTCAGTGGCGCCACCTGTCGAAATTTCTTCATACCAACTAAGAAACCTTCGTCGGCTCATGTGCAACAACATTGCTAAAGATTATAGCATGATTATATGTACAGCTTACGATTAAATTGACTTTGAGTAATTTTCAGTAGCGCCACCTGTCGGAAATTATTCATATCAATTAAAAAGCATTCGCCGGCTCATGCGCTACAACTTTGCAAAAGATCATAGTATGATCAAATGTACAGTTTACGATTTAATTAATTTTTAGTAATTTTCAGTGGCGCCACCTGTCGGAAATTCGGTTTACCAACTTAAAAACCTCCGCCGGCTTATCCGCAACATCTTTGCCAAAGAGCATAACATGATCAAACTTACAGTTTACTATTCTATAAAGAACATACATACAGACAAACATTCATTTGTTTTAAAGTTATAACATTACTAATTTTTTCCCCTTTTTATCCCCTAATTTCAAAAAGTTCCATATGCATAATTGGTACTTATTTGGTACCAATTGAATTCGGTACATTTTATTAGAAAGCAGTTAACATAATTTTCCTATTCATATTACTTTTGTAGATGTTAAGTTATCAGTTTATCCCTTTTTTACACATTTTGGCCACAAAATCAAAAAAGTACCAAATACGTGTTCAATATTTCTTTCACATCTATTGATTGCAGTACAAAGTTTTTTTTCTATATTCCTTAGTTTAAAATATAAGAGAGGGTTAAAAAGGTACCAAAAAAACTATTTTCACCCTTTTTTACCCCTTATCGGACATAGTTTCAAAAAAGTACCAAACACCTATCCGTTTATTTTCATAGCTGTTTAAAACGTAATTTAAATTTTGTTTCTATACCTATTACTTAAGGAGATATAGCGTTTTCGATTTTTTCCCCTTTTTACCCGTTTTTACCCTCTTAGAGGCAAAGGTTCCAAAAGTCCCTTCTTCTTCGACCTATACATCAAAAAAGATACCCACTGTCCAAATTTTATCAAAATCGTTAGAGCCGTTTTCGAGATAGTCATTCTATATATATATATATATATATATATATATATATATATATATATATATATATATATATATAGTACCTGGTAGACCGAGCCTTGCTCGGAGCTTTATGATAAGCATTTTGAGGAAAATTTTAAAGTTTTTATATATTTTATATTATAAAGTGCTAAAATAAATTTAGAGGAAAGACATTGTAGAAATATTCAGTTAATTTTGAATTATTTGATTTATTTTGTCCCACCAACACATAGTTTGCATAGTTTACAGTTTAACTCATTTTGAATAATTTTGGAAATTATTCATATCAACAGAAACCTCTGTCGACTCATGCGCAACAACTTTGCTAAAGATTATAGTCTGATCAAATGCACAGTTTACGATTTAATTCATTTTGAGTAGTTTTCTGTGGCGCCACCTGTCGGACTTTGCTTATTTCAATTCATAAACCTTCTTCGGCTTATCCGTAACAACTTTGCTGAAGATTATAGCATGATTAAATGTACAGCATACGATTAAATTGACTTTGAGTAAATTTCAGTAGCGCCACCTGTCGAAATTTCTTCATACCAACTAAGAAACCTTCGTCGGCTCATGTGCAACAACTTTGCTAAAGATTGTAGCATGATTAAATGTGCAGATTACGATTAAATTGACTTTGAGTAAGTTTCTGTAGCGCCATCTGTCGGAAATTATTCATACCAACTAAAAAGCCTTCGTCGGCTCATGCGCTACAACTTTGCTAAAGATCATAGCATGATCAAATGTACAGTTTACGATTTAATTAATTTTTAGTAATTTTCAGTGGCGCCATCTGTCGGAAATTAGTCTTATCAACTTTAAAACGTTCGCCGGCTTGTCTGCAACATCTTCGCTAAAGAGCATAACACAATCAAATTCACAGTTTACTATTCTATAAAGAACATACATACAGACATTCATTTGTTTAAAATAATACTAATTTGTCCCCCTTTGTATTCCCTAATTTCTGAAAGTTCCATATCGTTAGCTTAACGTGAAAATGTGCTAAGTCATATTTTTCAAATTTTACAGGAGAGACAAAAAACCTAATAACTTTTAAATAAAACATTATTTTATTAAACTGTAAATGCAGTAACCTCAATGTCATAACTACTCAACGCAAAGGACAAAAAAAAACTAAAAAAAAAACATGCATTTGACCCCTATCAGCTTTTTACTGAGTTAGCAGTTTTTCTTACGAAATTTTTGTTTTTTTTCTGACTTAGCACATTTTACTAAACTTATTTCATCATAGTATTAATAAATAAAATTAAAACAATTTAATTTCAAAAATAAAAAGGTACTTGTTTATTTGTTAATATTGATCACAAATTATATGCAGTCTTATTTCATTGCTGCTATTTAATTATTCTTAGTTAATTATTTATAAAAACTATTTTAAAAATATATAAAAATTATCACAAATAAAAATTTTGCAGTCTTACTCCTGCTGCTAGTAAAAGTTATATAAAAAAATCACTAAAAATTGAATTATTCGAAAAGCAAATCATCATAAAATTTATGATGGTCCTTAGGCAAAGTAAGTTTCAAGTATTGTAGATCTTCGTATTTCTTACGTTTAATTGGTATTCTGTTTTGGTACAGTTGTTCTAAATTGCACCACTTTAAACCAACTATTTTTTGATCAATTCTTTGCGGCAGAATTTTCCATAAATTGGTGAACCGTAATTTAAAAAAAATTTCTCGATTTGGTGTGTATTTTAATGCACGAATGTCTGTGACTTTGGCGTCACCTTTGGTACATCCAGGACGAATACTTTTACAGAATTCAATATTGTTAAATTTTTTAAAAAAATCATGTGTCAAATAAGTCACATCGTATGGCATACGCTTTTTTCTTGCTGCTTTACATATTCCGATATATTCGGCAGGAACATCGATATTTTTATTCTTCATAGCACGCTCTATAGTAGAGTGGACACTATCGGCCTCCATCTGCGTATGCTCAGGCTCCAGTATTTTCTGCTCTATCACAATGTTGTGGTTAATAGCAGTATTTAGAAGTGCGTTACTCATTACATAATTGCGGTTTTGGTAACCACATCCATCACTATAAAATATAATCTTAATAGGGTTATCACTGTTATCAAGGCTGGGAAGAATTTTGTTTTTAATAAAATAAACCCATATGCTAGCAAAGTCTTCAGCATTCACACCTCCTTCAGCTTCATTCCAGAGGAAGCAATACCCTTTTTTGTTTATTATGTTGAAAAAAACCAAATTGTGAACCTGTAGTTTCGTTCTGTAATATAAACTGCTGACTTGGGATTTCGGAGCCATGAGTACAGCTTGAAGATCTACGGTAAATACATTGGATTCCTCAGATCTGTCTTTGTCCTTTTCCATTCTTGCTTCTTCTTTTTTTTCTTGGTGAGAAGAATATTCTTCCACTAGAATAGTGCCGGCAGAATAACGTGCACATATTTCACACTGGTCCTTCTTTGGTGCAAAAAATAATAACATCTGACTTAGCACAATTTCTTTGACAGTCGTAAAGTTAGCACATTTTCACATCATTGGCAACATCAGGTAAAAATTATTCACATACATATTTTTTTTTTTTTAACTGTGTATTTTGAATTTATTTCTAAGACTGCATCAAAATCTCATTTTTCACAAGCAACTGACTTAGCACATTTTCACGTTAAGCTAACGATATGTATATTTGGTACTTTTTTGGTGCCAATTGAATTCGGTACATTTTTTTTAAAACGCATTTAACATAATGTATAATGTTCCTATTCATATTACTTTGGAGATGTTAAGTTATCATTTTATCCCTTTTTTACCCATTTTGGCTCCAAAATCAATAAAGTACCAAATACGTGTTTCATGTTTTTTTTACATCTATTGATTGCAGTACTAAGTTTCTTTCTATATTCTTTAGTTTAAAATATAAGAGTGGGTTAAAAAGGTGCCAAAAAAACTATTTTCACCCTTTTTTACCCCCTATCGGACATAGTTTCAAAAAAGTACCAAACACTTGTCCGCTTCTTTTCAAAGCTGTTTAAAACGTAATTTTAATTTTGTTTCTATACCTATTACTTTAGGAGACATAGCGTTTTCGATTTTTTCCACTTTTTACCCGTTTTTACCCTCTTAGAGGTAAAAGTTCCAAAAGTCCCTTCTTCTTCGACCTATACATCAAAAAAGATACCCACTGTCCAAATTTTATCAAAATCGTTAGAGCCGTTTTCGAGATAGCCATTCTATATATATATATATATATATATATATATATATATATATATACAATTATTGCTCGTTTAAGAATATAAGATAAAACTTCTGTAACTAATGCATTTGCCTTTCGGAGCCGGCGTTAAAACGTAGGTCCCTTTCAATGAGTCTAAAAATAGAATCGGATGCAGCTCATTGTCTGAGAGAAGTACTCCTTGTTCCAATTTTAATGTCGATGGTCTGGCAGCGAAGAATTCAGAACAACATTATTCAAAGCCTGCTAGAATGCACTTATCGAATTTAACCTCTACAGGCAGAATAATAACAGCTAGATTTAGAACGATAAAATAGTAGAATTACTACCCAGAAAAGCCTTTCACAACCGGCTATCTACTGCAAACAGTGGCTACACTCTTACTGTGATGGACGAAAAACAAAAAAAGGCACAATATACAAACATGACATGAATAAGAATGAAACAAAATGATGAAATGTAATTTAAACGTGTCTTAAAAAATCTTCTGTATTTTTACGCCCAGAATATTAAAAGCTTCGAATTTGTATCACCCATGTTCGCCAATGAAGCAACATGATCCGTAATGCTTTTGTGTGGTTATACATAGGTTTGGGTCTTTTAAGCATAACAATCGATCAAATCTTATAATTCCTTTTGGAGTTTGTAGTCAAGTCGGAAATCGGAGTGTTAGTCACGTATTTTTAACATTGATCTCAACCAAGCCTGGTCTATAGCAGAGCCGTTCAGCTCTACTGCACAATATGCCAACTTTTACAAAAGAGCTTTTGAGCTTTCACATCTACACACTATGTATGAGCTAGACGCAACTATGTTTTTTCCCGGTCACACCTATATAAAATTGTCTTTGCAAAGTCAGTGATCATTTCAAAGTCAGTGCTGCCAGATTAGAATTTTTGCTCGATTATATGAAGAAAAATGTTAATCTGGCAACACTGAACGTAAGAGCTTTCAAATATTAATTTATGTGTTTTTGGACAGGTCTGGGGCCAAATTATCGCATTCGATATCGATCGAAATCTTTGTATAGCATATTTTAAGGATAATCAAAATTATTTAAAAGAAGCTCAGTTTACTTTAGTTTTTTGTAGTTATTTGATAAAGATGACCAATAGTAAAAGAGTTTTAGCTGAACTATATGTTTTTAGAAACTAATTAAAATGGATGTCAAATTTCAATAAACTTTTTGCATCGAAGTAACTTTAAACGTCCCTAAAGTATACTTCACAATATTTGCTTAGAAGTCTGAGTTTTCGATCGATATCGAATGCGGTAATTTGGCCCCTGGTCTATAGTTAAATGAATACTAACGGCAAACAAATAGATAAAATCGGAAGTCATAGAAGGTCGATACAAACTATAAAAATAATATCTCGATATAAAAGAAAAGTCCTCACTGACATCAAGAATAATAACGCTCTGGAATCGTTGAAATTCGTACTGCCGCACAGTAAACTGCCTAGTCGAAAAATAAACTTTCGATTTTATCAATAAAATACATATGCGATGAAAGCTCAGACTTCTGCGATTCCAGAGGTGGTTCGATTTTCCATTTGCTATGCACCTATAAAGACCTACATAGTTTTAAATTCGAACTATTTTGATAATTTTTTTATAATTTTTAAGTAACAAAAAATGGCTTTAGAAAAATAAATATTAAAAATTCATTTTTCAATAAAAATGCATGCAATTATATTTGTTTTATTCAGAAATGTAACAAAAAGAATACAAATATCCTAAAATTTAAATATTTATAACAACACTGTAAAAAAAATTTTGAAATCTTTAGCCAAAAAATGTACTTTAAAAAAAAATAGTCAGATTTGATGGACCCGCAAATATAGGAATATCAAAAAACTACTTTTATGAATCAATAATATTATTTTTTGTTATATATACTAAAATATGAGTAAGAAGGTTTAGGTGTTTTCTATGACAACTTTTGAAATACAAAGGTGTTAAATATCATCAGTATTTGAAATTTTTATCAAAATTATCAATGGATATTTTAAATTTTTAAAAATGTATGATAACAGAAGGCAATGCATTACACGGTAATGAATACCAATGTTATTTGAATACCAATTGTTATGAATATTTTCAATACTTAAGTACTAAAATGTTTAAAATATATATATTATATATTATATTCTAAATGTTATATTCTAAAAAGGTTTGTGGCAACCCTAAATAATTAGAGATTGGATTTATTTTACAAAAAAACCATCACGCTTTATCATTTTGAATGTGAAATGATAGATTGAAATTAAAAAAAAAATATTTATTACTGAAATGGGGGAATATTGGGTATTCAATTGTCCCCGCACCGGAAAAATAAAAGGGTTTCTAAAAATGTTAGTTCATTTTTGAAAATAGTAGGCCAAGAGAGATATGTGCAAAAAACTCCATAACTCTTTCGACTTTTTTCCAGTTTTACTATGAGGACCGTTCACTGTGTGCCGGTAACTTCTTAGTAAGTTTTTAGACTCCATTATTTGAATAGATGCTAGTTGACCATACTTTCCATGAATTTGTTAACAACAAATTGCTATGGGTAAGTAATTTTTAGGATTTTTAGCTTTTGGGATTGGCGTTACACTAGCCTTAAAAAATCCTCCAAAATGCTAGAGAATTCTGAAAATGCTGGCTTATAAACGATCTACTGTCGGAAGGCATTGTTTTAAGGTCAATGCTGTAATGCCATCCGATTGTTCCATCGGATCGTTATACACCGATGGATATAAGAGCTTGTCAATCAGCATCTGAAACACACAGAAATCGGGACAATATTGCAAAACACAATCTTCTGGAAAAAATTAAAATAAAACTCAAAAATAAAAATGATAATATAAAAAGCAAACAAGCTTGACCTTTGGATTGAACACTATTCAAAACATTATCGAGTCGCTCGCTATCTCTTCGAACAGAGCGATATTTCAACAGATTGTCCAAATGTTTCCGAAAGAACGACAAGCCACTAGGACTAGACAACATAATCCTAAAATTCCGCATGGCAGTCTTCCTGTAGGAACGATCAGATGCTGATAGCGTGCTGAAATTGTGGAAGGAGCTCGTCTGCAAATTTTTAGTACCAAATGAAAGCGACCAAGATGACACGCCTAAACAAATCAATGATGATGGCGTTAAGTGTTCACCACCCAACCAAAATAATGTTAGAACTGCAATAACTCGAAGGCAAAATAAGCTCTGGCAGCCGATGGTTTGCCAGCAAAGCATTTTAAGGCCGGAGGTGATGAGGTGATAACCAAATGATAAGAAGAACGTATATCAGATGATTGGAGTTCCGGTGCACAAAAAAAGGAGATAAAACCGTATGTGTCAAGTATAGAGGTTTAAGCCTCCTTTTAATTGCATATAAGATCCTATTGACCATATTCTATGAGACGCTTAAGCCCAAAGATAATTGGGACCTACCAAAATGGCTTTACACCACGTAAATCTACCACTGATCAGATCTTAACACTACCGCAAATCCTGGAAAAGACTCGAGAGAAATAAATAAACTCACATCATCTCTTCATTGACTACAAAGCGGCAGTTGACAGCCCGATAAGAACGAAGTTGCTTAAAGCAATGTCTGAGTTTGGCATCCCTACTAAGCTAATAAGGTAATGCAGGATGACATTAATAAGAACCTATCAGAGTCCTTCATAACCAAACGGGGATTCAGGCATGGGGCTAGTTTATCACGCGATCCTTTCAACATTGTGTTAGAAAAGATCGTGCGATATGCTGCAGTTAATACAACTTGAAACATATGCTACTTGTGAGGTGATTACCATTGTCTATCTTTTCAAGTATTAAGAAGGCATTAATGAAAATGGAACAAGTTGTCAATAAATCAAAAATATAACTGATAGTTTCTACAAGCAGATAGTTCACTAGAATTGGACCTTAGTACCGCCGTAAATATTATTAACGACATATGCTTCGAAATCAAACGTACAATCATACTTGCCAGCAGATGCCATTTTGAAATAAGCCGGCAACTATGAATAAAGCTCCTCTTTAAAAACTAAACTTGCGCTCTATAAAACGGTTACACTATCCGTGATATCGAGCCCTTAGATTAAAATGGTCGCAAGCGACAGGAAAAATATTGATCGTAAGCTACAAAAAATCTTAATTAAACAAAAGTTTGCTACTTTCGATCAACTAATTACATTTTTTCCAAATTATTAAGAAGTTATGGTGCAAAATATTGTATGTGAAGTTTTTTAGTTTTACTTTAATTACTTTAAAACTACTGGGCGGATTGTGGCGCAATATGCAGAAATCTTCTAAAATGTATTTGGAGTTTTAAACTAATTTTTAAAACATGTCTATTTTAAGTTGGCCAAAGTTGGCCTAATGGTCCGCATAACTTTCGAAAATATAAACCTATCGAGAAGAATTTTACAAGTTCGAAAACTACTTAAGTATAAAGAAAAATATGCGCTCTGTGCTACGCTATCTCTAATAGTTTAAGAGATATTTAACGGAATTTCGTTTACGATTATTTAAATCTAATGGCTCGATATTGTATGATGTTGAATCACGGGCACTGTTTTTTTTAATTTAGGACCATCACTCAGGGGCTGACCCCTACTAATACAACGCATTGTGTTGGAACTAGTAAAATAGGTTATGAGAAGGAGGATAGAAGGAGTAGTGTTTGTGGACATTTGATTTGAATTTTCCTATATTGTAAGTGGAAGGGAAAACTTCTGCGGGAAGTAAATTCTACATACGAACAGCACGGCTGGAGAACGAATTTTCTCTGTAATGCGTTGTTCGATCTACTGGCCAATCGACCAAGAAGGGATAAGCTCTAACAGATAAACGAGTGCTGCGCATGAAAATTCGAGTTTCGGGAACAAGTTCCCTGATTTCGTTAGAGCACATTCCAAAGTAGTAACGATAGAACAGTGAAACACAACCCACACTGCGACGGTGTTCGAGTGAGTCAATAGAGTTGGATACCCTACTGTCACCAATAAGCATGTTTGCCCTCTCTTGTACTCGGTCGAGAAGCTCCAAAATAGACTTTGAAGCACCGGCCTATACATGAGAGTTGTATTCCATTTTCGGTCGGATATAGGTGGTGTAAATAGTTCGAAGATCAAATGGAGTGAAGTATCTCTTACACCGTTTTAGAAAACCAAGGCACTTGAATGCTTCTTTCGACACTAAAAATGTGGTTAGTCCAACGAACGTCACACTGAATCCTCATGCCCAGAACATTAAGAGCGTCTGATTCCTGAATATTTACACCATCCATGAAAACAGATGAAGTAACCAGATCTGCCGTGCGCTTGTGTATAAGCAAACAACATTGAGTTTTTCGAGGATTAAAATCAACTCCATTCGCGCGACCCCATTCAGATATTGTATCTAAATCACGGTTTAATGATTCATTCATGTGTTGTCTCATAGCATCTACCTCAAGGAGGCTTGGCTATAATTGAATGAATACGAATGGCAAATGTTACTATCATCTGCAAAGGAGTATATAAGATTGAAAGTTTGATATAAAAGGTCGTTAATGAATATAAGAAATAGTGTAGGAGAAAGAACGGAGTCTTGCGGTACCCCTGAATTAACCAAAAGCAACAAGGTCAAAGGCTAAGCATTTTATAGAATTTCTTGCGTTTCGGTCTTTTGCGCATATTCTAAAACTTCGTAGGACAAGCTTTGAAAGATTTCCCTCCACTTGGTCCTTTCATCGAAGTTTAGAACGCCCTCTCCTAACATTAGGCGGGTTTTTATTTTAATTTCACTTTTTCAAAGTGAATTATTTTTTTCAGAAATGGGTAACTAGCCTGACGTCCATATATTTATCGTTCTTATGGGAGGAGCTCACTGCATAAGTTAGCCCACTATATTATCGGGTTTTTTAGTAGTTCCCCTTATGATACCACAAGGAGGTCAGTGTCTACAGTTGAAATGAAGCATCAACAAGATATTTCTGGGCTTACCATGTTATGGCCAATCAAAACCGTTGTTCAATACTATTCACCAACAAAGCCTGAAAGTCTCCGCAGTCCACTTTAAGTTTTTTGGCCAAATTATAAATAGAATATCATAAAAGTTGACATCACTTGAAAAGAGATAAAAATTGCCAAAAGAAAAGCCAAACAAACACCCACAATAGAAAAGTCAATTTCTATAAAAGTTTTTATTGAGCTTTTTGTTGTTTTGTTTGCGAGTATAAATAAGAAAAACTTTTTGCTCATTTCAATTCATTAGCTTGTATCTGATGTATGAATTTGTAGCAGTTTATTTGTGTGTTTCTGGTGGATTAATTACCCAATAGTTCCAAGTAATAGGAGTATACATATGTACATACATATATGTATATGATACTAATAAATTTTTTATTGACAAAATTCATTTCGAGGTTATTCTCAAAGGCTCATTTTTGAGCTGAAATTACTAGCCCTTATATTGGGTTTGGAGATCTTTCTCAACTTTAGAACTGCAGGGTATGCACTGCTTAAACAAAAACAACATGTTTGAGTACCTATTAACGTATGAGTATTGTTTATTATGGCAAAACTAACTAAATAATCATACGAAACAGAGAGAAAATAACTCAATTGTTCATACATTTAATCCAGAGATGGAAAATATATATATGTATATATTTTAAAAAAAAAAATTTTAAAACATCAAAGTCTAAAACATAATCTAAAGCATAATTTCAACTCGAACAAACAAGACGCTTTCTGTTTCTTAATAACATTTTAAAAGCCGATTAAATTTAAAATTATTAATATTCAACTTCTTAAATTAATGTTATTTTCCATCCCTGCTTTTTATTGTTAAGTGAGAGAAATTTGGTTTTTATTCGAATGTAACGGTATATTTCTCCCACTTGTTGACACATACCTTGATACCGTTTTAGTATGGCGCGCTTTTTGATTTCGTGTTTCTGCAAATACAAAATAACTTTTTGCTTTTTGCCTGGATTTTTATTTTATCCGCTCACTACCACCAACACAGAAATTTTATGAATCAAATAAAAAAGTTTTGATTTGCTCCTGTTAATATTGTTTATGTCGTAGATTTTCACGTCATTGTTATTATTAACGGCGTCATAGAAATAGGCATGAGGGTGGTTTCAGAATTGTTTAAGGTAATAGGGGTTGAGTGAAGTTTTGAATAATTTATAAATTGTAATTTTTAAGTTTGTGCTATGAGTTTAAAGACATATTTTAACCGAGATAAGACGTAGCATTTCGTAAATATACTGCATCGTAGTTAAATATTCCGATGGAGATAAATGTGTCTTTGACTACTGGTTTCAAGAAAAGTGACTGCCAAATGTAAAGGTTACACTGATTTTTCAGTCCTACAGTCTATTATTTCCGTTATTTCACAAAAGGTGAAAACAAAGGTATAAACCCGGAATTTAGGGGGTATTTACCGACTTTCTGGGTTATTACCGGACAGAAACCCATCTCTAAATATAACCCTTTTTGACAAAATTTTTTAATTTTTATTGGGAAATGTATTAATGATATAATTTATAAATACCAATTTATTGCTGAACCGCCGCAATGTGTATTTGTTTCCTTAGAAAAAGTTCCAAAATAAGTCAGTGATAAAAATTAAAAAGTCTGATATTAAAATTTTGTTGTTCTTGACATAATTGACACTGAATTTTTGAACTCTGACCTCAGTTTTGTCATATCTCCTTTACTTTAAAAGATATTTGTACTCAAATTCAAACAAATTTTGTTAAAAATAAAGAAAATATTGTTTTTTCCATTTGGCGATTTTTAAAGGACCGTAACTCAAAAGTGGTCAAAGAAATTTTAAAAGTGCTTTGTTTCTTAAGAGACTTACGGTCTTATGCTAAAAAATTTAACAACGATTGGTAAACTAAAGTTAAGCAAAATTTCTTAAAGTATTATCCTAAAACGATTATTAGCTTAACAAACCGATGTTAATCTTTTGTTAACATCAAATAATTTAAAGTAGCTGTCTACATAATTTAAAGCTACGTTAAATATTTTATTGTTTTGATAAGTAATATTTTTCTGAAAACTTTTAAAGAAAATATTTAAGTTTTCAGACTTATCTAATAAAAAATAATATTTTTGCTAAATTTAGTTATCATAATTTTTCTAATTTGCTATTTTTTTATCATATAAAAGGTTTCGGGGGTGAGGAATTTATGAAATATAATTTCCATGATATTTCATACTCTATTTTACATATTTCATACTAAAACCAAACTTTTCAAAAAAATTGATAATACAGATTCTAATTTTTAACAAAAAAATTCGTGTTTTCAACAAAAAACAGACATCGGTCAATAAAATTTACAAAAAACATTATAGTGATGTATATATATATTCAACATGAGTTAAAAGTACTCGATTTTTAAATAATCGGTTTAAAAATTTGTCTATTTATTATTTTACTGTATTATAAATGTGTTTAGTTTATGCTTTTATATAACATAAACATAATTTTACAGTAAGAAAAGAAGAAAAATGTTATTTTATATTAAAAACATACAAAACATTATTTAGAAATTCGAATACCCGGAGGAAACAATGAATAATTAATTCGTTGTTTTGTATATTTAACTATAAAGAGACAAGAGAGAATGACGATGTTGCCAGCATTAACATCTAAAATTGACTTGACGTATTCATTAGTTGAAGAACTGTTTTTGGATACTATTTTTTAACAATCGTTTGTTAGCCTTAAAGTATTTGGTAACTAACGTGTTCTTTAAGCAATATTTAAGATTTTTTTAGCATAAGACCGTTATTGTTTATTTCGTTTATACATTAGTACCTGGTAGACCGAGCCTTGCTCGGAGCTTTATGATAAGCATTTTGAGGAAAATTTTAAAGATTTTATATATTTTATATTATAAAGTGCTAAAATAAATTTAGAGGAAAGACATTGTAGAAATATTCAGTTAATTTTGAATTATTTGATTTATTTTGTCCGACCAACACATAGTTTGCATAGTTTACAGTTTAACTCATTTTGAATAATTTTGGAAATTATTCATATTAACAGAAACCTCTGTCGACTCATGCGCAACAACTTTGCTAAAGATTATAGTCTGATCAAATGCACAGTTTACGATTTAATTAATTTTGAGTAGTTTTCTGTGGCGCCACCTGTCGGACTTTGCTTATTCCAATTCATAAACCTTCTTCGGCTTATCCGTAACAACAGATTATAGCATGATTAAATGTACAGCATACGATTAAATTGACTTTGAGTAAATTTCAGTAGCGCCACCTGTCGAAATTTCTTCATACCAACTAAGAAACCTTCGTCGGCTCATGTGCAACAACTTTGCTAAAGATTGTAGCATGATTAAATGTACAGATTACGATTAAATTGACTTTGAGTAAGTTTCTGTAGCGCCACCTGTCGGAAATTATTCATACCAACTAAAAAGCCTTCTTTGCTAAAGATCATAGCATGATCAAATGTACAGTGGCGCCATCTGTCGGAAATTAGTCTTATCAACTTTAAAACCTTCGCCGGCTTATCCGCAACATCTTCGCTAAAGAGCATAACACAATCAAATTCACAGTTTACTATTCTATAAAGAACATACATACAGACAAACATTCATTTGTTTAAAATAATACTAATTTTTCCCCCTTTTTATTCCCTAATTTCTAAAAGTTCCATATGTATATTTGGTACTTTTTTGGTGCCAATTGAATTCGGTACATTTTTTTAAAACGCATTTAACATAATGTATAATGTTCCTATTCATATTACTTTGGAGATGTTAAGTTATCATTTTATCCCTTTTTTACCCATTTTGGCTCCAAAATCAAAAAAGTACCAAATACGTGTTTCATGTTTTTTTTACATCTATTGATTGCAGTACCAAGTTTCTTTCTATATTCTTTAGTTTAAAATATAAGAGTGGGTTAAAAAGGTGCCAAAAAAACTATTTTCACCCTTTTTTACCCCCTATCGGACATAGTTTCAAAAAAGTACCAAACACCTGTCCGCTTATTTTCAAAGCTGTTTAAAACGTAATTTTAATTTTGTTTCTATACCTATTACTTTAGGAGACATAGCGTTTTCGATTTTTTTCCCTTTTTACCCGTTTTTACCCTCTTAGAGGTAAAAGTTCCAAAAGTCCCTTCTTCTTCGACCTATACAACAAAAAAGATACCCACTGTCCAAATTTTATCAAAATCGTTAGAGCCGTTTTCGAGATAGCCATTCTATATATATATATATTTATATATATATATATATATATATATATATATATATAGATATATCTATATATATATATATATATACAATTATTGCTCGTTTAAGAATATAAGATACTTAATTTAAAAATACTTGCCTTAATAAACTTTGATTTAAGAAAAGTGCCTTTTCTGGGTCTATTTTTGAACTTAAACTAGACTTTTAACTATGTAGCTAAAACCGGAAAAAAATGTTGTTAACGTGGAGTCGGTGGCTTAAGGATCCCAAACAAAGCTGTGTTTAGTTTTCCTACAAATAAAGTTATAAGATTAGTTTTAGTTTTGAAAAACGTGTTTTATATTTTTTTTTTTGCCCCAAAATACTGTACTAGTTTTTTGTATTATAGATCAAAAACTGACGTTTTTATTATTGATAAACGTTTTTTTGATAGTCAGAAATAAAAGTTGTTCTGCGATTTTTATACCCTTCACCACCATAGGTGGAAGGGGTATTAGAAGTTTGTGCTGATGTATATAATGCAAAGAAATATTTGTCTTAGACCTACTTTTTAGTATAACAATAGACTTAGAATCACTTTCTGAGTCGATTTAGCGATGTCAGTCCGTCCGTCTGGCTGGACGACTGTCTGGCTGGACCCCCATGTAAACCATGTAAACAAACTACAGGTCGCAATTCTAAAGATAATTTGATGAAATTTGGCACAGATCATTTTTTTTTTTTTGATATTAGGAGGACCATGGCTATTGAAATTCGTCAAAATCAGTCCATTATTTATGGTCCATTATTTATGACATTTTGGCCACAAAAATCAATATTTGTTTTATGAAACTTAAAACAACTTAAAATTGCTTATGTAAACTAAAATTACTGTACCAAATTTCGTTAAAATCAGTCCACATTTGACCATAGTTCCCATACAAACTCTTCTGTCAAAACGCACTAAATGAGACAAAAATTAGTAAAACGCTCGTAAATCTAAAGATAATGAAAATCTTTATTTTTGGCATACATCGTTTTTTGCAAAAACTGTAATCAATTTGCCAAATTTCGAGATAATCGGTCACCATTTGACTAGCTCTCATATAAGTCGAAATTGCGGAAATAGCTTAAATATATAAGTTTTGAGAAAATGTTTATATGATGGCAAAATTTAGCAATTATTTGTCATTATACAAAAAAAAAAGAACACCTTTGACCTTAGTGGTGATGAGTATCGTATGGTCGGGCTTGACCGACTATAGCACTTTCTTACTTGTTTTGTATTAGGCGCGTTCCCGAGTCTAACGCTACTTTTAAGTTGCTTTAGAAAATCGTAATTTATAACCAGTAGACCATCAAATATGAACTTGCAATGTTTTACAGTTTTGTTTAGAAAGGTTTGTTCGTTAATCTTACATAGGACCGGAAAAATTTTACATACAGGTATGTGATGGACATTTTCGTTTTGAAATCGATCGATTTCAGACATATTTTTTAGCTAATTTTCGGTTATTTCCCCCAAAAATAATGAAAATTTTGGCTTTAATCCTTTTGAATAATATTTTATCTTTCATTTGGTTTGAGTTTTTTGGGGAAATAACCGAAAATCTCAAAAATATATCTCAAAAATATATCTGAAATCGATCGATTTGAAAACGATCGTTTTCCATCACATACCTGATAATAGCCAATTTTAAATTTTTTCGATATATGCATTTTTAAATAATTTCTAAAAATGTTAAATGTTAAATGTTTTCAAAATGATTTTTAATGTTTTTAAAATTATGAAAAACTCTAATCGACAAAAACACACTGTAATTTTAAGAAATATTTTCAGATATGAATGGGAACACTTATGAAAGTTATAAAAGCTTAATTTTTTACATAATTTTCTAGTTAAAATATGGTATGGGATTATCCGATTACTTAAAAAATTTTTGAGTGCATATAAGTTTTATAAGTCAGGCAACAGAATTGCATAAAAATTAAACAATATATGTAAAATTAAAAAAAATAGTTATCAAAAATATATAATTTTTTAAATCTTCAAGTTTTAGGTTATATTACATAAATGTTTAGTTAATAATAAATTTTTATATGTTTTTGAATAGACAATTTTGCTGAAAATAATATACAAAAGACCGCATTTTAAAATAACAAAACGTTGAAGAGTTATAATTTTTTGAGCAAAAAAAACCCAAAAAACACACTTTGTGCCGTAGTATAGCAGGTTAGTCATCCGCCTAGCATACGAAAGGTCCCAAGTTCGATCTCCGGTCAGACATCAATAACCAGTGGCAACCTAGCCACTGGTTATTGATGTTATGTTTTGAATAGTTGTTAAAATAAGCGGACAGGTATTTGGTACTTTTTTCAATCTATCCCCAATATGGAGTAAAAAAGGGTTAAAATAGTTTTTTTTTTGTACCATTTTTAAGCTACTCTTATCTTTTAAACCAAACATTATAGAAAATAATTTTTTAATGTAATCAATAAATATGAGACAAATATTGAACACGTGTTTGGTACTTTTTTGATTTCGGGTGCCAAAATGGGTAAAAAAGGGATAAAATGATAACTTAATACCTCATGAAGTAATATGAATAGGAACAATATGTTCACTGCGTTTTTATAAAAAGTACCGAATTCAATTGGTACCAAGTACCAAATATGAATATGTAACTTTTTAGAATATTAGGGAATACAAGGGGAAAAAATTGGTAATGGTATAACTTTTAAACAAATTAATGTTTTTCTGCCTGTATAGAATAGTAAACTATGCATTTAAGCATATTATGTACATGCAATAATCTTTAGCTAAAGTTGTTGAGCATGAGACGACGAAGGTTTTTAAGTTAGTATCACTAATTTCCGACAGGTGACGCCACTGAAAATTACTCAAAATGAATTTAATCGTAAACTATGATCATACTATGATCTTTAGCGAAGTTGTTGCAAATGAGCCGGCGAAGGTTTTTTAATTGGTATGAACAATTTCCGAAGGGCGGCACCACTGAAAATTACTAAAAATTAACTAAATCGTAAACTGTAAATTTGATCAGCTATGATCTTTATCAAAGTTGTTGCACATGAGCCGACGAAGGTTTTTTAGTTGGTATGACTAATTTCCGAAAGGTGGCGCCACTGAAAATTACTCAAAATGAATTAAATCGTAAACTGTGCATTTCATGAGGATATGATCTCTAGCAAAGTTCTTGTGCATGAGTCGACGGAGGTTTCTAAGTCGGTATGACCAATTTCCAAAATTATTCATATTAAACTATGCGTTTGATCATGTGTTGATAGGACAAAATGAATAAAATTATTCAAAATAAATTGGATATATGTGTACCGTCTTTTTTCTAAATTTATTTTAGTTAGTTAGTACTTTATAAAATAAAATATATGAAAACTTTAAAATTTGTCTCGAAATGCTTATCATAAAGCTTCGAGCAAGGCTCGGTCGCCCAGGTACTATAACTTATATGAAAATAGAATAATTTTTGTTCCATGTATCAAAAATAAGTTTTATTTAAACAGAACAAAAAAACGTTATATCTCCAAATCTTAAATGAAAATTCCACTGAGATCAGTTTGGAATATAAGAAGATACGTTTTTAGTGCTTTTTAGAAACTGGGACGCATAAAAATAATGATTTAAGGCAGAACTTTAATTAAACGGCGCTACAAATGAGCAAATTTTGTAAAAACTTGGAAAGCAACCTAGTCGACGTTGGTGAGAACATACAAAAAACATTCTCAAAAATTTCGAAATTATAAAAAGCTTAATAACTTTTAGACTTTTCGTCTGATTTAAGAAATTAAAACCACGTTTCATTAGGAAAAAATTAAAACCACGTTTCATTAGTAAAAAATAAAACTGTAAAAATTTAGTTTTTTTAGATATTCTGAACATAAAAGACATTTCTGATTTACAAATATATCAAAAATGATATGCTATCGGGTTATCCATTTCGTGGTTTCAAAAGTATAACTGGAATTCGACATCTATCAAACTAAGTTGTTAAACCAGTTTTTTCTTTTCAGTTGAAAGTCTGACATTGACGAAAATGGATCGCTTAAGTATCATACAACGCATAAAAATTATCAAAACATACTACAAAAATAGTGATTCTTCAACAGACACATATCGTGCTTTAGAGGAGATTATGGTTAAAATAATCGTCCAACAATGGAAGCAATTGCCAAAATTGTGAAGAAACTTGAAAAGACTGGAGCGGTTACAAATATTGTAAGGCCTGTGCATCATCGATTCGCTCGTTCCGCTGAAAATATCGCTGCTTTAAGTGAAAGTGTTGCTGAAGACCCGAATAGATCGATTTCTCTTCGCTCTCAGGAATTAGGACTGTATTATGGCACATTACTAAAGAATACGACTTGAAGAATATGTGGCTTCAACAAGACGGTGCCACATGTTACACAACTGGAGCGAATATCGCTTTATAGCAGGAGACATTTCCTGGCATGATTTCTCGTCGTGGCGATATCAACTGGCCACCAAGATCATGCGATTTGTCACCATTAGACTTTTTTGTAGGGCTACGCGAAAGATCGTGTTTAGCCAGATAAACCTTTAACTTTTGAGCACTTAAAAACCAACAGTCGAAAATCACCTCAAAAGAATCAATGCTTGCAACATTTCGGCTGGTGGTCATTTATCACACACAATGTCAATAAAAAAGAAATATCATGAAAAAAATATATATTATATGTTTTTTATTTACGTTCGCTTTTAAAACCGCAAAATGGATAACCCTTAATATGCCGTATTACCATGTTAGTACTTACATGGCCTAGTCGGCTTAATAACTTTTAGACTTTTCGTCTGATTAAAAAAATTAAAAATTCTCTTGCAACAAAAATCTACAAAAGTCAAAAAATTGTCAAATTTTAACAAAAAATACACTTTCAATTTACATGTGATGTCAAAAAATATATGTAATTTTAAAGCGCAATCTGATTTCTTAGCTATGGGTCGATAAGTTGACTTACCTCGTTAAAATAAATTTCTACGTATTTTTTAAATTTTTCTGCACGATTTCTCATGTACTCAATAATTTAGGCTAGATGTAAGTGCAAACATTGTATATAAATACAAACTGAATGCGACTTCGCTGACTAAATATAAAGCCGTATCCAATGATTAAAACAATTGTAAAAAAAAACTTGTAAAAAAGACATATTCAAATAAAATTTAGAGGAACTAATCCCTGACTCCTGATAAAGGCCGGTAACGCAGAAGACTTTTTTTTGTAACATCATAATGTTGACAGAATTATTAGTTAAATATATAATTCGAACGATATACTAAAAAACCAAACCTAAAATATTTGGTTTTTTATGCTGTTGAAAACTTTGAAGACTTCCCTCGTACATTTAAGCTGAGCAAAATAAGTAAATAGTAGAGTAGAATATTTTGATTTTGTTTTTGCGGCTGTTGCTATTTTGGTCGCTTTCATTTAATACTCAAAAACATCCCGCCAACCATCCAGCAAAGTCAGTCCGCCTGTCATTTGCCATTTTTGCTTAATTTTTGTTGTTCTTGTTCAAATTTCTCTTCATTCCCAAAATTTCACTTTACTTCAGAATTATTTATTAATCGTTTCAACAAAAATTTTATACGTAACAAATAAAACAAAAATACTCGAACGTCTACGAAAAGAATGAATGAAATGAAAGGAAATAAATATTGAGAAGAAGAAAAAAAAAAAACAACCACACACAATTTTCTTTTCAGTTTTCATTATTTTATTTTACTTTTTTTTTGCATTTTCCCGTAGATTTTCATACATTGATTTGCGTGAGTGTAAGTGAGTGTTTGTGTGAAAATGTTTTTGTGTTTTTGTTGTTGTTTTGTTTTTCTTTCACCGGCTGTAGTAAGATGTCAGCTAGTAGCGGCTTGGCGGCTCAACGGCTCGTCTCGTCTCTCGCGTCAATATAATAAACGGGCGAAAGTAAAAGTGAAAAAAAAACGTTACAAAAGAAATCAAATCACTTGTTGTTATTTACAAAATTTCAAAAATTACAGAAAAAAAAAAGATTTTAATTATTTAGTTTGTGAAAAAGATATGAAAAAATTAACAAAAATAAAACAAAAAAATTTATTTAAATATAAAAAAAGTTTTTGATTAAATAAATATTAATCATACAACGTGTTGCACATTTAAACTACATTAGGCAACAACAAATCTTACAACAAATAGATAAAAAATTAAACAAATTTTAAAAAAAATTATAAACAATATAAATTAAATTTATTAATTTTTTTAATGTTTCATTAAACAAAAAATGTATAAATAAATTTTAAAATTTTGTTAATGTGTCTATGTGTTTTCTTTAAATATGTGAAAATTTTTAAAATATTTTTAAAAAAATTTAAAATTTTTGGAGCCAAATTTTGTGTTAATATGTTTCATTATATAAAATTTTAAAAGCGTTGGAGATTCTTTCTTTTTTTCATACGAAAATCGCGTAATTATATGCCGCACAGTGGTTTACGGACGCTTTTTTTTGGAAATAATTCTGTAACTTTTGAACTACTAAAGATATTTGAATGAAATTTGGCATGGCGATAGTTTAGGAGTATTCGAGTTGGTTTTCAAAAGCACTGGCCCATGAGGGGTCGGGAGAGTGACTGATGTACCTTCAAAGTTGGTCACCTCGGGTGTTCGACTTTTTTAAAAATTCGCCAAAAATCCATTTATGAATGGATTGAAAAGAAATTTTAAACTTAAGTTCTCCTTCAGAAGGTCTACTAAAAATACGCTTACATGTGTAGGTTATCTCCTTTGGGTTTCGAGATATTTGGATAAAAAGGAATTTTTGGGTTGATTTTTTACCTATTTTTTTAAGCTTTTTTTGATCTGGTGGGCGCATCTGAAGTTCAAAAATTTTTTAAGAATATTCGTTAAAATTGTAACAAAATTCTAAATAATTTTTGTGCAAGTTGGTTATAGATATCTTCTTTCGTTTAAAAGTTAAAAATATTCAAAGTTGAAACTTAAAAAAAATTTCGCTTTTTTTTGAGTTTTTCCCTAAAAGATAGCTATATTTTTTCACTAATAAAAAAATATTTTCTTAAGAAACATAAAAATATTTTTAAAGTTTTTCAAAGAAAACATAATGAGAATGCGTATAAAACAAATTTCTTGCTAATTGGGCTTTTGGTCCTCGCACATGCCCTCTCCAAAAAATGCCAATTTTTAAAAAAAAATTTTGGTTTAAATAAAAATTTTTCAAAAGGCAAAGCACCGATTTGAAAAAAATAATAATGTCCGTATTTTCTAATATATCTGTTATTGATTGGAAAAGTTTTTTCTGAAACGAGCTGCAAATAGAGTCAGTGTTGCCATTTTTGTAAAAAAACTCATTTTTTGAAACCCTTTTTTCCCGAGTTGGGAATTGGGGAATTTTTTAGTTAAAATTGGGAATTTTTTTAGTCTATTGCTTTTAGATCTTATTGGTCTACATGACTACAAATTTTCATTGAGATATCTTCATCCATGTCATTTCTACAAAACATCAAAAATTGAAATTATTTTCCTTCTAAAAGTAGAAAAATAATATTTTTTTGTTTTACGATACAAAGTGTAAAAATATTAACTCACTAAAAAAAGATTTTTAATTGGTGTTCATCTCCTGGACTTTCCCGATCCAATGATACTAAACACATGTATCAAGCTTCAATACATAGCCTTTAAAAGCTCTGAAAACTTTGCCTCCCATAGCATTTTTAAGCTAAATATTGGAGTATTGGAGAGTAATGTGTGCAAATAAAGTTAATGGTGCACAGTGGTATTAACTCTGCAATTTCTAAACTAGTAGACGGATTTTGACAAAATTTGGAACGTCAATAGAAGAGGTGTGAGGCTTTTAGATCAATGTTTAAGAACGTATTTGTCGGTAGCACAGTGGGCTCTACAGTGGGCTAAAGTTGCCTACCTCGGGTATATAAAACATTTGAGGGCGTATAACTTTCCTCAATTGGGTCCGATCTAAAAGATTTTTACGTTTTCGAAAACTTCTTAAAAAAATTAAGAAAAAAACATGCTTACTTTACTACCTTATCTCTTATAGTTTAAGAGATATTTGAATCCAATTTTTTTTTTTTGCTTTTTATGGTATATCTTCTGGCCTTTTTTTGGCCTATTTATTTTTTCTTGTACTACGTTAAATTTAAAAAAAAAATACTGCAAGATTGCTGATAAATTTCTAAATGAACTGGAAGAAACAAGTTCTTTATTATGTAAACTTAATAACACAGAAAAATTCTTCAAAGTTTGTGTGCCGAAAAAAGCCTGAAAAATTATTTTTTTTTTCAAAAAAAGTAATATTATTTTTTCAATATTTTTGAAAAATTTTTTCAAAAGACTCAATTCGTTTTTTACATTTTTTAAAAGGCTGGACTTGAGGGATCAGTATAAACTATATTTCTAAAAATTTTGGACATGCACCCTACAACCAGCGGTAGTCGAAAATCAGCCATTTTTTAACAAAACTTGTGTTTTTTTGTGACTGTAAAAAAATTGTTTATTTTATCTCAAAACTTTTTTTTAACAAAATTGTATTAAGTATAATGTTTTTAATATCTGTGCAAAAATCTGATAGAGCCCGGCTATTAATCGGGTCACACGGGCCGCTTTTCTAAAAAAAACTCAAATTTGCGAAAAGCATACTCTTCTGTATTCAAAAATTTTCTTTACATTTCAGAACTTGTTCCGAAATTTATATTTCTGATTTTCGCACATACAGGTCCATACTATGTACAAAAATTGTCGCAATACCTTGTTTAGTTTTAGAGATTTTTTTTACTAAAATTTTATGGAGTCGAATATCTCTTAAACTATAAGAGATGAGGTAGTAAAGTAAGCATGTTTTTTTCTTAATTTTTTTAAGAAGTTTTCGAAAACGTAAAAATCTTTTAGATCGGACCCAATTGAGGAAAGTTATACGCCCTCAAATGTTTTATATACCCGAGGTAGGCAACTTTAGCCCACTGTAGAGCCCACTGTGCTACCGACAAATACGTTCTTAAACATTGATCTAAAAGCCTCACACCTCTTCTATTGACGTTCCAAATTTTGTCAAAATCCGTCTACTAGTTTAGAAATTGCAGAGTTAATACCACTGTGCACCATTAACTTTATTTGCACACATTACTCTCCAATACTCCAATATTTAGCTTAAAAATGCTATGGGAGGCAAAGTTTTCAGAGCTTTTAAAGGCTATGTATTGAAGCTTGATACATGTGTTTAGTATCATTGGATCGGGAAAGTCCAGGAGATGAACACCAATTAAAAATCTTTTTTTAGTGAGTTAATATTTTTACACTTTGTATCGTAAAACAAAAAAATATTATTTTTCTACTTTTAGAAGGAAAATAATTTCAATTTTTGATGTTTTGTAGAAATGACATGGATGAAGATATCTCAATGAAAATTTGTAGTCATGTAGACCAATAAGATCTAAAAGCAATAGACTAAAAAAATTCCCAATTTTAACTAAAAAATTCCCCAATTCCCAACTCGGGAAAAAAGGGTTTCAAAAAATGAGTTTTTTTACAAAAATGGCAACACTGACTCTATTTGCAGCTCGTTTCAGAAAAAACTTTTCCAATCAATAACAGATATATTAGAAAATACGGACATTATTATTTTTTTCAAATCGGTGCTTTGCCTTTTGAAAAATTTTTATTTAAACCAAAATTTTTTTTTAAAAATTGGCATTTTTTGGAGAGGGCATGTGCGAGGACCAAAAGCCCAATTAGCAAGAAATTTGTTTTATACGCATTCTCATTATGTTTTCTTTGAAAAACTTTAAAAATATTTTTATGTTTCTTAAGAAAATATTTTTTTATTAGTGAAAAAATATAGCTATCTTTTAGGGAAAAACTCAAAAAAAAGCGAAATTTTTTTTAAGTTTCAACTTTGAATATTTTTAACTTTTAAACGAAAGAAGATATCTATAACCAACTTGCACAAAAATTATTTAGAATTTTGTTACAATTTTAACGAATATTCTTAAAAAATTTTTGAACTTCAGATGCGCCCACCAGATCAAAAAAAGCTTAAAAAAATAGGTAAAAAATCAACCCAAAAATTCCTTTTTATCCAAATATCTCGAAACCCAAAGGAGATAACCTACACATGTAAGCGTATTTTTAGTAGACCTTCTGAAGGAGAACTTAAGTTTAAAATTTCTTTTCAATCCATTCATAAATGGATTTTTGGCGAATTTTTAAAAAAGTCGAACACCCGAGGTGACCAACTTTGAAGGTACATCAGTCACTCTCCCGACCCCTCATGGGCCAGTGCTTTTGAAAACCAACTCGAATACTCCTAAACTATCGCCATGCCAAATTTCATTCAAATATCTTTAGTAGTTCAAAAGTTACAGAATTATTTCCAAAAAAAAGCGTCCGTAAACCACTGTGTGCCGTCGGTAATAAAAATTATTATTAATAATATTAAAATTTTTGAAAAAATCTTACAAATTTGGATTGAAGCAACTCAATAATTGTGTATAGCTTTTAATATAATAAATCAAATCAATTATCCATTTCAAGGTAAATAGTAAAGAACAGCAACAGGTGTTTAAAAAAGTATATTTTTAAAAATTAATCTAAATGGTAAACATTTTTGATAAGTTTCAATTTTTTACCTGACTTGTGTGTTTCTTACATTAGGACTACATATCGCACATGTTCCTCTAAATAGAATTTAGAGAAATTTAAATCCAAAAGGTGAAGTTATTTGAATTTTTGTCAGTGAAAAAGTAGAGAAAGATATTTTTAATTTATGTGGACCACTGTACATTAGAGTGGCTCGAAAAAAAGTTGAGTCAGTCAACCCTTAGGATTAAAGATAATGCAAAAATAACTCTAAATTTTTTTTATTTTTTTAACACGCCTACAAATATCGCCCTTTATGTATTTTGTTAATTGTGACGCCATCTTTAGTCCGAACATAACACTTTGATAGTTTTTTACTACCACATCAATTTGTAGTCACAATTTTTTAAAATTCAAGTCGTACCCACCCTAATCGAATCGACTACAAATCTAGTTTTTAAAAGTTATGACTATAAATTGAAGTGGTCGTAAAAAATTATCAAAGAGAGAAATGTAGCCCTTAAAGAGCCGCGAACTCGGATGCGTAAAATGTTATGATCGGAGTTAAAATGGCATCATAATCAACAAAATACAAAAAGGGCGGTATTTGTAGGCGTGGTAAAAAAATAAACAAACATTTTTAGAATTGTTTTAACATTATCTTTAATTCTAGGGGGTGACTGACACAACTTATTACTTTTTTGTATGAAAGGCGAACCGCTCTACTGTACATTAACTTCTTGTAAAAAGTGAAAATTGTAAAATCTTAAGGTAACTCTCTTCAGAGGACCAAGTGCGATCTACTTATGTATATGACGACCAAGTGCGTCACCACTTATGTATATGGCAAACAAAAAAATAGTTCGCCGTACACCACCGAAATATTGTTGTAAGACAGTTTCGAAAATTTTTTTTTAACTTTTTTCGTCGTACATTGGGGCGGCCCCCAATGTACGACAATGTTCGTTAAATATTCGGCATTTATAGTCGAACCTTAAAGTGTTTATCTCGAGGAGGCTAATAGTTTGCTTTAATGGTCATTGACCTTAGATAACCGGTTCTAGTATTTATCAGTCACACCTCAATTCCTACCACCCTAATGTAGAACCCTAATATCAGAAGATTAAAGCTCTTCAAAAATTGTTAAACTTTTACTAAAGAAGTTTTTCGATAATTCCAAACGAACTTCATATTAAAAACAAGTAAGAAAGTGCTATAGTCGGTCAAGCCCGATCATACGATACCGTTCACCACAAGGTTTACATTGGAGTCCAGCCAGTTAGGCGTTCAGACAGACGGACCGTTATAGCACAATGGGATGGTTTAAAAATAGAATGGAAATAATTTTGTAACTTTTAAACCGTTAGTCGGATTTTAAAACATTGTATGTGGATATAGCAGAAGTGTTGGGGAGCTGAAGTTTTGAACCTGGAAAGCCTAGATTGTACTGGGGAGGCACAAACGGCTATCAAAGTAGGGCACGTCGGACTCATAATTCACTTAAAACGATATATAATTGGCATTTCCCAACCAATTTGAAAAATCATACTATATAACAAATATTTAGGTCAAGCTCTACAAAAAACATCGATTGTATCTTTTATGGATTCAAAGATAATCGACTTCAAATAATAAAATCTTTGTCTCATACTGTACCGATTTTTTACTAATATCTGATCCATATATAAACTGATTTTCCTGATTTTAAGTTTTCTATAAAAAAAAACAAAATTTTAAATATTTTACGAGCAAAAAGTGTATTAAAAGCTTTACTATGTAAAATGTTATAGGTGCTTAAAGTTAATATCAAAACAAGTAAGAAAGTGCTATAGTCGGTCAAGCCCGACCATACGATACCCTTTACCACTAAGGTCAAAGGTGTTATTTTTTTCTGTATAAAGACAAACATTTGATAAATTTTGCCATCATACAAACATTTTCTCCAAACTTATATATTTAAGCTGTTTCCGTCATTTGGACTTATATGAGAGCTAGGGTCAGATGTGGACCGATTATCTCGAAATTTGACAAATTGATTACAGTTATTACAAAAATTATGTGTGCAAAAAATAAACTTGAAATTCTCATTATCTTTAGATTTAAGAGCGTTTTAGTGATTTTTGTCTCATTTAGTGCGTTTTTAAAGAAAAGTTTGTATGGGAGCTATGGTCAAATGTAGACCGATTTCAACAAAATTTGTTACAGTGATTTTGATTTACATAAGCAGTATTTGTTTTGAATTTCATGTCAAAATATTGATATTTGTGGCCAATATATCAATTCCGGGAAGTGGGATCTATAAGAGGTACCATAAATATTGGACCGATTTTGACGAATTTCAATAGCCCGCTATAAAAAATGATCTGTACCAAATTTCATCAAATTATCTTTAGAATTGCGACCTGTACTTTGATTACATGTCCGTCCGTCTAACCGTCCAGCCAGACGGACGGATGGACAGACATCGCTAAATCGACTCAGAAAGTGATTCTAAGCCTATTGGTATACTAAAAGGTGGGTCTAAGACAAATATTTCCACCTATGGTGGTGAAGAAAAATATTTCTATGCTTTACATACATACAAACCGAGAAAAGGGGGAGCTAGTGGGTATAGATAATTCGCGTACACTGAATTCAATTTAACCGTTTTTAGGTTAGCTCTAGTTTTCGAGATATAGCATTATAAAAAAATGAAAGAGGTTGAGCAATAAATGTTCGTAAACTAGAGAACAGTTTATTTTCTCAAACTAAGTAAAAAATCAAAATTCGACAACAAAATTTTCTTTCGGAAACACTAATCACCTTTCTAAGTCGTTTTGAAAATAAATTTAGAATTCCACATTTCTGCTATGCACTTATTATTTATATACGCTTATAGGAAACAAAGTGCCGAACAAAACAAGCCATAAATGATAAAAATTCACTAACAGTTTCTATATATTATCCCTAAAGTTAATAAAATTGAGGACATTTTTGTACTTAGTTTATGAAAATAAACAGTTTTCGAGTTATCTCCACGCTATACCTCGAAAACTAAAGCTAACCTAAAAAAAATTAATCGTACTCTATTTAGCACAGCACAATATTATTTTCAAAAAATAGCGTCATCATCAAAATTAATTGGGGTATGTTGAGATTGTCATTATGTTTGCAATTTTCTTGCTAATAAGCCAAAAAGGTTACAAATTCTGAGTCCTTATGAAATTCTAAAAAAATGAGCTATGCCCGTCTCTCTGTTTGTTGAAAGTTCAATAGGTCTCTGAAACTTGGCAAAGATATTCTTCATTCTTAGGAAAATTAGTATTGAAACTGGGCAAAATCGGTTTACATTTGATCATAGCTCTCGTATGACCTCGTCTAGGCTAATCGCTTATTTGCTAATAAATGAAAAATTAAAACTATCGGGTTGTTAAATTTTAAGGGCCGATGTTGATTTTGAATAAAACACAAACTATTTAGGAAATTATTGTAATTTTATTTTATTATGATGTATTGGTATTACTCAATTATGTGTGGAACAAAATATCGGCCAAAAGGGCGCCGCGACCACAGCGACACACCTCCATCCGATGGTCCAAATTTACGATGACCCTGAGGCATAATGGAGGTTCTATGCCGTTAATGTGATGAATTATCTCATCCTTTAGCTCTTGAATTGTTGCTGGAATATTGACGTACACCTTTTCTTTCAAATAACCCCAAAGAAAAAAGTCCAACGGTGTCAAATCACATGATCTTGGCTGCGAATTGACATCGCCATTACGTGAGATAACACGGCCATTGAATTTGTTGCGCAAAAGAGCCATTGTTTCGTTAGCAGTGTGGCAAGTGGTACCGTCCTGCTGAAACCACATATCGTCCACATCCATATCTTCCAATTTGGGCCATAAAAAGTTCGTTATCATCTCACGATAGCGAACACCATTCACAGTAACTGCCTGACCGGCCTCAGCTACACTATCGCGAACAGCAGCAATGGTGTTCTCACATCTTCTACAGACCCGGTTTGCTCGAATTTTTCCACGATTTTTGCGATTGTACGCACATTTGGATGATCAAATTGACCAAAAAAAAAACACGAAGTGCACGATATGCATTTTGATTTGAACGCCCATTTTCATAATAAGTCTGGATAACTTTAACACGTTGTTGGATTGTGTATCTCTCCATGGTTCAAATTGAGTAAGTCTGAAATAGAGAAATGTCAAATAAAATTCGGAAAAAAACTTGGCGTTTAGGAGTGGTTCACATTCAACATCGGCCCTTACAATTTAACCACCCTTTACATTGATAAAATTTGGTATATAGAAGTTTTATATAAGCACTAGGCAGCATATAAAAGTTCATAAAAATCGGTTCACATTTAGCCATAGCTCCCATACAAAAAACTTACGAAAGCAGCCTAGATTTCACCTAAAATACACTTAAATACCAATAAATCTAAAACTATAAAAGATATAACCACTAAATTTAGCACAAGGAAGTCTCATGTCAATACCAACAAGTGTGCAAAATTTTGTTACAATCGGTCACCATTTTACCATAGCTGCCATATAAAAAACTTACTGAAACACAAAAATACAAAAAGAAAAGGGGATTTATGTCTGTCTGTCCATCAGATAAAAGCGCGATAGCTCCTTAACTCCAAGAGCTAAAGAAACAAAATTTTACAAAAGGAATTTTGATATGTTATAAAAGTTGTGTACTGAAAATGGGCAAAATCGGTTTGCATTTAGTTGGAGCTCCCATATAACCCCGCCCCGGGAAACACATGAATGCTGATAAATTCAATACAATTGTAATAACTATGACGACTAAATTTAGAATAAAGAAGTTTTATGCACTTGGTTTTATGCTATTGTTCAGAATATCAAATTTTATAATAATCGGTCCATATTTGACTATAGCTTTCATATAAAAAACACTCCCGGAAACCAAAAAAAAATGTAGCAAAGGCCAGTTAAAAGCTATTGAGTTAGAAACTATGACAGCTATGGCCATTTAATTTTGCACAAATAAGCTTTATATAAATACCAGCCAGCGTGTTATTTTGTTAAAATCGGTCAACATTTGGCTATAATTCGTATATACATATATATTACATCCCTTTTTTACAACGACAATCAAAAAGATTCGGAGGTACAAGCAGCATATTACGATTGCACCAATGGCCAAAACCTATATACAGTAGATGCATTAGGAACTCCTAATAAAATATATGTATCTGTCGTATTACTACCAACATGTTTATCCATATTAGTTATTAAGCTCAACGAAAACTATTTAACAACTTATCAATGTGAAACCATACCCGGTTACGATAACGAATTTTCTTCAAAGTAAATACTAGGGAAACCACTTACATACTTTTGAATGTTGAACTATAAAGCTACTGCAACCGAAGTTACTCCAAATGTTTTACCAACAATACCAACTAGCGTAACAACTTTTTTCCAATTTGGTCCACATTTTGAATTAGCTGCACCCTCGTAGATATATGAGAGATATTTCTAAATTTAAGCCAACTTGATGGTAAGAGATTCGACGCAGACGAATATAACTCTCTAACTTGTTTTTTATTAAATTTTAGTACATTTCCAAATTGACTATATATGAGATCTAGTCATTCTTACAACACTACGTATATTAGTGATTTCCCGAAGTAGGTCATAAATATTTGACATTTTTGATGAAATAAGGACGGTCCTAATTTCATCAAAAATGTCAAATATTATAAAGGGTGTCCCAACTAGAACGCAATTTTTGAATTTTAAATAAAACACAGATATAAAAAAAATCGTGAAACTTTATTATATCGTTAAGTGGACAGAATGAGGTTATGTATGGAACAAGATATCGTGCAGATGGCCGCCGCGGCTTTGCTGGCACACACGCGATCTTTTAATGAAATTTTCAATGATCTTTTGCATAAAAATTTAATTAATGCAGCGTCCAATTTCCTCTTTTAAGGCTTGAGTCGTAGTCGGCTTTTGCGCGTAAACCATCGGCTTCAAAAAAAAACCCAAAGAACAAAATCTAAAGGTGTTAAATCGCACGATCTAGGCGGCCAATTCTGGTCTCCAAAACGCGAATAACACTACCGGGAAATGACTGATGTAGCAATTGAATTGTTTCTCTGGCTGTATGACATGTGGCGCCGTCCTGTTGAAACCACATGACATCCACATTCATTTCTTTAATTATTTGTAGGCAAGAAAAAACTGGTTATCATTTCACGATACCGAACACCATTGACTGTTTGAGCTTGACCTGCCTCATTTTCATAAAAAAAAAGTCCACTGATTCCTCCAGCCCAAAGATTTTGCTAGCAATACCAACTAGCGTAACAAATTTTTTCCAATTTGGTCCACATTTTGAAAAGGCTACGCTCCCTTAGATATGTGAGATATGCTTCTATATTTGATACAATTTGATGGTGGGTATATATGGTTCGGCACAGCAGAATATAACGCTCTTACTCGTTTTTTCATCTTATTAACCGAAACCGAACCGCCGTGGTATAGCAGGTTAGTCATCCGCCTAGCATACCAGAGGCCGAAGTTCGATCCCTGGCCAGACTCAGTTGAAAAAATAAATTTTCAAAAAAGCGACGGTTTACCTCATAACTCAGCTAGCCACTGGTTATTGAGTATTAGGCTATGTAAAACTTGTCTAACTAATGCATTTGCCTTTCGGAGCCGGCGTTAAAACGTAGGTCCCTTTCAATGAGTCTAAAAATATTCTTACAACACTTACAGCCAAATTCATAATCAAAAGTTGTGCAGTGTCTGTGTAGTGAATTTATGCAGTGGATAAGTAGAATGTCGATTAAGCTTATGCACTAGTTATGTTTAAGTTAATTCAAAATACTTTTTTTAAACAGTGTCAAAGAAAAACATGCAGCGTTGTTTTTAGAAAAAAAAAACTACTTAAAAAATCAACTCTGATAATGTTTATACATTTTTTTTGTGAAATTTCATTTGAAAAAAAATTTTTTGTGACGCCTTCAAATAAATTATTTTAAAAAATATAAATGGAAAATGGACAAAAAGATTTCTAAACGTGCTTTAAACTGGGATCAAGAAGAAAAGGCAAAAATTGCTGTTACTTTGTGTATTTTAATAAAATTTACACAAATTTAGAATGTGCTGTCTCAACTGGAAATAAATAAATAAACAGCTGTTTCACGGTTGTATTAGCAGAGTTAGGCACTGTTTATGTAGCTTATAAATATAAGATAACCATAGACTAAAAAATGTATATTGAATGAAACTGTAGATAGGCACTACATAATTTTTGATTATGAATTTGGCTATTAGTTTATTAGTGATTTTCCGAAGTAGGTCATATATATATGAAAACTTTGATGAAATTGGGACTTTTTTACCAAATATTTAACTAATTAATTTATTTTCCTTTTTTCATTTTTTATTTTCAGATATTTATGTGTTCAAAACAAACTCCAAAATAAAAAACTAAATTCGTAAAGACTGATTCGCAACTGTCCCAACGAAAATATTACATGTCAAATTATATTATAGAAAAATTAAAAAAAACACAACAAACCAAACAAAAATATTAAATAAATTTAAAAAAAATTATAATAAATGTAAGTTTCATTTCAGATAAATGAGTGTTTTAGATTAATATATGGCTTTAAGCCAGTGCTATTTTTGTATATAAAAATTATTTTCATTTTATTTCGAGTTATGTTTCTTATAAATATCATTTTATTTGTATGTAATTAAACTTTTGATTTCTATTTTAATTTTTTCAAAATTTAGTTAATGTGCGTGTGTTTTTAGTTTTTTGTTTTAAATTATTTCAAATTATCACATTTGCAAGTTCAAAATTTATTTTTGTGTGAACGTAAAAATGTTGTTAGCTATGCGTCGAGAAACTGAACATCACCATCATACAACAGTAGCGGCAACATCAGGAGCTGTTGCAGCAGCTCTCGGAACTGTAGTCACAACGAATGCTTCGGTACATAACAATCATAACTTAACATTGACCACCAGCAGTGCAGGCAGTACAGATTCATTGAATACTCCCTCGACGCCTTTGTTAAATCTAGGACGTTCACCTTTACATTTTACAGCTCCGCCGCCTCCACCTCCCATTAGTGTACAACCGGGGCCACAATTTGGTTTCTATACGCCCTCGCCGGCTGGGGCACCTTCATATTTTCATCATTACACACATGCGGCGCCAACATATGCTCCCACCACGACCAGTGTTTCTGTTGTACACCCCACCACGAATGGCAATTCGTATTCTGCTTCCAGCGAAAGTTGTCGCAGTATTGGCCCTCCCGCGGAAGAACTAGAAGAATTTGTGGATATTTTTCAGGTGCAACATTTACTCTTAGATCATTCGGCAGCAAATGGTAATCAACCGCCGCCTCATGGTCTAATGCCAACAAGTAGTACGAGTTTAGCATCTACAGTTACTTCTTTAAATTTAGCAGTTAGTACGGAATCTCAAACATCTACCACATCAACAATAACAACGACCTCCTCTAGCACTGTAACTAGTTTAGCTAAACCCCAACCTAGACCTCGTTTAAATCTACAAAAAGCTTCAGAGTACGCAGCTCAGCATCAAGGTAACTTTATAATGCTTATTGCCATATATCGGGTGATTTTTATAGAGTGACCCAGGATTTAATCATAATAAAGCAATCAAATAAGTTTTAAATATCAATGAAATGGGCCTTATTGGAAAGAAAATTTAATGAAATTAATGTTTAAATATTATTTTTACCATGTGACGCAATCTGGAACACTAATTTTTCACAACTTTTCGCAGCCGATAACTCTTCGAATATTGATTTCCAGGTTTCCTAACGTAGACAAGATTCTCAATATTACCCCAAAAAAGTCTAATGGGGTTAAGTCATAAGATTTTTGTGAACCACTAATTGCGCCATTACGCGATTTTTTTTTTTTTTCATCTAAAGTTCATTAGTTATAGCGCCCTCTGTCTAGCATGTGACTCCGTCCTGATTAAAGCCAAGTAATTTAGATACGAAAAAATTTCAAATCTGGTTTCTATACTGTTCACCAGTAATATTCTGACCATCATCGTTTTTGAAGACATATGTATGGATCAATGACTCCGCCAGGCCTCGAAATACAACATTCTGCAACATTTAAGACGATTTATAACACAGTACGACAAAATCAAAGTTTTTTAAGTACACATGAGTAATGTTAACAGAATATGTAAATGGGCTTAAAATAAAGAAATACGTGTCTCGGCGTTTTGCTGTAGCACGTCAGAATTTTAAGAAAATCGATTTTAAAGATCCGAAGGACCGTGGAGGTTCACTTGTAACGTTTTAATTCCCTTGTAACGTTTTAATTCAAATTTAATTCCCTTTTTAAAACTGGCTCAAGCATTTAAATTTTATAGAACTTTTCATAATAGTATTACGTTACAAGTGAATCTCCACCGTCCTTCGAATCTTTAAAATCGATTTTCTTAAAATTCTAACGTGCTACAGCAAAATGCCTATTTTCATATTCTGTTAACATTTCTTATGTGTACCAACCACTGTCGTACTGTGTAATGAAAGTAAAGCAGTGATGCCAATTCAAACCTGTGGCACTCTAAAAAATACCCGATACATGTTTATAGGGAAATTAAATTTTATATTTTCTATTTTCAGCCGATTCGCCTTCATCACGTCGCATGCTTTTAGATTATCCCAGTCCATACTTATATGGCAATCACTATCATACATCACCTAATGAGGATCTAGTTGCCCTTTGGTTTGGCAGCAATGGCTCAGGTATGTTGATTATCAAACATTTAAGAAGCTATTATGCTTGTACGCATAAAAGTATTTTAAAATTCACCGATGGACTCAGAGTAACTTCCTGAGTCGATTTAACGATGACGGCTTAGTCTGTGCGTCTGTTTGGCTGGAAATATATGCTTTTGGTACTTTTTGAAATTTTTTTTGTGGAAGCTGAACTTTCGGAATTGTCGTTCTATGAGAGTTACCAAAAATATTGAACCAATTAAAAAAGTATTGGTTTTTATATATAAAATTTCCGTCTTGCACTTTTATGACAGACTTAAATTAATAATTAGTCATCAAAGTTTTTTTAATGGTAAAAATGGCGTCAAAATTTTTGTTATTTCTTTATGTTAAGATTAACTTAATACACACATGGCCAATTATATATCACACAGTTTACAAGAAAACTCCCTTATTTGTATTGTAAACATAATTCTCGTTTAGTCTAAGTCTGCAATGCCCAGAGCTCTTTCTTATAGTTAATACCGTAGTTAGTTGATCCGATTTTTATTTTATAGTATCGTAGATAGTCTATCGAAAGCTGAAGATTTTATCTCATCGTAGCATCATTTTAACTTGTAGTTACCCGACCAGGAGCCGGAGTATTTATCTCTTGCCGAGAGAAGATTTTATCTCATCGTGGTAGCATTTTATCTTGTAGTTAGCAGACCGGGAGCCAAAGTATTTATATTGTCGGATTGAATGCGTAGAAAGCAGATCGGATCATTATTACCAAAGTATAATTAGCATCTTGGTTAGCCAACTGAGAGCTGATGGATTGTAGGTAGCCAGCCGGATCTTATTTATATGGCTTGTATTTACAACCTGTTAAGGTCAAAGGTCGAGCATATTTTAGAATTCAATGTGCAAATATTCTCCAAATTCATAGGCCTGCACTTGGTCATTTCATTAAAGTTTCGAACGTCCTCTTCTTACATTAGAAGAGGGTGTAGCATGATCACAACTTATTGTCTTTGGGGTCGATAATAACTATCTCGGTGTATAGCGAGCATCCTCAGAGATTGCACTATTCGATTTGTTATAGATGGGTTCTCTTCAAACTTCTTCTTTTGGTATCCTTAAATCCCAGTGGATCGTAGGGCCTCAATCATTCGTTTATATCGAACTCTATTGCGAGATGTTGGAAATACGTCATTCCATGGATAGTTCGAAGCTTGTAACTCCTCATCAATTGACCTTCTCCACGTTCTAGCAGGTGCACCAATACGTATTTTGCACCAATGGTATTTTGCCTTCGAAGTGTGTGGCCTACCACCGCCATTTCTATTGATATACCTCTACAGAAAAAGAGATTTTGTTATAATATCCTCGTCGGCACCATCCAGTAACCTCGTTATCCACAATGATGTGTATAGACGGGCTTGCGACATAGCCTCCAGGCATAATCTTTGTCTTCGAGATATTGATTTCCAGCCCAGCTGCCCGAGATTCAACAGTGACGGCGTAAGTGTTTTCTTGGAGGTGACCTGAGCTTTGGCTTAGAAAACATACGTCATCAGCGTATTCCAAGTCTTCGAGTTGTTTAAAGGGTGTTAATTGGATAACGTTCTTGATGACGAGGATAAAAAGTATATGTGACAAGATGCATTTTTATCTTACTCCATTAGAAATTTCGAACGGACAATTTACCTTTGTGCAGGTATATGACATATAAAATCCACTTACATTGCCCGAATTAAGTTCAGAATTTTCGTTGGCATATAACGATTTTCTAAAATTCTTCATAGATAGTTCCTACTGACATTGTCGAAGGCAATGCGGAATTCATTACATTGCTCTAGTAATATTCTTACTGTGTTGTTTAGGTCAACACAAGATTGATTCTGAACCCTGTAACGTGCCGTTACAAATAATATATTAAATTCTATTATTTTCATCTATATACTGCACTACACTCTTTTTCTGAACACCCTGTTTCTCATTTTTGCTACCTCCTTAATATATCTAAATATATATTAATAAATAAAAAACAGAACCTAAACATAATTCTCATTTAGTTGATAACCATATCAGCATAAGTATTCTTGTTTTTAACACAGAGGGAGGCAGAACTTAGAGTTCTTCATAGTAGTTTACATCGTAGTTAGTTGATCCAATTGTTGTATTAAAATACCGTAATTAGCCGACTGAGAGCCGAAGTTTTTATCTCATCGGAGTATTCTTTGCTTCGTAGTTAACCGACAGAAAGCCGAAGTATTTATCTCGTCGGACTGTATGCTTCGTAGTTAACCGACCGAGAGCCGAAGTATTTATCTCGTCGGATTGAATGCTGTAGTTAGCCGATGGAGAGCCGAAGTTTTTATCTCATCGGAGTATTCTTTAATTCCGTAGATAGCCGATCGGATCAATAGTTGCTGAAGCACTTGATATTAAAACGTAGTTAGCCAACCGAGAGCTGAAGCATTTATCTCGTGGGTTATAGGCTCATAGTTAATCAATTGGATTATTATTTCCTAATATCTCGTATATAGCTGAAACCCCATCCGATAAAACCCTGTAGGTAGTCATTAAGGAACGTCTGTACTTTAAACCGAGCCAAAGTTCCAAAAGAACTCGGTAAATATACCACTGTGTAGTGCGGATCGTAAGATCATAACTCGTATTGTACAAACATAGAAGTTTCTTATTATTTAACCCATTTTAGCATAGCATTTGCTCAACGACTCACGAAGATACCAAGCCGCCCTGTGGAAGCAATATATATTAAAGGAAGCAGACCTTTGATGAACCTGGACAGACTAGGCATACCTCAGCTGGAAAATAAAACTGCATTACAACCCAAACAGATTTTCGCGGAATGTAGCGGAAACTGCCCTGGGTATTCTGTTTAAAATAACATGACTTAGTATTTTGCTCGGTAGTTATTAGAAGAAGTGTTATACCCCTGTAGCAATTGCAGTCTTTGGACTTTTGACTAGTACAACTTTATTCCAGGAGGTTGACAGAGCATCTTCTTCCCAAACTTTACGCACAGCGTAAAATAGTTCATTCGGGGTTGAGATAAGTGCACCTCTACCACTTAAGATGGGACTGTTGGTGTAGGTAGGTTAGCCACACAAAGCCCTTGATATATTATATAAGGTCCTTACATATGTCGCCATTCTTGCAGACCTTTTTATTCTGTTGGATAAGTGACGGCCTGGCGTACGGAGCCCTTCAACAACACATTTGTTTTACAGCGAATTTTATTTTTTTACATCGATGGCGTGTTAATTTTGTATTGCTTACCACCGATAGAGGATGATATTATTAGATAATAATTACAGAAATTAATGTTTGCCAAGAATGGGATCGAACCCATTAAAGAATATGAAATGTTTTTTAGTCAAAGTGCCAAACAACTCAGCCCACAGTACGCTTTATATTACTTCAGCTAGCGTACGATGTGTTCAATTTCATTCAATGATCCCCATTCTTTTTGGGTAAAATCGGATTACTATTTCGGGTACCTCCCATAGGGATGCCTTCCCGGAATAGTTTTTGGTGCTTTTCAGCCACAAAATTAGTTGTATTTCAAAATTATTTAGCACAAATATTGCTTATCATAACCTTAATCAGTGTTTCTAATTTTATAGAAATCGGCCCATATTTGACTATACCTCCCATACAAGTCACATTCTCAAAAGACGTTTATATACACAAAAAAGCACAAAAACGTGTATAACTCTAAAGGTAAATGCATTTGATTACTCAAACTTTGCATATATAAATATTTTATAAATATGAACCAATAACCAAAATTTGGTAACAATCGGTCCAATATTGACCCTAGCTCCCACATCAGGACCTTAGGCGGAAATGATATAAATCTCGAAATTTTGAAAAAATAGCACATAGTATATGTATGTATGTCTCTAAGACTTGTTTAAATGTTGGTCCATATTTGATCTTAGTAGTGAAGGGTATGATATAGTCGGGCTGGACCGACTATAGTTTTTCTTACTTGTTTTAATTTGCAGGTCTTTCTTTTATCATTTATCAATATCATTTAAAAGAGTTCTAGTATCAACCTTCAGATTTTTGTTATTTAGTCGTAAAGTCCATAAGCTTTTAAATGAAACGCAAGTTTTTATATAGTCTCCTTTGAGTTCTAAAGTTAAAATACTGCGTTTCTCCAATTTATTTTCTCCAGCAAGAGGCTAAAAACATGGATCCAGCTTTGTCGCGTGTTACGAAATGGTACTAAAACTCCATATTGCTATTAAACAATGCTTAAAATTCCAGCGGAATTGTCAAACGGTTGCACTTGTGGCTGATTGTAAGTAAACGCAGTGATTAAACCAATGAGCCATGTGGTCTCTCTCACATTTGATCTCTCATCAGCTAAAACTATATTATATTTGTTGTCAATTTGTTTTTATATAGCGACCTTAACTGGGCATCCAGAACGTTAATCATCTTTAGAAGTTCTAAGGCCTCATCAAATTAGCATGGAAATAGAGGTTGTTAGTTATAGTTAAGGAACACTAAGTTACCTAAAAACAAGTAAGAAATTGCTATAGTCGGTCAAGCCCGACCATACGATACCCTTCACCACTAAGGTCAAAGGTATTCTTTTTCCTGTACAAAGACAAATATTTGCTAAATTTTGCCATCATACAAACATATTCTCAAAACTTATACATTTAAGCTGTTTCCGTCATTTGGACTTATATGAGAGCTAGGGTCAAATGTGGACCGATTATCTCGAAATTTGGCAAATTGATTACAGTTGTTACAAAAATTACTTAAAATTCTCATTATCTTTGGATTTACGAGCGTTTTAGTGAATTTTGTCCCATTTAGTGCGTTTTGAAAAAAGAGTTTGTATGGGAGCTATGGTCAAATGTAGACCGATTTCAACGAAATTTGGTACAGTGATTTAGGTTTACATAAGCACTATTTGTTTCAAATTTCATGAAAAAATATTGATTTTTGTAGCCAATATATGAATTCCGGGAAGTGGGACCTATGGGAGGTACCATAAATAATGGACTGATTTTGACGAATTTCAATAGCCATAGTCCTATTATTAAAAAAATGATCTGTGCCAAATTTCATCAAATTATCTTTAGAATTGCGACCTCTAGTTTGATTACAAGGTTTACATGGGGTCCAGCCAGCCGTCCAGACGGACGGACATCGCTAAATCGACTCAGAAAGTGATTCTAAGCTTATTTATATACTAAAAGATGGGTCTAAGACAAATATTTCTATGCATTACATACATCAGCACAATAATACCCTTTCCACCTATGGTGGTGAAGGGTATAAATATAGTCTGGTATCAATAAAGTACTTCGGGTTTTAAATATACATATTATCGCTTTTTTTCAGTTGCAAAAACTTTACTGTTATTTTACACATCTCTGTTGATATTAATACTATTAATAAAATTTGTACTAATTTTCTTTAAAACAAATTGCGTCATTTATTATTTATAAACATGCGTTAATATTTCTTTTAGAGACTGAGTGACAGACTTAGCGGTTGGTCCACTAAAGATCACATAAACTACTAGCGCATATTAATTAAGTTTTCCCATTGTGGTGGCCATATACTAGATATCAAAATTTGTGTCCATATAATTTACTAAGACCTGATATCAAAACCTATAAATCGTTCAAAGTAAAAAAAATTTTTGTTACACATTTTCATTAAACTAAATATTTTTACTAGAAATATGCTTTTTGCCATTAACAATAATTTAAGGAGACATTTTTATTAAATGAATTTGTATTTGTTTAGGCGTAAAATTTAATATTTTTAAAAATTGAAATTTTTTGTGTATTAAAATAACATTAATCCGGTATTTGTAGAAAATGTTTTAATGACCAATATTCACATGACACAGTCAAGTAAGAGTTAAAGAATTTATGTTGACAATTGCCATTATATTGATAATAAAATTAGCTTTAAACTACAAAAATATTTATTTTAATTAAAAATTGTTAAATATGTTCAAGGAAATTTGCTTAGATCCATTATATTTTCATGGAAGCCAACAAGAGCATATCACTCACATTCCTCCGCTGAATCATCCGGATATCCTTAAAAAGCTCTTAAGTCGGACAATATCTAAGTTAGTCAGTCCACCTATATATTCAAAGAAATAATAAAGCAGTTGAAGTGCATAAAAAATGTTTATTAGTCTCTTTATTACCACAGCTTCAGCAAAAGTCACTTGTCGACACCTTCAACATAACCTCCTGACAGAATTCACATGTTGTGATACCAGACCAAACTAGTGTTGCACAATAGCTGAGTTTGCATATGGTGAAAGAGGTTCTGGCACATTGTGCAGATATATTATCCGGGATTTGTTTCAACTCCGGCACGAACCAAAAAGATGCGGAGCAGCACTGCTAAAATATGTTGCTCCAATATTAAAAATTGTTGCTGAGTTGACTGCCTTTGGCAGAGAAACCTCAGATCATTCCGGTACGTAGAACTCCCCACCGTCCGTCAGCATCAAATTCAGCATCACAATCCATCGCCGCTAAAACCATCGATTGTAGTCCGAGTTCCTGGGGTAATATAAACTCTGCAGTTCAACTGCAATGACAAGATATAACGAGATTTATGCAGCAACACAACAGCATGGTCGCAGCGGTCCAAGAGACAAAACATAACAACAACTACAGTCTGCAAAGTTCTACCGAAAAGACCGCACCAGAAGTCACGGTGGCGGCATCGCATTTATTATTCACAATTCAGTGCAGTATAGAGTTTATCTCCCGATCTGACAGTAGAGACCAATACCTTGAGGCTCAGGGCATTGCTGTCAGACCAGGGGATATGGGGTTAGAACTCTGTAATGTCTATATTCCGCCTGTAACCAGTTGTCCGACTAGTTACCGTCCCGACATCATAACCTTTTTAGAAGGAGAAACACGGCTGGTTCTGATGGACTTTAACGCCCATCTTTGGCACTCATTTCCTGCGGAGTCCACCTTCTGTACTTTAAATGAAGGTGCCCCAATCGGTTTATGTGTAATTGCCCAAGTTCCAAGATCCTTGTGGCGCTTGACTTGTCAAACGTCTTTGACACGGTAAGCCATGCTACCCTCTTTCAGGATAAGCTGTAGTCCACAATGCCCAAATATTTGAAGAGATGGATAGTAAAGTATATGAGTGGTCGTCAATCATTCATAGAGCTTTAAGACTAGATCTTAAAATACCGCAGAGTCAAACAGGGAGTTCTTCAGGAACAATTCATATCGCCACTCATATTTAACTTCTACCTCTCTAAACTCCCAATTCCACCGCAAGGCGTTGAAGTGATATCAAATGCGGACGACTGCACAATAATGGCGACTGCCATAATATAGAGGGCCTATGCGGTAAGGTGAATCCTTATCTCAAAATCATTCACAATTTCTTAACTGAACGTAACCTGAAGATAAAACCAACTAAATCCTCGACGACCCTATTTACCACCTAAACAAAAAAGTAAGTATAGAACTTGGCGTAGAGACCGATGGTGTGCCAATTCCGGCAGTGAACCATCCGAAAATACCGGGAGACACACTCGACAACATTTTTACATCGTCAAAATTTGCCACAAGTGTCGCACATACATTGCTATATAGAAACAAGGTCCTTAAAGCACTAGCCGGCAGTACTTGGGGAATGAACAAAGAATCCTTGCTGTCTACCTATAAAGCGATTGGTCGGTCAGTGGCAAATTATGCTGCTCCGGTGGGGTCCGCGTCGCTAAGTGATACTCAGTGGAGAAATATTTATGCTGCCAAACTGTAGCCTTAATAACTATAACAGGCTGCTTACAAATTACCTCACCACATCATCTTCATGAGACAAAGATCCAGCAGTTCCTTTTGAGATGTAATCGGAGAAATCATCCAAACTTTAACATCGAACAGTTATCATGAGGATAGTATACAAAGAGATAAACTTGATCCTTTAGATCATACCTCGTACATGGCAGAATTAAATAACATTCATAAAGACACCACCAACTCCGTGATTTCAGGTTATCGCATGAATATTGTATAAGGAGGTCGCCCACCGCCCATAGCAGAAAAAGAAAAGAACTTGCCACAGAAAACAAGAGTCGTTCTGGCTCAGATAAAATATCTTTTGGTTCCGCATAAGCCGTGATGCCCAGCTTGTGGTCAGAGTCCTCATGACACGCCCCACATTTTCAACTGTACCGCCAATCTTACTTTACGTACTGAGGATTCAGTGATAGAAGCTCAATTTCTAGGTCTTGATCTTACAGATTCCCCATAAAAAGAAAAACAAAATCATAAAATTGTAAATGTTAGAGCTGTTAGAACATCAACAGCAGAATCCATAGACTTAATAGCGACTGTACTATTAGAGAATATATATATTTATCACCACTGTTGTAAGAACATTACATCTTAGCCAATTTCCCACTTCTTTAAAGGCCTGAAAAAACTATCGCAGCCTTCGTGCGATATTGAGAAGTATAAGTTTGTATGCATATAATGTCCAGAGGTAGTTAATGAAGAAACGCATTAGAGTATTCGTTTTACGAAGAGCACCCGTTACACTTGCGCATTGCTGAAGAGCCTTCCACCAGATAATAACACCGTATGACCAAATACTCTATAACAATGGTGGGCAAATGCGGCTCTTTGTTGTTTAAGCTGTGGCTGATTGAAAATTTGATTCTTTTGGTTTTTTCTACTGAATTCTCGTTTTTAACTTTAATTTTAACTTCGGAATTAAAATCATATTAATCGGAATGTATGACATGCCTTCAATGTTCCTTACTAATATTATGGAACATTTCCAAACACTACATTTGGCTTGGTAAGAAATAAACCTTATTTATGTAGGGTTCATATAACTCAAGCGTCTGACGATTGAGTGAAATTTGCATGTGTCTTGTCAATCTTCAGACGCTTGAGTTATATGAACCCTACATTAGTTTTGAATTTACTTTTTCTGTTTACTATCCCCTAGAATTGATCATAGGAAAAGTTGTTGCGCATGAGTCGACGAACATTACTAAGTTGGTTTTACAAAGTTCCGACAGGCGGCGCCACTGAAAATTGCTTAAAGTTAATTAAATCGTAAACTGTGCATTTGATCATGCCGTGATCTTAATCAAAGTTGTTGCGAACGAGCCGACGAAGGTTTCTAATATGGTTAGACCAATTTCTGGTAGCTGGCGCCACTGAAAGCTACTCAAATTGTAATAAATCGTTAACTGTGCATTTTAGTATGCTGTGATTTTTAGCAAAGTTGTTGCGCATAAGCCGACGAAGATTTTAAAGTTGGTATGACCAATGTCCGACAGGCGACGTTACTAGGGTGTTCATTTTACTCGACTTTTAATTGTTTGAGTAATCAAATAACTTGAAAATAGAATTTTTTAATTACTCGGAAAATCGATTACTCGTTAAAAATTACTCGAGTTAATCGAGTAAAAAATTCGTCTCAAAATTACTCGAGTAAGATTTTTCTGTAAGCTTTATATATATACATATATATATATATATATATATATATATATATATATATTTATATATATATATATATATATATATATGTATGTATATATATATATACGTATATGTATATATATATATATATATATATATAGTACCTGGTTCACCGAGCCTTGCGCTTTATGATAAGCATTTTGATGCAAACTTTAAAGTTTTTATATATTTTATTTTATACAGTTACAGTTTAACTCATTTTAAATAATTTTGAAAATTGGTCATACCAACAGGAACCTCCGTCGACTCATGCGCAACAACTTTGCTAAAGATTATAGTCTGACCAAATGCACAGTTTACGATTTAACTCATTTTGAGTAGTTTTCAGTGGCGCCGCCTGATGTCGTTCATACCACTAAGAAACCTTCATCTGCTTATGCGTAATAACTTTGCTTATGATCATAACATGATCAAATGCACAGTTTATGATTTAATTCACTTATAGTCTGATCAAATGCACAGTTTACGATTTAATTCATTTTGAGTAATTTTCAGTGGCGCCAGCTGTCGGACTTTGGTCATTCCAATTAATAAACCTTCGTCGGATTATCCGCAATAACTTTGCTAAAAATTATAGCATGATTAAATGTACAGTTTACGATTAAATTGACTTTAAGTAAATTTCAGTGGCGCCACCTGTCGAAATTTCTTCATACCAACTAAGAAACCTTCGTCGGCTCATGTGCAACAACATTGCTAAAGATTATAGCATGATTATAAGTACAGCTTACGATTAAATTGACTTTGAGTAATTTTCAGTAGCGCCACCTGTCGGAAATTATTCACACCAATTAAAAAGCATTCGCCGGCTCATGCGCTGCAACTTTGCAAAAGATCATAGTATGATCAAATGTACAGTTTACGATTTAATTAATTTTTAGTAATTTTCAGTGGCGCCACCTGTCGGAAATTCGGTTTACCAACTTAAATACCTCCGCCGGCTTATCTGCAACATCTTTGCTAAAGAGCATAACATGATCAAATTCACAGTTTACTATTCTATAAAGAACATACATACAGACAAACATTCATTTGTTTTAAAGTTATAACATTACTAATTTTATCCCCTAATTTCAAAAAGTTCCATATGCATAATTGGTACTTCTTTGGTACCAATTGAATTCAGTACATTTTATTAGAAAGCAGTTAACATAATTTTCCTATTCATATTACTTTTGTAGATGTTAAGTTATCAGTTTATCCCTTTTTTACACATTTTGGCACAAAAACAAAAAAGTACCAAATACGTGTTCAATATTCCTCAATCTATTGATTGCAGTACAAAGTTTCTTTCTATATTCCTTAGTTTAAAATATAAGAGTGGGTTCAAAAGGTACCAAAAGAAACTATTTTCACCCTTTTTTACCCCTTATCGGACATAGTTTCAAAAATGTACGAAACACCTGTCCGTTTATTTTCATAGCTGTTCAATTTAACGTAATTTAAATTTTGTTTCTATACCTATTACTTAAGGAGATATATCGTTTTCGATTTTTTCCCCTTTTTATCCGTTTTTACCCTCTTATATCTTATATATATATATATATACATACAATTACATACATATTAATACATACAATTATTGCTCGTTTAAGAATATAAGATATATATATATATATATATAAGTGAGTTTATTTACTTCTATATATAAAAAGACAATCTTTCGATTTCATAAATACTGAGTTTGATCTAATAGATTAGTAGGTTCTACAACTACCTTTTACCTAGGTTTACAATGGGATCTTCAACTGACCTAAAGTAAGATCTACGATTATATTGCGTCTATTAACTGAACTATACTAGGACGTACTGTTACTATAGAAGAACCTACGATTACACAGGGATCTTCAACTAAACTATAGTAGTATTTACGAATACATTGAAGACTTCAACTGGACTATAGTAGGTTTTACGATTGCAATAGGACCTTCAACTAATCTATAACAGGAGCTACGGTTACATTAGGACCTTTAAATAAACAATAGTATAAATTACGAATACATTGGATACCACAACAGGTCTATGGTAGACTAGGCTATTTATATCTGAAATTACATTGACTATATATATACTATGGACTATATACATACAATGGACTATATACACACAATGGACTATATTACAAGTTGTAGTTTACAAGTCTCGATTATTGCTTAGAATTGACAATGTTAAAATACACGATTATTTCATAAATGGAAAATTAACTATATTAAAACCCTCGATTATTAAATAAACTATATTTATTTATTTATTTTACTCGAGCGAATAATCGATTTTATTTTTCTGATTAATCGAGCAAACATAACTCGAGTAAACACCCTAGACGTTACTGAAAATTACTCAAAATGAATTAAATCGTAAACGGTTAATTTGATCGTGTTGTGGCGAAGGTTTCTAAATAACTATGCATTTGATCATGTGTTGATCGAACAATATCAATAAATTGATTTCATTCCTTTAAATTAATTTTAGTTAGTGGAGCAGCAAAGCTTCCAAGGTCCAGCAAGATATTATTAACTTTCTTTTAGTGGATTATTATTTTTTTAAAAGCGGTAGTATCTTTTTTAGGTATAAATCATTATATTCTTGCAGAACTCTACTATTGTGGCTCATTTAAATATATGTCATTGTAAAATGGCTCTTATTGACCTCATCTGTACCCACCCCTGCTCTATAATACAATATAATGATATTTTTCTACATAAATTTTTTCTGCAAAAAGTAAAATAAAATTTGATAAATAACAATGAAAAACACATAAACACACAAACAAACATGCATTACATGAACACATGAGTGTGTGCCTCAGCTTTCTCTTATTGGCTAATCATTTTCATTAGTTGTTTCCAAATTAAAGTAAAAGCAGTTTTCAAAACTACCAGATGGCAAATCAATTTATGGAAGTGCATCATCTTTATATTATAGAATTTTATGTGTAACACTATTGGTCTTACAACTGCTGTATGCAACGGTAAACAATTCTAGGTTTTAATCCTCATCGTAACAATCAGGGGTGCCATAGAAACCAATTTTATTGGTATTGGTTTTGAAAACGACAAAAAAATAAATAAATTGGTGTCATGAATTCCAATATTATTATTCGAACTACATTTTCTATTGGTTTTATGTGTCACAGAAAATAATATTATTGGTTTAGTACTGGAAATAAACAAAGCAACTTACAGTTAGCAGATTTCATTTCAAAATTTTTTTAGCTTTAACTTTCAAATAAATTATGATGTAATAAGATAAAAGCAAGTTTTGGTACTTTTTTGTGTCTTTGGAATCAATGAATCTTATCGAAAAACATAAAAAATTTCAAAAATGAGGAAAATTGTAAGGCTAGAATATTCTTTGTGTTAAGGTACTGGCGAAGCAAATGCATATCAATTTAACGGATATCCCATGTAAGTGACAATCGTCCTTTGATTGGCTGTTGTTTGTTTCTTAGTGTAGGTAGACTAAATTTTTTTCAATCCGCAATTCGAACATTCCATTTTGTTGGGGTATACAAGCTTCATTTGTCTAATTAGCAGCGTTTTTTATACCTATACCACAAACATTGTAAAAAACTAAAAATTTTTCTTCAAATTATTTTTTTTAATAATTTTTATTTTATTTTTTATTTGATTTTTGATGTTTCAAAAAAAATTTCAAATGAAATAATATGTTTGTTCCCGTACTCTAACGAAACTACCCAAAACAGTCCGAAGTTGTCAGAAATTACTAAAAAAACAACAATTTCTATTGAAAATTTTCTACGGGAACACGTGTGAGTAAGTTTGGGTTGCTTCGTGTAAGTACGGGAACAAACATAATAAAAAAATTGATTCGAACATTTTGTTTGATTTAAAACCAATAATAACAAAATCGACATGGTTTCATAACACCAAATAATACCAGTATTGGTTTTCAAAACAGAGACATTTAAAAACCGACTTGGTTTCTATGACACCCCCGAATAAAGAGTTTTTCAATAAGAGCGCTACAATTTTTTTTTAAATTAAACAAAAACGGTTTCAGATATCAATGAAATTCTTTATTCTTGTAAAAGTACGTTTGATACCATTATGTTTGGAACTCGATTTATTTTGCATGGCCACCACGGGCACGCTTCAAAAGTCCAGACGCTGAACCCAATTTTCGACAGTCTTCAAGCATAAATGCGCCGATACTGCTGTAATTTCACGTTCGATATTCGTACAAAGGTCATCAATCGTCGCTTGCTTGTTGGTATAGACCATAGACTTGACGTTGCCCCATAGGAAATATGCATGAAACACATAGACAACAGCAGGCTACACGAACACCGACTACAAAAGTCGTTGGCTGCAATCGTCGCCTCGTAGTCAGCTACTTAATTATTTTGGGGACGCCAGCAGTGATGCCAACCAAAAATTTTACTTTGTGGAAGATTCGACATTAAAAAGTAGTAGATTCCACAAAATTTATTTTCAAAAAGTGGTAGATCTACCACTTTTATTATTCAAGCTTTTAAAAAATTTTAAAGTTAGAATATTTATTTAACGTTTTGTTTAAAAAATAGTGTTTAATATGTATCAATAAATATACATTCATATTGAATGTAATTTGAAAAATAAACTAGAGCTTATAAAAGATAATTTTTTATTCGAATCCTTACTAAATAATTTAAAATGTTCATCTGTTGGTGTACGCATTTACTCTCCCTGAAGAGAGTCAGTAGAAAGTTTATTCCTATTATAATTTTTAGGAAATTAACTGCCGAAATAGCCTTTTAACACTGGCATTACTATGTGGAAGCACAAGCAATTTTTGTGTCAAGGGGAGCATTTGTTCATTCTTGAAACATGATGCCAGAAATTTTTAACACGTTTGTATATTTTCTTCTAGAGAGAAATGAAATGTTATATTTCTTAAAAGCTTCCATTCCTAATATAATTTACTAGGGCCTTAGGGGCATGAATCTAAAAAGAAGAACATGTTACAAAATATGTATATATATTTTTTGAAACAGGTGTTCAATGCTGCGTTTTTGGTAACGAAAAATTGATTTAACACAATTTTGAAAAATCTTAAAAAAGTAGTAGATTCTACCTAAAAAGTGGTAGAGTGGAGAAAGATACCCAAAAGTAGTAGATCTACTACAAAAGTGGTAGAGTTGGCATCGCTGGACGGCAGCTACATTTCGAAACACCTGTTTATGAGTGGTGCCAATATCGCGTTTATAAGATGGACAAAATAACAATTTAAATTTTGATAAAAACGACGATAAAATAAACGATAAATTCATTTTATTAATTAACCTCCGAAATCAACGGTTTTCCTGATGGTATGTCTATATCAAAAAAAAAAATTATAGAAAGATTTTGGTGTGATCTCTAATAGTTTAAGAGTTATGGGCTTTTTAAATTTCAAGAATAATACGGTATAACTTCAGAAGTTTATATCCGATATTAACTTTATGGTATCAAACAAAAGCTACTGAAAATATCTTTTATATTCTTATATATTCTATATAATATTCTTTATAATGGATAAGGAGCTAATATACTATAAACTTATTTCTGCAACCTACTTTTTTTTATAAAAATTCGTATATCTTAAAACATTATAGATATAAGTATGCTCTTTTATATAATGAATTTTATAAAGGACATACTGGGCTTTTATATAAAATGAACTACGTAGCTCTAGCACACGTAGCGTGTGAGTTAGACAGTTTAGAAAATAACTTTGTAAAATTTTACTTCTATTGAGTTAGAGTTATATAAATATAAATTTTTACATAATATTTTATTAGATATTATTATATACATTAAATATATAAATATTTTATAAGTATGTAAATTGTTTACATAAATTCTCCCGATTGTATTTGTGGTAAATAAATTCAAGTGGTTTAAATCGCTCATTTATTTCAATATTATATGATGTTGACAGCACTAAATCTTTTATTGTCGCCAACAAAAATAGAAAATAGTTTAATTTTGGCTACAGCTACAATGGTGGTCGGTAGTCGTGTAGCCGTGTCGACTCTAAAAAATGTATTTATATTTGAATGCATGTATTCTAATTTTGACAGGTTGTAGCCCGTAGCCTGCTGTTGTCTATGTGTTTAATGCAATAGTCTAACGGCGTCAAATCGCACTATCGATGCGGCCAATCGGCTGGACTATTTTGTGGGATAACACGTTCTTCCCACTCAGTTTTCAATAAATTGATTGTGACATTCGCTGTGTGACTTGTGGGGTCGTCATGTTGGAACCACATGTCCTCCAAGTACATATCATCCAACTGGGTTATCATTGAACGGTAGCTATTCCCATTCATGGTAACGATGCCGCCGACCCATAAACCGCACCCAACCGTATTTTTTTCGGATGCAATGATGCCTCATGGAGTACGTGTGGATTGCTGCCTGACCAATAACCCATATTATGTTTATTGGCAAAGCCAGAAATAAGTCTCATCGCTGAAGATGATTATCGCTCCTAACGTTGAGGCCATTGACTCCGAATTTCGGTAGTAAGTTTTAACAATTTTGATTCGTTGTTGGCTCGTATATATTTCCATCATGAAATGGCAAACCTTATTGAAGAGAAATGTCAAAAGAGCAGCAAGAAATATGTCGCTGTACTTTTGTACCCCCCCTGTTAAAAAGCCCGATAAATGTAATAAGCTTTCATTCAGGATATGACGTAAACATGCAAAAATCTCGCAAAAGTGTATGAATGATCCGGCTTGACCGACTATAATACCTTTTTACTTGCTTAAGTAGCTAATACCGTTCATTTACTTTAAGCTGCTAAATATCAGCAATTTATCATCATTCAATTTAAATTTGTACCATCAAAAAAATTTGTTTTCTTAAACATCATGACAAAACTACCATTTGCTGAGTTATCAAAGAAAAATCAACAACAAAAAAAGAAATATATCTGAAAAATCCTTATATAAGATTTCGAGACAGCAGATCGAGCGACTTACACACTCTCGAATTTGAATAAAAATCTTCACTACCAAACTACTCTAATGAAGATTAATTGCAATCACTTCCCCCTGTTGAAATGGTATTAATTGCACTGGAGAACTGAATGGATGAGGCTGAGACATAACATCCATCGGCCTTAGGAGCAGCATCGGAATTAAGCGGCGGCTGTGGTGGCAGCAACATGTTGAAAAACCGTCAACCAAAATGTAACCAATTTTATTTGCATTGCAATTTACTTTATGTTGTTTTTTTTTTAAGTTTATCTCATTGTCTGTCTGTCTGCCTTGAAATCTGTGTGTCCGTCCATCTGTCTGTTAGTATTTTGGTTGTCTGTAAAGTGTCTTTCTCGCTGGTAGGCATTTTTGAAAATCGTTTGCCATTTGTTTGTCATTCTTTGTTGTTTTGTGAGTTTGTCTTGAAATCTTACTTTTTTTTCTCCTGAACATATGGAATCTTAAGACATATTTTAAGTCAAGTTTCGTTTTCTTTTAATTCTTTTATTTCCTCTGTCATCACTTTTTTTCTGAAGCTCATACATACATACATTTGCTGCCTATAAATTTATTTCTTATTTTTTTTTCTTTTGGTTTTCAGACAAAAGTTCACAAGACCTCCACGTCGATGGTCTTACAAAAACCAACTTAATTGCACAAATCTATTGTAATCAAATCTTTTACTGGAACTGCAATTTTCGTTGTTTGGCTTGCAGTTGCCACAATATTTTCCGTCTTGATTTTTCATTTGGTCTTTTTATTTATTTGTCATGGTTCATTTAACGTCTTTTCATTCACTTCAGCTCGTTTTGTCTTTTGTGGTCAAAAGTTTAGCTGCCTTTTGATAAATGATTTCGTTCAGCTCAAAAGATGAGACGTTTTCCCTTTATTTCTTGCATAAGATTAGATTTTTGGGAAAAATAAAAGTAAATAAAAAATTTTGACGAGTTTTTTGTTTTAAATAATGGGTGAGCGCTAAGCGCAAATTAATGCTAAATTGTTAAATTGAATTGTCCATTAATTTTCATCTAGTTTCTCAAAACTAAGTTTACAGTTCTTCTTATATACTAGGATTTATGATAAAAGTAGAAACAATTACTTTAAAGGTTTGTCTAAATCAGCCAAGGGCGAAAAATTCATTTCCTATAACTAGTTATAGGCATTAAATTCTACCGACACACATGCACGATACACACTAATTGTAACCCAGTTAGCATTTTTGAAAAATTTTAATTAAATATGAGTCTTTTAAAATGATAATTTATGATATCACTAATGAGTCAAAAATTATATTTTTGTATGAGAAAATGGTACCCTTTATGCAACTCTTCTAAACGAGTCTTTAATGACTCGTTTTGCTGATTAGAATATGACTGCATACATTTTGCTAGATTTGTAAAAAAAAGAATAAAGCTTTTTTTTTATTACTCAACACAGTATATCTGTTTTTAGAACACGTCATATCTATTTTTAGAACAGTGAAGTTGCGTTAATAATTACAGAAATTGATGTAGCCGAGACCGAGAATCAAACCTAGGCTGCTGAATATGATATGTTATGATTAGTAGTCGACGTGCTAACCAACTAAGCCACATTAACCATAATAAGATACGAGTCTTTTTGTGGCATTTTTTTAGCACCTAAAAATAGTTATATTACGCACATTTTACAAGATTTTTTGTGCTATTTGTAACTTGTCGCTTGCTAAGCGTCTATGTGTCTTTTTGTACATTTTTTTGATCAGCAAACTGATTGCACACATTTTGCTTTCAAATACTCGCTTTCAAGGTATTTTCTGAGTCTTTTAGTGGTTTTTTTTGATCACCAAACTGATCAAAATAACATAAAAAATAGTCGTATTAGGATCGTTTGCACGATAAGATTTTGACTGTACACATTCTGCAAGAATTGTTTGTGCTTATATAAACTAGTCGTCTTTTAAGCGTTTTGAGGAGTTTTTATGGAATCTTTTTTAGATCACCAAGCTGATTAATCAGTTTTTGATCATCTATACGAATCCCAAAAGACTTATTTTTCTGATATTATCGTCAACAATCACCAAATTGCTAGCTGGAAAGGAGCATAAAAATACTTTGAAGCTATAGATTTTTTTCAAACTCTCCTCGAAAAATTTGGTCATTCGCTATAAAACACAGTAAGGAGTTTTTTTAATTTTTTCCTACTGTTACCAGTACAATCACAAATGTGCATATGTGTTAGTGTCCTTCACTGGTATAAATTTGTAGAGTACTGGTATTAATTTGTAGAGTACTTTTTTTAATCAACTGAAAAATTAATAAAAATTAAGTCAAAATTGACTCGAAAATGGCTCCCAAAAGAATCATAAAGATGCTCATAAAAGATTCTCTCAAGGGAGTCGCGGCTAGGATACCATTTTCTTCCGAAGGCACAGTCTTTTTCGAATCGAAAATGAAAGCATATTCGATTGTTTTAATCGTCCGCGGCAGTCGAAAAAGAGTCAAATATGATCAGAAAATAACAAAAATGCTGACTGGGCTAACTGTGCAAAATCTGTTTGCAAAATAGCGTTAAAAACTATCGAATTTCAATCCCTTAAATGTTTGATTTTTAATGAATTTGCTTTTTGTTATTGTGTTTATAAATAGTAAGTTTTAAAGCATAAGCGCGAATCTACTTCGACTATTTTCTAATCGCGCAGACGACAAATCGTTTTTTGGTCTTCCAAACTGGTTAAAAAAGACTTATTTGGGTGATTTTTCAAAAAATAATCTTCTAAATGCTGACTGGGAATATGAATATTGTGTATACATTAAGAATACCCTGCAAATGATCACAAAGGAAAAAATATATCGACATCTGAAACGGCTTAGCCGTACTTGAGACTTAAAATCAAAGGATTTTGACAAAAACCTAATTTTTCACCTAAGTTATAAAAAAAGCACGTGATTTGTTATATATTAGCAGTTTTTGTAAGCAGAACTGAAATTATTATTGCTTCAATGGGTACAAATATATATTATAAATTTTTTTTCGGATGTTGTAAGCTTTTTATTACCGTGGCCAAGGTAAAGTTTTTAAAATATTAAATTTTTATATAAAGGTACTCGAAATTACATGTTTTTACTGTTTTCAAAAATCAAAAATCGATCAAACACGCCATGAATTATATTTTTATATAAATTAACCCTTGCGTACCCATGGGCTAAGAATGGGAATTATTTAGAGCTCATGGGTACTCAAATTAGTAATAATTAGTGAAGGTAAAAAGTCAAACTTATTAAAATTAAAAAAAAAAATATTTTTATTGCATACGCTCAAAGTCTTGTAAAATATTTTGGGAAACCCTTAATATTTAGGAAACCTTTTAACCGATATTAAGGTTTTATATCTTGGAAAACTCATTCAGTTATCTGTGGCATGCTGTTAAAAATATATTCTGACTAGAAACACTTTAAAGAAATCTGAAGAAACCCCTCATTTTCCCATAGAAAAATTTTAGTGATCCCAAAATTTCGTTAGATTTCCATTTAAACGCATAATAACAAAGTTACAGCCGTTTAAAGTTTTTTTATGAAAAATTTCGATTTTATATGAAAAAAAAAAAAATTTTATGAAAAATTTTAGTGATCCCAAAATTTCGTTAGATTTCCATTTAAACGCATAATAACAAAGTTACAGCCGTTTAAAGTTTTTTTATGAAAAATTTCGATTTTATATGAAAAAAAAAATTGTTATGAAAAATTTTAGTGACTTTTTATACCCTTCCGACTGCATGATCCTCGACACACTTGGATTGGTTTTTTAGGGTTGAATATTTTCTTCAATGGATCAGTGGAAGTTAGGGTGGTTGTAAAAAATTCTTTTTGGCGGCACCCCCCTAAAATGTTTCATTTTGTTAGATTTTAGGATTGCCAAAATTTGAACACAATTCGAATATGTTAACCCGTGCCACTGGGGATTCAAAGTTTTGAAAATATCAATTTTTCGTAAGTTTTGCCAATTTGGCGACCCATATCTCTGAAACGGCTAAAAAAAAACAACTGCCGGAATTGTTAGAAAAAGGTCTCCCAGGCCTAATTACAAGTGAGTCTTATATGTTGTTCAAGAGATTAAATATTAACACCGAATTTTTGGAAAAAGATCCTGCAACTTGGCCGCAGAACATCAACTACCAGGAGGGACAAAGGACGGTAAACAGCTTTAAAAGTTGTGAACGACATGGCGGAGCGAGGAGTAAAGCTCATCACAGATTTCAGCCAATTACTTACAAAGGATGAGCAACAAAAACAATATGTTCTCCAAGTAGTCAGCAGATGCCTTCAGCTGTATCCAGATAGCTCCAAAACCACATTATGTCAGTCCCTTGAATAAATCTAAAGAAAAATAAAATGAAAAATATATTTATTGTACTTTATTTTTAAAATACATACATACATAATTGTTTTCATTCCAAAAATTGATAATATAGGAAGAAAAATTAGTTTTTTCACGATAGGTTCCATCTTTGCTCTAAGAGGTACTTAATCACGTTTTTAGGGACATTGGCTTGATTATCTCAAATTCAGTAATTCTAACGTATTTTTATTGCACATAAAATATTATAAACAGAATCGTCTTGACACGGGCAAATATATTAAACCGTTCTAGAGATATGGGTCGGCAAAGTCGCAAAACTGCCAAAAAAAAATGGAGATTTTCAAAACTTTCAGGCCCCAGTAGCACGTGTTAATATCTTTCAATCGTACACAAACTTTGGCAATCCTAAAATCTGACTAAAAAAAATCTGACTAAAAAACTAAACATTTTAGGGGGGTGCCGCCAAAAAAATTCTGACTTTTTTTTACCATATGAGATAAAACCACCCTAGTGGAAGTACAACGCATGAATAATATGGAGTTAACCTTATTTTAATCGGACATATTTTATTCAGACAAAAACTTTAAATTTGGCAATCTAAAACCACATTATCCGCCCTTCATTTAAAGAACTTATAAAGATTGCGAAAATTATACTTGATATGAGTTTTGTAGTAATTGCGTTAAAAAATGTAATATAAAAACTGACTAATATTTTTAATTTAAATATTTACAACCTGTTTACTTATAGATTTTTTTCTAAATTATATTTTTTATCTTCATATTATATGAGTATAATTATTTCTAGTTAATAAAAATCTAATTTTAATTATTAACAAAAAATGCAAAATAAAACATTTATTAAAAACGCCTCTTCAGTAATAATTAATCATATCAATTGAGACGTTATCTTGACTCAAACTCAAAAAAAAAGGCTTACAAAAATGTAAAATCGAAAAAAATCTATGTCTAGGAATTACGAAATTTACGCAATAAAATTAAAATGAATACCGTGATTGAAATGATAAAATTAAAATGAAAATTTGGTTCAATCAGAAAAAAATGGCGGTGATGAAATCCATGAACGACGAATATTGATTAATGAAAATTAATAGATGGGATTGGAAAAAGTGCAAAAAAATAAATAAAGTAACAGTATTTATATGAGAATGGAATAAGATTTGATGGTAGAAAATTAAAAATCATTTTAATAACGTTATGACGAAAATACGAGGTTTGGTTAAGAATTATGGGGGAATATTTTTATTACTTTCTATAAATAATAAAAACATCCCCCCATTTGAGGCCCCATGTTCCACTGACAGTCAAAGATAACAGAAGAAAAATAAATATTAAAAAAATTGTTTAACTACCGAAGTAGAATTTTGTAATATATTTAGGATCACTAAAAATAACTTAAATTAGTCTTTGGCTACACCAATAATCTTCTTTAACCAACCCTCGTTTTCGAAATCATTCACACTCTACAATTGAAGTCTATAAAATTTGATGAGATTTTATTTATTTTTCTTTAAACTGACACTTTACTTCTGCAATTATATTAAAGAGTTTTTTCCACTTTTCGAAAAATGAAATCACCAAAGATCAGGCGGCTGAATGCCACAGATTCGAAATCTGTTGCGTCTGTAGCAATTTTACTTTTTATTTTGGTTTTAACGGAAATCAATGACATGGTGGTCTTTCAACCGATAGTTTTGAGACCATTAAAAAGACCAATCTATGTGCCACAGTTCTTTGCCACAGTAACTGTTGCATGTTGTTGATTCTATAGCCAGCCAGCCAGTGAGGCCGCCAGCCCCACATGGCAGTTAAGAGTAATTTTCTTCTAAAACCCCAATTGCAGTTGTTCTTGTTGTTGTTGTTATTGTTGCTGCAGCTAATGTTTAATTAAGGTGATTGGTAGTGTTGACTCTGTATGTTAAAGTTGCCACTTACAAACGTTGCAATGTTGTCGTCTGTTGTGCTGGTGGTACATGCAGCAAAACTTTGCAACATAAGTGTTGAGTAACAATTGAAAGACATGGTAAAGTTAAGAACAACGTCTACTACATCGGCAGCAGCAGCAACAGCAAATAATACACTCTATGTCAACAGCAATTGCTGACATTGTGGCTGACACCAAGAAGAAAAAACTGCAAGAAAACGTTTTTGCAAATAAACTCGACAACAACTAAAATGAAATAATTCTAGTTTTATTTAAACAAAAATTGGCATATTCTCGGCTTAATTGAAGAGATTGTAAAAGTTTAGAGTGGAAAAACCTTGTGGTTGATTTACTGGGAATGGTAAATTATCAATGGACTTAAAAGTAATCTAATGTAGCCATTATGATGTCATCAATGTTATAATTAAATCAATTACTCTTAAAATAGATATTTTTGTATTCTAAATAAAGTAAATACGAGGGTGGCTATTTACATTAAAGAACTCTTGTATATATACTAATATATGAACTGATACGTTCTTTAAATCTTGTTGCTCTTAATAGCTATATCCGAAAATAATTTTAAAGTCGATTTGTTCATTCGGTGATCGAATAAGAATTTTTCATACAAATAAAAATCGACTTTCAGATCGATTGTGTTTGTTTGAGAAATGTATATTAATTCAAGTTCAAAATTGCAATAGGAATATGTCCGTAAAAGGTTAAAGAAGGTGCGAAAATGCCACCTTATAATTAGCTTGTTTTTGTAAGGCAAAGATTTCCCAAGCTCTCAAGAAATGGTCGAGATAGTTATTTCTTCCAGACACTCTCCACCAACTTGCGTTAATCTACTATAATATAAAGAATCAACAAATACATCTATACGATAGTTACAGAACATCCGAAACATTTACAGAGGAGGTGCTCTATCCAGTTAATAAATGTTCTCGATGAATATAAATGTGATATAACTGCTGTTCACGGCGTCACCAGACACCAAAAGGCTGTGTCATGAGGATAGGCACGAATTGTGGTAACCAAAATAATGTGGAATTGTTTCCAGGTTCACCCAGTAACAAAAGGTTAGCAACAATACGCGTCAAAGCTAAGAACTTCCATCTAAGCTGTATTTGTGCTCACGCTCCAACAGAGGAGAAAAATTATGATATAAAGAAAGCCTTTTGTGAATAACTTGAGGAAGTTTACGATAGCTGCCCAAACCACGACTTTTATCTCATACTGGGTGCTTTTAAAGTTAGTGCAGGAAAGTTGCTTTGAGCCTACTGTTGTTAAATTTGTTTGACGTTAACCTCCGGCGGCGGCGGTTCGCAATATGCTCGTTAGCACCTTTAAATCCATAAAGCTACATGGCTCATCACATAACAAAAAATCAAATAGACCATATTGTAGTTGATGGAAGACACTCATCCAGTGTTGACGTGCTTCTATGCGAGGAACTAACATGGACTCCGATCATTACCTTGTAGACAAGGTGAGAACATGTCTAAGTGTGTTGAGGAGCGTACAGGCAGAAGCGCTAACGAAGTATGACGTAAAAAACTCCAAACGAGCAACTTAATTACAAAGGGTTGCAAATCCCTCATCCTAAAAACTCTTGGTACGACGACGAGTGCCACAAAGCCATTGCTGAGAAAAATGGCAACATGGGAACTCTACAGTCAGCATCTTCATGTGCATCTTTAGTAAGACATCGAGTAAAATAGAGGGAAGAAAAACGACTATTCCGCAGAAAAAGAAAGATATGGAGAGAAGAGTTTTCAAGGAGATTATGATGTATAAGACTCAAAATGAAGTACGCATTATCCACAATATTACGCACCAAACGGATAGTCATGGCAACTGTGTCTTTTCCTGTAAGGAAGACCAAGGAAATCTGGTTACAGATACAAAAAGGCGTATTGAAACTATGGAAGGACCACTTCTGCAAGCTGTTGGTTGCAAATGAAAGTGACCAAGATGACACGCCTAAACAAATCAACGATGACGGCGTTATACAGTGTTATCAACTTTTTTGAAAAATCTTTATGCAACCACAAAAAATCCCTATTTTCCCCTACATGTTCAAAAAAAATCCACTACAAAAATCGCTACAACATTAAAAAAGAATTTACTAAGCCAAATTAAACTTTTTATGATAAAAGCATAACAAATGAATATTTTGCAAACGGAACACTTGCATTTAAACCGTTCATCAGATACAGCTTTTGTTGCTAAAGTTTTGTTTTCGATACTTTGGGTTAACGTAACACATGTTTAACCTTCATCTGCTCCTAAAAAAAAATCACGTTGTCTACCTTTGCGTAGTTTTCTACGCATGCAATATTATTTATAGTTTTTGGTACAAAATTTTAAAAACTCTGGGAGGAAACAGTTAGAAAAAGTAATTTATATTTATTTGGTAGACGGAAAAGCATTTTCTTGCATTTCGATGTCTTTAATTAGCTTTCCTCCGAGATATGAGGAAAAACCATTATCCATTGTCATGAACTTAGTTTAAAACAATACGTTTGTACAGATTTTGTTAGCATAAGCTTATACTCAATAGTACGCTGGCCGAAAGGTGGGAAATAGTAGTGGTCAGCGATGGACAGTGCCCTATAATAAAGCCTCGAATTTCGGAAAAAAAAAACGATAGAAGTAAAGTTGGAAACCTAATATTTTAACGGTTTGAAGGGTAAAAAGGTAGCAAGCGCCTATTATATAACTAATAGATGTATCCCTTACTAGATTATGAAGATTCCGGCACTAACTCTTCTTTATATTCTTTTTAGTTTTTCTTGTAAATGGTGTAAAAATAATAATCAGAAAGAACTTTTCCATGTGTTAAAATCACAATGATTGACAAAAAAGAACCATGACATTAAAAATTCCCACAAAAAAGGTATGTTTTTTTCCCATGTGCGTAGAAAACTACGCAAGGGTAGACAACGTAACTTTTTTGATCCAGTCCACAAAAAAGAAAATTTCGGACTAAAAAATGCCTTAAATTATCGCAAGGAGCAGATGAAGGTTAAAAAAATACAACTATGGTAACACTGTTATACCATATTTTGTTTAGTGTGTTTTCTGAAAAGCGGAATGATTAAAAGTGAAAAAGTTTGTCCTTTTGTTTGTTTTATTGTAGAAGGTACTTTTACACAAGATTTATCTGTGTGAAATTTCAGCATCATCAAAACTCAATTATGGGGGGACTGATTTTTTTGAAAATTGCAAGTGTTTTGACTTAACTTTTGATAATTTGTAATATTACCGTACCCACAATTTTATTAGGTAATTAAAATATAGTGAAAAAAGTTGCCAAATTGACGTTTTCTTAAAAACCCCTTTTTTAATGATTTAGACAAATCTGTCATTTTTTTCCTACAGTAATTTTTTTTAGACAAAAATCCCTACGAATACCGAATTTTCCCTACACTTAACATTACTGGCGTTATATGTCCATCAGCTAACCAGAATGAGGTTAGAACTGCAATAGCGCGATAAAAAAATAACAAAACTGCTGGTGCCGATGGTTTTAAATCAACCACTGACCAGATCTTTACTCTACGTCAAATCCTGGAGAAGACCCAAGAAAAACTACAAAGCAGCTTTTGACAGCCCGGTATGGAAGAGGGTGTTTGAAGCAATGTAAGCAGAAATAAAGTCCTCTCCGTAAGAGCTAAAGTCACGCTCTATGAAAGGCTTATACTAGCAGTGTTTTTGTATGGTGCTGAATCATGTCACAGGCAGATAAAGCTATCCTTGAAGTGTTTGTGTGGAAAAATCTTTGGATCAGTCTGCTTTAACAATAAATATCGAAATCGAATGAGAAATGAGTGAAACGCATTAAGCAATAGCGGCTACGTTGGCTGGGACATGTTGTGCAAATGGATGAAAGTAATCCGGCAAAAAAAGTACTCGATAACGATCCTGAGGGAATTCGTAGAAGAGGGCGTCCAAAATTTCGATTGTAAGACCAAGCAGAAGAATGTCTTTTAAAACTTGGTCTACGAAGTTGGAGAATATGCGCACAAGATAGAGGCACATGGATTTCTAAAATATACTCGTCCTTTGAGCTTCCACTAAAAATATATTTTTTTCATTGCATTGTAGATAACTCGAAAAGCGTTGATCACCAAAAAACATATGTATGTTAGCATGCCTTACATTAATGACATGAAGTAAACAATATTTAATATTATGTTAAAAAATTTACTAGCATCTTTTTCCCATTACCTCTTCCGGAAGTTCTTAACAACATCCTCGCGAAATTATTGTCAAAACACACACAGAATAACTTACCCAAACTCATCTTACCATTAAATAACATTCATTGTCAATTGTATTAAAATACATATTTACTTTGGTTTTACTTCATTGTCAGAATGTTTTCAATAAAAAAAAAACTTGCAAACATTTCAATTGTTCTTCCTGTAAGATTTGTCAATATTTTAAACTTTTTATCTTCAATTCAGACAACCGAAGACAACTGTCAACTGGAGGGACACAAACAAAATCTCGACAGTGTAAACAACAGTGATGCAAAAAAAAGAAGGAACACAAACAATTTACAAGGTTGTCAATTGACGTGACAAGGTATTACACGTCTATTTACAGGCAATGCAACACGTTGTTTTTTCTTACACACATTCACAATTTTCATACAAATTCAAACAAACATTTATTTCAATATAACATACTCGTATGTATTTATGTATTCACATCCAGTGCCAGTGATGATTTCAACATGAAACTACTCTAAAGTAAAATAAACCACTTAAATATGTCACACAAGACTGCATGCGACATGACAATACTTGTCTATTAAGACTCTGCAAAAGAAAACTGTTTCCATCTGACATTTATTAAAGCTTATTTGGATTCATAGAGTTGGATTATGTTTTTGCAATTGAGTCTTTTATAACGTTTAAATCTGGAGATCTCCAGATGCATTTCGTAAAAAGTCACATTTTAACTGACATTCCTAGGACTAATTTTGAAATATCTATGGAGCGATTTATCGAAAATTGAGCCTTAGAATTATCGCTCTTTAAGCTAATCTCCTTTAGAGTTTGTAGCTTATAAGCCAATAGAAGAACATTCTTCTGTTATCCTTGACTCCTAGTGGAACATAGGGCCTCAACTTTTATTAGGCATAAGTCATTTAAGAATAGCTTGCTGCTTCCAACCACGCACCAATTGACCTTCTCCAAGTTCTAGCATGTGCACCAACACGACGGCCCCTTCTCTGTGGATTCCAATAAAGCACTTGTAGAGTAATGTTGGTATTTAGCTTTCGAAGTATGTGGCCTATCCATCGCCATTTCCGTTGACATACCTCTATAGAAGCAGGGATTTGATTTGTAGCGTTAAGTAGATCTTCATTTCACTATATATTAAGGGTTTTCCGTAAGCATTTGTTTGCAAAGGTTTGCAGGCGCTTACGATGGCACTTATGCGATTCCAAGTTTCGCAGCCGTAATCTAGGATAAACTTTACATTCGAGTTGTATATTCGTAGCTTGGTTATTGCTGATATTAGCCGAGATTTCCAAATAGTTCGGAGAATGTAGAATGCAGATTTTGCCTTACTAATACACGATTCAATATCCTCGTCGGCGCCACCTTTTGGAGATACCAAACTTCTAAGGTAATTAAACATCCCACAACCTCGTTATCCACATTGATGTGTGTTACATGATCTGTAGCGATAAAACACTAATAACTTTTTACACTAATCCGTTGCTACAAAAAATCAATAGAGTTGTGAAGGGTCTTCAAACAGAGAGTTTTCAGGAGGACAAGAACTCGTCTTTTCGGCGAATTTTGCGTCGTAAGTTTAACTAAATTCGGAACAAAAGGTAAATAAGTTAGCATACAACAAACTGTATAGGCTGGATGGGCTATGGACCTAATTTCAGGGATTAGTATGCGAACGAACAAAATAGTTCATTTTGATGCTTATTCATATGGGATCCAAGATCGTGGCTAATATGAATTTAGGGTTTCCAGCATTATCGGTTCGTATTTCTTTGAGAACTACACTGGACTTTCAATGAAATGCTTTATAGATCGATGATTTTTAACTTTTTTGCTATGAACTGGAAGATCCTGACCCCAACGATATGTGGTTTTAACAGGACTAACTTAGCTATGTAAAACACCGCTGATAACACATTGGTTATGTTCCACCAGCGATTTGAGGACAAATGCAAATGTCATCGTCGTAGCCATCAGTCTAACCGCTTGAATTGTTATCTGACATTATACTATAATGACAATGAATTCTCTCATGACAATGAATTTGAAAAAGGTGACCGAAACTTTTATGTACATTTAATTTTGCATCTCTTTCTTACACATGTATTATTCTGGCTCCAGATATTTATATATATCCAAACCTTTCACTCTAATACTTTCTACTAGTCAGTGTTGATGTATATAGAGGTCACATATGATGGAAAAAACCCGCTAGAAATACCCGTCGAAGGTTACAGGTATGACTTTTGAAGTAAAATTTTATTAAACAATTTAAATTTCACAAAAATTTATTAAACAGTATATTAAATTTATTAAATAGTATGTTCGTTCCCGTACTCTAACAAAACTACAGTCCGAAGTAGTTAGAAATTACTCAAAAAAACAAAAATTTGTATTGAAAATTTTGTACGGAAACACTTTTGAGTAAATTTAGGTTGTTGGTATTGAGTGGAGCACTTGTAGATTGCCGCATTTGTTGTCTGTGATTAGAATTTTGCATTAATCCTGGCATTTGTGGACTGGAAGAAGGTACCAGTGCTGGACTAGGTATCTTTGAGGATTGGGTATAGTTTGGGTACCTAACCAGGACCGCCAGGTTGATTAATTTTCTATAATTGTTGCTGTTGTTGATTATTGATTGCCTGTTGCTGAAATTGTTGCTGTTGTTGAACATTTTAAGGAAACTTTAAAGGTCCTACCACACCACGATTGAACATTTGTTGACCCTGACTTATAGCCATATTGGGATTTTTACTATTTGATTCAAAGTACCTTGAATTTTGAGAAGAAAATAATTTTTATAAACGTTTTAAAATTAAATTTTTGTTTAATACCTTGGATTCCTGTCGCATTGGGCATACCTTGAGAACCTTGTCCTTGTAATTCGGCTTTTCCTACATTATTTGGATGCATTTTCCCTCCTGCCACAACATTACCAAGTTCATTCTACTGCATATTTGGTTGTATACCTTGATTAGCTCCAGCATTGGGTCCTCCTACATTCATAGAACCCTGATTATGCGAACATTTATCATTTAATTTAGTTGATGTTGCATACCCATTTGTTGTATTTACTGTTGCAGCATTTTATAATATATTTTGCTTGACATTCATCACATTAACATTGGCCACAGGACCACCTTGTATTTGACCTTCGGTATTCATTTGCATTTGATTAGGTCCTCCTAGGACACTTGACTTAGGACCAATGGGAACACGAGTTTCAAGACCTCCCATCTGGTTCATTTGTCCGGACATACCTTGAGGTCCACCTGGGCCTACACCAGACCAACCATTTATTATTTCCCTGTCGCTGACTAGTGCCTACCGCACCCATAGCCATTTGTGGTTTTATGCCCTTTTTGCCCTTGTCTTTATTGATTCCAAGTTTGCAAAAGATTTGAGGCGGGCACTGGGCCTCTTGGACCGGCTGCTTGTTTTACATTAGGACCTAGATATCATTTGAGGATTGCGATTGCCCTGGCTGGCTAAATTTTGCAAAGCGTTTAGAGGATCCTGCGTCATATTTTGTTGGCCCATCTCAGCATTTGGTGGAGGAGATTGCTGGGGTCTTCCTTTATAATAAACGATTAAAACTTAATCATAAATATTAAAAACTAAACATTAATCATCCCGGGAAACTTACTCTGCGATAGATCGATAGATAGTTTGGCCACCAAACCCAAATACTTGTCTTCTTTCTTAAAATCTGTAAAAAACACAATAATTTTCAAAATTATAATTTATCTTCTGACGCTATTCACAAAAATTTATATTTTTCCAAGTGACAAAATTTTAATTTTTCAAGCCAATGTATGCAAGAATGAAACAACTGAAAGTTGTGATGTTGTTTCACTCTTACATATACAAATTTCGTGTCAACCCAGTAAGAAAAAAGGTTTATTCTCAAATTGAGGATGATTTGAAAATAAATCTTTTTTCAAAGGTCAAACGACTGATACTGATTTGAGAATAATAGCTTTCTCAACAAAAAGGGGACTTTATTCTCAAATTGAGAAATGCCTTTTGAGAATAAAACCTCATTCTCAAAGGTTTTTCAAATGTGGATATCATCTACATGTGGAACATAAACAAAATGGCATTGTATTTTTGATATTTTTGAGTTTTTTTATTTTGTTTTTGAAAACGGTGCATCATATTTAAATTCTTTTGCTTAAAATATAATTTTTTTATTGTTAGGTTAAAAAATTTAAGAAACAAAGAAAATTTTCTTGTATTATTGAATTTTAAGTCTTGACATTTTTTAAGCAAGGTTTTATGGTCAAATATGGATCAATTTTAAAAAGTCCGAAAGAAATAACGAATTTCTTTAAAATGCAATGCTATTCCATTAAAATATCTTAAACATTTTTAATGTTTAAAAAAAATTTGAAATAAAGTTTGATATCAAATTTATATAAATTTAATCAAATTATAAATTTATCTCAAATTATTCTCAAATCATCTTAAGGTTTAATAATGATTTGAGAGTAACCTTTATTCTCAATTTGAGAAACTATCATTTTTCAAGCGTTTATACTCAAATGAACCCTCATTTGAAAATGAATGTGAATCTCAAACATCTGTTCAGGTTTGAAAAAACGTTTGATATCAAATGTAAAAGTTATCATATTTCAAAATTTTGACACTGTTCTTACTGGGAATGTGTTCATATTTTTTTTGTCTCGGTGTTAGTCAGTCATTTCTTATAGGGCAACTGGTCCACATAAACAACCTGGTCAGTCGTTTCTTATAGGGCAACTGGTCCATAGAAACAGCCTGCTCGGTTTCTGGGGTCTTTGTCACCCTTTCGCGCCATAGTCTACACACCCTAATATTAGTACTCACAGGCCATTGTTAAATAGGATTTGCCATTTGGGCTGGGAGATGATCAATCAGTCAGTCTGTAACTCTAAAGTAGTACACATAAATATTTCCAAAAATTTGAATTGTCAATACACTTCAAAACTTCGATGCACATTCACTTAATTGAAGGTACTTTGTTTTGATTGCATCTAGTGACATTTTAAAAGATCAGATTATAATATCAAGGCATCCTTGACAATGTAAAAGTCAAAACATTTTGATCTCGCAAGATTGATATAAGTAATTAGCAAAATATGGAAATGGTGTTATAGCTGATTTCTTCTCTGCTTTTTTATATACTTTTTATCAATTGTCTTGATATTTAAAGGTAATAAGATCGTGCAGTATATTTTTTTTATTTAGTTGCAGTTTTTCTTCAATGAATTGTTATTGGAAATTGGCAACAAAGTTGGCAACTTACAAGTTTATGTTTTAACCGATTTTACGATGTTTTATATAGATTTTGCATTACAAAGTTGAAAAGTAAAACTTGGGCGGTCAATAAATATGTGTTTGAGATTTAAACTGCGATCAATAAAACCAAAACATACTTTTAAAATTCATAATATTGTATAATTATATAGCAAAAAATCAAAAAAAAAAAATAATTAAGGGTATTAAATTGTTGATTGTTCTAATTAATTATTTCATTACTTATATCTTAACTTCCGTTGTCTTTTATTATTACTTATAATCTTTATTATCATCACTTGGATTTGTTCTTTGGCATAAAGATCTTTAGCAATTGCTAATCACTTTGACAGTTGGGGTCATTTCCTGGCTAATTGTTTAATTAATATAAAGAAAAAAAATCTGTAGTTTGTTGTCAGTATTTTTTTTCTTAATACTAATAAAAATGTTAATTGTTTGAGAAGCAGAAGAATATGAAAAAGTGGTGATGGTATTTATGGTGCCTTTTATGTTTTAAGGGGAAGGAATTCGAAGATATCTTTTAAGATTTTGAAAATGATAAAAAAATATGTAGTTAAAAAAATCTCTCAAATTTTATGCCACAGTTTTCTCTTATTGTCATTTAAAAATCATATTCGGTGATGAGGTCCACTTTTGGTAAGTGAACAAACAAAATTGTAGAGGCAGGCGACGCACGGTGGTTCAGAATCAAATTGCATTGGCCAAAACCTATATTTTTTGTTGACATAGATTTTTAAAATTTTTATACCATCAGAAAGAAAACATATCAAAACTAAAGTGGCCAAAAAATTTGGTCAAAATATCCGCTGTATTGGGCGTGGCATGCTGCTAAAGACAAGGAATTTTGGTTAATTTAGAAATGAAAGAAAAATTGTAATTTTTGATCTCATATTAATTACGATTTCTTGAAAACTATTAATGCTAATGGGCTGCAGTTTTTTTTTGTTATGTTGGGTGGACTGTTAGTTTTAACAAATGGTATTTGCGCACCCTGTATAATTTGTAGTTAAGGTGTTATGTAAAAAATTTAAAATCACCATATACTCATAAAATTTCAAGTTTAGTAGTGTATAACTTTTGTAGAAACAAATGGAAACAAAAATCGAAACCACCCAAAGAAAGCCAAGAGTATTCCCTTTAAGCCTATATATACTTTTGCACCCGCCCGGACCCGCCCGTAGAACACTTTTTTTATTTTAATGAAAATACTCAACATTTTTACAAGCAAAATTACTAGTAAATTTACTTTAGAAATCATTCACTGTCATAAATACAAATTGCAGATAGTTATTTCAATAAGAGGAAAGTTATTAGTGGTTTAAATTTTTATTCAAATGGTTGGTATCTTAAAAAAACTTCCCTCAATTTTTTAGGGAATTTTTCAAAGAATTTTGAAAATATTTCATTTTGCACAGATATTTTAATTACCTGCTAAAAAATGATAGGGAAAAAACCTTTAAATGTATTTCAGTAAAGTACAGAATGAATTTTAACAGTTAAAATTTTCCATTTTTTAAGGAATGTTACCTAGCCTGTTACTCATCAGCGTTAAAGGGTTTTATTATACTTAAAAATTATTATAATTGGTCTTTTATGACATTAAATAAGACTTCCTAAATTTATTCACTGCATTTTAAAAATTCCATGAAAAAATTTTTAAAATATCTTTCAGTGAAATACAGGATGAATTTGAACAGGTACAATTTTCCATTTGATTTTTTGGACAGCTACCTAGGTAGAGTATAATAATATAAAAGCATGATATAAGGACAATAATTTGGAAATAAATGTCAGTTTCGAACAAGTATTCGATTTAAAAAGGTTGATAAATATTTGAAAGTTTTATTTCAAAGCCCTTTAAAAGTACATTATTTTCGGCTAAATTAAAATATGGAGACTTTCAGCTATAAAGAATTGGCCGAAGAATATTTTAAAAATAAAGATGGTGTTCTAAGCCATATTCAAACAAAACTGAATATAAATAGTCTCTACATTGAAACACAACTGGAAATAAAAAACAAAGTATCTAATTTCGTCAAAATATTGAATAGATACTACAAGGAAGTTGACTTTAGTAAAAGTAAATTTTACAAGCGCTTTGCGAATTGGTTAGAAGGTGAACTCCGTATCCAGATCATTTCAGAAACAACAAATGATGGGAGTTGTGGAAGACCACAAAAACCGTTAGATAACTGTAGCGATAGATCTAAGAGACGAAAACTGAAGAATTTTAATAAAGAAATCGGGTGTGAAAACATTAAAGATAGTTTTCTGCATAAACTTCGATCTGAAAAACAATTAGCGAAAGTGGATATCATTAAGAAAGTCCTTTCTGCTAGTCCGGTGAGAACAAAACGGGTTCTTAAAAGCATTCCAACACCAAACGAGGAAAAACAGTTTACAAACGAGGAAGCACTTGCATTATTTCTGGATTTAAAGCTAACAAAACACCAGTATACTCAACTCAGATTGCGTGCGATCGAAAAAGGCTTAAATTTATACCCGTCATATCATCACATAATTGCAGCTAAAAAGGAGTGCTATCCTCCAAAGGAATCTATGAAAATCACACCAATTTCTGCACAGGTAAAACTGCAAGCTCTACTTGATCATACAGCTGAAAGGTTGCTGCAATCACTTAAAGGAAGTGATTTAAAAAAACATGGAAACTGCAATTTAACTCTCTTTTGTAAATGGGGATGCGATGGATCTTCAGGACAAAAACAATATAAACAATTTTTATGTGAAGATATTTCTGACACAGATATATTCATGGTGTCATTTGTGCCATTGCGATTAATAAAAAACTTAGAAGACTCGGAACCTTCGTCCAGCACAATGCAAACAAATTTTATTTGGAAAAATCATACTCCATCGTCCACGAAGTACTGCAGACCAATAAAATTTGAATTTAAAAAGGAAACTCATGATACCATTAAGAATGAAATAAGTGACATCAAAACTCAAATTTCAACACTAAAGCCATTAGAGTTAGAGATAGATGAACATACTATTAAATTGAATTATCAATTAATACTTTCAATGATAGACGGAAAAACTGCCCAGGCTTTGACTGATACAAAAGCTTCATCCAGCTGTATTATATGTAAAGCAACATCAGTTAAACCAAGAACCTACAAAGTCACTAGATAGTATTGATGCATTTGAATTTGGATTATCACCGCTACATACGAGAATAAGGTTTATGGAACACATACTGAAAATTAGCTATGATTTGGATCTTCGGATCTTCAGGATCAGTAAGAAATAATGACACCAACAAAGAGAAAAGAAAATTGAAAAAGAAACAAGTTCATGATGCATTTCTCAAACACGGGTTAATTATAGATCAACCAAAACAAGGATCAGGCAATACAAACGATGGCAATACCGCAAGAAGATTCTTTTTGGATCCCGAAACTACATCTGATATAACAGGTGTTGATATAGATCTTATTTCAAGATTTAAAACAATTACTGAAGTACTTGCGTGCAATGAACAAATTAATGCTAAAAAATTTGGTGATTATGCCAAGGAAACTGTTGCTATATATACATCCAAATACAATTATAGAAATATGTCAGCAACAGTGCACAAAGTTCTTTATCATGGAGAAGATGTCATTAAGCACCATTTATTACCAATTGGAGATTTATCAGAGGAAGCCCAGGAAGAAATAAATAAGGATTACAGATTTTACAGAGAACATAATACCAGAAAAACGTCACGAAGTTCTACAAATGAAGACTTATTTCACATATTATTAGCAACATCAGATCCATTCATCTCTAGCATTCGAAGTCAATGGAAAGTAAATCCTTCGGACCTAAGTGCCGAAGTTAAAGCACTGCTACAGGACAGCAGTAATACAGAGCAGAATATAAAATATTTACAAGAAATATTCCAGCCAAATAAACAATAATTATAATTTACATTTAACATTTGAGTGCAATAAAGTATATAAATATCAATATTAAATATTATTTTATTTATCTACAATCTATTTATGACTACAAATAAATATATATTTAAAGAAAGATTATGTTACATTCTTTTATTTAAACTAAACTATGTAAGTATTATTAAGCAAAAATTAAAATTAGGGCCACCCTAATAAAAATACTGTAAATACCTCAACGAGAAAAGGGGCACCCTAAGGATAACAAAATATTAAATTGCTATCCAAGGACGACTTGTGGCCCAAATTTAAGCCAAATCGGTTAAGAGGAAGTGGGTCAAAAATGAGTTGGCAGATTTGAAACAAAATAAAAATTAAAAAAATCGAAAATTGAATTTCAAGCTTAAATTTCTTAAGAACCACTGTACCGATCTTAATAAAACCTACAAACGAAAAAGCTACAGATGTTATCTATTGATTAAAAAAAGAACTACTAAAAACTCTTTAATAGTTAAAAAGTTACAGAGTTTTGGCAAATGAAAAACGATTCTGAACCACTGTGCGACGCACAGTGTCAAATCGCATGATCTTGGTGGCCAGTTGATATCGCCACTACGAGAAATTACGCGGCCAGGAAATGTCTCTTGCAATAAAGCCATATTCGCTCGAGTTGTGTGGCATGTGGCACCGTCTTGCTGAAACCACATATTCTCTAAATCGTGCTCTTCAATAATGTGCCGTAAGACAGTCCTAATTTCGGAGAACGACGAGGAACCGACAGATTCGGGTCTTCGGCAACACTTTCACTTACAGCAGCGATATTTTCAGCGGAACGAGCGAAACGATTATGTACAGGCCTTAAAATATTTGTAACCCCTCCAGTCTCTTTAAATTTCTTCACAATTTTACCAATTGCTTGAGTAGTAAACCATAATCTCTCCTTTTTATTTTTGTAGTATGTTTTGATAATTTTTATGCGCTCGGTTATCGTCAATGTCAGATTTTCAACTGAAAAGAAAACAATTGGTGTAACAATTTAGTTTGACAGATGTCATATTCTAGTCCTATACTGTTGAAACCACGAAATATATAACCCTTTAGTTTTTGATTGAATTTTGAGATTTTGATAAAATTTTTTGCCGTATAGAACATGTAAGATGGGACTTTTAATTTTGCCGCAAAGGGGGTAAAAAGGGGAAAAATTCTAAAACAATGTATTTTCTAAAGTAATAAGTTAGAAACAAAATTTAAACTGCGTTTTAAACAGCTATAAAAATAATCGGATAGGTGTTTGATACTTTTTCGAAGCTATGCCCGATAGGGGTTAAAAAGGATGAAAATAGTTTTTTTTGGTACCTTTTTAACCCACTCTTATCTTTTGAACCAAAGAATATTGAAAGGAACTTTGTTCAGTTGATTGCTGTACAAAGATGTGGAAATTTGATTGAATTTTGCGATTTTGATAAAATTTGGACAGTGGGTACCTTTTTTGCCGTATAGAACAAGTAAGATGGGACTTTTAATTTTGCCGCAAAGGGGGTAAAAAGGGGACAAATTCTAAAACGATGTATTTTCTAAAGTAATAAGTTAGAAACAAAATTTAAACTGCGTTTTAAACAGCTATAAAATTAATCGGATAGGTGTTTGATACTTTTTCGAAGCTATGCCCGATAGGGGGTAAAAAGGATGAAAATAGTTTTTTTTGATACCTTTTTAACCCACTCTTATCTTTTGAACCAAAGAATATTGAAAGGAACTTTGTACAGTTGATTGCTGTACAAAGATGTGGAAAAAATATAGAATACGCATTTGGGACTTTTTTTTTATTTCATGGGCCAAAATGGGTAGAAAAGGGATAACATGATAACTTAACACCTCGTGAAGTAATATAGGAACAATGTTAACTTTTTTATAAAACGTACCGAATTCAGTTGGTCCAAAGAATACCAAATATGCATATAGATTCTATATTTATAACAGAATTTTTGAAATTAGAGGATAAAAGGGTATAAAATAAGTAATGTTATAATTTTTAAACAAATTAATGTCTGTCTTTCTGTATGTATGTTCTTTATAGAATAGTAAACTATTCATTTTATCATATTATGCTCTTTAGCGAAGTTGTTGTGCGTGATCCGACAAAGGTTTTAAATCAGTAAGACTAATTTCCGACAGGTGACGCCACTGAAAATTACTTAGTTAAGTAATTTCAAAACTAAACTGTGCATTTGATCATGCCATGATCTTTAGCAAAATTGTTACACATGAGCCGGCGAACTTAAATTTACTCAAAGTGAATTTAATCGTAAGCTGTGCATTTGTCGACGGAGGCTTGTAAGTTGGTTTGACCAATTTCCAAAATTATTCAAAATGAATTAAGCTGTAAACTATGCATTTGATCAACATTAATTGGATATTTGTGTAATGTCTTTCCTTTAAATTTATTTCAGTAAATAAAATATATGAAAAGTTTAAAACTTGCCCCAAAATGCATATTATAAAGCTCCGAGCAAGGCTCGGTTAAGCAGGTACTATTAACTTTAAGCACATATAACTTTTAACGTAGTAAAACTTTTAATATACTTCCAGCTTGTAGAATATTTTTTGGGCTAAAAGACATGAATGAATCATTAAACCGCGATTTAGAAACAATCTCAGAATGGGGTCGTGCGAATAGAGTCGATTTTAATGCGCGGAAAACTCAGTGTTGTATGTTTACGCACAAACGCATGGCGGATCATGTAACTTCATCTGTATTAATGGGTGGTGAAAATATCGAAATATCGAATCAGATACTCTAAATGTTCTGGGCATGAGAATTCAATGTAATGTCCGTTGGACTGACCACATTTTTCAAGTGTCGAAAGAAGCATTCAAGTGTCTCGGGTTTCTTAAACGGTGTAAGAGATACTTCACTCCATCTGATCTCCTTACTATTTACACCACCTATATTCGACCGAAAATAGAATACAACTCTCATGTATGGGCCGGTGCTTCAAAGTCTATTTTGGAGCTTCTCGACCGAGTGCAGGAGAAGGCGACTCTATTGATTCACTAGAGCACCGTCGCAATGTGGGTTGTGTCACACTGTTCTATCGTCACTACTTTGGAATGTGCTCTAATGTAATAAGGGAACTTGTTCCTGAAACTCGAATTTTTTTACACAATACACGTCTGTCTTTTAGAGCTCGTCCCTTCGTAGTCGATTGGCCAGAAATCGTAATTAATATGAAATCAAATATTTCAATTTTCTTTATATTTATTTCTAAATTAACTTAAATTGTTTGCCTTTAGGATCATGCCACGCCTTCTACAGCGAATATTTTGATACAATTTTTCGGCTACCTTAGTTTTGATCTGTTTTCCTTTCTGATGACATAAAAATTGTAGGAATCTATGTCAAGAAAAAATATAAGTTTTGGAAAATGAAAATTGATTCTGGGCCACTGTGCGGAGTTATTGTTAGATAGGTCGATAATTACCTATTTTTATTTGTGCAAATTGAATGATCTTGATATCAACGATATGTGGATTTAATGGGACGGTGCTATTTTCGGATGTACAGCGGTGAACATTTGAACGTTTCCATATATAATTGCATCAGTAGATATTTATATCATCTCGACAATGCTTCATCAACACGTTGTCTTTTTATACCCTTCATCACCATAGATGGAAAAGGGTATAAATATTCTGTTTGTGCTGATGTTTGTAACGCATAGAAATATTGGTCTGAGACCTACCTTTTAGTATACCAATCGACTTAGAATCACTGCCTGAGTTGTTTTTTGAGTTGTAACTTTAAAGATAATTTGATGAAATTTGACACAGGTTCAAGGACGAAATGGGATTGCTATTTCGGGTACCTCCCATAGGGATGCCTTCCCGGAATAGAGTTTTTGGTCCTTTGCAGCCACAAATTTAGTTGTATGTCAATAATATTCTGCACAAATATTGCTTATCATAACCTCTATCAGTGTATATAATTTTGTAGAAATCGGCCCATATTGACCATACCTCCCATACAAGACACATTCTCAAAAGACGTTTATATACACATAAAAGCACAAAAACGTTAATAACTCTAAAGATAAATGCATTTGATTACTTAAACTTTGTACAGATAAATATTTCGTAAATATAAACCAATAATCAAAATTTGGTAACAATCGGTCCACAATTGACCCTAGCTCCCATATCAGGCCCTTAGCCGGAAATGATATAAATCTCGAAATTTTGAAAAAATAGCACATAGTACATATATTTATGTATGTCTCTAAGACTTAAGGAAAACTTGTTTAAATGTTGGTCCATATTTGACCTTAGTTGTGAAGGGTGTTATATAGTCGGGCTTGACCGACTATAGCTTTTCTTACTTGTTTCTATTTAATTTGTATGTCCCTTAGCTGTAAGAATTATCAAATTTAAACTACTTAAGAGAATTATCAAACAAGATAACCCAAAAGTATCCACTTTCATACTTCCCACATCCAACCAATTAAAAAAAATGTGAAATTCATACAATTCATAAAATATTCATTTCCACCAAAGAGATTATTTTTATAATTATTTTGTCGGGGACCACTCGCAAAAGTCACCAGACACATATAAATATTTAAAAAGTCAGCAATTAAAAGAGTTTCACATTCGCATTGACATTAATTGTTTTAAATGAACCAACAACATCAACAAAACGAATAAAGAAAGTTGAGATTTTTGATATTTTTAGCTGAACTTTGACATTATTTTGGCTTTGAATCACAAAGAGACTTCCATTGAAAACAAGTCATATATTCTGAAATTTTATGTGTTTTTTAGAATTTAAAATTATATTTTTAAATTTCTTTTAATACAATTTAAGAATGTTTTTGAAATTAGATTTATAGTCTATTCATAAGCAAATAATTCTTTTTCGTTCTAATAATTAGAGAAATTAGTAGCAAATATATCTGTGGCAAGATGGTAGAGTAGCTTAAGTCGACATAAGAGTAAATTAAATATCGGGTTTTTGTCAATGTTATGTACATTTACTTTTTAGCTCAAGTTTTTTGAATCAATAATGCATTGATCAAAACAACTTATGTACACGTATTTTTGTATACATATTCAGATTTTTCTTTTGTTACATAACAATTTCGCTTAACTTCACTTAAGCTATATAAATGTTGACTTTGAAAATGTAAAGTCATTATTATACAACTTATGTTTACATAAAACTACACAATATATACTTTTTATTTAAACACAAGCGCTTAAAATTACTTAAGGTCCAGTTCAACCCAAATTTCAGTTTGGAAAAAGAGCTTAAGTAGAAAAAATGTAAAATCTTCTGAACTTACCAAATTTTTTTTTTTTAAATATTCATCCTTCTTCTCTAATGAACATGTTACCAATATATTAAATCATAAATTATTCGCAGAAATCAAAAAGAAGAAAAATTACACAGAATTGTGATATCTCAAAACTTAAATTTTCTACTTAAGCTATTCTTCCATATTGCCACAGATATAAATAGTATATGAACTCTGTTGCTATAAGCTCTTAAGCTTAAATTAGCAAAAATAATTTTACACTGCGTAAGCGTATATAAATGTTATAATAATTCAAATTTATTTAAATGATGTTCATACTTACCCCATATTTCAAATATTATGTTTTCCCATTTTAATTTTTGACAGGCTAGGCTTTATAATAACGTTAAATCGGAAGTGGGTGTAAAAATGGGCAAATAAATTTTCAATGATTTTTAATCTAAGATGATCATTATATAAAATAAAAAAAGCGAAATAGAGGAAGACCACAGATTCTGTGGAGGGGTCAAGAAGCAGAGAATTTTTCTCAAAAATTTTTCTATAGAAAAATATTTTTCTCAAAAATTTTTCTATAGAAAAATATTTTTATCAAAAATTTTTCTATAGAAAAATATTTTTATCAAAAATTTTTCTATAGAAAAATATTTTTATCAAAAATTTTTCTATAGAAAAATATTTTTATCAAAAATTTGTATATAGAAAAATATTTTTAGCAAAAATTTATCTATAGAAAAATATTTTTAACAAAAATTTTTCTATAGAAAAATATTTTTAACATGATTTTTGTTTCTATAGAAAAATATTTTTATCAAAAATTTTTCTATAGAAAAATATTTTTAGCAAAAATTTCTCTATAGAAAAATATTTTTAGCAAAAATTTATCTATAGAAAAATATTTTTAACAAAAATTTTTCTATAGAAAAATATTTTTAACATGATTTTTGTTTCTATAGAAAAATGTTTTTATCAAAAATTTTTCTATAGAAAAATTCTTTTATTAAAAATTTTTCTATACAAAATATTTTTATCAAAAATTTTTTTATGGAAAAATATTTTTATTAAAAATTGTGCTATAGAAAAATATTTTTATCAAAAATTTTTCTATAGAAAAATATTTTTATCAAAAATTTTTCTATAGAAAAATATTTTTATCAAAAATTTTTCTATAGAAAAATATTTTTATCAAAAATTTTTCTATAGAAAAATATTTTTATCAAAAATTTTTCCATAGAAAAATATTTTTATCAAAAATTTTTTTATAGAAAAATATTTTTATCACAAATTTTACTATAGAAAAATATTTTTATCAAAATTTTTTCTATAGAAAAATATTTTTATCAAAAATTTTTCTATAGAAAAATATTTTTATCAAAAATTTTTCTATAGAAAAATATTTTTATCAAAAATGTTTCTAAAGAAAAATTATTTTATCAAAAATATTTTTATCAAAATTTTTTCTATAGAAAAATATTTTTATCAAAAATTTTTCTATGGAAAAATATTTTTATCAAAAATTTTTCTATAGAAAAGTATTTTGATCAAAAATTTTTTTATAGAAAAGTTTTTTTTATCAAAAATTTTTTTATAGAAAAATATTTTTATCAAAAACTTTTTTATAGAAAAATATTTTTATCAAACATTTTTCTATAGAAAAATATTTTTATCAAAAATTTTTCTATAGAAAAATATTTTTATCAAAAATTTTTCCATAGAAAAATATTTTTATCAAAAATTTTTTTATAGAAAAATATTTATATCACAAATTTTACTATAGAAAAATATTTTTATCAAAATTTTTTCTATAGAAAAATATTTTTATCAAAAATTTTTCTATAGAAAAATATTTTTATCAAAAATTTTTCTATAGAAAAATAATTTTATCCAAAATTTTTCTATAGAAAAATATTTTTATCAAAAATGTTTCTAAAGAAAAATAATTTTATCAAAAATATTTTTATCAAAATTTTTTCTATAGAAAAATATTTTTATCAAAAATTTTTCTATAGAAAAGTATTTTGATCAAAAATTTTTTCATAGAAAAATATTTTTATCAAAAACTTTTCTATAGAAAAATATATTTATCAAACATTTTTCTATAGAAAAATATTTTTATCAAAAATTTTTCTATGGAAAAATATTTTTATCAAAAATTTTTCTGTAGAAAAATATTTTTATCACAAATTTTTCTATAGAAAAATAATTTTATCAAGAATTTTTCTATAGAAAAATATTTTTAGCAAAAACTTCTCTATAGAAAAATATTTTTATCAAAAATTTTTCTTTAGAAAAATATTTTTATCAAAAATTTTTCTATAGAAAAATAATTTTATCCAAAATTGTTCTATAGAAAAATATTTTTATCAAAAATGTTTCTAAAGAAAAATAATTTTATCAAAAATATTTCTATCAAAATTTTTTCTATAGAAAAATATTTTTATCAAAAATTTTTCTATAGAAAAGTATTTTGATCAAAAATTTTTTTATAGAAAAGTTTTTTTATCAAAAATTTTTTCATAGAAAAATATTTTTATCAAAAACTTTTCTATAGAAAAATATTTTTATCAAACATTTTTCTATAGAAAAATATTTTTATCAAAAATTTTTCTATGGAAAAATATTTTTATCAAAAATTTTTCTATAGAAAAGTATTTTGATCAAAAATTTTTTTATAGAAAAGTTTTTTTTATCAAAAATTTTTTTATAGAAAAATATTTTTATCAAAAACTTTTTTATAGAAAAATATTTTTATCAAACATTTTTCTATAGAAAAATATTTTTATCAAAAATTTTTCTATGGAAAAATATTTTTATCAAAAATTTTTCTGTAGAAAAATATTTTTATCAAAAATTTTTCTATAGAAAAATATTTTAATCAAAAATTTTTCTATAGAAAAAATAATTAATTCCCAAATAAGAAAAATATTTTTATTAAAAATTTTTCTATAGAAAAATATTTTTATAAAAAATTTTTCTATAGAAAAATATTTTTATCAAAAATTTTTCTATAGAAAAATATTTTTATCAAAAATTTTTCTATAGAAAAATATTTTTATTAAAAATTTTTCTATAGAAAAATATTTTTATCAAAAAGTTTTCTATAGAAAAATATTTTTATCAAAAATTTTTCTATAGAAAAATATTTTTATCAAAAATTTTTCTATAGAAAAATATTTTTATCACAAATTTTTCTATAGAAAAATATTTTTATCACAAATTTTTCTATAGAAAAATATTTTTATCAACAATTTTTCTATAGAAAAATATTTTTATCAACAATTTTTCTTCAAATGTGGACTGATTATCTCGAAATTTGGCAAATTGATTACAGTTTTTCCAAGAATTATGTGTGCAAAAAATTGCGACCTGTAGTTTGATTACAAGGTTTACATGGGGGTCCAGCCAGACGAACGGACACCGCTAAATCGACTCAGAAGTGATTCTAAACCTATTGGTATACTTAAAGGTGGGTCTAAGAAAAATATTTCTATGCGTTACATACATCAGCACAAACTTATGATACCCTTTCCACCTATGGTGGTGAAGGGTATAAATATCTTTATTAAGAACGACCGAACAAGCTAGATCGCCTTGTTCTTTTTTATGGAGTCTTCACACTTATCGCACTTTTCAGCCTGTCACGAAGAAGAAAAATCGGTGTTTACTAGTGGGAGTAATGTTTGGTATGTCTATGTCGCTGTTTTTAACCCTTTGAAATAGGTTCCACTATTACCTTGTGAGGAACTATTATAATTCGTTATGGTTTGTATTTCAAGTTATTTATTGTCTGAAAAAAGCAAAATTTCCGATTTGTAAAGGAATTAGATAATGTATTATCTAAGGATAGCAAATATACAACAATTTCATAGTTTTGCCAAAATTTATTATGATATTTTCATAATAATGTTTTCACTAATTTTCTTGGCATTGATAAACTACCATAACAGAAGACGTCACGTCATATCATACAAATTAACAAAAAAATATTAACAAATTTAGACATGAAACAAAATTTATACAATACATTTGGAAATTATTCAAAAAACTTAAGATAATAAAAAAAGGAGACAAAATACAAGACAATACCTGAAACATGTGTGGTCCGATTCTTTTGATAGATTTACAATCATTCACTTAGTTTTTCATGTTTTCGGTGAATTTTGTTTTTGTTATTTTGGCAAACATGAATAAGTTAAAAATCAACGACAAGCCTTTTTGGTTGGACCCCAAAAAAAAAAAGAAACAATAAAGGCGCAAAGTAATATATAAAAAGCAACACAATAACAAAAATGCAAACAAAAGGTATCCAAAACTCTGACAAGAAAAAAAACAGAAACAAGAAAATAATCGATTGAACGTGTTCAACATCACATGAATTACAATTACGACACCTGTTGCATGCCGCCAACAAAACAGAAAACACAACTGCAACAACAAACACAAACTTATACCTACAACTCACTCATTCATACAATTTTAGCACAAATAAAAATTTTGGCTTTAAAAACTGAAACAACTGAAACCGAAAACAAATCAAAACAAAAAAATAAACTACAATTCGTTATCGTGGGGGTAGCAGCGTATTTCAATTCTCTTAATATTGGGATTCACCTAAATCTTGCCACACTTTGGCATTAATTCAAGCGCCATACATTTAAATTTTAAAATTATCTTTAAAAACAAATTCAACAACTGCATCAACATTATTCTCATCATCGTCATCATAATCCGCCAACCAAAGAACCAAATATCGTCATTCTTTACAAAACCATTGGCGTTTTCAGTTTTTTTTTTTCTTGCAGTTATTGTCTGACTTTTGGTTCCCCTCCTTGGGATTATTTAGTTAGTCATTCAAATGAATTGTCATTTAGAGTCATTTTATCTTCAATAATTTCCTTTAAAAGTTCTTAATAGTCGTATTGCACTAGGATCCCAATTTATTGCAATTATATATTATTATATTATTTAAAAAAGATACAAGTAAGAGTGTTATATTCGGCTGTGCCGAATCTTATATACCATCAAGTTGTGTTAAATTTAGAAACATATTTATCTCATATATCTACGTGGATGCAGCAAATTCAAAACGTGGACCAAATTGGAAAAAAAATGTTATGCTAGTTAGTATTGTTTCATTCATCAGGATGTTCTTGCATAGATTAGGCACTTCCAAAATCCTTGTGCCAGCTGCCGTAACAGGGGGATTTCTCGCATGGTTACCCCTTGGAGTAGTATATTCTCCTATGTTGTTTCTTTCCATGCTTAAAACATCGTAAGTGCTAAGTCGATGGATGATGAGTCCAAAGACAAGAGCCATGTTTGTAAAGCGAGTCGCTCGATCCGAGACAGACACCCGCTTGTAGCCGCAACTAACATATTGAACAGACGCTACAGTTCCGTACTTTACAAAGTACAATTATCTTGGACCCTTAGACCAAATACGTCGGAATGGCTCCAAGATAACTCCCTCTCACGTTGGCCCTGACCTAGAATCCCACTTGGGTTATTCACAGCATCTTCAACTAGGTTGCTCAGGTTTCCGGGATGTACCACTAGGAGGTGTGAGTAGGAATTGAATACAGTTGTTACCTGTTATCAGGAAACCCAGGCAACAACTGCATCCCATTTACATCCCAGGCCCTATGCTCCACTGGGAGTCAAGGATAACAGAAGAAGAACAAGTTGGTATTGTTGGTAAAATATTTGGATTAACTTCGGTTGCAGTAGCTTTATAGTTCAACATTCAAAAGTGTGTATGTGGTTTCCCTAGTATTTATTTACTTTGAAAAAAAATCGCTATCGTAACCGGGTATGGTTTTAGATTAATAAGTTGTTAAATACTTTTCGTTTAGCTTAATATTTAGTTAGGATAAAGAAGTTGATAGTAATACGACAGGTCCATATATTTTGTTAGAAGTTCCTAATGCATCTACCATATACATAATTTTAATATGCTGCTTGTACCTCCGAATCTTTTTTATTGTAGATATAAAAAGGGGATGTAATATATATATAAGAATTATAGTCAAATGTTGACCGATTGTAACAAAATTATATAAAGCTTATTTCTGCAAAATTTAGTGGCAATAGCTATCACAGTTGCTAATTTAATAGCTTTTAACTGGTCCTTGCTAAATATTTTTTGGTTTCCGTGAGTGTTTTTTATATGAAAGCTATAGTCAAATATGGACCGATTCCTATAAAATTTGATGTACTGACCAATAGTTGCATAAAACTTCTCTATTCTAAATTTAGTCGTCATAGCAATTACAATTATACTCAATTTATCAGCATTTATGTGTTTCCCGGGGCGGGGTTATATAGGAGCTCTAACTAAATGTGAACAGATTTTGTCTCTCTAGCTTTTGTAGTTGAGGAGTTCTCGTGCTTTTTTCTGGCGGACAGACGGACATAAATCTCCTTTTCTTTTTGTATTTTTGTGTTTCTGTAAGTTTTTTATATGAGAGCTATGGTCAAATGGTGACCGATTGTAACAAAATTTTGCACACTGGCTGGTATTCACATAAGACTTAATTTTTGTAAAATTGTTGTTGCTGTAGCCCTTTTAGTTAAGGCGTTATCGCGCTTTTATCTAACGGACAGACAGACATAAATCCCCTTTTCTTTTTGTATTTTTGTGTTTCTGTAAGTTTTTTATATGAGAGCTATGGTCAAATGGTGGTCGATTGTGAGAAAAATTTTGCACACTGGCTGGTATTCACATAAGACTTCCTTTTGTAAAATTTTGTTGCTGTAGCCCTTTTATTTAAGGCGTTATCGCGCTTTTATCTAACGGACAGACAGACATAAACCCCCCTTTTCTTGTTGTATTTTTGTGTTTCCGTAAGTTTTTTATATGGGACCTATGGTCAAATGGTGACCGATTGTGAAAAAAGTTTTGCACACTGGCTGGCATTCACATAAGACTTCCTTGTGCTAAATGTAGTGGCCAAAGCTGTTACAGTTTATCATTTATTGGCATTTAAGTGAATTTCAGGTGGAATTTAGGCTGTTTCCGTAAATTTTTTATATGGGAGCTATGGTTAAATGTGAACCGATTTCAATGAAATTATATATGCTGCCTAGTGCTTATATAAAACTTCTAGTTACCAAATTTTGTCATCATGGCTGTTATAATTTGTCATTTATTAGCAAATAAGCGATTAGCCTAGACGAGGTTATACGGGAGCTATGGTCAAATATTAACCGATTTTGCCCAATTTCGTTTAGACTTTATCGTGATTTCAACAGACAGACGGACAGGCAGACAGACAGACAGACAGACTGACGTCGCTAAATCGTCTTAGAATTTCATAAGGATTCAGAATATATATCGTTTTTTGATTTTTGAGCCAATATTAAGGAAATTACAAACGGAATGACAATCTCAATATACCCCCATTCTTTTTGATGATGGGTATAAACAATTTTGGATTGTTGGTTAGGTCATCATCATCAGGAAGAGAAATCTATTACTTGTAATTTGCAAGACAAAACAAATAGGAATTATAGTGTCATTATTTCCCACATTTTTTATACCCTTCACCACCATAGTTTCCACCTATGGTGGGTATTACAAGTGGTATCTGTAACGGATAGACTGGAAAAAGAAAGACATAAAGTGATTTATTCCAAACCATCAATGGGAGGCTTTTTCAAGCCAGCCTGTAGCCTTGATAAATAAACCTATTTAACGAATATCAAAACTCACTAGATCGGGAATATCGTGCACCAAAACGCCCCTAGATTTTGAGTCCTTAGAATTGAAAGATCGGGGCAGTGGTAGAGAAGATGAGTTACTGTTTCATTCTCTTCTATATTGTGGCAACTGCGACAGTAGTCAAAGTGTTGAAGATTAAGTAAGTATCTGGTATGCAGCCCAAAAATGCTGTGTCTTGTTAACGTTGAAATTAGGTTGCGGAGTCGGTGGCGAGATAGAACGTTTATTATTGTAGGTGGGCCATGTTTGTCTGGAGATTGAACAAATGGTTTCAGTGGAACAAGTGTTCTGGGCTGACCCGTAGAGAAATTCCCTAATTACTGATTTGCAGGCTGATAGCGGAAACCTCGTAAATTGGTCGATGTTTTCCTGACTCAGGTGGGCACCGGATTGATCAAGTTTGTCCGTAGTGGAGTTACCAGGTATTCAATATTGCAATAACTCGCCATTTCGTTAAGAGATGCCTGGCATTCGGGAATAAGAACAGATATCGTGTAGACATTAGATAGGGATTTAATGTCAGCTTAACTGTCGATGCAAAAACGAATATCCCTGGCATATATCCTGTGTTATCTTATCCAATTAAAGATATCTCGGCTTGAAGAATACTACATAGATCAGGAAGCCTGGAACAAATTTCCTTCCCTAATATAGGGATGAAGAAAGCCCCCCACGCCTTTGACTTAGATCCTCCAAACATACGTCAGCAAAAAATGAGGGGTCTCCAGAGGAAGTCGCAGTAAAGGATTTGTCAAAGAGAGCGGTGGATATGCAGTAGTCGATGTAGTCTGAACACGGATAGTAAAAGAGTTTTGATAAGTTTTGTAGAGAGGGCTTTATTCCAACAAGTATGATTCTTCGTTTGATTTCGAAACTTATATCGCTATTTAGGGCTGTACCAAAATAAACAAATTATTTTTATCGTCCTATTCTAGTAGACTATAAGCTTATAGAAACCAACAATTCTGTTTTTAATTCATTGACAGCTAGACCCATTTGATTTCTTTTCGATACTTGAAAGGGCGGCAGTTACCCCTCGCAATGTGCATCTTACGATATCAATATCATCGACAAACATGAGAAGCATGTGTTATCTGTTGAAAAAGCTCTGCTGACAAACCATCGGCATCCGCAGCTGTGTTATTTTTCAGTCGAGTTATTGCAGTTCTAACCTCAATTTGGTTGGATGGTGGACATATAACGCCGTCATTATTAATTGCTCAGGCGTGTTATCTTGGTCGCTTACATTTGATACCAGCAATTTGCAAGGACCATACTTTTGCAGTTCGAATCTTATATGTCTCAATTTCCTCAAGCGCAAGTCCCTTGATTTCTTTTTTTTCGGAATATGATCATCCCTCCTTTCCTCCCGATATCTTTTTAAAGTTCGACGGGTAACTACTGATTGAAGAGTTGCCCTGTATACTATATTTTTCTCAACAGTTGCATTGCGGCAAGAGGAAGAGTTTTAGAACCCTAGACTTTTCAGCATGGAATTTTCAATATGTTGCCATTGCACGCAGATGTCGTTGAAATCAGAAATGTTTTACCCTATTAAGTAAGCTTACTTTGATGAGATTTTATCCTTGTGACGTCAAACTTTCTTTGGGCTACCGCCTGCATGTTCCGCAATATACTCTCTCATTAACTGCAACAAGGTAATGATCGGAAGCCATATTAGATTCTCGAAGTGAGCGTTCATCTACTGCGCTTAATGAGTGTCAACTACAATATGATCATTCTGATAAGTTTTTATTTGATCGAGAGATACCCATGTCGCTTTATGGATTTCAATGTGTGGAAACCTGGTGCTGCTCACTACCATATTGCGGGCCGCCTACCAACCTACCTACACAGATGTTTCGCTATGAGACCTGAATTTACTAACAATAGGCTCAAAGCAGCTTTCCCGCCCTAGCTTTGCGTTATATCACCCAGTGTTAGTTAAACGTCATTATTGGGGCATCTATCATAGACTTCCTTAGGTTGATCATAAAAGACTTCTTTAACGACATCATCTTCTTTTTCTGTAGGTGCGTGAGCACAAATCAGGCTCTGATGGAAGTATTTAGATTTGAGGAGTATTGTCGCTAACCTTTCTCTTACTAACGTAAACCTGGAAACCAGATTTCGCATTATTTTGGAAACTAAAAACCTAAAACCAAATTCGTGCCTACTTAAATGGCAGCTATAATATAGGTCAGCTTTTGATGTCTTGGCAATGCCTTGGTCATTCCATCTTATTTCTTCTACAGTAGTCACATTCAGAGTTCGGATGTTCCAGGTGCTGACCCTTAAATCATAGTACTTTTTCAGTTAGCCTAGTCGTCAAAATTAAGATTTTTCATAATAATTCCTACTCGTGGCACATGTTCGATCGCTACATTAACAAGTATTATCATAGTTCCCTACGAGTAGGTCAGTTTCCACAAGTCTGGACTTACTAAGTTAAGACCAATCAGAACTGTTGCTTAAGAAGCTATTCTGATATAATCTTATCAATGTTCTGTATATAGTAGGCCATTATTAACTTTAAATCTTATAAGATTTAAACCAAATATGTACTGCCGTTCCCCACAAGGTAGGGCAATTCAAACTTTTAATTCCTATTCCCTTTTCGGATGCAATCCCCCAAAAATGCAAAAATATTTTTAAACGTCAGATACATGTTCTGTAGATTATTCAACTACAAGTATTTATAGATTTTCAATACGTTTTTATTTTGATAATCGTGATTTTCGTGGGCAAATAAAGTGTTACTAATTATAGAATTATGAATTTTTGATTTTAGCGCTAATTTCCCCACTTGTCGGAGTGTTTTTGTTGAAGGCATCAATTTATAATTAGAAGTGAAATTTTAAAGCCATTCAAGAAATAGAAAAACTAATAGAAAACTTCAGCAAATTTGTAGAACGAATTAATTTAGGTACTACATGTACAATTTAAGAAAAAATGTGGTTGTAATAAAAGTGAATTTAATGATGTATTCAAATTAGATTGACTGGTGGAATTTTCGATTTTTTACAATCTTGCAAAAAGGCAGAAGAGAAAAAGATTGAAATGTTTGAATATAAGACAAAAAACTTGTCCTCTATTGAAAATTTGTTCTTTCCTGTCACAGGATATATCCCCTTACATCTCATTTATAGATAGAAAAAAATCTATGGAAGTCTATTTTGAGCAGTTACTAAGAGATTTATGTTTCCTTGTAGTCCATTTCCATCTATTAGGGGTACAACCGGAATGATTTCTAATATATCTTCTCTATGATCAGTTTCCTTTCCCTAGTGCGTTTTTTACTTAAATTTAACATCATTTGCTTTTCTGTATTTTTTATATTTGGTAAATTAAAAAAATATATATTTTGTGTGGGTTCAGTTCGGCTTTTGGCCGGTCTTTTAATGGCTTTAGCTTGCTGCCGCAGATATTAACATAGTGTTTTATTTAATGACCTGCCACTATCGGTTCAATAAGAAAAACAACTGCAATAACTTGCTTATAATATGTCAAAAGATTAGACCCGAAAAACAGGTATAACAAAAATAAATATTTTAAACTATTTTGTTAAATAGAGCAATAGAGTATATGACGAAATAGTGATTTTATATACGTAAAGGTCTTGAAAGACTTTGATATACATTGATGATTATTTAATATTAATGCAGAAACTCTAGTTTATGATTCAAAATAGTTACTTTGCAAAAATCGCTGTTTTCCTTTTACTACTGCAAGAATCGCCAAAATCGCTGATTGAATTTTATTATTGCTTTTGAATATCATTAAAAGCTGTCAACAGAATTAAGTTAAATCTTATGGATCACGTAGCTATAGCGTCTGTAATGCAATAATTGGATGACTTCTAGAATTAATTGGTAATAATGTTGTGTTCCTAGGCAAGGAATGGCCTTGGATTCTTGGCATTCTGGTTTCACACTTACTTAAATGGCCTATATTTACAAACAATTAAGGTTAAAGGCAGAGCTTTTTTATACCCTTCACCAATAGGTGAAAGGGTATTATATGTTTGTCATTCAGTTTGTAATTTTTCATTATTCGTCTTAGACCCCACAAAAATTATACCGATCTACTCTAGCTATGTCCGTCTGTCTGTCTGTTGAAATCAAGTTTGTGGAGCTTCTGGTGGGTGTACCCAGACGAATTATACACCAGATTTTAGGAAATTTCCCTACGCAGCACGCTATTATAAATATTCATTAAAATCGGTCCATAAACGCTCGAGATATCGCTAAAATACTAAACTTCGATGACGAATTTAAATTTTTTTTAAATTAAGAGAATTTAAATTTTTAAATTCTTATCGAATTTTGAGCAGGGACTGAAAATAACTGTTATTTTTGAATTTTTAATTAAAAAAAGCAACCGCAAGGAAATGTCGGAGAATAAAACCAAGTATACCATTTTGATAGTCGTGGACGTAATTTTCATAAAATGCGATTTCTATTTTTTAGAAAAAAAATAACAGTTATTTTTTGATTTTTATTTTTTTGAGCAAAAATAAAAGTTATTTCTTAACCTTTATTTTTTCGAGCAAAAATAACAGTTATTTTTGACTTTTATTATTTCGATGATGAATAAAAGTTAGTTTTTGACCTTTATTTTTTCGAGCAAAAATAAAAGTTATTTTTTGACTTTTATTTTTTCGAGCAGAAATAAAAGTTATTTTTTGACTTTTATTTTTTCGAGTAGAAATAAAAATTATTTTTGTTTTTGCAACCCTAATTATGATTGCGAAACTCAACTCCATTAATTTTTAAGCATATGCAAATTATTTTCACTGAAAAATTATCTTTGTTTGACATAAATTTTCAATAAATTTATCATGAATTTAAGCAAATGTAGCTTTTATTTCTGCTCGAAAAAATAAAAGTCAAAAAATAACTTTTATTCATGCTCGAAACAACAAAAGTAAAAAATAACTGTTATATTTGCTCGAAAAAATAAAAGTTAAAAAATAACTTTTATTTTTGCTTGAAAAAATAAAAGTCAAAAATAACTGTTATTTTTTATCGAAAAAATAAAAGTCAAAAAATAACTTTTATTTCAGCTCGAAAAAATAAAAGTCAAAAAATAACTTTTATTTTCTGACTTTTACTATAAAAGTTATAACAGTTACGGTCCCTGATTTTGAGTTTTGGCGATATCTCTGGTGTTTATAGACCGATTTTGATAAAATTTAATAGCATGTTGAGTTGGAGTATTTTCTAAAATCTGATATATACTTCAAAAATTTTTTTTTTCTAAATACTGTTTTTTTAAAAAACTTTTTAAAAATTTTTCAATTTGCGTACATCGATAACATTTGCTTTGGCGATATCTCGGTTATTGATCTACCGATTTTGATGGAATTCAATAGTGTACAGCGTTGAATGATTTCCTTAAATTTGATATGCAGTTCAAAAAACTTTTTTTTTAAACACGGTTTTTTTGACCAAATTAAATTTTTTTTTTGAAAAATACAGTTTCAAAAATTTTTTTTTAAATTCTCATCGAATTTTGTTTTTTGGCGATATCTCTGGTGATTATAGACCGATTTTGATAAAATTTAATTGCATGTTGCGTTGGAGTATTTTCTAACATCTTTTTTTCAAAAAAATAATATAAAAAAAAATTTAAATATGTTAATTTGCGTACATCGATAACTTTTGCTTTGACGATATCTCAGTTATTGATCTACCGATTTTGATGAAATTCAATAGTGTACATCGTTGAATGATTTCCTAAAATTTGATATACAGTTCAAAAAAACTTAAAAAAAACACAGTTTTTTGACAAAATTATTTTTTTATGAAAAATGCAGTTTTTTAAACAAAATTTTTTAATTTGTCATTGAATTTTGAATTTTGGCGATATCTCTGGTGTTTATAGACCAATTTTGATGAAATTAATAGCATGCTGCAATGGAGTATTTTCTAAAATCTAATATATAATTCGATTTTTTTTAAATATTGTTTTTTAAAAAAATTTGCGTACATCGATATATTTTGCTTTGGCGATATCTCAGTTATTGATCTACCAATTTTGATAAAAATCAATAGTGTGTTGCGTTGAATGATTTCCTAAAATTTGATATGCAGTTCAAAAACCTTAAAAAACATAGTTATTTTGAAAAATACAGTTATTAAAAAAACAATTCTCATCGAACTTTGATTTTTGGCGATATCTCTGGTTTTTATACAAAAATAAAAGAAATTGTAATTTAGCATCGAATTTAGAGTTTTGTTATAAGTTTCTCAGTTGTAAGTAGAACTATATGTTGCAATTTAATAGTGTACTTCGTAGAATACTATTAACATCTAATACCTATACATATAAGTTATGTCGGTATGCCATCTAGAAGCTCATACAACTTGATTCCAGTATACCGAAATATGTCTTAAATAAGTGACTTTTGAACATTATGATGGCCTTTATTCATATCTTACGTAAGTGTTGTAGCCAAAAGTCTAATCTAAATAGGTCTGCTAAATATTCTCATTAAAGCAACCATTTAATCGGTGCTCCTATTTTAAAGATATATACATTTAAATACGATCTCTCTCAAGGTGCGAAATGTTACAATGTTATGTAATTTCTTAAATTGTTTGTATTTAATCTACCTCCAAAATGTAGACCCAATATAAAACAAGGTTATTCACTAATTCAAGTATTATTCATATATCGCCTAAAAATGAAATGTATGACGCGTGTTAATTATTGAGATTTGAAACTTTTTTCAGATTAGAAAATCAATATACATATATTAGTATTTTCGTAGGATTCACCTAAATCAGTCTTCAGAAACATACACACTTGTAATTGACAAAAACTCTTTCCACTGTATACTTTACCTTTGTAACACCATTGCACAGTAGGAAATTACGGCCAAAACCCCCAAAAATGTTTTTAATTTTTTTTAAGAAATTTTAGTGTCAGATTAGAGCTGACATTTCAAGACATGTAGTCCCAATTTTTTATCATAGTGCATTGCCTACTAAGACTGTAATAATTCCTCAAAGTTTGAATATTTATTTATATGTTCTTAATAAAATTATTTGTATATCTTAACGCATATATAAAATTCGCTTAATTTTGGAATACGTGTAAAATTTTGACTTTTTCTTTTTTGGATTAAAAAGTAGAAACCTGTTACTAATCAACAGCTCTAATTTCAATATTTTTTTGACCTATGCTTCATCTAGAATTCTAGCGTTTAAAACAACCATAAAAAATTAAAATAAAAAATTTAAATACAAACTTGGATAGACCGTGAATTTTTTTTAGAGATTTTTAGAGGTTGAAGCACAACACTCTTTAATAGCTGAGTTCAATCATTAATAAACCCTATGAATTTCATATCCATTTGCATCCAATTTTAAGAATTATTATGTTTTTAGTAACACCCCTTTTTCACAATTTTTTGCAATTTATCGCTAAAAAAATCACTACTTGAAGTGAAATATAGGCGTGATGTAATATTTTTATGCCATTTTCTTTAGTTTCCTTTCTAATTCTATGCAAAATTTATATATAAAGATAAAAAAACAAAAAATTTTTTAAATTTGAATGGCCTTTGTAAAATTTATTGAAGTATATAGGTAGTGGTCACATAATTGTGGACGCAATAAAAATTTAAAAATTTGCAAATTTAATATTATTCAAGAACTCGTTATCTTTTTTATAAAAATATTCAATGTTTAGAGTTTTTCTGTAGGTTTGTTAGAAGCATACAGAATCTGGTTTCAAGCTCATAGTATGAGCCCAATATCTCTGAAAGGATATATCCGATTTTGTTAAGTCATATATCGTAGGATAGGTATTCTTTTCATATATTATCCTATTTAAGTAAATTATTTTTATAATCGGCAGCAAAGATTTCTTCTGCATGTTTAGTAGTCCAGTTTTATGTGACCACAGACTTTATATTTTCTTAAAAAAACTATTTCAGTTTAACTAAAGGTATATTATTTATATACACTAAAAATTTCAAGAACAAAAGTCGATAAATGACCAAGTTACTTAGTTTTGGCCATATTCTCCCACTGTGCATTGGTGAAGGGTATTTAAGGTTCGGCATAGCCGAACATAGAACTTCGATCTTGTGATTCGATCTTAGTAATTTTGTAAATTTAAAAGATTTTCCTCTACTTGGTCTTTCAATCATCGGGATCATATTCGAACACGTTTCTTGCTGGTGTATTATAGTCCATTCGCACAACATGTCCTAGCCAACGCAGCCACTGTTGTTTAACGCGTTTTATTATGTCGATGTCAGCGTATTACTCATGCAGTTCATGGTTCATTCGATGTCGATATTCATTGTTGACGCAAACTGGTCCAAAGATTTTTCGTAGAATCTCTCTCAAAAACTTCAAGAAAAGCTTCATCTGCCTGTAAAAGTTCCCATTATTCAGCACCATGTAATAACACGGGTAGTATAAGCGTTTTAGAGAGCGTGATTTAAGTTCTTACGGAAACAGCTTTATCTCTTAGCCGCCTGCATAGGCCGAAAAAATAAATATATTGGGGGCTGTTCACATATTACGTAACGTTAGTTTCGCAGGTTTTTAGCCCCCTCCCCGCTGTGTAACACATTATTCTAGAATGTGTTCACCGTAACATAATTCATACCCCCTCCCCCTAAGAGTGTTACATAATATGTGAACAGCCCCTTGGAAGTATGATTCTACGTTTGATTTTGAAACTTATATCGTTATTTATATTGACGGCGCACATTGGGGTTTTTCATACCCAAAATGGGAATTAATTGAAAAATGTAATTCGTCGGTACCGAATATTTTTGTATATTAGGTAAAAGTTTACAAAATTCTGCAACACCAGCTCCAAAAAAATGTCTCTAGCAACTACCGTTATATTCCCACACGTTTTCAAAGTTAACGTTTTTTGATGACTTGTAAATGTTTGTGAAAAACTTAAATTTTTTGCATTTTCAAAATTAATTTTTTGCTGTTTCTTAAATGGAAATGTAAAGAAAAGTTATGGAGCCTATAACATCAGGTTATTAAGATTATATTTGTGTTATTATATTTTAAGTGTAACTGATACTAACAGTTTTAAAATATTTTTTCGTGAAGACCTATAAATTGGCAAATTTGGTAATATATATAGAAAAATAGTTGTGAATTTAGCAAAATTTGGTAACAATTCTTTTTTCTCCATAAACTCCGTATAATTTGGAAAATATTATAAAAAATTTGTTTTGCACGTTTTTGCACATAACAAATAAAAAAGCAAATATATTTGTTGATCCGCATAATTCTTTTGCATATTAGGTACAAACTTGAATACTTTTGTTTCTCGGAGAGATCTTTTAGAAATAATGAAATATTCTGGTTGTGAAAACATTTAACATTTTTTCTTAAATCAAAAAGGGCTACTTTTCCAGAAATTCTTTGACTTTAAGTCACGGTACGGGAATAGGGTATATAAGCTGCGTTCTTTTTTTGCGTTTTATGCATAATGCATTCGTGCGAAATACAAATTTCCAAAATTCGTTTTACAAAATTTTTTAAAAGCATAGAAAGAAATAAAATCTCATGCATTATTGAGGAACCAATTTTAACAAAATTTTATATTTTATTACTTAGAAAAGCATTTTTTTCGTAAAGTTGCCTAAGAACATAAAATAAGCGGAAAAGACGCTCAAAAACAGCTTGAGCGATTTATAAGTTCAAGTAAATGCCTACTAAGTCAATATTGCAAATAAATGCTCACTTTTTCATAAAAGATAGTCCAAATAACTTACATTTAGCAAAACCCGAAAAAATACCCATTTTCTCCCTTGTAAACGCATTTTTCAACTTTAGGGCATGGGCGCCACGTATTTACGTTTTCCAATTTGGCTCAAATTTTCAGGGTTAATGTTTCTCACCAAATGACACAATAATCCGGCCGACACTCTTCGAAACAAAAAAAAAATAATATTTTCATACAAACAACCTAAGGTTATGTACCTTAATTTATAAAAAAGAACAAATTCTAATGATGTATATTAAAAAATGGATTAATTTTACTTTTTAAAGGAAATCTATTAAAAAAAAACTTAAAATTTGAAACCAGAAAATCTTCCACGATTTGATTCCCAGTTTAGGCATCAAAAACCCCAATGTGCGGCGGTGCCAATTTAAACAAATTGTTTTGCAACCTCGAAGTTATAATTCTCAACGATCACATATGGTCCAACTCTTGTTGACTGTCTGTTTGTAAAAACCTTCAGCTATGTCTTTGATTCATTGACAACTAAGTCCATTTTATTAGATTCCTTCTCGATACTTGAAAAGGCGGCATTCACCTCGAACAATGTGCGTCCCATGATATCAGTGTCATCTTCAAACGCGAGTAACGTGTTTTTTCTGTTAAAAATTTTTCCAGTTGTATTAACTCGTAACATAGTTTTGTCGTCAGGCTCAGGTAACTCTAGTCCAGAGCTTACTTACGGATCCACGAACCTGAGGTAATGAGAACACAAGTCGTTTACCATTTTCGGGGTTTGAAAAATGATTCTTTATTGATTAATTTGGGTCAGTGGATAATATATTTTCGTATTGATTAATTTCGTTTTAACAATATAATCCTTAATTAATTAATTCCGGGCTTTCTTAATATACTTCGGGTATTATTATTGAAGCAGCCAGGATTCGGTAGGTAACAACGTTCGGTTTCTAACATTCCAGCTTTCTCTTGAAGGTATAACAGCCAATTCACTGGGTATAGCGATTTACACAGATGGTTCAAGGAAGGAACAAGGTACTGGTAGTGGATTTTTTTTGTGAAAAATTAGGAATAAGTAGTAGTTTTAGATTAAATACTCATTGTAGCATCTTCCAAGCAGAGATTTTTTCTGTATTTTAAGCAGTTCGTATGATATCTATGATGCCGATATTCAAAAGCGATATCACAATTTACATAGGTAGTCAAGCACCAATTAAAGCAATATGCAATATAATCATTAGGTCAAAGGTAGTTAGCCGTCGTCGCAGAGAGCTACAGATTCTCAATAAACAACACCTTTTAAAACTGTGCTACGTACCAGGCCATAATTATATACTAGGCAATGAGAAAGCAGATTAATTTGCATGCACTGGAGCAGACATGAATGGAAATGCAGCATGCGAGGAGGTTTACTCTGGGCTCTGATCTATTTACCAGAATATAAGAAACAAATTTAAATCTGAATCAAATGCATTGTGGAATAACTCAACGCAATGTACTCAAACGAAAGCTCTATGGCAGACAAGAGATATTAACACACAAAAAACTATTTTAAATATGGATAAAAACGATTTAAGAATATGCGTAGGTATCATAACTGGGCATAATAACTTAAGGTACTTTTGAAAAAAATACATTTAAGAAATTACGATATGTTTAGATGGTGTAACGAAGAAGAAAAAGATACATAGCACTTCCTTTGTTAATGTGTTGCAATATCTAACAATCGATTTTAATGTTTTGATTCTTACTTTTTTCTGAATCTAGAAGATCTAAGGAACGTGCATTCTCTAAAGATGATAAAATATATCATATTGTCGAAGCCTTATGTGAACTGATAAAGGAGGAAACAAATGTGGTAATTGTTGGTAATGCTTCTTAATATGAAGCTACTTAATCGAGGACGTACTATGGATCAACACCTATGGTCTTGTGCATAATCTCGCAGTTTTCTGTGAGGTCTTCTTATCTAATCTACTCTAACAACGTTCAGTGTCTAAATATATCAATCAGATGACTTAGAATCCGTGATATTGTTCGGTTTGGGTATTATTATAGCAGTAACGCTCGGATTTTCAGAATACCAATCGGGAATACTGTGAACCGCCGTGGTATAGCAGGTAAGTCATCCGCCTAGCATACCAGTGGTCCCAAGTTCAATCCCTGTCAGACCCACTTGAAAAAAAAAAATTAATTTTCAAAAAGCGGCGGTTCACCTCATAACTCAGCTAGCCACTGGTTATTGAGTATTAGGCTATGAAAAACTTCTCTAACTAATGCATTTGCCGTTCGGAGCCGGCGTTAAAACGTAGGTCCCTTTCAATGAGTCAAAAAATAGAATCGGATGCAGCTCATTGTCTGAGAGAAGTACCCCTTGTTCCAATTGGAATGTTGTCGGGGAATTATATATATATATATATATAATCGGGAATACTGCTCGGTATAGATGAAGACGAGGTTAAGGCTTTAATAAAATACAATATAACATTACTTAATTTTATTGCTACAATATTACAATTTTGAATTAAGCTAATCGACAAAAACCTTTGAACCCCTTTATCATGTAAAATCTAAACACTTATAAAGATTTACGCATAAACTAAATACGAATTATATATGTGTATCCCATACATACAAAATACGAATATATATGTAATAAGTAATGAAAAATGGGCATTCATATTATTGCATATAGTTGGGTTATTATCGGGAGCCTGCATAACATTTATAAGGTAGGGCTTTTTCTTTTCACACAGTATGGGCGATAGAATTTTATATGAAAATGAAAGGAGGCTTATACCGTTTTTGTGCCCTGGACAAAGAACACTGAGACTTCAACCATAGGGTATACCTTCTTCTAATCAGAGTTGGCAAAATGTTAGTTCGATTGATGATTAAAAACTAACGATTAAAAAATTTATTGTGATTAACAACTAAAAATATTTAGTTGTAATCATAAGAATTTATTTTGATTAATTAGTCGTAATCATTAATCGTTAGTCAAAACTACAAAATAAGGTACACTTACTGGAGGTAGAGTTCGCGGATAGATTAATTCATTGAATGAAGTCATAATAAGTACAGGGAAGAAAGTTAACCAGAAAGCCAACGACAAAATATAATAGTTTTTAGTTTCTGTTTTTTTTTTAACTTTCAAAAATCAAAAAATTAAAACTAGTTTTATTTTTTTAAAATATGAAAATTATTCTTCACAATGAAACTTATGACATACGATTAATTTTAATTTTTTTAATCAAGACTAAATTATTATTTATTAATGAAACTAATTTAATCATGAATAATATAATCATGATTAATTGAGTTAGGATTAATTTAATCAAGAATAATATAATCATGACTAATTTAGTTAGGAATAATTTAATCAAAATTAACAAGTCGATTAAAAAATTAATCGATTAATGCCAACTCTTCTTCTAATCATATGGTTTTTATACTCGTAAACTTGAAGAGCTCTGCTGACAAACTATTTTCAAACGCAGCTTTGTTATTTTTCAGCCGAGTTACTGCAATTCTACCTCATTTTGGTTGGGTAGTCGACATATAACGCCGTCATCATTGATTTGTTAAGGTTGCTTTTCCGACGCGATAGCCCATATTTTTTTATTCTTACAGGAGAAATCGCAAGTGGCGCAACTTTAATGTTATAAAAATAGACATGACTTGCAATTACAGTGTTAAGTTTTGAAATCAAAATATGAATCATACCTGCCAACAGATGCTATTTTGACCTAAGCAGACAGTTACCATTCCTTTCGTAGAGTTAAAGGGATACCAAAATCATGATTACATTTTCTGCAAACACCTTTTTCCGTCTATCCTCATTAACAAATAGCCGCGATTTATTTGGATGATCCTACATTCATCAGTGTTGCCTCTGTAGCTTCATCACACTTGTGTACTAATGCCGCTGCTTCAGCTAGGAAATGTGGTTCACCACGAGTCGGAAGCATAAGGGTGCAGTGGCAATATGAAGGAATTCGGCGCATGGGGAATTTAGTTTCACTTATTTTTTTTTTTATTTGTATGAAATAATCAAAAATTTAAAATCTTGTTATGGGAATCGCCATGTGCGATAACTGATCTGTTGAGGAACATGATAGTTTTGCTATATTTCCTAAAATTTGCAATGTTTTGTAATATTGCAAGTGATAACCAATATGTCTCCATTATCGTATGTAAAATCGACATTTAAGTGATTAACAGCCTGTTTTTGAAACTACTGTTTTTTCAAATTGTACGTCAACTCATGAAATAAATATTAAAGGAAGTGCCACTTCAAAATTTTTGACTATAAAGAATATCTTTGAAGTTTGTATATTTTGTCAATATTACACAGATCGTTGCCACACTCGTAGATTATTTTATGGACATTTGTAAACTAAAATGTGTAGTTTGAAAAAAAAAATAATAACGCTTAAAAATAACTAAAATTTTCAATAAATAGTCTAATACAATTTGTAGTTTGTAGTTTTGTAGATGCTAAAACACATAAGATCTCAATTATATCATTAAATTAAAAAATATTTCGTGTGTTTTACTGAATAACGAATTACGGGCAAACTGTTGAGACGTTTGAGATAATATTCACAGCTTGTGTTCCCAAAAGTTTAGGGTCCTTCCCTAAACTTTTGGGAACTCGATGGATTTTGAAAACATGTCATGAAAATACTCACTAGGAGCAATTTTGTAGATCTCAGTTCAAAAACTTAACTTACTTAGTTTCCCCAAATACTACAAGTGAAATAGAGGAACTTTTTACTTAATTGCTGTAAAATATGGCTTTGACGCCATACGACAATTATGTTTTCCTCAAATTACGTAAATTTTTCTAAATTCTAGTTCATTTTTTTTCTGAGTGTAAATGGGATTTTTTTTTTAATAAGGTAGCCTCATTTTTTGAGTAAACTTCAGATATTCTTTCTTGTCAAATGGTTAATGTTTACAAAATAAAAAGAAAGTGGCACTTCCTTTAATATTTATTTCATGCGTCAACTGGCGAAAAAATTTTACTTTTGGTTTTTGAAATATTTTTTTGAGTGAAACGAGAAAAAGCTTCTAAAATTTTGGTTCGCATATGAAATGTGTAGACAAAAGTAAATGTCAAATTAGGCAATTGAATTATTCTAATCGTCTGGGAAACAAAAATACGTTTGTTTAGTTTTTTGTTTAGGACCAGCACTCAGTTGATGACCCTACTTATGCAATGCATTTTGTAGGAGCTAGGAAAAGGTTGTGGGAGGGGGAATAGGTGGAAAAGTATTAATGGACATTTGATTTGAACTTCCCTATATTGCAACTGAGTGGCAAATCTCTTACGGGAAGCAATTTCTGCATATGAACTGTACGGCTAAATAACGATTTTTTTCTGTAGTGTTGTTGTTCTGTCTACTGGCCAATCGAATACGAAGGGATGCGCTCTAACATATGTTTTGGGTAAGAATTTCGAGTTCCCTGATTTCGTCCAAAATAGTAACTATAGAGCAATAGTGTTGGATAACCTACTGTTTGCTCTCACCTGCACTCGCTCGAGAACTCCAAAATAGACTTCGAAGCACCGGCCCATACATGAGATTTGTATTCCATTATCGGTCGGATATATGTAGGTGGTGTAAATAGAACGGAAATCAGTAAAGTATGTCTTACTTGAAAATGTGATTTATCTAACAGGCATCACATTAAATTTCCATGTCCAGAACATCGTTTTATCATTTCCGCGACAGCCGGTTCTACGTACCGGAATGACCCGAAGTTTTCCTGCCAAGGGCTGTCAACTCAGCAACAACATATTTACAACAGCCACAGATTTAATTTTGAAAAAAATTTTAAATGTTATTATTTTTTGTTTTTATTTATTTTTGATTTTATTCAATTTTAGGGTTAACATCATTTTACAAAATCTTAAGTTTTACAAGGAAAGCTTTCAGAAAAGTATTAAAATATATCATGGCAATACTATTATTTGATATTTCATTACGAAGCTTTTATTTCTAAACGAAAAAAGAAAATGAACTCAATTTAGAGCTTAATCGTCTGGCTAGAATTCAATTGCCTTCTAACGTATGAAAGTTTTGTGAACAGGCTGTAATTCTCGAACAAGAAGGTATCAAAACCTTTTTAAACAAAAGTACAAAATTGTGAAATGAAATAAAAAACTGTATAATTTGAATGCAAAATACACTCGTACAAACCAATTTAATGTGTTTCTATTGCGTTTGTCTGTTTAACGTGTAAATTTATTTAAACCACAAAAAAAAAAGTTTTGTAAAACGAGTGGGTTGTGGTTTTATGTAAAATTTTATTGGTCAAATTTTCAACTATCAATAGATGGCTGGATAGATGGACGACTTGAATGGTTGAATATATGAATGAATGAATGAATGACTTAATGTTTGTTTTGTTTTTGTTCAATGTTTGATTTTATAGATGTAGTAATTTTATTGGCGCCATTATGACCCGCGACAATTTCAATATATTTAAGTAGTTGACACAATTCAGGCAGTCAGTCAAGTCAGTCCATCAAACGGGTGATAAGTTTTGTTTTTATTTTATTAGAATTTGATAGTTCGTCTGTGGATATTGTAAATAAGTAATTTTAAATTATATTTAAAAGGTAGTAGGCATTAGTAGATAGACAGAATTTGATATTTACAATATATCAGATTTTTAGTGTATATTTTTTTTTCGAAAGCTTAATAGAGTGACATGTATATATAATGCATTTGATTTAAACATTTTCTAATTAAAAGAACGTTATTAATAAAATATTAACGTTCTCTTAATGTTATGTCTTTAAACGAGCAATAATTGTATGTATTTATACCCTTCACCCCCATAGGTGGTGTCTTAGACCTTTTAGCATATCAATAGACTTAGAATAACTTTCTGAGTCGATTTAGCGATGTCAGTCCGTCCGTCCGTCTGGACGGCTGGCTGGACCCCCATGTAAATCATGTAATCAAAGTACAGGTCGCAATTCTAAAGATAATTTGATGAAATTTGGCACATATCATTTTTTTGATAGTGGGACCATGGCTATTGAAATTGGTCAAAATCGGTCCATTATTTATGGTACCTTCCATAGGTCCTACTTCCCGGAATTGATATATTGGCCACAAATATCAATATTTGTTCATGAAATTTGAAATAAATACTGTTTATGTAAACTTAAATCACTGCACCAAATTTCCTTGAAATCGGTCCACATTTGACCATAGCTCCCATACAAACTCCTCTATCAAAACGCACTAAATGAGACAAAAATCACTAAAACTCTCGTAAATCTGAAGATAATGCGAAATTTAAGTTTATTTTTTGCAAACCCAATTTTTGTAACAACTGTAATTTGCCAAATTTCGAGATAATCGGTCCACATTTAACAAAATTTAGACACTGGGTACCTTTTTTGCCGTATAAATCGAATATGAAAGTACTTTTGATAGTTTTACCGCAAAAGGGGTAAAAAACGGGAACAAATCGATAACGTTATATCTCCTAAAGTAATAGCTATGAAACAAAATAAAAATTACGTTTTGAATAGATATGAAAATATGCGGACAGGTGTTTGGTACTTTTTTGAAACTATGTCCGATAGGATTTAAAAAAGGGTGGACATAGTTTTTTGATACTTTCTTATCTCTTATTTCCTAACCAAAGAATATAGAAAGGAACTTTGTACTTCAATCAATAGATGTGAAAGATATACTGAACACGTACTTGGTACTTTTTTGATTTTGTGGCCAAAATGGGTATAAAAAAGGAATAAAATGATAACTAAACATCTTAGAAATTAATATGAATATGAACATTATGTTAACTGCGTTTTAATAAAATGTACAGAATTCAATTGGTACCAAAGAAGTACCAAGTAAGCATATGGAACTTTTTTAAAATTAGGCGATAAAAAGGGGGAAAAATAGTGATATTATAACTTTTAAACAAATGAATGTTTGTCTGCATGTATGTTCTTTATAGAATAGTAAACTATGCATTTGATCATGTTATGCTCTTTAGAGAAGATGTTGCGGATAAGCCGGCGAAAGTTTCTAAGTTGGTAAAACTAATTTTCGACAGGTGGCGCCACTGAAAATTACTAAAAATTGATTAAATCGTAAATTGTGCATTTGATGATGCTATGATCTTTAGCAAAGTTATAGCGCATAAGCCGGAAAAGGTTTCTTAGTTGGTATGAACAATTTCCGACAGGTAGCGAAACTGAAAATTACTAAAAAATAATTAAATCGTAAACTGTGCATTTGATCATGCTATGATCTTTAGCAAAGTTGTAGCGTTTAAGCCGGCGAAGGTTTCTTAGTTGGTAAAACTAATTTCCGACAGGTGGAGCTACTGAAAATTACTCAAAGTGAGTTAAATCGTAAACTGTATATTTGATCATGCTATGATCTTTAGCGAAGTTGCTGCACATGAGCCGACGAATGTTTCATAGTTGGTATAAAGTAATTTCGACAGGTGGCGCCACTCAAATTTACTCAAAGTCAATTAAATTGTGAGCTGTGCATTTAATCATTCTGTGATCTTTAGCAAAGTTATTGTGGATAAGCCGACGAAGGTTTAATAATTGTTATGACCAAAGTCCGACACTGAAAATTACTAAAAATGAATTAAATCGTAAACTGTGTATTTGATCATGTTATGATCTTTAGCAAAGTTGGAGCGCATAAGCCGGCGAAGGTTTCTTAGTCGGTAAAACTAATTTCCGACAGGTGGCGCCACTGAAAATTACTAAAAATTAATTAAATCGTAAACTGTACATTTGATCATGCTATGGTCTTAAGCAAAGTTGTAGCGCATAAGCCGGCGAAGGTTTCCATTTCCGACAGGTGGCGCTACTGAAAATTACTCAAAGTAAGTTAAATCGTAAACCGTATATTTGATCATGCTATGATCTTTAGCAAAGTTGCTGTACATGAGCCGACGAAGGTTTTCATTAGTAGTATAAAGTTATTTCGACAGGTGGCGCCACTGAAATTTACTTAAAGTCAATTAAATCGTAAGCTGTGCATTTAATCATCGTATGATCTTTACCAAAGTTATTGCGGATAAGCCGACGAAGGTTTATTAATTGATACGACCAAAGTCCGACAGCTGGCGCCACTGAAAATTACTCAAATAAAATTAAATAAATTACTCAAAATTAATTAAATGAATGAATTAAATCGTAATTTGTGCATTTAATCATGTTATGATCATTAGCAAAGTTGTTACCCATAAACAGACGAAGGTTTCTTAGTTGGTATGAACACCTTCAGGTGGCGCCACTGAAAATCACTCAAAATGAATTAAATCGTAAACTGTGCATTTGATCAAGCTATAATCTTTAGCAAAGTTGTTGCGCACGAGTCGACGGAGGTTTCTGTTGGTATGACCAATTTCCAAAATTTTTAAAATGAGTTAAACTGTAAACTATGCTAACTATGTGTTGATCGGACAAAATAAATAAAATAATTCAAAATTTACTGAATATTTGTATAATGTCTTTCCTCTAAATTTATTTGAGTACTTTATAAAAGAAAATATATGAAAACTTTAAAATTTGCCTCAAAATGCTTATAATAAAGCTCTGAGCAAGGCTCGGTCAACCAGGTACTTATACATACTATATATGAAATAAAAATACAGATTATTATCATAATCCATATAGTCATCACCAATCCTGTATCGATAATATTTAGAACTGATTGCCGCTTTAAAAACGAAGCCTGCTTGAATCCGGTTTAAAGGACTAAAAATAGAAATTATAATAAAATCAAACACTGTGTGTTGTCCAACAAATCAATTTTACCCACAATCTAAATTCAAAATCCATATCTCCTGACCGCAACATTGTCGGCCACATCCTCTTATCTCAAAAAATGTCTTTTGAATTAGTGGCATGCTTTGACAAAATTGTGTTTTTTTCATTAAAAGTTTCCAAACCAATTTCATTCAAATTATTATCATTATCAGTTTTTGTTACTAAAATAATGATTATGCAAACACAACAACCGGCAGACAGACAGACATTAACTTACCATTAAAAGTTAAAATATTCCAGCCAATTTATAAGTTTTATTAGTAAATTTTATATTTTTTTGGTTCATCCTACACAAATTTAAACACAACAAATTAACAATTTTTGCTGGTTGATTTTGTTTTTTGTCTCTTTAGTGTAAATTGTTACCAAAATTGGTAATTTTGTAGTCTGGCATAAATTTGTCATAGGAAATTGTAAGTAACTTTGTACGAATTTTTGTCTAGTCAAAAATTTAAAGTTTATTATAAGTTAGTGGCATCATTCATTCATGGAGTCATATATTTATCGTTTTTAACTGACAATGACTGGCACGTTCTTAATTTGATAATTTTGTTTATGAGCCGGAATAAATTCAGGTTTAAATAACTGAAAAAAATGGCTACCGGTGTCTAATAATTTTGTAAGTAGGTTTAAATTTGTTGATGGTCGAAATAAGTTAGATGTCAATATAAATTATACAAAATTTCAGATTTTTTATAGAAAAATATTTCTAACGAAAATTTTTCTATAGAAAAATATTTCTAACGAACATTATTCTATAGAAAAATATTTTTAACAAAAATTTTTCCAAAGAAAAATATTTCTAAGGAAAATTTTTCTATAGAAAAATAACTCTAACGAAAATTTTTCTATAGAAAAATATTTCTAACCAACATTTTTCTATAGAAAAATAATTCTAACGAAAATTTTTCTATAGAAAAATAATTCTAACGAAAATTTTTCTATAGAAAAATAATTCTAACGAAAATTTTTCTATAGAAAAATAATTCTAACGAAAATTTTTCTATAGAAAAATAATTCTAACGAAAATTTTTCTATAGAAAAATAATTCTAACGAAAATTTTTCTATAGAAAAATAATTCTAACGAAAATTTTTCTATAGAAAAATAATTCTAACGAAAATTTTTCTATAGAAAAATAATTCTAACGAAAATTTTTCTATAGAAAAATAATTCTAACGAAAATTTTTCTATAGAAAAATAATTCTAACGAAAATTTTTCTATAGAAAAATAATTCTAATGAAAATTTTTCTATAGAAAAATAATTCTAACGAAAATTTTTCTATAGAAAAATAATTCTAACGAAAATTTTTCTATAGAAAAATATTTCTAACGAAAATTTTTCTATAGAAAAATATTTGTAACGAAAATTTTTCTATAGAAAAATATTTGTAACGAAAATTTTTCTATAGAAAAATATTTCTAACGAAAATTTTTCTATAGAAAAATATTTCTAACGAAAATTTTTCTATAGAAAAATATTTTTAACGAAAATTTTTCTATAGAAAAATATTTCTAACGAAAATTTTTCTATAGAAAAATATTTCTAACGAAAATTTTTCTATAGAAAAATATTTCTAACGAAAATTTTTCTATAGAAAAATATTTCTAACGAAAATTTTTCTATAGAAAAATATTTCTAACGAAAATTTTTCTATAGAAAAATATTTCTAACGAAAATTTTTCTATAGAAAAATATTTCTAACGAAAATTTTTCTATAGAAAAATATTTCTAACGAAAATTTTTCTATAGAAAAATATTTCTAACGAAAATTTTTCTATAGAAAAATATTTCTAAAATATTTCTAACGAAAATTTTTCTATAGAAAATATTTCTAACGAAAATTTTTCTATAGAAAAATATTTCTAACGAAAATTTTTCTATAGAAAAATATTTCTAACGAAAATTTTTCTATAGAAAAATATTTCTAACGAAAATTTTTCTATAGAAAAATATTTCTAACGAAAATTTTTCTATAGAAAAATATTTCTAACGAAAATTTTTCTATAGAAAAATATTTCTAACGAAAATTTTTCTATAGAAAAATATTTCTAACGAAAATTTTTCTATAGAAAAATATTTCTAACGAAAATTTTTCTATAGAAAAATATTTCTAACGAAAATTTTTCTATAGAAAAATATTTCTAACGAAAATTTTTCTATAGAAAAATATTTCTAACGAAAATTTTTCTATAGAAAAATATTTCTAACGAAAATTTTTCTATAGAAAAATATTTCTAACGAAAATTTTTCTATAGAAAAATATTTCTAACGAAAATTTTTCTATAGAAAAATATTTCTAACGAAAATTTTTCTATAGAAAAATATTTCTAACGAAAATTTTTCTATAGAAAAATATTTCTAACGAAAATTTTTCTATAGAAAAATATTTCTAACGAAAATTTTTCTATAGAAAAATATTTCTAACGAAAATTTTTCTATAGAAAAATATTTCTAACGAAAATTTTTCTATAGAAAAATATTTCTAACGAAAATTTTTCTATAGAAAAATATTTCTAACGAAAATTTTTCTATAGAAAAATATTTCTAACGAAAATTTTTCTATAGAAAAATATTTCTAACGAAAATTTTTCTATAGAAAAATATTTCTAACGAAAATTTTTCTATAGAAAAATATTTCTAACGAAAATTTTTCTATAGAAAAATATTTCTAACGAAAATTTTTCTATAGAAAAATATTTCTAACGAAAATTTTTCTATAGAAAAATATTTCTAACGAAAATTTTTCTATAGAAAAATATTTCTAACGAAAATTTTTCTATAGAAAAATATTTCTAACGAAAATTTTTCTATAGAAAAATATTTCTAACGAAAATTTTTCTATAGAAAAATATTTCTAACGAAAATTTTTCTATAGAAAAATATTTCTAACGAAAATTTTTCTATAGAAAAATATTTCTAACGAAAATTTTTCTATAGAAAAATATTTCTAACGAAAATTTTTCTATAGAAAAATATTTCTAACGAAAATTTTTCAATAGAAAAATATTTCTAACGAAAATTTTTCTATAGAAAAATATTTCTAACGAAAATTTTTCTATAGAAAAATATTTCTAACGAAAATTTTTCTATAGAAAAATATTTCTAACGAAAATTTTTCTATAGAAAAATATTTCTAACGAAAATTTTTCTATAGAAAAATATTTCTAACGAAAATTTTTCTATAGAAAAATATTTCTAACGAAAATTTTTCTATAGAAAAATATTTCTAACGAAAATTTTTCTATAGAAAAATATTTCTAACGAAAATTTTTCTATAGAAAAATATTTCTAACGAAAATTTTTCTATAGAAAAATATTTCTAACGAAAATTTTTCTATAGAAAAATATTTCTAACGAAAATTTTTCTATAGAAAAATATTTCTAACGAAAATTTTTCTATAGAAAAATATTTCTAACGAAAATTTTTCTATAGAAAAATATTTCTAACGAAAATTTTTCTATAGAAAAATATTTCTAACGAAAATTTTTCTATAGAAAAATATTTCTAACGAAAATTTTTCTATAGAAAAATATTTCTAACGAAAATTTTTCTATAGAAAAATATTTCTAACGAAAATTTTTCTATAGAAAAATATTTCTAACGAAAATTTTTCTATAGAAAAATATTTCTAACGAAAATTTTTCTATAGAAAAATATTTCTAACGAAAATTTTTCTATAGAAAAATATTTCTAACGAAAATTTTTCCTTAGAAAAATATTTCTAACGAAAATTTTTCTATAGAAAAATATTTTTAACGAAAATTTCTCTATAGAAAAATATTTCTATCGAAAATTTTTCTATAGAAAAATATTTCAATCGAAAATTTTTCTATAGAAAAATATTTCTAACGAAAATTTTTCTATAGAAAAATATTTCTAACGAAAATTTTTCTATAGAAAAATATTTCTAACGAAAATTTTTCTATAGAAAAATATTTCTAACGAAAATTTTTCTATAGAAAAATATTTCTATCGAAAATTTTTCTATAGAAAAATATTTCTATCGAAAATTTTTCTATAGAAAAATATTTCTATCGAAATTTTTTCTATAGAAAAATATTTCTATCGAAAATTTTTCTATAGAAAAATATTTCTATCGAAAATTTTTCTATAGAAAAATATTTCTATCGAAAATTTTTCTATAGAAAAATATTTCTATCAAAAATTTTTCTATAGAAAAATATTTCGATCAAAAATTTTTCTATAGAAAAATATTTCTATCGAAAATTTTTCTATAGAAAAATATTTCTATCGAAAATTTTTCTATAGAAAAATATTTCTATCGAAAATTTTTCTATAGAAAAATATTTCTATCGAAAATTTTTCTATAGAAAAATATTTCTATCGAAAATTTTTCTATAGAAAAATATTTCTATCGAAAATTTTTCTATAGAAAAATATTTGTATCGAAAATTTTTCTATAGAAAAATATTTCTATCGAAAATTTTTCTATAGAAAAGTATTTCTATCGAAAATTTTTCTATAGAAAAATATTTCTATCGAAAATTTTTCTATAGAAAAATATTTCTATCGAAAATTTTTCTATAGAAAAATATTTCCATCGAAAATTTTTCTATAGAAAAATATTTCCATCGAATATTTTTCTATAGAAAAATATTTCTATCGAATATTTTTCTATAGAAAAATATTTCTATCGAAAATTTTTCTATAGAAAAATATTTCTATCGAAAATTTTTCTATAGAAAAATATTTCTTTCGAAAATTTTTCAATAGAAAAATATTTCTATGGAAAATTTTTCTATATTAGATTCGTTTTCATTTAATTTTTGAATAACAATTTTAAAGCTTAACTTATGATTTCACCAAAACTAATCCACTTACTATCATTATAACATTCAGTTAAAAATCGGCTTTTAAAAAACGATTTTCCACTCTTGAAAACGCACTCGTAAATTGCTTTTTAACTGTCATTCCACAAACATTCATATGTTTATTACTAACTGACATTTCAAAATCAAATGTCAAGTATTTCATCAAAAAGAACTTCAAGTAGAAGAAAATCTAAAAAAAAACTACTTTTAAAGTAACAAATTAAAAACTTTAAACTAAAAAAATCCGTAGGTAGAGGCGGCTTATATTTAAAACTTAATAATAGATAATTTTTACTATGAGTATTTAAAGTCGACTAAATATGGCAAACTTGAAAAAGAGAAAATTTGAAATTTTGTAAACAAATCTTTCAAAAAAATCCAAAAACCTTCAAAATAAATGACAACAACTCGAAGACACGATTGTTGAGGAAAAAACACTTTAATTTTAATGAATTTTGAATGGAAACTGAAAGAAATCAAACTTCTTATATTATTTTTGCTTTAAAAGTCAAACTAGCGAAAAGTCTTTGAACAAATTAGAGATACAAAATAGAAAAAGTAATACTTCGGCGATAATTGAAGAGGCGTTAAATTTGTAACCTTGTTTATAATATTTAACCATTTTAGGAAAAATATTAACAATTCATAGATAAAATATCCAATTTAGAAAAAAAATAAGATTGTATTGAATTTATGTGCAAAAAAAATATCAAAAAAGCGATGACTTAAAGATTTTAGCATATCTGGAGCCTATATTCAATACGAACCAAGTTTTGTCGAAATATTTTTTATTGAAACGGTTTTTTTATAATAGTTAATTTTTTTTTATAAAATCAGAGTGAGGAAAAGTAGAAAATTCAATTGAAATTGAGAAATTTTCAACTGAAACTGAGAATTTTCAATTCAAATTAAGAAATTTTCAAAAAAAATTTCTATTGAGAATTTTTGAAATGAAATTGAGAAATGCCTAATTGAAAATGAGCTTTCCCCAATTTCAATTTTATATTTCTGAATTTTAAATGAACGACAGTGCCAAAAGGAACTATCTATGGAGAATTTTAGAAAATCATAACATGCCAACGAAATTTTTAAACTTAATTCAGGCAATGTACGTGAATTTTTAATGTCGGATCTTACATAAAGGCAAATTGTCTAATCCGCTCGAAGTTACTACTGGAGTAAGACAAGGATGTATCTTGTCACCGGTACTTTTTATCCTAGTCCGCGACAAAATAATGCGTACGACACTGAAGAGTAGAAGAGGTATTTAATGGACTAAAGGGTGTCTAAAGCAACTCGAGGGCATGGAATACGCTGATGACGCATGTCTTCTAAGTCAAAGCTCAGGTCACCTTCAAGAAAACACTAAAGCTATCACTGTTGAATCTCGGGCAGCTGGTCTGAAAACCAATATTTCCAAGACAAAAATTATGCCTGAAGGCTACTGCGTAAACGAGTCGTCACACATTAATATGGATAACGAAGTTATTGGATGTGTAGTAACCTTTAATTATTTTGGAAGTTTAGTATCTACAAAAGATGGCGCCAGCGAGGATATTGAACCGTGTGTTATTAAGGCAACATCTGCATTCTCCGAGCTATTTAGAAATTTTGGCAAATATCAACAACATTTAAGTTACGAATATATAACATGAACGACAAGTCCATCTTGTATTACGGTTTCAAAACTTGGAAACGCTCAAATGTCATCAATAGCGCCTACAAATCAATAGCGCCGGCAAATCTTTAATATATGGTGGCCGAATCGCATAGGAAATCAAGATCTACTAAACGCTACAAACCAAATGTCTACTTATATAGAGGTATGTCAAGGGAAATGGAGATGAAAAGGCCACGCACTTCGAAGGCCAAATACCAACATTGCTCGACGAGCGCTTCGTTGGAATCCATAGGAAAGCGGCTGTAGTATTGGTGCACCTACTAGAAAGTAAAGAAGATCAATTAATGCGGAGTAGGAAACAGCAAACTATTCATGGAAAAGGATGGTTGAGGCCCTATGATAACAGAAGAAGAATACAATTAGATATGGAACCGTAGTATTCCATCGAAAAGTGATCACTGTCTTATCACTTTTCGCCAAACAAGTCGGAAATTGATATAAATAGTTAGTCAAGCTTTGATCTTTGATACTTTTTTTTATCAATTGTAAACATATTTATTTCTCTGACGTGGGATCTGGGGTCAAATGGCCTAAAAGTGATCTTAAGAGTTGTAACAATTTTTGTGTTTTTTTTTTTGATATTTAAGTAACTCTTGAGAGTTGGTGTTGCATGTTAGGTATGGTGAAATAAATACCAATAAGGTATAATCACTTAATATCAGGTGTAATTATATTTTAATCCTGTGATTACGATTCATAAGATTTTACAAATTTTTTTTAGAAATCTATGATTTTTCGTCACAAAAATTACAATATATTTGGAAATTTGATTAGAAACTCATGTATTGCAACTGACAGACGAAGCAAATTTCATATACGAACTGTAAGGCTAGAACACAATTTTTTTGAAGATCTGAACACTAACAGATAGAAGCGTATTGCGTAAGAGAGGCGAGTTTCGGGAACGAGTCCCCGCATTTTGTTAGAAAAGTTATAACAGTGAGAACACGTCTCAGTTTGTCGCGGAACATACAGACAGAATCACAAAGAAAGTTTAACGTCACCAATCTACAATTTCAATTATTTGCCACCGATTACTCGCAACGAACAGCTCAATTACTCAGAATAGATATTCCTGGTTCAAACGGCATCTGCACGCTATGGCAACATATTGCCAACTCCACGAAAACTGCTGCAAAATCCGTATTAGGGGGTTCCAAAACCCCCTTCCTAAAAACTCTTGGTATGACGAGGAGTGCCGCATTGCTACCGTTGAGAAAAATGCAGCCTATAGTGCAACTCTCAAATCAGTTGGTACGTGGAGAACTTAAGAAAAATATCCTCTCCTATTCCATTAAAAAAGAAAGGAATAGAGAGATGTGTGTTTGAGGAAATTGAGATATATAAGAGTCTCGATAAAGTGCTTAAATTTTTCCAAAAAGTTAATAACCATTCGGATGGTTTTGGCAGTTGTATCTTCCCATGTTAGGACGACTAAAGAAACTTGGTGGCAGATTCTGTGCTTAAACTATAGATGAAACACTTTTGCAATTTGTTGGAATCAATAAAAGCCATCAAGATGACACGCGTGAACAAATCAATGATGACGGCGAAATACAGGGTGGCCCAGAAAGACCGAAGTGGTGTGAATTCCTTATAACTTTTTTATTATAATTTTTTTTTTCTTTTCTTTTCAGTATTTTGTAAAGAAGACTTGGATAATTTATAATGGAGCAATACACAATTGAACAACGTGCCCAAATTGTTGAAATTTACTTTTCAAATCAACGGTCCATTATGTTGACTCAGCGTGCATACCGTCGTCAATTTAATGTGCGGGTTGCACCCTCTCAGTCAACAATAAACCGTCTGGTTGCAAATTTTCGAGAACAAGGAGCAGTAAGGAACCTTCCTGGTCCCGGCAGACACCGAACTGTCCACACGGCTGACAATATTCAAGTGGTACAGGAGAGTATTCGGGAGGATCCAGAAACATCAACCAGGAGACGTTCGTCACAACTGGGCATCTCAAGAACGTCGCTGCAGCGAATTTTGCACACCATAGGATTGTTTCCATACAAAATTCAACTTGTCGAAGAATTGAAACCAACAGATTACCAGCAACGACTTGACTATGCAATTTATTTCCAGCAAAAAGCACAAGAGAATCCAAATTTTATTCATAACTTAATAATGAGTGACGAAGCCCATATTCAATTAAGTGGGTTCGTTAACAAGCAAAACTGTAGGATATGGGCTACGGAAAACCCGAGAGTACTTCATCAACGACAATTGCACCCAGTTAAGTGTACCGTTTGGTGCGGTGTTTCTTCAGAAAGGAACATTGGCCCATTTTTTTTTTTTTTTGAAAATGAACAAGGTGTCGCCATTTCCGTCAATGGTGATCGATATCGGGCCATGTTGCAAAATTTTGTAAGGCCAGCCGTGGAAAATCATCCGCAAATATGGTTCCAACAGGATGGAGCCACAGCGCACACTGCGAGGGCCACAATGACTCTTTTACGCGACATCTTTGGTGAAAGAATAATTTCTCGTAACAGCAATTTTAATTGGCCTCCGCGGTCCCCGGATTTAACGCTCCAGACTGTTTTCTTTGGGGCTATTTAAAAGGAAAAATTTATGTTAATAAGCCTAGGACTATTGAGGAGTTAAAAACCAATATTCGAGAAGAAATTAACAACATACCACCGGAAGTTTTGCGAAAGGTCATGAAAAATGTGTTGGAAAGAGCACATTTGTGCGAAGCAGAATATGGCCACCACTTGCGGGATATCATTTTTAATAACTAATCCAAAAATATTCCCCATAAATTTAATGTATTTAAAAAAAAAAAATTAAAAAAATATCTCTTAAATAAAAAGTAATAAGCAATTCACACCACTTCGGTCTTTCTGGGCCACCCTGTATATTTACCACCCAACCAAAATGAGGTTAGAATTGCAATAACTCTGATGGTTTGCCAGCAGATCTTTTTAAGCCGCAGGTGATGAGTTGATAAGAAGTATGTGTGTCCCAGCTTAAAAAAACTATATGTAAGATTGGAGTCTAAGTGTTCTTCGTTCTTTGTAAACCAAGGTTGGCCAAATGGAGAGCGTTTTTAAATGAGAGTGCTCAGTCTTAAAATGAGAATGTTCTCTGAGAATTGTATTTGCTATATGTTTTGTTATTTTTAGTTTAGTATGCATTTTTGTTTCTGTTTTTTTTGAGAATCAGTAAAGAAAAGAAAAATTTTATAAACAGACTCATGTCCCCTGAAGAAGTTTCCAAAAAAGAAACGAAACGTTGGGAAATGTAAATCTACAATTGTTTTATTTGCAACAAAAATTAAAATCTGGCCACATCAGCCTAAAGGTAACCCCTTGTAAAATTAATAAAAGTTTTTTTGTTTAATGTAAATTGTGGTTATTTCCTTACCACGCAAATAATGGCCAACCTTGCTCTAAACCATTCGGTCGAAGTCTGATATCTTCTATTTTATATGTACTTGTATATCGAATAAAAACTATAAGTTGTGGTTACTTATTATTACCATATGCTCAACAAAAATACCGTCAGATCAAGCCGTCAACATACAAAAGGTACTATCCTCTAAAAGTGAGTCCAGTGCAAAGCATAAGTCCAATAATAAGTCCTTGATTTCACTGGATTGAGTCTTTCTTTATAAGCTTTTTAACCTAATGACTCTTAAATATTTCAGAGTCTGAGAATTTCTTAATTTTTTGAATAAACAAATAAAAAACAGATTATTTTTTTTTTAGCAGACAGATGAAAATCTAAAATATCGAAAATCATAGTCCTATTTATAAAATTTCATAGATATTCGATAACACTCTGATACAGTGAAAATACACTCGGAACGAAACCAAGCTCAACCAGTAGAACACGGTTAGAAGATCATTTTACCATTTTTAAAATTTTCGATATACCCTCAAAATCGAAAGTTATCGATAAAAAAGATTTTTTTGGACTTAGCGGTGAAAGGAAGGCTTAACTGAGTCATTTTTACATTGATTTTAAATTTTAAAATGGTTTCGACAGAAAACAAAATAGGCTTTCACTTCGTAAAGACCTTTTTTTAACTTATCATAAAAATATTTTCCGCTGAAGTTAAAATTTTATTTTTTTTTTCGATTTTTTCAACTTCGGAAGCTTTTTTTCGTAAAATTTATCAGAAGACTTAATATATTTTGACTTAAAAAAAATCATGGTTACCATTTTGTAAAACAAGAGTACTTTAATTAAAATCGGAAACATATTAACAGAGATATAAGAATTTTAGTAAAAAAGGTGAATTCAGTATTATTTGTATATTAGAAAATTTTCTATACAATACTACGTTAGAGTGTCTTTTCAACTTTTTTCGAAAATAGAGAAATGGCGGTCGGATTATTATGGCATTCGGTGAGAAACTTCAAATAACAAAATTTAAGCCAAATCGGACTACGTTATCACGTGGCGCCCAGGCCATGAAGTTGAAAATTGCGTTTATAAGAAAAAATATGGCCAATCAAAATTGCAAAATTTAACTTTTTAGTAAACATTTTAACAAAGTGTAAATATTAATTCGTAATGTAGACTCAATTAGCTTTCTATCTACGTAAGTAGCATATAAATCGGCTTAGGATTTTTCGAGTTATCGGAAATTTTCATAGAAATTTTGGGTCCTTGAAGACATCTATTTGATTTTATGATATTTGTTGATGGAAAGCAAATTGGGTCTAAATTACAAATTAACATTCAGAGTTTGTCAAAAAGTTAAGCTTATAGGTCAAAATTTAACTTCAATCATAAGTGCGTATAAATATAAGTACTTATATGTATATAGACCGTAATTAAACTGGCCCTTTTACAAAAAAAACTTATATTTTTTTTAATTCGCTGTTAATTTAAATTTAAATAATCTAGGTTCACAAAATATTTAATGCACTTTTCAAGTAAATATAAAAAAGTTTGGAATTCCTAACAAAATACTGCGGAAAACGGCGTCCCAATATGAAAAAATCGAAAAAAAATAAAAATTTTAATTTGTTTGAAAATATTTTTGTGATAATTTGATGAAATAAAAAATCTTTTTTAACAAGAAGAAAGCCTGATGTCTTGTCTGTCTCAAACCGTGTTAAAATTTCAAATCAATAAACAAATGACTTAGCTAGGCCTATTTTTGTCCGAGAAGACCAAAAAAATCGTTTTTTTTATCGATAACTTTCGATTTTGAGGGTATATCGAAATTTCTAAAAATGACAAACTGATACACTCAATAAGGCCTATCGTTTGATATAGGTTTCCTTAAAAGTGTATTTCTTTTTCCTCAAAATGTATCAGTGTGTAATTATTCTAAGTAAAAGTTAATTTATAAGAGGATGTTTGTTATTGCTTTTTCTAAAAAATTATGATGATTTTGCCATGATAAATAACTTCAATACAGATTCATAACTTTTCAAATTAAAAATATAAAAATGTCTGTCTGTTTATGAATGAATTTAAGTCATCCTACATAGAAAATCGAAAAAAAAACCTATTATTGTTGGCGTTGCAGTCATATTGTTACGTTTTTAAAGGCACGCGTCTGTTTGTTGTTATTTATATTTGTAAAAAAAACTTTAAACCAAGATCAATAATAAATACTCAGCTACCAATTTCCAATTGATTTAAGATTTCAGATAATGGCAAGAAGTCGAAGTCAAAAAACAATCAAAACAAAACTTAACAACAAACCCAAACACAATAAAACTTTACGAGAAACAAAAAAGTTATTAAATAAATTTTATTTTTAATACCGACAAATCCGTAGGTGTCAAAGATCAAACTAGAAAAAAATATACTCATATCGAAACTTGCAATCAACTACTTCTCTACTATTAACTATTTAAGTAGTCGAGCAGTTTTTATTTGAAATTGTTAAAAATTTTGTGGCTTTTAATTAAATAGTCGCTCACCTTAAGAAAATATTAAAAATTAATGAATGAACGTATGTTATGATTGAATGAATGAATGAAATGCATGCATGAATTAAAATTAGATTTAATGAATGAATGGAAATTTGAAAACATTAAAAATCAGCGAGCAGTAAAATCGTTAAATATCGTCCGTAACAGTAGCTATTTATCTGGTCATGGATCTATGAAAACTGGTATTCATATTAAAAAGTATTTCAAAAAGTCATCAAATGCGATTGCTTAGTGTTGAGATATAATTAATATGCATTTGGTAACCGATCTAGTCGAAACTGATCATGATGAACCCCACACAAACTGCTTTACCATGTGCCAGAAAAGTAACTATTAAATGACCTAAATTTTGGTTTCTAAACAAATATATAATAACTAACAAATTAAATGGAATGCATTTGATGACTGATCTACATGCAGCTGTCACAGCTGACATTAATTTTGGTTAGAAAAGTAAATTTCAAAGAAGAAAATGTAAAAAATGTTTTAATGAAATCGAATTGTTTTATAATGTTGTGAATTAAACCAAATATGATGTCCAGGATAATAGCAGAAACAAGTCTCTTTCATGTCAGATGTTGCCTATAAGCAACAAGGCGTTTGATAGAGTGTGGAGCGGAACACTTCTATCAAAACTTATTACCATTGATATCGGTATTAACTTCTCTCGGTTTATATCGAGCTTCCTCAGAGATCGCACTATACGAGTTGTTATAGATGGGTTCTCTGCAAACGAGTACAAGATTAATTCAGGGGTACCGCAAGGCTCTGTTATTTCTCCTTCTCTAATTCTTATCTTTATAAATGACCTTCTACTTCAAACTTCCAATCCTATCTACTCTTTTGCAGATGATAGTAATATATGCCATTCATATTCATTCAATCGTAGTCCAAGGCTTCCTGAGGTTAGCGCTATGAGACAAAACATGAATGAATCATTAAACCGCGAGTTAGAGGCATGAGAATTCAATGTGATGTCCGTTGGACAAAGCATATCTTTCAAGTGTCGAAAGAAGTATTCAAGTGCCTCGGTGCAAGAGATACTTTACATCATCTGATCTCCTTACTATTTACGACACCTGTATCCGACCGAAAATCGAATACAATTCTCATGTATGGTCCGGTGCTTCAAAGCCTATTTTAGAGCTTCTCGACCGAGTGCAGGAGAGGACGAAAGTGCTCATCGGTGACAGTAGGGTATCCAACTCTATTGATTCACTGTGGATTATGTCTCACTGTTCTATCGTTACTACTTTCGAATGTGCTCTAACGAAATCAGTTAATTTGTTCCCGAAACTCGGACTTTTCTATGTAATACGCGTCATTCTGTTAGAACTCATTCTTTCGTGGTCGATTGGCTGGTAGACCGAACAACGCACTACAGAGAAAATTGTTTTTTTCGCCGTACAGTTCGTATGTGGAATTCGTTACCCGCAGAGTTTTCCCTGCCAGTTGCAATATAGGCAAATTCAAATCAAATACAATGCATCGCAGAAGTAGGTGTCATCCTCTGGGTGCTGGTCCTAAATTAAAAAAAAAAGTTAAGAAGTTATACGCAAAAAATCGATTTAACGAGGTTCGTCAACTTATCGACCCGTAGCTCAGCCAGTCTGTATCCGATTTAATTTTTTAAACAGCAAAATAAAAGAAAAAAGATTGAGCTTTAGAATGATATATCATTTTATATACTTTTGTAAATCAAAGAAAGCTTTGTTAAGAATATCTAACAACAAAAAAACAACTTTACTATTATAAGCTTTTTATTGCTTATTCTTATATGAAAGCTTATAAAGTTTAGTTTTAATATAACGATAGAATTTAGTTACTTATAAAACGTTTTAACTTTTTAAATCAGACGAAAAATCTAGTTATTAAGCTTTTCATAAGCCGACTAGGGCATCTATTACAAAATACGCATGTAAACATTTCTGACAGATATTAATTATATGCAATCGAAAAATCTCGACTCTGGAAATAGTGAAATAGCTTTTGTAATTCTTAACCGATATCAATAAGTAATGTCTCGTTTTTCTATATAGAACTAGCTTCAAAAGGCTGTGTGCAACAAAATAGCCGAAAAAAGCGAAACTTTTAACAAAAACTTACCTAATTTCTTACCCCGTAATTCACAAACGAAAAATATAATAATATAGTAGGAAATTTGTATAGAAAATTGGCTTCATAAGCTTGTTATATCATTATTTTTCGTTTATGAATTAAGGGGTTAGAATATAAGTCCTATTCATACAGCTTGTAAAAGCATAATTCCTGGACTTTTTAAAACTGTTTAAAATCGCTCTGCAAATGTGCAAGTTGTAGGCACTAAAGTATTTACTACGACCTATCAGAAAACAGTTTTTTGCGAATATTTTTTTGCATGTGTTTCGAAATCTTTAAAAATGGGTTTTGTATGTCCTCACTTAGGCCTATAACCCACACTAGGTCGCTTTCCAAGTTTTTACAAAAGTTGCTTATTTGTGACACCACGTAATTTGTGAGCGAGTTAAAGTGGTGTAAAAACGTGTTTAAAAAATTTTAAAAGTTGTTTTAGAAAAAAAATCTTCACTTTCCGTTAGTGAAGATTTTTTTCAGAGAAGCGAATTTTGTTATAAATAACAGTTAGGAAAATAAGGTTAAGTTTGCAAAACCTAAAAATAGTTTTTATTGTTATGTCAGGAATTTCATAAACACAATGTTGCTTATAGGCAACATTTGTCCAATGTTATGTTTTGTTTTTTACACTAATAGTTTTGAAAAAATCAATAGTTTGAAATAAAAAAAAAGTTCTTAATCTAAATTTCCAAGAAAATAAATTTACTCTCCTCTAATACATGTGCCAACATAGATACCAGAACAGACAGATATCAGATTATCTCAGTAGTTTTAAAAGCATCGAGGTGTACACAAAAAAAAAATAACTGATACAGGTAGTGGTGTCTTCTGTGAAAAATTAGACACAAGACAGATCTAAAGTCTTTGCAGTGTCTGAAGCAGCAAGAATTATGCCTACGAGGCTGGTATTTAAAAGCTATTAAGACACTTTGAAATGTGAATATTAAGTCTAATCTAAGCTTCGTATTCTCAGCGAATAACGCATTTTAAAACTGTTCTGGGTACCATGACATTATAACGAAATTGCGAACGAATTGGCCCGTGTTGGAGTAGACATGAATATAGGAAATACTTCTGAGTAAATATATCTTAGACTTGACTTTATTTTCGACAGTGTAAGACGAAAATTCAAGACAAAAGCAGAAACATTGTGGTACGGGTTACAAGGCTATGATGAAACTAAAACCTTGTGGGAGCCAAGTAATAAAAACTAACAAAGTTATATGGTGACTTTAACAGCTTTTGAGTCATTCCCATATAAACGTAACTTGTACTTTTCTCGTGGAAATACAAAATACCCACTTTTATATTTCGAAAATTAAATAAGGTAGAACTCGTGCTCACTGGAAATGCCAAATATCTTGGGGTCATTCTAGATTCAAAACTGTTCTGGAGCATAAATACCCAATTCAGGGTGTCCAAAGCATCCATTGCAGTCTACTCATATAGAGGGGTCATAAACAAGAACTTGGGGAATTAACCCTACCAACACTGCCAGGCTCTTCGACAGGGTTGTCAAGCCTATACTAATGTATGGTGCGTTAATTTGGTAGCCTGTACTCACCAAGGCAAACCAGCTTGATTTTTTTACTTAAATTTTAAGATCATCTGCTCTAATGATTAGTGGTGCTTAAGAAGTACACCATCTAAGACACTCTTTGTCAGGCTTAAATGGCTCCCAATTGAACTAATGGCTGAACAAATTGCTCCTAACTCGGCTGTCCGACTTAGAACTATCGGAAACAAAACAAAATTACAAATATCCCGGACTACATCGACTACTGCGTATACTGCATTCTTCATCTTGCTATTAGGGAAGAAAATTTGTTTCGGGCTTTCTGATCTATGTGGTATTCTTCATGATGAGATATCGGCCATATTCACAGCAGCTTATTGGATAAAATACCACAGAATATACGATAGAAACATTCGTTTCTGTATCGACAGTCAGGCTACTATAAAATTCCTATCTAATGTCCACACGACATCTCTTCTTACTCGCTAATGCCGGGCGAGATGGCGAGACATAGGAATATTAAACTTTTCTGGGTGCTCGGGCACAACAACATACCTGGTAACTCCACTGCCGACTCTCAAGAGTCGGGAAAACATTTACGAACAATTTACAGGATTACCGCTATCCACCTGCGAATAATTAGGCAATTTCTCTACGGGTCAGCCCAGAACACTTTGTCCACTTAAACCACTTGTTCAAACTTCAGCAAACAATGCCCATCTACAATAATAAACGTTCTAAATGTTTGGTAAATCTATCTAGCTACCGACTCCCCAACCTGATATTCGCTGATATTAGTAAAAAAGACGCATTTTTCAATTCTATGGGCTGGCTTAAATAAGCCTCTCAACGATGGTCTGGAATAAATAACTGTCTTTTTGGAATTAATCACTGCCTTTCATCTGGTACCCAAACAGGTATCACGAAGAGACCGCTTTTTGGAAGTGAAGCTGACTTATCATCGGCTACCCGCCTAACTTAATCTATATGATGACTCTTGAAGACTAACAGTGAAATAAACGCAAAAAATAATGGACTCTTAAATTAAACCACACGTCACTCTGGATCAAATATATATATATATATATATATATATATATATATATATATATATAATCTTGTGAACTGTCCAACAATTCTTTAGGATCCTCTGACTTAATCAAATATTCCATTAGATAGAATTGGTTGCAAATGAAAGGTCAAGATTATGCTATACAGGTATTCCAAAAAGAACTAAGGCCAAAAATGTTCAAATTTGTTTCATATCACACATTAAATGTTGCAGAAGTCAATAAAAAATATCATGAAATTAAAACATTCGTTTTTGTTTTTATATGTACTACTAATGCTTAATGTTGCTTATAAGCAACATCTGACAACGGTAAAACCAGAAGTGATAGAGACCTAAAATTTATGTCAGTTCATATTTAAGGTTCATACAATGACAATATAATCAAAATATTTTTAACCAGGCTCACTTTAATAATAACATGTTCTATAAACTAGATCAACCCAGCAAAACTTTGGTAATGGCAAGTGCTCTGATAACTGGTTACCTTGTAACGACTACAACATACCATCCGAATAAATAATAAGTTATTACAGAAGTACTTATTTGTAATTAAGATGGTAATTTAAACTGAATGGCCCCGGTTCAAATCTCACCAAGGGTAACAATTTTTTTTAGTTTTTTTTTTATTAAAAGAGTCTTTTTAAATGATTTTTGAATTTTAAGAACTTAAATATTATCTTCTGTAAAAAAATTTGTAAAACTAACTTACGTTAATGAAAAAATACCATCATGAGTCAATTTTGATTATGTTATGTTATGATGTTGAATACCAAACACGATTCTAATTGGTCTTAACTTGGTAAGCCCAACTTATCTGGGTCATCCTTTATCTCAACTGTGGACACACACCTCCTTATGGTATCACCCGGGGAGCTAGTTTAAAACCCATTAATATTGTGAGTTAACATGTTCCGAGAGTTGTCCCATAAGATCGATAAAAATGGGTTAGGATTACGGGCTAGTAACCCTCTCTTGAAAAAAAAATACAATGAAGAGGATAAAATTAGAATTGAAATGTCCCACTACCTAATGTTAGAGGAGGATGTCCGAAACTTCGATAGAAAGACCAAGTAGTGGAACATTTTTCAAAGCTTGGCCTATAAAATTGGAGAATATTCGCTCAAGATCGAAATCCATGGAATTCTAAAATATGCTCGGACTTTGACCTTAACAGGTTGTAACATTTAAGTAAGTAAGAGTCAATCTTATGTAAAAACTTATACATAAAAGAAGATTTAAATTGTTTAAGTTTTGAAATAATTTTAAAAAAGTTTTAAAATAATTACAAAAAATCGTATAAAAATATTTTTCCAATGACAATATAACAACAACAAAGCAAAAAAAAAAGCAGGGAAAAACAAAGTTATTTTCACATGATTTTGGATCTAAAAATAAAAATTGTTTATATTAATTATAAGCTGCTAAGTTTTCAACATATGAAGTAGCTCAGTGGAAGAGTCTCTGCCTAGCAGTCGGAGGGTCTGGGTTCGAGCCCCCATGAGATCATAAAAAAAATTTTGTATTTCGTTTAAAAATATATGTTTTTAATACAACAACAACAAAAAAGTTGTTGCTGTTGTTGTTGTTGCTTTCAAATTGCTTATCCAAGTCATTACTTTTCTGCAATTGGTAAGTACTTGCCTCCAATGACATCCCCATGTTAATGTAATGACTTAAACAGCGAATGAGTAAGTACTTCGTGTCCAATAGTTTAACTGTTTAACTCATTATTTGGTAATGAAAAGTTTTACTGGGAATGTTGGGCAAAGTCTCCCTTATTATACCCTTCACCACCATAGGTGGAAAGGGTATTATAAGTTTGTGCTGATGTATGTAACGCATAGAAATATTTGTCTTAGACCCATCTTTTAGTATACCAATAGGCTTAGAATCACTTTCTGAGTAGATTTAGCGATGTCCGTCCGTCCGTCTGGCTGGCTGGCAGATCGCAATTCTAAAGATAATTTGATGAAATTTGACACAGATAATTTTATTGATAATGGGACCATGGCTATTGAAATTTGTCAAAATCGGTCCATTATTTATGGTACCTCCCATAGGTCCCACTTCCCGGAATTGATATGTTGGCCACAAAAATAAATATTTTTTTTATGAAATTTAAAACCAATACTGCTAATGTAAATTTAAGTCACTGTACAAAATTTCGTTGAAATCGGTCTACATTTGACTATAGCTCCCATACAAACTCTTTTCTCAAAACACACTAAATGAGACAAAATTCACTAAAACGCTCGTAAGATAATGAGAATTTTGAGTTTATTTTTTGCATACATAATTTTGGTAACAACTGTAATCAATGTGACAAATTTCGAGATAATCGGTCCACATTTGACCCTAGCTCTCATATAAGTCGAAATGACGGAAACAGCTTAAATATATAAGTTTTGAGAAAATGTTTGTATGATGGCAAAATTTAGCAAATATTTGTCTTTATACAGAAAAAATAACACCTTTGACGTTAGTGGTGAAGGGTATCTTATGGTCGGGCTTGACCGACTATAGCACTTTCTTACTTGTTTTTTCTGATTTTGTATTTTGCTAACCATAGGGTTAACAAAATACAAGATTAGAGAGGCTTTACCCAACATTAAAACAGAGTCTAGTTACTAGGTCCATATTTAAATAGTATTGAAAAGAATACATAGACTCTGCCATAAGCTGATCTGCTGGGTTCGTCTATGTTCTTAACGAACTTTGAAATAGTAGCTCTATAACTACTATAAATTTGTATCTTAACATTTGTTTTTTTTTTTTTAACAAATTTATGAATGAATTTTATTTTTTTTAACCTACAAATTTGTTACATATTGTTGGTAATATTTTTATATTTTTACAACTTTAGTTGTAGGTTGATGTCGATTTTATTTATCTCTAGTACAACTACAACATATACACATTTTGTTGCTCCTAAAAGTTGTTGATTTATTTAATATCAAATTCATTCATATGTTCGTTTTATTCAAAAATCAAACAGTAGTTTGTAGTGATACTTTTAAATATTGGGGAAGGATACCTAAGATATTTGGTCGAATAGTTCTAAACCAACCGCCATGAATTAAAACTTATTTTTCCATATGGATAAGTATTACTTATGACGGCCGCTTTAAAAATACCCAGAGTAACTGTTTTTTCTGGAAACTCGATCTGATTTCTTTTATTTCAGGAACCCGGAAGTAGACTCATTATAATACATGATCTTGTTGCCCTGTTGTAGCTCATCCTTTTAAAGATCTTCGCTTCATATTCCTTAGTTCGGCCTTTAGTTTAAACATTCTGTGGTGCCAAGGATTAAGGAGACAAAATTAGTGATTCCAAAATGAAATTTACTATAAAATTTAAAACAAAAAAATTAAAAGCCGAAGCAAAAATTCCGTCTATTAAGCCTAGGAAGACTATTAAATGGGCTTTGAAGAATACTTCCCCTGTTACATAGACGATTTTGTTCTGTTTTGGCATATGTGATAGAAGTTCAGCCATACACGTACATATATGTCGTCTCACAATAATTTCAATGTTTTATGCAAATTATTTCCATCTTATAAACTGACATTTGCATAGACTCGACAACGCCGAAGCTAAACTGCAGTTCAGTACTGACAAAAAACCCATAAGTGCATTTGCAAATGTTATGATATTAAGTGCAATTTTTTCATTCATTTTTGCTTATGGAAATTAAAACCACAGTAGCCTTTTTTTGGACAATAAACGACGCATAAAAAACGAAACAGAAGTGCCAAAATAGATGGTTATTTTTCGCTACATCACTATTGATGGGAAGGGTATTATAAGTTTGTAGTGGTGTTTGTAATGCAGAAGAAATTTTAGTCTGGTACCTGATAATATTCTTTAATATTGCCTTAAATGGATCCATCTAAATGATTCTATTCTGAGTCGATTTAGCTAAGTCCCTCCGGCAGTCGGTCGATTAAAATCTTTTTATTGAAGAAAATAATAAGAAATTTAGCACAGACATAAGTTTTATGAAAAAAATATAGACCCATTGTCCAATTCTTGGACGGCTTTTACGGAAAATCTTACAGTCAAACATTTATGGCTCAATTATTGGTTGCAACTCAACTTGGTTGCAACTCAACTTGACAACTTGACATGTTAGGCAACCATAGCCAGTTGCAAATATTCCAAATTTTTAGTTCATCTCTAACTACAAAAACGTAAACAAACATTTTTTTTTGAGTAAAAAGAATATATTAATTCAGGGACCGTAACTGTTATAACTTTTATCGTAAAAGTCAGAAAATAAAAGTTATTTTTTGACTTTTATTTTTTCGATAAAGAATAACGGTTATTTTTGACTTTTATTTTTTTAAGCAAAAATAATAGTTATTTTTTAACTTTATTTTTTTCGAGCAAAAATAACAGTTATTTTTGACTTTTATTATTTCGAGCATGAATAAAAGTTATTTTTTGACTTCTATTTTTTCGAGCAGAAATAAAAGTTATTTTTTTACTTTTATTTTTTCGAGCAGAAATAAAAGTTATTTTTGTTCAAATTCATGATAAATTCATGATAAAATAATTTGTATATGCTCAAAAGTTAATGGAGTTGAGTTTGGCAATCATAATTGGTTTTAAAAACACAAAAATAACTTTTATTTTTGCTCAGAAAAATAAAAATGAAAAAATAACTGTTATTTTTTTTTCTAAAAAATAAAAATCAGATTTTTAAAAGTCATCGCATTTTATGAAAAAATTCGAAGACCATCAAAATGGTGTACTTGGTTTTATTCTCCGACATTTCCTTGTGGTCCCTGTATTAATTCTTAAATTTATTTGTGAAAAAATAATTTTGTTAAAAAAAAAAAAATCAAAATTTTAATAAAAAAAAAGAAAAATTATTTGCATTTGATCCCAGTCTATTATATTTATTCATTAATGTAATAGACAATTTATTAATAAAAGCCAAAAAAAGTTTGTGGGGACAACCAATTTCTCGACGCGTTTCGATGGTTGGTTAGGCCATCATATTCAGGAGGAGTATCCCTACTTTTAGACAAATCGAAAACCTCACATTATTACCTATTTTACAAACACAATCATTACGAATTATGTTTGTAAATCAAATCAGTTTTGTTGACACCTCAGCCTATCTGTGCATGCCCTTTCATTGCTTCCATATTTCGCACTTGTTTCTCGAATGTTTTTTGTTGGATATGCAACCATTCTGAATTATATCGGGTTATCCAAAATATAAATGAACGTAAATAAAACTCATATAAAATATATTTTTTCATGATATTTCTACATCATTTAAATGACCACCATGCGGAATGTTTTGAGGTAATTTTCGACCGCATTTCGACTTTTTGGGCGGAATTTCAGCCAAAACTTGAGGAATTTTGGTTTTTAAGTGCTCAAGAGTTAAAGTTTTATCTACATAAACACGCTCTTTCTCTTAGCCCCACAAAAAAAGTCTAATGGTGTCAAATCACATGATTTTGTTGGCCAGTTGATATCGCCACGACGAGAAATTACGCGGCCAGGAAATGTCTCTTGCAATAGATATTCGCTCTAGTTGTGTGGCATGTGACACCGTTCTGTTAAAACCACATATTGCCCAAGTAGTATTGTTCAATAGCAGCAAAAAAAATCGCTTATCATATGACCATAACGCTCCGAATTCACGGTATCTACACATTCGGGTCTTCGGCAACACTTTCACTTACAGCAGCGATATTTTCAGCGGATCGAGCGAAACGATGATGCACAGGACTTACAATATTTGTAACCGCTACAGTCTCTTAAAATTGGTTTAAGAACTTAGTTTGACAGATGTCGAACTCCAGTCCTATACTTTTGAAACCACGAAATGGATAACCCTTTGTTATATTATTATATATACCAAAAAAAAGTATTTAAACCTAAGCAATCAACATTTTTCCGAAAACCGGAAGGCTTGTTATATTTTTTGGCCTTTTCAATGAACAAAAAAATATGGTTGCCATTATGGTAACGGAAATTATCAACTGTCAGTTCAAAGTTGTCATCCGTAATGCAATTTTGTCAACTTCTGGATAACCCCTTGTTATATTATTATATATCAAAAAAAAAAAGTATTTAAACCTAAGCAATCAACATTTTCCCTAAAAACGAAAGGCTTGTTATATTTTTTTGCCTGTTCAATGAAAAAGTATTTCTAGCAACAAACAAATATGGTTGCCATTATGGTAACGGAAGTTATCAGCTGTCAGTTGAAAGTTGTTATCCGTAATGCAATTTTGGCAACTCCACTTGAGTTCAGTTAGAACCGATAACACTCTGATATACTAGAAAAAAACTCAGGAAACGACCTATCGTGGGTTGTAGATCTAATTGAGTACATGACAATAGTGCAAATTTCAGAAATACGTCCAAGTTTAGGAGTTATATGTAAAAAACCGACTTTAACTAGATTCATCAACTTATCGACAAGTGCCTCAGCTAGTTTGTATCCGATATCATTTTTTTAAAAGCAACTCAAAGAAAATAGATTACGCTTTAGAATGACATATCACTTTTGATACATTTTTAAATCAAAATCACTTTTTTGAGTTTAGTAGCTTTTTATACCCTTCACCACCATAGGTGGAAAGGGTATTAAAGTTTGTGCTGATGTTTGTAACGCATAGAAATATTTGTCTTAGACCCACCTTTTAGTATACCAATAGACTTAGAATCACTTTTTGAGTCGATTTAGCGATGTCCGTTCGTCCGTCCGTCTGACTGGCTGGACCCCCATGTAAACCTTGTAATCAAACTACAGGTCGCAATTCTAAAGATAATTTGATGAAATTTGGCACAGATCATTTTTTTGATAATGGGACCATGGCTATTGAAATTGGTCAAAATCGGTCCATTACTTATGGTACCTCCCATAGGTCCCACTTCCCGGAATTGATATATTGACCACAAGTATCAATATTTTTTCATGAAATTTAAAACAGATACTGCTTATGTAAACTTCAATCACTGTACTAAATTTCGTTGAAATCGGTCCACATTTGACCATAGCTCCCATACAAACTCTTCTTCAAAAACGCACTAAATGAGACAAAAAATCACTAAAACGCTCGTAAATCTAAAGAAAATGAAAATTTTGAGTTTATTTTTTGCATACATAATTTTTGTAACAACTGTAATCAATTTGCCAAATTTCGATAATCGGTCCACATTTGACCCTAGCTCTCATATAAGTCCAAATGACGGAAACAGGTTAAATATATACGTTTTTAGAAAATGTTTGTATGATGGCAAAATTTAGTTTTTTCTTTATACATATATTTGTCTTTATACAGGAAAAATAACACCTTTGACCTTAGTGGTGAAGGGTATCGTATGGTCGGCTTGACCGACTATAGCGCTTTCTTACTTGTTTTTTGCTAATTCTTATAGGAAAGCTCATAAAAGTTTATATCAATATAACAAGAAAATTTAGTTGACAATAAAACGTGGTTTTAATTTTTTTAAACAGACGAAAAATCGAAAAGTTATTAGGCTTTTCATAAACGGCCTAAGCCTACTTGTTTTTACCAGAAAATTCAAATTATAAAAATTTTTTGTTTGCAATCGAAAAACTTTAATTTTGGAAAAAGTTAAATAACTTTTGTAAATATAACCGATGTCAGCAAGTAATATCTCTTTGTTTTTTCTATATAGGACTAGCTTTAATAGTCTTTAAACCAAAATTACTTTTAATAGAAAAAGGCTGAAATAATTGATTTTGAATATTAAAGATTACGAAAAAATAAAAAAAAAGTAAAACTTTTGATAAAAACTTACAGATTTCCTAGAATATAAGCCCTATGCAAAAGCTTGATCTCTTGACTTTCCAAAAATGTTTAAAATTTTAAAATCGCTCCGCAAATATGAGAGTTGGATGTACTAAAGTAAGAAAATAAAGTAATACGACCTCCCCAAAAACAATTTTTTGTAAATGTCTCAAAATTTTGCAAGAGTTTTGAAATCTTTGAAAAAGATTTTTGTATGTCCCCCTAGGCCTATAACACCTACTAGGTCGCTTTCCAAGTTTTTACAAAAGTTTATCATTTTTGACACCGTGCCATTAATATAAATAGATATGCGAAATTTCTCGACAATCGACCCGTTTTGGCCCTATTTTCCATATCAGTTAGTAATACTCGTATTCTTCTTCTGCTGTCATCCTTGACTACCAGTGGAGCATAGGTCATAAAGATTTTTGACAATTGGTCTTCGTTTGATCTTAGTGGTGAAGGGTGTTACACAGTCAGACTTGGCCGACTACACTACTTTTTGACTTGTTTTTATTAAAACTATAACTTTTTGTTTAAAAAAACATAACTCGAAAAAAAGAAGCTAAACATTTATATGAAAATCTTTCAAGGAAATTTAACTTAAAAACTGCAACGGATGTTGTAAAATGATTTTGATCAGTTCGCAAATGTACCAGGATTATATTTACCCAAGTTTTAGATTTTTATTATAATTTTTTTGTTGTTACTTGAAGATTTTCCTGAAGCCTAAAATGTGATAGCTGGGATTTTAATCCCTTTTCTCAAAAGGCTTTTAAAAGCATCTAATGCCTTTTGCTTTGTTAAAATCATGATTTGCTGCTGTTAGTGGTTTTTGGAAATGAAATTCGTAGGAATAGAATGGATTTTATAAGGTACAGTGAAGGAGAAAATGTGAGAAAATTTGTAAAAACAGAATAAAATGGCTTGGTAAAAGACAGTAATTTAAATACTTTCAATAATTAGAAACCCAACTACATAATTACTTATAACAAAAAATCGAGCATATGGATTAAGATTTAATGTCAAAACTTTTATTAGCTACTGTATTTCCAACATGTGTGTCAGTCAAAGTCTACATTAAAAAAAGTTGCAATTTTATAAAAACCTAAAAACCAACATTAATACAAAAGTTAAGCTACTTGCTGCTGCTTTATATGTTTGTTTGTAAAATGTTCGTGTAGTTTTTGTATCAGACAACCCACGCACTTTTGTCATAATAGTTTTTACTGCTGTTAGTTTTTTCCATATGACAGTGTAATTCACTAACTGGATTTGAAAAAAAATATTTTTTAATTCAATATAAAAGTTGTCAGAGCTGTAGTTTTTTTTTCTCAATTTATTTTTGGCAACCAAACTTTATGAATGAATTCTGTTTTACGTTTATTACAAACACGAAGAAAAAACCGATTTTATGAATGAATAAATAACATGACTTTGACTACAAGTTTCAGAGTAACAACATAGATGTCGCAATTTCCTCGGAAGTCTCTTTTTAGCTTTAAGCGTTTAACAGATTTTGATTTTTTTTCTTAATATTTTGAAATGCATAAATTCATCTGTAGTAAAGTGGAATATATCATTTTAATTTACAACGCGTTTGCATAAAATATTTTGAAACAAACCTTAGAATTAGTTATGTATTTTGTTAAATATTAAGTTTTAGGAGTTACCCATGTTAAGTACAACAAATCGATTGAGTTATTAGAACAGGAAACGGAAATTGGTGTTTTGTAAACCTAAACTTTAACACTGTAGAAATATCATTTTTTCTAGAACTATATATAAACTATATAGAACTATCAATAACTATAGGAAAAACATTATATCAATAACTTTTAAAAAGAAAAGTCATCCTACCGATAATTTTTCTATAGAAAGATCATCCTACCTATAACTTTTCTATAGAAAAGTCATTCTACCGATAACTTTTCTATAGAAAAGTCATCCTGTCGATAGCTTCTCTACAGAAAAGTCGTCCTATCTATTACTTATCTAGAGAAAATTAATTTTATGGATAACTTTTCTATAGAAAAGTCATCCCATAGATAACTTTTCTATAGAAAAGTCATATTATAGACAACTTTTCTGCAAAGAAGTAATCTTATCGATAGTTTTTCTACAGAGTTGTCATCTTAGCGATAGTTTTTCTATAGAGAAGTCATCTTATCGATAACATTTATATAGAAAAGTCATTTAATCGATAACTTTTCTATAGAAAAGTCATCTCATCGATAACTTTTCTATAGAAAAGAAATCTTATCGATAACTTTTCTATAGAAAAGTCATCTTATCGATAATTTTTCTATAGAAAAGTCATCTTATCGATAACTTTTCTATAGAAAAGTCATCTTTTCGATAACTTTTCTATAGAAAAGTCATCTTATCGATAACTTTTCTATAGAAAAGTCATCTTATCGATAACTTTTCTATAGAAAAGTCATCTTATCGATAACTTTTCTATAATAAAGTCATCTTATCTATAACTTTTCTATAGAAAAGTTGTCTTATCGATAACTTTTCTATAGAAAACTTATCTTATCGATAACTTAATCTTATCGATAATTTTTCTGTAGAAAAGTCATCTTTAGAAAAATAATCTTATCGATAACTTTTCTATAGAAAAGTAATCTTATCCTATGGGTAACTTTTCTATAGAAAAGTAATCTTATCCTGTGGGTAACTTTACTATAGAAAAGTCATCCTATCGATAACTTTTTAGTAGAAAAGTCATCCTATCGATAACTTTTTAGTAGAAAAGTCATCCTTTCGATAACTTTTCTATAGAAAATTCATCCTTCGATAACTTTTCGACAGAAAAGTAATCCTTTCGACAACTTGTATATAGAAAATTCAACCTTTCGATAACTTTTCTATGGAAAAGTCATCCTTTCGATAATCATAGTATTGATAACTTTTCTGTACAAAAGTTATACTGTCGACAACTTTTGTATAGAAAAGTCATCTTATCGATAGCTTTTCTAAAAAAGTCATCTTATCGATAACTTTTCATCTTATCGATTACTTTTCTATAGAAAAGTCATCTTATCGATAGTTTTCAATAGAAAAGTCATCTAATCGATAGTTTTTTTATCGAAAAGTAATCTTATCGATAACTTTTCTATAGAAAAGTAATCTTATCGATAACTTTTCTATTGAAAAGTTATCCTTTCGATAACTTTTCTATTGAAAAGTTATCGTTTCGAAAACTTTGCTATAGAAAAGTTATCCTTTCGATAACTTTTCTATAGAAAAGATATCCTTTCTAAACTTTTCTATAGAAAAGTTATCCTTTCGGTAACTTTTCTATAGAAAAGTTATCCTTTCGATAACTTTTCTATAGAAAGTTATCTTTTTGATAACTTTTCTATAAAAAAGTTATCCTTTCGATAACTTTACTATAGAAAAGTTATCCCCTCGATAACTTTTCTATAGAAAAGTTATCCTTTCGATAACTTTTCTATAGAAAAGTTATTTTTTCGATAACTTTTCTATAGAAAAGTTATCCTTTCGATAACTTTTCTATAGAAAAGTTATCCTTTCGATAACTTTTCTATAGAAAAGTTATCCTTTCGATAACTTTTCTATAGAAAAGTTATCCTTTCGATAACTTTTCTATAGAAAAGTTATCCTTTCGATAACTTTTCTATAGAAAAGTTATCCTTTCGATAACTTTTCTATAGAAAACTTATCCTTTCGATAAATTTTCTATAGAAAAGTTATCCTTTCGATAACTTTTCTATAGAAAAGTTAACCTTTCGATAACTTTTCTATAGAAAAGTTATCCTTTCGATAAGTTTTCTATAGAAAAGTTATCCTTTCGATAACTTTTCTATAGAAAAGTTATCCTTTCTATAGTTATCCTTTCGATAACTTTTCTATAGAAAAGTTATCCTTTCGATAACTTTTCTATAGAAAAGTTATCCTTTCGATAACTTTTCTATAGAAAAGTTATCCTTTCGATAAATTTTCTATAGAAAAGTTATCCTTTCGATAACTTTTCTATAGAAAAGTTAACCTTTCGATAACTTTTCTATAGAAAAGTTATCCTTTCGATAAGTTTTCTATAGAAAAGTTATCCTTTCGATAACTTTTCTTTAGAAAAGTTATCCTTTCGATAACTTTTCTATAGAAAAGTTATCCTTTCGATAACTTTTCTATAGAAAAGTTATCCTTTCGATAACTTTTCTATAGAAAGTCATCGTTTTGATAACTTTTCTATAGAAAAGTCTTCCTTTCGATAACTTGTCTATAGAAAAGTATTCTTATAGATAATTTTTCTACAGAAAAGTCATCTTATCCAAAAATTTTTCTATTCTTTCGATTTTTTTCTATAGAAGAGTAATCCCTCCGATAACTTTTCTATAGAAAAGTCATCCTTTCAATAACTTTTCTATATAGAAGTGATCCTTTCGATAATTTTCATATAGAAAAGTCATAAAGTCGTGTGAGTTGGAAGTGATAAAGTACTACGACCTTCGAGTAAGTCGTAGTACTTTATCAGGTCGTAGTACTTTATCACAGTTTTTTGCGAATATCTCGAAATCTTGTACGTGTTTCGAAATCCTTGAAAATGGTTTCTGCATTTCCTTACAATGGTCTATGACCCTCACTAGGTCACTTTCCAAGTTTTTACAAAAGTTGATCATTTGTAATACCGTGTTATCGGTTACTTTTCTACATCTTCAAATTGATAAATTTTTATATGTATAAAAGTCATCAAATTTCTTTAAAAATGCTGACTTTTCTGTTATAGCGAGAATATCTTGATAACTATTTTTCCAGGGTTCAGGTGATGTCCACTTTTTTAATATTTTCTTATTATCATGATTAAATTATAATTATCTGCCTTTATTTTTTTGCAAATTATAATTTTTTATTACAAAGAGCAGGATAATTTTGAAAATAAGTTTAATAACTTAATATCACCTTTAAACTGTTATTTTCAAAATACTTGAAAATACAAGATTATTCAATTATTTTATTAAAAGGCACAAAAACTGTTAATATTTTATATGGGGCGTTCCATAAGTAACGGAATTTCAATAAATAATAAAATGCTTTCATTATCATGATATGTATAATTTAATTTATATGATAATTATAATGATAATTATCAATATGTTTTTTCAAGAAATATATATAAATAATTCTAGGATAGGTTTCGATTTGAATATCAATGCAACATAATTTTTGTATTAGCATTAATATAAAATTCTAATACGTCAAAATTCTATATGTACTAACTATCTTACATTTGTATTTTTCTCTTTTTAGGTAAGAAGATAACATCTACTAAAATATGAATTGCGTTATAATCGTCCCTAAAATCGAGTGGAAATACCCATATATAAAATTGTATTAAGGAAATCATGAATGTATGTATGTATGAGTTTTGCATTAAACTACAATATAACCTAACAGTTTAGCTGTCACTGTAGTTGTTTTTAAATCTTTTTACATAATGTATTTTTATACTTCAAAAAAAAAAAGTCAAGAAAAAAATTCGACTTAAGTCACTAACAACGACAACCACTACAAACGAGTATCTAGCAATGAAAAGAGTTTAATGAAGAAAAAAAAGTGGAAATAAAAAAACAAAATTATGAATGAGTCTGCCCACGCAGTCGGTCGTTGGTTGTAGCCAACAAAATGCATTCAGTGTCAAAGCGGATGCAATGGAAAAAAAACGCAGTCAAAGAGCAGGGCTGGCTGGATGGCAGCAGACAAGAGCAAGACAGACGGACGGACAAGCGATCAGACAGACAAACAACAAAAAAGTTTTAAAGGTGCTGCTTTGGCTGGTTGGATGACGGGCTGCTGCACCACAAGACACCACAAGGAGGAGAAGGTGCAGCAAGAAGATTGAGGGTGTTTTTATACCACTTTTCTGATTCGATTTATTTTGGTTTAGAGATACATACTCAGCTGTGGAAGTGGTGGTAGTGGTGGTGGTTTAGGCACTATTCAAAACTAATTTTTCGTCCGTCCGTCTTCTGTCTTATAAGATTTTTTGCTTAAATTTTTATTTAATATATAAAAAAATCAAAGCCAAACAAATTAAAAAAAAACTTAATATTATAAAAAAAATTAACTTGGCAAGAGTTAAAATAAAAGTCGTGTGTTTGTAAAAAAGTTTATGGAAAAAAAAAAACATTTAAAGACGGGCGCTCCCATTCATTAATTTTACTCACATGCAACAAGAAAACCTCAAGGCTTAAAGATTCATGAGCAAGCGCAAAACAGTCATCATCTAAATGCTCAGCCACACATACACACATTCTGGCTCATTTAGCCAAACTTGGCTTTAAAGTCTTTAAAACCATCTGTATCTGGCGATACTCAAAAATTGTGCCAAAATTATTGTGTACTTAAATAGAGAAATTTAAAAGAATGTTTTCATGAATCTACATATGTGGAGCCGCGGAACAAAAGGCTATTTTTGCATACTTTTTACATTTTGGTTTTTTGTTATTTTTGTAATATTTAGGTTGAAATCTTTCAAATACAATTGAGAAACCATAATAATTTTTTTATTTAGTAATTAAATGGACATTAAACAACTTTTACTAAACAAAAGGTTCTTTTCTACTTTTTTTTTAACAAAAGGTTCTTTTTCCATAGTAAGTAAGTTATATATTTTTTCCCTTATTCGTGTAGTTTAGGGTGCACCTTATTTTATGAAAGTGCGCAATTGAACCTTTACTCCCCCTAGAAATGTTCTAAGTAATACAGAAACATGCTACACAAATTTTTTCCGCCCATAAAGTGGTAAACTTTTTGGAATAGAAAAAAAAGGAGTATTTTCGGTTTTGCCCAAATTAAATTTTTTACTGGAATATAAAAGAGAACTAAAGAAACTTTATTTTATTATTTAAAGATATTGCAATTTTTCCCAGAAAATGCGTGTCCTTGACGACTCGCCTAAGGATATGCAGTTAAAAAATTTATTTAAATCAGTTTTTAATTTTTTTTTTTAAATATTACAAATAATAAATTTGCTTCTCAGTATCACAAAACAAACAAATGGCAGAATAAAAACCAAAAAAATGAGGTCCGTATCATTAACCGTTTTGCCGTACCTGTGATTTCAAATCGAAGAGTTCCGCGAAAACTGCACCAATGTTCAACATTTAGAAAAGTAATAGTGAATATTTTTCCTCAGACTATTTATAATGTAAACGGCATTGTTATTTTAATATTGTAAAAGTTGAACACTTTCTTTCCCGGGGTCAAATGTCATAACATAGAGTTTTTTAATTTTCCATTGAAAAGTGACAGAATATTAAGAATTTATTACCAAATTTTGTTCAAAATGCAAAAATATAAAATACTGCATGTTTTTATGTTAAGTAGATTACTTCTGGCGGGAGGTATGGTTTAATTTCGTTGCATAACAAAAATTATTTTTTCATATTTTTTTTTTATCAAAAGGTACCTTTTTACTTTTTTTTTTAACAAAAGGTTCTTTTTCCAAAATAAAAGTGCTCATTTAAAGAGACTTTTAAGATTTAATGTGGTGATTTAGAGCACACAGATTCACCTACTGGTAAGTAGCTAACTTAAATATATTTCACGGTTCATTGATTTTTTAAAGTGCGAAATAACAAAAAATTTAATTTCCCAAAAATTTTTAATGATGCAAAAAGAACCTTTTGTTCCGCGGCTCCACATATATTAAATTTCGTATGAGCTCCTGTTATAAAGATATGCTGCTCCAAATCAATGTCGAACACATACTGAACAACACCATCTCCGATGTGAGGTTCCAAATTCATATTTTTCGTTCGAAATATTTTGATCATAAACATTTCTCGTGCTGACTGAATGTTCTCTGTTGATGACTGATAAGATATCTAAGGCAAGGCTTCTACCCGATATACAGTTTTTTAGAAACGCTTTTCCACCATTTTAAGAAACAATCAACTTGGCGGTCCGAGTTTTGTCATTGGTTTTGTTAACTACAAGATGTGGATACCCGGTGTTACGGAAATGTTTTTAAGAACTCAGAGAATACTTATAGTCGTATAATTTTTAGTAAGCTTTCCTATGTCCTATCCTGCTCAATTTAGTCCAAAATTATCTAAGAAGAGCTGAATGATTGACATTCCCTACTCCGATCCAGTTTTTTTCTTACCAAACTCTTTAAGAATGTCGGTTTTATTATGTTTAGCTGATCTCTTAATCTTGTAAAGATACGTTAAATTAAGTTCTTTTTTTCCTGTAGGGGGTGGAACTCCCCCTGCCCCTAGCCTTCATATTTTTGACCAACCTCTTCTTTTTGTTAATAATTTTTACTTAATTATCTTATCTTATATCTTTAAACGAGCAATAAGTGTATATATATATATGTATATATATATATATATATATATATATATGTATATATGTAAATATACATATATATATATATATATACATATATATATATATATATATATATATATATATATATATATATATAAATATATATAAATATATATATATATAAATATATATATATACATATATATATATATATATATATCTATATATATCTATATATATATATAAATATATATATACATATATATATATATATATATATATATATATATATATATATATATATATATATATATATATATATATATATATATATATATATACCTTGTTTGATGTATAGGTCGAGTAACAAGGGACTTTTGGAAATTTTGTCTCTAAGAGGGTAAAAAGGGGAAAAATCGAAAACGGTTTATTTCCTAAAGTAATAGGCATAGAAATAAAATTTAAATTACGTTTTGAACAACTGCTAAAATAAGCGGACAGGTCTTTGGTACTTTTTAGAAACTATGCCAGATATGTGTAAAAAGGATGAAAATAGTTTTTTTTTTGGTATTTTTTTAGCCCACTCTGAAGAGAAAAGAACAATATTTCGAATAGTTCTCGAGGTATAGTCTTAAGAGTACCAGTCAAAAACTTCAGAAATGAATTTATTAAAATCTTAGCTAATATTTCAAAACCCAACTAGGGCTTTTCTTTTACAATCATAAGCTTTTAGATTTTGGAAGTCTTAATTGCTTCAAGATTTGGAAGTTTAAAAATGTGCTACTGTATTTTAACCCTTTTAAATGTCTAGATTTTTAATATTTAAAGACCCACATGTAATATAGTATTTTATTCTTTTAGAGAGAGATCGAATCAGACTCAGTCTTTATTATACTGTTATTACCCATCTATAAATATTCTTAACGAAAGTTAAAAACTTTCGCTGTTATCCTGCATTGCCACTTATCTTATCTTGCCACTTATCATTTTATCTTTAATGTACTTTAATGTATTAACTCCTTTACATTTCAGTTTACTTTAGTTATTCGCAGTCAAATTTACAGTAAAAAATATAATCTATCTATTGAGGATTTTTAAAAGCTTTTAGTTGTATTTTTAATAGTTTTACTAGACACATTTATTTCTTATGAATGGAGATCACTGAAAACATTAACTAAACATAACAGTTTCTTGTCCAAAAAAACTATAGAAAAAATATTATTAGAAAAAAAAAGAAATGATAAACTACAGAAAGACACTAATAAAATGTTATGAGGAGCAGTTTAACGAAAATTTGTAAAATAAAAATGGGTGTATGAGGTATTTAAGGTAGTTTTCCGGGTTCGGGTAAAGTGTAAAACTGAAACTGGGGAAGTAACAGTTAGCTTTCGAAACCAGTTTATATATGCTAACAGAGGTACTGTTAAAGAAAACAGGCTTACTTAATCAAATACACGTAGAACACAACTAGATCCGATTTCCTTAAATTTGGAGCCGTCCCTAAACGAAAAGTCAACAATTTCAAAATATTTCGATGACATAGATCCTATAACTATTCCTATGTGATCATTAACGTCATTGTTTTACTCTTAGAGGATTTCCTTTGTAACTACTTTTAACCTCCTACTGAAAAACTGTACCTCTAAAAAATATTTGGATCATCATGATTCCATTGTACCTAGTTTTTATACCCACCATCAAAAAAAAATGGGGGGTATATTGAGATTTTCATTCCGTTTGTAATTTCCTTAATATTGGCTCAAAACCCAAAAACGATATATACTCTGAATCCATATGAAATTCTAAGACGATTGAGCGATGTCCGTCTGTCTGTCTGTTGAAATCACGATAACGCCTAAACGAAAGGAGCTAGCTCACTGAAACTTAGTAAAAATATTCTTCATCTCTGAGAAAATGTTGGTATTGAAATTGGGCAAAATCCGTTCACATTTGACCATAGCTCCCATATAACCTCGTCTAGACTAATCGCTTATTTGTTAATAAATGACAAATTATAGCAGCTATGATGATAAACTTTGGTATATAGAAGTTTTGCATTAGCCCTAGGCAGCGTGCAAAATTTCATCAAAATCGGTTCACATTTAGCCATAGCTCCCATACAAAAAACTTACGAAAACAGCCTAAATTTCACCTAAAATACATTTAAAGGCCAATAAATCTACAAGTATAATATATATAACCACTAAATTTGGCACAAGAAAGTCTTATATCAATGCCAGGCAGTGTGCAAAATTTTGTCGCAATCGGTCACCATTTCACCATAGCTCCCATATAAAAAACTTACGTCCGTCAGATAAAATCGTTATAGCTCATTAACTACAAGAGCTACTAAGACTAAATTAAGCACAAGGAAGACTTATGTCAATCTTAGCCAGTGTGCAAAATTTAGTCACAATTGGTCACCATTTCACCATAGCTCCCATATAAAAAACTTATGGAAACAGGAAAATACATAAAGAAAAGATTGTTTATGTCCGTCTGTCCGTCAGATAAAAGCACGATAGCGCCTTAACGAAAAGAGCTAGAAGGACAAAATTTTAAAAAAGTATTTTGGATATCTTGAAAAAGATGTGTGTTGAAAATGACAAAATCGGTTCAAATTTAGTTAGAGCCCCCATATAACCCCGCCCCGGGAAACACATTAATGCTAATAAATTAAATACAATTGTAATAGCTATGACGATTAAATTTAAAATAGGGAAATTTTATGCAATTTTTGATCAGTTTATCAAATTTTATAGGAATCAGTCCATATTTGACTTTAGCTTTCATATAAAAAACACTCACGGAAACCAAAAATTTTAGCAAAGGCCAGTTAAAAGCTATTAATTTAGAAACTATGATAGCTATGGCCACTAAATTTTGCAAGAAGAAGCTCTATATATATATATATACCAGCCAGTGTGTAAAATTTTGTTACAATCGGTCAACATTTGGCTATAATTCTTATATATATAACATCCCCTTTTTATATCTACAATCAAAAAGATTTGGAGGTACATTCATTATATTACGATTGCACCTATGAAATTAGATAGGCATCTATCAATGTTCAGCCCAGACTTTATATATGATGAATGCATTAGGAACTCCTAACGAAATATATGGACCTGCCGTATTACTATTAACGTGTTTAGCCTAACTACATATTAAGCACAACGAAAAGTATTTAACAACTTATTAATGTAAAACTATACCCAGTTATGAGACCGAATTTTGGTCAAAGTAAATACTGGGGAAACCACTAAAATATTTTTAAATGTTGAACTATAAAGCTACGGCATTAGCTTAGCGATTTTTTCAGTTTTGGTCCAGATTTTGAATTAGCTGCACCCTGTTTCTGAATTTAACACAACTTGATGGTGGGTATATAAGATTCGGCACAGCCGAATATAACACTCTTGTTTAATTCTCATTTTGAAGTTTTTTGTAATAGTAAGCACTAAATTGTATCCACTAACTAACCCAACAATTTATAAAACCATTTGACTGACTGTCAGAGTTACTTGCATACAGTAAAATTTTACTACTGGTCCGTAAACATTCGCTAAAACGTTCGTTAAAGTGTCCGTTAAAATTTTATTACACTGACCAATATTTAAATTCAATTTATGTCATCTTTCATTTTAACAGTCATATTTGTTGTACAAGTATCTTGGACGGTGTGTGCTCTGTATATGCCACAAACAGCTACTCTTTTTTTTTAAGAAAACAAAAGCATACCATATACCGAAGGTGGGCAAATTCAGCTCTTTGTTGCTTAAACTGCAAAATTGCATAATTGTTGGAAAGCAAAATTGGAAGAATCTTTTTTTTTTAAAGTTAAGACTTGCAATCGGGACATGAACCCTACTTGACATATGTAATGCATTGCGTTGGAAGTGTAAAGATAGGTCTTGGGAAATCGTATAGATGTATAAATGTTAGTAGGCAATTGTTTTAAGCTTTCCTATATTACAACATGATATAATATAAAATCTGCGTGGGGTAAATTTAGTGCAAATGAAATTATTTTCTCTAAAGCCAGTTGTTGATTCTACTAATCCCGAAATGATGAGATAGACAAGTATATCGTAAAAAAGTTCTAGTTTCGGTGAAGAGTTCCCTGATTCCGTTTAAGAACATTCTAAAGTAGAAATAGCGACGCTGATCCCGTGGATTCATAAAGTTGAATTCAATTTAAAAGCATCGGCCTATACATGAGAATTGTATTGCATTTTCTGTTGGATGAAGATGGAATGAAGTTTCTCTGATGCCATATTAGAAAAGCTGGCTCCTTGGTAAGCTCCTTCGACATTTAAAGAATGTCGTTAGTGAATTCCAAATCCTAATTCTTATGCCCAGAACTATAGCTGTTAAGTAAAGATTAGTAATCGTAATAGTTGCTAATTTAATTGGGCGGAACATGGGCACGCTTTTCCCCCATCCCCCCCAGGAATTATTTTTTTAGCATTTCGAACAAATCTGGGGGTTGGCTCGAAACGTATACTATTAAGAAAATTTTTCCAATTACACTATTGGCACTCTAATGCCCACCCCCGTCATATCTTATATTCTTAAACGAGCAATAATTGTATGTAGGTATATATATATATAGAATGGCTATCTCGAAAACGGCTCTAATGATTTTGATAAATTTTTTGGTACTACTAGACCACTCCAAAGCTTTCGACACAGTGGACCATTCAATGTTAAATGTCAAGCTCAAAAAATTTTTCGGTTTTTCTTCAACTTCAAATAATCTTTTAAAATCGTATTTAACAAATAGACATCAATCTGTGTACTTAAACGGTACATACTCATCCTCCATCCCAGTAACTAAGGGAGTACCTCAAGGTTCGGTTTTGGGACCTCTTTTATTTACTTTATATGTTAATGACCTGCCAAAATTTCTAAAATACACAAAGGTCCATTTATATGCGGATGACGTCCAAATTTATATGGATAGTTCGGTCCAGCTCATTGAGGAAAATGTTTCCAAGGTTAATCATGATTTAAATAATGTCTACAAATGGGCCACGGCAAACAAACTTTTAATAAACCCACAAAAGTCAAAATGTATCGTTATGCACAAAAAAACTACTAACGTAAACCTTAACTTTGATTTAATCCTAAATAATAATAAAATTGAACTTGTGTCATCTGCAATGAATTTGGGTGTTACTTTCAACTCTAACCTTGACTGGTCCAGTCATATAAGAAAAGCGGCAGCAAATATATACCTAATGCTACGGGGACTTTGGCCTACTCTATATTTCACACCAGTACATATAAGAATTTTAATAGCCAAATCTTATTTAATGCCACGACTGTTATATGGTAGTGAACTTTTTGCTAGCTGTGACTCCGCAAGCAATAAGGTATTACACAAAACTTTTAACAATATCATCAGATATGTATATGGTTTGCGAAGATATGACCACATTTCATCGTTTTCAAACCAACTTTATGGAATATCTTTGAAAAATGTAATGGATGTTAAAATATTAATCATGCTACACAAAATTATATATACAAAGCAGCCATCGTATCTCTATGATCGTTTAGTTTTTACCAGATCTAATAGAGGTAATAAACTCATTCCTCCTAGACACCGTAGCCTTGTCTCTGATTATCAATTTTTTGTGTATTCAATTCGTCTTTGGAACTCGCTTCCTAATTCAATTCAAACAAACAACAACGTTAAAGAATTTAAAAAACTTTTGCTAAATAGTCTAACAAGCTAATTTCAAAATCGTTATACATATCATGTTAATGTTAATATTTTTTTTTTTATATATATTTTAATGTTTACTTAATTTAATTTATAAACTTTTTTTTATATATCTATTGTACTTTTTAACAACTCAATTCGCACACTATAATTATAAGATTTATATCTTGTTGTGTGCGTTATACAAAATAAATAAATAAATAAATAAAATTTGGACAGTGGGTATCTTTTTTAATGTATAGGTCGAAGAAGCAGGGACTTTTGGAACCTTTCTCTCTAAGAGGGTAAAAACGGGTAAAAAGGGGAAAAATCGAAAACTTTATATCTCCTAAAGTAATAGATATAGAAACAAAATTAAAATTACGTTTTAAACAGCTATGAAAATAAGCGGACAGGTATTTGGTACTTTTTTGGAACTATGTCCGATAGGGGTAAAAAAGGGTGAAAATAGTTTTTTTTGGTACCTTTTTAACCCACTCTTATATTTTAAACTAAAGAATATAGAAAGAAACTTTGTACTGCAATCAATAGATGTGAAAGATATACTGAACGTATTTGTTACTTTTTTGATTTTGGGGCCAAAATGGGTAAAAAAGGGATAAAATGATAACTTAACATCTCAAAAAGTAATATGAATACGAACATTATGTTAACTGCGTTTAAATAATATGTACCGAATTCAATTGGTACCAAAGAAGTACCAAATATGCATATGGAACTTTTTGAAATTAGGAGATAAAAAGGGGGAAAAAATAGTAATATTATACCTTTTAAACAAATGAATGTTTGTCTGTATGTATGTTCTTTATAGAATAGTAAACTGTGAATTTGATCATGTTATGCTCTTTAGCGAAGATGTTGCGGATAAGCCGGCGAAGGTTTTTAAGTTAATGAGCCTAATTTCCGACAGATGGCGCCACTGAAAATTACTGAAAATTAATTAAATCGTAAACTGTACATTTGATCATGCTATGATCTTTAGCAAAGTTGAAGCGCATGAGCCGACGAAGGCTTTTTAGTTGGTATGAATAATTTCCGACAGGTGGCGCTACTGAAACTTACTCAAAGTGAATTTAATCGTAAGCTGTGCATTTAATCATGCTACAATCTTTAGCAAAGTTGTTGCACATGAGCCGACGAAGGTTTCTTAGTTGGTATGAAGAAATTTCGACAGGTGGCGCCACTGAAATTTACTCAAAGTCAATTTAATCGTAAGCTGTACATTTAATCATGCCATAATCTTCAGCAAAATTGTTGCGAATAAGCCGACGAATGTTTATGAATTGGAATGAGCAAAGTCCGACAGGTGGCGCCACAGAAAATTACTCAATATTAATTAAATCGTAAACTGTGCATTTGATCAGACTATAATCTTTAGCAAAGTTGTTGCGCATAAGTCGACGGAGGTTTCTGTTGGTATGATCAATTTCCAAAATTATTAAAATGAGTTAAACTGTAAACTATGCAAACTATGTGTTGGTCTGACAAAATAATGAAAATAATTCAAAATTAACTGAATATTTGTACAATGTCTTTCCTCTAAATTTATTTTAGTACTTTATAAAAAAAAATATATAAAAACTTTAAAATTTGCCTTAACATGCTTATTATAAAGCTCCGAGCAAGGCTCGGTCAACCAGGTACTGCTATCTTAGTTGCGAACGGTATATTGTGTAAGTGCTAATGTTTGTAACATATACAAATGTTAGCTTATGCCTTTAAATATATCGAACAACTCTATAGTATAAGTTAATTTTTTTATAGATAAGTTTTAGATAACAACATGTTGATGTGTGTCTCATGAAAATCGGTTCACATATAAATGCCATGACCATGATATCCACTGCCGAAATTAAATAATTTTTCATAAATTTCGCAATAAATTGCTAGTAGTAACAATATTGTACAGACATTTTTTAAGCATTAACAAACTTAAAAATCCGTTGACACTAGTTTCATTTATGCATCTGTAGGGTGTTATGTGGCCAGGATTAAACTACCATCATAATTTAATACTTTTTCGTTTTACCATTATTTTCCTACAGCTAAAACATCAAAATGCTGCTGGTTGGCTGTTTTATGTCGTTGTCATTTTGTGAATTTGGAGAGTAAAGTTGCATATAAAAAGAGATCATAACTGTCAAGTATAGTTTATGATTTCGATGGTTTTTATACCCTACCACATACTAGGTGAGAGGGGTATTTTGAGTTGGTGTTTATTGATGTTTATCCAGCATAATTATTCATTTAACACTTGACTTAAGGTGAGGCGATTTCGTTAGAATGAGCGATATTTCAATATACATAGCTCCAAAAGTTCATGGTTTACATAATCGTCCAACCACGCAAGCAATTGGCAAAATTTTAAAGAATTGTTATAAATATTATAAGGCCTGTTTATCATCGTTTCGCTTGTTCCACTGAAAATATCGCTGCTGTAAGTTAAAGTGTTACCGAAGACCCGAATGTATCGATTCCTCGTCGTTAGGACTGTCTTATGGCACATTGTGACGTAGTTTGTACTTAGATCTACACCTACATGCATATAAAGTCCAGCTCACACAACAACTGAAGACAGCTGGCCATTCACAACGTCGTATATAATGGGTGTTTTTTTTTAGAGGTATAGAACTTCGAATTGAAATAAAACACAAGAAAATCGTTTTAATGTCCATCAATTTGGCTTTATTGGAAGAATAATTTTATGCCATTAATGTTTAAATATGATTTGGGGCATGTGGCCGCCGCGGCTGGCTCGAATAAAGCCAATTCTACAGGTCCAATTTTCAACTACTTTTTCGAGCATATGGGGCCGTATGTTGGCAATAACGCCACGAATGTTGGCTTCCAAGTCCCCTAACGTTTCTGGTTTGTTGGCGTAGACGAGCGACTTCACATATCCCCAAAGAAAATAATCCAGTGGTGTCAAATCGCACGATCTTGGTGGCCAATTGACAGGTCCTTTCCGCGAAATTATGCGCTCATCGAATGTTTCCTTCAATAAATCAATTGTGACGTGCACTGTGTGGCATGTAGTGCCGTCTTGTTGGAACCACAACTCATCCACATTCATGCCATCCAATTGGGGAAGAAAATAGTCGGTTATCATGGCTTTATACCGGTCTCCATTTATGGTAACTGACTCCCCAGCATTATTTCGGAAGAAGTATGGCCCAATGACTCCACCAGCCCATAGAGCACACCAAACAGTCAGTTTTTGTGGATGTAATGGCGTCTCAAGGGTCTCATGTGGATTCTCTTCACTCCAAATGCGGCAATTTTGCTTATTGACGTAGCCATTCAACCAAAAATGAGCCTCATCACTGAACAAAATTTTGCGATGAAAATCAGCATCGAGATCAATCTCATTTTCGGCCCATACACCAAAATCACGACGCATTGCATGGTTTCGCGGCTTTAATTCTTGCACAAGCTGGATCTTGTAAGGTCGCAAGCCAAGATCTTTGAGCAAAATCTTCCATAAAGTTGATGGACAAAGCTCCAATTGCTATGCACGGTGGCGAATCGATTCATTCGGGTCCTCTTCAACACTTTGCTCTACAGCGGCAATTGTTCTTCGGTGCGCACTGTTCGACGTCGCTGCGGATGCGTATTATCACATAGAGTAAACGTAGTGCGAAAACGATCCATGGATAACCGAATTAATTGCTCTGATGGACGATTATGTCGACCATAAAATGGACGGAGCTTTCGGTAAACTTCGCGAACTGAACCATTATTTTCGAAATAAATTTGCACGATTTGCAAGCGTTGTTCTTTTGTCAACCTGTTCATGATGAAATGGCAAACCAAACTAAATATTAATCACTTGACAGCTGACAAAATGGCCGCCAGTTAAAAAAGTGATGCCAACTTAAAGTTCTATACCTCAATAAAAAACACCCGATACATAGTTTGGGTGCTTGAACAACAGGCGGGTTTTAGAACAAAATTTTCTTCAGCGATGAAGCACATTTCTAACTCAGTGGTTATGTTAATAAACAAAATTGTCGTATTTGAGGTTCTGAGAATCCTCAAGTAATTGAGGAGAGAAAATTATATCCAGAAAAAGTGGACCTTACCTCCGAAAACGAGAATAGAACGACTGTTACCGTGAATTCGGAGCGTTATGGTCATATGATAACTGAATTCTTTTGCTTGCTATTGAATAATACGACTGTGAGAATATGTGGTTTCAACAAGACGGTGCCATAGACCACACAACTCGAGCGAATATGGCCTTATTGGAAGAGACATTTCCTGGCTGCGTAATTTCTCATCGTGGCGGTATCAACTGGCCACCAAGATCATACGATTTCATAACATTATACTTTTTTTGTGGTGCTACGTGAAAGAAGGTGCTTATGAAAATAAACCTTTATCTCTTGAGCACTTAAAAACCAAGATTCGTCATGTTATGGCTAAAATACCGACCAATATCTGTCGAAAATTACCTTAAAAGAATGAAAGCTTGCAATATTTCATACACACATAATGTCAACGTTCAAACTTTATAATAAACAAGTAAGAGTGTTATATTCGGATGTGCCGAATCTTATGTACCCACCATCAAGTTGTGTTAAATTCACAAACAGGGTGCAGCAATTCAAAATCTGGACCAAAACTGAAATAATCGCTAAGCTAATGCCGTAGCTTTATAGTTCAACATTTAAAAATATTTTAGTGGTTTCCCCAGTATTTACTTTGATCAAAATTCGGTCACATAACCGGGTATAGTTTTACATTAATTAGTTGTTAAATACTTTTCGTTGTGCTTAATATGTAGTTAGGCTAAACACGTTTATAGTAATACGGCAGGTCCATATATTTCGTTAGGAGTTCCTAATGCATTCATCATATATAAAGTCTGGGCTGAACATTGATTGATGCCTATATAATTTCATAGGTGCAATCTTAATATAATGAATGTACCTCCAAATCTTTTTGATTGTAGATATCAAAAGGTGATGTTATATATATAAGAATTATAGCCAAATGTTGACCGATTGTATCAAAATTTTACACACTGGCTGGCTTATTCTTGCAAAATTTAGTGGCCATAGCTATCATAGTTTCTAATTTAATAGCTTTTAACAGGCCTTTGCTAAAATTTTGGTTTCCGTGAGTGTTTTTTATATGAAAGCAAAAGTCAAATATGGACTGATTCCTATAAAATTTGATAAACTGATCAAAAATTGCATAAAACTTCCCTATTTTAAATTTAATCGTCATAGCTATTACAATTGTATTCAATTTATCAGCATTAATGTGTTTCGCGGGGCGGGGATATAAGGGAGCTCTAACTAATTTTGAACCGATTTTGTCCATTTTCATTTTGAATATCTTTTTCAAGATATTCAAAATACTTTTGTAAAATTTTGTTCCTCTAGCTCTTTTCGTTAAGGCGCTATCGTGCTTTTATCTGACGGACAGACGGACACAAACAACCCAGTAAAACTTTTCATTACCAAATAATGAGGTAAACAGTTAAACTATTGAACACGAACTACTTACTCATTCGCTGTTCAAGTCATTACATTAACATAGGGATGTCATTGGAGGCAAGTACTTACCAATTGCAGAAAATTAATGACTTGGGTAAGCAATTTGAAAGCAACAACAACAACAGCAACAACTTTTTTGTTGTTGTTTTATTAAAAACATATATTTTTAAACGGAATACAAAATTTTTTTTATGATCCCATGGGGGCTCGAACCCAGACCCTCCGACTGCTAGGCAGAGACTCTTCCACTGAGCTACTTCATATGCTGAAAACTTAGCAGCCTATAATTAATATAAACAATTTTTATTTTTAGATCCAAAATCATGTGAAAATAACTTTGTTTTTCCCTGCTTTTTTTTGCTTTGTTGTAATTTTTTTAAGAATATTTTTATACGATTTTTTGTAATTATTTTAAAACTTTTTTTTTAATTATTTTAAAACTTAAACAATTTAAATCTTCTTTTTTGTATAAGTTTTTACATAAGATTGACTCTTACTTACTTAAATGTTACAACCTGTTAAGGTCAAAGTCCGAGCATATTTTAGAATTCCATGGATTTTGATCTTGTGCGAATATTCTCCAATTTTATAGGCCAAGCTTTGAAAAATGTTCCTCTACTTGGTCTTTCTATCGAAGTTTCGGACATTCTCCTCTGACATTAGGTAGTGGGACATTTCAATTCTAATTTTATCCTCTTCATTGTATTTTTTTTCAAGAGAGGGTTACTAGCCCGTAATCCTAACCCATTTTTATCGATCTTATGGGACAACTCTCGGAACATGTTAACTCACAATATTAATGGGTGTTAAACTAGCTCCCCGGGTGATACCATGAGGAGGTGTGTGTCCACAGTTGAGATGAAGGATGACCCAGATAAGTTAAGACCAATTAGAATCGTGTTTGGTATTCAACATCCCCTAGATAATCAAAATTGACTCATGATGGTATTTTTTCATTAACGTGAGTTAGTTTTGCAAATTTTTTTTACAGAAGATAATATTTAAGTTCTTAAGATTCAAAAATCATTTAAAAAGACTCTTTTAATAAAAAAAAAAAACTAAAAAAAATTGTTGCCCTTGGTGGGATTTGAACCGGGCCATTCAGTTTAAATTACCATCTTTATTACAAATAAGTACTTCTGTAATAACTTATTATTTATTCGGATGATATGTTGTAGTCGTTACAAGGTAACCAGTTATCAGAGTACTTGCCATTACCAAAGTTTTGCTGGGAACCTTTTCTTTATGTATTTTTGTGTTTCCATAAGTTTTTTATATGGGAGCTATGGTGAAATGGTGACCGATTGTGACAAAATTTTGCGCACTGGCTGACATTAACATAAGACTTTCTTGTGCCTAATTTAGTCTTACTAGCTTTTGTAGTTAAGGATGATAGCAATTTTATCTGACGGACAGACGGACATAAATCCCCCAGCAAAACTTTGGTAATGGCAAGTACTCTGATAACTGGTTACCTTGTAACGACTACAACATACCATCCGAATAAATAATAAGTTATTACAGAAGTACTTATTTGTAATTAAGATGGTAATTTAAACTGAATGGCCCCGGTTCAAATCCCACCAAGGGCAAACAATTTTTTTTAGTTTTTTTTTTATTAAAAGAGTCTTTGTAAATGATTTTTTAATTTTAAGAACTTAAATATTATCTTCTGTAAAAAAAATTTGTAAAACTAACTCACGTTAATGAAAAAATACCATCATGAGTCAATTTTGATTATATAGGGGATGTTGAATACCAAACACGATTCTAATTGGTCTTAACTTATCTGGGTCGTCCTTCATCTCAACTGTGGACACACACCTCCTCATGGTATCACCCGGGGAGCTAGTTTAACACCCATTAACCCTGGAAAGTCATCCTTATTTTACATACACTAACGTCATCCTTCGTCATTTTGACTACGTATACTTCAAGAGACTATAAAGCTCTTCGTGAGCAAAAATGGATACCAAAATAGTTTTCTTATGTATTAATAGACTCTTTTTAATAAATTTTTAAAGAAAATCATTTGTTTATTTCTTAATTATTAATAAAAACTTAACATATTATAGACCTCTTTTTTTGTTTTAATTTGAAAATAAAATTTTCCGTAGTCATTTTGACGAAGAATGACGTTCTAGGGTTAATATTGTGAGTTAACATGTTCCGAGAGTTGTCCCATAAGATCGATAAAAATGGGTTAGGATTACGGGCTAGTAACCCTCTCTTGAAAAAAAATACAATGAAGAGGATAAAATTAGAATTGAAATGTCCCACTACCTAATGTTAGAGGAGGATGTCCGAAACTTCGATAGAAAGATCAAGTAGAGGAACATTTTTCAAAGCTTGGCCTATAAAATTGGAGAATATTCGCACAAGATCGAAATCCATGGAATTCTAAAATATGCTCGGACTTTGACCTTAACAGGTTGTAACATTTAAGTAAGTAAGAGTCAATCTTATGTAAAAACTTATACAAAAAAGAAGATTTAAATTGTTTAAGTTTTAAAATAATTTTAAAAAAGTTTTAAAATAATTACAAAAAATCGTATACAAATATTTTTCCAAAAATTACAACAAAGCAAAAAAAAAGCAGGGAAAAACAAAGTTATTTTCACATGATTTTGGATCTAAAAATAAAAATTGTTTATATTAATTATAAGCTGCTAAGTTTTCAACATATGAAGTAGCTCAGTGGAAGAGTCTCTGCCTAGCAGTCGGAGGGTCTGGGTTCGAGTCCCCATGGGATCATAAAAAAAATTTTGTATTTCGTTTAAAAATATATGTTTTTAATAAAACAACAACAAAAAAGTTGTTGCTGTTGTTGTTGTTGCTTTCAAATTGCTTACCCAAGTCATTACATTTCTGCAATTGGTAAGTACTTGCTTCCAATGACATCCCCATGTTAATGTAATGACTTAAACAGCGAATAAGTAAGTAGTTCGTGTTCAATAGTTTAACTGTTTAACTCATTATTTGGTAATGAAAAGTTTTACTGGGCCCCTTTTCTTTTTGAATTTTTGTGTTTTCGTAAGTTTTTTTATGGGAGCTAGGTCAAATGGTGACAGATTGCACACTGGCTGGCATTGACATAAGACTTTCTTGTGCCAAATTTAGTGGTTATATCTGTTATACTTTTAGATTTATTGGCATTTAAGTGTATTCTAGGTGAAATTTAGGCTGTTTTCGCAAGTTTTTTGTATGGGAGCTATGGCTAAATGTGAACCGATTTTGATGAAATTTTACACGCTGCCTAGGGCTAATGTAAAACTTCTACATACCAAATTTTATCATCATAGCTGCTAAAATTTGTCATTTATTAACAAATAAGCGATTAGCCTAGATGAGGTTATAAGGGAGCTATGGTCAAATGTGAACCGATTTTGCCCAATTTCAATACCAAGATTTTGTCATAGATAAAAAATATTTTTACTAAGTTTCAGTGAGCTAGCTCCTTTCGTTTAGGCGTTATCGTGATTTCAACAGACAGACAGACAGCCGGACATACAGACGGACATCGCTCAATCGATATCATAAGGATTCAGAATATATATCGTTTTTGGTTTTTGAGCCAATATTAAGGAAATTTCAAACGGAATGACAATCTCAATATAACCCCCATTCTTTTTGATGGTGGGTATAAAAATAAATATTTATCAAGAACAAAATTTTTTATATGTGTTTTAATTATGTTAACTTTTAAAACCGCAAAATTAATAACCCTGTTAATGTTAAAGTCACTTAAAGCACTGAGGGTTATGTGGAAGAAAATGACTATGTGAACCGACTGCATTGAAATATCGCAAATTTAAAAGTTTTGTCATAAAACTTTAATAGTCTGTAGGTATTGATACCGTTTTGAAGTTTTTTGGAGTATTTTCGTATTTTGTTTAAAGAGGGTCTTCCTGATTTCCAAATTAGGAACAAGAAATATTTATTGCTAATCTTGGAAGTACATATTAGGATATACATTTTAATATACCAAATATCTGATAATTTTGCTACCGGACACTGTTTCAGAACTAAAAGATCACTTTATTTTATGTAAATTTCTAGATATAAACATTTTTTCTTCGCCTTTTCTTGCTTCCTTACACATTTGGCAGTAAATTTGCTTTCTTTAATTTAGAAATACAACTGCGATTAAAGTTTTTAGTTCGGACTCATGTATTCTCATGTAAATTTGGGTTAAGTGGCGTTAAATGAAGTGTATCTACCAGGCACAGTGGGTGTTTTCAAATAGCTTTTTTCTTGTAAAAAAAAGAAATAAAAACTTTTTTATTGTCTCTATGCATCATATGTTTATGGTAGTCTATATTTTTTAGGCCAATATTGTTTTTTTTCAGTTTTCCTAGCAAACAGTTGCAGTTATTAGGGTCATAATGGTCAGGATCGTTATGTTAAAATCATGTTTCATACCAAATTTATTGACAGTTATTTAAGTATTTTAGCAAAATATTCGCAACATGGAATTGATTTAAAAATGTAGTTAGGAGCCATAAAGTTGTCATGTTCGAAATTGGGTGAAATAGATATAAAAAGACTTTTATATTCTAAAAAATCTGTATTCTATCTTTTAACCCCTAATGACAAAGAACAAAAAAAACGACGAAAATCTAAAAATATATGAAATTCATTTGCAAACAAGATGCTAACACTAAATCATGTCAAACGAATGGATCAACAATATGGAACGTGAAGGAAACTGAGAATAAGAAATAGCAGCGATCCACCACGATTTTTAAGCGATACAAATCGATCTATTTTTTCATAGAGTTCATCTCTGACATGATCATGATCTTTTCAATGATCATAATGATTGATCATTAAGATCAGAGGAAAAAGAACAACAACTACTGTTCTAAATCTGAAGACAAGCGACCGACTGCTGATGCTGCTGTTGGCTGCCTGGAAACCTAAAAAACTTGGCACACATTTTCCAAATGACACAAAAAAAAAAATAAAAATAAAAAAAATATTTTAGGTGATCGTCGAATATTATCATCCAATCGAAATAAATACGAGTATTCTAAATTCAACATTTCATTTGTATTCATTTCCATTATTAAAACGTTTTGCTGCTTTTATTTTTATTTATTCGTACTAGATCAGAATTTTGAACATTAAACTAATTTATATTCCCCCCCCAAAAAAGAAAAGATCGTTTTTATTTTTAAATGTGGCCTTTATTAAAGAGTGCTCTAAATAAAATTTGTAGTTGGATTTTCTTAAATAAAAATCAAACCTTTTATTATAAAAACTCTACAAAATACGCAAATATAATGACATATTATACAAAATCATTTAGCATTAAAATGTTTACTTAGTACTCGGGTTTTGCAAAATTATCGACTTTTTTCGGAAACCCTCCCATTAAAGATTTTACAGTTGCTTCTGATACCTTTTTGGAGCATGTGTTCCACCTGCGCTTAAAATCGGACATGTTCTTCTAAATCTTTCCTGTGTTCTTCAATTCCTTTTTTACCAGAGCCCAATACCTTTCCACAGGCCGAAGTTCTGGACAGTTAGGTGGATTGGCCTCTCGTGGTACAAAAATGACATTATTCTTTGAGTGCCACTCAAGTGCCTTTTTTCCATAATGGCATGATGCCAAATCGGGCCAAAAAAATGTAGTCACTCTGTGCTCTCTTAAAAAGGGTAACAACCGTTTTTGTAGGCACTCCTTTATATAAATTTCTGTGTTTATTGTGCCAGATGCCACAAATACTTTACTTCTTTTGCCACAACTGCAAATAGCTTGCCACACGCGAAACTTCTAAGGGAATTTTGTTTGTTTTTTTGTGCGAAACTCTTGCCGAACATTGCCCCGTTTATCAGCAACATAAAAATCTTAACCAGGAAGTTGAGAAAAGTCTGCCAGTACGTATGTTTCATCATCCATCACACAACAGGTGTATTTTTTTATAAAATCAGACTTCAATTTTTTCGCTCGTTTTTTTGCTTCTAAGTTCTTTATAGCATTGCAATCTGGAACCTTTTGGACTTTGTATGTCTTCAGTCCAGTATAAGCTTTGACTCTATGTGCAAAATTCGTAGAACATTTCACCGTACGAGCTGCTTTTCTTAAAGAAGTGTTAGGCGCTCTTCGAAAGAGTCGCTCGACTTCTTTTGCCTTACCAATATCTGTAGGACCTTTTTTCCTCCCTGATCCAGGTTTTCTTTCAATGCTCAGGTTTTCCTTATACCGTCTGATGGCATTAGAAACCGTTCGAGGGTCAACTTTAAAATTTTTAGCTATTTTTTTAAAAGTCCATGACGGATTTTTTTTGAAAAGTTTTAATTATATTTTCACGAACTTCTTTTTCGCAGTCCATTTTGATTGAAATAACTATTGAAAATTAATAATTTCTAAAATAGTAATTGTATCTGACATATCTATAGAAACTAACTTGATTAAAAAAATAAAATATTTCTTGCACTATGGATAAATTTTGTCTAAAATAGTAAATGCATATTTTTTTTAGAACACTCTTTATATTTTTTTTAAATTATTTTGTTTTTTTCCCATTAAAATTTGTTTAAAACATAAATCTTGGTATCTGGAAAATTGTCAAAAAGTGAAAAAAGCTTAAGCCAAAAAAAAGAACGCTACTAAATTAAGAGACTCGAGGGGAGTGATGCTCTGCAGCACCTTTGAGATTTCATGGGTGACAATATTGGCCGATTTGAATGGTTGCTGTTGGTTGTTGTCGCTGTCGTTGTTGTTGTTGTACATGAAATATTCGTACATGTCGTGAAGCCCCCAAGATATTTGTTTGTCTAAAAGTTTATGGTTCGATATTTTTACATTTTTATTAGGAAAATCAATGCAGTAAAGCAGAAAGGGGAAACCAGCTTTTATTGGAGGGGCCTTTTTGACAAGTTTCAAAAATTGTTTGATATTGGGGCTATTTTTTTGTTTTTTCCAAGTAAATGCGCTCCTCTTCTTCAAATTTTATCCGCGTACTGGCAAACCAGAGTATACAAATATTTAACAAAAATATCTATTTATACGGACCAGTACAGCCTTAAGGTCTCATGCTGATATTCTCCAAGTTTCACCGATATACATACAGTGGTGGTCACGTATTTAGCACAAATGGTACCTGTTACCTCTTATAGGAAATATTAAGTCCTAATTCAATTTTTTTCACTACCTTTTTTTTGTAATGTATTACACGTGATGCGAAGATGAAGTCGTATTCCTTTTATATACATATTTTTCAAAAATTATTTTTATTTTTGCAATTATTTAAAACTAACCCATAAAAAATACTGGACATATTTTCAGCACAAATTAAAAACAATATTTATTAAAAATCAAAAACAAGTTATAAATTAAAATTTCTTGAAAAAAACCCTAATATTTTGTAGGATATCTTTTATTTTGTATAACTACCGCACATCTTTTAGGCATACTCTTCACAAGAGCCAGGTATCGCTCATTTGGGATAGCGTGCCATATTTTTTGGATTTCCGTCCATAAATCATTTAAGTTGTTAGGTTTTACGCTTGTTATATGCTTCTCTATATCATTCCAAAGATTCTCAATAGGATTGAGATTCGGAGATTGAGCTGGCCATTTCAAAACATCTATTTGACACTTCACGGTATGTAAAGTGTGTTTGGGGTCATTGTCATGCATGAAGCGCCAGCTAGGTGGCATCTTTGCCTATGCTTATGGTATAATGATATCGGCTAGAATATTTTTATAAACGTGTTGATCCATACGTGTGTCAATATTGTGTATTGGACCAACTCCATGCTCTGAGAATGCAAGCCACACCATCACATTTCTTCCACCATGTTTTACAGTCTTTGACGTATACTTTGGGTTGTGCTGCATGTTCGGAAGATACCATACATATCTCTTTCCATCAGATCCAAATCTGCAAAACTTTGATTCGTCGCTCCAAAGCATGTTTTTGCAAAAATCTAATGGCTTTTCAAATGCTATCGGGCGAAAGAAATTCGTGACTTCAAATTCTTTTTTGACACATGTGGTTTGTGTTGCACAATACAGCCAAGCGATTTTTTTCATTAAGACGTCTTTGTATCGTTCTGTCGGAGACATCAATACCGTATTTTGATGACACTTCACTATTTATTTCACTGGAGCTCTAAAAAGGGTCGGCCACTGACATTCTATGTATTAATTAAATATTAAATTAAAGAATCCTCTTTTGTTATCGTTTTTCTTGGTCTAGGTCCGTGTGCTTTTATATGGCTCAAAGCATTATATACCATCTTTCTGGAGCAATCTAAAATACTTGCTATTTCACTTACAGGACATCCTCTCGAATTTATTTCACAAATCACCTGTCGTTGCGTATCTGTGCACCATTTATTTTTGGCCATGTCTAATAAATATTTTATTTATGAAAAACCTTCAACTGTACACAATATGATGAAAAACTTACCAAAAATTAATTAAAAATTCTAAATATGTGACCACCACTGTATATATGGATACCCTTGTCAGTGTATTTTTTCTAGTTATGGTTTATCAGTGATAATAAATCTTTACCAGCTTAACTATAAGTCTGATTCTATCAGTATGTATAAGAGAATTGTTAAGCAGGACCCAAGCTTTCTGACTTTTTGGCTTATGGTTACCCTCCGCCTACCGCAGGACGAATTGTTGGGCATCAAAGTTGACCACCTTAGAAGTAAAAAAACTTTTGAAACGTCTTTAAATTTTTGTTAAAAATGGTTGATTTTTTATATTCTGGAATGAGCTCGAAGAAACCAATAAAAAAAATGCTTACTTCCCATAATAACTGTTATGGGTTCTAAGTTTTAAACCGATCATTTTTTACAAAATAATCACTGGAAATGTTTGGCGAAAATCTCCGGCTACCAAAATGATAATAATACGAGTAGTCTGATAATTGCTGATTCATTGGCAATTTACCTAATATTCAAGAAATTTGTTTTCATGGTTTAGGAGTCCATAAATATTATACATAGACAAATGTTCAATATCAATGGTCAAATAATCAACAAATAGTCGTCAAACAAACGTCAATCAATTATAAAACAACTACCAAAAAAAAACATCATTTAGCCGTTCAACAATTGCTCGTCAATCGTGAAACAATTATCGAGCAATCATTAAAAATCATTTAACAGTCAGTCAATCATCGTTAAAAATCATTAAACAATCGGCAGTCAATCGTCATCAATTGTTAAACAATCATCAAACAGTCGGTAGCAATTTAAAAACAAAAAAAATCTTCAATCAACAATCTTTAAACTGTCAACAAAAGATCCTCACAATCTTCACAACAATCGTCAAGCAATCATCAAACATTCGTCAAACAATCGCTTATAAATTGTCAAGCAATAATAGAACTATCATCAAAAATCATTGAATAATCATCAGTTAGTAGTCAATCAATCATCAAAAAACTATAAAACAATCATGAAACAATTGTCAAACAATCATCAAAGAATCTCTAAACAGTAATAAAATAAACGTCAAACAATCGCCAGTCAATCGTGAAACAATCATCAAACAATCACCAAACAATCGTCAAAAAATCATCAAACAACCGTCTAACAATCGCCAGTTAATCGTGAAACAATTATTAAAAGATCATTAAAAATCTTAAAACCGTCATCAGTTAATCATTTAGCCAATTCACTATGTCTGCTAAAGTGCTAAATCCTAAAGTGCTATTTAGGGTCAAATAGCACTACTGTGAACACCTGTAGTATATTAACCATTGTATATTTTGATAGACGTCATACTACAACACAGAAAAGGAAAAACAACAAGAACTTACCACATTGTCAGATTCCATTTCCAAATTAATTGTTTGCAATTTTTTGTTTTAATTTTCGTGCGAAATTATCTGTCAACAGAAAACATATGATAAGATCAATCATGCCAATTTTTTCAAACAAAAAACGCTGAAACATGAGCGCGGCATCACTGAATTAAATAGCACGACGAGAAAACATAGGTTTGAAAGTGGTATTGTCATATAATATTTTTCAATGAGAAATACCAACAACATCTTTATGACAGGCGTAAATATTTATGACAATATGACAATAGGACACAATAGCAGAGACTGTGAATTGGCTAAATAATCATACAATAGTCATATATTCGTGTAGCCGTTTTCTGATTTTAGAGAAATCAAAAAAAGAGGGATAAAAAGGGGGGCATAATCAATTTCTCTTTATGTAGAATCCTAACTTGGACTAAGCAAACATTTAGAAAAAAAAAACTGTCTCGATCGGTCCAGCCGTTCTCGAGTAACGCAATTTTAAAGAAAAATGGAATTTCATAACCATTTTTCATTTCCCAGGTCCATTTTCAAAAAAATTTAAAAGCTCTAAACTATCCTAAAGTAAGGAAATATCCACATTTAAAAGTTTAATTAATCCGGCTTAGTCGTTTTGTTCCTATCATCCATATTTGTCCTTTTTAATATTTGACTTACATAGGAGGGGATCACGCCCACTTGAATTCTCAAAAATATACAAGCATATTTTAGCTACCGGTCACACCTTAACATACTGTCAAAATTTCAGAATAATCGGTCAGCTCGGCTATTCAAATTTTTGATTTTTAATATTTGACTTCTATGGGAAGGTCACGCCCACTTTAGATTTCAAAAAACCTAGCCTATTTTACTCACCCGTCACACCTTACATAATGTCAAAAATTTCAGTCCGCTTGGTTATTCATATATGTCATATTTAGTATTTGATTTATATGGGAGGGGTCACTCCCACTTGAGATTTAAAAAGAAAAACATCTATCCAACATTAACCTTCTCATACCGGCAAAATTTCAGAAAAATCGGTCTGCTAGTTTCGGCGCACATTAAAAAAAAAAACTTGAAATCAAAAAAATCGGGTTATATACAGATCAGATGTTAGTAAAACAAATCGCTGCAGTAAGGACAAAAATTGATAATTAAATTTTTGAAGTAGAATATCTTTAAAGCCGTAAGAGTTATAACACAGTACTACAGTGGTTTGTACATATGAGAAATGTTAACAGAATATGAAAATAGGCTTAAAATAAAGAAATACGTGTCTCGGCATTTTGCTGTAGCACGTCAGAATTTTAAGAAAATCGATTTTGAAGATTCGAAGGACCGTGGAGGTTCACTTGTAAAGTACAGTAGTCGCTCGGTTATATGAACATCCAGAATAGTGAACATCCAGAACAGTGAACAACAATATTTTAGCACACGAGGTTCTAAAGAGTGAACACAGCCTATCTCTATTATTTGAACAGCTTTCAACGGTTGTTCAACTGTTGTTGGTTAATGATTTGAGTGTTAAGTTGTTGAGTTTTGAGTGATTATCTTACATATTACAAATCGGTTCTTCCCTGAGATAAGCAAGTGTATGCGAAAAAATTGTGCGTATGAATACAAAAAAGCTTTTTGAGGTCATTAGTGTTTGTTACTTAGTGTATCAAATATGAAGCGCAAGGTGTTAACGTTATCTGATTTTGGCAAGCTTGGCCAAAGGTGCAAGCGTTACTTCTCCTACACATAGATATGCAGTGGCCAAGTAAACAATTTGTGCTATTAAGAAAAATAAAAAGCCGATTTTGAAAGTTACTGCATAAAATGAAGGAAAAGTTAAAAAGAAAACATTGGGAAAAGCTGAAATGCCGTTGGTGGAGGCGAAGCTATATTATTGGTTCAATCAACAAAGACTTAAAAATTTACCCATTACATGTGAATTATTTAAAGCAAAAGTAAAATATTTAATCGACCATTTGAAAAAAAAAATTCTTTTAATGCAGGACGGGTGGCTGCAAAAATTTAAGCGACGATTTGGTATACGGTTTTTAGAGATATCCGGTGAAAAATTATCGTCCAATCCGGAGGTAAGGCACTTCAGAAATCCCTTGAAGCAAAAAAAGTACAAAAAACAAGTAAGAAAGCGCTATAGTCGGTCAAGCCGACCATACGATACCCTTCACCACTAAGGTCAAAGGTGTTATTTTTCCTGTATAAAGACAAATATTTGCTAAATTTTACCATCATACAAACATTTTCTCAAAACTTATATATTCAACCTGTTTCCGTCATTTGGACTTATATGAGAGCTAGGGTCAAATGTGGACCGATTATTTCGAAATTTGGCAAATTGATTACAGTTGTTACAAGAATTATGTATGCAAAAAATAAACTCAAAATTTTCATTATCTTTAGACTTACGAGCGTTTTAGTGATTTTTTGTCTCATTTAGTGCATTTTTGAAGAAGAGTTTGTATGGGAGCTATTGTCAAATGTGGACCGATTTCAACGAAATTTGGTACAGTGATTTAAGTTTACATAAGCAGTATTTGTTATAAATTTCATGAAAAATATTGATATTTGTGGCCAATATAGCAATTCCGGGAAGTGGGACCTATGGGAGGTACCATAAATAATAGACCGATTTTGACGAATTTCAATTGCCATGGTCCCATTATCAAAAAAATTAACTGTGCCAAATTTCATCAAATTATCTTTAGAACTGCGACCTGTAGTTTGATTACAAGGTTTACATGGGGGTCCAGCCAGCCAGCCAGCCAGACGGACGGACGGACGGACATCGCTAAATCGACTCAAAAAGTGATTCTAAGTCTATTGGTATACTAAAAGGTGGGTCTAAGACAAATATTTCTATGCGTTACAAACATCAGCACAAACTTATAATACCCTTTCCACCTATGGTGGTGAAGGGTATAAATATAACCGACTACTTTCATGCTCATTAGTTATTAAACTTATTAAAAATAAAAACTTAATGTAATAAAAATCATATGAATTACTTATTTTATTTATTATTTTTATCCTCTCAATCTAGTGAACTTCTCCATTTAGTGAACAGGCTCTGTTTGAATTAGTTCACATAACCGAGCGACTACTGTAATACTGTTATAAAAAGATCTATAAAAATAGAATGGGTGAACCGATTTAAATGCTTGAGCCACTTTTGAAAAGGGAATTCAATTTGGGTTTGTTTTTATTAAAAAAAAACATTTTTTCCGCTTTAATTTTCATGTAAAATTAAAAAATATCCAAAAAATGTACGAAATTAATTAAAACTACAATTTTTGACACAAAATTATAGTTAGATATCATATTAATTTTTGTATTTTTACATTAAATTTATATTACATTGAATTTCGTACATTTTTTGGATATTTTTTGATTTTACATAAAAATTATAGCGTCCTCTAGCGGAAGAAAAAACAAAAAAAAATCTAAATTTGATTCCCTTTTCAAAACTGGCTCAAGCATTTAAATCAGTTTACCCATTCTATTTTTATATAACTTTTTATAATAGTATTACGTTACAAGTGAACCTCCACGGTCCTTCGAATCTTTAAAATCGATTTTCTTAAAAGTCTGACGTGCTACAGCGAAACGCCGAGACACGTGTTTCTTTATTTTAAACCTATTTTCATATTCTGTTAACATTACTCATGTGTACTAAGAAAATTTGACTTTGTCGTACTGTGTAATAAGCATATCCCGATATTTTTTTATAGATCTTGATCTAAGTATTTGTTCTATAGTACAATGTTTCAAATCGTTTGGGAAATGAAAATTATATATTGTTTTAAGTGATTTATAAATCTGAGGTGCCCTACTTTGTAATACATTGAACTATATAGATCCATCTATCTAATCAAATAAAGATTTTATAGATAAACCCAAGAGACATTTGAACATATCTTTCTAAATCAAATTATGTAGCTCGTAAAGAATCTCCCGATATAAGCAATATATCAGTGGAAGCCCAATATCATAATTCCGGAAAACTAGACCTATTGTAGCTACCTGTAATAATAGATCGGTTTATCAATAGCGATCGCCATTTAGTACAAAAATAATATCTGTCTACTCTTTGATTTCTTTTCTAGTACCAAAGGTTTCCTCTGACTGTTTACTTCATATTTAGGGCATGAAAAATATTTCGATTTGATTGAATTTTCTTGATCATGCAAGAATACACATTTCGGTGATTTTGATTAAGCACAATTTTCCTAACAAATTTCAAAATTAAGCAATTTATAATCAAAAATTATTTAATTTATAAAAAAGCTATAAATTGTTAATAGTGTGTTTGTAAGTGTAATAAATAAGACTTTTAGGAATTACACTTTTAAAATGATCTATTATTTTAGCTTTGAAGATTAATGATCAAAAGTTGAATGTAATATTTAAAGCAAGAATAACGACAAATCTATTCAAAGGGCTTCAGCCAAGGGCTAACTCAAAGGTTTATAAATTATTTGTATAAAATTCATAATAATAAAAAAGTTTTAGATTGAATTGAATTTATAACATTTGATCATTATTTTATTAACTTAACTAAAAAGTAAATCATCTTAAGATGATCTTAATATTCGTCATCGAATTCAGTTATAACTTTAAGTTGATTTCTAATCTTCATTTTATTAAGAAATATTTGAATAAAGTAGCAACTTCCGGTGTGTGGGCTGTCATTTATGACATGTCAGTTAAGATTCAAATAACATATTTTGAAATTGTTGTTTGTTGCTTTTGTCTGTTACTGATATTGTAAATAAATAAGATCTCAACCAAATGGTTGATCATTTTTTGTTGTTTCTTTGTTTTTTGTCTATTTGCTATTAATAATAAATAATTGCAATTAACTATACAAAATGTTTATAATTTATGAAGCTGTCAAACTTTGTTGCTGGTTTTTTGTGTTGGCATTTTTTTTTTTCTTTTAGAAATTTTCAAATAAATGATTTTTGTTGTTAAATCTTTTGTTAACACGATACAATAACAATATGATTTTTATGTTAACACCACAATTTGGATGGTTTTAATAATTTCAATTGAATTCGAATTTACAGAGAATCGAAGAATGGTTTAGGAAATACAATATACGATCTTTAAAATGATCTTACTCATACAAAATTCGATTTAAACACAGTGGATTGGATTTTAACTAGGAAATTGGAATAATATTATAGTTATATCATTTTTTATCACTTTACGCAATTATGACCGATTTGGAGCCCCCTCATTAGTCTAATAAAATAAAAAAAATTGTGAACATATGGAACCAAAAACCTTCATATTCAAGATCAAAATTGCAAAAAAACTTTAAAAAATTTGATTTTGTACACCTTTTTCCCCTATTCAGGGCCAATAATATTATACGAGTGTTGAAGTAAAGAAAAAGCAAATGGAATAAAAAAATTTTCGGAAAAATTTTACTTTAAAAAAAAAAACAATATTTTCGGGATAGTACCCTGTAGAAGATTGAGTGTCAATTGTCTAAAAGTTACTAGTAATTTTCTACTACAGCAAGTACTAGTGCAAACGGAGCAGAAACTTTAGTAGAAAAGTACTAGTTCTCGAAGTGGTTTTAGTGCACCACTTGCAGATCGATAGAATTTCGTTTAATGGAACAAAAATTCGTCTATATCTGTTTTGGTACTGCTTTTAAAATTTATTTAAGTATATTTTGTTCTATTTATATATTTAAGAATAAAATACTTAAATACAAAACGTAATTTTATTCATCGGCTTTTCTCTTTTGAAAAGGATTGCTATATCAATTAAAAGACTTTAAACATTCCGTTATAAAATAAATAACTTGGCAAGCCTACGACAATTTTGTATTTTTGTATTGAAGTTTGGTTTTTGTCAACAAAATATTAAAAAATAGAATATATAAAAAACAATAAAAAAATAGAAAATATTTAAAAAATTAAAATAAAAATGAATTTAACGTTGATGGTACGAATGGAAAGCAGAATCCCAAAAAAGAAATAATAGGTATTGAGGCCCTATGCTCCATTGGGAGTCAAGGATAACAGAAGAATAGGTATGTAAATAAAAAATTGTAATCTTAAATCCAGTGCGTAATCGTAAAATTCTGCATACTCATGTTTAATTATTCAGATTTACCGATGGTCCCGATATCGTCTTGAAAAAAGCCTTGCAACTACAAAAGACCAACCAACCGTTTGGGAAAATTAGAAAAAGAAAATATGGAAAGCAATGAAAACGCTGAAATTGAAGACCTAAATCTCACGATTAAATTTAATATTTTTTTTAATTTATCTAATAAATAAAACTATTGAAAAATTTATAATTAAGGGTAATTTTTACTAGGGGAACAAAGGAAAAAGGAACCACAATATGGGGACTTTTTACATACATTAGTACTAGTATTTAACTGGTTCCATTGTAACTAATTGTACCAAAATGTACTAGTGCACTACTAGAACCTATGGTACTAGTAATTTTCTAAACACACTCAATGCTAATTTGAACATTAAGATGGTATAGGAAAGTTTACAGTTGGGAACTAGTACTGGTACTTTTGGTACTAGTTAATTACTAGTAAAGTACTAGTTTGATCTCCGACAGGGTAAATATGAGTTGTACACTGACATAGACATAGTAAAACACATTAAGCAGCGGCGGCTGCGTTGGCTAGGACATGTTGTGCGAATGGATGAAAATACTCCGGCAAGAAAAGTGTTTTATAATGATCCTGAGGAAGCTCGTAGAAGAGGACGTCCAAAACTTCGATGGAAAGACCAAGTAGAAGAAAATCTTTCAAAACTTGCCATAAGAAATTGGAGATTATGCGCCAAAGATAAAAGCGAATGGAATTCTAAAATAAGCTCGGCCTTTGACTTAAACTGGTTGTTAGTATAGGCCATTTAAGTAAGTAAGTAAGTTTGCGGAAATCATTTGTCCGTTTAGATCATGAGGATAAACATTTGTGCTCACTAATCATGTCAAAAATCTTGATAAGCTGTACACCAAGGTTGGAAATTATTTGCATGGGAGGAGTAACAACAATTTACATTAAACAAGAAAATTTTTCTTTCTTAACTAATAATAACAATACATCCGTTGAGTCTAATTTTCGATGACTCGTTTAAGCATTTTGACTAATAACTGGCGAATAGCACGCACGATCTTTTGTTGCAAGGCTTGAATCGAAGCGGGTTTGTCCGCATAAGCTTTACATATCCCCACAGAAAGCCTAATTTCGAAGATGATTTCATGTTAAACCTTTTATTTTTATTCCATGTAGATACGACAAAGGAATTATCTGTAGAATCCAAGAAACATTTACTTCAATGTCAGCCAAATGCCATATACAACAGACATAAAATTTAATTCTTGGTATTATTAAAGAACAATTAAGAAATTGCTATAGTCGATCAAGCCCGACAATACGATACCCTTCAGCACTAAGGTCAAGTTTGTATATTTTCCTGTATAAAGACAAATTTTTGCTAAATCATACAAATATTATCTGAAAACTTATATATTTAAGCTGTTTCCGTAATTTGGACTTATATGAGAGCTGCGGTCAAATGAGGACCCATTATCTCGAAATTTTGCAAATTGATTACAGATTATTATCTATACAAAAAACAAACCTCAAATAAAGATAATGAATCTTCAGATTTATGAGCGTTTTAGCGATTTTTGTCTCATTTAGTGCGTTTTGACAGAAGAGTTTGTATGGGAGCTATTGTAAAATGAGGATCGATTTTAACGTAATTTCGTACAGTGGTTTTGGTTTACATAAGCAGTATGTTTTTTGGCGAATTACAATACCCATGATTTCACTAACAAAAAAATTATCTGTGACAAATTTCATTAAATTATCCTTAGAATTGCGACACATACTTTAATTACATGGGGTTCCAGCCAGCCGTCCAGCCAGACGGACGGTCGGACTGACGGACTCAAAAAGTGATTCTAAGCCTCTTGTTATACTAAAAGGTGGGTCTGAGACAAATATTTCTATGCGTTACATACATCAGCACAAACTTCCCAGTAAAACTTTTCATTACCAAATAATGAGTTAAACAGTTAAACTATTGAACACGAACTACTTACTCATTCGCTGTTTAAGTCATTACATTAACATGGGGATGTCATTGGAGGCAAGTACTTACCAATTGCAGAAAAGTAATGACTTGGGTAAGCAATTTGAAAGCAACAACAACAACAGCAACAACTTTTTTGTTGTTGTTTTATTAAAAACATATATTTTTAAACGAAATACAGAATTTTTTTTATGATCCCATGGGGGCTCGAACCCAGACCCTCCGACTGCTAGGCAGAGACTCTTCCACTGAGCTACTTCATATGTTGAAAACTTAGCAGCTTATAATTAATATAAACAATTTTTATTTTTAGATCCAATATCATGTGAAAATAACTTTGTTCTTCCCTGCTTTTTTTGCTTTGTTGTAATTTGTGGAAAAATATTTTTATACGATTTTTTGTAATTATTTTAAAACTTTTTTTAAATTATTTTAAAACTTAAACAATTTAAATCTTCTTTTTTGTATAAGTTTTTACATAAGATTGACTCTTACTTACTTAAATGTTACAACCTGTTAAGGTCAAAGTCCGAGCATATTTTAGAATTCCATGGATTTCGATCTTGTGCGAATATTCTCCAATTTTATAGGCCAAGTTTTGAGAAATGTTCCTCTACTTGGTCTTTCTATCGAAGTTTCGGACATCCTTCTCTAACATTAGGTAGTGGGACATTTCAATTCTAATTTCATCCTTTTCATTGTATTTTTTTTCAAAAGAGGGTTACTAGCCCGTAATCCTAACCCATTTTTATCGATCTTATGGGACAACTCTCGGAACATGTTAACTCACAATATTAATGGGTGTTAAACTATCTCCCCGGGTGATACCATGAGGAGGTGTGTGTCCACAGTTGAGATGAAGTATGACCCAGATAAGTTGGGCTTACCAAGTTAAGACCAATTAGAATCCTGTTTGGTATTCAATATCCCCTACATAATCAAAATTGACTCACGATCGTATTTTTTCATTAACGTGAGTTAGTTTTACAATTTTTTTTACAGAAGATAATATTTAAGATCTTAAAATTCAAAAATCATTTAAAAAGACTCTTTTAATAAAAAAAAAAAAAAAACTAAAAAAAATTGTTGTCCTTGGTGGGATTTGAACCGGGCCATTCAGTTTAAATTACCATCTTAATTACAAATAAGTACTTCTGTAATAACTTATTATTTATTCGGATGGTATGTTGTAGTCGTTACAAGGTAACCAGTTATTAGAGTACTTGCCATTACCAAAGATTTGCTGGGTTATTATACCCCTTCCACCTATGGTGATGAAGGGTATAATAACCGATTTTTTTTTACAAATATTCAAATTTCCTTTTCGAATACCTCGAAATTTATACCACTGTGATTTGTGCCTAACTATTTCTCTTTAGGCCAAGCAAAAATTTGTATAGTAGAAAATAATTTATCACACCTTTTTTTCTACCTTAAATGTTTTTCGTTATTTTTTCATTCATGCTAAAGAAAATATTTTATAAAAAAAACGAAAAAACTCGATTTAATGTTTAAACAATCAATGACAATAAAATATTGTAAAAACGCCTACAATTACAATAAAATGTAAAATAATTCTGTGTATTATTGTTGTTGCTGTTGTTTTCATTTTATTATTATTTAACGTGATAATTTAAATAATTTATTATTAACTTGTAATAAATTTGATATGACTTTATTTTAATTAATTTAAGTTTTTTTTTTAAGGCAAATCAATGAATGAAATCGGGTGTACATGAATGAACGAACGAATAAATGAATGAACGACTGAACGACTGACTGAGCTATGAGTAAAACAAATAATTATTTTAATTTAATCAATGAAATATATGAAAAAACTGGATTTGATTTAGCAGGAAATTAATTGAGCTAAAAAACACATCATCAATGAATATTAATTAAATTCTTTTTTAAAAGTTGAGTTATTAATTGAAAAGATGTTGGCTAATGAAGTTCTAATTAGATTGGTGGGTTGCAGGTAATTTATATTTGTAAGTTTGTAATAAAGTACCTACTAAGCGGCAATACTAATACCAACTTTATTCATCTAAGTTTTACTGCAAGAATAATTTATGTAGATATTTGTCGTACGATTCGCTGGTCATTTGATTACAAATTGATGAACTCTGGTTAAACAAGTAAGAGCTTTTTAATAGTAGCCCAATACCTTTCTGTAGGCCAAAAATTCTGGACAGTTGGATAGATTTACCTCTCGTGGTACAAAAATTACATTGTTCTTTGAATTATGCCAGAAATGTGTAGGAACTTTGTACTGTCTCAGAAACGGTAAAATCTGATGTCTAAACATTGTCCCGTTTTTAAGTAGCACAGAAATCTAGGCTAGGAGGTTGAGAAAAGCGATTCTGCTAGGAACGTATCTACCGAGTAATTCGAAGTGCAGGTGTAATATAATCGTTAGGGTTCAGCAGCGTTACCGTTATGCGACTAAAGTCGCAATTTGCGACTTTTTCAGGTGGCCTGCGACGCAACCTGCGACTTTTCTTCCATGGCCCTTTTTTGCTACTTTTTTGAATTTTGTGCGACTTTTGACACCTTTTTACAAAATTATTTAAAATTTTTATTTTTAGCCCATTATCAATATCTCAACTAAAATTCCCCTCAATGATTTTAACTTAAGTATAAATACCATCAATTTGAGAAGTCTTTTTGTATAATAAAAAACTAAAACAAATAAATTTTGGCGGCAGAGCCGATAGCCTTTCAACAACTCCCGCATAGCTATGTACAAATATTGGTTTTGTTCGTTTGCCATTATTTCATTAATATTTTACATTTATAGTTCGAGCAAAAAGAAATAGTATTAATGAAACTAGTTAAAATACAATCAAGTTCTGAGTCAGAAGATGATGAAGTTTTCCAGCAATCCTCATGCTCTTCGAAAATACAGAAAGTTTAAGGAAATATTCTAAGATATGGAAGTTGTATTAGTGAATGTAAAATCCGGGGCCAAATTACCGCATTCGATATCGATCGAAAACTCAGACTTTTAAGCTAATATTGTGAAGTATACTTTAGGGATGTTCAAAGTTACTTCGATGCAAAAAATTTATTGAAACTTTGTATCCATTTTGATTCGTTCTTAAAAATATATATTGTTCAATTAAAACTCTTTTACTATTGTTCATCTTTTGGTAACTAACTTCAAAAAAATATAGTAAACTGTGCATCTTTAAAATAATTTTGATTATCCATAAAGTATGCTATACAAATGTTTTGAAAATATCTAAGATTTCGATCGATATCGAATGCCGTAATTTGGCCCCCGTTCTCGTTAATGATTTTACTCGATGCGATCAGAATTTATGATGGTTAAAATAATAATTTCTAAAAATAATTTAAAAACCATTTTATTTAGTTTTATGTTGATTTGGACACAACTTTCAGGGGTTTTGTCATTTTATGGTTATTTATACATGCTTTAACATTTAGTCCGTCAAATAGTTAATCCCTTAATTATTTTGGTGCGCTTCAGATCTAAGGTAAAGCTTTTTTAAAGAATAGTTTTAACACCATTCCTGACCAATTTTGTGCTCTATTCGCAATGTGCTTCAGTAAAATATTTTTAGATAAAACCTTTGCTGTTTTTTGACAAACTTTTAATGCAAATCGTCATAAATGACATCGCTTTCATACCTTTTATGTGATTTGGTCTCAGTTTGTTATGTAATACTATTAAAAGCAATATATACTTTTTTTTGCACGATTTTCAAAATCTTCATAAAATTTTAGCAATAAATGATGAGAAAAAAATTAAAAAGTCGCGAAAACGTGCTTCAATTTTTGCAGCAATTAAGTAGTATTAGAAGAAATGAAATTAAAATTTAGAGGGCAATGGATTCATCCCCCAAGTATGGGGTCTATTTCATAAAACAACGACTTGAGTCCAAATGAAACAAAAGAAGAAGAAGACGAAATATGAAAAAAAGCGTAAATGCTTCGTTCGGTTTTTTTACGTTTTTGAAATTTGCGTGCCAATTACGCTAAGAAGTGCAAACTTGCGCTACTAAGATTTTGTGTTCAATATACCTAAAGTCTTATGAGTTCAAATCTGTAATTAGATTTTCCGTACACCTAAGAGTACAAAAATTATTCGAGTTGAAAGTCGGTTTCTTATTAATTAAAACTGTTTGGTTTTTGCCTATATATCTTTTCAAGTATGAATTGTTTTATGGTTTTTTTGTTCATTGTTTAAGCAAAAATGTATTAAAAAAAATGTGCGACTTTTTTTTGTTGAGTGCTACTTTTTGTGCGACTTTTTTTTAAAAAAGCGACTTTTTTTGCGACTTTTTTAAATTTGTCAGCGGTAACGCTGGGGTTCAGTATTCATTGCTAAATTATTTTTACTAAACATTTTGTAGTAATCACAACACTTTTCTAAGCTTAACGCTTATGTTAGAAAGCTTTCTACAAGTTATTTCTTTGGTTCGTTGGGCAGTGGTGGGCACGAAAACATATGAAAATTTGTGATTGTACTGGTAGCAGAGAAAATTAAAAAAAAACTCCGTGTTAGTTCTTTCAATTCAATTTGTTAAGAAGAGCTTAGAACTGGATCGTAAAAGTATTTTAAAGCTCTTTACAATTGTTGTGTGTGATTTATGTCTGTAGAAATTTTTTTTCTACCACTGGCAACATTTTCGTAAAAAATCGGCATATTTGTCAAAAAAAAAATCGGCATTATCAGCAGTAAATTTTCAGAAATCTCCAAAAAAATCGGAATTGTCAAAAATATTTCATAAATAAGCCGAAATTTTTCTATACAAAAAATTTTTTATTGAAAATGTTTCTATGCAAAAAAATTTTATGTAAAAAATTTTCTATACAAAAAATCTAATTTTTCAAAAATCTTGTATTGGAAATTTTTTTTATACAAAAAATGTATATGGAAAATTTTTCTGTGCAAAAAAAAATTCATGTATAGACCTTTTCTATACAAAAAATTTGTATGGAAAATTGTTTATATAAAAAAAATATTAAAACCCAATTATTTTGTGTGAAATTTTGTGAGTTAATAAAGAAAAATTGCTGTAAATTAAGAACCCTTGGACAGCTCATAATGAAGAAATAAACAAAAATTAAAAGACCGTTTCTCCAGGATATTCAAGGATAAGGAACATTTTTCATGACAGAGGTGCTTGAGAAAGAATGATTTCGAAATTTTATAAATTAGTCTAAAATAATAATTAAAATCCTTTCCAACGACGTCAAATTTATTAAAATTTAACAGCGCGTTCAGATGTTATTGAGTCGAAAACGTTGCCAATTTTTCACTAAAGTACCCAAGGAGGAGCCTATAGAATCTTAATGATATCAAATATGAAGAGAAGAATATATGTATATCTTGAGTTAAAACGAAATCGAAGAGATTCAAATTATAAATCTCTATTTTTGGGACCATACATGGGCATACTGCATTACTTTTTTACTGCAGTAAGCGTTTCAGTAATCAGTAAATGTTTACTGATTACTGAAAATAAAAATCAGTATTCAGTAAATTTTACTAATCCTGAAAAAATAAATCAGTATTCAGTAAATTTTACTGATTACGGAAAAAAAGTTTCAGAATTCAGTAAATTTTACTGATTACTGAAAATAAATTCATTAATCAGTAAATTTTACTGCTTAATGATAAGATTGCAGTATCTAGAGATTTTCAACAAAAATTGAAAAAAAAAAACTTTTTTATTTTAACACAAAAATGTCATTGTAGACAAGTACTTAGTAAGTAATGTTACTTTAAAAAGCCCATCTATGGTACCTGCTTTAATAAATTACAAATAATTATTAAAATAACCCATCAAAACTTTTGATTACCAAGTAATGAGATGAACATCTAAAATACTGAATACCTACTACTTACTCATTAGCTGTTTAAGTCGTTACATTTGCATGGTGATGTCATTGAAGGCAAGTACTTACCACTTGCAGAAAACTAGGGACTTTTTTAAAGTTAAAGAAACTGATGATACTTTTTTTAGGAATCATGCTAATATTGGGAAACTTTGGCGGCTCATAAAAATAAAATGGTAGAATAGCACACATATAGTCACGACCTTGCACTTTTCAAACAAAGTTTATTTGTTGTGTAGTGTAATTCTTGTTTTTTTAATTATATAGTGAAAACCTACGGATACTGCATTCGATAGTCAGTATTACTGATTTTTTTCAGTATTCAGTAAAACTTACTGATTACTGAAATTATTATCAGTAATCAGTACAATTACTGATTTTGTTTTCAGTAATTAGTAGAATTTACTGAAAACTGAATTTTTTTTTCAGTAATCAGTAAAATTTACTGAATACTGAAATTTTTTTCAGTAATCAGTAAAATTTACTGAATACTGAAATTTTTTTTCAGTAATCAGTAAAATTTACTGAATACTGAAATTTTTTTTCAGTAATCAATAAAATTTACTGATTACTGAAATTTTTTCCAGTAATCAGTAAATAAAAATAAATACTGAAAAAGTACTGGTACTGCAAAGTGTCCATCTATGTTTGGGACGAACATTTTCAGAATCATTCAATTATTGAAAACTTATATCGTCTTAAACCACTGATTTGTCATAAGACATATTATGTTAAATTAAGGTTTTTCGAAATCGCTTATTTTCTAGCCAAATTCTGCATATCTTCACTTAACAATTTTTCAAGTCAAAAATCGCCAAAATGTCGATAATTCGGCAAATCTGGCAGGCCTAGTTTCATAGCAAATGATTCAATTTGTTTAAAGTTTGAGAAAAGGATGACTTAAGAGGTTTGTGTCCTTGCTAAAACAAATTTTACTTTACCAGGAGGAACCCAATTAACTTAAAATTAATTTTGAAGACAAATAAGATACAACGATATATATAGTAAAAGTTTAAAAAAGACCACAATTACATCAATTAATAATTCAAATAGACATTTAAATGCATTTATTATGACTTTGAAGATAAAAAAATTTTAAAATGTCAAATTCTTAATTAAAACATTTCCCAAGAGAACATAAATATTTCAGTTAAATCAACATTTATCAATGTTCTTAAACATAAGCTGTCATGTAAAAAAGTTACAAATATCTCATGTAGGAAGTGGAAAACCTTGAAGTTCAATTTTTACACGTAGTCAATAAATAAAGTGATTAAAAGTAGTATAATTATAATTACATCGTTTTTTTGTTGTAATTATCCAAAATATTAATATTTTATTATACAAGGAAATTTATGAGATCTAGAGAAGTATTAAATACTTCAAATTTTAACCTTTGTAGCTCTAATAAACTGAAATGTTCTAAATCTAGAACAAAATAAAGTTCCACTATGTCAAAAGTAATTTAATGAAAAGTTTTTTTTTTCACTTGTTGCTTTGAGTATAAATATTTTGGACAAAATATTTATGTGCTTTAAGTTTTAAGAATAAAGAATTTATTTTAAATTATGTGTAAAATATTGTTCTTGTTGTTATTGTTGACTTTTGGATACACAGAAAGAATTATTTAACCTAAATTTGCTAATTAAGTGTCAACGCGTTAAAACAAATGTTTTGCATTTGTCGCTTGAAATGCAAATTTTTATAAAGTCATAGTATTTTAATTTCAATAGACCGAATTGGTTTCTTTTAGACAAATAAGTAAGAATATGTTCATTTATATTCATACTAATATGAATATTAACAATTACAGTAAATTCAGCTTATAAGTGAATATTTTGAAAAGTCTACATTTTTGCAAGGTAAAGTCTCGTTAGCGGGCGCTTATTATTATGTATGTATTAATATGTATGTAATTGTATATATATATATATATATATATATATATATATATATATATATATATAGAATGGCTATCTCGAAAACGGCTCTAACGATTTTGATAAAATTTGGACAGAAGGAACTTTTGGAACCTTTGCCTCTAAGAGGGTAAAAAGGGGGAAAAATGGAAAACGCTATATCTCCTAAAGTAATAGGCATAGAAACAAAATTAAAATTATGTTTTAAACAGCTATGAAAATAAGCACAGGTGTTTGGTACTTTTTTGAAACTATGTCCGATAGGGGGTAAAAAATAGATGAAAATAGTTTTTTTGGTACCTTTTTAACCCACTCTTATATTTTAAACTAAAGAATATAGAAAGAAACTTTGTACTGCAATCAATAGATGTGAAAGAAAAATTAAGCACGTATTTGGTACTTTTTTGATTTTGGGGCCAAAATGGGTAAAAAGGGATAAAATGATAACTTAACATCTCAAAAAGTAATATGAATAGGAACATTATGTTAACTGCGTTTTAATAAAATGTACCGAATTCAATTGGTACCAAAGAAGTACCAAATATGCATATGGAACTTTTTGAAATTAGGGGATAAAAAGGGAAAAAATTAGTAATACCTTTTAAACAAATGAATGTTTGTCTGTATGTATGTTCTTTATAGAATAGTAAACTGCGAATTTGAACATGTTATGCTCTTTAGCGAAGATGTTGCGGATAAGCCGGCGAAGGTTTTTAAGTTGATAATTTTCAACAGATGGCGCCACTGAAAATTACAAAAAATTAATTATATCGTAAACTGTACATTTGATCATGCTATGATCTTAAGCAAAGTTGTAGCGCATGAGCCGCAGAAGGCTTTTTAGTTGGTATGAATAATTTCCGCCAGGTGGCGCTACTGAAACTTACTCAAAGTCAATTTAATCGTAAGCTGTACATTTAATCATGCTACAATCTTTAGCAAAGTTGTTGCACATGAGCCGACGAAGTCTTCTTAGTTGGTGTGAAGAAATTTCGACAGGCTGCAATCTTCAACAAAGTTGTTGCTGATAAGCCGACGAAGGTTTATGAATTGGAATGAGCACAGAAAATTACTCAAAGTGAATTAAATCTTAAACTGTGCATTTGATCATGTTATAATCATAAGCAAAGTTGTTACGACTTCAGGTGGCGCCACTGAAAACTACACAAAATGAATTTAATCGTAAGCTGTACATTTAATCATGCTACAATCTTTAGCAAAGTGGTTGCACATGAGCCGACGATGGTTTCTTAGTTGGTATGAAGAAATTTCGACAGGTGGCGCCACTGAAATTTACTCAAAGTCAATTTAATCGTAAGCTGTACATTTAATCATGCTATAATCTTCAGCAAAGTTGTTACGGATAAGCCGAAGAAGGTTTATGAATTGAAATGAGCAAAGTCCGACAGGTGGCGCCATAGAAAATTACTCAAAATGAATTAAATCGTAAACTATGCATTTGATCAGGTGGCGCCACTTAAAACTACTCAAAATGAATTAAATCGTAAACTGTGCATTTGATTAGTCTATAATCTTTAGCAAAGTTGTTGCGCATGAGTCGACGGAGGTTTCTGTAGGTATGACCAATTTCCAAAATTATTAAAATGAGTTAAACTGTAAACTATGCAAACTATGTGTTGGTCGGACAAAATAAATAAAATAATTCAAAATTAATTTAATATTTGTACAATAAAATAAAATATTATAAAATAAAATATATAAAAACTTTTAAATTTGCCTCAAAATGCTTATCATAAAGCTCCGAGCAAGGCTCGGTCAACCAGGTACTACGTTTTCTATTCTTATAAACATTCAGATGGCTTCGCGTCATGCCGTCGCTTTTTACTGTAAACATAATCAATTACACTGTGTTACAAATGAGCAACTTTTGCAACAACATGAAAAGCGACCTATTGGGGGTTATAGGCCTAAGTGAGGACATACAAAAACCATTTTTAAATATTTCGAAACACGTGCAAGATTTAGTACCTCCAACTCTCACACTTAAATAGCGATTCTAAAATTTTTAATAGTTTTGGAAAGTCAAGGGATCAAGCTTTTACAAGCTGTATGCATAGGTCTTATATTACACAGTACGACAAAATCAATTTTTTTGAGTACACATGAGTAATTTTAACAGAATATGAAAACAGGCTTAAAATAAAGAAACACGTGTCTCGGTGTTTTGCTGTAGCACGTCAGGATTTTTAAGAAAATCGATTTTAAAGATTCGAAGGACCATGGAGGTTCACTTGTAACGTAATACTATTATAAAAAGTTCTATAAAAATAGAATGGAAGAACCGATTTAAATGATTGAGCCAGTTTTGAAAAGGGAATTAAATTTGAATTTGTTTTTATCAAAAAAAAAACATTTTTTTCGCTAGAGGACGTTTTAATTTTCATATAAAATTAAAAAATATCATATAAAATTAAAAAATATCCAAAAAATGTACGAAATTCATTAAAAATACAATTCTGCACTTAGAAAAAATTAAAACAAGTCATCTGGGATTTGAACCATATGGCCATAATTGCAGAATTGTATTTTTAATGAATTTCGTACATCTTTTGGATATTTTTTTTACATGAAAATTAAAGCGTCTTCTAGCGGAAAAAAATAAAAACAAATCCAAATTTAATTCCCTTCTCAAAACTGGCTCAAGCATTCAAATCGGTTCACTCATTCTATTTTTATAGAACTTTTTATAATAGTATTACGTTACAAGTGAACCTCCACGGTCCTTCGAATCTTTAAAATCGATTTTCTTAAAATTCTGACGTACTACAGCAAAACGCCGAGACACGTATTTCTTTATTTCAAGCCTATTTTCATATTCTGTTAACATTTCTCATGTGTACCAACCACTGTCGTACTGTGTAATTTTTCGATTGAATAAAATACTTTTTATAATGAATTTTTAGCAAAAATGTTAAAAAAATTGGGTCACTTTAGTCCCCACGTCTGGGTTAAAAAAAAAAATGTTTTTGATAGAACAATATAACAGTTCTTAAAATTAACTTTTTTACTAATTTTGATTGAAATTCGCCACTAAATTCATAACATTTCGTATTTTAGCCAAATGTTGACCTTTGACCCCGATGAAAAAGGATTAAGCTCACCCAATGTCAAAGTTCTAGTGGACATTCCGCAATGACTGAGCAATAAAATCATTATTAGCTTTGTCAAAAGAAAACTTACATAAAATTTACTATGCATCTATTTAAATAATAGCCAAAAATTTACTTTTTCGCGAAATTTTACGATTTTAAGTCGAAGGAAGTATTTTCGTATTTTTGCCAAATGTTGACCTTTGACCACGATGAAAATAGGGTTAAGCTCACCCGATATCAAAGAAAGTTCTATTGGACTTTCCTCAATGACTGAGCAATAAAATTCATTACTAGCTTTGTCAAAAGAAAACTTACATAAAATTTACTATGCAACTATTTTAATAATGTCCAAAAATTTACTTTTTCGCGAAATTTTACGATTTTAAGTCGAAGGAACGTATTTTCGTATTTTTGCCAAATGTTGACCTTTGTTCCCGATGAAAATAGGGTTAAGCTCACCCAATGTGAAAGTTCTAGTGAACATTCCTCAATGACTGAGCAATAAAATTCATTATTAGCTTTGTCAAAAGAAAACTTACATAAAATTTACTATGCAACTATTTTAATAATGTCCAAAAATTTACTTTTTCGCGAAATTTTACGATTTTAAATCGAAGGAACGTATTTTCGTATTTTTGACAAATGTTGACCTTTGACCCCGATGAAAATAGGGTTAAGCTGACCCGATATCAAAGAAAGTTCTATTGGACTTTCCTCAATGACTGAGCAATAAAATTCATTATTAGCTTTGTCAAAAGAAAACTTACATAAAATTTACTATGCAACTATTTTAATAATGTCCAAAAATTTACTTTTTCGCGAAATTTTACGATTTTAAGTCGAAGGAACGTATTTTCGTATTTTTGCCAAATGTTGACCTTTGACCCCGATGAAAATAGGGTTAAGCTCACCCAATATCAAAGTTCTAGTGGACATTCCTCAATGACTGAGCAATAAAATTCATTATTAGCTTTGTCAAAAGAAAACTTACATAAAATTTACTATGCAACTTTTTCGCGAAATTTTACGATTTTAAGTCGAAGGAACGAAGAAACCATGTAAGATATCCAACTCTACTTTTTTGGATTATATTACCACATTTGTCTATTTTAACATGCCAATACAAAATTTTGAAATTTTGAATATTTTTTTAACAAAATTTTCTAAAACTTAAAAAATCAGTTTTGAAACGGTCCTTTAAAAAGGTACGATTTTCCAGTATAAAAAAACTATATAACTTTAATTATATTTTAATTAACTTCAACTATTTAGTACTTATGAGTTTAAAGATAATAAGGAATGTCTTACTTTGTAATTTCTGTACTCTAAAGTTATTTTTTTTGCTGCATATCCTTAGGCGTGTTGAAAAGGACACGAATTTTCTGGGGCAAATTGCAGTAACTTAAAAACTGCTGCATGAATTTTTAGTTTTTATGATTCTAACGAAAGCTGATTTAGTTGTGTTCTACATCCGTTTATTATTTTTGTCAAAAACATAAACTTGTTGGTTAAAATTTATCAAAAACCGAAAAAACTCCCATTTTTCCCCATACAAATGGATTCTATAAATAAATGTCCTATGCGGACATTGGCGTAGGAAGACAACATTTTTTTTCTGAGCACCTTAGGATATAGAGCATCAATTTTTAATGCAGGCGTATCGAATTTTAATAAAAGTTGTTTTTTGCTTTACCTTAGTTTACTTATGTAGTATATGGCCTTGTCGGTTAATGAAAAGCTTTTCAACTTTTCGTTTTACTTAAAAAAAATAAAGTTTTATTAGAAACTAAATTCCCTTGTTACAATTATATAAACTTTAATAAGCTTTCATATAAGAATTAGAAATAAAAAGATACTAAAGTCAAAAAAATTCACAAATTTTGTTTAAGCGCGAACTTTTTTCTTTTATTTGTTGTTAAAAATAAACAAAATCGGATGCAAACTGGCTGAGCTATGGATCGATAACTGGACAAACCTCGTTTAAATCAGTTTTTTGCAAATAACTCTAAAACTTGTACCCTAGCTAGGTCGTTTCTCTAGTTTTTTTAGTGTAACAGATTGTTATGTAAGGAAATGATAATTTTGAAACATCTTAACAGAAAGAGTAGCAAACACATATACAATCTCAATATACATATACTAGTATGAGTATACGAAATACTGCTTTATATTTATCTGCAAACCACCTATGAGGAGTTTACTGTTCCTTTACATACTTGTTCCAAATCATTTCAGTTCAATTTAATTTGCGCCTGCTAAAGTTGAATAGTTTTAGATTCAAAAACTTTTTGTGTCTCTTAGTTTCCCAACTGACACTGGCAATTTGTGTAAGTGGGTATGTTCTTTTTTTGTGTCTGACACAATTTCAATTCTTTTCTTAGTTTTTTTTTCACTTTTTTGGAAAATTGTTTAAGATTTTTTATATTCTTATAATGTTTTTTGCACTAAATAGTTGCCATTTCCATAAAATGCTAATTTTATTTGGCAAATTCATATTTTTATATCAGTTTTTACTGTAATATTTGTTTTTGTCGAAATCATAAAGTCAATTAAAATTTTTCGCTTAAAAATTAATTCATTAAAGAAAAATATTCAATGAAAAAAAAAAGTGTTTGCATGTGTAATGTCAATGAATGTAATACGTGAAAAAAATATAATAAAATATAATATTTACTACTGGATACAATGGGATGGAAAGCTTTAAAATAATATTTATTATAAGATATATGAGGCCCTATGTTCCACTGGGAGTCAAGGGTAACAGAAGAAGAAGAATTATAAGATATGGTATTCTTATAAAATGATACAAATCCATGGATTTAGGTTTCTCAATCAAACATTGTAATGCTCCAACTAATTATGCATGATAGTATTATAAGGTTAGATTAGGTTTGAAAGGTGTTGCCAGAGTTATGGCATTTTCACTCGGAGTCCATTGGATCTATTGTAATCCTTCCTAAAAGAATAGAGAGATAGCAGGAAAAAGAATGAAGAGAAGGGTAAGGGATATTATTTATATATTTAGGTCTATAGATTTATATATCCTTACAGACTAAAGGCTTAAGTGTTAAAGAGCAATACAATTTTTCTTTTTACAATATCATTGGAATCTGAAATATATATAACATGATATATGATAATATTTGTTGATATTATCATAGATTCGCTGAAAAGAGTCATTGTTAGCATAAACAGATCTATTATGACACAGTTTTAGTAATTCAAAATAACATGTGATTCTAGACGTTGAAATTAATCTTTCCAAACATGAATTCGGAATTGATATCGACACGAATTAATGCGAGTAGGAATGAAATACCAAGCCAGCGATGCCAAATCTACCACTTTTGTAGTAGATCTACTACTTTTGGATATCTTTCCACACTCTACCAATTTTTAAGTAGAATCTACCACTTTTTTACGTTTTTTCAAAATTGTATTAAATCAATTTTTCGTTACCAAAAATGCAATATTGAACACTTGTTTCAAAAAAAAAACAATATATATATTTTTTGTAACTTGTTCTTCTTTTTAGATTTATGCCCCTAAGACCTCAGCGAATTATATTTGGAATGGAAGCTTTTAAGAAACATAACATTTCATTTCTCTCAAGAAGAAAATATACATAAGTGTTGAAAATTTCTGGCATCATGTTTCTAGAATAAAGAAGGTGACAACGAACAAATTCTCCCTTTGACACAAAAATTGCTTATGCTTCCACATAGTAGTGCCAATGTTAAAATTCTATTTCGGCAGTTAATTTACTTAAAAATTCGAGTAGGAATGAACTTTCTACTAACACTCTTCAGGGAGTGTAAATGCTTATACCAACAGATGAACATTTTTGGTAGATGAACATTTCTGGTAGATCTACTACTTTTTGAAAATAAATTTTTTGGAATCTACTACTTTTTAATGTCGAATCTGGCACCACTGAACCAAGCGTTGTTCGACGACTTTTTACAGTTGGTAGTAGTATAAGTTTAAGTCTGTTCTCATAAGGTGGTAGTATAAAGAAGTTATAGTGTTATAAAGGGAGTAAGGGAGTAGTAGAGAAGATGAGTGGTACCTAAGACGCTACTATAGGGAGAGAGACCTATCTAAGTCATCTGAGTCCTTTTACAAAACCTACAACGTCTGTCAGTTTGCACTCCATAAGGAATATGTGAGGCAGAAGATGTGCTCGACCATTTCGGACAAATCCCCGTCCGAACATAGTCTGCAAATGTTCTGGATTGCTCCACCTCATCTATTTAACCTAGAATTTTGGGCGCAGTAGCCTGTTAGAAAACCTATGCATTTCCTAAGACTGGTTCTGTTAAGACCCACCAAGAACTTGGTTTTTCGTGTATTTAAATCGGGCCATATTATACAAGTATCCAAGTTATGACAGTTCTTTGCTGTTTCCTCACTGATCCAAGACTTGATGCCCACGAAGAGGTGACATATAGGTGGTGCTATTTCTGTCACCGCTAGCGCCAGTTTCTGGCCCTGTCTTGAAACTTCGTTTCTGGCCCTGTCTTGAAACTTCGTCGCCAATTTCATTGCGTTCAATATCGCAATGACCAGGAACCAAGTAAAGTCTTATTCTGTACTTCGCTGACAAACTAATGATAGCTAGTCTACACGACTTAACTAGTTTCGAGGTGATTCTACATCTCTCCAGGACCTTTAGAGCAGCCTAACTATCGAAGTAGATTGTCACATCACTATCTTTAGGAATGTTGTATGAAATGAGCTCAATGGCTTTCAGAATGGCAAAATTTCTGCCTGAAAAACACTACATTCATCCCTAAGCCTGTAAAATTTCCCACTATTCCGATACTTAAGAAAAATACCAGTACCAGTACCGATATCCATTTAAGAACCGTCTGTGAAGATCGAGTTCTCCTCAAAGAGCGATTGACGATTTTCCCTGCTGGTTCTATCTGGAATAACAACCTCTGGTACGGAACTGAACAAAATTTTCTTGACTAAGTATTCAGATATAGGTGATCCTGACTCAAATCGAGGGACATTCGTATGGTTTAGTATCCTGGTGTGCCCTGACTGCCTGTGCCTAAGTATATCTGACTCATGCAGCCTTAATAGACATCTTGTTGCTGCTTCCTTTATGAATAGATCCTAAAGGAATAAAGACATCATCTCATCCTAGGCCGTCTGTGTAGTGCTCCTTAAGGCATCAGTGATGCCCGTGCTGGAACATCTTTGAACTTTGCTCAAGACACTAAGAAAGAAGGCCTTGCTTACTGATTCCCACATACTCCGCACCCGTACGTTAGAACTGGTCTTATAATAATCGTGTAGATCCAGTACACTACCATTGGATTTAAGCCTCAGCTCTTACCTACCGAATTCCTGCAAAAGCAGTAAGCGTTAAATCCCTTTTTCATTCTTTCAAGAGTGTTCTTTTTCCAAGATAGTTTCCTATCTAAGGAGAATACCTAGAAATTTAGCTTCTAATAATAGCCTTAATTCTACCCCCATTAAGTACTGGAAGTTTGAAATTGTCAACCTTGTACTTCCTGATGAATAAAACTAACTCGGTCTTTTCAGGGTTGACTTCTAGTCCTTAGTCTCTGACCCAGGAGGAGAAGTCTCTTCGTGCTGATTCCATAATTGCACTGATTGTATTCAGGTTTTTACCTGATACGAGTATAACTACGCTATCAGCATAGGCGACATTCTTCCGACCTAGTTGGTCAAAGAATGACGTTCCCCGCCAGTAGAAAATGTAATGGGGTTAAAACCCCCTGTGGTGTACTTCTTGTGATAATGAACTCTATTCCTAGAATAGAGTTCATTATCCTGCTGTTGAGCATGATCGTTACCCACTCCACCAGAAAACCCTGCACACCCGTTTCAATAAGTGTCGATTTTGATATTATTAAAAGCTCCTTCAATGTGTAAGAAAGCTGCCAATGTTTAAACCTAAAATCTAGCCCTTTTTCGACAAAACCAATCACATCATGAAGTGCACTCGCAACAGATTTACCTTTTAGGTAGGCGTGATGAGCGTTACTTATGATATACATACGTTTCTTACGAGTTTCTAGGATAGAGATCAATCTAGCCCCCCCTGATTTTGGTATTTATACCAATTTTGGTATTTATACCAAAATCAGGGGGGGCTAGATTGATCTCTATCCTAGAAACTCGTAAGAAACGTATATATATCATAAGTAACGCTCATCACGCCTACCTAAAAGGTAAATCTGTTGCGAGTGCACTTCACCACCTTGACCTCTCTTCATCCACTTGGAATGAAACCCCCAAGTGGACAGCTAATTAGCCAAAAAAAAAGAATTAATTTTGAGTGACTAGTCCTCCCTGCTTGTGGTATAAAGATCATCCTAACATCTCTCCATCCACTTGGTATGAAACCCCCAAGTGAAAAGCTAATGAAAATGGAACAAAGAATTGATAGACAATAGTCGGAGGAATTATGAAGCATAGCAGGGATGATACTATCCGGACCGGCCGATTTGTACGGCATGAACGTATTCACGGCCCATTTTATTCTCTTCATAGTGACAATCCTATTTATCAAGATGTTACCTACATCCACAAATACCGTAGTCGGTATGCTTGAGACTAGATCTAACAGGGGCCAAATTACCGCATTCGATATCGATGGAAAACTCAGACTTTTAAGCGAATATTGTGAAGTATACTTTAGGGAAGTTCAAAATTACTTCGATGCAAAAAGTTTATTGAAATTTGGAATACATTTTGATTCGTTTTTAAAAACATATAGTTCAATTAAAACTCTTTTACTATTGGTCATCTTTTGGCAAATAGCTTTAAAAAAATATATAGTAAACTGTGCATCTTTTTAATAATTTTGATTATCCTTAAAGTATGCTATACAAATGTTTTGAAAATATCTAAGATTTCGATCGATATCGAATGCCGTAATTTGCCCCCAGGTAACAGGAACCTGGGAAGTGAGTATCAACGAGCAGATTAAGTGTCTCTAGGTTCGATTCTGTCTACGAGCTATCTGTTTTCTGAATGAAATCAGGAACTACAGATTTCTTGGATAGAATCGGTGTAAATCTGGACAGCTCATTTACTGACTCACAGTAGTATTGCCATCTAGTCTTCTTGAGATCACTATTATATCAGTTCAACATCACCTTATAATTTGACCAATCCTCATCCAAGCGGGAGAGTTTGGCCCTATTAAACAACTTTCTGACTTTAGATCTGAGATCTTTAAGATACTTAGACCATCATCTAAGTTGTTTGCGTTTGCCAGGGAAAGTTAAAGGACAGCTCTCGTGGTAGCTGTCCATATTAGTTTTACTGAGCAGTGACACCAGGGCATTGGATTCCTCCAGACAAAATACTACCAGGAGGATATTTACGGTCTTAGCGTCTAAGAGCCTACCCTTTTCCAGTTGGTTTTTCTGGGATTCCTAAAGGACTTTTGAGATTTACAGTGAAGGAGATCAAACAACGATCCGAAAAGGAACACTCACTGGAGACCCTTCACTTATCAATAAGGTTAACCCTGTTGTTAGCCAGCGTGATGTCTATCACTTCTTCTTTATCTTTTACCCTGAAATTTGGCATTTTACCCTTATTAAAGATACTAAGAGTGTTAGTAGTGATAAACTCAAAAACTGACTCACTCCTTTCATTGATGTTACTGCTGCCCCATTGATAGTGATGTACGTCCATGACCAGAGGTGTTTTGCCCATGGACTCCACCAGATGGCGGATATCACTACCGAAGAAACTGCTGCCTAGTACGGCTTCTTTCGCAAGAACTGTCATATCACCATTGCTGCAGAAATTAAAAAATTGTTAGTTCACTCTTAGCTAAAATGCAGATAGACCTTGCCGCCCGTACTTGTTGTAATCTAAAATTTTGTTATCCTGTTTTTATACCCACCATCAAAAAGAATGGGGGGTATATTGAGATTGTCATTCCGTTTGTAATTTCCTTAATATTGGCTCAAAAATCAAAAACGATATATATTCTGAATCCTTATGAAATTCTAAGACGATTGAGCGATGTCCGTCTGTCTGTCCGTCTGTCTGTCCGTCTGTCTGTCTGTCTGTCTGTCTGTCTGTTGAAATCACGATAACGCCTAAACGAAAGGAGCTAGCTCACTGAAACTTAGCAAAAACATTCTTCATTTATGAGAAAATTTTGCTATTGAAATTGGGCAAAATCGGTTAACATTTGACCATAGCTCCCGTATAACCTCGTCAAGACTAGTCGCTTATTTGCTAATAACTGACAAATTATAATAGCTATGATGACAAAATTTGGTATCTAGAAGTTTTCCATAAGCACTAGGCAGCATATAAAATTTCATCGAAATCGGTTCACATTTAACCATAGCTCCCATATAAAAAACATACGGAAACAGCCAAAATTCCACCTGAAATTCACTTAAATGCCAATAAATGCTAAAATGTAATAGCTTTCGCCACCAAATTTAGCACAAATAAGTCTTATGTGAATACCAGCCAGTGTGCAAAATTTTGTCACAATCGGTCACCATTTGACCATAGCTCCCATATAAAGAACTTACGGAAACACAAAAATACAAAAAGAAAAGGGGGTTTATGTCCGTCTGTCCGTTAGATAAAAGCGCGATAGCGCCTTAACTGAAAGGGCTACAGCAACAAAATTTTGCAAAAGGAAGTCTTATGTGAATGCCAGTCAGTGTGCAAAATTTTGTTACAATCGGTCACCATTTGACCATAGCTCCCATATAAAAAACTTACAGAAACCCAAAAATACAAAAAGAAAAGGAGATTTATGTCCGTCTGTCCGTCAGATAAAAGCGCGACAGCTCCTTAACTACAAAAGCTAGAGAGACAAAATTTTACAAAAGTATTTCCGATATGTAACAAAAGTTGTGTACTGAAAATGGGCGAAATCGGTTCACATTTAGTTAGAGCTCCCATATAACCCCGCCCCGGGAAACACATAAATGCTGATAAATTGAGTACAATTGTGATAGCTATGACGACTAAATTTAGTATAGCAAAGTTTTATGCAACTATTGGTCAGTATATCAAATTTTATAGGAATTGGTCCATATTTGACTATAGCTTTCATATAAAAAACACTCCCGGAAACCAAAAAATTTTTAGCAAGGACCAGTTAAAAGCTATTAAATTAGAAGCTGTGACAGCTATTGCCACTAAATTTTGCAAGAATAAGCCCTGTATAAATACCAGCCAGTGTGTGAAATTTTGTTACAATCGGTCAACATTTGGCTATAATTCTTATATATTTATATTACATCCCCTTTTTTATATCTACAATCAAAATGATTCGGAAGTACAAGCAGAATATTAAGATTATGTATATGGTAGATGCATTAGGAACTCCTAACAAAATATATGGACCTGTCGTATTACTATCAACTTCTTTATCTTAACTTAATATTAAGCTAAACGAAAAGTATTTAACAACTTATTAATGTAAAACCATACCCGGTTACGATAACGAATTTTTTTCAAATTAAATAAATACTAGGGAAACCACTTACACACTTTTGAATGTTGAACTTTAAAGCTACTGCAACCGAAGTTATTCCAAATATTTTACCAACAATACCAACTAGCGTAACAACTTTTTTCCAATTTGGTCCACGTTTTGAATTTGCTGCAGCCTCGTAGATATATGAGATATGTTTCTAAATTTAACACAACTTGATGGTGGGTATATAAGATTCGGCACAGCCGAATATAACACTCTTTCTTGTTTTTTTTAATTTCATCCCATAGTGTCTGTTATTTAAAAATATCGAAAATATTGTAAACTATTTTTGTATATCTTAGGCACTTTATTCATTCATTCATAAAATCATAAATATTTCTATTTCTACTCATACGTGTATGCGTGTATCTGTCTATCTTTAGTATTTTTTTGTTTTTCAAAAATTTATGAATGGGTGCAGGCTGGCGGCTAAATGGCAGTTAAGAGACATGCAATTCGTTTAATATCAATACAATTGCCAACTATGTCACATTTATGTAAATTCATTTTCTGTAACACATGCACACAGTGTTTTCAAAAACAAAACTAAGTACGAATAGAAAAAATCAAATAATGTTTCGAATTTTCGAAAACAACTCAAAGTCTGGGAATTAGGTTTTCATTTATTTTGAAAATTAAATTAAACAAATAAAAATCTATAAATATTTGTAAAACATATTTGTAATTGTCATGAAAGGCTCCAATTTCCGTTCAAAATAGAAAAATAAAAATTATTAAGCATGTAAAGTGGTTTATAATGACATATTGTTACCCTACGCGTTAGGGAGATAAAGGTAGAATTTTTAGTCAATGCATTTATGATATTAAGAATGAAAAAACACAGAAATTTATATAACAAAGTGACTACAAAAACGGTTTTTACCGTTTCTCAGACACCACAGAACTACCCAAAAATTCGACCTATGAAGAGTTATTGGGCTCTTGTAAAAAAAAAAGAATTAAAGAACACAGAATGTGTTCCAGAAAATGTCCAATTTTAAGCGAAGTTGTACCACCTCCGATTAATTTCATAATATGTTTGTTCCCGCACTTTAACGAAACTACCCAAATCAGTCCGAAGTTGTCAGAAATTACTCAAAAAACAACAACTTGCATTGAACATTTTGTACCTAAACACGTTTGAGTAAGTTTGGGTTGCTTCGTTCAAGTACAGGAACAAACATAATATTTAAATCAATATTCGTATTTTAAGAGTTATAATACATATTACACTGTTAAAGTTATATTTAACATAAAACAACTACAAATTTTATTGGGAACACTTCTTAAGAAAACGCCCGTTTTATGCCAATGTAAAGGTCATTTGAAAATTGGTGTGTTTGTACATAATATGAGCAACAATCCGGTTTGACCGACTGTACTACATTTTTGTTATACCCTACACCACCATTAGTGGGAAAGGTTTCTGCTGTTGTCCTTAAAGCAAATACATATGTATGTATGTATCGGTCTTAACCAGTAGTTTTCAAGAGCTATAGCTTCGCGGCCCCTTTACAGACATTTTAAGTAAAGACGCAGTCCACCCAATTTTTTCCCACAAAAATACAATTATTTAATTTTTCTTTGTAAAGTTCAATTCAGGTTATTAAAAAATTCAAAAACTTCCGTAATACGAGGGCAGGTTAATAATAAATACCTATGGTGAGACCGCTATTAGTAAAGGAAAGGTAATTTTTAAGTCGAAACTGGTATGGAAGAGAGAAATATTTCGAAGATGCAGAATTAGAGGCATTACATGATCAAGACTAGTGTCAAACGCAACAGGAATTATCATTTGGAGTTACCCAACAAGACATTGGAAAACGCCTGTCACAAAAATTATTCAGAAACAAGGAAATTGGGTGTCGTATGAGTTTAAGCCGAAAGATGTTAAAAGGCGTTTATTTGCTTGTGAATAGATGTCTGCAAGGCAAAGACGGAAGGGATTTCTGCATTGCATTGTGACTGGGGACGAAAAATGGGTTCATTACGATAATCAAAACCGCAGAAAATCATTGCTATATGTCGGCCATGCTTCCACGTCAACGGCCATGCTTCCATTTCAAAGACATACAATGTATTTGGTGGGACCAGCTCAACGTAATGTTTAAGGAATTGACCACTGGATAATACAACACATTACGTTACGTTTTTCTTTTAGAAACTTGGAAGCAATTCTTTTTGCAAACAACCGAAAACAAATTAAAAACACTTTATGTCGTTTTTACAAAGTTATATTTTTATTAACTTTAGAGTTAATCACTTAAACACACTTCACAAAATTGCTTTACAAATATTCTTAGTCTCACTGTTCTCTTATACGCGTCTCAATTAAAACTCTGCCACGATATCAGTTCGTCAGAGAAGAAAGTTTCTAGCATTTTCTGCAGATGTAAACAAAGACCTGATATCGTTGATTACACTAACAACGCGGCTTACGAATGTTCATACATGTTCCAATACACATGATCAAGAACACACTCACCCACACTTTGTACAAATGGATTATCTGAAGTAAACAGCAACAGAGACAGAAAGTGTAGATAAAGAGAAAAATATTGCTCTACTCTTACAAAGAGAAAAATGTTGTTCTGCTTATAGATACAAACATAACAACAACTAGACCAACAAAAACATTCTAGAAAACTAGGGAAAGAATTATAAGTAGTGAACTTTGCACAATGGGGCGGATAACTTAAAAATTCGTGACAATATGTTAAATAATATTCTTTCCGCTAATTTATGACATCAAAAAATGTAAATCATTGCTCCGTCTATTCTCCTTTCCACTACCACTTTTCCTAGTTCCATCGCAAGTGAGTTGGTGCAATCAAAAAATAAAATAAATTTAATACTCCTTAACTTTACGCAATTATGTTTTATGGAAAAATTAAACATCATACCAATAGCAAAATTTTGAGAATCGGTCCGGATTTGAACTTAGCCATCTTATTAGACGAACTGCTGAAAATGGCTTAAATGTCGAGAAAATATCCGTATGATTATTAAAACAAACATAGTTTTGCTAAGTATTAAAAAAAGCTGACAATAGGTCCATGTTACACCTCATTAGTGTAGACTATCATATAATCTGGCCTGATAGTCTACTTTCCTTTCTTTATTATTTTTTATTGTAACTGGTTATCCGATCGATTTTTTTTTCAATAATATAATGGTTAGGAGATATTCTTCTTCTGTAATTCTTGACACCCAGTGGAGCATAGGGCCTCAACCATCCTTATATATCGAACTCTATTGCAAGAGTTGGGTATACGTCATTCCATGTAAAGTTTGCTGCTTGCAACTCCTCATTAATTGACGTTCTCCACGTTCTAGCAGGTGCACCAATACGGAGCCCTTGTCGAGCAATGTTTCTATTTGGCCTTCGAAGTGTGTGGCCTATCCTCCCCCATTTATCTTGACACACGTCTATAGAACAGCCCTACTCAACCATTGCACTTAGGAGCCGAATATCAATCGGCTTTTTGACATATATTCATAGACACATCACGAACAGTAATAAAATTTTAATAACTAAGAAAGGAAGCAGGTAGATGTTGCTCAGATTTTTTTAAAAACAACAACACATGACAACACAACCCACTTGAAATTATTCAGCCTGCATTGCCAACGCTTAAATTTAGGTGTATTTATATCATTACTTTTAACGCATTTTTGTTCGATTTACGTTTTATCGGTAACGCTGCATAAGATTATTTTCACAATAACACATGTAAAACCACAAACACATTATTATTTTAAGATGTTCTCCCACTGAGTACCCCTGCTGTAGAAACAGGGATTTGGTTTGTCGCGTTTAGTAGACCTTCACTTCTTATGCGATTTGGCCACATTATATTAAGGATTAAGGATAATTCTTAATTAGGCGCTTTTCGATGACATTTGTGCGATTGTAAGTTTTGCAGCTGTAATCCAAGATGGACTTGACATTCGAGTTGTATATTTGTATCTTAGTTGTTGTTGATATTCGCCGAGATTTCCAAATAGCTCGGTGGCTGCCGAATCCAGATTTCACCTTATTAATATGCGTTTAAATATCCTCGTCGGCACCACCTTTTGTAGATACCAAACTTTCAACATAATTAAAGGAACTTATACATGCAATTGTAAACCGCCGTGGTATATCAGGTTAGTCATTCGCCTAGCATACCAGATGTCCCAAATTCGATCCTCGGCCAGACCCACTTAAAAAAATAAATTTTCAAAAAAAGCGGCGTTTTCACCTCATAACTCAGCTAGACACTAGTTATTGAGTATTAGGCTATGAAAAACTTCTGTAATTAATGCATTTGCCGTTCGGAGCCGGAGTTAAAACGTAGGTCCCTTTCAATGAGTCTAAAAATAGAATCGGATGCAGCTCATTGTCTGAGAGAAGTACCCCTTGTTCCAATTGGAATACACATTGATGTGTGTCGACGGGTTTGCGCCATAGCCTCCAGGCATTGATTTCCAGCCCAGCTGTCCGAGATTCAACAGTGATAGCGTTAGTGTTTTCTTGAAGGTGTTCTGCGCTTTGTCTCAGAAGAGTTGTTTAAAGGGTGTACATTGGATACCTTGTCTACCATTAAGAGCCGTGTGCATCATGTTGTCGATAAAAAGTATAGGTGACGAGATTCATCCTTGTTTTACCCCAATAGTTACTTCGAACGGATTTGACAATTTACCTTTGTGTAGGATCCGATATTTAATATTCACGTACATTGCCCGAATTAAGTTTAGAATTTTCCTTGCCAAGTTACTATTTTCTATAGATAGCTCCTACTGACACTGTCGAAGGCCTTCATAATGTCGATAAACGCTAGGTAAACGGTTAGGTAGGAGTTATCCCCTGAGACTCCTTCATAGAAGTTGTATAAATCAAGTACATATTGCGTTATTATACCCTTCACCAATAGGTGAAAGGGTATTATAAGTTTGTGATTCCGTTTGTAATTTTATTAGTGATCGTAGACCCCATAAAAATTATACCGATCGACTCAGAATCGGGAGGAGAATCGATTAAGCGATGTCCGTCTGTCTGTCTGTCTGTCTGTCTGTTGAAATCAAGTTTCTGAAGCCCCTGGAGGATGTTCTTACATAAATTATATATCAGATTTTAGGAAATTCTCCCGCAATGAACGCTATTAAATTTCATTAAAATCGGTTTATAAACACCGAAAATATCGAAAAAATACCAAAAATTAGACGAAAATTTTAAAATTTTTGATTGAAACACACTTTTAAATAACAAGAGAAAAAAGATACTCCTGGTGTGCATGTGATAATATGTTATATATCAGATTGTAGGAAATAGCTTCCCAAAGCATTCTGTAAAATTTTATCAAAATCATAAACAACTGAGATATCGCCAAAACACTGAATTTGATGTATCGCAAATTGCCCAAAGTTCGCATTAGAGAATGTTTGTTGAAAAAATGAAATGCAGAAATAGGAAAAACCATCCTCCTTTAGCACGGACCTACATAAATTTTATATCAGATTTTAGGAAATTCCCCCGCCAAGCACGTTATTAAATTTTATCAAAAGCGGTCCATAAACAATTGAGATATCGCAATAACACTACATTTGATGTACAGCAAATTGCCCAAAGTACGTGTCTAAGAAATTTTGTTTACATTTCGTAAGTATTGTTTCAGCGATATCTCAGGTGTTTATGGACCGATTGTGATGAAATTTGACATCGTTCTTTGTGTGAGGATTTTCTAAAATCTATACTCCACAAATCTGATTACGAATACCATTCAAACTGTACCGATCAACTTTGAATCGGCAGGAAAATCGATTTCGCGACCTCCGTCCGTCCGTCCGTCTGTGTTTTTGTCCGTCCGTCTACCTGTCTGTAATTTTTTCTGTTGTAGTCAAGTTTTTGGAGTTCCTGTTTTGTCGATATCTCAGGTGTTTATTTTGATGAATTTTAATAGCGTCCTTCGCAGGAGATTACCTAAATCCTGATGCATTCGGTAATTTGTGGTAGATATAATTTAGCGTTTAAGCGATTTTGATTTGATCGACAATGATAAAATTCAGGGTGGCCCAATATCCTAAAATTTTGTGTAAAATCCAGGAGCTCCACAAATCTGATTTTAGCAGACAGACACTCTGCATTAATCTTAATTTTGTGTCTGACTTTTGAACATTATGATAAAATTTGAGAATGTATTATATATCAAATTATAGGTAATCTTCCTAGGAAGTACAAAAATGCAGCTAACTACATGATATCCGTTCAAAACCTACATATGTATGTAAGTATCTCACATATCAACGAAAATTTAATTTTTTTAATTGCAATTGGGAGAAATCCGTTCACGTTTGACAATTGATCCCATATAACTTCACCTAAGATACGATGATGACATTTAGTATAAAGACGTTGTACAATATTGATATTCAGGGCGATAGCGCCTAAAATAAACTTCCTAGAGGGACAATATTTGACAAAAGTATTTCTGATCTCTTGAAAAGTTCGATATTGAAAATGGGCGAGCTCTATTCACATTTAGTGAAATCTCCCATATAACCCCGACCGGGAATCGATTTAATGCTGATAAATTAAATCACATTAAAATTGCACAAAGAACTAGAGCAAAACTTTCCAAACATCCATCGGACAGATCGAAAGAACTATACATCCCAAATATTATTGATGAAGTGTTCATTTTAATTAATTAACTAACTTCAGATAAATAAGTAAATCTTTAATAACTTTTCCGACAAAGCTGATATCCATCCATTCAAAAGCTATATATTTCACGTATGTATCTAAAACTAAGAGTGTATACCCTATAATTTTAAGGCTTATCATTGTTAAAGCTTTGACCTAAATCAGTCCGCTAACTTCAGAGTTTTACATAACTAATCAAGAACTTTTACTAGTTGGATAATTCATACGAATTAAAGTGCATAACCCTCACTGGGCACTGTGTTTTTGGGTTGCATGCCAGAATACTTAAACTTCATCAAATCGATGTGCTATTGCAAATGTAAAGGCATCTACATTTTGAAGCATCTTTTCTGCATGGTTTATCTGGTCTATCGAACTTTATTAAATGTTCGTAAAATATGTGTCTATTTTATTTCGAAGCTACTGGCTGGCTTAAATATGCATTCTCTACTTGTAGTCTTGTAATCATTATCTTTCACAAAGGGACCACTTAAAAACCCAAGTGAAGCTTCCCTAGACATCAGCCACCTGCCCAACCTAACCTTTGGGTGCATAACTATTCTAGATGATGACGCCACCGAAAAGCTTTTCTTTTTCCGACTCTTAATTTTAAAGACTCTTTGCATATAATACTAGTATAACCAAATTTTGCTTGGAATTACATTAAGTACTTTTGCAACGCCATTGGTGAAGGGTATCCAAGATTCGGCAAAGCCGAATATACCACTCTTACTTGTTCGTAATAAAGCTTAACACTTTCTTTAACACTATCAAAGTTTATAACAAAGTCGTCTACATAAGAGAATCGTTTTGAGGAAATAATCTTAACGGGTTAAATATAATGTATTTGTTAATATTTAAAACACCTTTGAGCTTCAAAATGCTATTAACTTTAAACTCAGGCCTTAGTCACCAACACGATCGTCATTTTGATTAGGCCAGTTTTGTTGTTGACATCATAATCAAGAAAACTTAATCTAAAACTAAAGAAAATTTGCATTTCGATCACGTTTTTGATCGAGTTTTTGTTTTATGAATGAAAAATTATTTTGAAGGAAAACAACAAAATCAACTATAACAATTGTCAACTGAACGGGCGACAGCATTTGATTTAAAGGCAAATTAAGCAAATGCAACGAAGAAAAAAGACAAAATATAGATATGCATTTTTAAATGTTTTATAAGTAATAAAACAAAAGTCTTAACAAATTAAAAATACTGAAAAAGCAATAAATTTATCAAATTTTATTACTTATGCGACAGTTGTTGGTTGTTGCTGCCACCAGCAATAGCTAAATTAAAGAAAAGACTAAAAGACAAAGAGTTTTAAAGTCATTTAGGTAAAAATAATATGCTTTTATTTTTTTTAATGTGCATATGCATTAAATATAACAAAGCTTATTTAGCATAAGCTCGGCTTAACTAAGACTTGAATGGTTGTATGTATTAGTTTCTTAAAGACATGAATTTGACAAAAGAAGTACCTGCCTCCCAACCTACGCATCATCATCTTGTCTTGGAATATTGTTTTCGTTGCTTACATTTTGCAGTTTGTTACGCGTGCGCAGCATACGCGCTGCTTTTAACATTTAAGGCCGTCCGTTAGTCAGTCATTCTCTGTTTTAAAATACCACGCAAAAACTTTAAATACTCTTGGTACCAAGATCTTGAAAGACTTAAAGAAATGTCTCTCATGTTCAATTGTTTACTTCATTTCAGTTACATAAAATTATCGTTAAGCGAATTTGAATTAATTAGGAAAACGCAGGTGTTACATTAACTAAATGTGCAAATTAGTTGTAATTTGTTTTAAATTGAACACTGAAAGCAATTGGGGTTGAATCGTATAATTATGCAAAATGTTGGCTATTACTTGTACTAAGTTCAATAACAATTTGCTAAATGTTTTGAAAATTTTTACCGGAAGTTACATGAAACAAAAAATAATAAAAAAATAAATTTTAATACCCTATATTGGTTGAGTTTGTGCTGATGTTTGTAGCATATAGATGCATTTTTCTGAGATCCACCCCTGGCTGGATATCCAGGATATGACTATGTAAGCTTGTGATCAACGTAGAGGTCGTAGCTTATAAGATAACACTCTGATACAGTGAAAATACACTCGGAACGAAACCAAGCTCAACCAGTAGAACTCGGTTAGAAGATCAGTTTACCATTTTTAAAATTTTCGATATACCCTCAAAATCGAAAGTTATCGATAAAAAACGATTTTTTTTGACTTAGCGGAGAAAAGAAGGCTTATCTGAGTCATTTTTACATCGATTTTAAATTTTAAAATGTGCTTCGACAGAAAACAAAAGGGCTTTCACTTCGTAAAGACCTTTTTTTAACATGACCAATTTATCATAAAAATATTTTCCGCTGAAGTTAAAATTTTATTTTTTTTTCGATTTTTTCAACTTCGGAAGCTTTTTTTTCGTAAAATTTATCAGAAGACCTAATATATTTAATTAAAATCGGAAACATATTAACAGAGATATAACAATTGTAGTAAAAAAGGTGAATTCAGTATTATTTGTATATTAGAAAATTTTCTATACAATACTACGTTATAATGTTTTTTCAACTTTTTTCGAAAGTAGAGAAATGGCGGTCGGATTATTATGGCATTCGGTGAGAAACTTCAAATAACAAAATTTAAGCCAAATCGGACTACGTTATCACGTGGCGCCCAGGCCATGAAGTTGAAAATTGCGTTTATAAGAAAAAATATGGCCAATTTTTTAGTTCTTGCAAAATTTAACTTTTTTAGTAAACATTTTTTGAGTTATCGGAAATTTTCATAGAAATTTTGGGTCCTTGAAGACATCTATTCGATTTTATGATATTTGTTGATGGAAAGCAAATTGGGTCTAAATTACAAATTAACATTCAGACTTTGTCAAAAAGTTAAGCTTATAGGTCAAAATTTGCAAAAACCGAAAAATTGCACATTTTTATGGCCGGCACTCCTTGAAATTCGAAAAAAGTGACTTAAGAAGTTAACTAAAAATGCTTCTTTTTTCTTTTACGGCTATATACACTGTCACTCGTTTCACGTTTGAGTGAAAAAATCGAAAAAAAAAATAAAAATTTAAATTTGTTTGAAAATATTTTTGTGATCATTTGATGAAATAAAAAATTTGATGAAATAAAAAATCTTTAACAAGAAGAAAGCCTGATGTCTTGTCTGTCTCAAGCCGTGTTAAAATTTCAAATCGATAAACAAATGACTTAAGTAGGCCTATTTTTGTTCGAGAAGACCAAAAAAAATCGTTTTTTATCGATAACTTTCGATTTTGAGGGTATATCGAAATTTCTAAAAATGACAAACTGATACACTCAATAAGGCCTATCGTTTGATATAGGTTTCCTTAAAAGTGTATTTCTTTTTCCTCAAAATGTATCAGTGTGTAATTTAACGAAAATGACCGCAACTAAATAATACTCAGAAAATCACAAAACGCTTATAAATCTTAAGATAATTGAAGTCATTTGCTAAAACTTTGCATAAATAAGCAGGGACCGAAAATAACTGTTATTTTTGAATTTTTTATTACAAAAAGCAACCTCAAGGAAATGTCGGAGAATAAAACCAAGTATACCATTTAGATAGTCTTGGACCAAATTTTCAAAAAATGCGATGCTTTTTAAAAATCTGATTTTTATTTTATTGAGCAAAAATAACAGTTATTTTTAACTTTTATTTTTTCGAGCAAAAATAAAAGTTATTTTTTAACTTTTATTTTTTCGAGCAAAAATAACAGTTATTTCTTGACTTTTATTATTTCGAGCATAAATAAAAGTTATTTTTTGACCTTCATTTTTTTGAGCAGAAATAAAAGTTATTTTTTGACTTTTATTTAGTAGAAATAAAAGTTATTTTTTGAAAAATTAGCATTAATTGAAAAATTGGGATTTATCAGGCTTGAGTTCATTTTTAATTTTCATATTATTAATTTGAAAATTTGAAAGTAATAATGTGGAGAATAACTGAAAAAAGTTATTGTGCTGATAACGTCCTGTGGCGGGACAGAAATTGCAATCCACTAGCCGCGTTCAAAAATATTTTTTTCTGTTTTTCTCCACATTATTACTTTCAAATTTTCAAATTAATAATTTGAAAATTAACAAGTAAGAAAGCGCTATAGTCGGTCAAGCCGACCATACGATACCCTTCACCACTAGGGTCAAAGGTGTTATTTTTTCCAGTATAAAGACAAATATTTGCTAAATTTTGCCATCATACAAACATTTTCTCAAAACATATGTATTCAACCTATTTCCGTCATTTGGACTTATATGAGAGCTAGGGTGAAATGTGGACCGATTATCTCGAAATTTGACAAATTGATTAAAGTTGTTACAAAGATTATGTATGCAAAAAATAAACTCAAAATTTTCATTATCTTTAGATTTACGAGCGTTTTAGTGATTTTCTGTCTCATTTAGTGCGTTTTTAAAGAAGAGTTTGTATGGGAGCTATAGTCAAATGTGGACCGATTTTAACGAAATTTGGTACAGTGATTTAAATTTACATAAGCAGTATTTGTTTTAAATTTCATGAAAAAATATTGATACTTGTGGCCAATATATCAATTCCGGGATGTGGGACCTATGGGAGGTACCATAAATAATGGACCTATTTTGACCAATTTCAATAGCCTTGGTCCCATTATCAAAAACATTATCTGTGCCAAATTTCATTAAATTATCTTTAGAATTGCGACCTGTAGTTTGATTACAAGGTTTACATGGGGGTCCAGCCAGCCAGACGGACGGACGGACGGACATCAAAAGTGATTCTAAGCCTATTGGTATACTAAAAGGTGGGTCTAAGACAAATATTTCTATGCGTTACGTATTTCAGCACAAACTTTTAATACCCTTTCCACCTATGGTGGTGAAGGGTATAAAAATGAATTCAAGCCTGTAAATCCTAATTTTTCAATTAATCAAATTTAAAGTTCGAATAATTAATTCCCAAATAGTTATTTTTTGACTTTTATTTTTTCGAGCAGAAATAAATGTAATTTTTTGGCTTTTATTTTTTCGAGCAGAAATAAAAGTTATTTTTGTGTTTTCAACCGTAATTATGATTGCAAAACTTCACTAATTTTTGAGCATATGCAAATTATTTTCACTGAAAAATTATCGTTGTTTTAAAAATTTTTTTAATGAATTTATCATGAATTTAAGCAAAAATAACTTTTATTTCTGCTCGAAAAAATAAAAGTCAAAAAATAACTTTTATTTATGCTCGAAATAATAAAGGTCAAAAATAACTGTTATTTTTGCTCGAAAAAATTAAAGTTAAAAAATAACTTTTATTTTTGCTTGAAAAAATAAAAGTCAAATATAACCGTTATTTTTTATCGAAAAAATAAAAGTCAAAAAATAACTTTTATTTCTGCTCGAAAAAATAGAAATCAAAAAATAACTTTTATTTTTTGACTTTTACGATAAAAGTTATAACAGTTACGGTCCCTGTAAATATGTATTTTGTAATAAACTGATAACGGAAATTTTGCAACAATCGGTACACATCTGACTTCATATTAGATCCTCTGCCGAAAATGACATAAATATATTTAAATCTCATTTTTTTTAATATTTATGTATATATTTATCTTTAAGACTTAAGAAAAACTTGTAGAGTTGATATTCAATATTTGACCTTAGTAGTCGGGCTTAACCAAAAAACGCATTTTATTACATGTTTAATAACAAAATATATGTCAATTCTTACAAAACTTTCGGGACCCAATGTTACGGCTCTGAATGTCTTTTAGGGACTCATTAAGGGTTAACTTGCCGTCAATTATAAAAGCGATTTGACAAAAAATACTTCAAAATTGAGCACAACAGAAGGCAAATTTTTTACTTAAAAATATTTGGCATTATACTAGAAATTGATGTGGTGCTCACGGTCGGATCGTGCCAGGTTAAAATTAAATACTAGAGTGTAGATAGTTAAAACAAGTAAGAAAAGCTAAGAAAAGAAATTTGGCACAGATCATTTCTTTGATAATGGGACCATGGCTATTGAAATTCGTCAAAATCGGTATATTATTTATGGTACCTCCCATAGGTCCAACTTCCCGGAATTGATATATTTGCCACAAATATAAATATTTTTCCATGAAATTTAAAACAAATACTGCTTATGTAAACCAAAATCACTGTACGAAATTTTGTTGAAATCGGTTCACATAGCTCCCATACAAACTCTTCTTAAAAACGCACTAAATGAGATAAAAATCATTAAAACGCTCGTAAATCTAAAGATAATGCGAATTTCAAGTTTATTTTTTGAACATAGAATTTTTGTAACAACTGTAATTAATTTGCCAAATTTCCAGATAATCGGACACATTTGACCCTAGCACTCATATAAGTCCAAATGACGGAAAAGCAAATTTACCAAATATTTGTCTTTATACAGGAAAAATAACACCTTTGATCTTAGTGGTGAAGGGTATGGTATTGTCGGGCTTGACCGACTATAACACTTTCTTACTTGTTTTTTAACTAACATTTTTTTTATGGATTGCTACTAATTTACACCTTTTTCAAAAATCGTAAATTCTTTTTCTTTTTAGCCCCAAGTCGCCTAAAGTTTAACCTAACAAATATTTAGTAATAATTATAGCCATTAAACATTTGTTACGTTTTATTTTAGATCATATTTTATTGAGAATAAGATAGAAAATGTATTTTCCAAAAATTTATACAAAAAACATATGAAATTCAATACCTCAACTGAAATCAAATCATTTCTCTTTAAAATTTGTTGTAAAATAAAAACGAAACTGACTTCCAAAAAACGATTACAAATTTCATTTAATAAAACTAATAAAAAATTTCGATTTTATTTAGTAAAGGCTCTTAAAATAATAATAGTTTTTTTTTTAAACAATCGATTCGTATTTCTACTCTCCATTCACCACAAGTGATCTCTATTTTTATCACCTCAAGCAGATCAATATCATATTGGAACAATAAAATCAACAAATGAATGAATGGATTTAAACAAAAAATCCGTTGAAATTTAAGTTTTTTGTTTAAACTTAATCTGATGAGTAACGTAATTTTTTTGATAACAACAATTTTATGAATGAAAAAAGTTATCAATGAAATACGATAGTTTTTTTGTATAAAAAAACAACAAAAACTCTTTAAGTCTGAATGGAATTTATTCATTCATGCAATCCACCCATTCTTTCTTTCTTTCATTCATTCAAAATTTCATTCATACTCTAATTCCTCAGAGAGCAATTGATCGAGTGTTTGAGTACCTGCTGGGTTAGTATTTATTTTCAAAGATGTCAATAACTGTTTCATACAAGTTTGATTGGGTTTATGTTTGATACAATACGTGTATGTATTTACTAATGTGAGTTGTGAGTTGTTACACTTTTTTTAGTATCTTGTTCACAATACAATTTGACTCAAATGCTAGCCTATTGATGACTGTGACTTGAACTCCAAGTCATCTATGTCTTAAACTGACGTCGATGAAATGTTTTTTTTTTTTTGGGAATTTGTTATAAGATTATACTAGTCTTTTAAATACCCTACGTAAGCTTATAAAGTTAAAGTCTTCTATGCTGCGATTTATATAAGCTTAATATCAGCTAGATCTTGAAACATGATTTATTAGTAATTTGAACATGTTTATGATTGTGGATTAATATCAGTTCTCATTTGTTGAAATATTGGATAAATATGTTTGCGTTGGAAAGATTTCCTAAATGCTTGGTTCGATTTCATACTAAACTGATATATCCGGAAAAATCTGCCTTGATCAAATAAACTTTTAGAAGTATTGCTCTCAAATTCATAATATAAGAAATAGAAAATACTTAAGTTCTTCAAGTTCGACTTCATAAAACTCTGTTACACTTTGTATCGACTTTAAAGAAATTTATAATTTTAATGCTTAGGAAAATATTTATTCAATTAGCCACGTATTACAAACGATTTAGGTGCAGTTACTTAGTGGGTTAGCACGTCTACTACTAAGTGCATTACATATTAAACAAGTATTTTTTATCGCATAGTGGATATAAAAGTTATGTTCCCTTTTTTAGAAAATTTTAAATCAGTCGGGTTATATATACATAGATTAGATACAAATAAAAAATCGGTGCAGTATGATACAAAAGTTGAAAATTTTAATTTTTGAAGTAGAATATCTTTACAATTGTAAGAGATAAGATTCGTGATGTTTTCTGTAGTATTTGTTTAGTAGTATTTGGTTAGTAGTATTTGTTTGGTAGTATGATTCTTTAAATCATTTGCAAAATAACAGTTATATATCGTTTTAACCTTTAAATCACCCTCAAGAAAACTTACGTTAGTTACCCTGTGTGTGGTTTTTCACACATATGCAATCTCTGTGTATTTTGCTAAAGGAACATAGTTTTTCAATCAAAATCGTCATTTATGAGTAGAAATGGCATATTTATATTAAATATCGTTGAATTTTATATTAATTTACATATGTTCAATACATTTTGCACAAAAAATCGATTATTACCGATTACTGGAGGAATATATTTTTTTAGGGATTTCGAAAAATTGCTATGAAGCTCTGCTGAGCTTCAGATGGTTCACAGATCAGTTAACCTTGGGAATGGGTTATTGAGCCAATTAGTTCATCTAGAAAGTATAGACACTGCTGATTGAGTCCTTGGTACGTCCTTTCGTGTTGCCATGTATGTCCTTGAGATGCTTGCGCAAAACAAACTCTACGTAAAATATAATGTACGCATTTAAAACTAAAATATCGATAATGTTTGAGAAAATAGCAACCGGTCATCGATATGTTTTTCTTTTCGAACTATAGCACGATAACGTTTTGTCGACTGTAACCACGACACCTATAAAATTAAGTTGAAGCGGAAGATCAATAAAGCTAATATACAACGAACCTTTAGTATTGTTTAGAATTTAATAATTTTTGGCATTTTTTTCGCATCAGATTCTACGCCATTCGAATGATGCATTGTGCTTTGCAGTACTACGCAGTTATCCTTTGTCTCGACATATTCACAAGAGTTGTACTTTTTGTAAATGCAAAAGTTGATTGGTACATGAGAACCTTTTTGTATTCTAATAATTTTGGTGCTATACTTCTTTTATATTACGCATAGTAACAGTAATTTTTAGCTTTTGGGACAACAACTTTTTTTTAATGGACCAACACTCAGATGATGACCCCTACATATGCATTGTTAAGGAACTAGAAAAAATATATATTTTGGAAAGGAGGATCGAAAGAATAATTTATAATGTGGATATTCCACATTCGTGCTGTGCGGCAAAAAAAACGAGTTTTCTATATAGTGCATCGTACGCTTCACTGCAAATTCGACTACAAAGGAATGAGTTCTTGTTGAATTTCGTGTGCTACGAAGAAATGTACGTTTTTCAGAAACAAGTTCGATCACACACCGTTATAGTAGCGATAGAAAAGTGGAATTGAACTCACATTACGTCGATGCTCCAATGAGTCAATATAGTTGGCTACAATATTGTCATCGATAAGCACCTTCGCTCTCTCGTGAACACGGTCGAGAAGCTCCAAAATAGACATATTCACATTCGACGAAAGAAATTGTTGTCTGTAGAGCAAATTACATTGAAACTTCATATGTGTGAAAAACTACACACGAGGGAAACTTACGTAAGTTTTCCAATATTTCGTTACTAAAAAATATTTTTAAATAAAAAAAATGTGTTTTCTGTACTAAATTGATACTGTTAACAAAGTCAGGAAATTTTTTTAATGTACCCTAAAAATTGTTTTCTTTATCGTACAAAAATGGTTCAGTTTGTGTGATTTTCCACACAAGGTTGTGTTAAGTAATTTATGAGTCTGAGGTGCCCTAATTGTGCTGCCCTGTAAGATATAGTCTTTCCAGGTTTAAAACTAAGCTCCGCAACGCTTCTGCTATATGCACCTAATATTATTTTAAAATCGGAAGTTGCGGACTTATTTCTATTATAACCATCCCACTGTGCAACGTTAGATTTTTTTCTAAATGGATTTCCGAACTTTGACAGTTAATGCCAGTCATTCTCAACATTTTCTTGATTTCCTTGATTTTTTTACTGATTGGTCATCCAGATTTATCATTAATATATCAGTCTTTGGCACATTATTTTCCAAATAGTCTGTAAAAAAGGAAATGCTGTAGTTTGGTACTTTACCTAGTACAATCATCTTAGACCCTTACATCAAATACTTTGGCTCCAAGATAACTCCCTCTCACATAAGCCCTGACCCAGAATCCCACACGGATTCAATTAGGTTGCTCAGGTTACCAGGGGGTACTACTATGAGGTTAGGGTTAGAATTGGAAACAGTTCTTACCTGGTAAATGGATACACCTGGCAAGAACTGCAGGGGATGTAACATATGTTGTAGTTAGGTTAAGCAAGCGGTCTCTTTGTGGTACCTGCATGGGATATACTGAAAAAAAAGACATACAGTGACTAATTCCATACCATCGATGAGAGGCTTATTCAAGCTAGCCAGTAGCTTTGATCGGAAATATCATGCAGAAAAAGCACCCCAGTGACAGAAAAGATGAGTTACTGTCTCATCCTCTTCTATGTTGTGACAACTGCGACAGTAGTCATAGTGATGAAGATTAAGTCTTCTGGCATGCAACCCAAAAACGCAGTGTCCTGTTAAGGTTGAGTTTAGGTTCCGGGTAGGTGGCTAGATAGAGAAACCAAGCATTTAAAACGTTTATTATTGTAGTTGGGCCATGTTTGCCTGGAGATTGAACAAGTGATTTCAGTGGACCAAGTGTTCTGGGCTAACCCATAGTGAAATTACAGGCGGATAGCGGTAAGCCCCAAAATTGGTCGATGTTTTCCAGGCTCATGTTGAGCAACGGCTTACGGAAGTTTGTGCTCGGGTACCCAGAAAAGTTCCATATTGCAATGTCTGGCCATCTCGTTAAGAGATGCCCGGCATTAGCGATTTAGAACAGATGACGTGTAGACATTAGATAGGGATTTTATGGCAGCCTGGATGTCGATACAGAAACGAATATCCCTGTCGTATTGAGAACAATTTGATGTGCCATAAGTTCGACTGAGAGCCAGTTAAGCATGACAAAGAACAAGTTAGATGGTGTGTATATTTTAGTTACATCTGTCAAAATTGTTGCCGTTTATTCTGTCTTAATTGTAAAATTGAATTTCGAGGCCAACTCAGGTGTTATATCTTCATATGCTTAAGCAGTTCAGTATCCTTGTATAACTTTCTAGCTCGTGATTTATACGGTGTCGACATTCGCCATTTACAATTGGGCCATATATTCTACGTAATATATTTTTTTCAAAAACTTCCAAAATCCCTTCGTTTACAGTGAGGGATTTGTCCAAAAATGCTTTTTTTTTGTTTTAAGGCTTAAATTGTTTAAATTGTTTTATTTGTTTTCAGCGGACCCAAGGAAATCAAATTCATTTACCGTCGGGTGGGTCATCTGTCGGTTTTGATCTAAAGCACCGGCTATTTCGAATCTGACAAGATATTATCTCCACTTATAAAGATGTATCTAGATTATTTTATTGTGCGCCGCCGTTAAAGAATAGTGTTATGCCGACAAACCAGGGACAATTAAGCATTTGAAGGCCAAAGTTTGTGATGCCATTGCCGAGATACGACCACATACATTCAAAAATTGGTTAGATCCTCAGTAAAAAATAGGATCATCCACTCCACTCTTGGAGCGCTCCTTTGCGAGTAATGGATTACTCCATAAAACTTCGAAACTCATAGGATTTTTAACACATCATGTCCGCAGACACGAGTACTTCTTTTATGGAGTACTCCCTTTAGTCTTGAAAATGATAGCTCGCTTATTACTCCAAATGGATGAACAAGTTGTTGCTCGATTATGGATTAATCCATATATTTTTTACTGGGTAAAATAATATATTATAAAGTCATCCACTGTTGCCTTATTCAGAAAATTTGTGATTCACAACAAAGAATAGATTTCAAACCGTTTTTGTTTTACTATATTTTTAAATTTGTACTTTTAAATTGCTCTAAAGCAGTGATGGGCAGAACAACAATGTATGGCAAAAACAACTGCTATAATTGGATAGCAGATAGGAAAACACAAATTGCCAGCACTAACGAATTGTCCAAGACGTTAGCACTCAGGGGATGACCCCTATATATGCAACCAGGAAAATAGGTTATGGGAATCAGAATAGAGGTAATAGTATTTGTGAATATTCGATTTGAGAAAACACTTTTGCTGGAGTTCAATTCATATACGAACAGTTTGACTAAAAAATTAATTTTCCTTATAGTATGTTGTGCGATCCACTGGCCAATCGATCACAATTTGATGAAATCTATTACAAAAAAAAATTTTAGTGTTTCAGAACAAGATTTCTTATTTGATCAGAGCACTTGCTATTGTAGTATCGATAGAACAGTGAAACGCATCCCGCACTGTGAATCAATTAAATTGGTTGTTCTTATATCAACGATAAGTACCTTCGCCCTCACCTGTACGCGATCGAAAAGCTCCAAAATAGACTTTGAAGCAACGGCCCATACATTAGAGTTATGTTTAATTTTTTGTGGTATGTGGTATAAATACTAAGAAGATCAGATGCAATAAAATACATTTTACATAGTTTCAAAAAACCTAGGCCAGTTAAAACAACAACAGTTGGTGCAATATTGTCAGTTGTATGTTTATGTGTTTGCATACATTATTGGGTTTTTTTTGGAATTGAAATCAGCCCTGCTTACAAGACCCCATTCAGATATTAAAATACTGTCCGAGTTTATCGTATCATTAATGTTTTTTCTATTGACTTCAATATCTAAGAGACTTAGTCTATAACTGAATGAGTACGAATGACAAATGTTGCTATCGTGTGAAAAAGATTTGATAGGATTTGATGTTTAACATCGAAAAGTAAGAAAAAAAGAAGGAGAAAGAACAGAACCTTGAACTCATTGGATGATATCCCATCTATTACAACTCTTATATAGCGATCCTTAAGGAATATCAATATAAAGGAAAGGATATTCCGACTCCAAAAGCAATGAATTTTGATAAAATAAAATATCTTTAACGCTATAATGTTATTTTAGCCAAAACGGCGATCTCTGTTTTAGGACCAGTGCTGGAATTCCGCCTGGCCTACGATATTTATTTGGTTGGGGTATGCTAAAACCCTTTTAACCATAGACTTTCTCCTTGCTATAGGACTTGTTTGGAATCCAACAGTTTGGCGTGTTTTCTTTACTAATTTTAACTGATGATATTGTATCAGCAAAGACGGGTTAATGAAAGGCCATATTTATAGTAATTATATATTGTTTGGTAGTAGATCTATCTGAAGCTACTAAGACCGAGTTTTTAACATAAATATCAAACTAGATTTATTTACAGTTTTCTCAAACTTTACTGAAATATAAACCGCCCTTAATCCATCTATTTTTTTTAAGTTGTGGATTAACAAATGCAAAATTAACTGATATTACCATATTTTTTACCAAAAAATATAGTGGCATCACCAACAGTTTTCAATAAAAATATGGTATTATTACAAAATGTAAAAAAAAAAACAAAAAAAGAAAAAGAAGCGGTAAAAAAGTTCAAATTCTGCAGGAAAATTGTGAAAAATAACAAAAAACAGGAAACTATGAGTGAAATTAAAATCCAATTTATTAGTTTTTATAAATTTTCCTCAACTATTTTTTTTTTCTTAAACAGCTGTTTGTATTTTAATAGTTTGTACTTGAGTTTAAGCGGCCAATGGAGATGGATTAAACTAAAATTAAAGAAAATAAAACCTAATGTCAAAAACAGAATTTTTCGTTTAAACTACGTTTAAACAACAAACTCTGGTGAACTAGAAGTAAAAAACTAGCCCTAAGACACTTATATTTTTAAATCTCGAATTTTTAAAAGTTAGATTAATGTGGGGTTTATATAACTCAAGCATCTGACGATTGATACAAAACAAAATGCATGTAAATTTTACCCAATCGTCAGTCGCTTGAGTTAAATAAACCCCACATAAATGTGGAAAAAACGTGATTGGGGAATCAAACAAAAGTTAGGTCAAATTCCAACCGAATGATACGATTAAGGGGCAGTCGGTTCTTCGTACCGGAACGACTCGGAAATCTTAGGATTCCGACCAAGGACTGCCACTTCTGCGATATTACCAAAAATATCGCAGTTACAACAACAACATTAAGGGGAAATGCTTTTGGAAACAACTCATAAAGCATAATTACTTAGAAGATCAACGATACGACACAAGTGGTAAAGAAAGTCAGGACCTAATAGCATGCACTTTAATTATACCCTTCACCACCATAGGTGGAAAGGGTATTATAAGTTTGTGCTGATGTATGTAACGCATAGAAATATTTCTTTTAGACCCACCTTTTAGTATACCAATAGGCTTAGAATCACTTTCTGAGTCGATTTAGCGATGTCCGTCCGTCTGGCTGGACACCCATGTGAACCTTGTAATCAAAATACAGGTCGCAACTCTAAAGATAATTGGTTTAAATTAAGAACAGATCATTTTTTTTCATAGTGGGACCATGGCTATTGAAATTCGTCGAAATCGGTCCATTATTTATGGTACCTCCCATAGGTCCCACTTCCCGGAATTGATATATTGGCCACAAATATAAATATTTTTTCATGAAATTTAAAAAAAATACCGCTTATGTAATCTTAAATCAAATTTCGTTGAAATCGGTCCACATTTGACGATAGCTCCCATACAAACTCTTCTTTAAAAACGCACTAAATGAGACAAAAATTACTAAAATGCTCGTAAATCTAAAGATGATGAGAATTTCAAGTTTATTTTTTATACACATAATTTTTGTAACAACTGTAATCAATTTGCCAAATTTCGAGACTATCGGTCCACATTTGACCCTAGCTCTCATATAAGTCCAAATGACTGAAACAGCTTTAATATATGTATAAGTTTTGAGAAAATGTTTGTATGATGGCAAAATTTAGCAAATATTTGTCTTTATACAGGAAAAATAACACCTTTGACCTTAGTGGTGAAGGGTATCGTATGGTCGGGCTTGACCGACTATAGCACTTTCTTACTTGTTTTTAATCTGGCATTACATTAAATTGAATGTCGTAGGATACTATAAAAATCGGACACAAAGCTTCCTTTAATATTCCCCAAAAAAAAAGAAATGTGCATTAATGGCTGACTAATGCCTACTGATAGATAAATAAATAAATGAACGAATGACTGATGGACTGATCGGTTGAAAAAATGTTAATGGGATTTTATAAAAATCTTAAAATCAATGCCTTTTCTATTCCACTCATACACTCACTCACAAATTTCTTCATTCATCTCAATCATTTATTCTTTCATTGATATTGACTTAAATTTCAAAATTGTTTTTGTATATCTTATACCAGAGCATTTATTTATTTATGTGAATTGTTAAATATTTATGTTAAATTTTTGACAGTTAATTTGTTAACATTTTTAAAGCCTGTCGCTTTGTCAGTTAATAATGATCATTTCTTTCAAATGTTTCAAATTTTTAATGGTCAAACAAAAGAAAAGACACGAGAAAAGCACAAAACTGATGTCTTTAGATGGACAAGTTAATAGCAGACATTAGATATTTTCCGGTTAGAAAGAATGAAAAGAATAAAAACAATAAAACTAATCAGTTCCGACGGAACTAAATCTCTACAGAAACCTGATGCTATTAATTTCCGTCTGATTCCGTGAAGAAGAAAGTTTAAAATTTCCAGGGATTTTGACATTAGAAAACGCTGCATTTAGATGTTTCTATTAATGTGTGAATTATAGTGTCACCTGTAAATTTGAAATTCATAGTTTCGATAATGATTTCGAGATACTTCGTTGGAAAATAGTAGGCGGCTTGAGTAAGTTTTACAACCTTCTAAACAAAGTCATGGCTGTCTGTTAAATATCTTGTAATACGATTCATTATATTGTCATTTTTTATCGCCATTTCTAGCTCTTTGTCAATTTATTATTGCATTTATATTAATAGTCGGTGTCATTTTGCCTTTTGTCTATGGTCACAGGTGTCTTTTTTTATTTTTCAGTTTTATGGAGATTGATGCATGATTTTTCTTAAAATTAGATTAATGTCTTACTTTATATCTCTCGGGGGTTTTGATTTTATTAATGAATTTTATTACATATTCTGTTTGCTTTCATTTTTTATGGAATTTAGTTTGGAATTAATACATTTATTGGAGTATTTTGTTGTTTTTGAAATTTTATACATAAAATGAGCTGAAATTGATAGAAATGTTTATTTGTTAGAAGATGACAGGTTTATATTTGAAAATTTGTTTAACACCAAATTTTAAAATTTTATTGTTATATTCAAAATAAAGAGGAATCTTCTAGAGTTAACAATCTCCAGCATAGATTTTAGAGTGTAGATTGTATTCCCAAAAATCTGCCGAAGGGTTTTTTAAAGAGTAATAAGACTTTAAGTTGGCAAAACTATTTTAACTGTCAAGTGATATATCCTTAGTTCGGCTTTTCATTTTAATATGAAGAGACAAATTTATTTTAAAAACAAGTAAGAAAAGTCGGTCAAACCCTACTATATCATACCCTTCACTACTAAGGTCAAATATGGATCAACTATTAAACAAGTTTTCCTTAAGTCTTACAGACACACATACAAATACTGTGTGCTATTTTTCAAAATTTCGAGATTTATATCATTTCCGGCTAATGGCCTGATATGTGGGCTAGGTTCAATTGTGGACCGATTGTTACAAAATTTTGGGTATTGGTTCATATTTATAAAATATTTATCTGTGCGAAGTTTAAGTTATCAAATGCATTTATTTTTAGAGTTATTATTGTTTTTGTGCTTTTTATACCCACCATCAAAAAGAATGGGGGGTATATTGAGATTGTCATTCCGTTTGTAATTTCCTTAATATTGGCTCAAAAATCAAAAACGATATATATTCTGAATCCTTATGAAATTCTAAGACGATTGAGCGATGTCCGTCTGTCTGTCCGTCTGTCTGTCTGTCCGTCTGTCTGTTGAAATCACGTTAACGCCTAAACGAAAGGAGCTAGCTCACTGAAACTTAGTAAAAATATTCTTCATCTCTGAGAAAATTTTGATATTGAAATTGGGCAAAATCGGTTCACATTTGACCATAGCTCCCGTATAACCTCGTCTAGGCTAATCGCTTATTTGTTAATAAATGACAAATTATAACAGCTATGATGCTAATTCAGTATATTGAAGTTTTACATAAGCCTTAGGCAGCGTATAAAAAAATCATAATAAAAATCATCAAAATCGGTTCACATTTAGCCATAGCTTCCATACAAAAAACTAACGGAAACAACATAAATTTCACCTAAAATACACTTACATGCTAATAAATCTAAAAGCATAACAAATATAAGCACTAAATTTGGCGCAAGAAAGTCTTGTGTCAACGCTAGCCAGTGTGCAAAAGTCACAATCGGTCACCATTTGACCATAGCTCCCATATAAAAAACGTATGGAAACACAAAAATTCAAAAAGAAAAGGGGGTTTATGTCCATCTGTCTGTCAGATAAAAGCGTGATAGTTCCTTAACTACAAAAGCTAGAAAGACTAAATTAAGCACAAGAAAGTTTTATGTCAATGCCAGCAAGTGTGCTGGCATTTGACCATAGCTCCCATATAAAAAACTTATGGAAACACAAAAATGCATAAAGAAAAGGGGGTTTATGTCCGTCTGTCCGTCAGATAAAAGCGCTATAGCGCCTTAACGTAAAGAGCTAAAGAGACAAAAGAGTATTTTGGATATCTTGAAAAAGTAGTATATTGAAAATGGACAAAATCGGTTCACATTTAGTTAGATCTCCCATATAACCCCGACCCGGAAAACACATTAATGCTTATAAATTGAATACACTTGTAATTGATATGATGACTAAATTCTAAATAGGGAAGTTTTATGCAACTTTTTATCAGTTTATCAAATCTTAAAGGAATCAGTCCATATTTGACCAAATCTTTCATATAAAAACACTCCCGGAAACCAAAAATTGTATCAAAGGCCAGATAAAAGCTATTAAATTAGAAACTATGATAGCTATGGCCACTTTATTTTGCAAAAGTAAGCTCTATATATATATCAGCCAGTGTGTACAATTTTGTTACAATCGGTCAACATTTGGCTATAATTCTTATATATATAACATCCCCTTTCATTATATTAAGATTGCACCTATGAAATTAGATAGGCATTAATCAATATTAATCAATGTAATGTTAAACTATGCCCGATTATGAAACCGAATTTTGATCAAAGTAAATACTGGGGAAACCGCTAAGATATTTTTAAATGTTGAACTATAAAGTTACTGAAACCGAATTTAGTCCAAAGATTTTACCAACAATACCAATTAGCTTAGCGATTTTTTTCAATTTTGGTCCATATTTTGAATTAACTGCACCCTTGTCGATATATGAGATATGTTTCTAAATTTAACACAACTTGATGGTGTATATATAAGATTCGGCATAGCCGAATATAACACTCTTACTTGTTTTTATTAAGCTCAGACCTGTATGAACTTACCACGACTTTTGACATATTCTAAAACTTTTATACATGCTAATACTTTAATAATCTTCTCTTATACATGTTTCAAATTAAAAACATTTTCCTCTTCCTTTTAAATATAATCCTTATCATTTTGTGATGCTATTAAAATTTTGTACTCGATATCAAAACAAATCTTCAGCTAAACAACTTAACGCCTTTTTAACACTAAATAATATTATACGAGTCGGACAGTGAAATCAATAAATTTCATCACTTAACATTGATCTCATATATTTAGCAAAACAACAAACTATCATATATCGGACTGACCAACAACAAATGCAACAACTTTGACAAATATTTATAACGACATTTACACAGATTCTAGTAAAATCCTACAAACAAAAAAAAAAATAAATCAAGTCGCGAAAAAGTGCATAATAAAATGGCATTTGGCATCATTGGGGACTGACATTGGTGTAATTAATAAAGCATGTACTCGTATTTATTGTCATATATGGCATTTCCGTGGGATTGTCCTGGCGCGTGTTCAACATCATCATCAACATTATTATTATTATTATGACGCGTGGCTACTGCAACGAGTCACTTTGCTCTTCTTTTCTTGGCCAACTCTTTACTTTTTTGTTGTCGCTGTTGTTCTTTGGACTTCAGGCATTTTTTGGTCTTTTGACGAGAATTTCGCAATTGGATTTTCTTACATTTTCAAGTTTTTTTTTTTCTTACAAGATTTTTATCCCATTTTATCTTTTGTGGTCAAGAGACATCAAAAGAAAATATTACTTACTCGTATTTATTAAGTATTTTCTGTACGGATTCAGTTGCTTTGAAAAAGATGTAGAAAATTTGTTGAATCTTTGTTTGGGCGTCCGGTAAAATGCGTATTTATTTATATGCCTTAAAATTTACTTTGAATGATTTGTTTTTTTAAGGTATATATTATTGAGATGCGAGGGTTGTTTTACTATGCCGGATGCTGGGTATTTTCTTGCTAACCAAGTTTTGTCAGTTTTTGACGGTTTATCAATTCTCGCTTGCCGGAAAGCACTCAACCTCAACCTATCCGAGCTCAATAAAATTTCTATAACTAAGCCAAGGATTGTCTTTTGCTCCCTGTAGGGAATCTCAGCATAAATAATTTTCCAGGACCGGATGGTATTCCAGCACTGCACTTCTTCTTCTTCTTCTGTTATCTATGACTCCCAGTGGAGCATAGGGCCTCAACCATCCTTTTATATCGAACTCTATTGCGAGATGTTAGGCATACATCATTACATGAATAGTTTGCTGCTTGTAACTCCGCTTCAATTGACCTTCTCCACGTTCTAGCAGGTGCACCAACACGACGGCCGCTTCCTTGTGGACTCCAACGAAGCGCTTGTCGAGCAATGTTGGTATTTGGCCTTCGAAGTGTGTGGCCTATCCATCGCCATTTCCGTTGGCATACATCTATAGAAGAAGGGATTTGGTTTGTAGCGTTTAGTAGATCTTCATTTCTTATGCGATTTGGCCACCATATATTAAGGATTTGCCGCAAGCATTTGTTTGCAAAGGGTTGTAGGCGCTTATCGACGACATTTGTGCGTTTCCAAGTTTCGCAGCCGTAACACAAGATGGACTTGACATTCGAGTTATATATTCGTAACTTAGTTGTTGTTGATATTTGCCGAGATTTCCAAATAGCTCGGAGAATGCCGAATGCAGATTTTGCCTTATTAACACGCGATTCAATATCCTAGTCGGCGCCACCTTTTGTAGATACCAAACTACCAAGATAATTAAAGGTACCAATCCAATGACCCCGTTATCCACATTGATGTGTTGCGACGGGTTTGCGCCATAGCCTCCAGGCATAATCTTTGTCTTGGAAATATTGACTTCCAGCCCAGCTGCCCGATATTGAACAGTAATAGCACTAGTGTTTTCTTGAAAGTGGCCTGAGCTTTGGCTTAGAAGACGTACGTCATCGGCGTATTCCAAGTCCTCGATTTGTTTAGAGGATGTCCATTGGATACCACGTCTACCATTCAGAGCCGCGCGCATTATATTGTCGATGACAAGAATAAAAAGTATGGGTGATAAGATACATCCTTGTCTTACTCCAGTAGTAACTTCGAACGGATTAGACAATTTACCTTTATGTAGAAAGTCCACATACATTGCCTGAATTAAGTTCAGAATTTTCGTTGGCATATTATGGTTTTCTAGAATTCTCCATAAATAGCTCCTATTGACACTGTCGAAGGCCTTCATAAAGTCGATAAACGCTAGGTACTTTGGATAGAATTGGTTTCATTCATCAGGATGTTCTTGCATAGATTAAGCACCTCCAAAATCCTTGTGCCAGCTGCCGTAGCAGGGGGATTTCTCGCTAGATTACCCCTTGGAGTAGTATATTCTATAAAGTTGTTTTCCAGCACTGCACAGTGGGTTGAAAAACAAATTTAGGGAAATAATTCTCAGCAAGTAGATCGTACATATAAAAATCTTATATATAGGACCAAAAATGTGACTTCTGGATCGTTTTTAATTTTCGAAAAATCTGAGGTCCCCTACGTTGAAGGCATATAGATACCCTTCCGATAGGTCTACAGACTCCAAATTCTAAACTTAAGCTCGAATATTCCTCCTCAATAGCCATGTTCAATGATCGAGCTTACCGTTTTAAAGTTCTTGAGTTATTTCCCTAATTTTTGTTAACTCACTGTGCACTGGTCGTGAAGCAGTGTTCTTCGACTCTTGAGCATCCATTAGGTGACCTTTTCAGTGCCATGTACCATGCTTATGTAACGCTTATGCCTCTAAAGGTTGAGACTAACAACCCTGAAAATTATCTATCCGGTATGGTTTCGTTGGTAAGCTAGCCTTCCTATCGGAAAACTGGTACAATCAATATACCATTTTGCGAACATAAACCTGTGGTTCTGGATATTTTGAAGGCGTTTGATGTTGTATGGCACGGAGCACTTCTATTGGTATCAGTTATAACTTCTCTCGGTTTATGTCGAGCTTCCTCAGAGATCGCACTATACGAGTGGTTATAGATGGAATCTCTGCAAACGAGTTCAATATTAATTCAAGGGTATCGCAAGGCTCTGATCACGCAAATCATGTTAATGGCTGGTATAAATATTGAGGAATCAGATGTTCGTGATGTTCTTGGCATGAGAGTTCAATGTGATGTCTGTTGGACAAATCGCATCTTTCAAGTGTCGAAAAAAGTATTTAAGATCTTCGGTTTTCTAAAATGGTTTAAAATATACTTCACTCAACATTCTTACTATTTACAATATCCGACCGACCGACAATGGAATACAACTCTTATTTATGGGCTGGTGTTACAAAGTCTATTTTGGAGCCTCTCGACCCAGTGCATGAGTGTGCGCTGACTATTTTCATCGGTGACAGTAGGGTTTAATATTCTATCGATCCAATGAAGCACTGTCGCAATGTGGATTGTGTCCTATTGTTCCATCGCTACCATTTAGAAATGTGCTTTAATGAAACCTGGAAACTCGTTTCCTAAACTTGGACTTTCTGACACAGTACTCGTTAATCTGCTAGAGCTAATCCCTTCGTGGTCGATTGGCCGATAGATCCAATAACACTCTACAGAAAAAATTCGTTCTTTAGCGAACAGTTTCTATGCGGAATTTGCTTCCAGCAAAAGTCTGTCCTTCAAATCAAATGTCTACAAACATAATCCTCTACATGATATATGTGTTATTCTTAAGTATATAAGCTCTTAATGGATAAAAAAAAATCGAAAAAATGTATGTGCATATCATTTGAAAGGTATTTTCGGGAGCTTTTATTTGATACTAAAAAGTTATAGCTGCTGTCTCAAAACGACGATTACAACCTTTGTAGTCGGTGTTCGTGTAGCCTGCTGTCGTGGTTGTGCTTAATGCCTAACGCTGGAAGTTTGTATGTTGCATGTTAGTGACCGTTAAAGTTCAAAGTACATCACAAAGTGCTGCACTTGAGTTCTGTATTAATCTGTCCTGTATTAATTTTCAAAGATTAGCAAACTATTACGCATGTTTCCGATATTCTTTTTTTTATCTGTTTACCAAACCTATACCACAATACCACTACTTATAGCGTTTTATTTTCTAAAAAAAAATGTTGTATATTATTTGTGTAACACTTTTTCAATGTTACCCAAACACTCACAAAGGGCAACATTTTTTAACTTTACAAAAGAACAACATTTTTTCCCCTAACATTTGTACATCTGGCGTTTTAAAATGTTCAACGATTTTAACATGTATCAAGCGATTTTAATCATGTATATATTTGTTTGTGCAACAGCTTTAACAACACTCATTTTCAAAATAATAAACGATTTGGATAAACAAAATTTAATATTAAAAGAAGAAAAATTTTAAAAAATGTAAGAATCGCCCACTACGCACAAAATAACTCAAAGTGAGTAGAATTATTATGTTTGATAATGAGTTTGTATTTTAATAAAACAATTGCATATTAAGTTTGTTCTGATGGTGATACCCGGCAACTGCTTGACTTGCATGCCAATTTTATGGCTGATTTAGGACCTTTAAAAAAGTTTAGAATAAAAAAAGATATGTGGGCTTTTATTGAAACCCAAATTCCAGATAAAAATCCCAAACAGAGTGAAGAAAGAACAAAACAGTCCTAAGAAGAAAAAAAAATGCATTGAAAATAACAGAGCTTCGGGGTCAAAAAGATAAGTTGATGAATTTGAGGAAGAGCTTACAAAAATATGCCCTTTTGATGATTCTATTGAACTACAAATAAGCGGCAGTAAATTTACAAAAGTTCAGAAAAATGAAAAAATTTGTATTCCATCAGAAAGAAAACAGATTAAAAGTAAGATATCCGAAAAATGTTGTCAAAATATTCGCAGTAGTAGGCGTTTCATTCTGCTAAAGGTAAAAAATTTAAGATAATTTTGAAATATAAAAAAAATTTGAATATTTGATCTCGATTACGATTGAAAACTATTATTGATAATGAGCTGCAATTTTCTTCTTATGTTGAATGGACTATTGTTTTTAACAAATGGTATTTGCTCACCCTGTGTAATTTTAAGTTAGGGTTGTATTTAATAAATTTAAAACCACATATTCGTAAAATTTGATATTCGACTTCAAAAATTAATATTTTCAATTTTTGTCCCATACTGCACCGATTTTTTTTACTAATATCTGATCTATGTATAACCCGATTTTCTTAATTTAAAGAAAACAATTTTAAATATTCTAAAAGCAAGAAGTGTATTAAAAGCTTGACTATTATATAAAAAGTTAATAGTGCTTAAAAATAATATTTAAAAACCCTATTTTTATCCTTTTTAATAGTATATAGCAGGTGGGCACGTATGAGGTTAATAAGAGCTATTTTACAATGGCATATTTTTTTTTGAAGAGCAACAATACTAAAAAAGTTGAATAAGAACATGGGGATTAATAACCAAAAAGATGTCATATACATATGTAATTCCCCGACAACATTCCAATTAGAACAGACAATGAGCTGCATCCGATTCTATTTTAAGACTCATTGAAAGGGACCTACATTTAACGCCGGCTCCGAACGGCAAATGCATTAGTTGGAGAAGTTTTACATTGCCTAATAGTCAATAACCAGTGGCTACCTGATTTATGAAAAATCAGTTTTTTTTTCAAGTGGGTCTGGCCGGGGATTGAACTTGGAACCTCTGGTATGCTAGGCGGATTACTAACCTGCTATACCACGGCGGTTCACACAAAAAAGATGTTACCGATCTAAAAAAAAGAAAGAATGTTTATAATAATCTTATATTCTTAAACGAGCAATAATTGTATATATATATATATATATATATATATATATATATATATATATATATATATATATAGAATGGCTATCTCGAAAACGGCTCTAACGATTTTGATAAAATTTGGACAGTGGGTATCTTTTTTGATGTATAGGTCGAAGAAGAAGGGACTTTTGGAACTTTTACCTCTAAGAGGGTAAAAACGGGTAAAAAGGGGAAAAAATCGAAAACGCTATGTCTCCTAAAGTAATAGGTATAGAAACAAAATTAAAATTACGTTTTAAACAGCTTTGAAAATAAGCGGACAGGTGTTTGGTACTTTTTTGAAACTATGTCCGATAGGGGGTAAAAAAGGGTGAAAATAGTTTTTTTGGCACCTTTTTAACCCAATCTTATATTTTAAACTAAGGAATATAGAAAGAAACTTGGTACTGCAATCAATAGATGTAAAAAAACATGAAACACGTATTTGGCACTTTTTTGATTTTGGAGCCAAAATGGGTAAAAAAGGGATAAAATGATAACTTAACATCTCCAAAGTAATATGAATAGGAACATTATACATTATGTTAAATGCGTTTTAAAAAAATGTACCGAATTCAATTGGCACCAAAAAAGTACCAAATATAAATATGGAACTTTTAGAAATTAGGGAATAAAAAGGGGGAAAAATTAGTATTATTTTAAACAAATGAATGTTTGTCTGTATGTATGTTCTTTATAGAATAGTAAACTGTGAATTTGATTGTGTTATGCTCTTTAGCGAAGATGTTGCGGATAAGCCGGCGAAGGTTTTAAAGTTGATAAGTCTAATTTCCGACATATGGCGCCACTGAAAATTACTAAAAATTAATTAAATCGTAAACTGTACATTTGATCATGCTATGATCTTTAGAAAAGTTGTAGCGCGGAGCCGACGAAGGCTTTTTAGTTGGTATGAATAATTTCCGACAGGTGGCGCTACAGAAACTTACTCAAAGTCAATTTAATCGTAATCTGTACATTTAATCATGCTACAATCTTTAGCAAAGTTGTTGCACATGAGCCGACGAAGGTTTCTTAGTTGGTATGAAGAAATTTCGACAGGTGGCGCTACTGAAATTTACTCAAAGTCAATTTAATCGTATGCTGTACATTTAATCATGCTATAATCTTCAGCAAAGTTGTTACGGATAAGCCGAAGAAGGTTTATGAATTGGAATAAGCAAAGTCCGACAGGTGGCGCCACTACTCAAAATGAATTAAATCGTAAACTATGCATTTGATCAGACTATAATCTTTAGCAAAGTTGTTGCGCATGAGTCGACAGAGGTTTCTGTTGATATGAATAATTTCCAAAATTATTCAAAATGAGTTAAACTGTAAACTATGCAAACTATGTGTTGGTCGGACAAAATAAATCAAATAATTCAAAATTAACTGAATATTTCTACAATGTCTTTCCTCTAAATTTATTTTAGCACTTTATAATATAAAATATATAAAAACTTTAAAATGCTTATCATAAAGCTCCGAGCAAGGCTCGGTCTACCAGGTACTGACAGATTATGAACGGTCTGCATTAAAGTCTGCATTAAATTCAAAACTGTTAAAGGTTTACTTTTTACAAAATCAAATTTATTCTGTAATTACATTCCGATCGGATTGTTTAAGCTTCTACAGATTCCATGTACTTCGCTCTGAGATTTTTGAGGTAAAGTGCTAATAAGCTACACAATTTTTATTTAAAATTTTGCCAATTTGTCCATTTTGACGCTCAGTTATACGGAGCGACATAAAAATCATTGAGGTCAATTTATTTACACATTCTATTAGCCCGTTCAATATCAAAAACTATCTTAATCGACACTGTCATCCACTCGACTAAAACCAGGCAAGACTCGTTTTTGACTTAAAGCTTTGAGTGTAATTACCTTAGTTTCTCTGTAACTATTATATCAGTTGTTCCGGAAAAGCCTTGTTTTCCTGTTTTTATATTTTTATGCCCACCATGAAAAAGAATAAGGGGGTATATTGAGATTGTCATTTCGTTTGTAATTTGCTTAATATTGGCTCAAACACCAAAAGCGATATATATTCTGAATCCTTATGAAATTCTAACAAGATCGAGCGTCTGTCCGTCCGTCTGTCTGCCTGTCTGTTGAAATCGCGATAACGCCTAAACGAAAGCAGCTAGCTCACTGAAAATTTTCTCATACATTCATTTCTCAGAAAATTTTGGTATTGAAATTGGGTAAAATCGGTTAACATTTGACCATTGCTCCCGTATAACCTTGCCTATTCTAATCGCTTATTTGCTAATAACAAACAAACTATAATAGCTATGATTATAAAATTTGGTGCATAGAAGCCCCAGACAGCATGTAAAATTTCATCAAAATCGGTTCACATTTAGCCATAGATCCCATACAAAAAACTTAAGGAAACAGCCTAAATTTCACCTAAAATACATTTAAATGACAATAAATCAAAAATTTTAACAGATATATCAACCAAATTAAGCACAATGTCAATGCCAGCAAGTGTGGAAAATTTTGTCACTATCGGTTACCATTTGACCATAGCTCCAATATAAAAAACTTACGGAAACACAAAAATTCAAAAAGAAAAGGGGTCCGTCAGATAAAAGCGCAATTGCTCCTTAACTACATTAGCTAGAGAGACAAAATTGTTCAAAAGTATTTTTGATATATTATAGAAGTTGTGTACTGAAAACGGGCGAAATCGGTTCACATTTATTTAGAGCTCCCATATAACCCCGCCTCGGGAAACACATTAATGCTGATAAATGGAATACAATTGTAATAGCTATGACGACTAAATTTAGAGTAGAGAAGTTTTATGCAACTATTGGTCAGTATATCAAATTTCATAGGAATCGGTCCATATTTGACTGTAGCCTTTATATAAAAACACTCCCGGAAACAAAAACAAAAATGTAGCAACGGCCAGTTAAAAACTATTAAATTAGAATCTAAGATAGCTATATCCACTAAAGAATAAGCTTTATATAAATACCAGCCAGTGTATAAAATTTTGTTACAATCAGCCAATATTTGCCTATAATTCTTACATATATATAACATTTTATTAAGATTGCACCAATGTCCAGACTTTATATTCGGCGGATGCATTAGGAACTCCTAACTAAATATATGGACCTGTCGTATTAATATCAACATCTTTATCCTAACTAAATATTAAGATAAACGAAAAGTATTTAACAATTTATTAATGTAAAACCATATTCGGTTTACGAATTTTGTTCAAAGTAAATACTAGGGAAACCACTTAGATACTTTTAAGTATTGAACTATAAAGCTACTGGAACCGAATAGCATAACAACTTTTTTCGAATTTGGTCCACGTGTTGAATTTGCTGCTCCCTTGTAGATATATGAGATATGTTTCTAAATTTAACACAACTTGATGGTGGGTATATAAGATTCGGCACAGCCGAATATAACACTCTTACTTGTTTAAGATCAGTTTATAAACAATCTAAAGCTTAAAATTTGATCTATTGACTAGAAATACTAAAAAATCTTTATTAGTTTAAAAGTTACAGAGTTTTGGCCAATGAAAAACTATTCTTAACCACTGTGCATCGGTTTCAGATATTGATGAATAACTTTTTTAATAAAATTGTTCACAAGTGCCGAATCATTCCGTCCTTAAAGCGAAATATATTCTAGATTCCAACAAATAATTTAAAACAATTTCAGTTTTATCATTTATTAAAAAAATTGTGTTTAATACGAAAAGTACACTTAAAACAAATCGAGTGTCAAAATCGTTACATATTTTACAAATTTTTAGACCGACATTTTTAGAAAAGAACAAATTATTTTTGCTAAGTGTTACACTTTTTTCAGAATAGAACATCAAATAGTGGAAATGGTGAAAAATGCGATATTTATATCACAAAAGGAAATGCTATTACTCTAGTAAATAACACCTCAAAATTTCTTACAAAAATCAAAAGATCAAAAGATCTCATAAGTTATATTTCCTTTAAGAATATGCTTCCTGTAGAATTCGGCAACATTATCTAAAACGATTCATTTTGTATATTTCTTACAACTTTCCATACAACCCTCGTTTTATAAAATTTACACAAAATTTTGCGTGGTTGTTTAACGATTTTTTTTCTTTAGCGATTTTATTAAGTTTAAACACAAGTGTTTATTGTATATTCGTTCGTATGTAGAGAATGTTGTCATTACTGGAACAAACTATGCGATTTTTTTTTTTTTGTCTTAAAAAATTTAAATTTATTGAAATTTCAAACTCGTATGAATGGAACTAGTAAGTTGGACAACAACAACAAAATCAACAGAATGAAAAATATATTTCAAATGAATTAAAATTAAAAGCACATGATTATATACAATATTCTAGATATTTTTTTCTTTATTCATTTTATTTTCGCCGAATTAACGTTGGCGTTTTTTTAGGCGATATGTTCATTTTTAACTATAAGTATTTGTTATTTTTTTTGTTTAGTCTGTATTGAAAACTGTCTTAAAAATGGTAGATATCAATGTCTGAGGCGCCTCTATATAGTCAGATACAATTTTGCTATTTATTTAGTTGTAACTACTACTCGTACAAATGTTTTCGTCCAATTGATCTTTTTCTCTAAAATGTTTGTTATTTCAGTGTTTAATGACATGCCGCAAATTCGCGTGTGTTCGTTCATTCGTTTCGCAAAATACAAATATTCTAAAAGTTTTTTTTTTTTTATTTAACGTTCCAAACTGACTTTTGGATATTGGTCGTCCGTCATTTCTGTTTCTGTTTGTTTTTGGTATTTTCGGTCGTGTGCCTGCTGCTGCCTTCGCTTACCTGACTTGAGACTGTTTTGTTTTCTGTTTCTGATTCTTTTTTTTAGAAATGAAATGAATTTTTTCTCGCATTTCTGGCAACCTGTACGCCCAATATTGTCGAATCGAATTCGTATCGTATTCACTTTATTTTGTATTAATTTTAAATTTAAAACTTTTTTGTTTGTTTAATGGAAAATAGTTTAATTAAAATGTAGCCAATTTGTTAAGATATCATTTAATGATGTCGAGGTTGTTAATTTTGGATTTATTTTTTGTTGATTGCGGACAAATTCTATTTGATTTCGTTTTGAATATTTAATTAAAAAAATTCATTGAAAAAAATTATTCTTTCTGTGTGGTTTAATTTGTTGCAAATAAATAATTATTATTTAAAGTAAATGGTATTATTGTAATTGAGTGCCGTTAAACTAAATTCGACATTCCAATAGATTAATACTAAATCAGACAGATCACTCAAGGCAACAGATCCATTAAATTCATTATAATCATTTTGTATTTTTGTATTTACTTTTAGATGTAGGCTAGACATTTTGGTATCCACAAACACCTTTTGCCCATTACTAAGACTCTCGGCTTCGATTCCTTTTCACATATTTATAGGAAATTTTTCAAAAATTTTATATTTTTATAGGAAATTTTTCAAAAATTTCCTATTTTTATAGGACATGTTTCAAAAATTTCCTATTTTAATAGGAAATTTTTCAAAAATTTTCTATTAAAATAGGAAATTTGTAGGAAATTTTTCAAAAATTTCCTATTTTTATAGGAAATTTTTCAAAAATTTCCTATTTTTATAGGAAATTTTTCAAAAATTTCCTATTTGTATAAGAAATTTTTCAAATATTTCCTATTTTTATAGGAAATTTTTCAAAAATTTCCTATTTTTAGAAATTTTTCAAAAATTTCCTATTTTTTTAGGAAATTTTTCAAAAATTTCCTATTTTTTTTTAGGAAATTTTTCAAAATTTTCCTATTTTTTTAGGAAATTTTTCAAAAATTTTCAAAAATTTCCTATTTTTATAGGAAATTTTTTAAAAATTTCCTATGTTTATATTTTGGTAGGAAATTTTTCAAAATTTTCCTATTTTATAGGAAAATTTTCAAAAATTTCCTATTTTTATAGGAAATTTAAAAAAAAAATTTCTTATTTTTATAAAATTGTTTTTAAAATTTTCTTTTTTTTATATGAAATTTTTCAAAAATTTTCTTTTTTTTTGGAAATTTTCCAAAAATTTCCTATTTTGTAGGAAATTTTCCAAAAATTTTTCTATTGTAACAGTAAATTTTTCAAAAGTTTCCTGTTTTTATAGGAAATTTTTCAAAAATTTCTAATTCTTATAGAAAGTTTTTAAAAAATTTTATGTTTTTATAGGAAATTTTTAAAAAGTTTCGCTTCCCGCAGAATTTTTCCCTGACAGTGGCAATATAACTATGTTTAAATGTCTATAAAAATTTTTTCATTTATCCACCCTTCCATAACCCTTTTTCCTAGATCAACTATGCATTGCATTAGTGGCTCTCATTTCCCCTCACTTCTTAAATTTTATCGAATTTGTTGAAAATTAAGACCTGTACTTTGGTTCTGTACTTTGATTACAATTTTTGGACGGACGGTCTTCGTTAAGTGATTTTAAGTATTATTGGTATACCTTAAGGTGGCTCTCAGACCAATTTTTCTTCAAATAAGCAATGGTTTACGCGGGAGATGAGAATCCGTAATGTTTCTAAGAGCCGCAATTGCCCACCGTCGCGGCGGTTAAGAATAATTAAATTTTCGAAGATTTTCTAAAATTTTGCAAGTTTTTCTAAAAACTGAAAGTTTCTGTATTAGGACCTGAAAGCAGACCGTATTTTTTAAATTCTAGTTAAAGCACAGTAATATTACATTACCTTAAAAATTTATAAAAATATAACAAACATAATGATCATTATATTTAATCAGACGATAATACATTTTGTTTCTTTTTCATTTTATTACAAGATTTCAATATCATAAAAAGTAAAACCTGTAAAAGAATTCGTTTTAAGCGAAAAAGAAAAAAAATATTTCAATTATAAGAAAATTTAACATGGCACTCGACAAATTTACGACATAATAATTTACATTTATCTTCGTTGACTGCTGCCCAAGAAATGTCAACTTGTTATTGTCCAATAAATGTAGCCAATCCAATCCAAAACAAATCAGAAACCAGGACAGACTAAAGCAACCAACCAGTAAACCCATGATACATTTATGTTATATACATAAAGTACACCAAGTACTTTTAGAGGAAAAAAATGAAAAAAAAAAAAATTCCTCAAAAAATATTGACAACCTTCTTTTGGTGGAATACAAAAGTAGGAAAAAAAAAGAAAAACTCGAAACTTGCTCTCAATCTTCAAATGATGAGATATAAATTCATACTTAAATTTATTAATGAATTGAAGCAGCAGCCGAGGTAGTCGAGCGACAACGCCATTTTTTGCTCAAGTCCAAGCCAAAAATACTTTTGATTATTCTGAGAAGTTTTTGTAAAGTGTCTCTGAGGCTGAACCTGCCTGCCTGCCACTTATGCATGTAAGTGTCCTCCTCTACAGCCCTCCGTCCGTCTGTCTGGCTGGTCCAATATCAAACTTTTTTTTTTTTATTCGGTTTGAATTTGATTCTTTGTATATCTAAAGAGTTGTTTCCATTTCATTATATATTTTTTTGTCAGATTTTTTTAATTTGCTTCTCTTTTTTTGGGTTTGAGTTTTGCGACGTGCTGGGTTTTTGTCGCCAACCTGAAAATGATTTTAAAAAATTATTATTTATTTTTTGTTAATTTATTTACGAGTATTTTGTTGTTATTGCCGTTGATCTGTTGTAAATGTTCATTTTTATCAGTTTTTATGTTGGCAACTTTTAATTTTTAATCATTTGTAATGTACTCGTTGTTGTTCTTGGTCTTCGCAAATAAAGTCTGAATTTTTTCAATTCGGAGGACCAACAATAATTTCAACTAAAAAAATTATTTATCAACTGGTTTTAGTTTATTTTTTCCTTTAGTTGCAGTTGTTTTTAATTTTTAACGCCTCTTTAAATTAATTTTTATGCTTTTTATGGCTTAAATGAAGAAAAAAAAATTGGATTTTATTTTTTTTTTCTTTTAACCAAATCTTTTGTCTGGACAATAAAAATCTTATGATTTCGAAATATTCAAAATTATTGCTACATACATTTGCAACATTGTGGCACCAACAGAATTATTAAGGATATAAGACTTAACATAAGATTTAAGACAAGAAGTGAAATAATTTTCATTATTTACAGATGAAACTGCAATAAATCATTGCAGAAAATGAATTGCCTTCAAAAAGATTTCAAAATATGTAACTACAACAATTTAGGGAAATCGACTCGGTATCGTTTTCGGACAGAATGTTTTAATTGAACTGCATCTTTAAAAACCAAAATATTAAATGAAATTGGGTTAAATTGATTTACAGAATTTTTATTAAAACCTTAAAAAATCTTTTTATTGCAATAAGTTACGTTTTTATCATATTTATATTAAAAGGTTAAGGATATTTCAAAATAGCTTGTATTGCAACAGTCAACGATAACATTTTTTGGCAAAACTTTGAATAAATCGTTTTCAAGATAGGTTAAACTAACTAGAACAGAATCCCAAATTTAAGAAAAAAAAAATTAAAAAAATTCGATATTAAAAATTTTAAATTTTAACGTTTTTTTCAATCTCTTAAGGTCAAAGATCTATTTTAGAATTACATACGCTTTAATCTTTTGTCTTTATATTGAAGTTTCGGTCGTCCTCTTCTACAAATTCCATTTTCAAAGATTTCGAAACACGTGCAAAATTTTGAGATATTCGCGAAAAACTGTTTTCGAGTAGGACGCAGTACTTTAGTACTTCCAACTCATAGATTTGCAGAACGATTTTAAAATTTTAAACAATTTTGGAAAGTCAAGGGATCAAGCTTTTACAAGCTGTATGCATAGGGCTTATATTATAGAAATTACGTAAGCTTTTATCAAAAGTTTTGCGTCTTCACCGCTATAGGTGGAAAGGGTAGAAAATTTTTCGGTATAAAAATTTTTTATATAGAAAATTTTTCGGTATAAAAATTTTTTATATGGAAATTTTTCCGTTTTAAAAGTGTTTTTATATAGAAAATTTTTCGGTATAAAAATTTTTTATATAGAAAGTTTTTCGGTTTAAAAATTTTTTATATAGAAAATTTTTCGATATAAAAATTTTTTATATAAAAAAATTTTTCGGTATAAAAATTTTTTATATAGAAAATTTTTCGGTACAAAAATTTTTTATATAGAAAATTTTTCGGTATAAAAATTTTTTATATAGAAAATTTTTCGGTATAAACATTTTTTATATAGAAAATTTTTCGGTATAAAAATTTTTTAGATAGAAAATTTTTCGGTATAAAAATCTTTTATATAGAAAATTTTTCGGTATAAAAATCTTTTATATAGAAAATTTTTCGGTATAAAAATTTTTTATATAAAAAATTTTTCGGTATAAAAATTTTTTATATAGAAAATTTTTCGGTATAAAAATTTTTTATGTAGAAAATTTTCGGTATAAAAATTTTTTATATAGAAAATTTTTCGGTATAAAAATTTTTTATATAAAAAATTTTTCGGTATAAAAATTTTTTGTATAGAAAATTTTTCGATATAAAAATTTTTTATATAGAAAATTTTTCGGTATAAAAATTTTTTATATAGAAAATTTTTCGGTATAAAAATTTTTTATATAGAAAATTTTTCGGTATAAAAATTTTTTATATAGAAAATTTTTCGGTATAAAAATTTTTTATATCGAAAATTTTTCGGTATAAAAATTTTTTATATAGAAAATTTTTCGGTATAAAAATTTTTTATATAGAAAATTTTTCGGTATAAAAATTTTTTATATAGAAAATTTTTCGGTATAAAAATTTTTTATATAGAAAATTTTTCGGTATAAAAATTTTTTATATAGAAAATTTTTCGGTATAAAAATTTTTTATATAGAAAATTTTTCGGTATAAAAATTTTTTATATAGAAAATTTTTCGGTATAAAAATTTTTTATATAGAAAATTTTTCGGTATAAAAATTTTTTATATTGAAAATTTTTCGATATAAAAATTTTTTATATAGAAAATTTTTCGGTATAAAAATTTTTTATATAGAAAATTTTTCGGTATAAAAATTTTTTATAAAGAAAATTTTTCGGTATAAAAATTTTTTATATAGAAAATTTTTCGGTATAAAAATTTTTTATATAGAAAATTTTTCGGTATAAAAATCTTTTATATAGAAAATTTTTCGGTATAAAAATCTTTTATATAGAAAATTTTTCGGTATAAAAATTTTTTATATAGAAAATTTTTCGGTATACAAATTTTTTATACAGAAAATTTTTCGGTATAAAAATTTTTTATATAGAAAATTTTTCGGTATAAAAATGTTTTTATATAGGAAATTTTTCGGTATAAAAATTTTTTATATAGAAAATTTTTCGGTATAAAAATTTTTTATATAAAAAATTTTTCGGTATAAAAATTTTTATATAGAAAATTTTTCGGTATAAAAATTTTTATATAGAAAATTTTTCGGTATAAAAATTTTTTATATAGAAAATTTTTCGGTATAAAAATTTTTTATATAGAAAATTTTTCGGTATAAAAATTTTTTGTATAGAAAATTTTTCGATATAAAAATTTTTTATATAGAAAATTTTTCGGTATAAAAATTTTTAATATAGAAAATTTTTCGGTATAAACATTTTTTATATAGAAAATTTTTCGGTATAAAAATTTTTTATATAGACAATTTTTCGGTATAAAAATTTTTTATATAGAAAATTTTTCGGTATAAAAATTTTTTATATAGAAAATTTTTCGGTATAAAAATTTTTCGGTATAAAAATTTTTCGGTATAAAAATTTTTTATATAGAAAATTTTTCGGTATAAAAATTTTTTATATAGAAAATTTTCCATATAAAAATTTTTTATATAGAAAATTTTTCGGTATAAAAATTTTTTATATAGAAAATTTTTCGGTATAAAAATTTTTTATATGGAAAATTTTTCGGTATAAAAATGTTTTTATATAGAAAATTTTTCGGTACAAAAATGTTTTTATATAGAAAATTTTTCGGTATAAAATTTTTTATATAAAAAATTTTTCGGTATAAGAATTTTTTATATAGAAAATATTTCGGTATAAAAATTTTTTATATAGAAAATTTTTCGGTATAAAAATTTTTTATACAGAAAATTTTTCGGTATAAAAATTTTTTATATGGAAAATTTTTCGGTATAAAAATTTTTTATATGGAAAATTTTTCGGTATAAAAATGTTTTTATATAGAAAATTTTTCGGTACAAAAATGTTTTTATATAGAAAATTTTTCGGTATAAAAATTTTTTATATAGAAAATGTAGAAAAAGTAGCCTCGACTTTGTTTTAGTTTAATGAAAATATAACTTTATTGTTCAGAAGTTTAAATTGAAGTAAGAATTAGAATAAGAATAAAAGGGAACAAAGGATAAATAATAATACAAATCATAAAGGGAATAGAAAAGGTTACCAGATTAATTAAAATACTTTAGTACAAATGTATTGCCATCTAACACTCCCTCTCAATACATACTATATAAATTATTTTAATATAATCCCATATAATTACAAAATTTATAATGTTTAATTTTACAAAGATTTTTAGTAAAAATATCTGATAACATTTCTTCAGTTGGAACATAGTCTATGTTGATCATCCCTTTAGAGTAGACATCACGTACATGGTGGTACCTCAGATCAATATGTTTGCTTCTGGCGTGATATGTAGCGTTTTTCACCAAAGCTTGGGCACTAAGGTTGTCACCATATAATAATATCGGTCCATTTTCTTTGAAGCCTAACTCGCTGAGTAGATTCTGGACGTAAATTGCTTCTTTGGCAGCGGACGATAAGGCAATGTACTCCGCTTCCGTGCTGCTTAAGGCCACAACATTTTGCTTTTTAGCCTCCCAGGAGAAAACACAATTGGCTTTTACAAAAGCAAATCCAGAATACGATTTCCTGTTCGATGGGTCACTTCCCCAATCAGCGTCGGCGTAGCCTATTGTAGGTTTTCCAGTTTTTTCGAAATGGAGTTTAAAATCTACAGTCTTTTTTAAGTACCGTAAGACATGCTTCACAGCCGCCAGATGTTCTGAATGCGGATCAGTGTTGCGTTGCGCAAGTTTGCACACAGAGTGTAAAATATCTGGGCGTGTTGAAATCGCTAGGTACATTAATGCTCCTATACCTGACTGGTATTCAGTAGCGTCAACTTTTCGGCATTCATTGTTATCACATGATAGCTGAAAACCTGCTTCTAGAGGAGTAGCGACTTCTTTACACTCGTTCATTCCAAAATCATTTATTAAATTTTTAATATACTGCTTCTGACATACTTCTATAGAACCCGTTTCTCCTTCACGATAAAATTCCATGCCTAAGAAATGGTTAAGCGGACCGCCATCTACTACTTTAAACTCCTTGGCTATGGATTTTTTAACATCACAAAGGTCTGCTTTGGATGTGCTAGCTATTATGAGGTCGTCTACATAGACAGCTATTATGTTGATCTTGCCATTGGAGTTTTTGGTATACATACACTGTTCACTGATACATTGCTTGAACCCCATATTTGCTAAGACATCATTTAGCTTAACATTCCAAGCACGACCACTTTGTTTCAATCCGTACAAAGATTTCTTTAATTTAAGAACATGATTAGGATACTGCCGGTTTACAAAGCCTTCGGGTTGCAGCATAAAAACATCTTCTTCCAGCTTTCCGTTAAGGTACGCTGATGAGACATCCATTTGGTGCATATAAAGTTGATGTTCTACTGCCAGTGCTACTAGCAACCGTATGTTGGCGTACCTCACCACCGGTGAAAACGTTTCGTAGTAGTTTATGCCATATTTTTGGCTACACCCTTTGGCGACTAGCCTAGCTTTGAAAGCTTTTAAATCGCCTTCTTTAGTTTCTTTGACAGTAAACACCCATTTACAGTTGACAGGTTTCTGTCCTTTAGGCAACTCAGTCAACTCCCACGTATCATTTTTTACTAAAGAGGTATACTCACTTTTTATGGCATCACTCCACTCTTTAGAATTAGGGCCGGTCAAAGCTTCATTAACATTTTCTGGTATACAAATGGAGTTTACGGTATTATACACCTTTCGTGGACGACCTACACCTCCAGTTCTTACTAATTTAGGTCGACCAGGGCCTAGTCTTGGAGTTAGGTCATTGATATCATTTTGCGAGATTTCGCCTTCGCCTTGACTTTGTCTTTGAATGTTATCGTTTGTGGGTTGAATAACATCTGTGATATCTTCCTGTGCTTGTTCTACTAGGCTCCTTTCATCAACGCACAAAAAATCATCAAAATGAACTGTACTAGGATCATTTGGTTGATCCTTCTCATTGCAAAATTTACCATCTATAAAAACTACATCTCGACTTACGTGAACTTTTCTTGTAAAAGGGTCATAGAGCCTATACGCTTTTGATTGCTCACTATATCCAATCATCACCATTTCAATACCTTTGGCGGCGAATTTCTTATGCTGAGTTTTATTTAAAACAATGGCTTTTGTTCCAAAAACTTTTAAGTGGGCTACTGATGGCTTAAACCCATGCCAAACTTCAAATGGTGTTTTGTCTACTAAAATTTTGCTTACCGTTCTGTTACGGAGGTATGCAGATGTCAAAACACCTTCCGCCCAAAATTTTTCCTCAATATTGGCTTCCAACAGCATGCTGCGCGACATTTCAACTAATGTACGGTTCGCTCTTTCAGCCACTCCGTTTTGCTGGGGTGTGTATGGAACAGTCAGCTGTCTTCTAATACCATTATCACTTAAAAATTTGTTGAACTCATTACTGAGGTATTCCCTGCCATTATCGGTCCTCAAGCACTTGATTTTGGAGCCAGTTTGTTTTTCGGCTAGAAGCTTGTACTCCTTGAACACATCTAGTATTTGATCTTTTGTTTTGAGAAAATATACAACTGTATAACGAGATTTATCGTCGATAAAAGTTGCAAAATATTTCGATCCAGCAATAGACGGCACATTAACTGGACCACAAATATCACTATGGACAACATCTAGCAACGATTTGGCTCTAAAGTTGGAGCTTTCAAAAGGCTTTACAGTAATTTTAGACTTGGCACATATTTCACACACAGGGTCATCATTACAGCCTTCACTTATTGACAAACCTTTAACTATATTGTTCTTTGCCATATTTTTCAAGCACTGAAAATTTACATGACCATACTTCTGGTGCCAACTCATAACGTTATTTTTTACGTCCAAACGCATACACATTTTCGGTTTGTTTTCATAAACAAAAATTCCATTTTTGTTGAACGCCTTCAAAATCGAATTATCTTCTTCATCTTTTATTAAAACACAATTGTCTTTAAATACAGCAACTTTTCCATGTTCTGTCATTTTACTTATTGACAAAAAGTTTCCATCTAATTCTGGAACATGTAAAACATTATTTAAAATTATTTTGTTGCTATTTTCATATATTATTACGCTTCCACGACCAATGGCTTTCAAACTCTTCTTATTAGGTAGATAAACAATTTCGCTGCACTCTTCGTACTTTTCAAATTGATTGTAATCGCTGCAAAAATGAGAAGATGCGCCGCTGTCTACGCACCATTGTATGTTGTTGTTGCTATTATCTTTTTGAAATGCAGCTAAAGAAACAAAACAATTGAATTCTCTTTTGTTCTCTTGTTGGTAACTTTTCTCTTTTTGTCTACAATTTGCGGCGAAATGACCACGACGACCACAATTATAACATTTTTTATCTTTTGCAATGTTGTTGTTTTTATTGCGATCATATTGCTGTTTCTTTTCATTTTTCAGGTTTTTGTTATTAAAACTTCCACTATGTCGAGACGAATTTAACAATTCAGAATTGTTGTTGTTACTGGAACAGACTTCATGTTGCCGCGCTCCTTCTTCCAATAACTTAACTTTTAAAGTTGTGAGGTTAGGTAGGGCATCTCTTGATTCTATTGCAATGACGAATCCCTCATAGGTTTTTGGCAAACTTGATAAGAGCAATATAACAAGCATTTCCTCCGGGATAGTAACTTCAATTTCACATAACTGGTCTATTAATTGAGAAAATTCGTTAATATGGACACTCATGCTGCTACCTTCCTGCATTGACATATATAACAGTTTCTTGAATAACATAATTTTTCGGGCAGGCCCCTTCGGTTGATGAATCTCACGCAATTTTCGCCAAGCATCAGCTGCCGACACACATTTTTTGATTTGATTCAGCTGGCTAGATTTTAAACACAACAATATTGAAGCTAACGCCTTCTCGTTTTTAGATTCATATGCCACAAATGTTGGTAATGTTGTATCTTCAGGCTTCACTTCACGACCACACACAATTCCCCATAGATCGCTGTGGATCAATATACTTCTCATCTGAATACTCCAAGTTGAGTAGTTGGACTCATCCAATTTATCAATTTGAAACAACGACGACATGGCAAAAAAAAGCTCCCTCTTAACTACAGCAGCAAGTACTTTTAATTATTTATGCGACACACGCTTTTATTAATATAAATTTACTTCAAAAAATATTTTTGGCTTTTGCGGGTCTGGGCCCATAACCTGTAGAAAAAGTAGCCTCGACTTTGTTTTAGTTTAATGAAAATATAACTTTATTGTTCAGAAGTTTAAATTGAAGTAAGAATTAGAATAAGAATAAAAGGGAACAAAGGATAAATAATAATACAAATCATAAAGGGAATAGAAAAGGTTACCAGATTAATTAAAATACTTTAGTACAAATGTATTGCCATCTAACAGAAAATTTTTCGGTATAAAAATTTTTTATATAGAAAATTTTTCGGTATAAAAATTTTTTATATCGAAAATTTTTCGGTATAAAAATTTTTTATATAGAAAATTTTTCGGTATAAAAATTTTTTATATAGAAAATTTTTCGGTATAAAAATTTTTTATATACAAAATTTTTCGGTATAAAAATTTTTTATATAGAAAATTTTTCGGTATAAAAATTTTTTATATAGAAAATTTTTCGGTATAAAAATTTTTTGTATAGAAAATTTTTCGATATAAAAATTTTTTATATAGAAAATTTTTCGGTATAAAAATTTTTTAAATAGAAAATTTTTCGGTATAAAAATTTTTTATATAGAAAATTTTTCGGTATAAAAATTTTTTATATTGAAAATTTTTCGGTATAAAAATTTTTTATAATGAAAATTTTTCGGTATAAAAATGTTTTTATATAGAAAATTTTTCGGTACAAAAATGTTTTTATATAGAAAATTTTTGGTATAAAAATTTTTAATATAGAAAATTTTTCGGTATAACAATTTTTTATATAGAAAATTGTTCGGTATAAAAATTTTTTATATGGAAAATTTTTCGGTATAAAAATGTTTTTATATAGAAAATTTTTCGGTATAAAAATTTTTTATATAGAAAATTTTTCGGTACAAAAATTTTTTATATAGAAAATTTTTTGGTATAAAAATTTTTATATAGAAAATTTTTCGGTATAAAAATTTTTTATATAGAAAATTTTTCGGTATAAAAATTTTTTATATAGAAAATTTTTTGGTATAAAAATTTTTTATATAGAAAATTTTTCGGTATAAAAATTTTTATATAGAAAATTTTTCGGTATAAAAATCTTTTATATAGAAAATTTTTCGGTATAAAAATTTTTTATATAGAAAATTTTTCGGTATAAAAATTTTTTATATAGAAAATTTTTCGGTATAAAAATTTTTTAAATAGAAAATTTTTCGGTATAAAAATTTTTTATATAGAAAATTTTTCTGTATAAAAATTTTTTATATAGAAAATTTTTCGGTATAAAAATTTTTTATATAGAAAATTTTTTGGTATAAAAATTTTTTATATAGAAAATTTTTCGGTATAAAAATTTTTTATATGGAAAATTTTTCGGTATAAAAATGTTTTTATATAGAAAATTTTTCGGTATAAAAATTTTTTATATAGAAAATTTTTCGGTATAAAAATTTTTTATATAGAAAATTTTTCGGTATAAAAATTTTTTATATAGAAAATTTTTCGGTATAAAAATTTTTTATATAGAAAATTTTTCGGTATAAAAATTTTTTATATAGAAAATTTTTCGGTATAAAAATTTTTTGTATAGAAAATTTTTCGATATAAAAATTTTTTATATAGAAAATTTTTCGGTATAAAAATTTTTTAAATAGAAAATTTTTCGGTATAAAAATTTTTTATATAGAAAATTTTTCGGTATAAAAATTTTTTATATTGAAAATTTTTCGGTATAAAAATTTTTTATAATGAAAATTTTTCGGTATAAAAATGTTTTTATATAGAAAATTTTTCGGTACAAAAATGTTTTTATATAGAAAATTTTTGGTATAAAAATTTTTAATATAGAAAATTTTTCGGTATAACAATTTTTTATATAGAAAATTGTTCGGTATAAAAATTTTTTATATGGAAAATTTTTCGGTATAAAAATGTTTTTATATAGAAAATTTTTCGGTATAAAAATTTTTTATATAGAAAATTTTTCGGTACAAAAATTTTTTATATAGAAAATTTTTTGGTATAAAAATTTTTATATAGAAAATTTTTCGGTATAAAAATTTTTTATATAGAAAATTTTTCGGTATAAAAATTTTTTATATAGAAAATTTTTTGGTATAAAAATTTTTTATATAGAAAATTTTTCGGTATAAAAATTTTTATATAGAAAATTTTTCGGTATAAAAATCTTTTATATAGAAAATTTTTCGGTATAAAAATTTTTTATATAGAAAATTTTTCGGTATAAAAATTTTTTATATAGAAAATTTTTCGGTATAAAAATTTTTTAAATAGAAAATTTTTCGGTATAAAAATTTTTTATATAGAAAATTTTTCGGTATAAAAATTTTTTATATAGAAAATTTTTCGGTATAAAAATTTTTTATATAGAAAATTTTTTGGTATAAAAATTTTTTATATAGAAAATTTTTCGGTATAAAAATTTTTTATATGGAAAATTTTTCGGTATAAAAATGTTTTTATATAGAAAATTTTTCGGTACAAAAATGTTTTAAATAGAAAATTTTTCGGTATAAAAATTTTTTATATAGAAAATTTTTCGGTATAAAAATTTTTTATATAGAAAAATTTTCGGTATAAAAATGTTTTTATATAGAAAATTTTTCGGTACAAAAATGTTTTTAAATAGAAAATTTTTCGGTATAAAAATTTTTTATATAGAAAATTTTTCGGTATAAAAATTTTTTATATAGAAAATTTTTCGGTATAAAAATTTTTTATATAGAAAATTTTTCGGTATAAAAATTTTTTATATAGAAAATTTTTCGGTATAAACATTTTTTATATAGAAAATTTTTCGGTATAAACATTTTTTATATAGAAAATTTTTCGGTATAAAAATTTTTTATATAGAAAATTTTTCGGTATAAAAATTTTTTATATAGAAAATTTTTCGGTATAAAAATTTTTTATATAGAAAATTTTTCGGTATAAAAATTTTTTATATAGAAAATTTTTCGGTATAAAAATTTTTTATATTGAAAATTTTTCGTTATAAAAATGGAGATCCAGCCAATCCAGACGGACGGATGGACTGACATCATTAAATCGACTAAGGAAATGATTCTTAGTCTATTGGTATACAATTTTTTATTGAACAGCACAAACTTAAAAACACATAAATGCCAAGATCTTTTAATACACAGACTTCTCCAATATAAATGAAACTTCAAGCTCTCAGTCAGATCCGGAGGCACTATGTATGTGAAGATGTTAAAAATTCTGCATGGCAGTTCGATGTCATGATAAGTGCACAGAACAAGTGTTCGATTATAATTAGAGTCCATAATAGTATTCTGACTTTGAACAACAATTATTTCTGAAAATAATCCTAGTACTCGTATACGAATGTCAAGGTGAATTACTAACATCAGCACTAATTCACATTTAATTTGAGTTTTAATTAACTCATATCTTCAAACCGTAATGTAAACTTAACTCATTATTCTTAAAATAAAAGTTCATGGTAATATTAAAACAAAAAACATAGTTTCTATACTTAAACGCTATAAATCAGAATTTTAGCATTTAAACACATACACCCACCCTAATATTTAAATTAATACATTTATATTGTTGCTCTTTTAAGATAAAAAGTAACGGTCATTGATCTATCATTTCTAGATCAGTTCACTTGATTTCAGTACAATATGATTAAAAACAACATAATACGTATTTAGAATAGAGCAGAGAAACGCACAGTGGGCGTAAGTGGCTCGTGGCGATGACGTAGTACCGAAAAAAAATCAAAACAAGAAAATACCAAATAGTAAGAACTAAATTAAACCGCAAGTGGTGGGTGCATTTTGAGAATGTAGCAGCAGCAGCAAGTACGACAAGTACATACTCTACATTTCAACATGTGTACGAGTATTTACAGACAAATATTCTAGGTATTGTACATGCATATATACATATTTATATATCTGACTATATAATACAAGAAAATATAAATTCATTCATAAAATTTACCTTAAAGTGTAACTATTGTAATTTTTACATAAGACATAGAAATATTTCATTGTATGCGTAGAAAGGTGTGTGTTTTATATAAGTGTTTCCTGCTGTTCAAGAATCCGAGAGGCAGGGTAAAAAAACTACTTTGAGCTTGTCAATTTTGCAACAATTTGCAATTTAAAACAATAACAACAATATCGTTGCAAAAATGGCAACAACAACAATTTTGCATACATCTTTTGTATTATGGGGGTGTGTGAATATTTTATCATTTCAAATGTGTACGTAGCAACGTAGTAGCGTGTTAAAATATAGCAGCCAATTTATTATACATATGTTCATTCAATTGACTACTGTTACAACATTTGGCAGTTGACACGCAAGAAATTTTGCACAGTAGTCGTCGTATACGTAATATTTCGTTTTTAATAATAATAAGTATACGCCTTTGTCATAGAAAATAGAGCGACATGGAGAGTTAGACGTAAAAATAAACATTTATCTATTTTAAATTATCTGATAAATTTTTCATAAATTGACCTTTTCTTCTTGCATTCTTCTAAAATTTATTATATTTATGCATTTTTATTATCGTTGGAAAAGCGTTAAAAAGAATAACAAGAAAACCCAAGTTTATCCACTTGCTTTCGGAATTTTAATATAGTAAAGGGTTATCCATTTTGCGGTTTCATAAGCGAACGTAAATAAAACTCATGCAAAATATTTTTTTGCATGATATTTTTTTTTATACCCTTCACCACCATAGGTGAAAAGGGTATATTGAGTTTGTGCTGATGTTTGTAACGCATAGAAATATTGGTCTGAGACCTACCTTTTAGTATAACAATCGACTTAGAATCACTCCCTGAGTTGTTTTAACGATATCCGTCCTGCTGGCTGGCTGGCTGGCTGGCCGGTTATCCATGTAAGCTTGTTATCACTCTACAGGTCGTAACTTTAAAGATAATTTGATGAAATTTGGCACAGGTTCAAGGACGATCCCTATACTTTTTGTGCGAAATCGGATTACTATTTCGGGTACCTCCCATAGGGATGCTTTCCCGGAATAGAGTTTTTGGTCCTTTACAGCAACAAATTTAGTTGTATTTTAATAATATTCAGCACAAATATTGCTTATCATAATCTTAATCAGCGTTCCTAATTTTGTAAAAATCGGCCCATATTTGACCAATCCTCCCATACAAGACACATTCTCAGTAGACGTTTATATACATAGTACCTGGTTGAGCGAGCCTTGTTCGGAGCTTTATGGTAAGTATTTTGTGCAAACATTCAGTTAACTTCGAATTATTTTATTTATTTTTTCCGATAACACATAGTTTGCATAGTTTACACATTAACTCATTTTGAAAAATTTTGGAAATTGGTCATACCAACAGAAACCTCCGTCGACTCATGCGCAACAACTTTGCGAAATATTATAGCCTGATCAAATGCACAGTTTACGATTTATTTAATTTTAAGTAGTTTTCAGTGGCGCCACCTGAAGTTGTTCATACCAACTAAGAAACCTTCGTCTGCTTATGCGTAACAACTTTTCTAATGACTATAACATGATCAAATGCACAGTTTACGTTTTAATTCATTTTGAGTAATTTTCATTGGCGCCACCTGTTGGACTTTGGTCATTCCCATTAATAAACCTTCGTTGGCTTATTCGCAACAACTTTGCTAATGATTATAGCATGATAAAATATACAGCTTACGATTAAATTGACTTTGAGTAAATTTCAGTGGCGCCACCTATCTAAATTTCTTCATACCAATTAAGAAACCTTCGTCGGCTCATGTGCAACAACTTTGCTAAAGATTATAGCATGATTAAATGTACAGCTTACGATAAAATTGACTTTGAGTAATTTTCAGTAGCGCCACCTGTCGCAAATTATTCACACCAACTAAAAACCTTTGCCGGCTCATGCGCTACAACTTTGCTAAAGATCATAGCATGATCAAATATACAGTTAACGATTTATTTAATTTTTAGTAATTTTCAGTGGCGCCACCTAACGGAAATTAGTCTTACCAACTTAAAAACCTTCACCGGCTTATCCGCAACATCTTCGCTAAAGAGCATAATATGATCAAATTCTTAGTTTACTATTCTATAAAAAACATACATACAAACACTCATTTGTTTTAAAGTTATAACATTACTCATTTTCCCCCTTTTTATCCACTACTTTCAAAAAGTTCCATATGCCTTTTTGATACTTCTTTGGTACCAATTGAATTCGGTACATTTTATTAAAACGCAGTTAACATACTTCCTATTCATATTACTTTTGGAATGTTAAGTTATCATTTTATCCATTTTTTACCCGTTTTGGCCCCAAAATCAGAAAAGTACCAAGCACGTGTTCAATATTTCTTTCACGTCTATTGACTGCAGTACAAAGTTCCTTTCTATATTCTTTGGTTTAAAATATAAGAGTGGGTTAAAAAAGTAGTAAAAAAACTATTTTCACCCTTTTTTACCCCTATCGGACATAGTTCCAAAAAAGTACCAAACACCTGTCCGCTTATTTTCATAGTTTTTTAAAACGTAATTTTAATTTTGTCGATTTTTTCCCCTTTTTACCCGTTATTACCCTCTATATTTCCTATAAAAATAAGAAATTTTTGAAAAATTTCCTATACAATTAGGAGATTTTTGAAGATTTCCTATCAAAATAGGAAATTTTTGAAAAAATTTCTATAAATTTTTAAAAAATTTCCTATAAAAATAAGAAATTTTTAAAAATTCCCTAAAAAAATATTAAATTTTTGTGGTTTTCTATAAAAGTACAAAATCTGTTGAAAACTAGCTATAAGCATAAGATATTCTTAAAAAATTTCCTATAAAAATAATAAATTTTTCAAAAATTTTCTATAAATATCAGAAATTTTTCAAAAATTTTCTATAAAAAGAAGAATATTTAAAAATTTTTTTTTATAAGAAATTTTTGAAAAATTTCCGTTAAAAATAAGAAAAATTTAAAAAATTTCTTCAAAAAATAAAAAAATTTTGAAATATTTCCTATAAAAATAAGAAATTTTTGAAAATTTTTCTATAATAATAAGAAATTTTTGTAAAGTTTTTTACAAAAGTATAAAATCTGTGAAAAACTTCATATAAATATGAAAATTCTTAAATGATTTCCTATAAAAATAGGAAATTTTTTTCAAAAGTCCCTTCTTCTCCGACCTATACATCAAAAAAGGTACTCACTGTCCAAATTTTATCAAAAGCGTTAGAGCCGTTTTCGAGATAGCCATTCTATATATATATATATATATATATAGATATATATATACATACAATTATTGCTCGTTTAAGAATATAAGATAAAAGCACAAAAACGTTAATAACTCTAAAGATAAATGTATTTGATAACTTAAACTTTGCACAGATAAATATTTTGTAAATATAAACTAATAATCAAAATTTGTTAACAATCGGTCCACAATTGACCCTAGCTCCCATATCAGTATGTATGTCTATAAGACTTACGGAAAACTTTAATTGTTGATCTATATTTGACCTTAGTAGTGAAGGGTATTATATAGTCGGGCTTGACCGACTATAGCTTTTCTTACTTGTTTATTACTAAGTTTGAACGTTGACATTAAATGACCACCACGCAAATTGTTGCAAGCATTGATTCTTTTGAGAAAATTTTCGACCACTTTTGACACATATAAGGCGGTATTTTAGTCATAACTTGACAAATGTTTTGGTTTTTAAGTGATCAACAGTTAAAAGTTTATTTGCATAAGCACGCTCTTTCGCGTAGCCTCAGAAAAAAAGTCTAATGGTGTCGAATCGCATGATCTTGGTGGCTAGTTGATATTGCCACGACGAGATATTACGCAGCCAGGAAATGTCTCTTGCAATAAAGCCATATTAGCTCGAGTTGTGCAGAGGTGTTGGGGAGCTTAAGTTTTGAACGCGGAAAGCCTAGATTTTACTGGGGCGACACAATCGGCCCTCAAAGTAGGGCACCTCAGACTCAAAAATTACTTAAAATTATATATAATTGCAATTTCGGTTTTTATATAGATCCGATATTAGCAAAAAAAATCGGTGCAGTATGGGACAAAAATTGAAAATTTTTTTTTTTGAAGTCGAATATCTTTTAAGCCATAAGATATAGCATAAACATGTAGGGATGTTTTTTGTACATCTATATATTTTTTGTATAGTATGATTTCAAGTCGGTTGGGAAATGGCAATTATTTATCGTTTTTAGTGATTTATGAGTCTGAGGTTTATTGATTTCATGGGCCGATCTAGGCTTTCCAGGTTCAAAACCTAAGCTCCCCAATATATCTGCTTTATCCACATTTTTTTAAATCCGCCCAATGGTTTAGAAGTTACGATCCCAATGGTTTAGAAGTTAGAACTTCAACCTCATACTTTTCGGGATGTAAAGTAAGGAAGAAGTAAATGTTAAGTTGGTGCTCTTCACCGCACGAATTGTGTATTGGTTCATTGCCGCAAAATGAAAAGATTAACATTTTAACCTTTCGTGGTTGTGTGGCTAGAATTAAGAAGAATTTAAGAAGAGTTGTGAACATTGGAATCACCTGAAATAACATTTCACTATTGGAACAACTCTCAAGCAGAGACTGTAACAGTTATAACTTTTATCGTAAAAGTCAGAAAAAAAAGTTATTTTTTTACTTTTATTTTTTCGAGCAATAGTAAAAGTTATTATACCCTTCACCACTATAGGTGGAAAGGGTATTATAAGTTTGTGCTGATGTATGTAACGCATAGAAATATTTGTCTTAGACCCTTTAGTATACCAATAGGCTTAGAATCACTTTCTGAGTCGATTTAGCGATGTCCGTAAGTCCGTCTGGCTGGCCGGCTGGTTGGCTGGACCCCCATGTAAACCTTGTACCTCCCATAGGTCCCACTTCTATATTGGCCACAAAAATCCATATTTTTTCATGAAATTTAAATCAAATATTGCTTATGTAAACTTAAATCACTGTACAAAATTTCGTTGAAATCGGTCCACATTTGACCATAGCTCCCATACAAACTCTTTTCTCAAAACGCACTAAATGAGACAAAATTCACTAAAACGCTCGTAAATCCGAAGATAATATCAATTTTAAGTTTATTTTTTGCATACATAATTTTTGAAGCAACTGCAATCAGTTTGAAAAATTTCATAATAATCGGTCCACATTTGACCCTAGCTCTCATATAAGTCCAAATGGCAGAAACAGCTTAAATGTATAAGTTTTGAGAATATGTTTGTATGATGACAAAATTTAGCAAATATTTGTCTTTATACAGCAAAAAGAACACCTTTGACCTTAGTGGTGAAGGGTATCGTATGGTCGGGCTTGACCGACTATAGCACTTTCTTACTTGTTTTTGTTAAAAATTTTTCAAACAAAGATAATTTTTCAGTGAAAATAATTTGCATAACTTAATGGAGTTGAGCTTTGCAATCATAATTGGGGTTAAAAACACAAAAATAACTTTTATTTCTGCTCGAAAAAATGAAAGTCAAAAAATTACTTTTATTCATGATCGAAATAACAAAAGTCTAAAATAACTGTTTTTTTTTTGCTCGAAAAAATAAAAGTTAAAAAATAACTTTTATTTTTGCTCGAAAAAGTAAAACTTAAAAATAATTGTTATTTTTGCTCAAAAAAGTAAAAATCAAAAATAACTGTTAGTTTTTTTCTAAAAAATAAAAACCAGATTTTTAAAAAGCATCGCATTTTATGAAAATTTGTTTTAAGACTATCAAAATAGAATACTCGGTTTTATTCTCCGTTGAGGTTGATTTTTTAAATTTTCGGTTCCTGCTCTCACAGATCCCAAAAGGTAATCGGATAGAGCATCGCATTTCCCAGTTCGAGCTTCTGAATAGAAACCCGAAGCAATGAAGATGTTGCACTTCCATACATTAATTTTCCGTATGGTCGTTTTGAAAACTCCCATACAAATGAGAGTTAATTTGGAAACAACTTAAGGAGTCGATTATCCAAGGAATACACACGTGAAATATATGTATGTTTGCTAGCGCATTTTTGTTGTTTTTGATCAACTTTAATATCACTTTTGGCGGGAAAAGTATGTATGGAGTGCATATATCTTTATATTATAGAGTCTTTGTCCGAAGAGTACCTTAATTTTGAACTTTACCCAGAGACAGCTAAATTTGGCATCATTATTTGACTTCATAGAAAATGTACGAGAAAGGGTATTTATTACACATGCATGTAGTGCTAAAATACTTATCACTACTGCTAACATCTGGCTCTTAATGGTACATTGGTCTTGGTATTTTGAATCAAAATAAGAAACAAGTTACAATAAAATAATACTCGTACACATACAATAATAAAGAAAACAAATGTTATGTATTGATGTTATGTCAGGTACGTACGAATATACTTACGAGTCAAAACTTATGTGTGGGATTTAAAATTTATATTTAAATACAATAAAACATAAGTAATATTTATTTTCTATTTTGTTCTACTTGGAAGGGGTCAAATGATTTTAAAATAAAAACTAAAGATTACAACAATAGAACAACTTCTGCACCCACTTGATTTAATGTATTTTGTAATAATAAAATATCTAATTAGTAAGAAATTAATATAATATGTATCTCTCTTTTATTACAGGTATGAAATTTTATCGTATTGTCTTGATAACAATAAAAACCAGGTAAATGAAAGAGTCTATTTAAAAACCGCTAAAATTAAAGCGTAAATATATACATAATAAGAGTTATATGGAGAACATATGGCAAATATTTATAAAAGTTCTGATGTCAAATGTAGGGAAGGAAGAAAAATAGAGTGGTTGACTTAAAACTTAAGCAACTGCAAATGTAGAGGCTTAAATGATAACGTCAATAGCCAACCATGAACTTGCAAAAGTCTAGCGCTTGACTGAGTATAACGGTACAATGTCAAGTTTATGGAAACAACTTTCACTCTCTCAAAAACTTTTCATTCATTATTTCCTCTGAGCGAAGATTATAAAGCTTTTTACTCCTGTTACTTTTTCTCTTTGAGATTTTTGTTTTTACTCTCATTTCTCATAACTTCCCCTTTACGAAACTGCACGAAAAATCGATTGAGCTGTTAGGCGCCGGTCTCTTAATGCCTCTTTTCACGGTCACAATACCGGCCGGCCCAGTGGGTGAAGGTAAGAAATGCCTGTCGTCTAAGCTTTATAATACTCCATAAAATTAAATGCGCAAACAAGAGTTCATTATCTGTTTTGCGTAAAATATATTTCATTCATAAAAATCTCTTTATCTACAAAATATTACAATATTGAAATTTTAGTGAATGAAATTCAAGTCTCGTCATATTCTATCGTTTATAAAAACTACGTACTTTATAAAAAAAGTATCTCTCTCTTTGTTAAATACTTATCTATCTAACAATTGCGTTCGTGTCGGAGTGTTTTTTTAGCCCTGCAGCTTTTAGATTAAGTTGTGACGAAAGCAGAAAGGAAATTTTATTTGTTTGGCCTTGGAAATTGTTGGCAAAAGAAAAAAAAAAGAACGATTTCCATAATTGGCAACAGGTGGCTGATTCCATTTCAATTTAATTCTTTTCCCCCATTTAAATTGCAAAAGTATGGAATTTCCTAGAATTTTTTTGGTCTGTTGATGACGTTTGACATACTTGATGCGTATTCATTTGAATTATTGAAATATCTGGATATTCTTCAAATGTTGATACATGATGATGATAAATCGTTATTTCAGTTAAAATAATGTGGATATTGCAAAAACAGACAATATGTCTGCTGCTACAAATAATTGGATTATATCACATTTAAAAATAGTAACTAGTTATTTCATATTCCCAAAGGGAATTAGCAAATAATTCAGTTAATAAATCTATATGAGTCTTTTTCGTAAAAGTGTGATAACTCAAATTTTTTTTTTTTAAATTACGCTAATAGTTAAAAAAAATTCACTGAAAATTTAAGTTTTATACTTTTGGAGAATTGTTGGCATATAAATAATTTATTCAGAGTTAAACTGAAATTCTAGGCATACATTGATATACTGCATTACTTTTTTCTGCAGTCATCGTTTCAGTAATCAGTAAATGTTTACTGATTACTGAAAAAATAAATAAGTATTCAGTAAATTTTACTGATTACTGAAAAAAAATCAGTAAATTTTAGTATTCAGTAAATTTTACTGATTAATGAAAAGAACCAATAATCGGCAAATTTTACTGATTTCTGCAAATGAGCGTAATTTAAATATATAAAAAAATTTACTGAATATTTAAGTTTTATACTTTTGGAGAATTGTTGGCATATAAATAATTTATTCAGAGTTAAACTGAAATTCTTGGCCTACATTGATATACTGCATTACTTTTTTACTGCAGTAATCGTCTCAGTAATCAGTAAATGTTTAATGATTGCTGAAAAAATAAATCTGTATTCAGTAAATTTTACTGATTACTAAAAAAACTTTTTTCAATAAATTTTACTGATTACTGAAAAAAAACTCAGTAAATTTTACTGATAACTGAAAAAAATCAATAATCGGTAAATTTTACTGATTTCTGCAAATGAGCGTAATTTAAATACATAAAAAAATTCACTGTTCACTGTCAGTCTTCAGTAAATTTGACTGATTACTGATAAAAATCTGTATTCAGTAAATTTTACTGATTTCTAAACAAAAAATCAGTCAATTTTAGTATTCAGTAAATTTTACTGATTAATGCAAAAAACCAATAATCGGTAAATTTTACTGATTTCTGGAAATGAGCGTAATTTAAATATTTAAAAAAATTCACTGAAAATTTAAGTTTTATACTTTTGGAGAATTGTTGGCATATAAATAATTTATTCAGAGTTAAACTGAAATTCTTGGCATACATTGATATACTGCATTACTTTTTTACTGCAGTAATCGTCTCAGTAATCAGTAAATGTTTAATGATTACTGAAAAAATAATCTGTATTCAGTAAATTTTACTGATTACTAAAAAAACTTTTTTCAGTAAATTTTACTGATTACTGAAAAAAAAACTCAGTAAATTTTACTGATAACTGAAAAAAATCAATAATCGGTAAATTTTACTGATTTCTGCAAATGAGCGTAATTTAAATATATAAAAAAATTCACTGTTCACTGTCAGTCTTCAGTAAATTTGACTGATTACTGAAAAAAAATCTGTATTCAGTAAATTTTACTGATTACTGAAAAAAAATCAGTAAATTTTAGTATTCAGTAAATTTTACTGATTAATGAAAAAAACCAATAATCGGTAAATTTTACTGATTTCTGCAAATGAGCGTATTTTAAATATTTAAAAAAATTCACTGAAAACTTAAGTTTTATACTTTTGGAGAATTGTTGGCATATAAATAATTTATTCAGAGTTAAACTGAAATTCTTGGCATACATTGGTATTTTGCATTACTTTTTTACTGCAGTAATCGTCTCAGTAATCAGTAAATGTTTACTGATTACTGAAAAAATAAATCTGTATTTAGTAAATTTTACTGATTACTGAAAAAAATCTGTATTCAGTAAATTTAACTGATTACTGAAAAAAACCAGCAAATTTCAGTATTCAGTAAATTTTACTGATTACTGATTACTACCAATAATCGGTAAATTTTACTGATTACTGCAAATAAATTTTGTAATCAGTAAGTTTAGCTCTTTAATGATTAGATTGCAGTTTCTAGAGATTTTCACCAAAAAATACAAAAAAACAGGGACCGTAACGGTTATAAGTTTTATCAAATAAGTTCTCAAATAACAGTTATTTTGTGAGTTAAATGAAAAAACTCCATCTTAAAGAGTTATTTTTGAACCTAAAAATAAAAGTTCGAATGAAACTGTTAAACACGGAAATGTCATTGTAGACAAGTATTTAGTAAGTAATGGTACTTCAAAAATTTCACTTATGGTACTTGCCTTATTAAGTTACTTACTCGTTAGCTATTTAAGTCATTACATTAACATGGTGATGTTAAAATTTGAAATATTATTGCAAAAGAATAACATTTATCCCAGACGCCATGGCTCTAATATTTTAGATAAGGGTCATAAAATACATATCTAATGTTCCCACTCGCAAATGCCATCTGATCTTTACCATGCAACCAACTTAGCAACTTAAATATTCGTAAAATAGACACATATTTATGTACATATATCGAAGCCATTGGTGAATGGTATCCAAGATTAGGGATAGCCGAATAGGCTACTTTTACTTGTTTAATTATCTAGTCGAAACCTCCGGATGCTGCATTCAATAATCAGTATTACTGATTTGCTTCAGAATTCAGTAAAATTTACTGATTTACAGTAAAATTTACTGAATACTGAATACTGAATTTTTTTTAAGTAATTAGTAAAATTTTCTGAATACTGATTTTTTTCCAGTAATCAGTAAAAAAAATACTAAACAAGTACTGGTACTGCAAAGTGTCCATCTATAATTATTGGGTATAGAAATTTATTATTTATTTTTTTTTTTTTTTCGTTAAAAATAAAAGAATAAGTTTATACTTCGTTCAAAGTTAGAAGTTTTACATAGCCTGATACTCAATAACTAGTGGCTTGATGAGCTATGAGGTGAAGCGGCGCTTTTTTGAAAATTTATTTTTTTTAAGTGGGTCTGGCCGGGGATCGAACTTTTCACCTCTGGTATGCTAGGCGGATGACTAACCTGCAATAGAACGGCGGTTCACCAGAGAAGTACCCCTTGTTCCATAAACGTCATTGTGTAGCATTATAGTCGGTCAAGCTCGAACAACTGATACATATATACCAGTAAGATCTGCAGATCGATTAAACTGTACTCCTCACAATATTAGATTAGAGCTCCTTTAGTGTGTACCGACACCTCAGCTTTAAATATGATCGATAGACAGACGGACATTGCTAGATTGACTCTCCTACCGACTATAAGTGTATCGGTATAATTTGAATGAGCAAACTTATAATACCCTAGCACACATACAGTTTGTCAAGTAATTGTTTGAATTAAACAAAAATATTTGAAATGCAATTTCAATTTCGAAAATTATATTATTAATCTTATATTCTTAAACGAGCAATAATTGTATGTAAATATATATATATATATATATATATATATATATATATATATATATATATATAAATATATATATATATATATATATATATATATATATATATATATATATATATATATATATATATATAGAATGGCTATCTCGAAAACGGCTCTAAAGATTTTGATAAAATTTTGACAGTGGGTACCTTTTTTGATATATAGGTCGAAGAAGAAGGGACGAAGGGAAGGGCTATGAAAATAAGCAGACAGGTGTTTGGTACTTTTTTGAAACTATGTCCGATAGGGGGTAAAATAGGGTGAAAATTGTTTTTTGGTACTTTTTTAACCCACTCTTATTTTTTATACCAAAGAATATAGAAAGGAACTTTGTACTGCAGTCAATAGATGTGAAAGAAATATTGAACACGTATTTAGTACTTTTTTGATTTTGGGGCCAAAATGGGTAAAAAAGGGATAACATGATAACTTAACATCTCAAAAAGTAACATGAATAAGAATTATGTTAACTGCATTTTAATAAAATGTACCGAATTCAATTGGTTCCAAAGAAGTACCAAATATGCATACGAAACTTTTTGAAAGTAAGGGATAAAAAGGGGAATGAGTAATGTTATAACTTTTAAAGAAATGAATGTTTGTATGTATGTTCTTTATAGAATAGTAAACTGTGAATTTGATCATGTTATGCTCTTTAGCAAAGATGTTGCGGATAAGCCGGCGAAGGCTTTTAAGTTGGTAATACTAATTTCCGTTAGATGGCGCCACTGAAAATTACTTAAAATTAATTAAATCGGCCGCCGAAGGCTTTTTATTTGTTGTAAATAATTTCCGACAGGTGGCGCTACTGAAAATTACTCAAAATCAATTTAATCGTAAGCTGTACGTTCAATCGTGCTATAATCTTTAACAAATTTGTTGCGGATAAGCCGACGAAGGTTTATTAATGGAAATGGCCAAAGTCCAACAGATGGCGCCACTGAAAATTACTCAATATGAATTAAATCGTAAACTGTGCATTTGATCATGTTATAATCATAAGGAAAGTTCTTACGCATAAGCTTCAGGTGGCGCTACTGAAAACTACTCAAAATGAATTAAATCGTAAACTGTGCATTTGATCAAGCTATAATCTTTAGCAAAGTTGTTGCGCATGAGTCGACGGAGGTTTCTGTTGGTATGACCAATTTCCAAAATTTTTAAAATGTGTTAAACTGTAAACTATGCAAACTATGTGTTGATCGGACAAAATAAATAAAATAATTCAAAATCAACTAAATATTTGTACAATGTATTTCCTCTTAATTTATTTTACTACTTTATAAAATAAAATATATAAAAAATTTTAAAATTTGCATAAAAATGCTTATCATAAGGCTTCGAGCAAGGCTCGGTCAACCAGGTACTAAACTACTAAAAGAGCAGTATTTGAAGGCGTGGCAAACAAATAAAAAAATAGAATTGTTTTTACATTATCTTTAATCCTAGAGAGTGACTGACACAACTTTTTTCGAACCATTCTAACGTGCATTCGTCCCTTAGTGAGTTAAGACTAAATAAAAGCATAAGGATAATGATTTTAGAGACCTCAATTGAGCTATTTGCGGTTTGTTAGGGTGTTTTATTATACCCTTCACCACCATAGGTGGAAAGGGTATTACAAGTTTGTGCTGATGTATGTAACGCATAGAAATATTTGTGTTTTTTGAGTCGATTTTGCGATGTCAGTCCGTCCGTCTGGACGTCTGGCTGGCTGGCATGTAATCAAAGTATATGTCGCAATTCTAAAGATAATTTGATGAAATTTGACTAAGATAATTTTTTTGATAGTGGCCATGGCTATTAAAATTCCCTAAAATCAGTGCATTATTTACGATACATCCCATTGGTCTCACTTCCCGGAATTGATATTTTGGCCACAAATATCAATATTTTTTCGTGAAATTTAAAACAAATACTGTTTATATAAAATCACTGTACCAAATTTCGTTGAAAACGGTCCACATTTGACCATAGCTCCCATACAAACTCTTCTGTCAAAACACACTAAATGGAACAAAAATCACTAAAACGCTCGTAAATCTGAAGATAATGAGAATTTTTAGTTTCTTTTTCGCATACATTTTTGTGAAAACTGTAATCAGTTTTCGAAATTTCGAGATAATCGGTCTTAAATATATAAGTTTTGAGAAAATATTTGCCTTTATACAGGAAAAAAAAACACCTTTGACTTTAGTGGTGAAGGGTATCGTATGGTCGGGATTGATCGACTATAGCAATTTCTCACTTGTTTTTACCAAACGTTTTTATACCCTTCACCACCATAGGTGGAAAGGGTATTATAAGTTTGTGCTGATGTATGTAACGCATAGAAATATTTGTCTTAGACCCGCCTTTTAGTATACCAATAGGCTTAGAATCACTTTCTGAGTCCATTTAGCGATGTCCGTCCGTCCGTCTGGCTGGACCCCCATGTAAACCTTGTAATCAAACTGCAGGTCGCAATTCTAAAGATAATTTGATGAAATTTGGTACAGCTCCTTTTTTTGATAATGGAACCATGGCTATTGAAATTGGTCAAAATCAGTCCATTATTTATGGTACCTCCCATAGGTCCCATTTCCCGGAATTGACATATTCGCCACAAATATCAATGTTTTTTCATGAAATTTAAATCAAATACTGCTTATGTTAACTAAAATCATTGTACCAAATTTCGAAATCGGTCCACATTTGACCATAGCTCCCATACAAACTTTTCTTTAGAAACGCACTAAATGAGACAAAGCAAGTAAGAAAGCGCTATAGTCGGTCAAGCCATCCATACGATACCCTTCACCACTAAGGTCAAAGGTGTTATTTTTCCTATATAAAGACAAATATTTGCTAAATTTTGCCATCATACAAACATTTTCTCAAAACGTATATATTCAACCTGTTTCCGTCATTTGGACTTATATGAGAGCTAGGGTCAAATGTGGACCGATTATCCCGAAATTTGGCAAATTGATTACAGTTGTTACAAAAATTATGTATGCAAAAAATAAACTCAAAATTTTTATTATCTTTAGATTTACGAGCGTTTTAGTGATTTTTTGTCTCATTTAGTGCGTTTTTGAAGAAGAGTTTGTATGGGAGCTATGGTCAAATGTGGACCGATTTCAACGAAATTTGGTACAGTGATTTAAGTTTACATAAGCAGTATCTGTTTTAAATTTCATGAAAAAATATTGATATTTGTGGCCAATATAGCAATTCCGGGAAGTGGGACCTATAGGAGGTACCATAAATAATGAACCGATTTTGACCAATTTCAATAGCCATGGTCCCATTATCAAAAAAAGTATCTGTGCCAAATTTCATCAAATTATCTTTAGAATTGCGACCTGTAGTTTGTAGTTTGTAGCCAGCCAGCCAGCCAGACGGACGGACGGACATCGCTAAATCGACTCAGAAAGTGATTCTAAGTCTATTGGTATACTAAAAGGTGGGTCTAAGACAAATATTTCTATGAGTTACAAACATCAGCACAAACTTATAATACCCTTTCCACCTATGGTGGTGAAGGGTATAAAAATCACTAAAACGCTCGTAAATCTAAAGATATTGAAAATTTTGAGTTTATTTTTTGCATACATAATTTTTGTAACAAGTGTAATCAATTTGCCAAATTTTGAGATAGTCGGTCCACATTTGACCCTGTCTCTCATATAAGTCCAAATGACGAAAACAGCTTAAATATGTAAGTTTTGAGAAAATGTTTGTATGATGGCAAAATTTAGCAAATATTTGTCTTTATACAGGAAAAATAACACCTTTGACCTTAGTGGTGAAGGGTATCGTATGGTCGGGCTTGACCGACTATAGCGCTTTCTTACTTGTTTTTTATTTGACTTTGTCTTCGCCCCCGAGTCTCGTTATTGTAGGAAGATTGGATGACGTTTAGAGGTTGTCCATTTTGATGATTTACGATCTGGGGGCTGGAAAAGATGAAAAAGTATAGGCTACAAAAAAAAAAAATACTTCAGAAAAGAAAATTTAAAACTAAGTACTTAATAGTTTAATTTTGTTAAAATATAAATTATATTATATTATATTATATTATATAATTAAATTTGAATACTTTTATAAATCAATAAGAATTGCTTAAATTTTCGATATACTTAACTTTTCTGTGACTTAACTTTTTCGAGCTTCTACTGTATTTAGAAAGCAACTTTTCTTCAAAGATAAATAATTTTAAATATTAATCCAATATTTATGAAATTAAAAACAAACTTCCTTATCAAATTTATTTACCATTTTATGATACAAAATGAAAATGCATTGTACTAAATACTGACCTAATTAACAAGAAAACGGTCTCATTTGTAATTAATTACCCAACAAATTAATTAAAAACCACTTTACTAAAACGACATAACCTTTTCCACATTATCGAAGAGGAAATAATATTATCAAAATAATATTTAAATTTTATTATTTATTTGACTATTAAGGGAAACCGCAATGTCAAAGTGTGCGCTACACACTTCAAAAATTAATTTTGTTCAACTTAAAATTCAATTCAATTTAACGGCCGGAAATAGCAAATGAAACTTTTTCAACTGCTTCTATTGATTTAACAGGAAAACAAATACAACACTGACAACATCGTCTTTGGTTTTACTTCTTCTCTTCTCCCAACTTGTGGTCTTTTAGTTGTCAAATAAAGATCATGATCCAATTTTAATAATAATTTAGTGAAATCAAAATAAATTAAAATACAAGAAGACGTTGGGATGGACGAACGAATAAACAGAGAAAAAATCTCAAATAAAACAAACAAAATTTTGACCGCAAAAACCACAAATCTTTGGCGCCTACAAACCCAAAAGACAATAAAATATTGAAAATAATAGAAAACATTTAGAAAAAAAATCTTAAAATTATAAACAAATGAAATGAAGAAATTGAGATAAAAATAGTCAAATACATCACAGGTGATTTAGAAAGAAAACCAACAAACAACAATTAAATAATACAAAAACTCAGATCAATTAGAAATTGTTGAAACAAGCTTTTAAGAAGATGATGATTCAGTTTTGAGTTTAAAAGTTTCAATTTAAAAATCATACAACTTTAACCATTTTTGGCTTTAAAATTTTTTCAAAAAAGTTTTCATGTTTTGAATTTTGTGATAGATCACCAAATTTGGTCAAGTTCGAAAAGACTGTCTGCAAGTTCCTAATGATTAGAATTTGATATGAATAAATTTCCTAAGAAATCTGGCAAAATTACATAAATTTTGTTCTGTGACTAAACCAATAAAATAAACAAAATTAATGAATTAATAAACAAATGAACAGAACGAACGAATGAACGAATGAATGAATGAGCGAACTTTTGAATCTGGAAGCTGTTTGGTCTCTTGTTCTTATTATTAAATAAAACGCGTTTTATGGCTGGAACTAAATTATTCAATTAATTGTTGATATAAGAGTATAATGAAGTGAAATGATATATAACTATTATAATTTTTATAAAAATTTGCATAAAATTAAAATTTATTATGGTTAAAATCAAGTTTTTCTTATTCTAACTGTATCTAAGGTTATATAGGTAGAAAAGGTATAGAAAAAGTTTGGTATACCCTACAAAACCATAGGTAAAAGGGAATTATATCTGTGGCAATATGGAAGAACAGCTTATGTCGAAAATCGAGGTTTTGAGATATGATCAATTTTGTGTAACTTTTCTTCTGCTAGATTTCTCTGAATAGTTTATGAATTAATATATTAGTAACATGCTTACAATCCCATCAAATTGCCACAGATTACTCGCGACGAATAGCTCTATTACTCGGAGAAAATATTTCAACTCCCAAAGACATCAGCGCTCTATGGCAACTTATTGCCAGCTCTATGAAAACTGCTGCAAAAGCTGTATTGGGGTTCCAGAGCCCTCTTCCAAAAAACTCTTGGTATGACGAGGAGTGCCGCGATGCCACTGCGGCGAAAAATGCAGCCTACAGGGCAACCCTGCAGTCAGTAGCTACTCGTCGAACTTTAGAGAGATATAGAGAAAGAAAGAGGGAAGAGAAACGCCTATTCCGAAGAAAAAAGAGAGAAATGGAAAGACGTGTGTTCGAGGAGATTGAGTTATATAAGAGTCGTAATGAAGTGCGTAAATTGTATCAAAAAGTTAAACACCAAACGGATGGTTTTAGCAATTGTATTCTCTCCTGCAAAGACGACCAAGGAAACCTGGTAACAGATGCTGAAACCGTACTTAAACTGTGGAAAGAGCACTTTTTTAAATTGTTGGTATCAAATGAAAGCGACCAAGATGACACGCCTGAACAAATCAATGATGATGGCGTTATATGTCCACCACCAAACCAAAATGAGATTAGAATCGCTATAAATCGACTTAAAAATAACAAAGCTGCGGGTGCCGATGGTCTTCCTGCTGAGCTTTTTAAGGCCGGAGGAGATGAGTTGATAAGGCTTATGTCCCAACTTATAGAAGCAATATGGTCAGAAGAATACATGCCAGACGATTGGAATCTTAGTGTCCTTTGTCCTGTGCACAAAAAGGAGATAAAACTGTGTGTGCAAATTATAGAGGGATAAGCCTCCTCTCAATTGCATATAAGATTCTATCGACCATACTGTGCGAAAGGCTTAAGCCCAAAATTAACGAAATAATTGGGACGTACCAATGTGGCTTTAGACCAGGTAAATCAACCATTGACCAGAATTTTACTCTACGTCAGATCCTGGAGAAGACCCAAGAGAAACAAATTGACACGTATCATCTCTTTGTTGACTACAAAGCAGCTTTTGACAGCCCGATACGGAAGAAGGTGTTTGAAGCAATGTCTGAGTTCGGCATCCCCACGAAGCTAATAAAGTTATGCAGGATGACACTAACTAATACAATATCATCTGTTAAGAAAGGTAAAAACCTATCAGAGTCTTTCATAACTAAACGGGGTTTCAGACAAGGTGATAGTCTATCATGTGATCTCTTCAATCTTACGAGATGCAGCAGTTATGTGATCTCGAAAATCTTACGAGATGCAGCAGTTAATACAAGTGGAACAATCTTCAATAGAAAACATATGTTACTCGCGTATGCCGATGACATTGATATTATGGGGCGCACTTTACGAGAGGTAACTGCCGCCTTTTCCAATATCGAGAAGGAATCAAACAAAATGGGTCTAGCTGTAAATGAATCAAAAACAAAACTGATGGTTTCTTCAGGCAGACAGACCACTAGAATTGGATCACATGTGCCCGTAGAAAACTATAGCTTCGAAGTTGTAAAAGAATTTGTATACCTTGGTACCGCTGTGAACATCAACAATGATATAAGCTTTGAAATTAAACGTAGAATAATACTTGCCAATAAATGCTATTTTGGCCTAAGCAAACAGCTAAGAAATAAAGTCCTCTCCGTTAGAACAGAAATTACGCTTATACTACCCGTGTTACTGTATGGTGCAGAATCATGGGTACTTGCACAGGCAGATGAAGCTATCCTTGGGGTGTTTGAGAGGAAAATCCCACGAAAAATATTTGAACCAGTCTGCGTCAACAATGAGTATCGACATCGAATGAATCATGAGCTGTATGAGTTATACGCTGACATAGACGTAGTAAAACTGTGATGAAATGTACGTTTTCAAGAAGAAGCATAAACTTCTTCAAGATACCCTTTTGCTTCGTTGTGGATTGGCACTATGGTGTTTGGGCTGTAGCTCGCCGGATTGGGGGGGATCTTTCCACTTGGGTAGCACATTCACAAAAACTAATTTCGTGCCAGATGAAATGGTAGTCGATCTTATGACGAGAAGCATTAATACACAAAACATTAAACAGAACACATATTGGATCGGGATGCCCAGGCAGAAACGGACGGAACTTTGACGTATGGGACTGCACCTCCCTTGACAAGATGATTTCCAGGACTTGGTGTTATGTCCTGTGGAGGCTGCCCACCCCGTATGATTCAGTTGAATCATCCATTGACAGTGCTCGTTGCCTCACTGTCTGCGAACTGTCCCTAATTTAGACTTACCACATATTTAGCTCACGAGCTTCCTATCAACCATGAACTTAAAGGATTACCACATGATATCAAATTATATATACATAATATGTTTATTGTATTTAATAATGTAAAAACAGCAATAGCAAATATCCTTAGTATATTATTAAATTATTAAGATGTTCTACATCTAATTTATACAATATTATGATTGAAGGTGTTTTTATAAAAATATAAATTACAAAATATATAAAATAATAATAATACTACTACGATTTATGAAATTCATTTGTACTGCTTTAAGTTACTATCATTTAGAAGAATAAAAAAAAACTTAACATATAGATAAAAATATTTGTTGTTTGTTTAAATTTAACTTATTAGGGGATGGCTAAGCCTTTTTTTTATTATATAAGATAATTTTCGTTTTTTTTAGCATAAAATATTTATTATTTCCTTTTTTTTATTAATTTTGAAATATTATTTACTCAAAAAAAATTTTTTTATTTAATTTATCTTTAAATCTTTTTATTCATCGAATCATTTAGTTATTAATTTGTTTATCTAGGTATGCTATTAATTTATTTTTAATTATAAACTTATTAATTTATTTAGTTATTCATTTATTTGTATATTATTTATTTCATTAGAGATTTATTAAATTAGTTATGTTATTTATTTATTTATTTATAAATTTATTTATTTATAAATTTATTTATTTATAAATTTATTTATTTATAAATTTATTAATTTATATATGTCTTATGTTATTTATGTGTTTATTTTATTCATTCAAATATTCATTAATAAACTCATTTATGTATTATCAAAATTTATGTTTTTATTGGATTATTACTTTATTTGTTTAGAAATTTGTTTATCTAAAAATGTATTCATTATTTCATTTAAATTTATTTAAATCTTTATTTAATGAAATATTTATCTAAATATTTAAATAAATTAAATATTTATCTATTTAAATAAATTTGTATTTATGATTTTATTAATTTTTTTTTTTTTTAATGATTATTTGTTTAAACATTTATTTATTTGAATATGTGATTATGTGATCTTTTATTTATCTATATATAAATTTAAGAAGATTAATATATTTAAAAAAAAAAAGTATTTATTTAAGTATTTAATTTGATTAAGTAGCTCTTAGTCATATATTATATAATTTTTGCTTGGTTAAATTTAATTTACGAGTGTAATTATCTCATTGAATTTTTCTATTATTAACCAAACTGGTTTCAAATTCTCTAAAAGAAAATTCCAATTAACTGTTTATTTAAATTATATAGTAAAAACTATTTTTATTTTAATAGTGTAGTTAGAGCAAATTATATAAGATTTGATTAAGAGCATTTCTTTTATTTTGTTATTGGATATTTCTTATTAGAATTCCTTTAATTAGATTTTTTTTTTTTTTTTGTTATTGAAGTTATTTCTATTAGTATTATTTTTTTTGTTAAATCCAATCAAAAAAAAAGAAAATTTTGTTATTTAGGGAAATATTCTTATTAAAATAATTCAATATTCAATTGAATGTCACTACAATTAACTGAAATTGATTTTTTCATTTAATTGTAATTTCAATCAACTCAATATTATTATTATTTAGCTATATTAGGATAAAAATAATCTATACTTAGTTTAAAATATTAGATATATAAAAATATAGGTTGGTATGGGTATATAAGTATAATTATTTGGAGTTATATGTTATGTAAATATCGTTATAAAAATATGGTTATACAATTATGTTTATATAAATATAGTTTGATATAATAGTATATATATAAGCATAGGTAAATAATGTAAGATACCTATATATAATTATATAGGAATTGGCTTACTGTAGGTATACAAGTAAAGTTTAAATAGTATATAATTTTAGATATGTAAATAAATGAGATTTAAAATTAATTTAAGTAGAATTTCTTTTTTTTTTTTAGCTTTAAAAATTGTATGTTATGTATATAGGTAAGTACACTATGTCTTTTAGGTACATATATAAGTATTTATTCTCTTTTAGAAAAAAAACGTGTTGGGCAAAACGTGTTCTAAAACTCGTATAATGGCGAACGCCAACATGTGTACCCAGTAAATGGCACCGTTATTCATCTCATGAATGAATTGCGTTTGAATTAAATTATACCGTTATTTTTTTTTAGCACGTGGAACTTATGTGGAACAATTTAATTGGTTTTGAATTTACTCACAGTTTTTTTTTATATTCGTGACTCTCTTTTCTAGTTGGATTTTTCTCTCACCCAAAAAAACATGTTGTGAACAAGTTACCGATTTCGAGTTCCACCTGTAACGCATCAATACCTTTTTTTAAATGAAACGATTACGACCTCTTGCGCAATTTGCTTCGTCCAAATTTGAAGATAGGAGGCTTCTGTTGAAGGCTTCTCCGCTTACTCTTGTCCTCTATTGACACACTATAAGGTATTTTGTAGTTGATTCGCCAAAATAATTGCTTATGCCTATGCAAATAAAATTAAGTAATTTAACCGCCATTTTCTTTTTTCCTAACGTTTTACTACAAACCTTTTACTTCCAATATTCCTCAAATTTAGAATGTTAAATTTGTAGACCACCAAATGAATCGGAACACGTCTTCGTATGTAAAATTGATTATAAAATAAAAACAGGAACAAACTTGGCTTCTTTGCCGTGATGGTATACGTTAATCCTTTATAAAACAATGTTACCTTAAAGTAACAAATACCGCATGGACAAAAGCCACATGCAATTATCAGGAAAAACGTGTTCACCGGCAAACTCACTTTAAACTTCGTTATTTTATTTTATTTAATTGTTTCTTTTTTTTTTAATTTCTTTTAATAATCAACTGATCGCTACCACTGAACTTTTGATAATGACAAAATTCTGCATGCCGCCTAGCATTTTGCAATTTGCATTAGAGTTGCAGTTTCATCGACTACTCGAGTATTGACAGAACCCGGCCATATTTTTAGTGTTACCATATCAATCTCAAGGTATCTACACCTGACAAATGTGTTTATAGTATGTTATTTTTCTGTCTAATGGCAACCAAAAGAAAATAAACAAAATAAATAAAGTAAACTGAACTACCCGTCACAAATCCTACTTTTTTCCTGCAACCTGTGGAGGGAAAAGAGAAGGGAAAACAGGGTGATAATTGTTCCTTACTACACCAAATTTTCTTAATGGCCGGTATGTAACTGCTGCCAACCTGTAAATGACTGACATGGCGGTATGACAAAGTTTTTCCTTACGCGGTTTGTTCTTTCCATTTTGTAACCTTCATGGTGTTTGACCTATCGCGGACTATTTTTTTATTATATTATATTTATTTTATTTTTTTTTTGAAATTTAACAAATATAAATGTGTGCTCTCAAAAACAATGTGATTTAAAAAAAATACATTTTTTTATCTAAAAAAAATTGTTTAATTTCCAAAATGAATTTCTTTTTGACTATATTTGGGAGCATAGCAGTGCTCTAGATGTCGTAATACACCCGTTTCCTGTCGTCTGTAACTTCAACTAGGTGAGCCAAAATATTTTTGTTTTATTTTTAATTAAAGTGTGCTCCAACTGTAATATTATTTTGGTGCTAATAAAGTATAAAGTGTTTAAAATTTAATTATTATTTATTATTTTTTTTAATGTCGGAATTGTGTTCGATTTCTTTTGTGCTTTTAACTGAAAGACGGCTATAAATATTAACATATGCCACAAAAGACAAATATTTCTATGCGTTACATATATCAGCACAAACTAATAATACCAATTATAGTGGTGAAGGGTATAAAAGTTATTTACAAACAAAATAACATTTCAATCTGTAAAAAAAAATTTCATGTGTCTGTAATCAAATAATATTAAAGAGAAGAAAACAATTAAGCATTCTTTTATTCGATTTTTGGTTTACTAACTGCTTATTCAGTCCTGCGAAAAAAAAAACTCAAGTCTGCCAGGAATTTTCCACTGGTCAGAAGCTTGATCAGTGTTTGGTTTAAATAGCCACTGGTTTCAAAAAAAAAAAATTTCGTTCCCAGTAAGAAGAAAGGATTTAATCTCTGTTTGAGTGTGATTTGTGAATTAATGTTTTTTTTTTTCCAATGGTTAAACATTTGATACGTATCTGCCAATAACGTTCACAACAGAAGAAATTTTTTTAAATAATTTCTCTACGATTTTGAGATTTTATTAAATGATATAAGAAAACAGACTAAGATGTAAAAATATTACTTGTATGTTCATATAATTGGACATTTTCTTTTTATTGATTTTTTTTCATAGTGTGAGTATTTTCTACATACTTTGGATTGAGTCGAAATGCCTTTAAGAATTAGTTGATTCTAAAATAAATCTTTTGTTTGCGATCTTCTCACTAACTCGACTTTTGATCATAGTTTTAAAAGTAATTAGAAAATAACATTTTGATATCAAATTTACACAACATCTTAATCGAACTATGAGTTAAAAAAGCGAACCTGTTTCAAACGTCTTTTCGAATGAACATATATTTATAAATTAAATGTGAATCTAAAACCTTGGCTCAGGTTTCAATAAACTTTAAGAAGTATCATGTTTATTATAAATTGTAAACACAATCGTATTTCAAACATTTTTACCTATTCTTACTTTGTTGTTGGAACTAACTTCATCATGGTTTTTGGAGCTTTTTCCAAATTTCAACTTTTAATGTAGATCCTATTTATTCTAGGTGTTTTCCGGGCAATTTTTTTATTGATGAAAAAAAAACGCCATGGCTAGGAGTATACACCGGGTATCCTCTTGTCTAAAAAGTATTATATTGAATAGCGAATATGTTTTTGCACCAAAATAAAATAAATAATTCACATTAGGAACACCACTTTGTGCTGTATTTGCGGTATATACAAATGCTTGGTATAAAATGGAATTTTATTTTGTTGTTTAGGAATGTCTTTTATTTTGCTGTTCTAAACCTGGCTGTGAAGATAGATCAATTAGCTTTAACTCGTGACAACTTTGACGACTAATTCTCGTGAACTTCAGTAACCTCATTGTTTCAGGTGTTGTGCGTGAATTACCCCTATTAATTGTCCCTTAAGGTTTTCAATTTCGTACTGGTTTTGTCCTATAGCTTTTCTAATCCTACATTTTAGCCAAGGTTTGCATAATTTTGCATTAATACCTTTAGAAAAATTGCTCTGTATAAAATTTTTACGGTAAACTTCCTGACCGGGTATGTATTTTATTTGTCTGGTTTTTAAGTTATAGGACTTAACATTCCTTAGGTACGCATCGTGTAATTTTTCGCTTACTTTCTGGTGTACTATTTGCATCTGAGAGGACTTAGGTAAAACGAACATCTCACCGTCTTCAACTGATTTTAACTTTCTAAGAATTTCATAAGCGTCAGCATGAGTAATCATATTGTAGCCAGTTAATGCAAAATAAGGCGTGACACCAGTGGAAGAGTGGACAGTAGATCTTAGTGAACATTCAATCTTGGACAAATTCTCGTCCCACTTGGTTTGGTCGTCATTTAGAAAACTCCTTATCGAACTAAGTATCGACTGATTTACCCTCTCACTAGCGTTAGCTTGAGGTGAATATATCGGACTACGAATGTGTTTTACTTGAAATAGGTTTAAAAATTCTTTAAAAGACTCTGAGGTGAATTGTTTTCCATTGTCCGAGTGAACAACTTCCGGAACACCGAACTTATAAAAGACTTCGTCTCTAAGAAATCTAACGACTGATTTGGTTGTGGCTTTGAATAGGGCTTTCAAGAGAACGAACTTGGTTTTGTGATCTAGGACTATGAAAATGTACGTGTTACCAGATTTTGTCCGGGGATATGGTCCGAGAAAATCTACGTAGATTTTCTGAAAGGGTCTTTGGGTTTGTACTTCGTTACCCATAGGTGGTCTTAAAATTTGTTTTGGATGTTTTGATTCTTTGCATGTCGAACAATTTCGGACAAATTCACGGATTTGTTTCGCCATTGAAGGCCAATAAAAATATTCCCGAATGTTGAACAGGGTTTTCCCTATACCTCCATGAGACGTATTTTCAACATGAGATTTTTTTATTAGGTTTTCTGTCAATTCCATTGGTAGCCAAATTTTCCAACATTCGTCCTCATGTTCCGTATCGTTTTTGTTAAATTTCACCCGTTTGTACGCAATACCGTCCTCTACCTTAACATCAGGTAATCTTTCTTTATTCTGTTCTATGGTATCGATAAGTACCAAATAGTCTTTGCTTTTGAAAAGTTCCGAATTAAAATCTATTAAGCCATTACTTTCGGCGGTTATTTCCTCCATATCATTTCTTGAAAGCATATCCGGAACGACATTCTTCGTACCCTTCCTATGCTCTATGCCAAACTTAAAGCCTTGGAGTTTTAAACTCCACCTAGCCAATCTTCCATTTAAGTCTTGTTGCCTCATAAGCCACTTCAAACTGGAATGGTCTGTAATAACCGTGAAGTCCATCAGCTCGATGTATTGGCGGAATTTCTCGATTGCCAATACAACTGCGAGACATTCCTTTTCGGTGGTTGAGTAATTTCTCTGAGCTTTGTTAAGCTTTTTCGAGAAATACTCAATGGGGTGTTCATTTCCTTCCTGATCTTTTTGAAACAGAACTGCCCCTACACCTACGTTTGAAGCGTCACACTGGATATAAAAGGACTTTTCGAAATCAGGGCTGGAGAGAATTGGACTGGTTACTAAGCGCTTTTTAAGTTCTTCATAAGATGTTAAAGCTTCTGGAGTCAAGTCGAATTTAGGGGATTTTTTTAGGGTATCAGTAAGGGGTGCGGTAAGAGTTGAAAAATCGTGGATAAATCTACGATACCATCCTACGGTGCCCAGAAATCTTCTCACCTCTTTTTGGCTCTTTGGTGGTTTAATATCTAAAATCGCCTTCACCTTACCTTCATCCGGCTTTAACTTGCCTCCTCCCACAATATAGCCTAGATACTTAAGTTCTTTATAACAGAATTTAGACTTCTGCATGTTAATAGTAAGGCCTGCATCTGTCAGCTTTTGCCCTACTGTTTTTAGCATCTCGATGTGATCTTGAAAGGTGGGGGACACAACTAACAGGTCGTCTAAGTATACGAAAACTCTATCTTTGAGCTCAGACGGCACCACTTTGTCCATCAATCGACATAGCCTCTGGGCAGCATTACACAGTCCGAAAGGCATCACTTTAAATTGATATTGTGGCCTTCCTGGGACTGTGAATGCTGTCTTAGGTCTGCTATCTTCGGCTAGTGGTATCTGCCAAAAGGCATCCTTTAGGTCGATCGCAGAGATAAAGTGCGTGTCGCCTAGCCTAGCTAATAAGCCATCGATGTTAGGGAGAGGATAAGAATCCTTCTTGGTGACTTTATTTAGCTCCCTAGCATCGAGACATAGCCTGTTTTTTCCGGGTTTCATAACTAGTGTTGTCCTGTTGTTCCATTCCGAACCTGTTGTCACCTCAATCACATTCAATTCTAACATTCTGTCTAACTCATCATAAACCAACTTTTGTACTGCGGGACTAACAGGAAAATGACGCATTTTCTTAGCGGGAGCGTCTCCTGTTTCTATTATGTGCTTTTCCAATGTGGTTTTGCCTAATCCATATTGAGTGTAGCACAAAAATGAAAGTTTAGCCTTTTCTAAAGCTTTTCGCTGGTATGGTGTTAGATCATGAGTTTTTAGCTCATCTTCAATAGAAATCTCATTAATAATATTTTTTTTCAAACAAAGCCTTAACCCAATCTTCTGCCAAAAGTCATAACCAAGAATCAATTCCTGATTCAAATTTGGTACTAAATAGAGAACAGTCTTAATTGATTTACTGCCATATTTGACAACCGTCTTTATTTTGCCAACTATTAAGTGTTGTTTTCCGTCGGCCGTCCTTACTGATGATTTATAGTCAAGAATGTGGGCCTTTAATTTTCTGACGTTTTCAACACAATTCCTACCTAAGCAACTTACGGAAGCTCCGCTGTCTAGGAGTCCTTGAAATTTTTCGCCTTGGATCTCCACAGACATGTATGGCCTTATGTCCTTTTCATAACCTATGATTGTTGAAGCTATAACTTTTCTTTCTTTTTTTCTTTTGTCATATCTGTCTCTTGTTTTTAAAATGTTATTGCTTATTGTGGGAAAATTGGCAAAAATCTCATCTCGTCTTTGGCTGTAAATTTGAAGCCGTTCGTCATATGATAAATTGGGATTAGGTGAATTTCGGACTTTGATCTTCGGTTTAGTACCTGAGTCTAAGTTTTGATCTACTATGAATGGTTTAGGTTTCGCTGCGGAACTAGAAGCTAAATTAGTGGTCTGAAAAGTATCGTACAACGTTGGTATTGTATTTTCTAATGGAGGTTTTTCGTTTTTTAAATTGTAATTATAAAAGTTATCGATTGGTTTTTTTGCTATCTGGTCTTTCTTGTCAGTCTGAAATTCTTTTCTAGACAGAACAAAGTTTAAAAAATTATCATTTACTGGGACTCGTTCTGGACTGAACACGCGGTCCCAGTCTTCCGCATGCTCTTGTGCTGGTTTCCCACACACCTTGGGCAAGTTGGGCTAGTGACGTCCTCGAACCCACATTTAAAACAGAAAAGCTTCCTTTGAGCTACAGGGCATTCGACAAATGAATGTCCAGGGGCCTTGCAGTTCCAACATATTAGTTGGTTACCTGAGAACTTCTCCCTCTGTAACGCTTCTACTTGGTGAGCTTGCTCATTATCTATTTCTAATTCAAAGTCTACTTCATATATCTTCCGATTGTTTCCTAACGGAAAGCGGTTAGAGGATCTCTTCGCAATGTTTCTCTCCGCTCTTTTGCACTCCTCTAATAGATGGTCTAAATTGTCAATTCTGATCGGAAAAATGAGTTGCGCTAGTCCATCTTTCAAGTTGTCCTTTACCATTTTTACCAACTCACTTTCGGCAACGTGAACTCGCATTTGATTTTTGAGCTTTACTATTTCTGAGATGAAGGTATCTGCGGATTCACTTGGAGCTTGTCTCCGTTCCATAATTTTCCTTTGAATCTCAAAGTCACTCTCAAAGTTTCGAAATTTTTTTATCATGAAATGTTTAAACGTCTGCCAATTACAAATGGGGTATTTCATCCTGAACGACCAAAACCAATTGCTGGCGGTACCGGTCACAAGATGATGAAATCCCTTCATCACAACCTCCCAAGAACAGTTATAATCCTGTCTAAGTGCTTCCACACGAAATACAAAATCTTCCACAGTTAGTGTTTTATTTGTCCCATCATACTTGATGCCCCATTTTTCCAATTGGTTAGGTGATATTGTTCTATTAACAGAGCCTTGAGCTGAACTGTCTAACCCTGGATACTGTTGGGAATCATCAAATGAATTGTCGAACACTGGTTGCGGAATGTTAGGTGGTCTATGTTGTGGGATGTTTTGAGGATTGCGTGACGGAAAATGTGGTTGCCTACCAAAATTGTTAAATGGTGTTTGATAATTGTTGTCTATACCAAAGTGTCTATGGTCCGGACCATTAGGGTTTTCGAATGAATTTAATCTTTCCGAGCGCAACGACTCTCTAATTAGCCGTGGCAGCATAAGCTGCATGTTCTGAACCTCTCGCATTATCGATTCTTGAGCAGCTTGTACTGAAGCACTTACATACTCCCTAATCGCTTGACCATTTTCGTTCATATTTGGGTTTTGTTCGGTTTGTGAATTTCTGTTCGGTTGCGACATGTTTACGTTTCGTCTTACCGTATCGCTCTCTTGTCCGCTTATCACCCTAGCTGTTAGGCTACTATATGTAGGGGTAGTTATATCCGTATCTGGGGATGAATGTGTCTGAGGTCCGAATCCTGCTGGAAACCTTATCGACGTTAACGGGGTGATTGCACTAGTAGAAACTATTGGTACTGTGTTTTGAGAAGTTGTTGTTATAGTTGTAACGTTTTCGGCTAAATTGTCACTACTAACGGGATTACGACTCGATGACCTGAGGTTCCTAGTACTCATCCTTAATCAACTGTATTACCGAAAGAAACCTACAACTACCTGACTGGTAAAGGATAAAACGTCAAAACAACACTTTCTAACCGAAACAAAGGTATCAACAAAAAAACTCACAACTGTATGTTTAAAACGAACTTATTCAACGAAGATTTATTTGGTAAAAAAAATCCATTTGGTACAAAAGAAATTTTTGTTTTGTATTAAGCGTTTAAGAAAAGGTATAAAAAAAAAGGTTATCGAACTATAAAGAAATTGCGAATATTATGTAAGAGATATTATAATAAAATAGTTATAAGTACTGTTAGGAAATAGTGTTAAGATACTTAGCCTTACAATACTGATATAATATGTTTCAATTATAATAAATAATATTAAATTTATAAAAAAAATAGTTTTCTAAGAAAAATTGTTAAGGTTTTATATACATATATACTTATTGGTTGATAGTAGCTCATGTAACGAAATTGTGGTAGTTAGTTTTGTTCATACTATATCATCAAATATAGCCATATTTTCAAAACAAAACTTAAAATCATCCTGCCAAAAGAATTAATTTTTCTCCTATATCAAGTGCAGAAGATTTCCTTACGTCAAATAACTGTAGACAAATTACAAAACGTTACGACAAAAATTTGAATCGCCTGGATTGTCCTTTCCCCAACTCAATTGTAGAAGCAAATGGGCTTTAGCTATATAGCCATAGCTCATGCCTTCTAAAATTGATTTAGTTCAACTAAATCCATTTGACTCTCCAGTGTCTATCTCCTATGGTCCATGTCGTCGCAATACATGCATGACACTACTAAATGTCTTCAGGGACATACGACATGTTCCATAGTCCATAGGCACTGCATTCCAAATATTCAATTCTTTTGTCTGGAGACGTCGCAACTCAGGCATGACATCAGAGGTGTCTTCCAGGACAGACGACTCCTTCAAATTGAAATAGAATTTTGGCTTTTGCTTTTATTTTCTTTTTAATTGAAAATAATTAAAAGTAAATTTAAAAAAAAACAAATTTAAGAAGTTTGTGAAGCAAACAAGTACCTTAAATTACTTGCCAGCCCCACGTTGGGCGCCATTTTTTGTGATGAAATGTACGTTTTCAAGAAGAAGCATAAACTTCTTCAAGATACCCTTTTGCTTCGTTGTGGATTGGCACTATGGTGTTTGGGCTGTAGCTCGCCGGATTGGGGGGGATCTTTCCACTTGGGTAGCACATTCACAAAAACTAATTTCGTGCCAGATGAAATGGTAGTCGATCTTATGACGAGAAGCATTAATACACAAAACATTAAACAGAACACATATTGGATCGGGATGCCCAGGCAGAAACGGACGGAACTTTGACGTATGGGACTGCACCTCCCTTGACAAGATGATTTCCAGGACTTGGTGTTATGTCCTGTGGAGGCTGCCCACCCCGTATGATTCAGTTGAATCATCCATTGACAGTGCTCGTTGCCTCACTGTCTGAGAACTGTCCCTAATTTAGACTTACCACATATTTAGCTCACGAGCTTCCTATCAACCATGAACTTAAAGGATTACCACATGATATCAAATTATATATACATAATATGTTTATTGTATTTAATAATGTAAAAACAGCAATAGCAAATATCCTTAGTATATTATTAAATTATTAAGATGTTCTACATCTAATTTATACAATATTATGATTGAAGGTGTTTTTATAAAAATATAAATTACAAAATATATAAAATAATAATAATACTACTACGATTTATGAAATTCATTTGTACTGTTTTAAGTTACTATCATTTAGAAGAATAAAAAAAAACTTAACATATAGATAAAAATATTTGTTGTTTGTTTAAATTTAACTTATTAGGGGATGGCTAAGCCTTTTTTTTATTATATAAGATAATTTTCGTTTTTTTTAGCATAAAATATTTATTATTTCCTTTTTTTTATTAATTTTGAAATATTATTTACTCAAAAAAAATTTTTTTATTTAATTTATCTTTAAATCTTTTTATTCATCGAATCATTTAGTTATTAATTTGTTTATCTAGGTATGCTATTAATTTATTTTTAATTATAAACTTATTAATTTATTTAGTTATTCATTTATTTGTATATTATTTATTTCATTAGAGATTTATTAAATTAGTTATGTTATTTATTTATTTATTTATAAATTTATTTATTTATAAATTTATTTATTTATAAATTTATTTATTTATAAATTTATTAATTTATATATGTCTTATGTTATTTATGTGTTTATTTTATTCATTCAAATATTCATTAATAAACTCATTTATGTATTATCAAAATTTATGTTTTTATTGGATTATTACTTTATTTGTTTAGAAATTTGTTTATCTAAAAATGTATTCATTATTTCATTTAAATTTATTTAAATCTTTATTTAATGAAATATTTATCTAAATATTTAAATAAATTAAATATTTATCTATTTAAATAAATTTGTATTTATGATTTTATTAATTTTTTTTTTTTTAATGATTATTTGTTTAAACATTTATTTATTTGAATATGTGATTATGTGATCTTTTATTTATCTATATATAAATTTAAGAAGATTAATATATTTAAAAAAAAAAAGTATTTATTTAAGTATTTAATTTGATTAAGTAGCTCTTAGTCATATATTATATAATTTTTGCTTGGTTAAATTTAATTTACGAGTGTAATTATCTCATTGAATTTTTCTATTATTAACCAAACTGGTTTCAAATTCTCTAAAAGAAAATTCCAATTAACTGTTTATTTAAATTATATAGTAAAAACTATTTTTATTTTAATAGTGTAGTTAGAGCAAATTATATAAGATTTGATTAAGAGCATTTCTTTTATTTTGTTATTGGATATTTCTTATTAGAATTCCTTTAATTAGATTTTTTTTTTTTTTTTGTTATTGAAGTTATTTCTATTAGTATTATTTTTTTTGTTAAATCCAATCAAAAAAAAAGAAAATTTTGTTATTTAGGGAAATATTCTTATTAAAATAATTCAATATTCAATTGAATGTCACTACAATTAACTGAAATTGATTTTTTCATTTAATTGTAATTTCAATCAACTCAATATTATTATTATTTAGCTATATTAGGATAAAAATAATCTATACTTAGTTTAAAATATTAGATATATAAAAATATAGGTTGGTATGGGTATATAAGTATAATTATTTGGAGTTATATGTTATGTAAATATCGTTATAAAAATATGGTTATACAATTATGTTTATATAAATATAGTTTGATATAATAGTATATATATAAGCATAGGTAAATAATGTAAGATACCTATATATAATTATATAGGAATTGGCTTACTGTAGGTATACAAGTAAAGTTTAAATAGTATATAATTTTAGATATGTAAATAAATGAGATTTAAAATTAATTTAAGTAGAATTTCTTTTTTTTTTTTAGCTTTAAAAATTGTATGTTATGTATATAGGTAAGTACACTATGTCTTTTAGGTACATATATAAGTATTTATTCTCTTTTAGAAAAAAAACGTGTTGGGCAAAACGTGTTCTAAAACTCGTATAATGGCGAACGCCAACATGTGTACCCAGTAAATGGCACCGTTATTCATCTCATGAATGAATTGCGTTTGAATTAAATTATACCGTTATTTTTTTTTAGCACGTGGAACTTATGTGGAACAATTTAATTGGTTTTGAATTTACTCACAGTTTTTTTTTATATTCGTGACTCTCTTTTCTAGTTGGATTTTTCTCTCACCCAAAAAAACATGTTGTGAACAAGTTACCGATTTCGAGTTCCACCTGTAACGCATCAATACCTTTTTTTAAATGAAACGATTACGACCTCTTGCGCAATTTGCTTCGTCCAAATTTGAAGATAGGAGGCTTCTGTTGAAGGCTTCTCCGCTTACTCTTGTCCTCTATTGACACACTATAAGGTATTTTGTAGTTGATTCGCCAAAATAATTGCTTATGCCTATGCAAATAAAATTAAGTAATTTAACCGCCATTTTCTTTTTTCCTAACGTTTTACTACAAACCTTTTACTTCCAATATTCCTCAAATTTAGAATGTTAAATTTGTAGACCACCAAATGAATCGGAACACGTCTTCGTATGTAAAATTGATTATAAAATAAAAACAGGAACAAACTTGGCTTCTTTGCCGTGATGGTATACGTTAATCCTTTATAAAACAATGTTACCTTAAAGTAACAAATACCGCATGGACAAAAGCCACATGCAATTATCAGGAAAAACGTGTTCACCGGCAAACTCACTTTAAACTTCGTTATTTTATTTTATTTAATTGTTTCTTTTTTTTTTAATTTCTTTTAATAATCAACTGATCGCTACCACTGAACTTTTGATAATGACAAAATTCTGCATGCCGCCTAGCATTTTGCAATTTGCATTAGAGTTGCAGTTTCATCGACTACTCGAGTATTGACAGAACCCGGCCATATTTTTAGTGTTACCATATCAATCTCAAGGTATCTACACCTGACAAATGTGTTTATAGTATGTTATTTTTCTGTCTAATGGCAACCAAAAGAAAATAAACAAAATAAATAAAGTAAACTGAACTACCCGTCACAAAACGCATTAAGCAACAGCGGCTGCACTGGCTAGGACATGTTGTGCGAATGGATGTAAATACTCCGGCAAGAAAAGTGTTTGATAATGATCCTGAGGGAACTCGTAGAAGAGGGCGCCCAAAACTTCGATGGAAAGACCAAGTAGAAGAAAATCTTTCAAAACTTGGTATAAGAAATTGGAGAATATGCGCACAAGATAGAAGCGCATGGAATTCTAAAATATGCTCGGCCTTTGACCTAAACAGGTTTTTACAATAGGCCATTTAAGTAAGTAAAGTAAGTAACATGCTTATTAGAGATGTAGGATGAATATTTACAAAAATATATTGTTAAATTCAGAAGATTTTACATTTACAACTTGTTCCTAAAACCCGAACTTATTTACTTAATACTTGTCTTTCTATTACCCAGAAAATCATTGAAAAAATGTTTAATTTAATTTTGAAAAAAAAAAATTTTAATTTTTTCATTTTTTGTTTTTATTAGTTTTTGATTTTATTTAATTTTATGATTAACATCATTTTACAAAAGTCTTAAGTTTTACAGGAAAAGCTTTCAGAAAAGTAATAAAATATTTCATATTATTTCATATTTCATTACAAAGCTTCTTACTTCCAAACGAAAAAAGAAAATGAACTCAATTTAGAGCTTAATCGTTAGGCTAGTATTCGATTGCCTTCTAACGTTTGACAGTTTTGTGAACAGGCTGTTAAGCTGTTTTTTGAAACTGGAATTTAAGTTGAACCTGACCTTAAGTAACTTTTACCTGTGCTATTTAAATAAAAAGTATACAATGTATAGTTTAATGTAAAGATAAGTTTTTTTAAAATAATGACTAGTTTTTCAAGGTCAACATTTATACAGCTTAGGTGAAATTAAGCGAAATCGTTATATGATGAAAGAAAAATATGAATATGTACACAAAAAAAATGTGTACATAAGTTGTTTTGATCAATGCATTATTGATTCAAAAAACTTAAACTAAAAAGTAAAACGGACTAAACACATTTAAGCGCCTTTGCTTCTGTAATGCAATAAACTCATTTTTCTCTTATGTTGACTTAAGCTACTCTTCCATATTGCCACAGATATGTTAAAAAAAACTGGTCTGCGACTTATCTATATAGTTTTTGATTAACGAATATAACTACCTTCCCGAAATGGAGATTTTTTGCACAGGTCCAAACATTTTGTCGGATATTTCAGTTTCAAAAGAAACTTAAATATCCGGAAAATCACAAAATTTATCATCAATTTAAGTTTTGGAAAACTTAAGTCTGTTATAAGGTCTTCTAAGGTATCAAAAAACAATAATAAGTCGATATGTAAATCAATTCTTTGGATTAGAAATGCGTCCAAAGTTAAGTGTTTCCATATGGATACAATAAAAGGTAATATGTGCCCACAAAATATTAGTAATTTCTATTATTTTAGTCTTAAAAGAAAACTTCTTTATACCCACCATCAAAAAGAATGAGGTTAATTCTGAATCCTTATGAAATTCTAAGACGACTGAGCGATCCGTCTGTCTGTCTGTCATTGCTTATTTGCTAAAAAAAACTTACGGAAATGATAAACTGTAATAGCTTTGGCCACTAAATTTAGCACAAGGAAGTCTTATGTCAATGCCAGTGTGCAAAATTTTGTCAGAATCGGTCACCATTTGACCATAGCTCCCAAATAAAAAACTTACGGAAACACCAAAATATAAAAAGAAAAGTGGGTTTTTGTCAGTCTGTCCGTCAGATAAAAGCGCGATAGCGCCTTAACGAAAAGAGCAAGAGCGACAAAATTTTACAAAAGTATTTTCGATATCTTGAAAAAGTTGTGTATTGAAAATGGACAAAATCGGTTCACATTTAGTTAAAGCTCCCATATAACCCCGCTCCGGGAAACACATTAATGCTTACAAATTTAATACAATTGTAGTAGCTATGACGACCAAATTTAGAATAGGAAAGTTTTACGCAACTATTAAATTGTATAGGAATCGGTCCATATTTGACTATAGTTTTCAGACACAAAACTATCCCGGAGACAAAAAGAAAAGAAAAAGATCAAAAGCCAGTTAAAAGCTATTAAATTATAAACTATGATAGCTGTGGCCTCTAAATTATGAAAAAATAAGCTTTATATAAGTACAAGCCAGTGCATAACATTTGTGGAAATCAATCACCATTTAGCTATATTTTTTATATACATATCGAGCCCTAAGACTAAAACGATCGCCTGCGATAGAAAAAATATTGATCGTAAGCGACAAAAAATCCTAATTATACAAAAACAGGGAATGTTTTGGTGCATAACATTTTTGTTCTTTGTTAGTTTGCTACTTTCGACAAACTTATTAAGTTTTTTCCGAATTGTTTAGAAGTTATGGCGCAAAGTATTCTATGAGAAGTTTTCTAGTTTTATTTCAATAACTTTTAAGCTACTAGGCGGATTGTGGCGCAATATGCAGAAATCGGCCAATGAGTAGTTCTAGTTTTAGACCAATTTTAAAAAACATGTCTCTTTTTAAGGCCATTGTATGTAAAACCTATTAGTCGATTGAATGTAGTTTTTTACAGGAGAAGAAATAATATTTAAGAAATAAATGGTTAAAGATACTTAAATTGAATTTCATATAGTTAGAACGGAGAAGCTTTAGAGTTGATGTATAGTCAAACAGTAGCATTTTAAAAATCTTATTCGCGTATAATTATTTTTTATATGATAAGCAAAAAAACATCATAACTTTTAAACTATTTGAAATATTAATTAATAAATTTGGTCAACAATGCAATAGCAAAGACATGCCCGAAAACTTAAATGACAAAACACGAGTAATTTTTAAGTAATTGCGAAAAAAACAAAAGGGCTTAACTACAAGAAACCAAAAGGGCTAAACTACAACACAAAATTTTTTTATCAAAAATTTTTTCTATAGAAAATTTTTTTGAAAAATTAGGTTTAATCAGGCTTGAGTTCATTTAACTTTCAAATTATTAATTTTGAAAAATTTTGAAAAGTAATTGTGGAGAAAAACTGAAAAAATTATTTTTGAACGCGGCTCAGTGGATTGCAATTTCTGTCCCGCCACAGGACGTCATCAGCACTTAGCGCCCTCGACCACAGTCGAGTTGTCAAATTGCAGAGATAATCATCAATTTAACTCATTGAGTTTGATCGAACATCACTACGTTTAATTGATTGTGTATTCTCCTATTACTTGTTTTGCTCGATCTTTTCACTTGCCGTTGGCATGTAGAGAAGAACAAGACTTTTTGGTTTGATGCTATTTTTAGAATAATAACATACATTACATACATTCATGTAATTTACTTACATACATATGTTGTTAACATTGTTACTATTCTAAAAATAGCATCAAACCAAAAAGTCTTGTTCTTCTCTACATGCCAACGGCAAGTGAAAAGATCGAGCAAAACAAGTAATAGGAGAATACACAATCAATTAAACGTAGTGATGTTCGATCAAACTCAATGAGTTAAATTGATGATTATCTCTGCAATTTGACAACTCGACTGTGGTCGAGGGCGCTAAGTGCTGATGACGTCCTGTGGCGGGACAGAAATTGCAATCCACTGAGCCGCGTTCAAAAATAATTTTTTCAGTTTTTCTCCACAATTACTTTTCAAAATTTTTCAAAATTAATAATTTGAAAGTTAAATGAACTCAAGCCTGATTAAACCTAATTTTTCAATCAATTCAAAAGTTCGAATAATTTATTCCTAAATAAATAAAAGCAAAGGGCACGTTGCATTTACATACATTCATGTAATTTACTTACATACATATGTTGTTAACATTGTTACTATTCTAAAAATAGCATCAAACCAAAAAGTCTTGTTCTTCTCTACATGCCAACGGCAAGTGAAAAGATCGAGCAAAACAAGTAATAGGAGAATACACAATCAATTAAACGTAGTGATGTTCGATCAAACTCAATGAGTTAAATTGATGATTATCTCTGCAATTTGACAACTCGACTGTGGTCGAGGGCGCTAAGTGCTGATGACGTCCTGTGGCGGGACAGAAATTGCAATCCACTGAGCCGCGTTCAAAAATAATTTTTTCAGTTTTTCTCCACAATTACTTTTCAAAATTTTTCAAAATTAATAATTTGAAAGTTAAATGAACTCAAGCCTGATTAAACCTAATTTTTCAATCAATTCAAAAGTTCGAATAATTTATTCCTAAATAAATAAAAGCAAAGGGCACGTTGCATTTACATACATTCATGTAATTTACTTACATACATATGTTGTTAACATTGTTACTATTCTAAAAATAGCATCAAACCAAAAAGTCTTGTTCTTCTCTACATGCCAACGGCAAGTGAAAAGATCGAGCAAAACAAGTAATAGGAGAATACACAATCAATTAAACGTAGTGATGTTCGATCAAACTCAATGAGTTAAATTGATGATTATCTCTGCAATTTGACAACTCGACTGTGGTCGAGGGCGCTAAGTGCTGATGACGTCCTGTGGCGGGACAGAAATTGCAATCCACTGAGCCGCGTTCAAAAATAATTTTTTCAGTTTTTCTCCACAATTACTTTTCAAAATTTTTCAAAATTAATAATTTGAAAGTTAAATGAACTCAAGCCTGATTAAACCTAATTTTTCAATCAATTCAAAAGTTCGAATAATTTATTCCTAAATAAAGAAAATTTTTTTATCAAAAATTTTTTTATAGAAATTTTTTTTATCAAAAATTTTTCTATAGAAATTTTTTTATCAAAAATTTTTCTATAGAAAATTTTTGAAATTTTTCTGTAGAAAATTTTTGAAATTTTTCTGTAGAAAATTATTGAAATTTTTCTATATAAAAATTTTTATATAAAATACTTTTTTATATAAAATTTTTTTGTCAAAAATTTTTCTATAGAAAATTTTTTTATCAACAATTTTTCTTTGTCAAAACGTTTTCTATAAAAATTTTTTTTATCAAAAATTTTGAGAATTTTTGAGAAAATTTTTTTAATAAAAATGTTTCTATAGAAAATTTTTTTAATAAAAATGTTTCTATAGAAAATTTTTTTAATAAAAATGTTTCTATAGAAATTTTTTTTAATAAAAATGTTTCTATAGAAAATTTTTGTATCAAAAAATTTTCTATAAAAAATTTTTTTATCACAAACTTTTCTATAGAAAATTTTTTTTATCAAAAACTTTTCTATAGAAATTTTTTTTAATCAAATATTTTTCTATAGAAATCTTTTTTATCAAAAATTTTTCTATAGAAATTTTTTTTATCAAAAATTTTTATATAGAAACATTTTTTATAATAAATTTTTCTATAAAAAATTTTTCAATAGAAAATTTTTTTGTGAAAAAAATATCAAAATTTTTTCTATGCCAGATTTGAAAATTTTTTGATGTAGAAATACTTTTATTGAAAATTTTTACAGAGAAATATTTTTATCGAAGAATTTTCTATAATTTTTATCGAACAATTTTCCAAATAAAATTTTTTATATAAAAAAATGTTTGGATTTAAAAAATATAAAAATCTAAAATTGTTTATTATTAGAATCTATTTCTGTTTTAAAAAATATTTCCAATATTTAAAAAAACATTCCCAATGTTTACAAAAATAATAGTGTCGTGGCAACAATGTTCACGAATATATTTCATTGTTCTCTCAAACCATGTATTTTGTTGCTATAAATTGGATTTTGATTTGTTTCTTGCCTATTTTGTTTTTGTCTTTTCTTTAACAAAGCGACACCAATCAACTCTGTTAACATCCAAATTCCAACTGAATGATTTTAATACTCATTTTTACGAGTTTTATTAATGATCGTTGTATTTACGAAAATTAAAAAAAATTTTCGGCTTCTGGTGGTATGGGCTGCCTACTCCCGATCATAGTCAATCAATTGTAATTTTTGCATTTTAGGTGACGATATGTTTTTGCTGTATTTTGTTATATAACTTTGAATTTATTTATGTTACGAAAAGCTTAAGTATTAAATTATTTTGCGTTCTAATGTATTTTTAAAGAAATTACAAATATGGTTTCTATATAAAATTTTCCTAAAAACATTTATTTCTTCAAAAAATGTTGATATTTCGCAAGATTTTTAAATGGGAAAATATTTTTTTAATGAAAACATTTATTAAATTGTTTGTTTTTTTTTTTAAGGAAAATAGGAAAAATAAAAGTGTCCCCTCAATATTGAGTTGACCGATTTTATGGGCTTAGATCGTCTGATGTGCGGTGTCATAAATTGCTCAACAGGGGTGTTAGGGGTAATAAATTAAACTATTAGAAAACAAATTTTGTTGTTTGACAAACTTATTTTTTACAGTTTTTTTTTTTATTTTAAATTTATTATAAAAACAACTAAAAAGAATTAACTGAAATTTATGACTTTTACTTGGAGCATAAATTACATAATTTAGAGGGCAAAAAAAAAAAAAATACTGAAAAAATTTATTAATTATTTTAATGAAATAATTATGAAAAAGTGATAAATAATTTATACAACTTTTCTATTTAATAAGTCAAATTAAAAACCTGTCAAAGCAGCTCCAACAAAGAGTTCCTATGGTTTTGGCCATTTACTCGTACGTTATTTGTTAGGAAATAAAGGAAAATTATTTAGAAAAAAAGTATTTAGTAAATTAACATATACATGGATTAATTAAGAAAAATATATATAAAAAACTGTTATAAATATATTTTTAATATTTATAGTTAATTAGAAAAAAAACCATGTCTACAATTTTATACATTTATGGATTTTTATATATTTATATTTTTATGGTTTCACTTTCAATTTGAATTTAGTTCCATTAATTTTTTTTATTCCATTAAATTTTGTTTTAGTCGTTACTATATAGAAAACCAGCTACCAGATTTGGTTTTTTTTAAAGCCTACGCAAAATTGGTATACCCTTCATCGCAATATTTGAGAAGAAAATTGCTAGTTTGTGCTATTGGTTGTAATGTTTAAAAATGTTTAAGAACTTATTTTTATAAAATTTAGCAGAAATTAGTTACCACTGAAATTGACCATAATCGTTCCATACTTTCGGGTATCTCCCATAGGACTTTTTATTTGGAACTGAGATTTTTGCCCATAACATTTACAAAAATAATTATATATAATTGCTTTGAGAATTTTTTTGAACGGCTTCGGAAAATGCTACTTAATTATTCTTTTGACAATTAATAGCTGTCGCCCAATTTTATTAATAGTTTGACAAAATGCCTCAGGATATGCAGCAAAAAATTTATTTTAGAATAAGGAAATTTCAAATTAAGATATAAATAACAACAAGTAAGAAAAGCTTTAATCGGTCAATCCCGACTATATGATACCCTTTACTACAAAGGTCAAATATGGACCAAAAATTTAACAAGTTTTCCTTAAGTCTAAGAGACAGACATATATCGTCACCTGAAATGCAAAAGGGCGTACTTAAAAATTACTCTTTTTTGCATTTAAATTTTCAGAAATGTCTTCGCTGTTGCATTGTTGACCAAATTTCATTTAGTTTAAGAGTTATGATGTTTTTTTTTAATTATCATAAAAAAATATTATAAGATTTTTAGATGGTTATAAGTTAGGTTTCCGACCTTACATTGACCTGTTTGTCTACAGATCAACTCTTAAGCTCCTCTGGTTTAACTATATGAAATTTCATTTAAGTGTCTTTAACCGTTTTAAAGTTACGGGGTTATCTCTGAAATAACTCTTAAAGAAACCTCTGTATATCCTATTTTAAATTATTTAAAACGTATCTTTTTACATTAAATTATGTTTCGAGCATAAACTGTTGCTACTTTTAGACCCGTCTCTGAGCAAAAGCTTAATGCATTTTGAAAGGTTTAAGTTTTTGTTCAAAATTTTTGTGGTATTTAAGCCCTTTTGGTTTCAGAAAATATTAAAATATTTTTACGATTTTAGTTTTTAGAATTTTCTTTGCTGATTTCTTTTTGACTCAATTCCAAAAATTGAACTTAATATTCCTTGTAGTTTAAAAGTTATAATGTTTTTTGCTTCTCCTGTAAAGTGTAGTTAGGCCCTTTTGCGTTTCAGGTGACGACATGTACTATGATATTTTTCAAAATTTGGGGATTTAAGTAGATTTATGTCATTTCCGACAAAGGGTTGGTATGGGCGCTAGGGTCATCTCTGGATCGATTGTTACTAAATTTCGGTTGTTGTTTTAGTTGTTAAAAGTTAAATGACATTATTTAAAAAATAACAGTTATTAACAAAATATTAATTTGTGCAAAGTTTTGGTAATAAAATGCATTTATCTTTAGATTTATAAGCGTTTTTGTGCGTTTGTGGCTATTTATTTACTTTTGAAAATGTGTCTTATATGGGAGTTACGGTCAAATTGGGTTATCATAAGCTAAATACAACTAAATTTGTGGCTGTAAAGGACCAAAAACTCTATTCCGGGAAGTCAAATTCCATCAAATTATCTTTAAAGTTACGACCTGTACATTGATAACAAGCTTACAAGGATAACCGGCCAGCCTGCCTGCCAGTCAGCCGGACGGACATCGTTAAAACAATTCAGGGTGGGTCTCAAACCAGTATTTCTATGCATTAAAAACATCAGCGCAAACCCAATATATCAATTCCCCCAGTCAGCATTTAGAAGATTATTTTTTGAAAAATCACCCAAATGAGTCTTTTTTAACCAGTTTGGAAGACAAAAAAATGATTTGTCGTCTGCGCGATTAAAAAAGTAGTCGAAGTAGATTCGCGCTTATGCTTTAAAACCTACTATTTATAAATACAATAACAAAAAGCATTTCATTAAAAATCAAGCATTTAAGGGATTGAAATTCGATAGTTTTTGACACTATTTTGCAAACAGATTTTGTACAGTTGGATGATAAAATGATTACTTTTATGGTCTTGGTTTTGAAATACTTTTTAACGCGCATAGATAATAGGTGCTGTAGCTAAGTGGGTTAGCACGCCGATTACTAAACATAACATGTTATTTTTAGCCTGAATTCGATCCCAGTTCGCGGCCGTCGATAAAAAATAAAAAAAAAGAAATAGCGCTACTTCTTCAGTGTTCTAAAAATAGACTTTACACCATACTTCATCTCTCTACTCTCTCTCTCTCTCTAGGGTAACTCAATTCGTATAAACACACTCTACATATGTAGAATTGTTAAGGCAATGTTACTTTTTTTTGAGTCAACTGAAAAACTAATAAAAATTGAGTTAAAAATGACTCGAAAATGGCTCGTAAAAGATTCATAAAGGTGCTCATAAAAGATTCTCTTAAGGGAGTCGCGGCTAGGGTACCATTTTCTCCCGAAGGTACAGTCTATTTCGAAAATGATAGCATATTCGATTGTTTTAATCGTCCGCGGCAGTCGAAAAAGAGTCAAATTTGATCAGAAAATAACAAAAATGCTGACTGAGCCATCACAACTGAGAAAATAATCGAAATTGAGTAAAAAATGGCTCAAAACATCAGCCAAAAATGATTCAAAAGTTACTGCAAGATGATTCTTCAACAACCACAGACTGAATCGTAAAATGTATTGGAAAAGACTCACAAACGAATCAAAAATGTGTTCAAAAAAGATTCAATCAAGGGAGTCGCCGCATAGTATTTTTCGAATCGAAAATGATGGCATATTCGATAGTTTTAATCGTCCGTGGCAGTCGGAAGAGAGTCAAATATGGTCAAAAAATAATAAAAATGCTGTCTGGGTTAGTACTTGATTGTATTGAAGCTATTGTTAAATATGAAACGGTTTTACCCAATATGAACGCCAAAATGCAAAAATGATGTTTTAGAATTTTGATTTATTTAAATTTCAGAGAGTTACAGACATTGACTATAACTAACACTGAGAACATATGGTCTACTAAGGAATCAAAAAATGTACCATGACGTTTTTAAAATGTACCTTGACAGTTCGCCCTCAATCAAGTTATAATCTATGGTTTCAGAATTATATAACAATGCTCTGCAGCCAAATCCTCCTTTTAATAAAACTATGTGGACTACATGGATTTTGATGCGCTAAACTCAGATCCGTTGTCGGTTTTTTTCCATCAGATCTGGATTTTTTGTATGGGCGTGGCAAATTTTTAACCTTAAATTAGTCAGGTACGGAGACCTATTTCGTCCTAACTCGAGAACGACTCATCCGATGGGAGGTACCCCATGGGAGGTAAACCTAGGTCCCACTTCCCGGAATTGATATTTTGGCCACAAAAATCAATATTTTTTCATGAAATTTAAAACATATACTGCTTATGTAAACCCAAATAATTGTACCAAATTTCGTTTAAATTGGTCAGATACAAAGTCTTTTCTCGAAACGCACTAAATGAGACAAAAATCAGTAAATCTGAAGATATTTAGAATTTTGAGTTTATTTTTTGCATACATAATTTTTGTAAAAACTGTAATTTGCCAAATTTTGAGATAATCGGTCCACACTTGACCCTAGCTCTCATATAAGTCCAAAGGACGGAAATAGCTTATATATATATATGTACAGGAAAAAGAGAATCTTTGACTTTCGTGGTGAAGGGTATCGTATAGTCGGGCTATAGCACTGTCTTACTTGTTTTTTATTTGTTGTCGTCTCCGCTCTTTACATAAAAAGAATATTCAAATTAATTTTTAGATCTTTTAGGCATTTTGGCATAAAGTTTTGAAATAGTTTAAAGAATTTTAATAAAAACTAAAATTTATTTAAATTTGAAAATAAATTCAAATCAAATGTAATTTTTAACCACTTTTATTTCTCCCCTTGTTCTTAAACTAAAAGCTTTCCAAAATTCCATTTAAAAATTTTGTATTTCTGTTCCAGATTTTCGTTTGCATACCGAAAATCCCAAACAGAAGCGCTGAGAAAATGTGACAATAACTAATGATTAAACTTTAGGAAATCACAAATAATTTGTTACACACGATGTCTTCAGACGTTACAATATTATATAGATTCCTCAACAAATGCTATGACAAAATCTTTAAACTGATTGGGAAAATTTTTCTTTTTGGAGGAAAAAAATCTATAATAAATGCCGACAAAAACTAAAAGAATAAATTAATACTAGAGAAGGAATATATTGAGTTATGGCCAAAATAAAAGAGTATGGATCAGTGAAAAGACGTACAGTAAGAAAAATTGACGATCGGGAGGACAGACAGAAAAATGGACGGACCGACCGACAGATGGAAAGATACAGATATATATCGACACCTGAAATGCAAAACTATTAGCCTAGAAGAGGTTATACGTAAGCTATGGTCAAATGTGAACCAATTTTGCACGATTTCAATACCAACATTTTCCAGGATATGAAGAATATTTATGCCAAATTTCAGTGATCTATTTATTTTCGTTAAGGTTTTATCGTGCCTTAGAATTTCATAAGGACTTAGAACATATATAACTTTTGGGTTTTAAGCTAATATTAAGGAAATTACAAACGGAATGACAACCTCAATATACCCTCCATTCTTTTTGGTGGTGGGTATAAAAAAGTGGATTAAAGGCATTGAAGCCCAATACAAGATGTATACAAACTGACTTAGAAATCTAGGGCACCAAAAAAATTATGCACGGGCTATCGTCAAACTCTATTTGAAACTATGACCACTACTTTGAACACAATACAAGGACAGATATTAGAACTCACTAACAGCTGCTGTTAAATCGATTCTAGTGTTCCGAGAATACATAAAATATACATTCATAGACGTTACAAACTTGAGCACAAGCGCTATAAGGCCTTTTGAAACTAAGTTAATGTAGGGTATAAAAACGAAATTCCAAAAATCCGAAATCTATAAAATGTTGTTCCTCCCCGATTGTTGTTGTGATGTTATGTTTCAACAACTGTAAAATGACACAATATACACGATTTGTCATTAAATTAAATTAAAAAACAAAAATCTTAAAGTATCCCCAAAAAAACACCTCAACTTTGGAGATGTTGTCGCCAATAGTTTTAGATGTTGGATGTATATTTTTCTTTTTTGATGGGGACTGCACTCACATTGGGGGAGAAGTGAGCCAAAGAAGTGATGGCACATTAAAACGGAAGTGTGTCAGGGAATTCTTTTCTTCATTTTCAATTACCAAAATGTATATTTATGGCTGAAAATGTGTGTTAGATTTTGTTTTTATGGATCAAAACAAAATTCTTAAGTTTTCGAATGCCTCTATTCTGTATTTTAATTTTAATAATCAAAAAATAAATGACAAGGTCTTTCTTTTCTGTTTTTTTGTCTTCCGAACGGCTGAAGTATACTTTGCCGTGTAATTTTTAATTTACTAGAAATACAAAAAATTAGGTCAACATTTTCTTTTGTTTTTTTATTTTTTGTTTTTTTTTTTTAATTTCTTTCTTAATTTGAATTATGTGAGATAAAATTTTATAAATTGTTAATAAATTTATGTTTTCTTTCGAATTTTATTGCATTGTTTTTTGTGTTAGGGAATATGACATAAATTTTACTACCGACAAAAATGCTTTATTACTCATGTAAATTTATATGTAGAGAAATGCTTTACAAAAATGACAGCCGATGAAATATTTTTTTTAGATCAGGGCCTATAAATGTCTTCTCACCTTAGAACATACTTTGAAAATGATCATCAGAAGAGCAGCCGGATATAGTAAAAATGTAATTTCCTAATAGTGCGCCACGTAATATAAATACAGTCAACTGCAAAAAGATTGAAAATTTCGAAAATACAAAAATTAATCTTAAACAGCCTTTATTAAGGAAGAATTGCAGCACTCGTATTATATTTTAATAAAAAATATTTTTTTCAGGTAAATATCTTTATTTGAGTTAATTACATAAGTAATTTCGGTCAAATTAACCCATACTGACCCCCAATATTTTACCAAAATTATCGATTACCTTTTTCAATATTGGTTTATATTTGCTCAACAATGTAAGTTCTTAGATATAAAACTGTCGTTTGATTTGAAGAAAAAAGGTGAACCACCGTGGTATAGCAGGTTCGATCCTAGGCCAGACCCACTTAAAAAAAAATAAATTTTCAAAAAACAAAAAAGCGGCGGTTCGCCTCATATAAAACTTCTCTAACTAATGCATTTGACGTTCGGAGCCGGAGCTAAAACGTAGGTAAATTTCAATGAGTCTAAAAAAGAATCGGATGCAGCTCATTATTTGAGAGAAGTACCCCTTGTTCCAATTAAAAATGTTGTATGGAAATTATATATACTATTCGATGTTTTCCCCGAAACACGAATCACTCTAAGCCGAAACTTTTTTCGATGTATTAGTTGCTCTCAGATAACTTTTGGATTCTCTAAGCCCAAATGTGTCAAATCACTTTGTTTAGCTACAAATGGGCTTCGTCGGTGAAGATTTGTTTTAAAAACGCCTATCCCTTTTTAACATTTATAGCGGCATTGCGATGTACATTCGCAATGAAGTTGCGTACTAGTGACAGCAATCATTCGGCACGTGTTATACCGAATTTAACTAACTGTGGGTTATGTTCAGAAGCCCAAACGCGGTTAAGAACACAACGTTATCTGGCCTAGATGTCCATTCCGATTCAGTTTCGAAGCTCCTCGAGAGTTGCCCAAACAGTTAATTATTCATAATTGCTGGTGCCTTCAATGTTCACAACTCATCCTGCCACACGATTTTTGAAACCCAATATGTTGAGCAATTCGACGCTCATAATAAACTGGTGAATGAACCAACACATATTCCAGGTGTTGAAGGGCACTGACCTCACATCCAGACAAGTATAAAGTCAAGGTTCTTGTACCTCTTGGAAATTTCGAACACTGTACCATTTCCGCCTCCTTTTCGTTCCTCCGCACTTCATAGTGTTTCAAAAAAAAAGCCACGAAACATTTAACATTATTATACAAAAAGGTTGTTGGGATAAGCTCACTTAGTGCTTTTATAGGCACTTTAACTGAAAATTTTGTTTCCTCGACAATAATGTCAGTGCCCCGGATTAAATCTATGCTGAAAACTTAGTTTAATCAGACGTACAGTCAGATTTTGAGAGGTTGCTTTCAGAAACTGGCGTTATAACCAAAATCCAGTGACTAATTTTACAAAGCAAACACACAAGACATGTTTGTGCCAAAGTAACAAGACGAGGAAAAACTCTTTACTAACAACGTCTGCGTGCTAAAATTCGTCGTTCGTTAAACGAGTTAAGAATAATGATCGAAAATTCACAGACTCGGTCGATAAAGCTAACCTTTTAGCTGAATTATTCGAAAGTAATTCTCACTTGTGAACCGCCGTGGTATAGCAGGTTAGTCATCCGCCTAGCATACCAGAGGTCCAAGTTCAATCCCCGGCCAGACACACTTGAAAAACTAAATTTTCAAAAAAGCGGTGGTTTACCTCATAACCCAGCTAGCCACTGGTTATTGAGTATTAGGCTATGTAAAACTTCTCTAACTAATGCATTCGCCGTTCGGAGCCGGCGTAAAAACGTAGGTCCCTTTCAATGAGTCTAAAAATAGAATCGGATGCAGCTCATTGTCTGAGAGAAGTACCCCTTGTTCCAATTGGAATGTTGTCGGGGAATTATATATAATTCTCACTTGCCGGAAAGTACTTAACCTGTGCCCGAACTCGAAAAAGATATTCTTTCGCCCCCATGCTGTAAAGCGGGTTTTATCGGATCTCAACATAAACAAATCTCCTGGGCTGGATGGTATTATGTATATTTGTGTGTCCATTAGCTATCCTCTTCAGCACCTGGTGCAATGCCGGTAAATTTCCTCGGGGTTGCAATATTGCTAATGTTACGCAAATCTCAAAAAAGTATGAGGCTAACAACCCTGAAAATTGCCAATCAATAGCAATTTGTCTGTACTCTCCAAAGTTATGGAGAGTATGGGGAACCACCATGTTCTTAAATATCTGGAATCGAAAAACCTACGCTGTACGTGAGCCTTCGTATGGCAAAGTAAAGTTGTTTTTCTGGATATTTCCAAGGCGTTTGAAAGAGTGTGGCACCAAGCACTTCTATGAAAACTTATTGCTTTTGTTGGTGGTAATGACTTTTCTCGATTTATATCAAGCTTCTTTAGAGATCGTACTATTCGAGTCGTTATAGATGGGATCTCATCAATAGAGTTCATGAAAATTCAGTTCGATATTTATTGGACTTAACACATTTTCCAAGTGTCGACTGAAATATACAAGTGTACTTCTATCAAAACTTATTGAGGTCGTACTATACGAGTCATTACAGACGGAATCTCAGCAATCGAGTTCAAGATTAATTCATGAAAATTTAGTGCGATGTTCGTTGCACTAAATACATTTCGCAAGTATCGAAAGAAACGTAGAAGTGTCTTGGCTTTCTTAAGCGGTATAACCCATATGTACTTCACTACAACTTTTTTTACCATTTATATCCGACCGAAAATGAAATACAACTATCATGTATGGGACGGTGATTAAAAGTCTATTTAGGTGCTTCATCGGTATTCAACTCTTTTGATCCATTGGAGTACCTTCGCAATGTCGGTTGCGTTATACTAGTTACATCTTTGGAATGGGCTCTAATAAAATCTGGAAACTCGTTCCCGAAACTTGAACATTCTTACGCAATACACGCATATGTGCTAGAGCTTATACCTTCGTAGTTGATTTCCCATTAGACAGAGCAACGCACTACAGAGACAATTCGTTCTTCAGCCGTACAGTTCCTATTTGAAATTTGCTTCCAGTAGAAGTGCTCCAAGTCAGTTGCTATATAAGGAAGTTCAAATCAAATGTCCACAAACACTACAATACTTATCACCCCTTTCATAACCTATTTCCCTAGTTCCACCACAATGTATTGCTTAAATAGGGGTCATCCCCTATGTGCTGGTCCTAAATAATAAAAATAAAAAAATGGTAAAACGATAAAAATTTACTTTTTACCAAGTTTTTGCCATTTTATATATTAAAAATGTTCAAAATAGTACAAAGCCTGATCAAGTTTAACTTTTTTCCATTTAAATGACAGAGAAAATTAGTTATGGAGTCCACCACTTCGCAATCTTTCGTCTAACATCGTGTCTTCCAATCAGACGTTTACGAGTAAAGATACATTTTTACTTGATAATGATAGAAATATGTGAGAACGATTCCAATATAATGTAACCAATATCCTAGAATAGTACCTACCTGGAACTTGTTGTGCCCTTGCAGTAGAAGTTTGCAAGTGCCTAGATTGCCACGGTAACTGTGGAGTGAACTACTATGGGAACTTAGGGATCTTACGACAGTTTGACTTACAAAACAAGTAAGAAAGTGCTATAGTCGGTCAAGCCCGACCATACGATACCCTTCACCACTAAGATCAAAAGTGTTATTTTTTCTGTATAAAGATTATCTCGAAATTTGGCAAATTGATTACAGTTGTTACAAAAATTATGTATGTAAAAAATAAACTTAAAATTCCCATTATCTTCAGATTTACGAGCTTTTTAGTGATTTTTGTCTCATTTAGTGCGTTTTTAAAGAAAAGTTTGTATGGGAGCTATGGTCAAATGTGGACCGATTTTAACGAAATTTAGTACAGTGATTTTAGTTGATATAAGCAGTATTTGCTTAAAAACCTGTAGTTTGATTACAAGGTTTACATGGGGGTCCAGCCAGCCAGTCAGACGGACATCGCTATTTGGTATACTAAAAGGTGGGTCTATGACAAATATTTCCATGCGTTACATACATCAGCATAAACTTATAATACCCTTTCCACCTATGGTGGTGAAGGGTATAAAAATGCAATATTAAAACATTACATTTAAGTCAATTTGCTAATACCTTCAAGACTGAAGAACAAGACATTGATCACGAACTATTCGTGCGATATTTTTTTTAAAGCCCTCCGCTAAGCTGTCAGTGTAAAACTCTAACGGAACTAATTCCGTTTTGTTTAAATTTATCCCAAAACCGTTATCATCTGACGAAAGTATAAAAGAGGTTGTCTATGAATTTAACTTCCGCGTAACTTATATTGACATATTAAATGCGAACTGCTAATGATACCAAAATATCTCTCAGAGCAAAGCAGATATAAGGCTGCTTTTTGGTACACAAGCATCTTAATATATAAGTCCACTTCCGGATTACAGTTACTTTGTCTTAGGGTATATAAATTGATGTTTGGCGGTTGATTCTGGTCTGGCCAAAAATTCAATTCCAGAAAGTTAGTCCCTTGCGAGGAACTTAAAATAATTGACCGATTATGACCAATTTCACTTGCGATATGAAAAGAATATTTATGCCGAATTGTATCAGTTTATCTTAAAGAACAGGGATATTCTCTTCTGTATCAACAGTCAGGCTGCCATAAAGTCCCATTTCTAATGTCCACACGGCATCTTTTCTTACCCATAAATGCCGGGCATCTCTTAATGAGATGGCGAGACATTGCAATATCGAACTTTTCTGTTAACTCCACTGCGGACAGACTTGCTTAATCCCGTGCTCTCCTGTGTCAGGATAACATCGATCAATTTACGGGCTTACCGCTATCCGCCTGCAAATCAGTAATTAGGTAACTTCTTTGCAGATCAGCGCAGAACACCTGGTCCTTTGAGACCACTTATTCAATATCCAGGCAAACATGGCCCGCCTATGACAATAAACGTTCAAAGTGCTTGATTTCTCTTTCTCGCAACAGACTCTACAACCTAATTTCGACCTTAACAGGTCACTGTATTTTTGGGCTGCATGGCACAAGGCTTAACCTTTAACACCATGACTACTGTCGAAACTGTCGCAACATCGAAGAGGAGGAAACGGTTTACTCATCTTCTCTGCCACTACCCCGCTCTTTCAATTTCGAGGGCTAACTATTTGGGGCGCTGACATTCGTAAAATAGACTCATTTATCAGAGCTACAACCTGGCTTATATAAGCCTCTCACCGATGGCCTGGAATGAATTATCTACGTTTTCTTTTCCATTTAATCCCCTGCAGGTACCATAAAGGGACGGTTTCTAGGACCCAAGTGACGCTGAATTAAACTCTGCTGCCTACCTAACCTAACCTAAACAGCGAATTTTTTTCGATTACATGACATACTAGATTTTTTTGTTGAAAGTAAATTAATAGGTAATTTTTTTTTTGAAATTCTTACAATGAACTTTAATCAAGTCCATATGTTCCAGTTTACTCTATAAACCTTTCGCCATATTTCTGACAACTTCATGATGCCACATTCGGAAAACTTCTGATCTCTTTTTCTATTTCTACGAAAAACTGAAGCAAGTGAGATTTGACGGAGTTATCATCCTTAAAAGATTTAGCGTTTAAGGGGTTTTGCAGAAATCGAAACAAATTACTAATGAAACAACCTAATACAGAGATCTGAATATAGCTATATTCCTTTGAATCAAAGTTTTCAATACATTTTCCCTTAAGTTAAGTTAAATGATTGAAAATGGGAAAAAATATTAGTTTTGAAACTTTATATCTATTTATAAATCCTGACGTGTGGTAAAAAAAAATGGAATCTATTTTTTGTTTTTTTAATATATCAACTCTAACCACAAATAGACCGATAATAACTAAAATGAAAATAGATTAAATAATCTTGCACAAAAAAAGTCATGACGTTTTAAAGATAATTTTCTATATATAGGAAAAACTGTAAAAAAAATCTATTTATGCAAAATTATCAAACAATATTTTGCGTATTCTATACGTCAAAGTAAAATCGTTAAACAAATATTGTTTTGAAAACAGTCAACGTCATATACGAATATAGCATGTAATTCTAAAAATATGATATGATAATATTGAGACTAATTTAACAAGGAAATCAAATTAAAAATTTATTTTAAGTTTCAACATTTTAATTTGACTTAAAAATAAATAAATCTTAATATTTGTTTATAATCTAAAATTATTTTTATTTAAGTAATTTATTTGACATTAAAGACACAGGAGTAGGATAACATTATTTTATTACTTATCAACCTTATCAGCAAATTACATCAGTTTCTAAACTGGCTTCCATGGCGTTATGGTTACCATGTCAAGTAAAATTTCTTATATTTTTGGTGGTTCTAAATATAGTTTGATTTTTTATTATTTTCGTAATATTTTATTGCATAAATTTATCAAATTATTTCATCATATCAATAATTGAACATTTGTCTGGAGTAATTTACACATGTAAATAAATAGCGATTGTAACACAATAGACAAAATATTTCAATATAATATATACATATACGCTTTAACGGAGGTACTTAACTAACCAGAACATCTTTAAATTCGGACAAAAATTTTGGGAATAAAAGTACGGAAAGTTGGTGACAACTCGTTAGTTACTCTTTACTTTGGGAACAATAATGGAATACACACGATTAATTTGTTGCGTTATCTAGAAGAGTTACTAACTAAAACGCCCAAAGGGGAATGGATTCAACTAACGGCCATAAATGAAATATTTCTACAAAATCTCGGCCTGGGTTCGATTCTAAGTTCTGTAATTAATAATTTCTACACTCAGAATATTATGTAAGTAAAATTAACTTAAAATGTAATTTGAAATGAATGAATATTCATTTAAAAACCGGTCAACTGATTTTTCATTCAAATTCAATAAATATTTCATTTAAATTTAACTGACAAATATTTAAACTACATTTTCAGTTTTAAAAACGGATTATTCAGTTGTTTTCAAAAAAATTACTGACAAAAATTTAAACTACATTTTTAGTGTAAAAAACGGAAATTTTCATTTATTTTTAAAAATTTGAATGGTAAAAAACTACGTAAAATTTCCGTAAAACGGACAATTTTCATTTGTTTTTGTAATTAACGAAACATAAAAGGCGAAACCATAAAAAGGTTATATCCTTTAAGGCATCAAAAAACCAAACAGACAAAACAAAGTTTGTTGTTTGCTTAGGCCATACCCCGTGATAGGCGCCCAGTATTATAAAAAGTTTCTTCAGTAGGCAAACCTAAGATACTTAAGGAAAACCAATAATTAAACAAATACGAATTATATTTGATACAATAATTGAAAAAATTTATAAAAACTAAACAACTGATATTTTCAAATGTTACGGAATTTCAGTATTTTTTTGTAGGTTGTTTTTTAAACAAATGTATAAATATGTTAAAAATCAATTTTCATATAAATTTAAATGAATATTCATTTGAAAACAACATAACTGAAAATTTCCTAAACAACATACAATCAGTTACTGTAATAATTTCCTGAGTGTATTTAATTTCTTCAGTAGGTAAGCCCTACAGCATTAACACGCCGCCCATGTAAAAAATAGTTATTATAACTAACCTAACCCTAAGTCAGGGTCTTTTTTTTTTTGTTAAAAGCTTTTGTTAAAAGCTTTCTTTCATTCTTTAAATTTGAAAGATCGAAGACTACACAGGCCAACATGGTTTTGTTGTCAAAAAGTGGAGGGTCATTTCCGAAGTAATTTTTTGCGTAGAATCCGAATCCGGGGTCCGAATTGCTCTATCACGTCAGGATTTTGAGATATTTGAGGTTTTTTACCCAAAAAATGGCGTTTTTGGCTACTTTTGAGGTTATGTACAGAAGAGACAAAATTTTTTGGGAGTTTTTTTTTAGTTGCATCTTATAGCACTACTCTTCCTCTTTAATTTAAGAGTCGCAGAGTTCAATTACGATTTTTCTACACCAAGTTACGTCAATTTGAAATTACGAGCGGGAGTCCCTTCGCCAATATTAAAACATGCTGGTGTCTTCAACGAGATGAGCTAAATGTTCGTCATAAAAGACGGTCTGGGTCAAGATCTTTACTAGATCAAAAAAAAAGATTTCATAAGTTAAACTGAAATAGTTTCTAATCGTGAGAGGCGAGGGGACTCACGTAATGCTAAATGTAAAAAAAAGTTTAACTTGAAATGCACTTGAAGATCAAGCTGAAGGTCAAATTCAATGTCACGATACCTGTGTAAATATAAATTACTATAATGTATTATGTTTATCGTAACAACAAAACTTATTAGATAGCAGAAAATGAAAATATGTTTCATATTTGCAATGTTTTTTGAAAATTTTTATACGCCATTTTGAATCCGCCATCTTGAATTTGATAATTTTAATATCTCAACTTCATATTCGTAATCAGTAACCCCAAAAATCCCCAAGTAAAAATTTTGAAGAGAAAATACCCAGTAGACAAATGTCTGCCTCAACGTATTCAATGCAAATGGTCATGCAATTAATAGGACATATCTCGTAATTTCAAATTGACGTAACTTGGTGTAGAAAAATCGTAATTGAACTCTGCGACTCTTAAATTAAAGAGGAAGAGTAGTGCTATAAGATGCAACTAAAAAAAAACTCCCAAAAAATTTTGTCTCTTCTGTACATAACCTCAAAAGTAGCCAAAAACGCCATTTTTTGGGTCAAAAACCTCAAATATCTCAAAATCCTGACGTGATAGAGCAATTCGGACCCCGGATTCGGATTCTACGGAAAAAATTACTTCGGAAATGACCCTCCATTTTCCAACAACTTCCATGACCCCAATATTTGTAGGCCTGTGCTATCAACATTTATTTCGTTAAAAAAAAAAAAACATTAAAGCCATAATGTTAAATTTTTAATATTTATGGGCATAACTCAATCTGAATTTTACCGATGTCATGGTTTATTTCGGCCTTGAGGGCCACCAGGGCTTGTGGCTTATTCACATATACATATCTGTGACCCCACAAGCAAAAGTTTAAAAGGGGTCAAATCGTACAAGAGTTACGGCGTAAAATTTATGAAGTTGTGGTCTGCGAAAACGCGCTGAATTGAATTCTCCTGCTAGCGCTCCGTCTTCGTACGGTGCATAGTTGGAGTGTTTAAAAATAGAATGGAAATAATTCTGTAACTTCTAAATCGTTAGGCGGATTAAAAAAAAATGTATGTGGATATAGCAGAAGTATTGGGAAGCTTAAGTTCTGAACCTGGGAAGTCATAGATGATTATATATCAATCTAAAGGATATTATGTTCTCTGTACAAAAATTTTATAAAAGATAAAGAATTAAAAAAGCAAAAAACTTTTGTTTAAAGGTTTGCTTTATCTGTATTAACAATAATAGATTTTGGATTAGAAAAATATTTATAAATATATTTTAATGAAAATTTGCAATGGTATAAACTTTTTAAGGAAAAAAATTACAAAAAAATATTTTTAGTAACACAATTCCCAGAATTCCTAAAAAGATTTGAAAAATGTCCAAAAATGGGTATTTTTAGTTTTTTTTGCTCTAGTTGCTTGGTCACTTTCAGGGCGATAAAGTACTTTTGCAATACAATTTTTAATTTTTTTAATAAAACCTTGGTCCATAAAGATTTAGTGAAATTTTTTTTACAGCTCGCCTGCTGTTGAAGGAATTATGGATCAAAACAAGAAGTTACTTTTAACTCAATTATAAACTTTTGTGAAGTTTTCTTTCAGAAAATTAAAAACATGTTATATATTCCTTAAAAAAATTTTTAAATAACTACAAAACACTAAAAATACTTTTTACCCAAAAAAACGGGGGAAATTTAAATTTTAAATCAAGAAAATCGGTTTATATATAGATCATATATCAAAACAAAATCGGTACAGTATGGGACAAAAACCGAAAATTTATTTCTTGAAGCAAAGGCATGAAATGATCCCACTGCGCGGTGGTAGATCGATAGTTTACCTGTCCTTTCGGAGTTCAAAAATGCAATCGGAATACTTAGGACCATTTTTATATCTTTTAGTATTTCGGACGGGTGATGTAGTGGATGCACAGTGGGTTGAAAAAAAATGGGAAACAATTCAAGAGCATGAAATCATGAAATTTCATAGGGCTATTGAGGAGGAGTATTCGAGCTTATGTTTGTACGTAGACTTATCAGAAGGGGAGCTATGTGCCGTCAAAATAGGACACCTCGGGGTTTTCGAAAATTAAAAATTACCCAGAAGTAAAATTTTGAATACGACATAAAAGACTTCTATATGTTTGAAATCTGCTAGCTGAGATCTACAAAGAAAGCACGTATGATTTATCTCCTATAGTTTATGAGATATTTGACTTCGAAAAAAAAAATGTAAATTTTTTTACAACATAGGCCTAGAATTTTGCTTATATCAGATTAAAATTTTTCTGGATTTTTCCAGATATTTATTTTGTTTCTAAGTAATTTATGAATTACATAAAAAGAATTGATAGAAAATTATATCTGACAGCGCATAGAGAAAGGGACCTAAGGGTAAAAAATAAGGTAAAAAAAATAATATTTAAATTTTTCAAATGGCTCTCCGGAACAAACCCGTTTTTTACCCTTAGGTCACTTTCAAACTATTTTGCGAGTCACATATAAGTCGTTCAGTGGATAAAGGGAATGAGTCCATTTTTGGCATTTTTGAGATTTAGAGTGGATACACTTCCTTTTAGGATCAACAATGTATTAAGGCATTTACATTACCTCGAAATCTTATATTTACGAGATTTTGTTCAAAATCTAGTTGATTTTGACTAGATTTCCAATACAAAAATAAATCTAATCATTAAGTAGATTTTAGCAAAATCTACTTAAAATCTAGTAGTACTTAATGATGCAGCCATGTTTTTCTTCTAAAAACTACTAAAAAATACCACTCTGTGTAAATTTAAATGACATTTCAATTAAAAAGAAATAAAAACAAAAGAAAAAAGTGCGACAAAATTAATAAAATAAATAAAAATTTGAATTAAATTTGAAATAAATTTGGATAAAAAATGTAATAAATAAATGGGGAAGGAAAATAAATTAAGTTTGAAAAATTTTGGTTTCCTTTTATATCATTAAACTAATTCTGTTATGGAAGTAAAATCTAGCAAATATAAAAAAAATCGAGTGTAAACGATCTAGATTTTGATTGAGATTTGAAATCAAATTTACTAGATTTTAGACTAGTGTAAATTCTCTATATGACAAAAATATTGTTTTCAAATTTTAACTGAAAACCCCTTTTAAAGACAAAATATTTTTTTGCACGGAACACAAAATTTTTATTTTCAGTTGAAAAAGGGAATGAGTCCACACTTGCATTTATATTGCATTAATAATTTGTTAACTTTGCTTTTAATCACTCTTATTTATTTCTATTTCTTGCCTTCCTTTATGATTTCGCTATTTGCCAATTTTTGTGTGTCCTTTAACCCTTTAGTGCCCGTTATTCTTATTTTCTTGCTAAAATTCCTTTTTTATACAGAAACTAGATTCCAGATGAGTGTTTTGCGGAAAGATTCATGCACTTTTGTTCATCGATGTTTAATTAATAGCTGTTTTAAGTTAGGAACCTTAGGAATTTTTTTAGCTTAGAGCCATTGTTTTTAATAAAACGGGTATTATATTATAAAATATAGCCAAGATAATAATACTAAGAAGAAAAAGTTTTAATTCTGTTTTTGGTTTGTTCTACAAACAAGAAGTTATAACTCCTTAACAAAGATACTTAGGGCTCTGAATCCGATATTATTTCTTATAAAGATAATGGCCAACACTTAGGTATTAACCAAATAGCGAAATAGGGAAATACAATATAAAAATAATTTCGATGAAAATTGTGGCTTTGAAAATATAAACATAAGGAAGAAAGGAAATGTAATGTCATGGAATGGCGAGAGTCAAAGTCTATTGTATCCTGAAACTAGAGCAATAACAAAAGAAAAGAAAAAGGATATGATTAATTTATTAAAATATATCCCTCCCGTATACCATACCTTCTATAAAAACTTGAAAACAGTTTCAAGTGAACAAGATTATTCTGAAGAAGTCATAATATTTTGTTAATTTTTAGTTACTTTTCGTTTAAAAAAAGAAATGTTTTATGTTATTTTTTCTTTTAAAAATAAGAAGTTGTTTATGTTATTTTTTTTTTAGTTAATTAAAAATAAAACTGTGCGAATGTACTACTAAAAAAACAAATTATATGCAGCCTTTTTTTAAGATCATAAAAAATTTACTCGTTCCAAAATATAGTAATTCGATTAAAACACCACGCGAGGTAAGCCAATATTTAGACGGATATTTTTTCTTTTCATTTCCGAACGAGTGCTGAAAGTCAAAACATAATTAATTTGCATTTTTACGCAATCGATTTTAACAACAAAGAAATTTGTGGACTCATTCCCTTTTTCCACTGAAACTCTTATCAATAAAAACATATTTGTATCATATAAACATTCTTTGTGAACACATACACTTACATATTAACGTTATATATTTGTAAATTATAAAAGAAGCCCTAATAATTAGTTTTGCAATTTTAGTTTTGAGTTTTGTTGTAACAACTAGCTTTAAAGTCAACGTCAACTGTTTCGTTGTTTTTATCCGTTTCAAATTTTTGGACTCATTCCCTTTATCCACTGAACGACTCATATATATTTAAGTTTAAATTTAAAAAAAAAGTAAATATTTTGTAACTTTTTAGTCAAATAAAATAATTTTTGAGATATAAAAAAAAACTTGTTAAGAAACAAAACAATTTTCGTTTTTGTATTTTTTTTTTTTTTTTTCATCAAAAAGTATATTTAAGTATACAATTTTATTGAAATACATTGACAACTGAATTTATTATTGAATTATGAAATCTTGATGGAAAATTCTGTTTTTTTTTTTTGGATTTGAAAAATGTTTTGGGAAATTATTTAAAATAATGGCATTCCTAATTCCTAATTCTTTTTTTCAAATTCCAAAAAAAAAGATTTTTTCATTAAATAAAAAATTAAATTACAAGTCTTAAAATTTTACCAAAAATGAATAATTGTACCATGTTTGTTATTAATGGGTTATAATGATGCACTGGAACAGTTAGAGACGAAACACAAGAATAGCTGAGCTTTGGCTTTGAAGTCAAAAAAAGTGTTTAAGATGAAATGTAAATGTCTAGTTTTTTTTAATTGAATTTGAAACTATGTACATATATAACATTTTTTAAAACAGATATGACTCAATTGATGTAGTTTTCTTAATTGATAAATTTTGTTTTGCAAAACTTAAATAACATTTCGTCTAAAAAAATTTAAACATTTGAAACTTAAAAAAGATGACTCATATTAATTGACCAATTGATTATTCGACATAGTCGAAACATCAATTGATACAAGAAATTTGTTAATTTTAGCCCGAGGTATCTAATGAATGGCATCAAAGATTAATTACAATGACAGTACATCAAATTTTTCGTGTTAAAAAAAATCGGAAGAAAAAACCTATTGAATTTAATTGATTATTTAACGATTTTATTGTTTTTACTAATTAGAGGTTAAACATGGTTTTGGAATTTTTTTAACAACAATTTTCTGGGTAATTGAATAAGTTTACGATGTTTAAAATGAAATATCAAAAGTATTTAAGATAAAAATAATGTTAACAACTGAATGGATTTCATTCGAAGTTGGATTAAGTAAAGATGTTGGGGTAAAATAAATTATCAGGTATGTGATGGACATTTTTCGTTTTCAAATCGATCGATTTCAGACATATTTTTTAGCTAATTTTCGGTTATTTCCCCCAAAAAAATGAAAATTTTGGCTTTAATCCTTTTGACTGATATTTTATCTTTAATTTGGTTTGAATTTTTTGGGAAAATAACCGAAAATTATCTTAAAAATATATCTGAAATCGATCGATTTGAAAACGATCGTTTTCCATCACATACCTGTATATTTAAAAATAATTTGTTGATGATTTAATCACAAAAAAACTTTAATTTGACTTAAAATTGTCTAATAGGCAAATTTCCCTCTTTAAATTTTACCGACCTTAATTTTATTTATTCTTAATTCGGCAAAACTTGTTAAGTCCTGCGGACAGTTTTCGAGATATAATGACTATAAGAAGAGTCTCAGATTTTTTATATTATTAAAAAATTTGTTCATTAAATTGTTCTCACTTAAAACATGAGGGTTTTACCTGTATCATAAAGATCGAATCCCGAAATTAAATTTTTTTGTTTGTTAAAATCTACACTATTAATATCTCCCAATGTAAAAACTTTGTTGTTAACAACAATGTTTTGTTGTTGCATATTATGTTGAATGCTGTTTTTGTTCTTTGTATTGTATTATGCCACATTGTGACGCATGTTGTAATGTCCAAATGAATAATTCTTAAAGTTTTAACAAGTTGACATTTCTCCTTCTTTTTGAAAATCCAACAGTTTTCTGATGCAAATACTTAACACAAGCGAAGAAACGCAAAAAATAAAATACTTGTATATTAGGGTGACCCTTATTTTGCAGAAGTTCGAAATGCTTCATTCTCAATCACCAAAATTGTTTACGACTTAAACAAAAATTAGATTTACAATGTTTTAGTTCATAGATTAGGCCGAAGTAAACACTTTTAGAAATATTTTGGTACAATTTTGACCCCAGGCTATCAAGGGTTAATTTTTCTGATGTCTTATTAAAATTAGTTATTCCGAAAAATGTTAGATTTTGAACTTATACAATAGGGTAGAAGGGGGAGCATTTGCCACTTTTTTTTTAAAGTGCTCTAGGTTTCCTACCGGTAGAGTTATCACAATTTTTTTGTTCTTCATAGGTACCTATGTATGTTAGCTTTAAAATGTATTGGTTCAGATTGCCTGCGACTTTCCTTTATGTATTAAATTAAAAAAATAGCAAATTAACTAAAAGTGGCCAATGTGCCCCACTCATGGGGCACATTTGCCAATAAGTTGGGTACAAAAAAGAAAAAAAAAATGTTGTAATAAAGTTAATTTTTATTGCTATAAAGCTTTAATATACAAAACAAACAAACCAAAAAATTAATTCAAGTTCATTTCACATGGATAAATTAAACAAAACAGTAAAAAATTCAGAGATCAAAATTTAAACTATTGGGCCTCTGTTAACATTGTACTGTGACATATCAACATTAAAAAAAAAATTGTTAAGATGGAAGATGGAATGGACCTTGGAACCAAAATACAATATCCTTTTTAGGGATATTACGAATGTCGGGCTCAAAAAAATGTCGACGAGTAGCTATGTTATATAAGTATGGCAAATGTGCCCCAGGTAGAGTCCTTAGATGTAAAGAACAATTTTTCACATAAGAAATAGATTTATTGATAAAAACTTAAAGTATTTGTTGTCAATACCATATTGTTTATTAAACTAATGAAAATTTTCTTAGGATAACAAAAAACTAAGGAAAATATTACAAAAATACTTGTAGCAAAATATTTTTTCAGGATCTGCTAAAACAGTAAATCACGCCTGATGTTTTAAATATGAAAGCTACAGCAGTCAAAATTTGACATATAGAATATCAATGATAAACAATTATAAAATTGATTACAGCATCAAAAAAGATAAGTTACTTTTCAAGAAAATTAGTGGAGGCAAATGCGCCCCTATGGCAAATGGTCCCCCTCCTACCCTATAATTTAGGGACTTCTTCTACTTCTAGTCGGCCCTGTTTCTATACAAAATTACTTGTTGCAAACTTTAGCCCAACCGCTTGCCTTCTAATGTAATAGTTTCCTGTCATCACGGACACGAGTAGGGATACGTCGGGTCTTGTCAGAGATAGTAATTCTTGAGAACGTGTCCTATCTGAAGGTGATTTTGGATATCAAGCAACGGTTCTGATTGGTCTTACCTTGGTAGGCCCAGACTTATCTTGGTTAGCCTTCATCTTAACTGTAGACACAGACCTCCTTGTGGTATCACCCGGGAAACTACGTTAACACCATTTAATGTAGTGAGCTAATATGTGCCTCGAGTTCTCCTATAAGAACTTTAAAAATATGGGTTAGAAAGTCGGGCTAGACCTGGCTAGGCCTTTGACCTTAACAGGTTATAAATATATGCCATTTAAGTAAGTATGTGCATTCTTAGACAGACACTAACCAGTCATTTGCAGAATTGCTAAAAATTTTAACTTTTATAGACAAAATAATTTATGGACTATTTCTTCTCCTCATCGGCCCTACTTCTATATACAATCATTTGTCGCAACCTTTAGCCTAATCGCTTACTTGCTTATCTGACAGTATCCTCCTATCGCGGACACAAGTAACGACACAGTGGATACAAATAGAGATGGTGATTTTTGAGAAAAGGCCTATCTTAAGCAGGGATGGCAAAAATGGTACAATTGTACTTTTTTTGATACATTTTTAACCTTATTGGTACCGTGGTACTACAGCGTTTTGTTTGACACTATTTTTAATTTTTAGTCAAGACTTCCTCCACCTCCTAAACGTCGCCTAAACGGCAACAATTGAGGAAGACTCTAGTCCACATAGCCAGCAGCCAGACATCAAACGATCTAAACCTAGCAGGAGTAATGGACCGATCCTTTAGCGACTTTGCCATAGGCCACCTCGTTAAGGCTGTCATTGACCGTAGCAATGCTGACAGAGCTATTTCCCCCGAAAGATGGGAAATAATCAGTGTTAAGTTAGTAAAAGTTGTCATTAATATCCTAAAAGACAATCCTGGCCCCCACCAAACTGCAGAGACGCTGACTGGTAACAAGGTCGTGTCAAATTGATGGCTCGTCATAATGAGCGGCCTGCTATTCTACTTAAAAAAGCAGTTCAGCTCATCGAGGGCATCTGGAATGGAGCTAGGCTTGATGTGGTCTCCAGGGAGGAGGTACCTCGCAGACCTAGGTCCACTATCCTTGTGCTCGATGGCAAGGAGATACTATAGCTCCTTTAGATAAGTAATCCTAGTTTACCTGTACATGAATGGAAGGTAGCTAAGGTCTCTGAATCTTAAGGAGCTCTCGGAAGGATAACTGTTATCCTTACGCTACTTGTAGCATTCCGAATGACTCCGCGATGATTTTAAGTTCAAGTGTAATTTTAAAGACATTTCTATTGAAATTGGTTAAATAGATTGATTATTTCAGTATTTACTACAGGACCGGAACTCCAGAATTGAGATGTGGGCTCATGACCGCAATCATTTTTTAAATTTCAGAAAATTTATGCTGTAATTAAAGATATGATATTGCTTCATTTAAAAATTACTTTAATATACCGTGACAAGCTGATACTATGAACTACAGACCCTTATAAATATGTTGACAATCATTCATCGGATCATAGTAGTTTAGAATTTCAAAAAATCGGTAGAGCCCGACTATACTACTTTCTTACTTGTATATAAAATTCTGTTCAATTTGTTTTGTAAAAGTGGAATTTCATTACTTGTTTTCAATTGGAAGATATTCCCAGTAAAACTTTTCATTACCAAATAATGAGTTAAACAGTTTAACTATTGAACACGAACCACTTACTCATTCGTTGTTTAAGTCATTACATTAACATGGGGATACCATTGGAGGCAAGTACTTACCAATTGCAAAAAGTAATGACTTGGGTAAGCAATTTGAAAGCAACAACAACAACACCATCTTTTTTGTTGTTGTTTTATTAAAAACATATTTTTTTAAACGAAATGCAACATTTTTTTTATGATCCCATGGGGTCTCGAACCCAGACACCTACGACTGCTAGGCGGATACTCTTCCACTGAGCTACTTCATATGTTGAAAACTTAGCAGCTTATAATTAATATATACAATTTTTATTTTTATATCCAATGAATGATTGTCAACATATTTAGAATGGTCTGTAGTTCATAGTATCAGCTTGTCACGAGATATTAAAGTAATTTTTAAACGAAGCTATATCATATCTTTAATTACAGCATAAATTCTTTAAAATTTAAAAAAAAAATATTGCGGTCATGAGCCCACATCTCAGTTCTGGGGTTCTGGTCCTGTAGTAAATACTGAAATAATCAATCTATTTAACCAATTTCAATAGAAATGTCTTTAAAATTACACTTGAACTTAAAATCAACGCGGAGTCATTTGGAATGGTACAAGTAGCGTAAGGATAACAGTTATCCTTCCGAGAGCTCCTTAAGGTTCAGAGATCTTAGCTACCTTCCATTAATGGACAGGTAAGCTAGGATTACTTATCTGAAGGAACTCCAGTATCACCTTGCCATCGGGCACAAGGGTAGTGGACCTAGGTCTGCGAGGTACCTCCTCCTTGGAGACCACATCAAGCCTAGCTCCATTCCAGATGTTCTCAATGAGCTGAACTGCTTTCTTATGTAGAATAGCAGACCGCTCATTATGACAAGCCATCAATTTGACACGACCTTGATACCAGCCAGCGTCGCTGCATGTGACAATAACTTTGTCTTTCCCTGTTTTTTTTTTTGCTTTGTTGCACTTTTTTTTGGAAAAATATTGTTTGAAGCATTTAATAAATAATAAAGATTTTTTTTTAATTATTTTAAATCTTAAACATTTTAAATCTTTCTTTTTGTATACGTTTTTATATATAATTGACTCTTACTTACTTAAAATATAAATACTTACAACTTGTTAAGGTCAAAGTCCGAGCATATTTTAGAATTCCATGGACTTCGATCTTGTGTTCCAATTTTATAGGCCAAGCTTTGAAAAATCTTCCTCTAATATTAGGTGATGGGATATTTTAATTCTAATTTGATCCTCTTCATAGTAATTATTTTTTCCAAAAGAGGGTTACTAGCTCCAAGCTTTGAAAAATCTTCCTCTAATATTAGGTGATGGGATATTTTAATTCTAATTACTATGAAGAGGAATTATTTTTTCCAAAAGAGGGTTACTAGCTCGTCGTCCTAACCCACTTTTATCGATCTTATGGGACAACTCTCGGTACATGTTAGCTCGCTACATTAAGGGGTGTTAAACTAGTTCCCCGGGTGATACCACGAAGAGATCAGTATCCACAGTTGAGATGAAGGATGACCCAGCTAAGTTGGGCTTACCAAGTTAAGACCAATCAGAACTGTGTTTGGTATCCAACATCCCCTACATAATCAAAATGGACTCATGATGGTATTTTTTCATTACTGTGAGTTAGTTTTCCAAAATTTTTTTTACAGAAGGTAATATTTAAGTTCTTAAAATTCAAAAATCATTTAAAAGACTTTTTAAATAAAAAAAAAAAAAATAAAAAAAATTTTGGTCTTAGTGGGATTTGAACCTGGGCCATTCAGTTCAAATTATCATTTTAATTGCAAATAAGTACTTCTGTAATAACTTATTAGTTATTCGGAGGGTATGTTGTAGTCATTACAAGTTAATCAGTTACCAGAGTACTTGTCATTAGCAAAGTTTTGCTGGGTTAGTACCCATTTTAATTACTAGAAATCTGTGTTTTACAGAAAAATTTTTAACGCAATTATATTATACAATTCAATTGTTAAATTTTAATCGATTTTCTCATCAAAATTGATTAAATAAGATCAATTCTATAGTTTAGAATTTGAAACTAATATTCTATACAATACAACACACTCTGTATAAAAAATGTTATCATCATGGTCAAAAAAGTACATTCTGTTTTTATATTTGGTACAAAATCAGGGATGGTAAATCCCTGATCTAAATAGAGCCTCTTCTGTCATCCTTTCTCTTTCTCTATCTCTCTTTTGTAAGTAGCTAGAGGCTGGCTAACAGATTCTAGTTTATCAGTTCCCTGTTCCCGTGGATCGGTAGCCCACGTTAAATAGAAACTGAACTGTTGAACCAAGTAATTGTTGGATTTAATAAGACAGCATTGTTTTTAAAGCACGTCTTAACCTTTATAAAATGACCTAAAATTATATAAGGCATATTTTTATATTACTTACATTCGATTTGTTGTGAAAGTTAAACATTTCGAAATTTTCCAAAATAAGGATTACCCTAATATCGAGTGATATTGTATTAAATATAGTGAGAGTTTTTTTCCTTCTTTAATTTTTTTTCTTTGTATAAATTTAAATAATTCTATAGTATTTTTCTCGCTTTTCTTTCAATTTTTCTGTTGTTGTATTCGTTCGTTGTTCATTCATTCATTCATTTATTCAATCGCAGTCTTTTATTTCTTGGCATTTAAGAGTTTTTGTCTTTTTTCATAAAAATGACATAAATCCCTTTAACTGCATACAACAATATTATTTATGTTAAACTTTATGCCATACTAAATTATCAATGTATTTAAATACTATATAAGAAAATGTTGTTTTAAGTATTTATTATTTTTATCGTATGTATTATGTACTTGTGATACAATTTTACACCCGAGATAAAATTTCATAAATTTCTTCAGAAAAATGTTTCAAAGTTTCACTTTAAATTTTCTACTTACGTACGTACTTAATTGGCCTATATTTACAACCTGTTTAAGTCCAAGACCGAGCATATTTTACACATTCCCCAATTTCATAGGCTAAGCTTTGAAAGATCTTCCTCTACTTGTTCTTTCCATCGACATTTCAAACGACATCTTCTACTATCAATTTCGATCACTTTTCGTCTAATTGTTGTTCGAGTGAACCAAAATCCTAGCTAACGCAGCAGCTGTTGCGTATTACTCATACAGCTAATGGTTCATTCGATATCGATATTCATTTTTGACGCAGACTAGTCCAAAGATTTCCCGCAAAAACTCCATTAAATAACGCCAGTAGTATAAGTGTTTTACTTCCCAAAACTGTTACCCGAAATTATAGAACAATTTCAATCATATTACATTACAATTGTGCCAATACCAAAAGAAATGTCTAATGGACATCGATAAATGGACTTTAGAAGCTATTCTGAGTCCTCTGCGACTGATGTGATATATTTTTCGAAATTCTATTGACATATTTGTTTCATAAAACTATTAAAACTCTCTTTATTTATTGTTAATAAATATAAATTCTTAACTTAAAGGTGTTCCGAATAAATTTTGTAATAGTTGCATTAACTTAAGTAAAACTCAAACTGTACAATATAAAATCTATTTAAAGTACACAAACTTATTGTACAAATTCATTTAACAATAAAATGTTGATCTATTATTCGGTATTCATAAAATTATCGCCCTTTATTTATTTATTTATTTATTTCATTTATTTATTTATCATTTGATTTTCTAATACAACAAGAAATAGAATTCTTATAAATTACAGTATTAGAATCAGTATAGTCAGAAATAATGAAAAATGATAATGACACAATTTTGAAATTAAAATTATAATTAAAATTAAAATTATAATTAAACTTATAATTAAACAATTAAAACATAAAAATAATAAAACAAAAGAAAAGTAATAGTAGAAAAAAAATAAATTAAACATAAAACATTAAAAATTTTAGAAATAAATTAAAATATATTAACTGTAGAAATCTAATTAAAGTTAACAAAAAATAATAATAAAAAGTAAAAAATCAAATATTGCACAAATATTATTTAAATAACTCAAAGAGAATTTTCTTAAAACTTATTGCGTTGTTCATGTTTTGTATATGATTTGGAAGTTGACGTATGCTTAAAATTAAAAATTGACATTCCGACGCATGACTACAATGGCGTAGTTGAATAATCTGTCTTCCTCTATGCGATCTGGCAAATTGTAATCGAGAAAATAGGTATTCCGGTTCTTTAGATGTAATAATTTTATGAAGAAATATGATACATCTAACTCTTAAGAGATTACTCCAAGATAATTCCATAAATCGACGTGAATATATTGTGACCCTATCAAATCTTTTTAAACCAAAAACATAACGGACAATATTATTGTAAGTTACATTGAGTTTCCGCATATCTTGTAAGGAACAGCCGGCAAAGATTTCAGATCCATATAATAGAGTGGGTAGGAGGTATGTTTTAGCTAACAGAGTTCTAATATTTTGGGGAGTGAAATATTGTGTTGCCCATAAACTACGTAACATTCCATATATTTTACCACATACTTGGTTAATATGATCTGACCGCGTTAATGTTTTATTAAAAGTTAGACCCAAATTTCTTGCCGTTTCAACTTGTTTAATTTTTGAATTCCCGATAGAAACATACATGTCATTATCCAATCTTATGTTATTTTTAGATATACAGGCATGTCACGAACCATTCCGTAGTTGAATTCCGATCGAAATGGTTTTAGGTTCTATAGATTCCGAAAAATTTTAAATGTCCAAAATCAGTACAAAATAAGATTTTTTTCAATTGAAATTTTCAACTCTATCTTTGTTTTAACAAAAAACACTGATTAATTGAGGAAATTGTTCAAATATTGAATAAACAACTAAAAACATATGAATTCAATTCCACTTTGAAAATAGAAAATGGTTTCATTCCGAAAAATTTTTTCGTTTTACTTTTTCAATAGAAGCAAAGTGCGGAATTCATTCCACTTCCGAACGGAATTGAGTTCTGTGACATGGCTGATAATCAAAAATACTGATTTATTTGGATTAATTTTTAAGCAATTTTCCGAGGCCTATAAGTAAATTCTTTTTAGCTCTGAATTGAGTTCGCTTAATTTAGAAACCATCAAATCCTTTGTACTACTGAGGTATAACTGAACATCGTCAGCATACATTTGTATTTTAGCCAGACGGAGTTGTTGGGGTAGATCATTGGCATAGATACAGTACAATAAAGGTCCCAAAATCGATCCTTGCGGAACTCCTCTGGCGACAGGTAAAGAACGAGAAGTAATCCCATTATTTACTACTGATTGAGTTCTGTCTGTTAGATATGACAGAATCAATTTAACAGAAGATGTAGAAAAGCCGAATTGTTTTTTTAGTTTCATACAAAGGATCGAAGGGTGTACGGTATCAAATGCCTTTGAATGATCTAGTAATACAAGAAATGCAAAATTTCTATCATCTAGATTACCTCTTATTTCTTCAACAACATCAACTAAGGCTGTTATACAACTTCTCCTAGGTCTAAAACCGGATTGTCGATCTGTTAACAGATTATTAATATTTACATAATTGTATATTTTTGTATGCAACAAACGTTCAAACACCTTCGAAAAGTATGGTAGAATAGCAATTGGGCGGTAATCATTGCCTGTTTTTGGTATTGGTATAATTTTAGCATGCTTCCATACATTTGGAAAAGTACTAATGGTAATAATAGTATTAAAGACGTGTGTTAAATACTGAACTATCAAGGGTAAGATTATTTTTATAAACTTCGGATCTATACAATCCAATCCAATTGAGTTTGACTTAATTGAATGGCAGGCCAAAATTACGTCATTAACATCAAAACATGGAAGTAATAACAGTTAAGACTTTACAGTTACTTCTGTCATGTTTTTGGAGAAGGTGGTCCACCTAAGCTTAATACCGCACATGTTCTGGGACACATTTCCTGTTCTTTATTTTCTTTTTTATAACAGCCAGTCCAAAGTTCTGGACAGTTGGGTTGATTTGCCTCTCGTCGTACAAAAGTGATATTATTGTTTGAATGCCACTTAAGCGCCTTTTTCCATAGTGACATGGGCCAAATCGGGATAAAAATATGTAGGAATTTATGAAAAAAGTATATAAATAGGTTTTGTCAACCGTCTCACACATGCGTTTTTTCTAAACCCTATATTTTCTTTTTTCGCTTCTGAGTTCTTCAAAGGATTGCGATGTGGAAGACTCCACGATATACCATGTTGGTCAGACATTTGACCATAGCTCCCGTATAACCTCGCCTTGGCTAATCGTTATTTGCTAATAAATGACAAACTATAATAGCTATAATCACAAAATTAAGTATAAGCACTAAGCATACAAAATTTCGAAACCAGTTCACATTTTACCATAGCTCCCATACAAAACACTTACGGAAACAGCCTAAATTCCACCTAAAGTAGACTAAATGAAAATAAATAATAAACTATAACAGCTATGTGTGCACAATCGGTCACCACTTGACCATAGCTCCCATATAAAAACTTACGGAAACATAAAAGTACCAAAAAGATAGTGGGTTTCTGTCCGACAAATGAGAGCGCGATAGCGGCTTAACGAACAACGAAAAGAGCCAGAGGGACAAAATTCTACAAAATTATTTTCGATATCTTTAGAATGTTCATATTTAGTTAGAGCTTCCATATAGCCCCACCCCGGATTTGGCAAGAACAAAAGATAAAACGGTCATTGAAGTCGCAAATGCTTGGAAAGAGATTTCAATGGAGTTTCTACAGTTATTGGTGGCTTCTGTTCTAACCCACCTTCAAAAAGTTTTGAATTCTAATGGAGGATACATTTTTGATTAATTTAAATAATTATTGTTAATTTTTGTTGATCTTGAAGCTTACAATTTTTTTAAATACGCTCTGTAAAAACATGTCAAAATTCCTATGCCACATCCTGAAATTTCCTTCTTTAGTTTAAATTGAAAAAAATATATATATATACAAAACATTTAAAATGTGAAAGGTTTTTAAATGTCTAATAAATTGCAATATTTCCTACTATTTTCAATATTTTTAATTAATTTTTTTTATTGAGTAGGATCGGAAATAAAAAAAGAAGAAAGAGAACTGGTATGTCAAAATAAATATGCCGACTAGTGCAAATTCGTCATCAAGTTCCTAATTTCATAATTTTTGCTTGTATATACTATGCAGTTAAAATTTTTTTATAGTGGCATGATGCATAAATTATAGACACTCGGTGCTGTCTTAAAAAAGGTAAAACCCGTTTTTGTGGACACTCCGTTATATACATTCCCGTGTTAATCGTGCCTGATGCCATAACTGATTGGCTTCTTTTGACACAACTGCCATAGGAGAAATTTCTTTGATTTTTTTTTTTGGTTTTTGGAACTTTTTATATCTTAAGCCTAGCATAAGTCTTGGCTCTGTAAACAAAACTATTAAAGCTTTTCCCACAAGAACTACTTTTCTGAAGGCTCTCTTTGAAAGAGTTGCTTGACTTATTTTGCCTTACCAATATTCCTTGGACATTTTCTACTTCTTGATCCAGGTTTTCATTTCGTGCTCAGTTCTCCTCATACCATTTAATGACATTTGAAACAGTTCCAGGGTCAACTTTCAAATCGTAGTAATAATTGAAAATTAATCAGCCTAACCACAGAACATTTAAAGTCGACTTTATTTTAAAAATCGTACCACAAAACAAATTTTAAATTAAATTTAAAAACTTCGTTTTAAAAACTAAAATAAGCTTTGTTTTGAATATTTTTCATTTTGTGATCAGTTGGATAAAATGTTAAGTCGAAATTGGAAATTTATTCACAATTTTCAGTCATACATACATTTTAAAGACAATTTCTTTAAAGCGGGTTGGAATCATATAACAATTGTTGTTTTCTATTATTACACAAAAAAATACTTTTTTTTTGTAAAAACTTATGAGCATTTAAACAATTTTTCATCATATTATGAAAAAATTAAAAATATTAATTTATGATGTTTTGTCTAATGAACACAAAATTTTCTTAATATTTTGTTTTTGGAATTTTTTGAAATTTTATTTTATTATTTCTATTTATTGAAGAAAGCTTTTATCATGAAATAATAATAACAAGGAATTTTCATTCTCTCGCTTCAAAATTATTTTGAAGTATATTGGGTTTTTGAAGTTTGATATTTGAAAACAAATAAAAGAAAAATGTTGCCACATTAAGAAAAGGGGTACGAAATACATTGGGAATAATTATCAAAAATGTATAATTTTGAAGTTAAACATATAATGAAGACATTCAATATTAAAGAAATAAATTTGTATGATTGTTTATTGAACATTTGTAGTAAATATTTATAAGTTTTTTATACAAAAATTTTGTCATCATACAATATAAGAAAAGTGGGATTGTCGGCAAAAATATGGTAGCACAAACTTTCACTATCCTAACAAACGTCAGAAAGTTATCATGGCGACAAAAAGAGAGAATGGAACAACCTTCAGTATTATTAAGTCATGGCTTTTATAATATTTGAATGTATTTTTTTATTTTTAATTTGTTTAAAAATATTTATAAAGCCTTATTTTAAAAATTTCTTATGTTACGAAAAATTGAAAAAGTTGACTTTAAAATAAAGTCGATTATACATAAAATCGACTTCAAAATTTGTTCTTTGCTTAGGCTGAATGAATCGTACATATCTATAAAATATATAGTGATAACGAAAATAAATATTTATTGCACTATGGATAATTATACCCTACACCACCATAGGTAGAAAGGGTATTATTAGTTTGTGCTGATGTAATGCATAGAAATATAGGCTTAAAATCACATTCTGAGTCGATTTAGGGTTGTCCGTCCGTCCGTCTGGCTGGCTGGACCCCCATGTAAACCTTGTAATTAAACTACAGGTCGCAATTCTAAAGATAATTTGAAATTTGGCACAGATCCGTCTGGCTGGCTGGACCCCCATGTAAACCTTGTAATTAAACTACAGGTCGCAATTCTGAAGATAATTTGAAATTTGGCACAGATCATTTTTTTGATAATGGGACCATGGCTATTGAAACTCGTCAAAAAAATTTCGTTGAAATCGGTTCACATTTGACCATAGCTCCCATACAAACTCTTCTTTAAAAACGCACTAAATGAGACCAAAATCACTAAAACGCTCTTAAATCTAAAGATAATGGAAATTTCAAGTTTATTTTTGCACACATAATTTTTCTAATAACTGTAATCAATTTGCTAAATTTCGAGATAATCGGTCCACATTTGACCCTAGCTCTTATATAAGTCCAAATGACGGAAACAGCTTAAATATATAAGTTTTAAGAAAATGTTTATATGGTGACAATATTAAGCAAATATTTGTCTATATACAGGAAAAAGAACACCTTTGACCTTAGTGGTAAAGGGTATCGTATGGTCGGGCTTGACCGACTATAGCACTTATTTACTTGTTTTTGGTTAAAATAGTAAATGCATATTTCATTCGGGACACACTTTACATAAGAATTTTTCCAATTCAAAGCTTAAATTTGTGTAGAAAAATAATTTTTGAACAACACTTAGACATTATTAGTGTCTGCTATACTACCACGTCAGGCGTACAGGATTAACATTTTTGTGTGTTTAAACATCAGCAATAATCCACTATACCCATTCATCCTATGTGATCAACTAAAAATTATTATGAAGAAGTAGGGATGTTTAAAGATCTGTAAATTTCAGAATCGATCAAAACAGTCTTCATCATTAAAGCCAACATTTTTCTATGAGTGTTGTCGAGTACGCAAGATAAATAGTGTGTATGTTTAGATGTCGCTTATAATAGCACTCGTATATTAAATATTTGCAAATATTTCATTATTTTTTCTTTTCATTTTTTTGGCTGCATTTCATTTTTAATAGATACAAGAGTTTGCATTATGTTTTTCATCTGCAACAACAACAACAAAAAAGCCAGAAAAAAAGAAAAAAAGAAGAAAATTAAGAAAAAACTTCTATAAAAATAAGAAAAAAATGGAAAAACAAAAAAGACAAAATTAAAATGACAACATAATTCGCCAGTATATCATAATCAAAAAACGCCCACATCTTAAATATACGAGAGACGAAAGTATTTCCATGCAACATTTTTTCTTTTTTTATATTTTTTTGTTTTATTTGTTTCCTAAGATATTGTTGCTCTTTTTTTTTCTTCAACTTTTTTATCTTTTTGGCCTGTGATAATAAATATTAAAAAAAAAAGCAACAAAATAAAAGAAAAACTTAATAAAGATTGAAAAAATAAAAATATCAAATAATAAAATTAAATCAAATAAAAGTCATAAAATCATAAAGAAAAGGCATTGGGAGCAACCAAAATTGTAATAAAATCTATCACAAGAAGACAAAAGCCAGCTACGGATTGATGTCATTTAGCAAAGTTTTACGATTTGGATCTGAGTGGAAAAATAAGACCTTTGAAAGTTTGGAATGTCAAACATAAATTCTTTTGATTTCTATTAGACTAAAACTTAAAAATTTGAAATCATTAATATAAAAGAAGTAAGAAAGTGCTATAATCGGTCAAGTCCGACTATATGATACCCTTCACTACAAAGGTCAAAGATCTCTTTTTCCTGTATAAAGACAAATATTTGCTAAATTTTGCTTTCATACAAATATTTTCTCAAAACTTATATATTTAAGCTGTTTGCGTGATTATACTTATAGAAGAGCTAGGGTCAAATGTACAGCGATTATCCCGAAATTTGGGAAATTGATTACAGTTTTTACAAAAATTAGGTATGCAAAAAATAAACTCAAAATTCTCATTATCTTCAGATTTACGAGTGTTTTACTAATTATACCCTTAACCACCAAAGGTGGAAAGGGTATTATAAGTTTGTGCTGATGTATGTAACGCATTAAAATATTTGTCTTAGACCCATCTTTTAGTATACCAATAGGCTTAGAGTGGCTCCCATACAAACTCTTTTCTCAAAACGCACTAAATAAGACAAAATTCACTAAAACGCTCGTAAATAATGAGAATTTTATGTTTATTTTTTGCATACATAGTTTTTGTAACAACTGTAATCAATTTGCCAAACTTCGAGATAATCGGTCCACATTTGACCCTAGCTTTCATATAAGTCCAAATGACGGAAACAACTTAAATGTATAAGTTTTGAGAATATATTTGCATGATGGCAAATTTTAGCAAATATGTGTCTTTATACAGGAAAAAGAACACCTTTGTCCTTAGTGGTGAAGGGTATCATATGGTCGGGCTTGACCGACTATAGGACTTTCTTACTTGGTTTTGTCTCATTTAGTGCGTTTTGATAGAAGAGTTTGTATGGGAGCTATGGTCAAATATGGACCGATTTCAACGAAATTTGGTAGAATAATTTTGGTTTATATAGGCAGTGTTTGTTTCAAATTTCATGAAAAAGAATTGATATTTGTGGTCAATATATCAATTCCGGGAAGTAGGACCTATGGGAGGTACCATAAATAATGGGCCGATTTTGACGAATATCAATAGCCCATTATCAAGAAAATTATATGTTTTAAATTTCATAAAATTATCTCTAAAATTGCGACCTACCAGCCAGCGAGCCAGCCAGTCGGAAGGACGGACATCGCTAAATCGACTCAAAAAGTGATTGTAAGCCTATTGGTATACTAAAAGGTGGGTCTCAGAAAAGTATTTCTATGCGTTACATACATCAGCTCAAACTTATAATACCCTTTCCACCTATGGTGGTGAAGGGTATAAAAACATTTAAAAAAAACTCTTTTCTAAATTTCTTTCGAAATTTATAGATTTTTGGTAAACTACAATTTTTTTTAAATTTTTATCAAAAGATGATTTAATTATTTATTTAAGATCAAAAATCTTTTAAGTACTATCTCATTATTTGATCATCATACAATAAATAAATAAACAACATAAAGTACTTAATTATCAAAAAAAAAATGCTAAAACAATACCTTGACCGAATGTTTTAAAAATAGTCTTTCAATATTCGAACATTTTTCTAAATTTAGAAAATATTTTTTGAAAAATAAAAGAAAACATCAGACAAGAGCAAAGAACTAGAAGAAAATTTAACAAAAACAAACAATTTTCAAAATATTAAGTTCAAAATCAATGCAAAAACATTTATCTAATTTCTGTCGACAGCAACGTCGAGCACAACAACACAAACAAGAACTCATCTAATAATTTTCTAATTTTCGAAAAATGAGAAGAGAATCCCTGAGATATTCACAAAAAATATATTTTATACTCTTTTGTATCTTATAATCAGGTCAAAAATAATTTTCTGATTAACTAAATTCAATATTAGAGCAATGAAAATTTTGTTTACATGAAATGCAAATAATATATTGAACTTAGGCTACTTCGAATTTCGGATACCCATCCATGCATCAATTTAGTAAGTTATTATTACCTTTTTTCTTTTCTTATTTTACCAATAGTCTTCTTGGACCAATAGTCATTCAATTCGAACATTTTTTTCAATGCCAAAAGACATTTCTGATAAAAGTATTATAACTGCAAAATTACTCGAGATTTCAGGCGATTTATATTATTTCCGCCAATATGTCTGATATAGGAGCAAGAGTCAAATGTTATATTGACAGAAGAACTACGAAGGCATATCAATAGGTCCGTGCCCTTTTCAATTTTTCTAATACTTATTGGAATGAAAGCACCGCCCTTTTAATATAGTACTGTCAATTAACTCCTGTATAAATTTGAACTCGAATAGGGCTACGTATTGTACTCTTCTTTCAACTCTGGATGAATAACTAATACGCTGGATGGAACACTTCAAGTCGACCTTAAACAACCCTGTCCGATTAACACCACTGAAGGAAGTATATAATAAAACCAACCATGACACTATTTTCATTGGCATTTCAGACAATCTTCCAGCAATACAAGAAGTAAAAACACTATTTTCATTGGCATTTCAGACAATCTCCCAGCAATACAAGAAGTAAAAACACCATTAAAAGCCTTAAACGCAACATGGCTCCGGTTAAGGACAATATCTCAGCGGAGGTGGCTTTATGTGATGTTGAAGGATCAGCGATACTGCGGCACCCATTTGTATATAAATGTATGAAGAAGAAACTCTGCCATCCCCCTGGAATGAAGGTATACTAGTCAAAACATCAAAAAGGGTGTCTCTAAAAACTGCAATAACTACAGGAGTACAGCACTTCTTCCAATTCCGATTAAAATACTAATTTTGAATCGAAAATCTGACGCAGTTTCCTCTACACTCCGCAAAAATCAGTTTGGGTTCATAGAAAACGGTTCTTATGTTGATCCAATCAACAAAGTAAGAATAGAACTAGAGCAATGTAATGAATTCCGTGACCTCTATTTATCTAGCGTTAGGCCTAGCGTAGGTCTTTAACAGTGTCAACAGAAGCTATCTATGGATATATTTAAGAAAATCGTAACATGCCAACGAAAATTCTGAACTTAATACGGGCAATGTTGACAAGGGTAAATTGTCAAATCCGCTAGAAGTCATTACTGGAGCAAGGCAAGGATGTATCTTGCCACCTATACTTTTTGTGCTTGTCATCGACAATATAATGCTCATGGCTTTGATTGATAGACGCGGTATGCAATGGACACCTTTTAAACAACTTGAGGTGTTGGAATATGCTGATGACGCGTGTTTTCTAAGAGAAAGCTCAGGCCACCTTCAAGAAAATACTAACGCTATTACTATTGAATCTCGGGCACCTCGACTGGAAAGACAAAGATTACGACTGGAGGCTATGAAACAAAACAGTCAACACACATCAATGTGAATAACGAGGTTTTTCGATGTTTAGGTACCTTTAATTACTTTCGAAGTTTGGTATATGGTTGCGCCGACGAGGATGTTAAATCGCGTATTAACAAGGCGAAATTTGCACTCGGCATTCTCCGAGCTATTTAAAAATCTCGACAAGTATCAACAACAACCTAGTTATAAATATACAACTCGAGTGTCAAGTCCATCCTGTATTATGGCTGCAAAATTTGGAAACGCACAAATGTCATCGATAAGCGCCTGCAAACCTTTGCAAATACTTAATAAATGGTGGCCGAACATCATAAGAAAGAAGATCTACTTAACACGACAAATCAAATTCTTGCTTCTAGAGAAGTATGTTATCGGAAATGGCGGAGGATAGGCCACACACTTCGAAGGCCAAGTACTAACATTGCTCGACAAGCGCTTCGTTGGAATCTACAAAGAAGATGCCGTCGTGTTAGTTGCCCTGCTAGAACGTGGAAAAGGCCAATTGATTCGGAGCTGCTAGCAGCAAGCTTTTCTTGGAATGAAGTATGTCTAACAGTTCAGAATAAAGTCCGATATAAAAGGATGGCTAGGGCAAGGGAGTCAAGGATAACAGAAGAAGAGTGCCTCCTTATCGGCAATATCTCCAGATTTTACCCGGAGTGTCTATTTGTTGTTCCTAAACATAAGAAAATAGCTCGGCGGAAAGATATTTGACTCCAAGTACAAAATCATACCACAAAAACTTGCCTTTTTTGAAGACCTCTACAACTTTTTGTTTCGGAAGGGAGACACGTTGGATTAAGTGTATGAAGCTAAAAAAGACGTATGCTTAACATCTCGCAATATAGTCCAATATAAAAGTATGGTTGAGGCCCTATGCTCCACTGGGAGTTAAGGATGACAGAAGAAGAAGAAGACTGCCTTCTTACCGGCCATATTCTCCAGATTTTTCCCCGAGTATCTATTTCTTGTTCCCAAACATAAAAAATAGCTTGGCGGTAACTTCTGATACTTCTCTTTAAAAAAATGACACCGGGGCATTGGGGGTTAGTTTAAAGTAGCAACCCATTACTTCCTGTTTAGTCTGCGAGGGATATTTGATTTTTCTCTTACCAACCATTCATGGAAATGGGTTCCTCACCACCTATTAATGTGGCTAGTTCCCCACCCATGAATTGATGACATACTCATACCCGTTTACTTTTATATGGTAATCCACCGATACAGAATTTTCGACACTTGATTACAGGTGAATGTATTCGATATGCTGCCAAGTCCAAATGACGATTCCGGATACCTTACATTTTTCCTACTGCCATATCACAATCATAGCTTTCGGATACAAACGTTAGTTTAATGTTTCATTTAATAATATTGAGGAATTTGGGGGAGTATGCCTAGGATTACATCCCGAACAGTCCAGGTGTTTTAGTATTGGTGTAGGTAACAATTTTTCTCGGTTTATTTCGAGCTTTCACACAGATCGCATTATAAGAGTTGCTTTAGATTGAATATCAACCTACGAGTTCAAGATTAATTCGGAGGTACCATAAGGCACCATTCTTTCTCCTACTCTATTTCTTATTTGTCTACTCTTTTTACAGATGATTTGTCATTCGTATTCATTCAACTTTAGGCCAAGCATATTGGAGATCAATTCCAAGAGGCAAATCATGAATAATATGCTAAATTCCGACCTATCTATAATATCCAATTGTGGTCGTTTAAATATGGTCGATTTCAACGTTTGAAAGACCCAGTGTTGTGTGTTAACACACAAACGCGTTACGAACAATGTTTCATCATCTGTAATAATGGATGATACAAATATTGAGGAATCAGAAACTCTTGATGTCCACGTTTTTCAAGTGTCGAAAGAAGCATTCAAGTGTCTCGGCTTTCTAAAGCGGTATAAGACATACTTCATTCCAACTGATCTCCTTAATATCTATACCACTTATATCAGACCAAAAATGTAATACAACTCTCATGTATGGGCCAGTGCTTCAAAGTCTATTTTGGATCTTCTCGACTGTCTATAGGAGAGGACTTATCGGTGACAGTAGGGTAGCCAACTCTATTGACTCATTATAGCATCTTCGTAATGTGGGTTGCGTTTCACTGTTCTATCGCTACTATAATGGCATATGCTTAAACGAAATTAGGGATATTGTTCCCTGAAACCCGTACATTTCTTCGCAGCTCACTCAACTCAACAAGGGCTCAAACCTTTGTAGTTAATTTTCCAGTGGGTCGCAGACGCACTATAGAGAAAACTCGTTTTTTAGTCGTACAGCACGAATGTGAAATAAACTTCCTGCATCTGTCTTCTCCTCTAATTATGATATCCAAAGGTTCAAATCAAATATCCACAAACACTACTCCACAAACACTACTCCCTCTATCCTCCTTCCCATCCTGTTCCTAGTTCCATCACAATGCATATGCTTATGTAGAGGTCATCCCCTAAATATTGGTTTAATACAAAAAAAAATGAATAGCACATAAACGCACAAACAAACATACATTTCATGAGCATGTGTGTGTACCTTAGCTTTCTCGTATCGGATAATAGTGTTCATTAGTTATTTCCGAATCAGAGTAAAAGCTGTATACTCTCATTTTTGTAGGACTTTTCGAATGGACCATACTACAAATCGATGTGTGGAAGTGCAATATCTAATTACTATAGATTTTTTGCTAAAATCATTCAAAAAAAAAAAGACCTAATCGATTTAGTTAACTTGATATTGGCCTACTAAGGAACTGTTAAAGGCATTGAAGTATCTGGTTCTACGTGGGGCAGTGGGTAACATACCTGTTTCTAGCTTCCGTGATACACAATGATAAATATCCATAGTCTAAGTGTTTCCGAATAGCGAACTGTGACACGAACATAACCTAGTATAGGGTATTAATAAGGAAAACATTGTTTCTGATCTTGATTCTTGAAATTGTATACGTACACACAAAGAATGCCCAATAAATATCTAATAAAATCAAAATGCCGGCAATTGATAAATAATGATGAGAAAATCCTATTTTTAATGCAATTGTTTAGATTAAAAAGATTCATACCCAAAAAAAAAAAACAGAAGAGGAAAATACAGCAGAAGAAAACAATGTAAATATTTGGCAAAATAAACAAAAGTTCTTGACGTAATTATTATTGAAAAACAAAATTTTCAAAAATATGCATTTAATAAGACGGTTATTTATAAATCAAAATGATTTTGTTCTAATCGAAACCTCATCAATGTAAAAATCATCATTAATTTTTAGCATCATCAATTTCATTAAATGCCATCTAGTGCTAAATTTAAATATTTCATAGCTATTTTCAGAATTTATTATTTGCTTATCGTTTTGGTTTTTTAGGTACTCAAGAAATTTATTTATTAGTATGCGCCAAAAAAGTAAAGAACATTTGAATGCACCGATCGATCGATAGATCGATTGATCACCTGCTGGGTTTTGAAAATGTTCTTAAGAGATTCAGTAATAGACAGTCATAGTACACAAAGATGGTGATGATGATGTTCATAATGATCGTCAGCATGATCATCCAAAGATCTCTTCTTTTCTAGAATATAGATGTATGTATGTATCTGAAAAGCTAACAAACTGCAAATACTGAACAAATACAACATCTATACAATATTTGTTTGTTGAGTGTATGAATGGGTGCATGTAGTTTTCGACAGATGAATGTTACGCTATTTTGTAAGAATCGACATTTTATGACGACGTGCGGCTAATTTAGGCATGATGCCGGTAATAGTTTTTCTTTTTTGTTTTATTTTTTCTTGTTTATATGTATTTTTAAAATATTTATTTCTTGACCATAACGATAGGTCTTAACCCATTTCTGAATCCCCTTTATATTTGCTTACTTTGTTGTTCGTCGGATGTTATATTAATTTATACAAAATAGGAAATTTTTGAAAAATTTCCTATAAAAATAGGAAATTTTTGAAAAATTTCCTATAAAAATAGGAAATTTTTGAAAAATTTCCTATAAAAATAGGAAATTTTTGAAAAATTTCCTATAAAAATAGGAAATTTTTGAAAAATTTCCTATAAAAATAGGAAATTTTTGAAAAATTTCCTATAAAAATAGGAAATTTTTGAAAAATTTCCTATAAAAATAGGAAATTTTTGAAAAATTTCCTATAAAAATAGGAAATTTTTGAAAAATTTCCTATAAAAATAGGAAATTTTTGAAAAATTTCCTATAAAAATAGGAAATTTTTGAAAAATTTCCTATAAAAATATGAAATTTTTGAAAAATTTCCTATAAAAATAGGAAATTTTTTGAAAAATTTCCTATAAAAATAGGAAATTTTTGAAAAATTTCCAATAAAAATAGGAAATTTTTGAAAAATTTACAATAAAAATAGGAAATTTTTGAAAAATTTCCTATAAAAATAGGAAATTTTTGAAAAATTTCCTATAAAAATAGGAAATTTTTGAAAAAATTCCTATAAAAATAGAAAATTTTTGAAAAATTTCATATAAAAAAATGCAATTTTTGAAAAATTTCTTATAAATAAGGAAACTTTTGAAAAATTTCCTATCAAAAAAGGAAATTTTTGAAAAATTTCTTATAAAAAAAAGAAATTTTTGAAAATATTCCTATAAAAATAGGAAATTTTTGAAAAATTTCCTATAAAAATAGGAAATTTTTGAAAAATTTCCTATCAAAATAGGAAATTTTTGAAAAAATAGGAAATTTTTGAAAAAATTCCTATAAAAATAGGAAATTTTTGAAAATTTTCCTATAAAAATAGGAAATTTTTGAAAAATTTCCTATAAAAATAGGAAATTTTTGAAAAGTTTCCTATAAAAATAGGAAATTTTTGAAAAATTTCCTATAAGAATAGGAAATTTTTGAAAAATTTCCTATAAAAATAGGAAATTTTTGAAAAAATTTCCTATAAAAATAGGAAATTTTTGAAAAATTTCCTATAAAAATAGGAAATTTTTGAAAAATTTCCTATCAAAATAGGAAATTTTTGAAAAATTTCCTATAAAAATAGGAAATTTTTGAAAAATTTCCTATAAAAATAGGAAATTTTTGAAAAATTTCCTATAAAAATAGGAAATTTTTGAAAAATTTCCTATAAAAATAGGAAATTTTTGAAAAATTTCCTATAAAAATAGGAAATTTTTGAAAAATTTCCTATAAAAATAGGAAATTTTTGAAAAATTTCCTATAAAAATAGGAAATTTTTGAAAAATTTCCTATCAAAATAGGAAATTTTTGAAAAATTTCCTATAGAAATAGGAAAATTTTGAAAAAATTCCTATAAAAATAGGAAATTTTTGAAAAATTTCCTATAAAAAAATTGCAATTTTTGAAAAATTTCTTATAAATAAGGAAACTTTTGAAAAATTTCCTATCAAAAAAGGAAATTTTTCAAAAATTTCTTTTTTTATAAGAAAAATTTCTTTTGAAAAATTTCCTATAAAAATAGGAAATTTTTGAAAAATTTCCTATAAAAATAGGAAATTTTTGAAAAATTTCCTATAAAAATAGGAAATTTTTGAAAAATTTCCTATCAAAATAGGAAATTTTTGAAAAATTTCCTATAAAAAAAGGAAATTTTTGAAAAACTTCCTATAAAAATAGGAAATTTTTGAAAAATTTCCTATAAAAATAGGAAATTTTTGAAAAATTTCCTATAAAAATAGGAAATTTTTGAAAAATTTCCTATAAAAATAGGAAATTTTTGAAAAATTTCCTATAAAAATAGGAAATTTTTGAAAAATTTCCTATAAAAATAGGAAATTTTTGAAAAATTTCCTATAAAAATAGGAAATTTTTGAAAAATTTCCTATAAAAATAGGAAATTTTTGAAAAATTTCCTATAAAAATAGGAAATTTTTGAAAAATTTCCTATAAAAATAGGAAATTTTTGAAAAATTTCCTATAAAAATAGGAAATTTTTGAAAAATTTCCTATAAAAATAGGAAATTTTTGAAAAATTTCCTATAAATATAGGAAATTTTTGAAAAATTTCCTATAAAAATAGGAAATTTTTGAAAAATTTCCTATAAAAATAGGAAATTTTTGAAAAATTTCCTATAAAAATAGGAAATTTTTGAAAAATTTCCTATAAAAATAGGAAATTTTTGAAAAATTTCCTATAAAAATAGGAAATTTTTGAAAAATTTCCTATAAAAATAGGAAATTTTTGAAAAATTTCCTATAAAAATAGGAAATTTTTGAAAAATTTCCTATAAAAATAGGAAATTTTTGAAAAATTTCCTATAAAAATAGGAAATTTTTGAAAAATTTCCTATAAATATAGGAAATTTTTGAAAAATTTCCTATAAAAATAGGAAATTTTTGAAAAATTTCCTATAAAAATAGGAAATTTTTGAAAAATTTCCTATAAAAATAGGAAATTTTTGAAAAATTTCCTATAAAAATAGGAAATTTTTGAAAAATTTCCTATAAAAATAGGAAATTTTTGAAAAATTTCCTATAAAAATAGGAAATTTTTGAAAAATTTCCTTTAAAAATAGGAAATTTTTGAAAAATTTCCTATAAAAATAGGAAATTTTTGAAAAATTTCCTATAAAAATAGGAAATTTTTGAAAAATTTCCTATAAAAATAGGAAATTTTTGAAAAATTTCCTATAAAAATAGGAAATTTTTGAAAAATTTCCTATAAAAATAGGAAATTTTTGAAAAATTTCCTATAAAAATAGGAAATTTTTGAAAAATTTCCTATAAAAATAGGAAATTTTTGAAAAATTTCCTATAAAAATAGGAAATTTTTGAAAAATTTCCTATAAAAATAGGAAATTTTTGAAAAATTTCCTATAAAAATAGGAAATTTTTGAAAAATTTCCTATAAAAATAGGAAATTTTTGAAAAATTTCCTATAAAAATAGGAAATTTTTGAAAAATTTCCTATAAAAATAGGAAATTTTTGAAAAATTTCCTATAAAAATAGGAAATTTTTGAAAAATTTCCTATAAAAATAGGAAATTTTTGAAAAATTTCCTATAAAAATAGGAAATTTTTGAAAAATTTCCTATAAAAATAGGAAATTTTTGAAAAATTTCCTATAAAAATAGGAAATTTTTGAAAAATTTCCTATAAAAATAGGAAATTTTTGAAAAATTTCCTATAAAAATAGGAAATTTTTAAAAATTTCCTATAAAAATAGGAAATTTTTGAAAAATTTCCTATAAAAATAGGAAATTTTTGAAAAATTTCCTATAAAAATAGGAAATTTTTGAAAAATTTCCTATAAAAATAGGAAATTTTTGAAAAATTTCCTATAAAAATAGGAAATTTTTGAAAAATTTCCTATAAAAATAGGTTATTTTTGAAAAATTTCCTATAAAAATAGGAAATTTTTGAAAAATTTCCTATAAAAATAGGAAATTTTTGAAAATTTTCCTATAAAAATAGGAAATTTTTGAAAAATTTCCTATAAAAATAGGAAATTTTTGAAAAATTTCCTATAAAAATAGTAAATTTTTGAAAAGTTTCCTATAAAAATAATAAATTTTTGAAAAATTTCCTATCAAAATAGTAAATTTTTGAAAAATTTCCTATCAAAATAGTAAATTTTTGAAAAATTTCCTATCAAAATAGTAAATTTTTGAAAAATTTCCTATCAAAATAGTAAATTTTTGAAAAATTTCCTATAAAAATAGTAAATTTTTGAAAATTTTTCTATAAAAATAGTAAATTTTTGAAAAATTTCCTATAAAAATAGTAAATTTTTGAAAAATTTCCTATAAAAATAGTAAATTTTTGAAAAATTTCCTATAAAAATAGTAAATTTTTGAAAATTTTTCTATAAAAATAGTAAATTTTTGAAAAATTTCCTATAAAAATAGTAAATTTTTGAAAAATTTCCTATAAAAAAAGTAAATTTTTGAAAAATTTCCTATAAAAATAGTAAATTTTTGAAAAATTTCCTATAAAAATAGGAAATTTTTGAAAAATTTCTGAAAAGAAATTAATTTAATTTCCTATAAAAAAATGTAAATAATAAAAAAAATGTGTTTTTTACCTTGTTTCTCAATGGGTTAAATGCAAAGAGAGGTCAATAGATGAAAAGACCAAAAACCTAAGTACGATTAGACGACCTGTTAAACGTAAAAAATTATATTTTTTTAACGAGCAGTTAAGAAAACTTGTGGCATTTTAGACAAACGGAAAGTGGAAGGAATTTGCTGTTTCTGTACCGGGCATCATCATAATCTGGATCATTAACGTCGAGATCATTATCATATTAATAATAAACATGATCATGTGGTAATGAATGTACTCGCACAAAGTAACATCATGATGGTGTTATATTTAATGTTTTGGCTAATGGGGCACACAGGCGGTGCTGCCAATCGATCTATAATGTTAATCACCCTCACTCTTCCTCTTGCCAGAGATCTTAGATTTTAAACGGCTTGTTTTTCATGCGATTTAAAAATCTTAAAAAAAAAAAACAATTCTTCTGTAGTCATGACGCAGTTGCAAGATTCTTTTAGTATTTTGTTTCCCTACTCAGCTGGTTCCTTGGTCCTCTATTTAGAATGATTTGTTTTCATTATCTTAGCCCCGTTTATTGATTAGAGACAAAAATGGGCAGCCAAAAGATCACCGAAATGATCACAAAAAAAAAAACAAAAAAACAACATCACAAACCAAATGTTCAAAACCCATAAACTAAATTTAGATTTATATACAAAATTTTTTTCAATTTAAATTTAGATTAAATTGAAAATCTATTTTCATTTATTTTTAGCCAGAATGAAAGCAAGAAAAGACTTAAAATAGATTCAGATGATTTGCTCGTCTTAAATGTAAAAATAAATAAAATTGTATGATGATTTGCCGGCAAATAAATTTAGAAAAGAGATTTATTTTTGAAATTTTGAAAAATGAAATTATGACAATTTTTGCTCTAAATTTTGCTAAAAAAGTTTATTAATAAATAAATAATTTATTTACAATTTAGCTGATAAATAATTTACAAATAATGAGTCAGTATTTTATAAATTGTTATTGAATTGGCTATTTATTGTTTTTTTAATTGTATTAATTGTCATATAGAAAACAATATGACCATATCATTAATGTCAATTTATTGACCCACTTTCTCTAGAGCGTTTCATTTTTTTCACTTTTCAGTTAAAATTTTGTATTAGTAATTTTAAATAATTTTTTTGCTTAATTTTTAACTGAGTTTAATCGTCAATCTCAATTTATTTTTCCCAATATGGGCGATTTTATTTAACGTTTTCATTGTTTTTCAAAATTATTTAAATATTTTTATTCCATTTTTAAAAACGTGTAATTGATTTAAGTCGGTTTGTGTTTTTTTCTTTGAGTGTAGGTGCTTCAATGACATGAATTTATGAATTAAAAAAAAATGTATCGTTATTGTTTTGGTATTAAATATTTCATAAATTTAATTTTGAAAGTGTTATGTTTTTTAATATTTTAGGCTATTATGTAAAATTTAAAAATTATTGATTATATTGCAAAAAAAATTATCTCTCCATCGACATCTCAACTTGATCTCAACAGGGCACTGTGATTTGAGTTGAATGCCAGAAGTTTTTATCTTAAGTAATGACAACTGTCGTAGTTGTCAAAACATTGAGCGGGCAGATTCAGTTACCTACCTCTTCTGACACCCAGCTCTTGGAAATCTAAGGGGTCTACATTTTTTAAGGGCAGGAGAGATGCACCCAGAATCTTTCTTGCGCTTAATAAATGTTCGCGAAGACATATTTATTGCAAAAAGGTTGACGTTAGGAAGACTTTTCTATAGAAAAGTTGAAATTAGGAAGACTTTTCTATAGAAAAGGAAGACTTTTCTATAGAAAAGGAAGACTTTTCTATAGAAAAGAAAGACTTTTCTATAGAAAAGGACGTTAGGAAGACTTTTCTATAGAAAAGTTGACGTTAGGAAGACTTTTCTATAGAAAAGTTGACGTTAGGAAGACTTTTCTATAGAAAAGTTGACGTTGGGAAGACTTTTCTATAGAAAAGTTGATGTTAGGAAGACTTTTCTATAGAAAAGTTGACGTTAGGAAGACTTTTCTATAGAAAAGTTGACGTTAGGAAGACTTTTCTATAGAAAAATTGACGTTAGGAAGACTTTTCTATAGAAAAGTTGACGTTAGGAAGACTTTTCTATAGAAAAGTTGACGTTAGGAAGACTTTTCTATAGAAAAGTTGACGTTAGGAAGACTTTTCTATAGAAAAGTTGACGTTAGGAAGACTTTTCTATAGAAAAGTTGACGTTAGGAAGACTTTTCTATAGAAAAGTTGACGTTAGGAAGACTTTTCTATAGAAAAGTTGACGTTAGGAAGACTTTTCTATAGAAAAGTTGACGTTAGGAAGACTTTTCTATAGAAAAGTTGACGTTAGGAAGACTTTTCTATAGAAAAGTTGACGTTAGGAAGACTTTTCTATAGAAAAGTTGACGTTAGGAAGACTTTTCTATAGAAAAGTTGACGTTAGGAAGACTTTTCTACAGAAAAGTTGACGTTAGGAAGACTTTTCTATAGAAAAGTTGACGTTAGGAAGACTTTTCTATAGAAAAGTTGACGTTAGGAAGACTTTTTTTGAAGAAAAGTTGACGTTAGGAAGACATTTTTTGAAGAAAAGTTGACGTTAGGAAGACTTTTTTTGAAGAAAAGTTGACGTTAGGAAGACTTTTTTAAAGAAATGTTGACAATAGGAAGACGTTAGGAAGACTTTGGGATACAAAAAGTGACCATAGGTCGAACCTGAATAAAATGGGCTCTAATGGATAAAATAAAAATCAAAAGTTATCTTTTTATCTTTTAAATAGCCTAATTTAAAAATTGTAAGATATTACAATTAGAAAACAAGTAAGAAAGTTTTATAGTCGGTCAAGACCGACCATACGATACCCTTCACTACTAAGGTCAAAGGTGTTCTTTTTCTTGCATAAAGACAAATATTTTCCAAATTTTGCCATCATATGTCCTAAAAATTTCTCAAAACATATATTATTAAGCTGTTTCCGTCATTTCGACTTCTATGAGAGCTAGGGTCAAATATGGACCGATTATCTCGAAATTTGGCAACTTGATTTCCCTTTATAAAAATTTTGTATGCAAAAAATAGATTCAAAATTCTCATTATCTTAAGATTTTATTTTATACAGTTACAGTTCAACTCATTTTAAATAATTTTGAAAATTGGTCATACCAACAGAAACCTCCTCGACTCATGCGCAACAACTTTGCTAAAGATTATAGTCTGATCAAACGCACAGTTTACGATATAATTCATTTTGAGTAGTTTTTAGTGGCGCCGCCTGAAGTCGTTCATACCACTAAGAAACCTTCCTCTGCTTATGCGTAACAACTTTGCTTATGATCATAACATGATCAAATGCACAGTTTATGATTTAATTAACTTATAGTCTGATCAAATGCACAGTTTACGATGTAATTCATTTTGAGTTTCGCCACCTGTCGGACTTTGGTCATTCCAATTAATAAACCTTCGTCGGATTATCCGCAATAACTTTGCTAAAAATTATAGCATGATTAAATGTACAGTTTACGATTAAATTGACTTTAAGTAAATTTCAGTGGCGCCACCTGTCGAAATTTCTGCATACCAACTAAGAAACCTTCGTCGGCTCATGTGCAACAACATTGCTAAAGATTATAGCATGATTATATGTACAGCTTACGATTAAATTGACTTTGAGTAATTTTCAGTAGCGTCAGCTGTCGGAAATTATTCACACCAATCAAAAAGCATTGGCCGGCTCATGCGCTACAACTTTGCAAAAGATCATATTATGATCAAATTAACAGTTTACGATTTAATTAATTTTTAGTAATTTTCAGTGGCGCCACCTGTCGGAAATTCGGTTTACCAACTTAAAAACCTCCGCCGGCTTATCTGCAACATTTTTGCTAAAGAGCATAACATGATCAAATTCACAGTTTACTATTCTATAAAGAACATACATACAGACAAACATTCATTTGTTTTAAAGTTATAACATTACTATTTTTTTCCCCCTTTTTATCCCCTAATTTCAAAAAGTTCCATATGCATAATTGGTACTTCTTTGGTACCAATTGAATTCGGTACATTTTATTAGAAAGCAGTTAACATAATTTTCCTATTGATTGCAGTACAAAGTTTCTTTCTATATTCCTTATTTTAAAATATAAGAGTGGGTAAAAAAGGTACCAAAAAACTATTTTCACCCTTTTTTACCCCCTATCGGACATAGTTTCAAAAAAGTACCAAGCACCTGTCCGTTTATTTTCATAGCTGTTTAAAACGTAATTTAAATTTTGTTTCTATACCTATCACTTAAGGAGATATAGCGTTTTCGATTTTTTCCCCTTTTTACCCGTTTTTACCCTCTTAGAGGCAAAGGTTCCAAAAGTCCCTTCTTCTTCGACCTATACATCAAAAAATATACCCACTGTCCAAATTTTATCAAAATCGTTAGAGCCGTTTTCGAGATAGTCATTCTATATATATATATATATATATATATATATATATATATATATATATATATATATATATATATATATATACATATATATAAATACATACAATTATTGCTCGTTTAAGAATATAGGATTGTAATATAACTATTTTTCTAACGCTTTAAAGGTCATGTAAATTTTTCAAATGTTTGCTGGGAAATGCCAGACAAATAATTATGTCTCTAAACCTCTTGGTGTTTTTTGATATCAATAAATAAACGAGCATCAACCTCTTTCTTATTCACTCCCATTTGTGTGGTTATACCCATTTTGTTATCTATTTAATTCTATGTTTGATTATTTCCAAGTACCTTTTGGTACTTGTGGCCAAGTGTACGAGTCTTTTCGATGTTGCTCTTCTGTTTACGAACTACTTGTCGCTGTCATTGTCCATTATCTTCAACTATAGATCTGTGGTATAACTTAAGGAGATATAGCGTTTTCGATTTTTTCCCCTTTTTACCCGTTTTTACCCTCTTAGAGGCAAAGGTTCCAAAAGTCCCTTCTTCTTCGACCTATACATCAAAAAAGATACCCACTGTCCAAATTTTATCAAAATCGTTAGAGCCGTTTTCGAGATAGTCATTCTATATATATATATATATATATATATATATATATATACATATATATAAATACATACAATTATTGCTCGTTTAAGAATATAGGATTGTAATTTAACTATTTTTCTAACGCTTTAAAGGTCATGTAAATTTTTCAAATGTTTGCTGGGAAATGCCAGACAAATAATTATGTCTCTAAACCTCTTGGTGTTTTTTGATATCAATAAATAAACGAGCATCAACCTCTTTCTTATTCACTCCCATTTGTGTGGTTATACCCATTTTGTTATCTATTTAATTCTATGTTTGATTATTTCCAAGTACCTTTTGGTACTTGTGGCCAAGTGTACGAGTCTTTTCGATGTTGCTCTTCTGTTTACGAACTACTTGTCGCTGTCATTGTCCATTATCTTCAACTATAGATCTGTGGTCACGCAATAGAAAATTGTACTCGCATATAAAAGGAAAAAATTCAGTAGAATTGTAATTGTGAAAAAAAAATCTTAAATAAAGATCAAAACTTATAGAAATTGTAAGATATTTTTCAACATTGTTGATGATGATGTTGTTGTTGTTGTTCAAGTTGTTGCAATGATTGTGTTTATCAACATGTTGCTGCTTTCGATGACTGTCATTTTGGTGAAATAGAAAATAAAGATTCATTCTCTGTTTTTGTTTTTGTATTTTGTCATTATTGAGTATTACAACAAAAACAACAACAATAGAGTCAGTTAAAATAAAAAGAGATACAATGATTATTTTATTGTTATTGTTCATGCTTTTAGTTATTTTGAACAATTGTTTTAATGGTTATTGTTTTGTTGTTGTTTCAAACTACAACAATTATTTAAACTCCACCTCTATCTCTCCAGTGTTTGTTAATCATCCGACTGTAACCAAACAATAATACCTAAAACAGATATTTACTTGTTTTCAGTCATGACAATATGGTTGTTCTTTTACATTGTTTTAGCGGTTTTAGTGATCCAAAAAGTGATCTTTATTTAAAACGCAAAACAAGCTCACTTGGCGAATTTGAGAAATATTTCGAGAGTTTATATTCAATACCGACTATGAACCAAATATAATATTTTTAAGTAGAGGAAAAAAAGCTTTTTAATACCCAAAATATTTTAGAATATAAGTCAATCTTTATTCTAAAGTATACATATTCAAGCCTAAGTTTTAAAATAGATTTCTTTTCACTGATTTTTATTATAAAACAAGTAAGAAAGTGATATAGTCGGTCAAGCCCGACCATAGGATACCCTTCACCACTAAGGTCAAAGGTGTTGTTTTTACTATATAAAAATAAATATTTGATAAATTTTGCCATCATACAAACATTTTTATAAAAATTTTATATTTAAGCTGTTTTCGTCATTTAGACTTATATGAGAGCTAGGGTCAAATATGGACCGACTATCTAAAAATTTGGCATATTGATTACGGTTATTACAAAAATTATGTATTTTTGCATACATAATTTTTATAAACTTAAAACTACCATTATCTTCAGATTTACGAGCGTTTACTGATTTTGCCTCATTTAATGCGTTTTGACAGAAGAGTGATTTTAATTTACATACATAAGCAGTATTTGTCTTAAATTTCATGAAAAATATTGATATTTGTGGCCAATATAACAATTCAGGGAAGTGGGACCTACGTGAGGTACCATAAATAATTGACCGATTTTGACGAATTTCAATAGCCATGGTCCCACTATCAAAAAAATGATCTGTGCCAAATTTCATGATCAATTATCGCTAGAATTGCGACCTGTACTTTGATTACATCGTTTACATGGGGGTTCAGCCGGCCAGCCAGACGGGCGGACGGACTGGCCTATTAGTATACAACAATATATCGACAAAAATCAAATAGTTTTAATTTTCGGAAATAAAAAAATTCAAACAATTTTTGGATAGCACACTAAATTTAAAGAATAGTTTTAAGACCAATTTTGAGCTAAATTCGCGATGTGCTTCATTAAAATGTTTTTAGATAAAACCTTCGCGTTCTCAGTTAATAAAGAGATTTTTGACAAACTTTTGATGCAAATCGATTATAAATGACATCGCTTTCATGCCTTTTGTGATTTTGTCTCAGTTTGCATTCTAAAACCATTTAAATTTTATGCACTTTTTTGCACGATTTTCAAAATCTTCATAAAATTTTAGCAAACAATGATTTTTTGGTGCGATTTCGCTTTTAGGTGCTAAATGGCAAAAACCCAGTTTTCGCGGTAGTTTGGAAATTTTCATTCATATTTTCGAGTGTGCTCCACGAAAAACCGGTATTTTGAAAAATTTACGCTCAAAAACTCTTCATTTATACCTGTCGTATATTATACCTACTTATATAGACCACATTAACGAGATATATATCAAACGATGCGAAATTGAAAGATCTACAAATCGTTTTCTATTTTTTTTTTAATTCTTTGAGGCGGCCAAAAAATATGGGAAAAAAAATTAAAAAGTGTCGAAAACGAGCTTCAAATTTTGGCAGCCATTAAGTTGTTTTAGAAGTGACAAAATTAAAATTTAGAGGGAAGTGAATTTATCCCCTAAGTGTAGTGTCTATTTCGTAGAACAACGACTTGGGTCCAAATGTTAAAACAAATACAGAAGAAGACGAAATATGAAGAAAAACTTGAATGTTTCAATCGATTTTTCAACGTTTTTTTAATTTGCAAGCCAATTACGCTTAGAAGCGCAAATTTTCGCAACTAAGATATTGTATTCAGTATACAGAAGTTTTTGCGAATTCAAGATATGTAATTAGATTTTCCAAACTCCTAAGGGTACAAAAATTATTAGAGTTGAAAGTCGGTTTCAAAGGAATAAAAACTGTTTGATTTTTGCCCATATATTTTCCTAATATGAGAGGAGAAATTTTCCTGCTAGATGGTAAAGTTCGTGATTGTATAGAGTTAAAGAACTACTAACTTCTGCCTATTTTGAACCAAAAATAAGTTAAAAGACATTACCTTTCAAAGATACGCACAAATTAGACCTTTATATCAAGATACTTGACAATGAAAATTTTATTTTGTTACTATGGTATTTAGGTCCAAAAATGAAAAAGGTTCTACTAAAGTAACGAGATATAGTTTTAACTCATAAATAGCCACAGTTCTAAAAACGTTATCGTCATTAGGGATGAAACGATACCTCCATGGTATCGATACTTTTACTCTATTCAGTATCGATCGCAAAGTATCGATACCTACTTAGTATCGCAATAAAAGTATCGATACTTACCTGTATCGTTCAAAATAAACCTAGTAAATATTGGCACAAGTTAATGATATGTTTTCCAAAAAATGTATTATTACACCCAAAAAGATTTTTGCATTCATGGATTCAGTCTATATATCAAGCGTAAAAAATGCAGATATATTTGATACCCTATTAGAAAATTCTAATTTTACAATATGATATTTGTCACATAGAAATCTTTACCTAATAATAGCGATTTGTTCAGCACTTTCTAATGTAATGAAGAGTATGGTAAGTTACCATTTGGTTAAATATTAAGAGTCTTACAACTTACTAAGCGACCGCCAGTATGGATTTCGTATGGGGCGCTCTATGAGGGACTTACTAGCAATCCTATCAGAAAAATGGTGCCGTTCCATTCAACATTTTGGCGAAAGTAAAGTTGTGGCTCTAGATATTTCGAAAGAGTGTGGCATAGTGCACTTTCTCAGGGATCGCACTATAAGAGTTGTTGCAGTGTCAAAAGGAGCATTCAAGTGAATAGGTTTTCTAAAACTGTGTAAGAGATACTTCACTTCAACTGATCTCCTTAAAATTTGCACCACCTATATCCGACCAAAAATGGAATATAACTCTCTTGTATGGGCCGGTGCTTCAAAATCTATTTTTCTATACTGCGTACAGAGTCGAAAGTTCTTATCGGTGACAGCAGGGTATCCAACTCTATTGACTTGCTGGAGCACGGCCGCAATGTGGGTTGTACAACACTTTTTTATCGGTATTACTTTGGAATGTGTTGTAACGATATCAAGGACCTCGTTCCCGATACCCGAAGATTCTTACGCAACACACATCAATCCGCTAGATCACATGCATTTGCGGTTGTGCGGACCGAACAACACATTATAGAGCAAATTCGTTCTTTAGCCGTACAGTACGTATGTGGAACTCACTTCCATCAGAAGTTTTTCCTGTCAGTTGCAATATAGGAAAATTCAAACAACACTACCCTCTCTTTCCTCCTTCCAATAACCTATTTTCCTAGTTCCAACACAATGGATAGCATAAGTAGGGTAAATAAAAAAGACGGCTGAGGAAATTTTGCATGAAAAGAACTAAACATTTGGAGTATTTTCCATTCAAAATTGTCTCAAATATCTTGTTTTCTTTCTTGTTGCGCTTTCTTAATTTAATTTTTCAATTAATTTAATTTTTTAATTAATTAAAATAAGATTTTAATTGTTTCTGTGAGTGTAATATGTAACGAGTACTTTTGACCGATACTAGTACTTTTTTACCGATACCTACTTGGTAGTTGGTGGTAAAGTATCGATACCAAAAGTACTTGGTATCGAAGGAAAAGTATAGAGTAAGTACTTGTATTTACTCGTATTGTTTCATCCCTAATCGTCATTTGTATCATGATGAAATGTTAAATATGATATTACTTTTTAATTCATATCTTCATAAACGTCTTACAATTAACGATACAATTTTTAATTGCGGGATTCAAAACAGGGAGCAGAAAAGTGTTTCCACCACCGACGGTCCTTATTCCAGAATTTTTTTAAATATAATATAAGATTCCGACAAAGACAAAAAAAGCAAAAAAAAAACAGTTATAAGCAATATAGTTTTTTGGCCGAACTTAGCAAAAAATCTAACCATCAAAAGCACCGTATCATAGTTTTTGATCCTTATTTTCTAATTTTGTTAAAATAAATTTTGAAAATGTTTAGCTATTAAATTATATTTTCGCGGTTCCTACTCTACTCGAACAAACTAACAAAATTTACCCTATGTAAATTGGGGTTACCCAAAGCCTATTATTAACAACATTTTGCATTCTTTGTTACTTATCAACAAAAAATCTATAAACTTATTAACTAAATTAGTGGACTGGTCTTATTCATTTTCATGCTATAAAATATATTTATTTCACAAAATATATAGAAAACTATTTATTTCGACAAAAATATATTTCAGACATTAAATACATTTTATTTTTCGGTTAGCGATCGTATATGATTTTTGTATGTCAAGATCTTGTTTGTCTATAAGAAAATAAACATTAAACGAATTGTTTTGTTTAAATTGTTTATAAGAAAATTTTAGCTAAAAATATGCAAATGCAAATTGATAATCTGGCATGCGGAACAGATTTTTCTAATATTCAAAAAAATATAAACGAATAAAATAAACATTTAGACAAAATGTTGCTAAAATATGTGATAAATAAATAAATTAAAAAAAATATAAATTAATGCTATAATTTGCTATTAAAATTTTAATATGTGTATAATAGGTACACAGACAGCAAAAAATAATGATATTGGTATAAAATTGTTTGTTTAAGTATTCAGTTCTAGTTTAGTTCTAATTCAGTTCCAGTTCAGTTCTAGTTCAGTTCTCGTCTAGTTCTAATTCAGTTCTAGTTCAGTTCTAGTTCAGTTCTAGTTCAGTTCTAGTTCAGTTCTAGTTCAGTTCTAGTTCAGTTCTAGTTCAGTTCTAGTTCAGTTCTAGTTCAGTTCTAGTTCAGTTCTAGTTCAGTTCTAGTTCAGTTCTAGTTCAGTTCTAGTTCAGTTCTAGTTCAGTTCTAGTTCAGTTCTAGTTCAGTTCTAGTTCAGTTCTAGTTCAGTTCTAGTTCAGTTCTAGTTCAGTTCTAGTTCAGTTCTAGTTCAGTTCTACTTCAGTTCTAGTTCAGTTCTAGTTCAGTTCTAGTTCAGTTCTAGTTCAGTTCTAGTTCAGTTCTAGTTCAGTTCTAGTTCAGTTCTAGTTCAGTTCTAGTTCAGTTCTAGTTCAGTTCTAGTTCAGTTCTAGTTCAGTTCTAGTTCAGTTCTAGTTCAGTTCTAGTTCAGTTCTAGTTCAGTTCTAGTTCAGTTCTAGTTCAGTTCTAGTTCAGTTCTAGTTCAGTTCTAGTTCAGTTCTAGTTCAGTTCTAGTTCAGTTCTAGTTCAGTTCTAGTTCAGTTCTAGTTCAGTTCTAGTTCAGTTCTAGTTCAGTTCTAGTTCAGTTCTAGTTCAGTTCTAGTTCAGTTCTAGTTCAGTTCTAGTTCAGTTCTAGTTCAGTTCTAGTTCAGTTCTAGTTCAGTTCTAGTTCAGTTCTAGTTCAGTTCTAGTTCAGTTCTAGTTCAGTTCTAGTTCAGTTCTAGTTCAGTTCTAGTTCAGTTCTAGTTCAGTTCTAGTTCAGTTCTAGTTCAGTTCTAGTTCAGTTCTAGTTCAGTTCTAGTTCAGTTCTAGTTCAGTTCTAGTTCAGTTCTAGTTCAGTTCTAGTTCAGTTCTAGTTCAGTTCTAGTTCAGTTCTAGTTCAGTTCTAGTTCAGTTCTAGTTCAGTTCTAGTTCAGTTCTAGTTCAGTTCTAGTTCAGTTGTAGTTCAGTTCTAGTTCAGTTCTAGTTCAGTTCTAGTTCAGTTCTAGTTCAGTTCTAGTTCAGTTCTAGTTCAGTTCTAGTTCAGTTCTAGTTCAGTTCTAGTTCAGTTCTAGTTCAGTTCTAGTTCAGTTCTAGTTCAGTTCTAGTTCAGTTCTAGTTCAGTTCTAGTTCAGTTCTAGTTCTGTGTGAAATCTCAGAAGCTCTTTTGTTAAAGCTAGCACATTTTCCTGTAGAGCTGGACATTTTTCTGTAGAGAGTATAAATTGAAGAACTAGCTTTATCTTTAACACTTTTTGATGAATAACCAAAAGCTATTACTGCTACGGAGTCGGTGCTGGTACTAATTTATTTGCAGTTGTTAATGCTTTGTCTTGGTTTCACTACCGCGCCATAGACTACGCAATCTAATGTCTAGAAGTCTAGATTTTCAAAGCAATGACTACTGTGGAAGTTGTTTTAACGTTGAGGACGAAGACACTATCACTGTCCAGCCCTTGATGATCTTAGGACTCACCATCAGGGCTACCCGTTTCTTAACGATTTATCAGAGGTCTCGAATTTCAACATTTGTAAAATTGTCTCATTCATTGTTGCATCTGATTGGCTCTAACAAAGCTTTATATATTATTTATTTTTTAGGTAATTGATGTGCTTTTAGATGGAATAAATGAAATGAATTATAGACCATTTCCGCCAAGATATTGCTCTTAAGAAAATCAAGTTCAAGTCAAAACCAAGTTTGAATGTTATTTGCGCCAATCGTGCCCATTGTGCAAACTTTTAAATAATTTTGCAGCCCTTTGAGACTTGTTAAAATAGTCTCGACTATAGTTTTGCTTTAAACTTTAGAGTCAATAAATAAATATGATGCTATCATTTCGATACTTTTAATTACAAATTCAATCTGACACACACACTTTCATATATGAATTTAGTTTTAAAACGAAATAAATGAATGAAACTATCTTGACTTCTATTTACAACCTACTCACAATATTATTGGTAGTTGAATGTTAAATGTTGTAGTTGTAATGTTTTATTGTAGTTGTTTTAGTTGTCTCACTGATAGAGGAAAATACTTTTAGCCAAGTTACCTTAAAAAAATATGAATGTGATGTGTTGGGTTTCACCATTTAAGGTAAGTAGACTTTACCTTAAATAACTAACACTTAATAAATTCATTCATACTCGTTTCTGAATGATGTCTGTATTGTTTTCTTGTGTGTCTGTCTGTCTATCCGTATATGTGTGTTTGTAGGTACAAAAGTGTCTGTGTCATATGAAAAAATGAGTGTACGATTACATGATCATGAGCGTATAAAAAATATCGATGTATTTTTATTGGTTTTGTAACGATATTGGTGTAACAAGCGAAACAAATATTTTCAATACCAATCAACTAAAATTTTGGTATCTGATTGATAATAATGAAAACGAAGACTTTAACAGACGATCGACTAAATGAAACCATGAAGATCATGATGATGATGTTGAAGATGCTTAAGGTACTGATGATCGTGGTAGTTGCTGCTGCTGTTGGCGATGATGATGATCTTTCATCATTTTTGTTTCATGGCTGTTTATTTGCTACAAAACCGACACAAAAAATAAACCTGAAAGACGCGTGCCATCTGTCAATATTTCTTTTTAATGTCAATTTCATCTATTTTTTTCTGCTGGCTTTTTGTTTTCTCATTTTTCAGTACAATGTTTTTTCACCCTACGCTTAAATTTTTTTTAAAATATATTTTTTTATAATACCTAGTTTTTTTCAGAAATTTTCGTAAAAATTTCCTAGTCACACGTTGGCTGTTGATTTTTTCGAACAAAAGTGTGCCTTGAATGCCCACTCACTTGAAAATAGAAACGTAAAAATATATTTTATGAATTTTTTAAATTTATTTAAATATGTTTTTAACAAAAACAACAAACAAAACCCAACATCATCTGTTTAAAACAATTTTAATAAAATTCAAATATCACTAATAGTTCCCCCGTGATTGTCTTTAATCTTTATAAAAAATGCATAATTAAAAACTCATGTAAAGCAATTAATATTAATTTTATAAAAAATTTATATTTATTTGATTAATATTTTGAAAAAAAATTTTAAAATTTTTATCTTAAATTTATCAAAATTTGTTTTGGCCTATTAGTCACATTTGAAGATTTCTTATTTTCTTTTTTAAATATTAGAAAAATTTATCTAAATTAATAAACGCTGTTTTAAATGTCCAAATACAACAATAGGATTTTTCTTGAAATATGTAATTTTGAAAGGTGACAAAATTATAAGTTTATTTCGAAAATATACAATTTTGTATAAAATATTCAAAGTCTATCTAAGCTACCACATAAGTATATAACATATAACGAAATAATTTTATAATTTTCATTAGTTTGTACCACCAATTCCGGGGATATTTTGAATTTTGTAATTTTAGAACAATGGTCGAATCCCCGCATTCGATATCGATCGAAAACTTAGACTTTTAAGGAAATATTGTGTAACATATCTTATAGATTTCAAAATAATTTATTTTGCAAAAAGTTTAATAAAACATGATATCTAAACATATACTTGTTTGTGAAAACTTTTAGTTTAAATGGAATTATTTTACTATCTGGGAACTTTTTACAACAAAGTTACAATGTAGTGAATCTTATATGTTATATAGATTTTATTTAGATCATCCTTAAAGTATGCTACACAAATGTTTCTAAAATATCTTACAATGATGATATCGAGTGCGGCGATTTGGCTCCCGAATTTAGTGATCCTAGAATGTTGTCCAATCAACCAATGCATATTCTAAGTGCTTACGGGCGCCACTACAACAGTCCCAATTCGCACCTTGAAAACTACGAACATGAGATTCTTAAACCTCTAGATAAATCTCTTCACTGCACCATTTCTGCCCGTTTTCCGAAGAAAAGTCTCGTTAGGCCAAACACCATTAAATTGTTGGGCACTATGTCATTTCAAAAATTAAGATCTAGACTTAAATCTTTGTTCAATCAGAGATTCAACAAGTAAGAGTATTATATTCGGCTGTGCCGAATCTTATATACCCACCATCAAGTTGTGTTAAATTTAGAAACATATCTCATATATCTACAAGGGTCCAGCTAATTCAAAATCTGGACCAAAACTGAAAAAATCGCTAAGCTAATTGCTATTGTTGGTAAAACGTTTGCACTATTATTTTAGTGGTTTCCCCAGTATTTACTTTGATCAAAATTCGGTCACATAACCGGGTATAGTTTTACATTAATAAATTGTTAAATACTTTTCGTTGTGATTAATATGTAGTTAGGCTAAACACGTTAACAGTAATACGGCAGGTCCATATATTTCGTTATGAGTTCGTAATGCATTCATCATATATAAAGTCTGGTCTGAACATTGATTGATGCCTATATAATTTCATAGGTGCAATCTTAATATAATGAATGTACCTCCAAATCTTTTTGATTGTAGATATAAAAAGGGGATATTATATATATGTATAAGAATTATAGCCAAATGTTGACCGATTGTAACAAAATTTTACACATTGGCTGGTATATATATAGAGCTTATTCTTCAAAATTTAGTGGCCATAGCTATCATAGTTTCTAATTTAATAGCTTTTAACTGACCTTTGCTAAAATTTTTGGTTTCCGTGAGTGTTTTTCATATGAAAGCTAAAGTCAAATATGGACTGATTTCTATAAAATTTGATAAACTGATCAAAAATTGCATAAAACTTCCCTATTTTAAATTTAATCGTCATAGCTATTACAATTGTATTCAATTTATCAGCATTAATGTGTTTCCCGGGGCGGGGTTATATGGGAGCTCTAACTAAATTTGAACCGATTTCGTCCATTTTCAACACACATCTTTTTCAAGATATCCAAAATACTTTTGTAAAATTTTGTCCCTCTAGCTTTTTTCGTTAAGGCGCTATCGTGCTTTTATCTGACGGACATTAACAACCTTTTCTTTATGTATTTTTGTGTTTCCATAAGTTTTTTATATGGGAGCTATGGTCAAATGGTAACCGATTGTGACAAAATTTTGCACACTGGCTGGCATTGACATAAGACTTCCTTGTGCTTAATTTAGTCTTACCAGCTCTTGTAGTTAAGGAGCTATCACGATTTTATCTGACGGATAGACGGACATAAATCCCCTTTTCTTTTTAATGTTAGTGTTTTCGTAAGTTTTTATATGGGAGCTAGGTCAAATGGTGACCGATTGCGACACTGGCTGGCATTGACATTAGACTTTCTTGTGCCAAATTTAATGGTTATATCTGTTATACTTTTAGACTTATTGGCATTTAAGTGTATTTTAGGTGAAATTTAGGCTGTTTTCGTAAGTTTTTTGTATGGGAGCTATGGCTAAATGTGAACCGATTTCGATGAAATTTTATATGCTGCCTAGTGCTTACGTAAAACTTCTAGATACAATTTTGTCATCATAACTGTAATAATTTGTCATTTATTAGCAAATAAGCGATTTGCCTAGACGAGGTTATACTGGAGCTATGGTCAAATGTGAACCGAATTTGCCCAATTTCAATACCAAAATTTTCCGATAGATGAAGAATGTTTTTGCTAAGTTTCAGTTAGCTAGCTCCTTTCGTTTAGACATTATCGTGATTTCAACAGACAGACAGACGGACAGAAAGACGGACATAGCTCAATCGTCTTAGAATTTCATAAGGATTCCGAATATATATCGTTTTTGATTTTTGAGCCAATATTAAGGAAATTACAAACGGAACGACAATCTCAATATACCCACCATTCTTTTTGATGGTGGGTATAAAAATGCAATGAGATCCAGGGAGAGCGTTCAGATTGTGGCACAGTAAGCAAAATCCTAAAACTTTTTAGAAATTTTTGTATGGGAATGTACTATGACTCAAAGAAAGTTTAAACGAGCAGCGACTTTTGGCTATAGCTATTGCAGCTCCTTGGGGCAGCAAAAGCTTCTGTCAATTGGTTATCCCTTTCAGACCTAAGGCAAAACTACCAGAAATTTTTTTATAATTTTAGGAATATGTGGTCTTTACAGTGTATGAAAATATAAGCATGGGCACCTCCGGGTCTTAACATCCAGTGCCAAAATATTCTTAATAGCAGTATTAAATTTTAAAAATATACATTGACTAAAATCAATAAAATTTTGACGTCAAATTGGATTTGAAATTCCAACTGTAACATAGTCATACGCTCGTACATGCGGTAAATACTTTCGATCTAGCATCTAATAAATCTCAAAAGATTTTATGCAAATAAACAAAAAAACTTTAATATTGGGAAAAAGAACATCTCTATTTCTATTTTAAAAATCATCTGTAAACATTTTAAAACACATGTTACGTACACAAAAGCCAATTTGAAATTTATGAAGCCGAAACAAAAATAAAAAAACTAAAATTGCGCGAAACAAGGTGAAGGTGAGTAATTTTTGAAAATCGAAAATAATTAAAAAATTCACACGTTAGTTGATGTTATAACCCAAGGAAAGCTATTAAGTAGATAAATTTAATATTTTACTTTTTATTCAAAATTTTCACCTGAGGAAAGAGCTAGAGAGAGGCAAATGTAAATAACAAGATCATTAAATTCGTGTGTTTCTAAAAATAATTGCGCAAGAAATAAAACGAAATGAAATGAATTGAAAAAAGAGGGGCAAATACCCAACGTGATCCTCATCTTGGCCATAACCAGAAACTCATTAAAAACTGATTCATCCTTTTAATATTAGAAAATTTCAAATATTTTTAAGTTTATTTTCTGCACAATTAAAATAAGAAAAACCAATTAATAGACACCTGTGGCAGTGTTAGCAGCAGCAGGTTAATACGTGCAAGTGTGATTATTATGATGATGATGAGGAGTATTTTTAAGATAATTATTTTTTTTTAGATATTTTCGTATTTCTGTTTTAAATTTTTATTCAACAATTCTCCCATATCCCCACTTCCTTAAGATCCCCAGAATATCTCAATTACGTTATGATTTTAAAAATAAATTTTCTTGTTGTTTTCGCTTTTAAGCCTAAAAGGTTTTTCTTTTCTTTTTTGTTGTTGTTATATTATTTGGTATAAACAAATTAAATTTTGTTTTTGGCTTTAATTATTTCGTTTGCCAAAAAAACAATGACGTATTTGAATGTTTTGGATTTTTGTAAAAATATAGATTTACGTAAAAAAAATATCATCATTTTCGAATTCTTGGTAAAAATTTATGTTTTTTCCTAAATAAGAAAATTATTATTCAAACAATGAACCACAAATATTGTAAACAAATATTTAAAAATTGAAAATAGCCACAAACATTTTGAATTTTCTTTGTATTTTTCACATGATTATCTCCGAAAATTGTTCAGTGTAAAAACAATGATGTAGTGCCTTGAAAGGGGAAATGACGGAATATGAAAATTGATGTTGATAATTAGAAAATTTAAATAATTAAAACGAATTTGGCAATACCCTAAATATATATAAAAAACATATATATCAGGGTGTTTTTTTAATTTTTTTTTTATATAGAAATAAAAAATTATTTCATTTTTTTGGGTCACTTTGGTCCATGTTGGTCTCCAAAGGGTTAACATTTATCATTTATAAGATCTTTGTTATTAACTAAATAGTCTTCTAGAGGTCTTAGCAGAATAAACATTGTTTGAACCGCAGCAAAAGCTAAGATATTCCTAAAATGTGGAAATTTACATAAAAATTGATTTTGACCCGGTAACACGAGGGTTAAATATTTCCAATTCTGATAAAACGATATACACCGATTCTATATGGTATTACGCATAATCGGTGAATATAATTTTGCTAAAAATGTAAACAAATTTTAGATTATTATTATTTTTTTTTTCTAAAATCGATCAAAAAAGTTACTTTTCCCGAAATACTTTGACTTTAAGCCACAGGTATGGGAATACGAAATAAGCTATCGATTTACTACACTAAAAAGGTCAATTGCTAAACATATGAAAAAAATTACAATTTTGTGTCATCAAGGAAAATAGGAAGATACTAAATAACCAATTTTAACAAAATTTTATATAACTATTATTACTTACAGGTACAAGATAAGTAAAAACAATGGTCGGTCAAGCCCGACCACTGAGGTCAAAGGTGTTCTTTTTCCTGTATAAACACAAAATATTTGCTAAATTTTGCCATCATACAAACATTTTCACAAAACATATAAATTTAAGCTATTTCCGTCATATAGACTTATATGAGAGCTAGGGTCAAATGTGGACCGATTATCTCGAAATTTGGCAAATTGATTAAAGTATTAAACTATGTATGAAAAAAATTAACTCAAAATTCTCATTATCTTCAGATTTACGAGTGTTTTAGCGATTTTTGTCTCATATAGTGCGTTTTGATAGAAGAGTTTGTATGGGAGCTATGGTCAAATGTGGACCGATTTCAACGAAATTTGGTACAGTGATTTAACATAAGCAGTATTTATTTTAAATTTCATGAAAAAATATTCATATTTGTGGCCAAAATACCAATTCCGGGAAGTGGGATCGATTTTGATGAATTTTAATAGCCGTGGTCCCACTATCAATAATATAATCTGTGCCAAATTTCATCAAATTATCTTTAGAATTGCGACCTGTACTTTGATTACATGGTCCAGCCGTCCAGACAGACGGACGGACGGACGGACTGACATCGCTAAATCGACTCAGAAAGTAGCTCTAAACCAATTGCTATACTAAAAGGTGGCTCTAAAAAAATTTATATACGTTACATACATCAGCACCAACTTATAATACCCGTTCCACCTATGGTGGTGAAGGGTATAAAAAAAATAGAAGAAAAATTTAAATCTACCATTTTTTGGGTAAATTTGTTTTTGTAAATCGTCATGGATATAAAATAACCGGAAAAAACACTATAACTCTAAAACCACTTAAAAAACCCGAAAAAACAAGTTTTCCCCTTGTAAAAACATTTTTTTTAATTTGGGTATAAGTGCCTCGTGTTGACCGATATGGATCAAATTTTCAGGGTTAATGTTTCTCACCTAATAATACACTTCTTGGAAAGTTTTGGTATTAAAATGGGGCGAAATCGGTTCACATTTGATCATAGCTCATCAACTATGCTTATCGCTTATTTGCTTATAAAAGCAAATTATAACAGGTATGATGATAAGATTTAGTGCAGAGAAGTTATATATAAGCACTATATGCAGCATATACAATTTCATCGAAATCGGTTCACATTTAACCATAGCTCCCATACAAAACACGTACGAAAAAAAGCCTAAATTCCAAATAGAAAAAACACTTCAATGCCAGTAAATGTTAAACTGCTAAGGCCACTAAACTTGACACAAGAAAGTTTTATGTTAATGCAAGCCAATGTGCAAAATGTTGTCACAATCGGTCACCATTTGACCACGTCTTCTATATAAAAACTTACGGGAACAAAAAATTACAAAACGATAGGGGTTTGTGTCCGTCTGTCCGTTAAATGAAAGTTCGATAGCGCTTTATTGAAATAAGCTAGAGGGACAAAATTTTACAACAGTATTTCGGACATCTTTAAAAAAGTTGTGTATTGGAAATGCGCGAAATTGGTTCGCATTTAGTTAGAGCTCCCATATAATCCCGCCCCCGGAATAACATTAATGCTGACAAATTGAATACAATTGTAATAGTGATGAAGACTAAATTTAGAAAAGGGAAGTTTTATGTAACTATTGGTCAGTATATACAATTTTATAGGAATCGGTTCATACTTAACTATATCTTTGATATAAAAACCACTCCCAGAAACCACTAAAATGTGTCAAGGCCAGTTAAAAGCTATTGTATTAAAAAATTAACTATAATAGCTATGGCCACTAAAGTTTGCAAAAATAAGCTTTATATAAAAACCAGCCAGTGTATAAAATTTTGTGATAATCGGTCACCATTTAACTATAGTTCACATATATACAACATCCCATTTTTATACCCACCATCAAAAAGAATGGGGGTATATTGAGATTGTCATTCCGTTTGTAATTTCTTTAATATTGGCTTAAAAACCAAAAACGATATATATTCTGAATCCTTATGAAATTCTAAGACGATTGAGCGATGTCCGTCTGTCTGTCTGTTGAAATCACGATAACGCCCAAATGAAAAGAGCTAGCTCACTGAAACTTAGTAGAAATATTCTTCATCTCTGAGAAAATTTTGGTATTGAAATTGGGCAAAATCGGTTCACATTTGACCATAGCTCCCGTATAACCTCGTCTAGGCTAATCGCTTATTTGTTAATAAATGACAAATTATAGCAGCTATGATTATAAAATTTGATATACAGAAGTTTTACATTAGCCCCAGCGTATAAAATTTCATCAAAATCGGTTCACATTTAGCCATAGCTCCCATACAAAAAACTTACGGAAACAGCGAAAATTTCACCTAAAATACACTTAAATGCCAATAAATCTAAAACTATAATAGATATAATCACTAAATTTAGCACGAGGAGGTCTTATGTCAATGCCAGTAAGTGTCGCAATCGGTCACTATTTGACCTAGCTCCCATATAAAAAACTTACGAAAACACAAAAATTCTAAAAGAAAAGGGGGATTTATGTCCGTCAGATAAAATCGTCATAGCTCCTTAACTACAAGAGCTAGTAAGACTAAATTAAGCACAATGCCAGGCAGTGTGCTATATTTTGTCACAATCGGTCACCATTTGATCATAGCTCCCATATAAAAAACTTATGGAAACACAAAAATACATAAAGAAAAGGTTGTTTATGTCCGTCTGTCCGTCGGATAAAAGCACGATAGCGCCTTAACGAAAAAAGCTAGAGGGACAAAATTTTACAAAAGTATTTTGGATATCTTGAAAAAGATGTGTGTTGAAAATGGACGAAATCGGTTCAAATTTAGTTAGAGCTCCCATATAACCCCGCCCCGGGAAACACATTAATGCTGATAAATTGAATACAATTGTAATAGCTATGACGATTAAATTTAAAATAGGGAAGTTTTATGCAATTTTTGATCAGTTTATCAAATTTTATAGGAATCAGTCCATATTTGACTTTAGCTTTCATATAAAAAACACTCACGAAAAGCAAAAATTTTAGCAAAGGCCAGTTAAAAGCTTTTAAAATAGAAACTATGATAGCTATGGTCACTTAATTTTGCAAGAATAAGCTCTATATATATACCAGCCAGTGTGTAAAATTTTGTTACAATCGGTCAACATTTGGCTATAATTCTTATATATATAACATCCCCTTTTTATATATACAATCAAAAATATTTGGAGGTACATTCATGATATTAAGATTGCACCTTTGAAATTAGATAGGCATCAATCAATGTTCAGCCCAGACTTTATATATGATGAATGCATTAGGAACTCTTAACGAAATATATGGACCTGCCGTATTACTATTAACGTGTTTAGCCTAACTACATATTAATCACAACGAAAAGTATTTAACAACTTATTAATGTAAAACTATACCCGGTTATGAGACCGAATTTTGATCAAAGTAAATTCTGGGGAAACCACTAAAATATTTTTAAATGTTGAACTATAGAGCTACGGCACCCGAATTTAGTCCAAAGGTCTTACCAACAATACCAATAGCTTAGCGATTTTTTCAGTTTTGTTCCAGATTTTGAATTAGCTGCACCCTTGTAGATATATGAGATATGTTTCTGAATTTAACACAACTTGATGGTGGGTATATAAGATTCGGCACAGCCGAATATAACACTCTTACTTGTTATATCTACAGTCAAAAAGATATGGAGGTACATATGGCCTAACTGTTAAGCTCAACGAATAGTATTTAACAGCTTATTAATATAAAACTATACCCGGTTAAGAGCCCAAATTTTGTGCAAAGTAAATTCTAGGAAAACCACTTAGATATTTTTAAATGTTGAACTATAAAGCTACTGCAACCGATTTTAGACCAAATATTTTACTAACAATACCAACTAGCGTAACAATTTTTTTTTCGTATTTGGTCCATATTTTGAATTAACTGCAATCTTGTAGATATACGAGATATGTTTCTAAATTTAACACAACTTGATGGTGGGCATATAAGATTTGGCACAGCCGAATCAAACACTCTTACTTGTTATGAAATACATTATTTTGAAAATCCCTAAAGTATGTTACAGAATATTTGCTTAAAAGTCTGAGTTTTTGATCGATATCGAATATTGCGATTTGGTCTCAGATCTGGATAAATAAAGCAAATATTAATCGATAAATACAATTTAATATTTGGTATACAATTGAAATTTACTCCCATAAAATTTGGCATTAGTGGCTTAGACTATCAAAGTGTCGGGCTTGGTTATCTATATAAACTTTCTTACTTGTCTTTTGAGACTATTCGATACAGATGTATGTACCGACTCTAGATTATAATAGGAAATTTTTCGAATGTCCTAAATAGTGCAAATTCAATCCCCTTAAAATGTCTCCTTTTTCAAAAGTTTCTTTAATTTTTTTTTTTAATAATAGCTTTTATTTTATATGAATTATGACCTATTTCGTTTGATACTGCTTTAAGACACTGATTAATAGTATTTAGAAATTTTGAAAGAAAAAAAATATGTCAGCTTAAAAATAACATACATATATCGCCAATATCAATATTTACACTTTTGCCGGTCAAATAAATCTCATAGTCAATTGAATACATCTCACACTTGATAAGTTCAAGAACATTTTTTTCAAATTTCCCAAAATAAACTTAATAAGCTATTTTTAGACCTAGAATTCGTACGAATTCATATGGACGATTAAGTAAATATTTACATTGTACCAAAAGCAAAATTAAATTGCACAAAAAAAAACATGTCAAAATATGTGGGTATGACTCGATTTACCGGTAAAATACAAAAATACAATTTATATATACAAACATCACGCCCTCTAATGTATTAATAGTAAATTCAAAAATATCTACAACTTGAAAATTTTATTTTATGTTGTTTTTTTGCAACAATTTTCACACGCTTCTTGCCACAACATAACACTGATAACACTCCATATTGAATCAGAAACGTATAAAGCACAGTGTCCCGAAGTTTGTAAAAAGTGAATAGTTGAGTTTTTTCTGAAATGTGCAAGAGTTAATGCTTTTTTAAGCCCGAGTATATTAAACCGCCGTGGTATAGCAGTTTAGTCATCCGCCTAGCATACCGAGGTCCCAAGTTTAATCTCCGGCCAGAACAACAAAAAATAAATTTTCAAAAAAAGCGGCGGTTCACCTCTATACTCAGCTAGCCACTGGTTATTGAGTATTAGGCTATGTAAAACTTCTCTAACTAATGCATTAGCCGTTCGGAGTAGGCGTTAAAACGTAGGTCCTTTTCAAATTAGTCTAAAAATAGTATCGGATGCAGCTCATTGTCTGAGAGAAGTACCCCTTGTTCCAATTGGAATGTTGTCGGGGAACTATGTATATATATATATCTGTGGCAATATGGAAGAGTAGCTTAAGTCGACATAAGAGAGAATTGAGTTAAGGCCTTTATTGCAATACAGAAGCAAAGGCACTTAAATGTATTTAATCCGTTTTAAAAAATTCGGGTTTTTGTCTATGTTATGTACGTTTACTTTTTAGCTTAAGTTTCTTGAATCAATAATGCTTTCATCAAAACAACTTATGTATACATATTTTTGTGTACATATTCAGATTATTCTTTCATCATAAACCGATTTTGCTTAACTTTACTTAAGATGTATATATTTATGTTGGCCTTGAAAAAATAAAGTCATTAATTTAAAACATCTTATGTTTACATAAAACTACACAATATGTATTTTTTATTTAAACAGAACCACTTAAAGTTACTTAAGGTGCAGTTCAATACAAATTTCAGTTTCGAAAAAGAGCTTAAGCATAAAAAAACGTAAAATCTTCTGAATTTAACAATATTTTTTTAAATATTCATCGTTCTTCTCTAATAAACATGATACCAATATATTATTTCATATATTATTCGCAGAAATCAAGCAAAAGAAAAATTACACAAAATTGATGATATCTTAAAACTTAAATTTTCGACTTAAGCTACTCTTCCATATTGCCACAGATATATACTATACCCTTCACCACTAAGGTCAAAGGTTGTTTTTTTCCTATATAAAGACAGATATTTGTTAAATTTTGCTATAATACAGACATTTTCTCAAAATTTATATATTTAAGCTGTTAACGTCATTTAGACATACATATATGAGAGCTAGGGTCAAATGTGGACCGATTCACAAAAATTATGTTTGTAAAAAATAAACTCCAAATTCTTATTATCTTGAGATTTTGTGAGCGATTTTTGTCAGATTTGTTGTGTTTTGACAGAAGAGTTTGTATTGGAGGTATGGTCAAATGTGGACCGATTTCAACGAAATTTGGTATAGTCATTTTAGTTTTTAATCTAAATTTCGTGAAAAAAATATTGATATTTGTGGCCAATATACCAATTCCGGGAAGTGGAACCTATGGGAGGTATCATAAATAATGGACAGATTTTGACGAATTTCAATAGCCATAGTCCCACTATCAAAAACATGATTAGTGCCAAATTTCATCAAATTATCTCTTGAATTGCGACCTGTACTTTGATTACATCGTTTACATGGGGGTCCAGCCAGCCAGACGGACGGACGGACGGACTGACATCGCTAAATCGACTCAGAAATTGATTCTAAGCTTATTTCTATATATTTCTATGCGTTACATACATCAGCACAAACTTATAATACCCTTTCATGATGGTGAAGGGTATAAAAATGATATAAAGAGATATCTAAAAATATATTTTTGAACTTTAAAATAAAATTAAGAAGCCTATAGCTACTTTCTCGGTTTTTTTGAGTATTATATTTCTAGTAGTGTTTTCTTTAACATATCAGTTTCTTAGCTGCGCAAATTAGATAAGTAAAGGTTTTTGTTAGTCAACTTCTCGCCATTTTTACTCTTCCGTAAATCTGGCCTAAATGAAAAATGTTTTGGTTTGTTTTTTAGATTTCTCTAAATTTTCTTTTGTTTTTTAATAGAATCACTGCACTGTGCATGGTACTCGTCATTATGCATCATAATATTGTTTTCATGATTTCTCGAGTTGATTTTTCATGTTTTTTTGGGTGGGTGGTTTTTTATACTCTGGTTAGTTGAGGTATGTCGAAATTTTGTAAAAATCTTGTTCATTTTGTGTATTAAAGTTTTTATTATAATGATTTCTTCGTTTTGTTTTGATTTTTTTATTTCTGTTTAAAAAGTTTTTCTTTTTTTTATTTTTTGAGAAAAACATAAACAAATTGTTGCACTAACCTAAAATGGTCATGGTCAACATTTAGTGATTTCTATTCGAAAACTCGTGGAAACTCTCGATAAAAAAAAGACAAGTAAGAAGTGCTATAGTCGGTCATACCCGACCATATGATACCATTCACCACTTAGGTCAAAGGTGTTATTTTTAGTGTATAAAGACAAATATTTTCTAAATTTTTCCATCATACAAACATTTTCTCGAGACTTATACAGTTAAGCTGTTTCCGTCATTTGGACTTATATGAGAGTTAGGGTCAAATGTGGACCGATTATGTGGATTACAAAAAGTATGCATGCAAAAAATAAACTTAAAATTGTCATTTTCAGATGTACACGCGTTTTAGTGATTTTTGTCTCATTTAGTGCGTTTTGACAGAAGAGTTTGTATGGGAGCTATGACTAAATGTGGCCCGATTTAAACAAAATTTGGTACAGTGATTTTGGTTTACATAAACAGCATCTGTTTCAAATTTCATGAACAAATATTGATATTTGTGGCCAAAATATTAATTCCGGAAAGTGGGACCTATAGGAGGTACCACAAATAATTTACTAATTTTGACGAACTTCAATAGCCATAGTCCTATTTACTATCAAAAAAAAATTTGTGCTAAATTTCATTCAATTATCTTTAGAACTGCGACCTGTTCTGAACTAAATCAACTTAGAAAGTAATACTAAGTCTATTGGTATACTAAAAGGTGGGTCTAAGACAAATATTTCTATGCTTTACATACATCAGCACAAACTTATAATACCCTTTCCGCCTACGGTGGTGAAGGGTATAAAAATAGTGTGAAAATATTTGATAAATTGTTCAAAGCAAAAGACATATGGGCAAATCCTGCGTGACGGACGATACATTTGTAAGGATTTTGTTGTACTTAAATGTATCCCATTGTTGTTCTACAAAAGACACAGATTTTTGAGAATATTAGCCCATCAATTGTGCTATCGTATGGCATTTGTAAATTTACATATCTGTTTTGGAGGAAAAAGATATTTGCTTTTAAAGTGCTGTGACGGACGCTACAAAAAATGGAAGTGACTTTTTTTTCAACATGTGTTTCTTTAATTTTCATCAAATCGGTCATAGTAATAAAAAATTGTAAATACATTAAAGATAGAGGAAAATCAGAGGATTACAAAACAGCTTTTATAAAATATTTTAAAGTTTCCAGTTTCACCAAAAATCCATAAATGAACTGTTGCGGACGCTAAGTGACGGACGATACAGTTTTTACTTGAATGTCTTTTATTATGAAAAAATTCATATTTCATATTTTTTTAATGATTTGTTAGACAGTGAGAATAATGGCTTTATTTGTTGCCGAATTTCATTTCCTTCCTTTTCATGTTCGCGGTTAAAATGCGATTTTTGGGCACAATTTAATATTTCACAAAACGGCTACATACATATATTTACTTCAAGTCTTACACTTTTTACATCTTATTTTTCGTCAAAAGAATGCTGCAGTTAGCTGTTAGAGAGTCCCAAAAATCCAAAAAAAATCAACTTTCAATAACATCAAATTTGCCCCATTGTATATTTTTTTAACACCTAATATCTAAAATATAATCTGTGGATATAGACAGTGTTATTGCTTTATGAATAAGACAGATAAATATGTGTTCGTAAATATTGTATTTAATAAATATTATTCTGTAAAAATATATACTGTGACGGACGCTACATACTTTCCTATACGTATTATTCTGTAAAATGCTATATAAACATCTCTATATTTTTAGCCTAATGTAAGGCATACTATAAGTTCTCTTTAGAAACCAAGTTCATTTGGAGAAAAAAGAAAAATTGCACTAGTCAAATTAAAAAAAAAAAAAAAACGTTATTTCTGTGACGGACGTTACACACTGTGAGCTCTTTTTTACTTGACGTTATTTATATCACTCCAATTACTTTTGATGGGGTCTTTTACATCTAATTGTATAAAATTAAGCAGACATTGAGCCTATACTGAAATTTGATACCTAAATGGATGTTTTTGTGATTTTTATGAACTTTTAAAAAACCTATTATTTTAAAAAATATATAAAAATTCGAGATGGGTCCAAATAAAGACCTCCCATTCACGAAGAATATCCATTATATATTCTAAAGTATAAATATATGGAAAATTTTTTCAGAAACACAAATACGTTATTTTGACAGTTTTAAAATTTTGGCCTTGGATTTAATGTTCTTCGGATTTGCCAATATATTCTCTCCCTCCAATTAAGAACTTTTGTAATTGTTTGAGAGAAAAGCGGATTTAAATGTGTTTTTCGGGCCATTTCGGCAATTATATTTACATCTGAAGATCATAGCTCAAATTAACTTACAAATCTTTCCCTGGGATCACTACTTCCTAGCGAAACTATATATATATATATATATATATATATATATATATATATAATTCCCCGGTAACATTCCAATTGGAACAAGGGGTAATTCTCTCAGACAATGAGCTGCATCCGATTCTATTTTTAGACTCATTGAAAGGGACGTACGTTTTAACGCCGCCTCCGAACGGCAAATGCATTAGTTAGAGAAATTTTTACATAGCCTAATACTCAATAACCAGCGGCTAGCTGAGTTATGAGGTGAAACGCCGCTTTTTTGAATTTTTTTTTTCAAGTGGGTCTGGCCGGGGATCGAACTTGGGACCTCTTGTATGCTAGGCGGATGACTAACCTGCTATACTTCGGCGGTTCACATCGTTGGTGGTTAGTTTCACTTAATATTTCGGAGAATCTTGGCCGTTCTACGTTAACCAATAGAGTCATTGAGATGAGGGACTATACTGTTGAAATCAGGTCGGATGACTCATTAACACAGCGTTTTGAGTGTGTAAAAAGTCCCTTGTCTGAGCCGATGTATGTGAGCTCGAATAGTGATATATCGTTGGCTGTTAATAGTGCGATTAAGATAGGTCCGATTTACAGAAAAAAGCGACCATTTGTATCGAAAGACCAACACAGTCGACTGCTGTTAACTTTAAGGTGCAGAATATGAAAACTTCCTAGAAAAAATTTTCAGTTTTTATGGGGTAACCCAAAGTGCTATTAATATTACCAGAGATGTGACATTTCTAATAATCCAATATTTCAAATAAAATTTAAAATTCTACTACAAATCTAAGTTAATCACAAAGTAATACATCTGGTGTGAACGTATTATTAAAAATTTCACTCTATATAAACCTTTCTTTTACTTTACAGCCTTCACAGTACAAAAGATTTCAAATAGAAACAAAATTTCAAATCAAAACTAGCATGACAAACTCTCATCGACCATAACACCGAAATAAATATAAAAATTATCATTATAAACACTGTCATCACGATAATTTTTATTGAAATTATTCAACTAACACACCCCCTTCTTATTCTTTCTCGGATATAATTCAAACATAACATAAAGTAATAGAGACATTAGAGATGATCATCTCGGTTAATATCTTTAGTACATGCCATATCAATAGATACTTATATATGTACGAACGAACGAACGAGTACATAAAAATAGCTCAGACAGACACTCATGAACATTTTAGTATGTAACATGAAGTTGTACTATATACAGATACACACGTTCAGATACATTGTGTGGGTCAGTAGAATATACTTTTAGAAGTTTTCAAACAAATGTTTTGTCTAACGAAATGTGGGTAAATTGAACTACATCAACAAGTTGTTTTTGTCGCGTGCCTTATTGAAAGTACTCGTAGTTTAATTTAACTTCATTCTTATATTTGTACTTATGTAGATATGAACCATCACATTGTTTTAATTTTTCCTTCCTGATTGTCAAAATTTTAATGTAGGTCTTAGATATGGAATAAATGGGCATTTTTATATCATCTTTAATCCATAACTTTAAGCAAATTGTATACATATGGCAAAAATTAAACAATTTTAATGCCTTTGAAATCAACTTTCAATTCGAATCAATTTTGTACTCTTAGGAGTTAGAAAAATCTTATTACAGTTTTGAACTCCCAAGACTTCATGTATATTAACTACAAAATTTTAGTTGCTTAAGTTTGCTTTTCTTTGCGTAATTGGCATGCAAATTTAAAAAATGTAAAAAAATCGCTTGCAGCATTCATGTATTTTTTCATATTTCATCTTTTTCTTTACTCATTTTAAAGTTTGGACCCAAGTCCTTGTTCTACGAAATAGATGAATCCATGGCCCTCTAAATTTTAATTTCGTCACTTTTAATACTACTTAATGACAAAATTTGAAGTACATTTTAGTTGTGAACACGAGTCCAATATACAATATGTATTATCAAATATCAGAGAAATTGAGCCAACAGCTTTGTTGTTATAACCATATTCGTTAACAACTTAAAAACATTGGGACAGTAATTTGAGTGACTATATAAAAGTGCCAATAGTGTATGTATATGGGGAACCTGTCTTGAATTGTTCGAAATGCTAAAAAAAATAATCGCTTTAAAATTTGAAGTTAATCGGATGGTTGAAAGCGTGCCAAGGCCCGCCCAAAATTTGCAAAACATCTGATTTCTTACTTTGATTCTAAATGACATAATACTTTAGTATAAAAAAAATTCAAAGTAAGACATGATTTACAGTTCTACGGCCTATAAGAAACTTTTGGGAAGAGCCTACCTAATTTCTTAGAAGCTTGCAAAAGCCTAATCCTTTGACTTTCCAAAACTTTTTAAAAATTAAAAATCGCTTTTCAAGATGTGAGAGTTGGAGGTATTAAAGTACTGCGAAAACCGAAAACAGTTTTTTGCGAATATCTCAAAATTTCGCACAAATCTCGAAATCTTTGAAAATGGTTTTTGGCTTTAACCCCCAAACTAGGTCGCTTTTCAAGTTTTTACAAAAGTTGCTCGTTTGTGTCACCGTGTAATTTGAGACTGTTGAGTTTCCAATTGAAGGTAATATTCATAGGAATTATATAAAAAACAACTGAACTCATCTACATTGCACGACATGTGTTTCGTTAGAATCCACGGAAAAGACGCCGTCGTGGTACATGTTAATTGGTGTGGAGTTGAAACTAGCAAACTATTTATGGAATGTCGTGTGCCTAACATCTCGCAGTAGAGTTCGATATAAAAAGATGGTTGAGGCCCTATGCTTCACTGATAGTCAAGAAAAACAGAAGAATATTCAATAATATTTTACATTTCCTGACTTATTACTAAACTTCGAACATCTATCTTTAAAAATGTCGTAGTATAAACGTAGTTGGGACGAACGACTATTTTCGTTCAATGTGAAGAATTCATCTTAAAAAATTTTTTATGTACATTCGTCCACTGAACAAATTTGAGAAGATTATACGTTTTTATGTATTTGTATATATCGCGCACTGAAATTAAGTCAGTGTCACTTTAGTTCTAGAAGCGGTCAATTTGTGGTACCTGCAAAGAAAGACATACAGTGATTAATTCCGGACAATCTAGAGGCTTATTCACCACCCTTGATAAATGAGTATATTTTACGAATGTCAATACTCGCTATATCGGATATATCATGCATAAAAAGCGCTTACAGATTATGAGACCTAGAATTGAAAAAAGATGCAGCGGTATAGAAGATGAATTACCGTCTTACCCTTCTCTATATTGTGGCAACTGCAATAGTAGTAATAGTAATCATAGTTGAAGATTAACGGTCTTATGCAAAAGAAAATCTAAAATATTGCTTAAAGAACACATTAGTTACCAAATACTTTAAGGCTAACAAACGATTGTTAAAAAATAGTATCCAAAAACAGTTCTTTAACTGATGAATACGTCAAGTTAATGCTGGCAACATTATCATTCTCTCTTGTCTCTATAGTTAAAGATACAAAACAACGAATTAATTATTCATTATTTCCTTCGGGTAGTCGAATATCTAAATAATATTTTGTATGTTTTTAATATAAAATCACATTTTTACTCTTTTCTTAATGTAAAATTATGTTTATGTTATATAAAAACAAAAACTAAACACATTTATAATACAGTAAAATAATAAATAGACAAATTTTTAGTAAGAGCTTGAACCGATTATTTAAAAATCGAGTACTTTTAACTCATGTTGAGTAGATATACATCACTATAAAGTTTTTTGTAAATTTCATTGACCGATGTCTGTTTTTTGTTGAAAAAATGAATTTTTGTTAATTATTATCAATTTATTTGAAAAGTTTGATTTTAGTATGAAATATGTAAAATAGAGTATGAAATGTCATTGAAATTATATTTTATAAATTCCCCACCCCCGAATGAAAAAATTACAAACTGAATGACAAACTTATAATACCCTTTCACCTATTGGTGAAGGGTATAAAAATAGCAAATTATAAAAAAAACATGATAACGAAATTTAGTAAAAATATTATTTTTTATTAAAAAGTCTGAAAACTTAAATATTTTCATTAAAAGTTTTCACAAAATATTATTTATCAAAACAGTAAAATATTTAAAGTAGTTTTAAATTATGTAGATAGCTACTTAAAATTATTTGATGTTAACAAAAGATTAACATCGGTTTGTTAAGCTAACAATCGTTTTTGGAAATTACTTTAAGGAATTTTGCTTAACTTTAGTTTACCAATCGTTGTTAAATTTTTTTGCATAAGACCGTAAGTCTTCTGGCATGTGGTATCTTATCTAATTGCTAACTGCTTTGTATATGGCCGATATCTCGGCTTGAAAAATACTACATAACAACAAATTTCCTTTCTTTGACTTACGATTCGTCCTTGATGGATCCGTCAAAGATAGGTTTTAAATATGCAGTAGTCGATGTAGTGCGGAATATAAATAATTGTATCCAGTAATTTTATCGCGCACTTACACCATTTGAATTTTTATTTTATTATTTTATTATACAGATCTTCAAGATGACTATGGTTTGTTAAATCAAAAAGTGAAGTTGGTTTCTCCGAGTTGACTCTAGTTTCGAGATGTAACTTTTTTTTCCTAAAAAAAGTTTTTTTGCAAATAGCGTTAATATAACTCCAAAACGGCTTATTATATTAGGCAAATCAAATTGGAGAACATTTTAATCTTTAAGTCGTACACACTTTTTTTTGAATCTGCTTAGACGTTTAAAAGTTATAATAGAATTTATACCGAAAAAATGTTTCCTTGAAAAAATTTCGTTTTTGAAAAAAAATTATGAAAAATGGAAAAAAATAACAAAATTTTAATTTTTTTCCTATTTCATATAATTTTATATATTTAAAAGGCAATAAGCTATTTCATTCTAAGTCGATCAAGAACTTTTATTAAAAGTTAAGTTTATGTATATCTTTTAATTTATAACAATGGAAGAATTGTTGTTATTTATATTTTTTATGATTTTTTAAAAAACAAAAAAATTTTGAAAAAAAGTTAATCAGTCGTCTGGAACTTCGACCTTTATAAGAAGAACTATGAAGAATCCCTTAATTGCAGTTAGCTGCAGCTGGACTTAAATGTAACTACTTTAGCACTTTTAGGACAATAGTTGATGAGGACATTTTTTTCAAATGCTCTTGGATGCAATTTTCCGTGAACATTTAAATATTTTTTTTTTTGCCAGAAAATTTAATTTTCACTTGATATTTATAGAAGGGTTGTAAAAAATATTATTATAGATGAGATTACTAGGAGATAAACACTGAATATTAAAAATTCTATAATTTAATGTCAGAAAATTAAGCGGTTTCTGTCATAATTACCTCAAAGTAATAAAATAAATATTTTTCTAAATAAAAACCTCTACATAATAAAATCAAGCAGAAAATCAAGCATTTGAAGAAAATAAATGAAATTAAACAATTTTTCTAAGCAAAAATGAATCATTTAGCTAAAATTTCTCTAATAATTCAAATGAAAAATTTTACAAGTGTGGAAAAATGAAAAAAAAATAGCTATATTTTCTTTAACGAATTTAAAGATTTTGTATATTTGCTTAATAATTTAAAAAGCAGCTGATGCCACAAATTGTGACGTAGATTTTGAGGATGATTTGTAAAATTATTTTTAAAATTTAAGAAACAATTTTTTGCAAAAGAAAAAAAAGAAAGCAAATGTTATTCAGGTGGTTTATTTATATCTTTAATTAGAAGATTTATAAGAAAAAAAAATATAAAATTAAATTAAATTAAATTGTTTAAAAAATTTAACAAATTTCAATATTTAAGGGGCAAAAAGAGATTTTTATTTAAAACTTAAAGAAAATGAGAGGAGAATGATTTAGGAATATAATCAGTTGTATCTTTTAGAGAATAAGATACAGAGAGAGAGAGAGAAAGAGTCTGAAATTAGCAGGTAGTTTTTAGAAAAGTATCTGAGAGATATTTAGATACAATTTTGAAAACAAACTGTTGATTGGCTTAAATGCGCTTGCGCCAGCCTAACAGCCTGAAAATGGCTACATAACGGGGAGTTGACTTTATGGGATTGGATACATACCCATACATTAACACTCAAACATTTAGATACTAAATTCAACAGATACATTTACTCTCACTTTTTTTTTGAACGAAAAGATAAACTGAGAGCAGTAGAGTTTGAAAGAGAATAGTAGCATTAAGGGGACATTTAAAATGTTCGAAATTTTCATTTTTGTGTGAGGAATGGGGAAGGTATTGATGGTCTGGTTGGTAAGATTTTGTTTGTTTGGTCTGCGCTATTGAACCGATAGTCATGCATTTAGATGGGAAAATGTATCTTATAAGCTTTGGCCGGTTTCATTCATAAAAACCAATTGAGTACTCATCTCGTGCTTCAGTTGTGTTCGAACTAGCTAACGTGACGGTCCCAACCAACTACCAATACAATCTATATATAAATATTTTACTCTTAGAAAAGAAATACAAAAAATTTCAAAGAAAAAAAAGAAATTCAAATCAGACTGTTTGTTACAAGAAAAATTAAAAAAAAAAGAAAATTTTAAATGAAAAAATCTAATAAGATTTAAAAAAGAGAAAAAAGTTTTAAAAACTGTCCTAAGATAACGGAAGAAAAATTTGGAATTATAAAAAAATTGAAAATAGAAAAAAGTGAAATTTGAAAAAATCTTTAAATATTAAATAACACAAAACAAAAGTATCTTAAAGATATTTGGATTCATACAATTTAAAGAAAAAGTGAAATCTCTCGGGCAAGAAAAAAGGATTAAATTTTTTGTTGAACAGCTGAATCTAAAACTCAATTCAATCAACTATAAAATTTACTTTTTTATGAATGAAAATATTTTTGTAGTCTCTAAAGAGCATTAGCAACAAAGTTTAAGAAAAAAGCTCTCTAGCAAAAAAAAAAAACGCTTTGATAAAAAAAAAACTTTGTGACGTATTTTATTTTGTGCAAAAAAAAATACAATAAAACAAATAAATTAAATATATATATCAAACAAGATATATATTTGCATTATATACTTTTTATCGATTTATTTAAACAAGCGCTCGCTCTTACGTATTTTCGAAAACTAAGAGATTTGAATTTGTATTCAAAACTAAACTAAAAAAAAATTTATTTGAAATAAACAAAATCATAAATTATATTTTAGTGTTTTATATTATTTCAAAAATTTCCTAACAAAAACAAAAGAAAAAAACTTTTAATTAAAATCTTCAAATTCAAAAACTTAAACCTAAATTGTAAAGGATTTGTAAAATTTGAAAAAAACATTTTAAATGTTCCATTTACTGCACAGTGTTACGCTCAACAAAGTAAATTTTGTCTAATTGGAAATCCTTGAGTTTTTCTTATTCATCTAAAGATTTTAACAATCTTTTGTCAAATAATCTTCTGCACGTGCCAATAATATCCAGGTGGGTGTCAACCAAAAATTTTCAAATGATTTATTTTTATACACCCAAAAAAATTTTATTTAAATTTTTAGAAAAATGTAATAAATTTTTGTTTTTGAAAAAGTCATAAAAAAGGTTTAAAAATAAATTTAATTTTATAAAAAAAAAATTATTTTTTATATTTTGAAATTTTATATAAAGTATAAAAACAGAAGAAATATTACAGTGTCAAAATAAAATATTGAAGTCCCATTTTGAGCTATAAGAAAGATTTTAATTTCTTTGGATTCTGTAAATTCTCTGGAATGCAATTTGCATTATGCAAATATTAAAAAATATTTTCATTTGGGCTGCAAATCAATTAAAAATATCAAAAATTGCAAAAGATGTCAAACAAAGTTTTTATGAAACACAAAAAAAAATTTTCACTTAAAAAACCGTTAATTAGTTTTGAAAAATTTTTCAAAACTTTAAAAAAATGTTAAAAACTAAAGTCTCTTGATTTCATTATATTTCGTTTTTCTAATTTAAAGCCATTTTCCCGCCTTAAATTTTGATGATTGAGAAAAATATAAAAATGTCTACCAAATTTTTGTGAATTCCAAAAAAACTTTCATTTTCAAATCTAAATTTCTAGTTCATAAAAATTAAATCCGAAAAGTTTTACATTTTTTTGGATTCTTTAAAAAGTCTAGTTTATTACTGAATTTTATTTTATTATTTCTACATTATTTTGCAATTTAAAATTTTAAAAATTATAAAACAAGACAACAAAATTTTTTGTCAAATTTTAGTAAAATTCAAAAATTTTTGACATTCAAATATAAAGATTTAAGCCTTTACTTATAAGATTCGAAAGGTTTTGAATATTTAAGATTCTCTAAAGAATTCAATTTTATTAATAATTTTGAAATATAACTTTCAAACTATTCTACGAGTAAAAATTTTGATAATCGTGAAAAAAGTCAAATAAATTTTTTTTGAAAATTTGTACGATATCTAAGAGCTTTTAAACATCCAAATGTTAATATCTTAGACCCTGCAAATGAGATATAAATATTTTAAGATGTTTTCGATTCCCTGAAGACTCTAGTTTATAAGCAAATTTTGAAATTTTAATTAACAATTAATGTACAACTTTAAATTTTGATATTCGTAAAAACACACAAATAAAATTTCAGGAAAATTTTTGTAAAATCAAAAAGTTTTACACATTCAAATGTTAATATCTTAGTTCATGTAAATAAGTTGTGAAAAGTTTTTTATTTGGATGGATTCTCTGAAGACTCAATTTTGTAATAAATTTTATTTTCTGACTTTAAAATAATTTTTCAAATCAAAATTTTGAAAATGATAAAAAACGACAATCAAATTTCTGGAAAAAAATTTGTAAAATCAAAGAATTTAACACATTCATATAAAAAAATATCTAAGTCTGTCTCTATAGAATATGAAAACTTTTTTTTATTTCTATTTTAAAAAAGACTCTAGATTTTTAATAAAGCTTGTAATTTAAGCTTAAAGTTAGTTTACGAAACAAAATTTTCAAAACACTCATATTAAACAATTCAAATATAATTTCCAATTCAAAACTGTTTTTCTTTGTTGAACCGAGGATTTGAAAGCGAGGACTTAAGTTTTAGATTTTTTACAAATTTGACAAAACATTTTTAAAATAGAGCTTAAACAAAAGCTCATTGCTCAAGTTAAGTTAAGGCAGCTGCGAAATTTAGAATCCTTATGATTTAATTGAAGCTTTAAGGAGTTTTAATTTGAAAGCTTTAGCACTTACTTAGTTAAATGGCCTACAGTAACAACCTGTTTAGGTCAAAGGCCGAGCATATTTTAGAATTTCATGCGCTTCTATCTTGTGTGCATATTCTCCAATTTCTTATGCCAAGTTTTGAAAGATTTTCTTCTACTTGATCTTTCCATTGAAGTTTTGGGCGTCCTCTTCTACGAATTTCCTCAGGATCATTATCAAACACTTTTCTTGCCGGAGTAAGCTTTAGTAATATATTTTAATTTTTTAATCTAAAATTTCCTTTTAATAAAAGCTTTTAAGTCTCGTAAAACTAGGAAATTAGAGGGCTGAATTATAATTTATATTTTTTCAGCAAAAGCTTTAAATTTATATTAGTTATAAGAGCAGTGTTATTAAAAAGGCTGGAGCTTTGAGTATACACGTTAAAACTTTTTTTTTTATTAATCAATTCTATTCACTCTTAATATTTTTTCAGAAAAAGCTTTAAATTTATATTAGTTATAACAGCTGTGTTATTCCAATGGCTTGAGCTTTGAATATTCACGTTAAAACTTCGTTTTATATTAATCAATTCTAACTATTCAACGTTAAAAGCTTTAGATATTATGAAAACATTTAAGTTATAGGCACATACAAAAAAGCAAAAGCTCATAGTACTTTCAGTTAATGTTAGTATGTTTACTTTATTTAGTGCTGAATAAGCTTTTTCAAATATGACTAAGTTTGGGACCCTTGTTATTCCTAACAAAAGCTCTTGTAGCTTAAGCCAGTTTAATCTTTTTAATTTTAAAAATCTCTAAAATTGCTCCCTAAACTGTTAAAAATAACAAAGTTGAAAGCTTTTGAAGGACTTATTAAAATAATAATTTCAAAATTTGAGTCTTTAATAGATTTTGTGAGCTTTACAATATTATGTTATAGCCTGACTGAAAGCTTTTAAGCAATTATTCTTAAGTTTAACTTACTCTACTATTTCACTTATAGTTTAAAAACTTACTCTAATATTTCACTTTATACTAAAAACTATAAAGAAATAAAATACTTTATTAGATTTAATTGTAATTTTAACATTTTTAAGCTTTGTATAATTTTAAAGCTTACTTTAAAGTTTTTAGGGTTTGTAAAATGACTTTAAAAATTTAAAAATGTATTTTACTTAAGCTAGAAATAAGCTTTTTAAATGAAAATTACACTTGCTCTTTAAAGCCATTTTAAAGCTTTAAGATGTTAAAAGACTTAAGTCAGTTATTATAAAGGTTTAATCTGAATTTAACCTTAGATAAGCTTTTAGAAGATACATCTTTAAGTTCAGAGTTAGTATGAAGATAAATCTATTTATAATACTTAAATATATTTACAAATTTGTAAAATATGATAACTTTTTTAATTTTATAAAAGCTCTTTTAACCATGTTTTGGAGAAGAAAAAATTCTTAAATTATAATTTGAATCGATTTATACGCTACACCATCACCATATGCTTTCGTATGGAACGCATAGAAATATCGGCGTAAGTCTCACTTTTAAGTAAACCGATCAGAACCACTTCCTGGGTCCATAACGATGTCCGTCTCTTCCCCTTAATTCGGTTACCTTTAGTAGGCCTTACTTTCCGGAATATAGATTTAGGCTTTCATAACTCAAAGTATACTTTTTTTCGAAAAGTTTGCATATACGGAAAGAAATTACCGTATCAAATTTCGTTTAAGTTGATCAATTTCACAAATGTTGCAATTCCATACATTGATTTGCCGTATGGTCGCTTTGAAAAGTCCCATAGAAAAGAGAGTATACCATTTATACACTAATTCGGAAACAACTAATGGAGACGATTATCCAAAGCTAAGGCACACGCAAGTGCTCATAAAATATATGTTCGTTTGTGTGTTTGTGTGCGTTTCATTGTTTTTTTTTCACTTTAATTTCACATTTGACAGAAAAAATGTATAGAGTGCAATTTTTCTTCTTGGAACATAGTTCCTTATAGAGTCCAATTTATCTTGTATTATCTTTGATACAAGATTTTCTCCCAAAAGTAACTAAAATGCAGGAAAATCTTTAAAATTCTGGTAATTATGAAGATAATGATGGTTTTAAGGCACGATCAAGCCTTTTGCAAGCCCTATTTGTGTTAAATTTTGAGACAATCAGTCAAAATTCAATCTCAACTCCCAAATTAGACCCAATACCAAGAAAATTTTTGTATGTTAACAAAACTTTGAAAATATTTATATTTTGTTTTCATTTATTTTTTTTTTTCCCAAAAAGCTCTAAATATTTTTCCTTAATTTACGCATGATTTCCCAGCTTTAAATAGCTGTTATTGTTTCAATTATTAAAGTGTTAAAATCAATAAACTTTAAAAAAGTGTTAAAGGCAGCCAATAGACCACCGAACCATAACATGAAAAACAAATGATCTTAACACACAAAAAGAAAAGATCACCAATATCATACAAATTTTTAAGATAAATACAGCGGCTACTTCTTAGACCGACTATTATTCACAAACTAAAAGCAACTTAATCTCCTGAAATTTACTCATGTTAAATAAAAAAATAAACAAACATATTTTGAAGAAAAAAAAATTTACAATAATTTTATGACAAAATTATAATATTTAGTATGGTTAAATAAATTTTAAAGATTTACTACAACTATTTAGCGGGGCAATAAAATAAATCATATTTAATATAGAAGATTTTTCTTTCTAATGCCTCAAACTGCAGCCAACAAACGAACGAACGAAAGTCTCGAGACAATGTTTCTAATAATCTTTTATAATTTAAGATGATTTTCTAGAAAACTGGATGGTTGGTTTTTTGCTGTTTGCAGACATGATCTCACGATAGAAATGATCCTCTAAAGCCTTTTTTACTTTTTTTTTTATTCTTAAGATAAATGAGGTAATTTAATTGTGTGTAAGGTGTAAATTTTTGTTAAGATTTTTGTTTTGTTTTTTTTACTTACACGCCTGGTTATTTAAGAGCTTAAAGATTGAAATATTGTGTCCACAAACAGTCAGTCTATACGTTAGTCCGTCCTCTATCCATCCATCCGTTCGCGATCATAGTGAGGCTGTCACACCCCACTTAGGAGCAAAATTAAGTTTTGTTGGCGTCAGCTCTTATTTGAAAATTTAAAAAATCTTATTATTTAATATGACAGCAAAATAATATAGCACTTGTAGTTATAATAACAAAATATTTTCTTTTTTCTAGCTTTTTCCTCCATTTCAGACAATAGAGATTAAAAATTATAAAAGAACCAAGAAAGAAATAAAATCTTTTCTAAAAAATGTCACATTATAAATACAAAAACCTAAAAATAGTTTAACGAAAGCCGTCGCTAATTTTTCTTAACCAAATGAGAATTATTAAAGGGGGGAAAACGAAATTTGACAACTAATTAGTAAACTTAACTAAATGGTTTCAACAGTTTCGAAAATCCTCAAAATATTTAGAAAATTTAGACAAATATTTGAGGAATTCATTTGGTAGAAATTATATTTGAAAAACATTTTTCATATTTTTTCTTCATTTTTCAAATTTTATTAAAAAGTTTATGATATTATACCTTATCACATAATTGATCATTAATTAAAGCTTTCAATAAGTATTAAATAAGCTTAAAAATTAGCTTCTTTCTTAATGTCACACTAAAGCTTTTTGTCAGTCTACAAGTTCAAGCCTGTACTTTTTTTTGTCTATAAAAGCTTAACAATATTTTGAAATAAGCTAAAAGCCATTAAAATCAACTTTAAGTAAATTCAATTAAAGCATAAGTTAACTTGAAGGCTTTCAGAAGGTAGCTAATGTAATTTAAAAGCTATTTTGCGCCAAAAGCTGTACAAAATTCTTACCGTAGTTTTAAGCTTTTAAAAAGCTGTAATAGCTAAAACCATGTTATGTTTAAACCAAGTCTTTAAGACTTGGTTTTATAACCACAGTTGTTAGATAATTTTTAGATAATGAAAGCTTAACAAGCTGCAAGTATTAAATAAGGCTTTAAGTCTTTAAGATTGGAGGCTTTTTAAATACTTATAAAAATAACTTCAAATAATAGCTTTTGTACGAAATCTCATTAAAATTTGAAAATGCCCAATTTTAATTAATTTGCTAAACCGATTTAGTATAGCTACGATGCCAGACTATTTGCAACGGATTCTGAACTGGTCTAATATTTAAACCAAAATTTTTGAGACTTTAGTTATTACAATTATATTGCAAAAGCTTTCTTTAAAGCTTTAAAAGTTCTTTGCACTATTTATATGTTTAAAAGGTTCTAATGAAAGTTTTATTTATTTACTGAAAGCTCTTAATAGTTATAACATTAGCTAAAAGCTGTTGCATATAAAGCTGAAATTAGAGCTTTTTTAATGTTTTCGATTTGTTTAGTTCGTTAGTAGTTGATTTTAAAACAGTTAAAAAATGAAATTAGTAAAAGCTTTTCTGAAGTTTTTAATTCGATTAACTTGACATAAATCCTGGTTTAGTATTCTCATTTACATATTAAAGAAATTAAAAGCTTTCATATTCTTAAGTTAATATTAAAAGCATTCTGTGTTTTTTAATGTCTATTTAGTTCAAAAACAGCTAAATTAAAGCTTTTGTGTAAGATCATGTACTTATATAATTTGAACAATATTTTAAGCAAAATCTTTGAGACTTTTTAGTTATTATAAGCATATTGCAAAAGCTTTAGTCAAAGCTTTACAAGTTCTATGTAATTTATATTTAAACCTTTTGAAAGGTTCCAACGAAATTTTGATTTAATTACTAAAAGCTCTTTATAGTTATAACATTAGCTCAAAGCTTCAAAGAAGCTCTTAATCTTAGCAGCATCCAATGAAAAAATATGAGCTTTTATAATGTTTTTGATTTGTTAAGCTTAAAAATAGTTGATTCTAAGACAGTTAAAAAACATTTAAATTAGCTAAAGCTTTTCTGAAGTTCTTAATTTGATTTACTCGACATAAATCATGGTTAAGTATGCTCATTAACATATTTAAAGAGATTAAAAGCTTCAATATTTTTAAGTTAATATCAAGAGCTGTCTGTATTTTTAAATGTCTATTTAGTTGAAAATAAGCTAAGTTCAAATAAAAGCTTTTTTCATATAATTTGAACAATGTTTAAAGCGAACTGTTTAAGACATTTTAACGACAATATTATAATCATACTACAAAAGCTTTATTTAAAGCTTTACAAGTTCGTTATAATATATGTATAAAGCTTTTGAAAGCTTTTAGTGAAATTTTGAATTGCTAAGAGCTCTATATAGTTATAACATCAGCTAAAATTTTAACGAAGCTCTTTATCATAGTAGCTGCATCTAAAGCAGAAATAAAAGCTTCTATAGTACTTTTTATTATTTGTTAAGCTCGAAAGTAGTTGCTTTAAAAACATTTTAAGACAAATTAAATTAGTGAAAGCTATCCTTCTGGTTACATGTTAAAGACATTAAAAGCTTTAATATTTTCAAGTTCATATTTAATGCTTTCTGTGTTCTTAAAAGTATATTTAGTTACTGAAAGCTTTGTTTGTTTAATATATTCATATTAAAGATATTAAACTTTTAATATCAAGATTATATTAAAAGCTTTCTCTATTCTTAATAGTTATTATCATATTTTAAGCCTGGAAAATGTGTATTTAGTTATTATATTAATCTTAAAAGCTTTTTCTTTAATTTCCTAAGAACGCTTCAATTTGAAAGCTTTCGTATGTTTTGAATTTTCAATAAAGTTTAATTAACTCATTAGCAAACATAAGTTCTTTAAGTAATGAAAGCTTAAGACTAATTTGTAGTTTAATAATAGATTTAGATTTAAATGTGAAAAAATCTTGCAAAACATATAATTTTCGGGAAAAGGAAGCTTTTATTTTAATAAATGATTTTGAACTAAAATTTCAAAAAAGCTTGCCTTTAAAGCCTGGATCTAATGAGCCTCCTTTAAAAGCTTTTTTCAACCAATAATTTTTTCAACAAAATCCACATTTAATAACAAAAAAAAAACAACATCAAAAGACTACAAAAATAAATGTCACACATTTTTTGTCTTCGAAAAAACTGAACTGACATTTTATTTTAATGTTCAAATTGTATTGAAGTGTTTGTTGTCATGAAACGGTGTGACGTTTCATATTCATAGCCACCATTTAACATTTATGACCTGCTGAGTGACTGATTGTCTTAAGTTTAGTTGTCTCTCGTAAGTGTCGTTGTCTTTCAGTATTCTTAAGATTTTTTTCTTAATTTTTTGGGTTTTATTTTTAAACAAACAAATGCATAAATATTCAAATCTTACAAGTCGTAGTTCCGGTTTGGTTTTCAGGTGATATTGGAGTGAAAAAAAGGTTTGTTCTTAAAATATTCTAAATCATTTTAAATTTGAGATTAAAATCAATATAAAGAAAGATACTGTTGCCTTAGTAACAAATTTGATCAAAAGCTTAAAGCTGTAAAGTGAGGATTTATGATCATAGTGAATGAGCTTTATAGATGTAATATTATCTTGTTAGAATCATATTCCAAATTTTATGATTTGAGAAGATTAAAATCTGGATTCCTAAGTGTCACATTATGTTGAAGGCTTTTTCTCGGTTACCTTCATGATCATATTTTATTCCATGTTTCTCGATTCCGCTTCTTAATTAAAACTTTTTAAAATATTTAAATTTATATAAAAATGTAAAAAAATTTCCTTTTTGGTAAATTTTCTTTTTAATTTGTTGACAAGAATTTTCTTTGTTAAGAAATTTTTTTATACAATATTTTTATTAGGCGCGAACATTTTAATTTTTTTATTTATATTTCCTCTATTATAATAAACTAATAAAAAATGTCACAATATATTTGTGTATATTTAAATATATATTAAACATTTGGCTTATAAAAAAAACAGCAACAAATATAGAAAATTTGAAAAATAACAAAATTGTTATCACGGAGATAAAAAATAGAGACAGATTTTTATCTTATATAAATTTTTGATCATGACAAAATTTATTTCTTTTCAAGTTTTAGCTCAGAATATTGTATTAAAAATTTTTAAAAATCTATTTTTTTAAAAAAGCGAAATGTCAACAAAAAGCTTAAATTGTAGACTAAAAAAATGAAAGCCGTTTCATTAGACTTAAGATTATAAGAGACAGCTTTCGAAGCTTCCAAATTTGAAAAATAACAAAATTAGTATCATGGAGATAATAGAGTTAAATAAATTTTCCAAAAAGCTTCTTTTCAAAATAGCGAAAAGTCAACAAAAACCTTAAATTAAAGCAGTTTTCAGTAGATTTGAAATTTTAAGAGACAACTTTTGAAGCTTCGAAATTTGAAAAATATAATTTTGTTATTTTTCAAATTTCGAAGCTTCAAAAGCTTCATGGAGATAGAAAAAAAGAAACAGATTTTTATCTTATATACATTTTTGATCATGACAAAATTTAGCTTGAAGAGTTGTTCTAAAAGATTTCTTCGCTTTTTGTATTTGTATATATCTTAAAGTTTATTATTAAAAGTTTTCAAAAAGCTATTTTTCAAAATAGCGAAAGTTCAATAAAAAGCTTAAATTTTTAAGTAAAATTGTAAGTATAATTAAAGCTGTTTTCAGTAGAATTAAGATTATAAGAGACAGCTTTCGAAAATTGTATTTTTAACAAATGTAGTTTCCCATAAAAGCTTGAAACGATAAGCTCCTTTTTATGAAAACGCCAAAAAGAGTTATTGGATGGAGCTTTTGTCAACAGATAAAAAAGTATACTAAATTTGCTTTCAAAAATTGGTTTCGAAATACTTAAAGAAGGATCACAAAAGTGCTTTCAGTGTGAGCTTTTTAAATAGATACATAATATATTTTTAATATATAATAAAGTTCTCGAGAGAAAGCTTTCCAAATCCACAATTCATGTAACCCATTATCAAGGTTCTAATACCTGGTTAAGTAAATAGAAAAAAGGCTTTTTAAAAGCTTCAGTTTAAATGAGATTTAATTTGGAGCGGAGCCATCCAGCTCCACAGCACAATGTGTAAACTTTTACAAAAGAGCTTTTGAACTTTTACACCGACACACTTTGTCCCGCTACCACTTACGTAAAATTGTCTTTGCAAGTCAGTGCTTCCAGATTATAATTTGAAGAATATATGAAGAAAAATGTAAATCTGGTAACACTGAAAGTAAGAGCTTTCAAAGCTGTTTACCACAAATGCAAATATTTATGTATGTGTTTTTGGATAGGTCTGATTTAGAGTGTAAAACAGAAGGTCAGATCTTTCAAGAAAAACTACAATAATAAATAAGCTTTTAGTCAAATTATTAAAAAAAAATTTAAGAAATACTTGAAAATGAAGCTTTTGCCTTTAAAGTTTTACAGAAATTAAAATGAGTGTGAAAGTTTCCAAAAGTTTGAAATTTGATTGGCTCCTCATAAATCCTAGTTTAGAGTTCTCAGTAACAACTTTAAGATATTAAAAGCTTTTATATTTGTATGTTCATTTTGAAAGCTTTTGATTTTAAAATCTGAAAGCTTTAATATTTATATATTTACAAGAAATCAACAAAAAAGTTTCTAAAATGGTCTAAAGCATTGGAAACATGACATTTAAACTTACACTTAACGTTTTAAATATCAAAGCTTTATGAAAGCTTAAATAAGATTTTCACGATTCGTTTAATTTGGCGTAAAACCTGAGATTATACTTTATAAAAGTTAAGCTAAGGGGTTTTTTTACTTAATCCACTTTAATATATAAACTTTTTTTAAAAGCTTAAATAACTTTTATAATATTTTGTAAACCAAAGCTTTCATAACATATTATAAATTAAGTTTAGAGCTTTTTAAAGTAATGTAATAGTAATGATACATATATAAACTGCTACCAAAAAAGCATATTTTCTAACAGACTTATCGTCGTGCGGGTGTGTGCTCTATCCGCAATTTTACACATGTTGATCTAATGATGCCACTTTAGGTTTTCGACCTTAATTTTTCAAATCTGCAATCCAATATCTCGTCTAGTTTCTGAGATAAGTAGTGTATTTTTTGTTCTATATCCTTCAAAACAGATTTTTTGTGCTATTTTGCTCTACACGCAAAATATTTGGTGTAAAAATCTCAAAATTCTATCGTAAAGTTTTTTTAGAAAAATTAAGTTAAAACTTATAGGGCTTATAGAGTACATTAGCTCCCGCACGACGATATAGCTTTGGGTGAAATCTAAACTTGGTATAGGAGAAAACAGAAGCTTTTTTGATTGATGTTAAAAAATACTAAAACTAAAAGCTTTTTAGGCAGCTTTTGTCAGTAGACATGAGGAAAAAGTTAAAAAAAAAAGAGTTCTGATAACTGAAACAATTGGAGAAAACAGAAGCTTTTTTGATTGATCTTAAAAAATAATAGAACTAACAGCTTTTTTGGCAGCTTTTGTCAGTAGACATGAGGAAAAAGCTTTAAAAAAAAAAAAGAATTCTACTAACTGAAACAATTGGCTTGACCTAGAAACTTTTTTCATTAAAATCTTGTGTGACAAATTGCTTTAATCTACGATATTTTTCAAATTTGATCTCATTTAAACACTTTCTATTTAAAAAGATCTATTTTGTTGCCCAAACTCAACAGCTGTTCTAATCGATGAACACCTTGAATATATTTTTATAAGCTAAATATTTATGTTTTTAAATTGTTTAACTAAAACTTTGGAATTTTGTCCCTGTCTTTGTGTATTTTTGTTAAAAATTAATTTATTATAAGTGACCAATTCTGTCTTATTTTTTTTCAAAAATAAAAAAAGAAAGAAAAATGTGCTGTATTTATTGGCTATATATTTTATTTTGAAAATTTTAAAAAATGAAGGTCATTTTGTGTCAAAAACATCATTTATAAAAAATTCAAGAAATAAGACAAATATCAAAAAAAAATTGTTTTAAAAATAAGGAAAGCAAAATGAGACATACATACATACATAATTTGGACTAATAAAAATATAGAAAAATTGAGTCAAAAATATATTTTAAAGCTAAATTAAAATTAAATTATATATAAAAAATTACAAATTAAAATTGTTTACAGAACAAACTAAAATTTAAAATATTTTTAATAAAAGCTTTACAGTTTAAAACCAAAACGTGCTATTTAAAGAACAAGTAACGGTTTTACTTTTTTTTTTGTAATAAAATTTATTACTTAAATTTTTTATAATTACCTTTTTAGTATTCAAATTACTTATAAAATTTTTTTTATTATACATTTTTAAATAATCCCTGTCAATTATTTAATTATTTATAATATATTTGGTTTCTTTTTCCTATAACCCCTTCAAATCAATCTTGAGTAGAGACTCAGACAAATTGCATAAATCCAATCAAAATACTAGACACTTTACCTCAAAGATTTTTATATTAACAAAAAAAAAAAAAACAACAGCCAACAATGGCCAACTATTGGAGCCATTAAGTAGACAATCTACATTTTGAAATCGTATATTTTATGCAGCAAATTTTTATATATAAAACTATAAAAAAAAACTCTAAAAAAATAAATCTTAATGTTTATTTAATAATAATGACTTAAGAAGGTTTTTTTTTGCAAAGAGGGAGACAAAACTTTTAAATGTAATAAATATAAAATTTTATAATAATTTTTTTCCTATTTATGATTTATATTGAAATATATTCTATACTTGATTTCTGGACAGTTTTATCAATAAAATGTACCCAAACGAAACTCCAACCAGACAGAACTTGTTTGTAATAAAATATTTTCCATCAAATGTTCTTCTGGTTTTATAATGAAAAAGTACTAATTGCTAAGAGCCAATATTTTTGCATAAATGCAATAAAAATCAGTTTTACAATTATAATAAGTAAGAATTTTCTTTTACACGTTTAAAACTGGGAGAAGGCACAGTAAAAGTTAAAAGTTTAGCTCAAAATTTAAAAAGCTTTTAATTAGCTTTGCATAACATTAAGAAACAAATTTTAACAAGCTAAAAGTTAAGCACAGAAAATGCTTCAGCTTTCAATTCAAATTGAAAGCTTCATAGTTTTTAATCTTTTAACCTTTTAACTATAACCTTTAAAAGTAGCATTAAAAAGCTTTACTAGGAACTATATTGAATTTCATACCGAACATAATTGCTAAAAGCTTTGTCTGAACAAAAATAAAAACGGTTCACATTTGAAAGAAAAAACTAGTAAATTTGGTTTCAAAAATTAGATAAAAAGCTTTTAAATAATATAATTCTTAACTTTTCAAGTCCAAAAAATGGATTTTGTTTCTGCATTTCATTGAAGTTTAACGAAAAATATAAGCATACAAACCACTTTACAGAAAACATTCTTGTTGCTAAAAGCTTTCCATGTTTTCTATGAAGAGTTAAAAATTTACAAAAAATTAATAAGCTTTTGGCTGACTCAAAATAAGCAAAAGTTAATTTAGCTAGAGACTTTTAAAAAATCCAGGCTGTAGACCAAATTTTGACAGAAAATCTTCATTTCCATAGAAAATCTTCACTGTCGCTCTATTTTCTATAGAAAATCTTCACTGTCGCTCTATTTTCTATAGAAAATCTTCACTGTCGCTCTATTTTCTATAGAAAATCTTCACTGTCGCTCTATTTTCTATAGAAAATCTTCACTGTCGCTCTATTTTCTATAGAAAATCTTCACTGTCGCTCTATTTTCTATAGAAAATCTTCACTGTCGCTCTATTTTCTATAGAAAATCTTCACTGTCGCTCTATTTTCTATAGAAAATCTTCATTGTCGCTTTATTTTCCATAGAAAATCTTCACTGTCGCTCTATCTTCTATAGAAAAACTTCACTGTCGCTCTATTTTCTATAGAAAACCTTCACTGTCGCTCTATTTTTTATAGAAAATCTTCATTGTCGCACAATTTTCTATAGAAAATCTTCACTGTAGTTCTATTTTCCAAAGAAAATCTTTACTGTCGCCCTATTTTCTATAGAAAATCTTCACTGTCGCTCTATTTTCTATAGAAAATCTTCAGTGTTGCTCTACTAAACTTGAACTGAACTGAACTAGAACTGAACTAGAACTGAACTAGAACTGAACTAGAACTGAACTAGAACTGAACTAGGACTGAACTAGAACTGAACTAGAACTGAACTAGAACTGAACTAGAACTGAACTAGAACTGAACTAGAACTGAACTAGAACTGAACTAGAACTGAACTAGAACTGAACTAGAACTGAACTAGAACTAAACTAGAACTGAACTAGAACTGAACTAGAACTGAACTAGAACTGAACTAGAACTGAACTAGAACTGAACTAGAACTGAACTAGAACTGAACTAGAACTGAACTAGAACTGAACTAGAACTGAACTAGAACTGAACTAGAACTGAACTAGAACTGAACTAGAACTGAACTAGAACTGAACTAGAACTGAACTAGAACTGAACTAGAACTGAACTAGAACTGAACTAGAACTGAACTAGAACTGAACTAGAACTGAACTAGAACTGAACTAGAACTGAACTAGAACTGAACTAGAACTGAACTAGAACTGAACTAGAACTGAACTAGAACTGAACTAGAACTGAACTAGAACTGAACTAGAACTGAACTAGAACTGAACTAGAACTGAACTAGAACTGAACTAGAACTGAACTAGAACTGAACTAGAACTGAACTAGAACTGAACTAGAACTGAACTAGAACTGAACTAGAACTGAACTAGAACTGAACTAGAACTGAACTAGAACTGAACTAGAACTGAACTAGAACTGAACTAGAATTGAACTAGAACTGAACTAGAACTGAACTAGAACTGAAGTAGAACTGAAGTAGAACTGAAGTAGAACTGAACTAGAACTGAAGTAGAACTGAACTAGAACTGAACTAGAACTGAACTAAAACTGAACGAGAACTGAACTAGAACTGAACTAGAACTGAACTAGAACTGAACTAGAACTGAACTAGAACTGAACTAGAACTGAACTAGAACTGAACTAGAACTGAACTAGAACTGAACTAGAACTGAACTAGAACTGAACTAGAACTGAACTAGAACTGAACTAGAACTGAACTAGAACTGAACTAGAACTGAACTAGAACTGAACTAGAACTGAACTAGAACTGAACTAGAACTGAACTAGAACTGAACTAGAACTGAACTAGAACTGAACTAGAACTGAACTAGAACTGAACTAGAACTGAACTAGAACTGAACTAGAACTGAACTAGAACTGAACTAGAACTGAACTAGAACTGAACTAGAACTGAACTAGAACTGAACTAGAACTGAACTAGAACTGAACTAGAACTGAACTAGAACTGAACTAGAACTGAACTAGAACTGAACTAGAACTGAACTAGAACTGAACTAGAACTGAACTAGAACTGAACTAGAACTGAACTAGAACTGAACTAGAACTGAACTAGAACTGAACTAGAACTGAACTAGAACTGAACTAGAACTGAACTAGAACTGAACTAGAACTGAACTAGAACTGAACTAGAACTGAACTAGAACTGAACTAGAACTGAACTAGAACTGAACTAGAACTGAACTAGAACTGAACTAGAACTGAACTAGAACTGAACTAGAACTGAACTAGAACTGAACTAGAACTGAACTAGAACTGAACTAGAACTGAACTAGAACTGAACTAGAACTGAACTAGAACTGAACTAGAACTAAACTAGAACTGAACTAGAACTGAACTAGAACTGAACTAGAACTGAACTAGAACTGAACTAGAACTGAACTAGAACTGAACTAGAACTGAACTAGAACTGAACTAGAACTGAACTAGAACTGAACTAGAACTGAACTAGAACTGAACTAGAACTGAACTAGAACTGAACTAGAACTGAACTAGAACTGAACTAGAACTGAACTAGAACTGAACTAGAACTGAACTAGAACTGAACTAGAACTGAACTAGAACTGAACTAGAACTGAACTAGAACTGAACTAGAACTGAACTAGAACTGAACTAGAACTGAACTAGAACTGAACTAGAACTGAACTAGAACTGAACTAGAACTGAACTAGAACTGAACTAGAACTGAACTAGAACTGAACTAGAACTGAACTAGAACTGAACTAGAACTGAACTAGAACTAAACTAGAACTGAACTAGAACTGAACTAGAACTGAACTAGAACTGAACTAGAACTGAACTAGAACTGAACTAGAACTGAACTAGAACTGAACTAGAACTGAACTAGAACTGAACTAGAACTGAACTAGAACTGAACTAGAACTGAACTAGAACTGAACTGGAACTGAACTAGAACTGAACTAGAACTGAACTAGAACTGAACTAGAACTGAACTAGTTTTTAGAATTAAACAAAACAAAAGCTTTTAATGTGCTTTATCAAACAAAAAGCTTAAAGCTAATTTTCTATTTAATTTAGACATTGGCTTTTTTCAGTGTTTGCTTACTTTTCTTTGTCACTGTATTTCCTTATTGTATCAACACACGTTATGAGATTTTGTTTTGAATATGCAAAAAATCGAAATGTCTTTAACTATTTCTTTCTAGCCATAACACATGAATGAAAAAAAAAATATAGAATAAAAATTTAAACATTTTTAAACATCCCATAAAAAAGACAATTTTTATACTCGTCTACGGCTGTATCTCCCTAGACTAGAGAAAGATACACAAGTTAAATTTTGTATAAAATCAACACCGTAAAAAACAAGTTTTTCTTAACTTAAATTCTGAAATTATTTTTTCAACATTTTATATAAACGAACATTGGCTTTTTTTACTCGATCTTACAGTTCAGTTTAAAAGGAGTGTCAATTGAGCTTTTTTTTGAACAAAAAATATCAGTGGATAAAAAATAAAATAATAATTATATACAGCAAGTCTTTTTTTAGATATAAAAAATAATACAAAAATATTGAAAGAAAAACACACAGATTTCAAGATTTCTGGTTTTATTGTATTAATTTTTTGAATCTTTTCAGAATAAATGAATGAATGAATGAAGTTGGCTGGTTTTGGAACTTTAGATTCGAGAATAAAAAATACTCATCCATCGTTTTTTTTCGAGTTCTTTCGTGTTTATCTTTTGTTTTGTAAAAATTGTTGTTTTTTTTTTTTTGTCAATTCTTTATTTTTTAAATTTTTATGTTATTTTTCGATTTTATTCATATAAGAAGTTGATTTGTAGTGTTTTTTGGTTTCAAAATTTTTATGAATGAATTTAGTTTTTTTTTCTTTCTTGATCTGACAGCTTATGTGTCATGTTTTATGTTGTGTTGCGATGTCTTGTAATAAAATATTAAATTTTAGGTGATTTTTAAAGGTGCTTTTTGTGGTTTTAACTCAATGTTTTTTGTTTCTTCATATCTTCTAAACGTAAAAACGATTTATATAAATTAATTATTTTAAAACTTGTTGTGTTACAAAAGAATCAATTCATTCATTCATGGTTTTGGGTTTGTTTGCGGTCGTAAATTGTCGAAAAATTGGCAAATATGGAAATTTAATAATAATTAAGAAAAAGGTGTGCGTGTAGAAGCTATAAAGTTAAGAGCTTTAATAAGCTTTTAGTTGGAGTTTATAGTTGATTGCTTTAAAATCTTAAGGGCAGCAGATCATTCAAGAAATACTTTTGCAATTAAATAAGCTTTTAGTAAAACTATTGAAAACTTCTTCAAACATTAGAAGGAAAAGCTATATGATATAAAATTTCAAAGCTTTTGCTATTTACCTTTAAAATATTTAGTTGGTAACTTAAAAAAACTTTACGAAAACATTAGAAATTAAAAAATCTTCACTGTCGTTCTATTTTCTATAGAAAATCTCTACTGTCGCTTTATTTTTTATAGAAAATATTCACTGTCGCTAAATTTTCCGTGTAAAATCTTCATTCCCGCTCTATTTTCTTTACGTTCTATAGAAAAACTTCACTGTCGTTCTATTTTCTATAGAAAAACTTCACTGTCGCTCTATTTTCTATAGAAAAACTTCACTGTCGCTCTATTTTCTATAGAAAAACTTCACTGTCGCTCTATTTTCTATAGAAAAACTTCACTATCGCTCTATTTTCTATAGAAAATCTTCACTATCGCCCTATTTTCTATAGAAAATCTTCACTACGCTCTATTTTTTAAAGAAAATCTTCACTGTCGCTCTATTTTCTATAGAAAATCTTCACTATCACTCTATTTTCTATAGAAAATCTTCACTGTCGCTCTATTTGCTATAGAAAATCTTCACTGTCGCTTCATTTTCAATAGAAAATCTTCACTGTCACTCTTTTTTCTATAAAAAATCTTCACTGTAGCTCTATCTTCTTTAGAAAAACTTCACTGTTGCCCTATTTTCTATAGAAAATCTTTACTGTCGCCCTATTTTTTATCGAAAATCTTTACTGTCGCCCTATTTTCTATAGAAAATCTTTACTGTCGCTTTATTTTCTATAGAAAATCTTTTCGATCTCTCTATTTTTCATAGAAAATATTTACTAAAAATAATCAAGCTTTACTAAGCTTGAGAAGCTTTTTTATAAAGTTAAGTAGTTAAGATTAAATCAAAGCTTTTAGCAAACATTTTATTAAAGTTAAGTTCAGAATTTTGTAAAACTTTATTGAAAGTAATAGCTTGTTTGCTTCCCCATAAAATTAATAAAGCTTTAACGAGCTTTTAAATAATTTAATGATAAATTTTTTTACGGACAACATATGTATATATTTTGTATTCTATTTTTCATAGAAAATATTTACTAAAACTAATCAAGCTTTACTAAGCTTGAATAAGCTTTTTTATAAAGCTAAGTAGCTAAGATTAAATCAAAGTTTTTAGCAAACACTTTATTAAAGTTAAGTTCAGAATTTTGTTGAAACTTTATTCAAGGTAAAAGCTTGTTTGCTTCCCCATAAAATTAATAAAGCTTTAACGAGCTTTTAAGTAATTTAATGATAGATTTCTTTAGGGACAACATATGTATGTATGTTTGTATCGAAATGTTTAATCTTTGGCTCAATCTACAACTTTTGGACGAATTTCAAGCGAAACCTTGGTTTACGACTTTAATTTTAAAATGTTTAGATTTGTTTATTTATTTTAAATTGTTTCAAAATATAGGTCTCTTTGAACTAATTGTTTAATTGTTAGATTATTTATGAATGCTCAAAATTACTTTCAATTTTTATTAAAAAAAAAAACAAATGACATGTTTTGTTTTAAACGATTTAAACAAAATGACACCTACACGTTTAAGATCTTCCAAGATATTTAACAAATAAGTGACAGCTGTCAATGACAAATGACAAGAAACACAGAGAGGACTCTGCTCAAAGAGTAAGAGGTTATAAAGCAAAAGCTTTAATAACATAAGCTAAACAATTAAATTAAAAATCGATTAAAAAGTTTAAACAATAATGACCAGTACAAAATAATTGAAAGCAACAAAAAAAAGACTAAATTGATTGACATTTGTAGAAATTACCAACTGACCCACATTTGGTGGGAAAATTTCTTAAAAGCCTGAAAAAATATATATATTTTTTTTTTCATGAAAAATAAATTTTGAAATATTTTTATTTATTAAAGATGGAAAAAAAATTGGCGCCATTTTTTGCTTTTAAACTGAATTTTATCAAAAAAAAAAATATATTAAAACTCATCATAAAAATGTTTATTTAGTTATGAGCATTACAAGATCATTATGTGTGTACTCGTAAAATTTTTAATTTAATTTTCCGTTTAATTAAATTTTATATCTTACTTTTTTTCTTCTTCTTATTAGTTCATGAAAACAATCTAATGTTGTTGTTACTACAGCTCTAGCTTTCCTTAAAAATTCTCTGAAAATCTGTAATAAAAATTTGTTAAAGATCAATGAAGTGCCTTTTTTTCTAGTCACAAACCACTAAAGACTTTTGGTGGATCTTAATATTGAAATAATTTCTAAACATCATTATTAGCTTGACTTGTATTGACAGTAATTTGCATAACAACATAATGATGATCGTTAGTGTTGGAGACTTGTGTGACGTTGGTGTTGGGAACACTTACCTCCACCATCACCAATAGATGACATAAAATTATACATAACCACTTATGGTTTCGGGTTTTTTTCTCGTTTGAACCATAGAGATGGGCATGAAATTGTCAATGATTTTATGCTAAAAAAAAATAAATTTATAATGAATTTTTACGCTACATTAAGAAAACAAAAGTGAGTGTGTATGCGTATGTTTAGAAGGCCAGAGATTCCCAACTTTTCTTTAAACATGAACTTGAGATTTTCAATACTTTGGTAAACTCAAGCTAGAGACTTTGCAGTTGAATTGCTTTAAGTTTCAAAGATATTTTATCTGATCAAAAAAATCAAAAGTCGATTACAAAATCTTATCTGTCGCCCTTTTTTTATATCGAATCGTAACTATCGTTATAAGATATAATGTGTGGTTTTCGCTCTGTTTATAATTAGGGATAATCCTCCTGAGAAAATGGCCTAACCAACCATCGAAACGCGTCGATGAAAGGTTTCCCCACCAACAATTTTTGGTTTTATCAAAAAACTATTTATTACAATAATAAATATTTGTAATAAATTGGGATCTTAGTGCAATACACTACAGTTAACTTTTTTAATTAAATGTTTGATGTCCCAAAATTTTTGAAAAACCCTTTTTAAGAAAATCTTAACTGTCGCTCTACTTTTTATTGAAAATCTTTACTATCGCTCTATTTTCTATAGAAAATCTTAACTATCGGTTTATTTTCTAAAGAAAATCTTCACTGTCGCTCTATTTTCTATAGAAAATCTTCACTGTCGCTCTATTTTCTATAGAAAATCTTCACTGTCGCTCTATTTTATATAGAAAATCTTCACTGTCGCTCTATTTTCTATAGAAAATCTTCACTGTCGCTCTATTTTCTATAGAAAATCTTCACTGTCGCTCTATTTTCTATTGAAAATCTTCACTGTCGCTCTATTTTCTATAAAAAATCATCACTGTCGCTCTATTTTCTATAGAAAATCATCACTGTCGCTTTATTTTCTGTAGAAAATCATCACTGTCACTCTATTTTCTATAGAAAATCATCACTGTCGCTCTATTTTCTATAGAAAATCTTCACTGTCGCTCTATTTTCTATAGAAAATCTTCACTGTCGCTCTATTTTCTATAGAAAATCTTCACTGTCGCTCTATTTTCTATAGCAAATCTTCACTGTCGCTCTATTTTCTATAGAAAATCTTCACTGTCGCTCTATTTGCTATAGAAAATCTTCACTGTCGCTCTATTTTCTATAGAAAATCTTCACTGTCGCTCTATTTTCTATAGAAAATTTTCACTGTCGCTCTATTTTCTATAGAAAATCTTTATTTTCGCTCTATTTTCTATAGAAAATCTTTATTTTCGCTCTATTTTCTCCAGAAAATCTTCACTGTCGTTCTATTTTTGGAACCACTGATTTTGAATATAAAAGAATTGATCTTTAAGCTGTCTTTTTTGTCTGCCAAAACCACTTCAAATCATTCTAACACTCACTTTTCGAACCTAACATTATTCAGAACACACCGACCGGATGGTTAAAAGAAATAAAAAAAATATTTGTGCCAAATTTATAAGCCTCCATCACCTTCACACCAAAACATTATAACCCATTCAAAACTTTACCTCTTAAACTAAATTGTCATTATGAATGAATAAGATTTTGAATGATTGCTTGTATTATTTATACGAGTGTTCGTAGACTTTTGTTAAGAAGTGTTGAAAACTAACAATAAAATCATCTCTAACTCAATTGTGGCGTCATCAACACTAAAATTGTTGTTATTTTTAAATTATTTATATATTTTTTTTATAAATTTGATTTCTTTTTCATTGAGACCTACATATACAAATGTCTTAACATTTACTAGAGATCTAAAATGTTTTGATAAAAAAATATTTGAAAAAATATCTGAAATGATCATTGTTTTTGCATCTTAAGTGCACTTTAATGACAGCATCTATGCGCTAAAATCACTACCGTTTAATTGTTGTTTTAACAAAAACTTTTGTTGTTTTTTCCTCAGACAAACAAAAAAAAAAAGAATTGATAAATTAATGAAAAGCAAAATGAATGAAATCTGAAATATAATGAAATATTTTTTTTTCATCTTTTGATGGCTGTAATAAGTTTGTTTAAAGGGCTCTTGAAGTCAAGTGTAAAAAAAAGTGAAATTTGTTAAGAAAAATCAACAATTCTGTTTTATATAAGAAAAGAAATTTAAAGTTTACAAATTTTAAGAAATATTTCTAGTAAATTTAAGATTTCAACATTTTTTAAAATTTGAAAACTTTAACTAAAACTTCGTTAAAGAAATTTAAACGTTAGTACTAGAAAAGTGTACTACAAATTAAAGCTACTCAAGGAAAATCTCAAATTATGGTTTAGATTAAATATTAATATATATTATAAGTGGCGCAATTGAAAATGCTTTTATAACTACTATTTTAAAAATGATTAACAAATTGAAGTTTTTCTTAAATTGTATTTTGCTAATTAATTTTAAAAAATTTTAGTTTTTGTTTTGGATTTTTGTTCCTTTAAAAAAATTTTCTACAATTTTTTTAAATTTTCTGTCTCTAAAATTTGAAATTTTTTTTAAAAAATTAAAAACTTGTTCAACAAACTTAAAGAAACCCCAAATAAATATTCTCCAGAAATTGAGGTAAATTCAGTCAAATCTAAAAATATTAATGTTGTTACTAATGGATGAAAACTATACGTGGCGCAATTGAAAATGCTTAGATAGTTACAATTTCAAAAATGTTTAAAAACTTTAATGTTTAACAAAATTGTATTTTGTTAAATAATTTTATAAAATTTTAGTTTTTTGTCGAAGATTTTTATCTCTTTTAAAAAAATGTTTAAGACTTTTAAAAATTTTGTTTAAAAAAAATTGAATATTTTTAACAAAAATTTAAAATTTATACAACAAATATTAACAAAATTCAATAAAAAAAATATCATAAATTAATTTAACTTAAGCCAAACTTAAAATATCAATATTATTAATATCGGCTGAAATTTATGCGTGGCGCAATTGAAAATGCTAAGATAATCACAATTTCACAATTGTCCTAAAAAATTAAAGATTAATAAATTTGTATTTCTTTTAATAATTTTATAAAATTTCAGTTTTCCTCCTAGAGTTTTTATCTCTTTAGCAAAAATTTTTAGAATTTTTAAAAATTTATGTGCAAAAAAATATTTTAAATTTTAAAGAAAAATTCAAAATTTATTCAACGAATTTAAAGAAAACTTAATACAAACTTTTTATAAATTAAAGTAAATTAAAGCAAACCTATTAATATTAACGTTATTAACAAAGGATGAATATTATAAGTGGCGCAATTGAAAATGCTTAGATTATCAGAATCTTTAAAATGGTTAATAAAATTAAAATTTTATAAATTTGTATTTCTTTTCGCAATTTTATAAAATTACAGTTTTCCTTTTAGAATTTATATCTCTTTAGAAAAAATTTTTAGAATTTATAAAAAATAGCTACACAAAAATTTGAAAAACTCTTAACAAAAATTTAAAATTTATTCAACGAATTTAAAAAAAATTTAAAATTAAAGCATTTTAAAGCAACCCCATAAAAATTAATGTTGTTGATAAAGGAATTATACGTGACGCAATTGAAAATTTTAAGAAAATTATAATATCAAAAATATTAAAACAAATTAATTTTTGATAAATTTGGTTTTCTTTAAATAATTTTATAAAATTTTAGTTTGTTGTCTTAAATTTTTAACTCTTTAGAGAAAATTTTTAGAATTTTAGAATTTTTTTTTTTTCAGAGAAATTGAAAAATTTTAAAAAATTTAAGCAAAAATTTTAATTTTGTAAAAGAGTTTTTATAAAAAGTTTGTACAAATTAAAGTTACTTAGGGCGCAACTAAAAATATCACTGATTTTAACAATGGATAAACATTTTACGTGGGACAATTAAAAATTTTAAGTTACAGAATTTTTAATAATTTAGAAACACATTAACAGCCTAATTTATAAACAAACTATAATAGGTTTTAAAGCTACTATAAGTTAAAATGGGAAAAATTGAATTTATAAAAGGAAAAATATTTTATTAAACTGTTATAACCTATCATAAAATTTGAAATTTTTATTGTGGCCTCAACCCAACTATAAGCATACAATAAAAAGTTTGGTTGCTTAAAAATTTGATAATTGCGACTTTTTTTTATTTTTAACACATTTGATAGCAAACAAAATGATTTTTTATATAAATTTTAATACATTAATTGAAAAAGGAATAAGATTTTTATATTATTTAATACTATTTATCTGCGATTAAAGAAAAAAGACTTTATAAATGCATTTTTTATTGATCCTTACAACAAATCGATAATTCATTTCTCCTTATTCAAAAATATGTTGATTCTACCTAAAGTAACGCCTTACCATATATACATTCATATGTATACTTTCACAGTATATCTTATATTAAATCAGTAGATTGCTTAGCGGCACGATTTTCCAAAATCTTGAAAAAAGTAACCAGATTGGAGTAAATTTTCTTCAAAATGTTTTTTAATTAAAAAATAATTTTTAATAAGAAAAATTAAAAAAGTGAAAATGACCTGGTCCGATTTGAACACTGGCATCAATAAAAATACATTTTTTAATGTAATTAAAGAACTAAATTAAAAAAAAAAAATTCTTGCTTAATTCTTCACTGAGATTTGAACTCACGACTTACGACTGCTAGGCGGAGACACTACCCACTGAGCTACTTCATATACCGAAATTTTTTCAAATTGTAATTTACTTATATAATTTTTATTTGAACAGCACAAAATGACAATTTGAAACGTGGTATTACCAACATAAAAGCACAAAAGCTATAAAAGTGTGTAATTGTTATAATATGTTCATGACATGTTTATAAAATCAAATTTTTATTAATGGCTTATTAAACAATAAGTGTATGATAAATATTGTAAGCTTATAAGCCAAAATATAAAATTTTTATAAATTGGACCGTAAAAGTTTTACATATTTGCAGTTTATATAATGATTTAGAAAAAACTTTGTTTTTCAATAAAAATATTTAAATATTAAATGTTGTCTACTGATACTTAATTATGACTTTTTTTATCAAAAAATTATTTTTTTCAAATTTTAAAAAATATCTGATCAAAATTTAAAAGATCTATTTAATTTAGATCTTTTAAATTTTTGTAAGATATTTTTTTAAATTTAATTATTTTGAGAGAATTATTTTGTTATTTTTATTAATTTATATCTTGTTTATTTTTCTCTTAATAGGTGGCGTAGCCCCTGGAACCCCATCTGCGGCCATGATCATGGAAGGGCTTGAAACCCTAGTGGCGCCATCGCATCACACATTCCTCTTAACCGAATCAGCTGCTGCGGCGCATTTCAATGTTTTAAGTTTTGACCCATGCCTCTTTAAGACAACCGCCCAGACGAGTCCCTCAACAGCGGTGTCTTCGGGCGCAACATATCTCACCACACCCTCCTCCTTTGGCGGAGGTCATTTGGGTACTCAGACCCTCTTACATTATAATCTCTCCACGACATCACCATCCGCAGCCGAATCATCATCCACAGTCTCAAACGTCTCGAATTCAGCTTTGTCACGTCATCATCCCTATAATAATACACGTTTGGGTTCCATTTCCATAACAGCCGAATCACAACAGCAGCAGCATCATCATCATCAGCAACAGCAACAGAATTCTCCTCTGCACAATAGTCCATCCATCGCCAGTGCAGCTGTTAGTATTAATACCGGTGCCACCACAACAACAAGTGGTCGCAGTTCGGCTTCTCATTTAAGTCTCTTGAATACCACCCAACATAGTCCAGTGGGTGGGGCTAGTGTATCGTCGGTAGGCGATAGTATAGATATTAAACATTCACATATTGAGGCTCAACAGGGAGACTTAAATACACCCGTTACCACTTCCAGTGATATACCCTCATTCTTTGGTCCATCGACCGTTGTGGAACCACCACCGATAACAGGTGAGTTATTTTTTGAATTAAAACAAATTAAATTTAGCATGACTGTTTATATTTTGTTTAAAATTTTCTCTAAATATTTTAAATTATCTCGAAATTATGCTGATAATGTTCTTTAGTTTTCACTTTCAAAGAATTCCAATTTAATTTAATGACTTTAACATTTTTACGATTTTATTAAATTTTAAAATTTTTAATTTTAATCCACAAACATGCAAACTTAAATATACAATTAATTAATCATTTATTAAACATTTCCGTTCAGTGTCAATGTTTCTTATTTAAACAAAAAAGAAATACAACTTTTGAACTACTACGAGTATTAGTAAATATTAAGAATTTTACTATTTGTTTGTTTCCTACTTTATCAACATCTTAATTCTAGTAAATGATTTCTTCTGTTTATATTAATTTATTAGTACGAGGATTGCTTTTTATGTTTCTAGATCAATATAATTTTGCATAAATGTGGAGAAATATCTGATAAGATTAGCTCAATGTCACGATTGAACTGATACTGCAGTATCATTTCAAGCACAGAATCAATATTTTTCAGCATAACCATCAATCTTGAACATTTCCAAAATTCGTTCTTGGGCGAAAAAATGCCATTTAATTCAATAAAACATCATTGAAATTGCCCAGTCTTGAAACATTAAAGGCAACCTTTGTAATAGCATAAGAAATTAAAAGAATGAAAAAAAAGCAATTTTAAACAAAAACAATACAACAAATCTTTGATAATTAAATAATATTTAGTCCGAGTTATTCTACTCGTATTACATTGAATATCTCACTCACTTCTAAGTTGAATTCTGTTGATGGTTGGATTGATGTCCAGTAATTTTCTAATTGAATTAATGAAACGAAACTATAAATGAGTCCGTCTGAATGGCAGGGAATTATGCAGTAGTAGGGGAATTAAAAATGATATCAACCCCATTATAATTCAGATAATTAAATGCAATCAACTTTTTTTGTCTGAAGAAAAAATATCATTAAAGATTTTGTATAACAAAAAATCATAATTCGTTTTAGGAAATTAGAAAAAAAGTAATAATGCATTTAATTATCTAAATAAACAATTAAATTTTTAAATTAAGACAAATTCAAAAATACTTTTTAGATAAACAAAATTGATTAGCATTTTAAAATGTTGAAATAATGTAAAGCATACCTTAAAGAGCTCTAACAAATTGAAACATACTTAAAGGGTTTTGAAAGGGTTTTTAATAAAAAATGCATTAAAAACTTAAAAAGTTGTAATAAAACTTAAGAAAGCTTAAGTAGCTCTAACACAGTCTTAAAATATAGGTTTAAATAAAATCAGTTAAAGATGTTAAATGGCGCAAGGCAAATACTTTGAACATAAATATCGCCAAGAGCCTTCAAGATTTTATGCTACTATTAAATTTGTATTTTGAAAAATATACATATATCTAAAGTTTTAAATTTCAAATCTTTTTTTTTCATAAAAATAAATTTTCGTAACTCTTCAAAATTTTGTTGATGGAAATTTGAAAAATTTTTATTAAAAATTTAGCAATTTGTTAAGCAAATTACAACAATGCATCAATTCATTAGCAGCAAAATTAAACTAGATTGAAATAATTTAAAAAATTTAAAATTTTTAAAGTTTTGCTAAATATTATACGTGGCGCAATTGAAAATGTTTAAACAATAATTTTTCTGCTAACGTTAGTATCTTTAAAAATTTCACAAATTTGTATTTACCAAAAGAATTTTATAAATTTTTGAATTTTATTCTCAAATTTTTACTTCAAAAACTAAAATTTTTATAACTTTTTAAAATTTTTTGTATGAAAATTTGCTAAATTTTAAAAATAAATCTATATTTTGTTGCAGAAATTTAGGCAAAAGTTGAAGTCTTAACTAGCCAAATTAAATTTTATTAAAAGTAATCCAAAAATAAAAGTTTTAGAAAAATTGGTTAAAAATTATACGTGGCGCAATTGAAAATGTTTAAACAAAAATTTTTATGCAAATGTTGATTGTTTCAATAATTTCACAAATTTGTATTTACCAATATAATTTTATAAATTTTTGAATTTCAATTTAATAGTTTTACTCCAAAAATTAAAATTTTTATAATTTTTTAAAATTTTTTTAATAAAAATTTGCAAAATTTAAAATAAAAAATCTATATTTTGTTAAAGAATCTTAAGCAAAACTTGAAGTCTTAGCCAGCAAAATTAAATTTCGTTAAAAGTAATCTAAAAATGTAAAATTTTGAAAATTTAGTTAAATATTATACGTGGCGCAATTGAAAATGTTTAAGCAATAATTTTTATAAAAATGTTATTTTTTTCAATAATTTCACAAATTTTTTTTGATTTTATAAATTTTTGAATTTTAGTTTCAAGTTTTTGCTCCAAAAACTAAAATTTTCATAATTTGAATTTTTTTAAAATTTCAAAAAAATAAATACATATATATTTTTTTAAAAGAAATTTAAGCAAAACTTGAAGTCGTAACAAGCAAAATTAAACTATATTGAAAGAATTAAAAAAATGTAAAATTTTTAAAGTTTTGTTAAATATTATACGTGGTGCAATTGAAAATGTTTAAACAATAGTTTTTCGGCAAATGTTGATTATTTCAATAATTTCACAAATTTGTATTAAGCTGAATAATTTTATAATATTTTGGATTTTAATACTAAATTATTACCCTAAAAAATTAAATTTTTAGAATTCTTAATAATTTCTTGCATAAACATTTAAAAAATTTCAAATAAAAATGTCTATTTATGCTAAAGAAACTAAAAAAACTTGAAGTCTTAAGCAACAAAATTAAATTACATTAAAGATAATCTTAAAATATAAATTCTTGAAAGTTTTGTTAAAAATTATTCGTGGCGCAATTGAAAATGTCTAAACAATAATTTTTCTACAAGGTTTTGATTTTCTATTAACATCACAAATTTGTATTTAACAAAGTAATTTTATAAAATTTTGAATTTTACTTCCATGTTTTTACTTTAAGATATAAAATTTTAAGAATTTTCTTTTTAGAAATTTGAAATATTTGAAAATTTGAAACATTTCAAATAAAATTTTTATATATTTTGTTTAAGAAATTTAGACAAAACTTAAAATCGTTTACATCAAATTTAAGCCATACCTAAAGAAATCTTTAGAAATATAAATTTTAAAGATAGATTAAATATTATACGTGGCGCAATTGAAAATGTCTAAAAAGATATTTTTTTAAGAAAAATTTATTTTTTCTATAATTTTGCAAATTTGTATTTATTTACTGAATTTTATAAAATTTTGGATTTCTGTTCAAATAATTTTTTCCGAAAAGCTAAATTTCTAGTACTATTAGAAATTTTGAATATGAAAATTTGAAAAATTTTGTAAAAATTTTTAACATTTTCTTAAAGAATTTATAGCAAAACTTTAACTAATATGCAGCAAAGATAAACTTATTTAAAAGAAACCTAGTTACGCGAAAATTATAAAAATTTCTTAGAAATTATAAGTGGCGCAATTGAAAATGTTTTAGAAGCTAAATTTCCCATTAAAGGTCCATTATTTTAAGGTTTTATAAATTTGTATTTTGCAAAACAATTTTATAAAATTTTGGATTTGAATTAGAAAATTTTGTCTTACAAAATTTATTTATAAGAATTATTTGAAATTTTTGCTTAACAAATTTGTAAAATTTTTAATAAAAAGTTGCAAAATCTTTATTAACATTGATTATGAAAATAAAAGTTTTAAATTAAAGTAATATAAAGAAAAATAAAATATAAAGGGGCTTAAAAAAATCTAACAAAAATTATACGTGGTGCTATTGAAAATGATTAAAATTTAAACATTTCTAAAAATAATTAACAACAAATTTTTTTTAAATGTGTGGAATTTTTTCTTAGTTTATAAGTAATTTTTTCGCGTTAAAAAAAATTGTGCACTTTTAAGACTTAAGTAAAGTTTTTAAAAGTTTTAAATTTTTTGAAAAATATTTATATTTCATTGTTCCTTTTTAGACTGCGTTTTGGACATAAATCATGAAATAATTGCTCAAGTACTTGCTACAAATTATGTTTTATGACCATGTTTATTATTTATATGAGACAATTATCTTAAGTTATAAACTTTACAATACAACAAATTCAGTGGCTAAGATGATTTAAATAAACCATAAATGACAAAGACTTAAGAATTTGGCAAAAAGGAAAAACCATAAATCCTCAAGAATCCTCCTCCTAATAAAAATGCATTTCAAATTATGCTCAAATGACTTTATGGCAAAATGCCGAATTTGTTGAGCTAATTTGGGCTGTTTCTGCTTAAACTTTAAGAAGTTGTGACATTTCATTAGAAATATTGTAAATTTTATTAAATTTATTACAATAAATTTTTAGATGTTATGCATGTTTTAGTTTTCCTTACGATTATTACGCATGAGTTAAAATTATTTAATTGTCTTTTAGATTTTGGCCATTGGAGGGTATTTATGGTGATTTTGTTGGAATGATTGTCTTGACTAATAAATGGTTTTTTGTTGCCAAAATCTACGATTAAAAGCTGATTTATCAATGTCAAATATAAAATGAAACAATAACAACAAATATGAGTTTTTTATATTTAAATAATGAATATAAAAATAAAATAAGACATTGTCAATGTTTATTTGCTTTTTATTTATTCGCTTAATATTTTGACTATGTCTCATAAATTTATTTAAATACAAACAAAATGAAAAAAAAACATAATGTTTTATTTTTTGAAATATAATAAAATCTTGCAAAAGAAAATACAAGAAATTATGTTATATTTAATTAAAATTTTCTTTATATTAAAAGTTTAATTTGTTTGTGATTTTTGCTTATAGAATTTTGTTTAACATTTGTGTGGGTGTTTTAAAAACATTTTCATTTTTGGTTTTGTATTTTTAAAAATTTTATGTCGAGACATTGTTTTGAATTTTTTATTAATTTCATTAAAATTAAAAACAATAAAAAATTATTTAAGAAAAGAGTCTCATGTAATAAAAATTGTAACCACCCTAAAGTATGCTATGATTTTAGGCAAGATCAGAATTAATTCAAAAAATAAGACACCAAAGATTTTTATAATTTTTAACAAGGAAATTTAAGACTTTGACAATTTTGTATTTTCGTTTTAAGTTTTACAAAATTTAGGTTTTTAAAAAAAGTTTGTTTTTGTTTCGGTTTAGTCAATTATCTTCGCTTTTCATTTTACTAAACATAATTCGTAGTTATTGTGTTTTAAAAAAAGGTTATAACAAGATTTGTAAATCTTTTGAAGTAAGAAGTGGTAGTATCGCAATAACAATCAGTTTAAAAAAGTAAAAACGGCAAATATTTGCCATCCCTGGTCTAACTTTAAAATAAATACAAATTTACCTTATTATGCATAAACGAAAACTAAACGTATGACAAATTTAGAAATAAAATTTTCCATACAATTATTACCACAATATACCATTGATAACTTTATAACTTATTTATGAATTTAATTTTTTATAATTTTAACTTTTTGTTAAAAATTACACGTGGCGTGAAAATGTTTAAATAAATATTTTTCAACAAAATTTTCTTTATTCAATAATTTCATAAATTTGTATTTATTTTTATTTAAACACAAACAAAATGAAATTCAAAATTTTATGATTTACAGTTTCATATTTTTAGAATTTATAAAAAATTCTTGTATGAAAATTAAAAAAAAAATTAAAATTAAAATTTTTTTATTTTTTTTTAAAGAAATTTAAGCAAAACTTTAAATCATAAACATCAAATTTAAGCTAAATTTAAAGAAATGTAAAGATATAAACATTTTAAAGATGTGTTAAATATTGAACGTGGCGCAATTGAAAATTTCTAAAAAGATATTTTTTTAAGAAAAATTTATTTTTTCCATAGTTTTACAAATTTGTATTTATTTATTTAATTTTATAAAATTTTGAATTTTGGTTTCATGTTTTCACTCTAAAAAATAAAATTTTTAGAATTTATAAAAATTTCTTGTATTAAAACTTCAAAAATTACAAATAAAAATTTTATTTTTTATTGAAGAAATTTAAGCAAAACCTTAAATCATAAATTAAAATTTAAATTTAAGCTAAATTTAAAGAAATCTAAAGTAATAAACATTTTAATGATGTGTTAAATATTGAACGTGGCGCAATTGAAAATCTCTCAAAAGATATTTGTTTAAGAAAAATTTATTTTTTGCATAATTTTAGAAATTTGTATTTATTTATTTAATTTTATAAAATTTTGAATTTTAGTTTCATGTTTCTTCTCTAAAAAATAAAAAAATTCTTGTATGAAAACTTCAAAAATTTCAAATAAAAATTTTATTTTTTATTGAAGAAATTTAAGCAAAACTTTAAATCATAAACAATATATTTAAGCTAAGTTTAAAGAAATCTAAAGATATAAACATTTTAAAGATGTTTAAACACGGCTTTTACCGTTTAAAGATATTAAACGTGGATCAATTGAAAATTTCTAAAAAGATATTTTTTAAGAAAACTTAATTTTCTCCATAATTTTGCAAATTTGTATTGATTTATTTAACATTATTAAATTTTAGATTTTAGTTTAAACATTTTTTTCCAAAAAAATAAATTTCTATAACTTTTAAAAATTTTGAATATGAAAATTTGAAAAATTTTGAAAAAATATTTAGCATTTTCTTTGAGAATTTGTAGAAAAAAAAAGTTCAACGAATGTATATTTATGAAATAGAAGGTCATAGTTTTCATAAAAAAATATATATACTCTACGTGGCGCTATTGAGAATGTTTAAAAAATTTAGTTGTTTTTTATTTTGTATTTCACTTTTGATTTTTATAAATACTTGGTTTTCAGTTTTAGTCATTTATGGTAAATAATCACTTTTTACTTTTTAAAAATCACAATTTTATTCAATATTTTCTTAGGAAAGCCCTAAGATAAGTTTAATTTGTTTACATATAAAAATTTTCTTTACTTATACAAATGTTTTCAAATAAAAGTTTTATTTTTTGAAATTAATAATTTCATTATAAAAAGTTTTTTTATAAGAAAAAACCGCCAATGCTCCCCAGACCGCTTTGATTAGTTCTAGCCATTACTTAATAATATAGTGACGCAAAAAATCCAAAAAATTGTGTGATAAATATAAAAAAATTATAGCAATTCCAAAGGCACTTACACAACCTCTTTACACTACTCTACAACAATGAAGTGCAGAGCTTGAGTAAATATGTCAATAAACTTGTAAAACTATATAAATAAAGTCATCATTAATATTGGACAGCAGATCTCTAGGTATTGAGAAAACAAACCCAGATCAGACCAACAATCATTCGAGTAAGACGGACACGGACATGATGATGCCACAAAAAACCAAAACTCAAAATCAAAGGAACAAGAAAGAGATTGATGTCACCTCACATTAAGATCACAGCTTTGAGACAATAAAACGATATGTTACACTTTATAAAGAAGAAGAATTGGAATGCATCATTAACTCTGCAGCGCCACAAAAAAAAACTCAATTTTTTTTGTTGCTATAAACAATTGGTTCGCTAATGCAATGTCAGTTTGATGTTTTACATTGTATTGTTTTGGTCTCAACCCAGTTAGTTTGCAGTCTCAAACTGCTTCTGGTTCAGACATTTGGTGGGGGAAATAGGGAAGTTTTATAGGAGTATCTGTTATTTTTCAGTTCTTTTTTTTCGCTTTAAATGTTGATTGCTGTAAAGTTTAGCTTTTGGTTTTTTTTTGCGCTTCTGACTTGTTTTATTCTTGAGAATGTAATTGATCGAAGTGCAGACTGGAAGCTGCATAAACCGACCTCCCGTGTTGAGATTTCTTAAGAATTCTATATAAAACCCAAGTAAAACCATTGAACAGCAACATGTGCAACATCTCGGGTGTTTTTTGTTTGAATCCAAGATTTTGTTTGGTGATGCAGTCATTTGCTGATCCACCACTTTGTTTTCATTCTTTGGATTTTTTTTATAAATGCCTCACGTTTTTTTGTCTTTTGGTTTTTTTAAAAGATTTTTTTGTCAATAAAACCGACATAAACTGTCACTTTGGTGGCATAAAAACTTCGCGGAATTTATGGTCATTCAATGCAGAACACTTGATGTATTACTGCCACATACATACATATGAACACTAAAGAAAGAAAATTGCTTAGAAAAAAAATTTAAATTTTTGTAAATTATTCTGTTTTATCTTTAATTTTTCTTTTTGCATATAAATATAATTTCATTTTTGATTTTTATTTGATTTTTTTCTTTATCTCTTTTGTTTTGTATTTCTTTCAGGTTCTATCGAATCTGAAGATTTATCGTTGGAACCTCAGTCAGTGGCCAGTCCGATATTGTGCAGTCCCCTGAAGGAGGAACGTAGTACCCCGCCCACATTGACCATTGTTAAGGAAGAAACAAGTAATAATAGTTGTACCATGTATCCTACATCATCCACCACTACCACACATCAACAACTAAGTCAGACAACAACACCAACGACAACAACAACCTTAGGGACAAACAATACAAATACAACACAAAGCAATACACCTCTACACCATCACAGTCAACACAACAGTCAACAGCAACAACAACAACAACACCACCATACACAACAGCATCAACACCTGCAACATCAACAAACTGGACAACAATCACCCCAACATCTTGATTTAGAGCAACAACACCAGCAACACTATCACGATCAACAACAACAACAAAACCAAATATATCAAAATCACTTACACCAACAACACCTGCAACATCAACAGCAACATCAACAACAACAACACAATCACCACCTACAACACCAACAACACTATCAACAACAACAGCAACAAACACATCACAATCACCATCATCACCACCACCACCATCATCATCCCTATCAACAGCAACAACAATCCCAGCATGCAAACAATAATAATACAAGTAGTAGTAGTAGTGGTAAAATATCATATCGTGGCATTTTTACTACCACAGGTAATACCGCCATGAGTGGTCTCAATTCAAATGCTGCTGGTGTCCAACAACAGCAGCATCAGCAACATTCTCAACAACAACAACAGCAGCAGCAACAACAGCATCAAAGCCAAATGCATTCACCTTCTTTAACGGTATTGCCTGGTCCTATGTCTCCTCCTTCTGCTGGTTTGGGCAATAGTTGGAATTTACCCAGTCCCGATAAGACTCTATTCCAGCCTCCTATGTTTAGTCTTTTGGGCCCTGGCCCACAAACAGCTGTTGCCACCCAGACCCATTATGCCACACAACATCAAACTACCATTCCCGCCTCTACGCCCTCTCCCTCAGCTCATCATATGCCCGCTGCTGAGGCTGCTTATGAAGACGCACGTCATGTGGAATTTTTGGGCTTGCAAATGGACTGTTCTCCCATTCTATTAAAGCAAGCAGCACCTCCCAGTTATGGCAGTGCCAGCACCTTTACCACCTTGGCTGATATGCAACAGGCTCAAAATTCACACGATTTGCAGCAGTACCGCCAGCAAATGGGTGTTTCCACACCCAAATATCAATGGCTAGACTCGCCTGCTGAATATGCTGGTTCCCAGCATACCGCCACTTTGGTTTTACCTGGACCCTCTTCAGCTTCTTCCAGCACTGCCTTGGGTGGTGGTATAATACCCAAGCAGGAAGCCTATGCTGAGCCTACACATACACCCACTCATCACATGCAGACGACTCCCTCCGCCTCGGCTACCGGCTCACAAAGCGGCTATTCTGTGGTACAATTAGCTGAATATTCTCCCTCCACCAGCAAGGGTCACGAAATACTCTCGCAGGTCTATCAGCAGACTGCTATGCCCCTGAAACTAGTCCCGGTTAAGCCGCGCAAATATCCTAACCGTCCCAGCAAGACCCCGGTGCATGAAAGGCCCTATGCCTGTCCCGTGGAGAATTGCGATAGACGCTTCTCACGCTCTGATGAACTCACCCGCCATATACGTATTCATACAGGACAAAAACCATTCCAATGTCGCATTTGTATGCGTTCCTTTAGCCGTTCCGATCATTTGACCACACACATACGCACTCATACCGGAGAGAAACCCTTCTCCTGCGATATTTGTGGTCGCAAATTTGCCCGATCCGATGAAAAGAAAAGACATGCCAAGGTACATCTTAAGCAAAGAGTCAAGAAGGAGAAATTAAGTCAGCAGCAACAACAGCAGCAGCAACAACAACAGCAGCAACAGCAAATGCAGCAACAACAGACATTAGCTCAGCAGCAGCAACAACATCACCAGCATCAGGTGCATCCTCATCATCAATCGCACATGCTTCATTCCTCCGATATTTCCATAGTGTCATCATCGAGTGCTACTAGTTTGTAGGTCGAGAAGAAATCATCATTGCCGGAATCCTATAGAATAAAAAGACTACCCCCTTTGCTGCAGCCAGATGTGAATACCGTCTGGCATTCTCCACTCTCGCCCACTACTCCTCTGGATACTATGCCTACGGCCGAGTTATCGCTTAAACGAGATAATCGCAAGCAATTCGTTTTTGAACCCGATTTTCTACTCAATTCCCACGAAGAAGAGTCGGAAAACAAACAAGAAAAGTCTTTCAACACTACCCCAGAAACTGAAGGATCTCCTTTAAAATTGGAATTGGATTCAGAACAAGATTCCCAAAATGATGATGAAACTCTGCCGGAGGAAGATTGTGAATTTTTCGTTAGCGAATTAATGGATGCGAGAGAGTCTCGCCGCCAAACCTATACCATTAAGAATAATCAAATCACCCTAGTAAGTGGTGGACATGGTGATGATAATGATACAAATCATGATATGGTCATATTGTTCCTAACAGAGTAAATTACTTAAGTTTTGTCAAAAAAGAAAGAGGTTAGGGTCATAACTAAAGAGTGAAGTGAGTGAGTGAAGAAGAAGCTACAAAAACAAATCAGTTAATGTTAAAAAAAGACAATAAAACAAAATTTTAAAATAGTAGAATTTTATGAAAATATTTAACATAAAAATTTAACACAAATTTAGTAAAATCGTATATAGTGAAAAATTATTGAGAAGTTTTTAAACACTTTTTTTTTTGAAAAATTAAGAGAATTTTTTAGGTTTAAAATCAAAACTATTAAGTTTGTTAGTCATATTTTTACTTAAATCAAAGTAATGATACAAATTTTAAAGTTTTTTAAAACTTTAGCTTTCTTATTCTTATGTAAATGTGTAGAACGCTTTCTCTAGAATATTTTTGCTGAAAAAATTATAAAAATCGGTTCATAAATGACGGAGTTATGACTGAATTAATGAAAACACTCTTTGTCAAAGCAGTTTAATATTTGGTTAGCGGTTGTTGACTTGGATATCTTTGCCAAGGCTAAGCATAGACAAAAACACTAACTACTAGTTCAAATGTTTTTAATTCAATATCTCCGCTATTAATGAACCGATTTGAATGATTTTTTCAGCAAAGATAATCTAGAGAAAATGAACTTTCGATATTTTAAAGAATCTAGGGAAATGGTTATAAAGCTACTTAAATTTTGGTTGATTAACATTAAAATTTAGTTATAATTCTAGTAAATTAAAGAAAATCAGTTGTAATTTTAAAATCCAAAGTATTATTTTTTAAAGATTTGTTTTTTAAAGCTCCTCCCCTTTTTGTTTAAACAACCATAACGGTTTGATTTTAAAACATTTTAAAAAATTTAAATTGTGCAAAAACAAAAAAGAAAGACCGGGGAATGAGAAATCAGTAGACTCATTAAAAAAAGTAGTAGCTTTCGTTGTTGTTTTTTGTTTTGTAGCTGACGCCATTAATGTATTTAACACACATAAATTATAACAAGTTTTGCTTTATGACATTTTTATGCATAACACACAAAACATATTATTAATTTTTTTTGCAAATTTTCAAACATAAAACACATTTATCTGTCAAAAACCAGCCAGTCAGACAGACCATAAAGCGAGAGCATTAAATCTCAAAAGAAATTGCAAATTAGAAATTGTCAAACGCTTGACTCACTGAAATCTGTGTTTATTTACTTATTCGCATACTCTGACATACAAATGTCAGAGGCATTGAATTTCATGAGTCTTTAACTGTCAATATTAATTGAGCAAGAAATTGTTTGTGAACCTAAAAAAAGTTAATTGCCTTAAAATTAACTGTAACTGAAGTTAAGAGTGAGATATTTTTGATTATTTTATTACAGTTTTAAGGTTAAATTTATTGAAAATATATTTGTTATTTTGACAGCATTTCGAGGTGTACTAAAATCAAAGTTCGAAAAAAACAGTACTTTATTTTATTGTACTGAACTTAATCACACACAAAAGTTGTTTATTTAAACGTACCTAACTAATTCCGATAAAAAGTTAAGTACACAAAGGTAAAATAAAGAAAGAATGGTATCTTATAATAACGTACTGTTCTCTAAAATTTTAGAGTATTTTTTAGTTCACGAATTTGAAATTACTTACTTTTGGTAAAACAATTTTTTTATGATATATATACAAATATAAGCAAGTGTTGCCAGTTAAGGGCTTTTCACGCTAAATAACAGCATTTTTTTATTTAATTTTACTATTGGCAATACTGTTTTTGTCATTGTTGCGTGTTCATATGATTTCGTTAAAGTACTCAACAATGTACGTTTTAATATGCAAGAAGTACGTTATTTTTAGCGTACTTTGTGAGAGTTTGTTATGATAAAGGTTGTGTATTTTAACAGGTACTCTAAAATTTTAAGGTACTTATACTTAAATTAAAAACTTTGTTACGTATGTGACTATTTACCAAACTTGCCGAAGTACAGTACGCTACCTTAAAATAAATTACTTAAGAGTATTTTTTCGAACATTGATTAAAACTTTGATTGAAGTAAACAAAGTTCTTGCTTAAATTAACTAAAAATTTAGAAACTAAATGATTTTCTCCCTCTTACTTTCAAGCAGTAGAGGGCACTTATACATGAACACTTTTGTTAGATCAGATAAAAAACTTATTTTGCATTGATCAGGATTGCAAAAGGAATAGAGTCAGGCCTGCCAGATTTTTCGTTTTATCGGCATTTTGACGGTTTTTGAACCTAAAAAATAGTTAAGTGCTGATATTAGGATTTTGGCTAGAAAATTGGAGATTTTTGAGATTATATCGAAAGCAAACTTAACATGTACCTACATATGATAAATCAGTGGTTAAAAACGATATAAGTTTTTAATAAGTTTTTAATAATTCCGATATCCTTATTCTGATATCTTAAAATTTTCAGAGTCAAAATTTAGAAACAAAATAATTAAATGTAAAAAAAATGTGCTATATAAAATATTTACTTCAGAAAAATGTTCATTGTAAATATTTTCTATCGAAGAACTATCCCTTTCATGTTGCTACTGTAGAAAAATTTTCAATTTAAGTTTTTTCTATAGAAAAATTTCTGATTTAAAATTTTTTCTGTGGTGAAATTTTCCATTTAAATTTTTTTTTTTTACCGAAAATTTCCTTATACCTACAAATTTTTTTTGTAAAGAAGAATTATTCATATAAAAGTTTTTGAATAAAAAAATTTTCCATATAAACTTTTTTGTATCGAAAAATTTTCTACATTAAATTTTCCATAAAAAATTTTTTTATGTAAAAATTTTAGATATAAAATTTTTTCTGTAGTGAAATTTTCAAAAATTTTTTAACATACCTATAAATTTTCCTCTAAAGAAGAATTATTCGTAAAAAAATTTTTGAATAAAAAACTTTTCCTTATAAACTTTTTTATATAGAAAAATGGTTTACATTAAATTTTCTATATAAATTTTTTTTTTATGGAAAAATTTTTAACAGAAAAATTTGAAAAATTTTTCAGAGTCAAAATTTAGAAACGAAATAATTAAATGTAAAAAAAATGTGCTATATAAAATATTTACTTCAGAAAAATGTTCATTGTAAATATTTTCTATCGAAGAACTATCCCTTTCATGTTGTTACTGTAGAAAATTTTTCAATTTAAGTATTTTCTATAGAAAAATTTCTGATTTAAAATTTTTTCTTTCGTGAAATTTTCCATTTAAAATGTTTTTTACCGAAAATTTCCTTATACCTACAAATTTTTTTTTTTGTAAAGAAGAATTATTCATATAAAATTTTTTGAATAAAAAAATTTTCCATATAAACTTTTTTGTATCGAAAAATTTTCTACATTAAATTTTCCATAAAAAATTTTTTTATGTAAAAATTTTAGATATAAAATTTTTTCTGTAGTGAAATTTTCAAAAATTTTTTAACATACCTATAAATTTTCCTCTAAAGAAGAATTATTCGTAAAAAAATTTTTGAATAAAAAACTTTTCCTTATAAACTTTTTTATATAGAAAAATGGTTAACATTAAATTTTCTATACACATTTTTTTTATGGAAAAATTTTTAACAGAAAAATTTGAGATAAAATTTTTTCTCTAGTGACATTTTTTATTTAAAATTTTTTTTTACCGAAAATTTCCTATACATACCTATAAATTTTTCTCTAAAGTTGAATTATTTGTATAAAATTTTTTGAATAAAAAACATTTCCTTATAAACTTTTTTGTGTACAAAAATTTTCTACATAAAATTTTTTTTCATAGAAAAATTTTCAAAAAAAAAAAAATTTTGTACAGAAAAATTGTTCATATAAAATTTTTTGTACTGAAAAATTTATTAAATCTTCTTCTAGTCTATTCTTATATATTTTGCGTAAAAAATATTTACATTTAAAATTTTTTGTATTGAAAAATATCCAATATAATATTTTTTGTATAGAAGAAGATTTAATAAAATTTTTTTGGTATAGAAAAAATTTTCAATATAAAATTTTTTGCATAGAAAAATTTTCAATATAAAAATTTTTTTGTATAGAGAAATTTTCCGAAAATTTCCTTATACATAAGTATATATTTTTCTCTAAAGAAGAATTATTCGTATAAAATTTTTTGAATAAAAAACTTTTCCATATACAATTTTTCGTATGGAAAAATCTTCTACATTAAATTTTCCATATGAAATTTGTTCTATAGAAAAATTTTCAATGAATATATTTTTGACAATTTCAATTTCTGAGAATTTACTGCCGATAATGCCAATTGTTTTTTTTTTAATATGCCTATTTTCCACGAAAATGTTTTGGCAGCCCTGAAAAGTGTCATATTTTGATCACCTTTTTTTATAGCGAATGCTTAAATTTGTTGGAGGGAGTTTGTAAAAAATCTATAGCGCAAAAGTTTTTTATGCTCTTTCCCAGCTAGAAATTGGAAGATTGTTAATATCAGCAAAATGAGTCGTTTAGCAATCATTTAGATGATCAAAAACTGATTAATCAGCTTCGTGATCAAAAATAGTTTACAAAAAGGCTCATAGAAACGTTTAGAAAAATAGCACAAGCAAATGCTGCAAAATGTGCTTTATCATAATATAATCACGCAAATGTTCCTAATATGACTGTTTTTATGGTGATTAAAAATTTTTTTTTTTTTTTTGTTTAACAAATCTAGCAAAATCATAATAGTACAGAAAGACGAGCCATAAAAGACTCTTTCTGAAAAGTCGCATGAAGAGTACCATTTTCTCACACAAAAAATTCATTTTTGACTCATAAGTAATATCATAAACACTCATTTGAATCGCCAAAAAAGACTCATATTCGATTAAAATTTTCAAAAAAATGCTAGGTTGGTACATATGTATTTAGCTATAGCAATGAATTGATTGCATCAACAGGATTTTATGATTAGGTTAACTAAAACTTTTGTTATAAAAATTTTTGATTAATTTGCCAAACAAAACTATTAAATATTAGACTAACTTTTAGTTAAAACTATTGAAATAGGAAAACAAGTTTTGTTTTCGATAGCAGCAACTAAATTTTTTGTTTGTGGTTACTAAAACTTTAATTTTTTGAGTTTTGAATAACTTAAAAATCAATTAACTTCAAAATAAAAAAGAGCTTCGTTTTCGATTAAAACAACTAAATATGTTGATACGGCAGCAAAAGCTAATAAAAAAGAGCTTTATTTTTGATTCGAACAATTAAATTTGTTGATTACGGCAACTGAAGATTTGATTGATGCCATCAAACTTTTAGTTTCTTTAAAAAAATAACCTAGAAAATTCTCTTAATTCGAAAAAATGACAACCTATATAAGAAAAAAACACAGAGCTGTATTTATGTGCCAAGAATAATTTTTCTGAAAAAAATTAAAAATAAAAATATTTAACAAAAAATACACACAATACAAATTTTTCAGTAGAGCCAAAAATTAAAAGAAAAATTCTATAGGATTTAAAAAATGATGATAAAAAACCCAGCACAAATTTAATTAAATAAAAACTAAATTCAAAAATTTAAAACTAAAGAATAAAAAAAATTTAAGACAAAACTTAAAAAAAATTTTTAAAAAATAAATTAAAAATTTAAAAAATAGGTTGTAAAATAAAAATTTATGGTATAAAAAAAAAACACAAAAAATATTGCTGAACTCTTAAAAAAACTAAAGAAAAACAATAATTTAATTTAAAAAAATTTAAAACACAAAAACCTTAAGACATTTAGTTAAAAGAAAATTTATAAATAACAAAATAATTCTCAATTATTTAACAAAAAATGTAAATATTTAAATTAAATTAAAATTTATAAACTCTTAAAAGAGTAAATGTTTAAAACAAATTATATATAAACTTAAAAACTAAAATTATTATCTTTAAATTATTAAAAAATAAAACTAAAAAGCAGCTTAATTTTTTTTTTAATTAATATTAACTAATTTATTTAATAATTTAAAACAAATTTAAAAAGAAAAACGAAAAACATAAATACTTATATCTCTAATACTGTGATCTCATGTGTAATAAATTATTAATAATTCTTCCTTTAAACAAAACAAAAACTAATTGAAATAATTAACCCAATTAAAATAATTTATTATAATTTTCTAAAAATTAAAAAAAAAATAACTTTAGCCAATTATTTTTCTTTTTTTATTAAAACAAAAATAATTATTAATTAAACAAAAAGTTAACCTAAAATTAAACTTAAATATTAATAATTTTTATTTAATTATAAAATTAAAAAATTTATTTTATCTTAATAATTCTAGCCCAATTATTTTTAAGTTTTTTTTAATTCTCTTAAATTTAAGCAAAACAAGCAAACCTTAAAAAAATTATAAAATTAAACATAAAAAAATTAACCCTTAAAAATTAAAATTTTTCACAACTTTAAGCTTAAACTTAAAAACTAAATACTTCTTAAGGAAATCTTAAAAAAAAAACTATAAATAAATTAAAAGTTTAAAAATTGTTATATATCATATCAGATTTATTGATAAAAATTTATTAATTCTTTTTTATAAAAATTTATTGAAAACCAACAAAAGCTTTTAAAAGCTCAAAATATTAAAAAAAAAATATTGTTAAATTTTCCACATCCTTCCATTATTTCAAATTGTTTTCGTTTTTTTTTCTATTTTCTTTTAAATGATAAAATCATTTCCTTTATATACATTTTTTTTTTTGTTAATTATTTTATTGTTTTAAGACAAACAAACAAAAAAAAACTGTTTTATTTTTACACTTTTTATAATTTATTATTATTTCTTTATAAAACAAAAACAACAACATGAAAAATATATAACAATTGATTTGCAAAAATTTTAAATTTTTGGTGTTTTATTTCATTGATTTTATTTTTTATTACATGCAGATTAAAATTTTTCCACACAGATAATTTCTTTAAAACATTTTTTAATTTTCTATTAAATATTTGAAAAGCCAGCATTTTTTGCATGTTTTTTGCAAAAAAAAAGTTATGAAAACTTGTGTTTGTGAAAGAAAACCAATCGATTTTAAAATTCGATTTCAATAAAATATTTAGCATTGCACAGTGGAATTATACAAAAATATTATATTATAATAAACTCACAAGCCGTTAAGTGGATTTTAAAATAATTAATATGTGCATATAGCAGAAGTGTTGGGGAGCTTTAGTTTTGAAGCTTAGCTTTACATAAGCTTAGCTTTCTATAAGCTTAGCTTTCCATAATGCGGCATAATCGGCCCCTTAAGTAGGGCACCTCAGATTCATAAGCACAGGTCGGCGCAAAGAAAACAGAACAAAAAATAGTCGGTAGAGTTACCGTTTTTTATACTTTTAACTAAAATAGGTATTTTTTCAATGTGTAGTTCTAACGTTTTAATAAGAAGAAGTTTTCTATACCATTTTTTAATATTTTTATCAAAAATTTTTTTATAGAAGTTTTTTTTTATCAAAAATTTTTCTATTGAAAATTCTTTTATCAAAAATTTTTCTATAGAAAATTCTTTTATGAAAAATTTTTCTATAGATAATTTTTTATCAAAAAATTTTCTATAGATAATTTTTTATCAAAAATTTTTCTATAGAAAATTTTCTTGTTAAGAGGTTGTGGGTTCGAATCCGGGCTCAGGTTCATATCATAAATTTGTATTTTTTGTTAATAATTTTTACGAATTTTGAATTAGATTAATAATTTTTAGGAATACTGAAAAAACTATGTGACACTTAGCAGTGTGGAATGCTGCATTTTCTGTCCCGCTACGGACTTCATCAGCACAAAGTGTCACCAACTGTTAGATGCCAGTAGTTAAGATCATCTATTTAACTGAATTCTTAAGCGAAATGGAAAACGAGAATTATGTTAACACTCATTTCTATTTCACCTATGACCATATGATCGATTCAGTTAGACGAACTTATCCATCATAGTTTTTTCCTTTATGTTTTGTATTCCTATCATTTATTAATCTACATTTACTTCGTACTTTAGCCAACTGTCAGCTGGTAATGAAGACAAAGATTTTTGTTTTGACAAGTTTTTGTTTATTCTCTTACGTTAATGCAAATTTGAATTTAGTATCAACTTCGAACCCACAACCTATTAACATAAATTCTTGGTTCAACTAAAAATTTATTTCTTTCGAAAATATTTTTATCAAAAAATTTTCTATAGAAAATTTTTTATTAAAAAATTTTTTTATAGAAAATTTTTTATTAAAAAATTTTTCTATAGAAAACCTTTTTATCAAAAAATTTTCTATAGAAAATTTTTTATTAAAAAATGTTTCTATAGAAAACTTTTTTATCAAAAAATTTTCTATAGAAAACTTTTTTATCAAAAATTTTTCTATAGAAAACTTTTTTATCAAAAATTTTTCTATAGAAAACTTTTTTATCAAAAATTTTTCTATAGAAAACTTTTTTATCAAAAATTTTTCTATAGAAAACTTTTTTATTAATAATTTTTCTACAAATTTTTTTTTTTTAATTATTCTATAGAAAATTTTTTTATCAAAAATTTTTCAATAGAAATTTTTTTTTATCAAAAATTTTTGAATAAAATTTTTTTTTTATCAAAAATTTTTGAATAAATTTTTCAAAAATTTTTCTATAGAAAATTTTTTTATCAAAAATTTTTCTATAGAAAAATTTTTAGAAAATTAAAAAAAAATGCATCGGCTGCTGGTGGTATGGGCTGTCTACTCCTGCTTATAAGTCAGTTAAATTAGATAAGTCAGTTAAAATTATATATAACTGTCATTTCCCATCCGATTTGAAGAAACGTATAACCAAAAAATTTCCCACATGTATATTCTATCTCTTACGGTTTTAAAGATATTCGACTTAAGAAATTTAAATTTTGAATTTTTCTTCAATACTGCACCGAATTTTTATTTATATCTGATCTGAAAATAAAACACTTTTTTGAGTTTGGCTTAAAGTTTACTAAAAAAAATATCTGAGAAGTATATTAAAAGCTTTACTATGTGAAAAGTTATAAGTGCTTAAAATTAATACCTAAAAAACCCTTTTCTAGTAATTTAAAAAATATACAAAGTAAAAGCTAGGCCTTCCAGGTTCAAAACTTAAGCTCCCAAACACTTCTGCTATACGGTTTAGAAGTTGCGGATTTATTTCCATTATATTTTTCCACCATCCCATTGTGCATTGTAGGTAATAAATAGAATATCGATAGAAAGACTACTGGCCCCAAATTTCCAAAAGTCTTGGTCTGATAGAGCACCTTATCATCTACAGATGATCAGATAGGAGAGACGCGACAGGCAAGTCATGTCACCAGGATCCGGCTACTTTTTGTTATTTTCGTAAAAATCACTTACAATCGTGAAAAAGTTCCGGTCCATACATGAGAGTTTCATTCCATTTAATGTCGGATAAAAAACGATTGAATAGTAAGGGTATTAGATATAGTAAAGTGTGTCTTGTACTGTTCAAAAGAATAGTGGCACTTTAATGCTTTTGTCTATCAACGAAAATTTTGTGGGTCCAGCTGATATATGACGTCTGATGGGATTTTCTTTAGCATTAAAATCAGCCCTATTTATGACAAATCGCTCAGAAATTGAAATTAGGTTAAAACTTATCGCATCATTTAGGTTATTGACCGCAATCTCCAAATGCCTTGGTCTAATAGAGGTTATATATATAATTCCCCGACAACATTCCAATTGGAACAAGGGGTACTTCTCTCAGACAATAAGCTGCATCCGATTCTATTTTTAGACTCATTGAAAGGGACCTACGTTTTAACGCCGGCTCCGAACGGAAAATGCATTAGTTTAAGAAGTTTTACATAGCCTAATCATCAATAACCAGTGGCTAGCTGAGTTATGAGGTGAACCGCCGCTTTTTTTTTTTTTGAAAATTCCTTTTTTCAAGTGAGTCTGGCCAGGGATCGAACTTGGGCCTCTGGTATGCTAGGCGGATGACTAACCTGCTATACCACAGCGGTTCTAATAGAGGTTAGTTTAGGTTAAAATGGCAGTCTAAAAAAAAGCAGACTCACTTAGACTACGAAGTCGTTTCACCGCGGAAGCTAGTAAAATAAAATATCACTAGCTTCGCCTGTTGAAACATCCCGAGCGCTTTAAAAAGCTCTTAAGTCAGCAGATATTAATGCCAGCCAGATCGTCTAGGGCGCTTAAGAAAGTTAAACCCAAAATTAATGCCCTACTGTTCGCTGGGGCAAGGCAAGTGCATTGAATATGTTGTATCGATTTAGCCTCCTCCTCGTCTCCACAGCTTCTACAAAGGTCATTAGTTGCAACCTTCAGCTTAATTGCATGTCTTTCAATCAAACAATGTCCGATTATAACAAACACGAGCAATTAGACATCAGGTCTTGATAATAACAGCAATATGTGAGAGCGTTGCCTATTCAAACAGGGCCATATCTGTTTGGAGTGAATACAGCCATTGACAGACGCACACCCATCATTTGTTAGAAAGTCAGATCTCTCTAGTGGCTAGAGGCATGCCCACGACTCCACATCAGCTGGAATCGGTAAGGCAGCCTCTAGTCTTATAAGCTCGTCTGCTCTGCAATTCTCTGTTATATATCTGTGGTCCGACTGAACTGCTGGGCCATCTTGTTAAGAGATTTGCAGCAAGTAAGGGCTGATGTTGAATTATGGAAGACACAGTCCAGAGATTTAATGGTAGCTTGGCCGCTAGAGAATATATTAATACCCGCTGTTATGAAAACATTATATCTCAGCCATTACTGCTTCTCTAATGGCATTAATTTCAGCCTAAATAACGATACGAGAGACCCCGAAATTCACTTGATTATTAAGTTTTGAGCTGTCAGTGTAGAAGTCTATATACGACCTTTTACCAGGAGTTCTGCCGTTCTATTAATCTCTATCTGGTTTGAGGGTATGGTACTTCTTATCAAATAATAATTCGGCCAAAGTGTAAGCAGTTATCCCCGGTATGCCAGGAATAGTCTTAAGGACTACGCTAAAGAGTGTTCTAAAAAAAATATGCATTTACTATTTTAGACAAAATTTATCCATAGTGCAAGAAATAATTTATTTTTTGATCAAGTTAGTTTCTATAGATATGTCAGATACTATTATTTTAGAAATTATTAATTTTCAATAGTTATTTCAATCAAAATGGACTGCGAAAAAAAAGTTCGTGAAAATATAATTAAAAGTTTTCAAAAAAATTAGTCATGGACTTTTAAAAAAATAGCTAAAAATTTGAAAGTTGACCCTCGAACGGTTTCTAATGCCATCAGACGGTATAAGGAAAACCTGAGCATTGAAAGAAAACCTGGATCAGGGAGGAAAAAAGGTCCTACAGATATTGGTAAGGCGAAAGAAGTCGAGCGGCTCTTTCGAAGAGCGCCTAACACTTCTTTAAGAAAAGCAGCTCGTACGGTGAAATGTTCTACGAATTTTGCACATAGAGTCAAAGCTTATGCTGGACTGAAGAGATACAAAGTCCAAAAGGTTCCAGATCGCAATGCTATAAAGAACTTAAAAGCAAAAAAACGAGCGAAAAAATTCAAGTCTGATTTTATAAGAAAATACACCTGTTGTGTGATGGATGATGAAACATACGTATTGGCAGATTTTTCTCAACTTCCTGGTCAAGATTTTTATGTTGCTGATAAACGGGGCAATGTTCGGCAAGAGTTTCGCACAAAAAAACAAACAAAATTCCCTAAGAAGTTTCTCGTGTGGCAAGCTATTTGCAGTTGTGGCAAAAGAAGTAAAGTATTTGTGGCATCTGGCACGATAAACACAGAAATTTATATAAAGGAGTGCCTACAAAAACGGTTGTTACCCTTTTTAAGAGAGCACAGAGTGACTACATTTTTTGGCCCGATTTGGCATCATGCCATTATGGAAAAAAGGCATTTGAGTGGTACTCAAAGAATAATGTCATTTTTGTACCACGAGAGGCAAATCCTCCTAACTGTCCAGAACTTCGGTCTGTGGAAAGGTATTGGGCTCTGGTAAAAAAGGAATTGAAGAACACAGGAAAGATTTCCAAGAACATGTCCGATTTTAAGCGCAGGTGGAACACATGCTCCAAAAAGGTATCAGAAGCAACTGTAAAATCTTTAATGGGAGGGTTTCCGAAAAAAGTCGATAATTTTGCATAACCCGAGTACTAAGTAAACATTTTAATGCTAAATGATTTTGTATAATATGTCATTATATTTGCGTATTTTGTAGAGTTTTTATATTAAAAGGTTTGATTTTTATTTAAGAAAATCCAACTACAAATTTTATTTAGAGCACTCTTTATTACCAAAGTTATTGTTCGACCACTGTGACAGTCTCACTGATGCAATTTATGGAGTCTGTATGGCAACTATATCTAAAAGCAAATCCAGAGTTGCATTTAGTACATCAGAGGGGGTGGTACGGAGAGACCCCTTAATACACAGGCTACCCATTCGTTGAACCTTATTTAGTACTTCGCAGTTTTTGGAATTTTGAAGAGCTTTCCACCAGACGACAACACCATATAGCATTATCGGTCTAACTATTGCAGTATACAACCAACGAACAACGCGATGTTTTAGGCCCCATTGTTTTCTTATTATAAGAGTAAAGTACTCCGGTATCTTTTTTTGCCCAGTTTTGGATATTGAGCTTGAAATCCAGCTTCTTGTCCAAAATTACACCGAGGTACTTTGCACAGCCCACGAAGGGAATTTAATTACCGCCCTATTAGATAAGTTCAACTGGTGGGATCTTGTACCTCCTGGTAAACAGAACAAGTTCAGTTTTGTTGGGGTTCACTAAAAGACAGTTGATATCCGCCCACATTGCCAAGATGCTGAAAGAGCACGATTCACAAATGTTTGTTGTCATCTACAAAAGAGGCAAGTCATGCTACCAGGAGCCGACTACTTTTTGTAATTTTGGTATCTCTCACAACTATTCGTCAAAACGAGCGTAAAACCTATTCTTCTCATTCAGTTGGCCAAAATTTATAACTTCGGAAGTAAAGGAGTACAAAGTCTATTTTACAGACACGCCCACATTTCTTAAGTAAACAATTTTAAACTTTTTAAAGATACCTTTGGATATACAAGTCGTACAAAGGTGATTGCTTTTTCTTATGTAAATATATAAAAATTTATTTTTTCCATTGATAACTTCGTAAATAAAAGGAATATCAAAGCCGCTTTTTTCATACTGACTGCTAGGACCCCATACAAGTTCCTCACAAAAAAAAATCCACCTTTAAACTCGCCTACTTTTCTTATCTAAAAAAATATAAAATGTTAAAACCACTTACTTTTTAACTGATAACTTCGGAAATAAAAGGGAATTTCTGGTTATTTATTTCTGATAAAATTTGGACGGTGGGTACTTTTTTGTCGTATAGATCGAGTAAGAAGGGATTTTTTTAATTTTTCCCCAGAGGGGATAAAAAGGGAAAAAATCTTAAACGTTGTATTTGCTTAAGTGAATAGTTATAAAAATAAGCGGACAGGTGTTTAGTAGTTTTTTGAAAAAGGGAACTTTGTATTGCAATAAATAGATGTGAAAAAATATTGAACGCGTATTTGGTACTTTTTTGGTTTCGGGGGCAAAATTTATAAAAAAGGCATACAATGAAAACCGGTAATCTCATAAAGTAATATGAATAAAAACAAAATGATAACAGCGCTTTAGTAAAATGTACCGAATTTAATTGATGCCAAAGAAGTACCAAATATACATATGGGACTTTTTGAAACTAAGGGATAAAAAGGGAAAAATATTGGTAATGTTATAACATTTAAGCAAATGAATGTTTGTCTGTTTGTATTTACTTTATATAATAGTAAACTATGCATTTGATCATGTTATGCTCTTTAGCAAAGTTGTTGCGCATAAGCCGGCGAAGATTTCTTAGTATGATCAATTCTTGGCATGATCAATATAAGACAGGTGGCGCCACCCAAAATTACTCAAAGTAAATTAAATCGTAAACTGTGCATTTGAAGATGCTATGATCATTAGCTAAGTTGTTACGCATGAGCCGACGAAGGTTTATAAGTTTTCGTGACTAATTTTTCATAGGTGGCGCCACTTAAAATGACTCAAAATTAATTAAATCGTAAACTGTGCATTTGATTAGGCTATGATCTATAGCAAAGTTGTTGCGCATGAGTCGGCGGAGGTTTCTAAGTTGGTATGACCAATTTCCAAAATTATTCAAAATAAATTGAACTGTAAACTATGCATTTGATAAATAAATTGGATATTTAAATTGATTTTAGTTAGATATTACTTTTTAAAATAAAATATATGAAACCTTTAGAATTTGCCTCGATATGCTTATCACAAAGCTCCGAGCGAGGGTCGGTCAACCAGGTACTGTAAAAAATATTTTAAATTTTTTACGAAAGTCTGACATACAAAGCAAGACCTACATCTGCTTTAAGACCCTTTTCGAGGTCAGTTTTTTACATTTTCGTTTCTAAGAAGTTTAAGTTTGTGCTGAAGCCAATGCCTTTGGCGGGATCGCATTTTTAAATGATCGAATTTTAAATGATCACTAGACCACTGGGACCTCCAAAATTTTTTAGGAAATTACGTTTGGTTTATATCTCATTTTAAAAAAATATTGTACACTTCCGCTCATATGTGAGAAATATATATCATTTTCAGTCGAAAGATTGTCATAAAAAATCATTAATTGGAGTTTTATAGTTTTGTTAGATAGTTTCCATCTTTTATTTCAGTTATTAACTGTATTAAATCTGATCCTGAGGTTGATCTACTTTAAAGGCTAACAGGAATTTTATTTTATTTATATGTACACAATTTTAAAGAATTAACGGAAATTATATATATATTTTTTAAATTTTTAATTTATTAAAAATTTTAATTTTAAAAAACATTATTATTAAAATAAGAAGCAGGTTTTATTGGCCTTTAAAGCGCAACATGAAATTAACTTATGAGAATGATGAAAAAGAAATAAAATAAGATTTTAGTTATAAATATTAAAAATCAGTGTAATTTTTCTTCCATGCATGAAATAAAAAACAATTATAAACCTAACATTTGAGGGCAAAAAATTAGTAACAAAATTTTAGTATTTAGAAAAAAGAAAAATCGTATACATACATATATTCAACGAAATTTTTAGTAAATTACTCGTATTATTTTCTTTAAATATTTTAAACTTAATTTAAAAGCAATTAAAACAGGGTTTTCAAATTTGCGAAATTGTGGACGAAAATTAAGTTATGGGTTTTCTTCGAAATTAAAGTTTAAAGAAATTTAACTTTTTTTTAAGTAAATTGTATGAAATTTAATATTCGCTTACGATTTCGTTTTACGAAGACCCGACTTTATTTGTTTAAATGTTAGTATAATATTATTTTTGTTTTCTTCTTTATAAATTTATAAAATAATCATAACAATTTGTTAGAGTGAGAATAATAATTAAAAATCCATTATGCAAAAATTAACGAAAAGTTTTATTGATTGCCAAAAAAAAAAATAATAATAATAATTTAATAGCAAATTTATTTGTTCTTTAGTTTTAGCTTTTAGAAAATTATATTTAAATATATTAAAGTATTAAACAATTTAAAATAAATATAAAATATATTGAAATAATAAAGAAAAATATTTACTGTAGATAGAGTTATTTAATAAATGTTTTATTGTTGTAATTATATTGAAAATATTTAAATTTTATGTAGCAATTACAAAAAAATCTAAAAAACAAAATTAAATCAATGAAAAAAATGAAATATTTTTTAATAAATTCAGCATTAAGTAATATATAACAAAATTTTTGAAAAGAAAAATTATTCGCACTTGATCCCAGTCTATTACATTTATTTATTAATGTAATAGACAATTTATTGAAAAAAGCCATAAAATTTTTGTAGGGCAACCAATTCTTCGACGCGTTCCGATGGTTGGTTAGCTCATAATAATACAAGGTTTTCGATCTATCTCAAAGTAGGGATACTCCTCCGGAAGATGATGACCTAACCAACCATAGAAACGCGTCGAGGAAATAGTTGTCCCCACAAACATTTTTTGGCCTTTATCCATTAATAATTAAATGTAATAGACTGCGATCAAGTGTGAATAAATTTTCTTTTTGAATAATATTTACATTCTGACAATTTTGTTATTTTTTGATAAAATTTTTAAAATTTTTGTGGTATTCTTAAATTAAAGAAGGGATTCCAATGAATTGTGGCAGACCATAAGTTTTATCCTTCATTTTCATTTATTTGTTACAGGGACAAAACAATACTCTCTTTCGGTCGATTCCAAATAATCGATGACTAGTACGTTCTTCCATGCTTTGGGGTCCCGCAATCAGTAGCATGTAAATTGTTCTTCGGTTCACCGCTTTTGAAAGAAAATTTAATGAAGCAATTTTTTAGAAAAGAGTCTAGATATCAATGATAAATAATTATTTTCAAGAAAAAGTTATATTATCTATATATCGTCACCTGAAATGCAAAAGCGCATAACTGACACAAAAATTAGATATTGATTTTTTGATTGATTATGGACTTACTTCGATTAGGAGTATCAAAATTAACGAAAAAAATAATTTTTATTTTTATGTCAGTTACACCCTTTTGCATTTCAGGTGACGATATATAAAAATAAATATTTGTCTGTCTGTATGTCCTTAATAGAATTGTAAACTATTCATTTAATCATGTTATGATCTTAAGAAAAGTTGTTGCTCATAAGCAAGAGTAGGCAGCCCATACCACCAGTAGCCGGTGATTTTTTTAATTTTCGTAAATAACACGATCATTAATAAAACTCGTGAATATGAGTATTAAAATCATTCAGTTGGAATTTGGTTGTTAACAGAGTTGGTTGGTGCCACTTTGTTAAAGAAAAGACAAGAAACAAATCAAATTCCAATTTATAGCAACAAAATATATGGTTGGAGAGAACAAAAAACTATAATATCGAACATTGTTGCTAAGACACTACTTTTTTTGGAAATATTGGGAATATTTTTGTAAATATTGGGAATATTTTTGTAAATATTGGGAATATTTTTCAAAACAGAAATAAATTCTAATATGTATTAAACAATTTAAGATTTTTAGATATTTTAGACCCAAACATTTTTTTATAGAAAAATTGTTTAATAAAAATATTTTTTTTTGGAAAATTGTTCGATAAAAATTATATTTTATAGAAAATTTTTTGATTTAAAAAATTTCCCATACACAAATTTTTGATAAAAAAAATTACTATAGAAAAATTTTTGATAAAAAAAATTTTCTAAAGAAACATTTTTAATAAAAAAAAATTTTCTCTTTGAAATAAAATTTTCTATAGAAAAATTTTTGATAAAAAAATTTTCCATAGAAAAATTTTTGATAAAATATTTTCTATAGAAAAATTTTAGTAAGAAAATTTTATATAGATACATTTTTGATAAAAAAATTTTCTATAAAAAATTTTTAATAAAAAAATTTTCTGTAGAAAAATTTTTGATGCGAAAATTTTCTATAGAAACATTTTTGATACAAAAATTTTCTATAGAAACATTTTTGATACAAAAATTTTCTATAGAAACATTTTTGATACAAAAATTTTCTATAGAAAAATTGTTAATAAAAAAATTTTCTATAGAAAAATTTTTCATAAAAAAATCTTCTATAGAAACGTTTTTGGTAAAAATATTTAAAATAAAATGGAGTAGAAAATTTTTCTTTTTAAACGTTAGAACTACACATTGAAAAAAATACCTATTTTAGTTGAAAGAATAAAAAACGGCAACTCTGTCGACTATTTTTTGTTCTGTTCTCTTTGCGCCGACCCGTGCTTATAAGCCGATAAACATTACTTAATTGGTATGACGAAGTTCTGACAGGTGGTGCCGCTGATAATTACTTAAAATGTATTAAGTCATGGTTTACGTTTCCATCAGGCTTTGATTTTGGGCAAAATTGTTGTACATGAGTCTATGGAGGTTTCTAAGTTGGTGCATTAGTTTCCGATAGATAGCGCCACTGACAATTACTCAAAATGATCTAAATCGTAAACTGTTCATTTGATCATGCTATGACCTATAGCAAAGTTGTTGTGCATGAGTCGATCGAGGTTTCTAAATTGATGCGATTCATTTTCGATTGATGGTGGCACCGAAAACATTCAAAATGAATTAAATCGTAAACTATGCATTTGATTATGTAATGATATTGAGTATAGATATTGTGCATGAGCCTACGAGGGTTTCTAAATTCGTGTGACTAATTTTAGAGAGATGACACCACTCAAGATTAATCAAAATAAATTAAATCATAAACTGTTCATTTGATCATGCTACGTTCTTTAGCAAAGTGGTTGCGCATGCGCCAGCGAAGATTTTTATATTGGTACGGCTAATTTCCGACAGGTATCGCCACTGAATTTTAATTAAGAAGAAAATAACTTAATCTCGTATATTGTTATGGAGATATCAGGAAATCAAAAAAGCTCTACAAGTTTCATTGATTTTGATTTTATTTGGCCAAAATCTATGTTGGCTTGGTTTTTTTGGTGCTCCCACCATAACCACATGAAAGGCGAAAGCCTCTTTTTTAGATTGAGAAAAATAGTGAAAAATGGGGGTACAAGGCAGGTACCTCAAAGAGTCAAGGGATCTCAACCAAAATTAGTATAACTCATTCCAGGATCAATTTATAGAAAACTGCTGCTTGTCATTGAAAAAAATGTTGAAAGATGGGGGTTTAAGCCAGGTACCCAAGGAGTCTGAATTCAACCAAAATAAGTCGACCCCTTTTTTGTACATCCAGTAATACATGTGTACCGAATTTCATCAAATTCTGTTGAGAATTACGACTTGTACATTGAGGGGAAAAATAGGTGAAGAAATGGGTCGCAAAACACGTACCCCAAGAAGTCAACGGATTTCGCATTTTTTTTATATATATAAATACAAGAAATTTGGGTGCACAGATATTTTTTTGGTCCAATATCCCCTATACTTTTTGCACAAAATATTCCCTATTAATCAGGGACCGTCACTGTTATAACTTTTATCGTCAAAGTCAGAAAATAAAAGTTATTTTTTGACTGTTATTTTTTCGAGCAGAAATAAAAGTTATTTTTTTACTTTTTTAATAAAAAATAACAGTAATTTTTGACTATTGTTTTTTCAAGCAAAAATAATTTTTATTTCTGCTCGAAAAAATAAAAGTCAAAAAATAACTACTATTCATGCTCGAAATAATAAAAGTCAAAAATAACGTTTATTTTTGGTCGAAAAAATAAAAATTAAAAAATAACTTTTATTTTTACTCGAAAAAATAAAAGTTAAAAGTAACTGTTAGTTTTGCTCAAAAAAATAAAAACCAAAAATAACTGTTATTTTTTTTTTCAAAAAAAAATAATAAAAATCAGATTTTTAAAAAGCATCGCATTTCATGAAAATTTGGCCCAAGACTATCAAAATGGTATACTTGGTTATATTCTTCGACATTTTCTTGAGGTTGCTTTTTTTAATAAAAAATGCAAAAATAATAGTTATTTTCGGTCCCTGCTATTAATATAATAATATTCCCTATATTCCTAATCGGATAATTTTTTCTGCGCCTGACTGACATATTTTTTTTACAATTCTATTGACGTGGTAGACTATCAGACATCTTCCAATATCCGTTTTGGAGAATTTACTTACTTAAAGCGCAAATTTTGTGTTATTTATTTTTTGGTTGGCATTTCATTCAATTTCTGTCTAAAACTTTTTTGGTGTCTGCTTTGGGCTAAAATTGATTATTCTGAATTTTAAATAGGATTAGTTTTCCTGGGATCTTCTTAAATATTTTATTTTTCATATTATATATTTTAATGCTGAATTATTAAAAAATCTAGAAAATATTAAAAAAAAATCATTAATAATTTTTGTCGTTATTTCAATTATTTTTCTTCTAATTAAACGAATCACAATAAAAACTAAAAACCAAAAAAAAAAACTAAATGTGAAATTATTTTAAATAAAATCATACAAATAAAATAAATTAAATTAAAAGACTTGAAAAGCTTAACAAATATTTATCTAGAATTAAAAATTATTAAAAAACATAAAGAAAAAAATTGTATTTATTAAAAATTTACCAAAATCTGTATTCTAAAGTTGAAAACTAAGTAAAATACTCGTATTTATAAATTTTTAATTTATGTATTTCATTAGTAAAGACTGGATTTAATTTTTAGGTTCAACAAATTTTGTGTATCTTTAACCCCTAAAAAAGTTGAAAGTAAGATTTGTTTTCGGAATTTGTGTAATTGTATTAACGAATAATGAGGAAAATATGAGAATATTCTTAGATTTGTAAAACAAAAATTAAACTTAAAGCTTAAACTCTAAATTACTGATACTTATACTCGAAATACTTATTCTACAAAATATGTTTATATTTCCCTAATATTTAAGATATTTTCAGTTTTTTCTATTTTTGAGTTCTTTGTATATTTGAAGAGTTATATGTATTTGTAAAAGAAAATTTGGATTTATTAAAATTTATTAAAATAATTTTTAATAAATTTAAAAGCTTTTTTTTCAAAATACCATTGAAAGTCTTAATGGAAGTGAAATGTCATTGAAGAAAAAAAATTTACAATAAAAACAAAAATGTTTCAAATTTGAAACCACTACAACTGTACAAGAAATATTTTGGAGTTTTGTTTTTTTTTTCCTAAAATTTAGAAAGGTAAGTTTATAAAGATTGTTTCTTCATAAGTCATGGACCGACTGTTTTTACAAAACATATTTACACTAAACTCTTTAAATTTACAATTCAGAACATTATTCTTGTAAAAATAAAACAGGTCCTTAACCCTTTCAGACTGGCGGCATGAAATAACTCCCCAAAAATAAAGTGAAGTAACTCCCCAAAATTTGGAAATTTATTTCATATGAAATAAATTCACCATCCGAAAATAAAAAAGTCCCCAAAAGAATGAAATAGCCCCCCAAACTGAAATGAAATAACACCCCAATTTTTTAGAAATTCTTCTTCTTCTGTTATCCTTGACTCCCAGTGGAGCATAGGGCCTCAACCATCCTTTTATATCGGACTCTATTGCGAGATGTTAGGCATACATCATTCCATGAATAGTTTGCTGCTTGTAACTCCGCATCAATTGACATTCTCCGCGTTCTAGCAGGTGCACCAACATGACGGTGTCGAGCAATGTTTCTATTTGGCCTTCGAAGTGTGTGGCCTATCCACCGCCATTTCCGTTGACATACCTCTATAGAAGAAGGGATTTGGTTTGTAGCATTTAGTAGATCTTAATTTCTTATGCGATTTGGTCACCATATTTTAAGGATTTGCCGCAAGCATTTGTTTGCGAAGGTTTGTAGGCGCTTATCGATGGCATTTGTGCGTTTCCAAGTTCCGCAGCCGTAATACAAGATGGACCTGACATTCGAGTTATATATTTGTAACTTAGTTGTTTTTGATATTTGCCGAGATTTCCAAATAGGTCGGAGAATGCCGAATGCTTATTGAAGATACCAAACTACCAAGATAATTAAAGCTACCTACACATCCAATAACCTCGTTATCCACATTGATGTGTGGCGACGGGTTTGCGCCATAGCCTCCAGGCGTAATCTTTGTCTTGGAGATATTGATTTCCAGTCCAGCTGCCCGAGATTCAACAGTAATAGCGCTAGTGTTTTCTTGAAGGTGACCTAGGCTTTGGCTTAGAAGGCACACGTTATCGGCGTATTCCAAGTCCTCGAGTTGTTTAAAGGGCGTTATATTATCGATGACAAGAATAAAAAGTATGGGTGATAAGATACATCCTTGTCTTACTCCAGTAGTAACTTCAAACGGATTAGACAATTATTAAAGAATTAAATTCAGAATTTTCGTGGGCATGTTACGGTTTTCTAAAAATCTCCATAGATAGCTCCTGTTGACACTGCCGAAGGCCTTGGTGGGCTGTCTGAAATTCCATTGAATAAATAGTCATGGTTGGTTTCGTTTTGCACTTCCGTCAATGCTTCTAATCCAATGGGATTGTTTAATGATGACTTAAATTGTTCCATCCATCGTATTAATTGTTTATCCGGGGTTAAGAAAAGTGTACCGCTACTACTCAGAATGGGACTATTGGTGTAGGTAGGTTTGCCTCACAACGCCCTTGATATACTGTATAAGGTCCTCATATCGCCTTTACTTGCAGCTGACTCAGCTTGGCTCGCTTGTTCATGTACCCACATTCTCTTGTCCCTCCTTGCAGACCTTTTTATTCTGTTGGATAGGTCACGGTACATTGTACTAAGCTCCTCAACATCTACATTTGCATTTAACATTGAATTTGTTATGGTTTTACGCTGTTCAACCAGATCCCATGTTGCTTAGGTGTGCCACACTTTTCTTTTATGGTCTTTAAAGCCTAACGTTTGTTGGCCAATCTCATTGTAAGTATGAGTTACACACCTTTCAATTTCGTTTACATCTGCGTCGTTGTTGTTTAAAACGTCTGGAAGCCGATTCCTTATGGATGTAATAAAGACGTTTCGATGTCGCTCTGATTTCAGTTTCCCAACATCAATTTTCCGATCGGCTTTTGCCGTTTCTGACCTCAGAGCCGCTGCTTTCAATCGAACTTTAGTTATAACTAGATAGTGGTCGCTGTTTATATCTGCTCTGCGCCTCGAGCTTACATCAAGTAAAGATGATCGCCATTAGGAGTTGAATAAAAAATTTGATCAATTTGGTTCTTAGTGACACCGTTCGGCGAGCTTATGAGGAAAAATTGTGCCACCTACAACCAGTTTCCTTTTACAGCGTAGTTAGATTAATCTTTCTACATTGTCGGAACAATGTTGATTTTGCAACACCATACATAGCTGAAACTCCATGGCACTGGCTACCATTTCCAATCCAATGCAGACACAGTAGCAGTTGATTTTCAGCAGATAACGCATGGCTGCATTGTGTTTTGTGATCTAATTTTTCTTTAAATTTTAATAAAATAAAATCAATTTGGATTTTGTTTAATCTGAAGCACTCTTTAAACTTAAAGTTTTGTAGTCCTAAAAAATTAATTCTGCCTTTATAATTTCTTCTTATAACCACTTCTTCACGATCGTCGATCAAAAACTCATGTCTTAATATTTTCAAAGTTTCACTAGTTATAACAATATTTACCTTGCAAATCTTTGATAAATTTATCTAAATTTGCTCTGCAAAAATATAATTTACAGTTTTTGTGGAACAAAGTCTTTGCAAATTACACTTTTCAATTTTAGCTTTGCACTTTACAAAAGAGGACGGACACGGAGCAGAAATTGCAAAGAGAATAAAAAAATTGCGAAGAGTTTGCAAATTATACTTATCATTTTAACTTATCAAATTGTGTAGTTCTGAGGAACATAAAGTTTTGCTAATTGTCGAAAGATTTGATAAATGCAAAGTGAAAAGTTGATAAGTTGTTATCGTGGAATAGGGCCCTAGTTTAACCATTGGTTTTCAGAATATTTAAAGAAGTTTGCGAAAACACCCTCGCTATCCATCAGTAAAATTTTAGACCTTATTTCCAGGAATGCCACTCTAATTAGTTCCGGAGGAAGTAGAGCGATAGCCATTAATTTATGATAGAGTAGAGCTCTGTTTTGAGTTAACTTTGTCCTTACTCAGTCCGAATTCTGTCCAGACGCCTTCCAAGTTAAACGATTCGATGATTTGAAGTGCACTTGTGGACAATGTTATTAAATTTTTAGAAACAATGTATTGTAAATTTCGCTTCATTTTGGGAAATGAGATAGAATAGAATCTTGCGCACTGGAAATTATACATTGTAAATTATGTGGATAATAATATATATTTTTCTTAACTTATTAGATCTTCTTTCCGTAAAGTTTGTGAGACAAACTTTACGGAAAGAAGATCTGATGGAGCTCATCGCAGTGGTTTCACCACCTAGCTTCCCAGTGATATCTTATCAATTGCTTTTGATTTCGTTAATAGCCTTCAGTTCCTTATAAACCTCTTCCTCGTTATCATGATTATGTTCAATATAATGTTTCGCGAATTCACATTTGCCCTCAGCATCCACGGTAACTCTAGCTTTACATTCACTTTGTCTGCACTCGTACTTCTCAACATTATTATATACCGACTTTTTGACAAATATCATTTTTTGATCTACAAGATATGGCATTTTGCTATTTTTCCTAAAACCACTTATTATTTCAAAATTCATATCTCCTCTTTTCTATACCAAGTACTCCTCACAACGCAAAATTATTTCACAAACTAAATGCCTAGTTTCAATTTTTATACCTTTCACCACCATAGGTGGAAAGGGTATTATAAGTTTGTGCTGATGTATGTAACGCATGGAAATATTTGTCTTAGACCCACCTTTTAGTAACCAATAGGCTTAGAATCACTTTTTGAGTCGATTTAGCGATGTCCGTCCGTCTGGCTGGCTGGACCCCCCTGTAAACCTTGTAATCAAACTACAGGTTGCAATTCTAAAGATCATTTCATGGCACTTTTTGTCACTGATCATTTTTCTGAAAATGGGACCATGGCTATTGAAATTCGTCAAAATCGGTCCATTACTTATGGTACCTCCCATAGGTACCACTTCCCGGAATTGATATATTGCCCTCAAATATCAATGAAATCAAATATCATGAAATTTAAATTAAATACTGCTTATGTAAACTAAAATCACTTTACCAAATTTCATTAAAATCGGTCCACATTTGACCATACAAACTTTTAAATGAGACAAAAATCACTAAAACGCTCGTAAATCTAAAGATAATAAGAATTTTTAGTTTATATTTTGCATACATAATTTTTAAAACAACAGTAATCAAATTTCGAGATAATCGGTCCACATTTCACCCTAACTCTCATATAAGTCCAAATGACGGAAGCAGCTTAAATATATAAGTTTTGAGAAAATGTTTGTATGATGGCAAAATTTAGCAAACATTTGTCTTTTCGCAGGAAAAATAACACCTTTGACCTTAGTGGTATGGTCGGTCTTGACCGACTGTAGCACTTTCTTACTTGTTTTTATCAATGTGAGTTGTAAATATAACGGGACGTATTTTAATTTTTACGATTTTTAACTGACTTTGGAAATGAAATAAGTCCCCAAAATTTTTTAGGGATATTACTTAATTTCAGATTTTTTGGGAGTTTTATCATATGAAACAGCTCCCCAAAATAAATTAAATAAGTCCTAAAAACACGTTATTCTTGTTTCCCGTGTAATTTTTTGGGGATTTATTTCACTTTTTTTTTGGGAGTTGTTTCGTGGGAATTATTTCATGCCGACTCTAAGACTAACGTGATATAGTTCTGCTTCATTCCGATTGTTGCTTTGTGTTAAGTTACTTTTAAAACTTCATTATAAATTGACTTACATCGCTCAGTGCTATCATCGCATTCCAACAAAGGACAAAAATCGAAGCAACGTGATCATATTCGAAATTTTTACAGAATTGGTCGAAGGATACGCGTAGTGCTCACATATTTCTTAGTATTGAAAAATAAATTGAATTCACAAAACTAAAAATATCTCCTATATGAATCACTTTAGATAAATAAAATTTGGTGCATGATTTAATAAAAATTTGGTTAATTGTGATGTGATGCCGAATAGATATACTTGTGCGCAAAATCTTAAGAAAATCAGTCATATGACACGCCTACCGCCCACATTTTTATTAATATTAAAAAATAAATAGAATTCACAAAATTAAAAATATCTCATATGGGCAAATCCTGCGTGACGGACGATACATTTGTACGGATTTTGTTGTACTTAAATGAATCCCATTTCTATACGAGATATCTTTGCACAGATTTCGGAGAATATTAGGTCATCGATTGTGCTCTCGAATGGAATTTGTTAATTTACAAACTTTTTTTGGAGAAAAAAGATATTCGCTTTTAAAGTGCTGTGATGGACGCTATAAAAAATGGAAGTGTCTTTTTTTTCAACATGTATTTCTGTAATTTTCATCAAAACGGTCGTAGTAATAAAAAAAAATTGTTAATATATTGAAGATAGAGGGAAATCAAAGGATTACGAAACCGCTTTTATAAAATATTTTAAAGTTTCCAGTTTCACCAAAAATCCATAATTGTACTGTTGTGGACGCTACGTGACGGACGATACAGTTTTTACTTGAATGTTTTTTTATATGGAAAAATTCATATTTCATATACTTTTTTAATGGTTCGTAAATCAGTGAAAATAATAGTGTTATTTGTTCTCGAATTTCATCTCCTTCCTCTTCATATTCGCGGTTTAAAATGCGATTTTTGGGCACAATTTAATATTTCACAAAACGGCTACATACATATATATTTTTTTTTAAGTTTTACATTTTTTGCATCTTCGTCCCAAGAATGCTGCGGCCAGCTGTGAGAGTGTCCCAAAAATCAAAAAAATTTTTCATAAGCATCAAATTTGCCCCACTGTATGTTTTTTTTAACACCTAAAACCTTAAATTTAATCCGTGGATATAGACAGTATAATTGCTTTATGAATAAGACAGACATGTGTTCGAAAATTTTGTATTTAATAAATATCGTTTTGGAAAAAATATATTCTGTGACGGACGCTACAAACTTTCCTTTACATATTATTCTGTAAAATACTATATTAACATATATATATTTTTAGCCTAATGTATACTATAAGTTCTCTTTACGAACCAAGGTCAATTGGAGAAAAAAGAAAAATTGCACTATTCAAATTAAAAAACCTTTTATTTCTGTGAACGGACACACTGTAAGCCCTTTTTTACTTGACGTTATTTATATCACTCCAATTACATTTGATAGGGATTTTTACATTTAATTGTATAAAATTACGATGAGTTTGAGCTCCTACTGAAACATGACACCTAAATGGATGTTTTTGCGATTTTATTAAACTTTTAAAAAACATTTTATTTAAAAAAATTTATAAAATCTCGAGATGGGAGCAAATAAAGATCTACCATTAACGAAGAGAGCAATTAAAAATTGTATCCATTATATATTCTAAAGGATCAATATATGATAAATTTTTCCATAAACCCAAATATGTGATTGTGACAGTTTTAAAATTTTGTCCTTGGTTTAATATTTTTCGGATTTGCCCATATGCATACATACATATTTTAACCCTCAACATAGCATAGGGACTAAAACTCCATTTTATAATTTTGAATAAAAACTATTTTAATCATCATAAGAAATGTGACTTAAACACTTTTTAGTACTCTCTTTAAGGGATACAAGAATTAAATTAAACTTTAATTTTCCTATTATAAAATAATGTAAAATTTCAAACACGTTTTTTGATAAATTTTGAATTTTGACCATTTAAATGATAAAGAAAAAAGCTGACGAAGTAGCAATTTAAATGTTTTACTAAATTGAAAAAACATTTGCTTAATTGATTGTTAAAAACATAACTATTTTCCATTAAAAAAAAATTTATATTCAAAGAAAAGAATAAACGATTTTACTCCATTTCATATCATTCCAATTAAAGATTCTATTGTTTCTGATGTTACGCAGAGAAGTCAAAATTTCTTTTGTAGCAGCCGAATTAAAGGCCTTTTGTGGTTATCTCGGCTACTATGTAAATATTGTTTTCTAAAGTTTAAATTGAAGTTAAAACAAAAGAAAATTAACATTTGATAAAATTTAGCCACTTAGTTTATTGATTTTTAAGCTTTTTTCGTGCTGCCGAATTTCGTGTTCAAATAATAATTTTGATTTTAAAAAAAGTTTTCAATTTGTGGGCCGGAGGCTTAAATGGCTCGTTTTGAAAACTCATGATATCTATCGTATGATATTTAAAAAAAAATTTAATGAAAATAATGATTAGTTTACACATTCCAATTACAAAAGTTTATGAATTTCAAAAAAAAAAATACTTTTATACAAAAACAAAGATGATTTGATTATAACACCTTAAATGTATCTCAATGGACATTTCTTCAACAGGTAAAAAATTTTGTCTCCGATAATGTTAATGTGTTGACGGGTCAGTTAAAAGTTGTCAATAAGTGCCTAATTTCAAAAAGATCTTTTCTTTTTTTGAGTATTTGATTTGTTAAAAAAAAACCAATAATGAAACTTCAAATTATTTATTTTTTTCCTTATCTTAACGACTGAATTGAAATTTTATGACATTTTAGTTTTCGATGCTGGTGGCTGGAATTTTTTTCACTTAGCCTGGTTTAAAGTGTAAGTAAATCTAAATAATAAATAAACTCTTTAAAAAAATAATAGATAACTGAAAAAATATAAATTTAAGTTTATAAAAATGTTAATGATCATGTCAGACAAAAGTGTTTATGTTAAAATGTGACCCGAAAGTTTATGTGAGTCATTATGGGAGGTCTTGGTTTTGATCTAGATATTTTAAACTGACAACTTTTGAACAATAATATAAGGGTGTTATTAAATTTAAATATTGCTTCACTCAATCTACTTTTTTATACCCTTCACCAACAGATGATATAGTTTTAAGTAAATGTTATTATTCAATCGCTATTTATCTCAGACTTCATTAAAATAGAAATTCTAGTTGCGGGACCTTGTAAAAGGTGAACCGAAATAAAATATAGTATACAAAAAAAAATTTGCTGAAAAGTGACAAAAAATCTTTGGGACATTATTGCCCCCATATCAATTTAGGGTTAACATATATTTTTTTAAATAAACATCAAAATATTAGTGAAAAATAAATATATTTAGGCATCTTTACCAAAATTTTCTAACAAATTCATGATATAACGTTTTTAGAAAATAAAGAAATACAAGAAATCAATATTTTGACTTTTGACCCCGGAAAAAATGTTTAACACTAACCAATTTTGAAAATAAGTAAGAGTGATATGTTCGGCCGAACCTTAAATACCTTTCACCAATGGTGTTACAAAAGTAAAGTACAGAGTGGAAAGAGTTTTTGGTCAATTACAAGTGCGTATGTTTCTGAAAACTGATTTAGGTGATTTGGGAAATCAATAAACATTTTCTAATCTGAAAAAGTTTCAAATCTCGATAATTAACACGCCTTTTAAATGTATGTATGTATGTCCTCATTCATTTAATTTTTAGGCGATATATGAATAATACTTTAATTATTAAATAACCTTGTTTTATATTGGGTCTAAAACATTTTGGAGGTAGATGAAATACAAACAATTTCAGAAATTGCACAACATTGTAACATTTCGCACCTTGAGAGAGGTCGTATTTAAATGCATATATCATTAAAATTAGAGGACCGATTAAATGGTTGCTTTAATGAGAATATTTTGTGGACCTATTTAGATTATACTTTTAGCAACAACACTAACGTAAGATAATTCTGTATGCTGAAATCAAGTTTGATGAGGGTCTAGATCAGGCGCGACCACCGCGAAGCAAGTGCTTGCCAGAAGTTTTCTTATTCTCATTTATTTAGTCGCCATTCAACCTTTGACGGATGCACATGCGTGGAGGCTGTTATAAGTTTTGTTATTTTTTTTGTATTTTTTGTTATTGTTTTTTTTTAGATACACTGTGAGATTGAATGTTAGAATAATTATTTTTACGCTAAACATTCAATCGTTTTTATAGAAAATATTTGATTTTTTTTAGTAAAAAATACGTTTATATTTTCTTTATAGAAAAATTAACTTACATTTCTTTCCATGTAAAAGCACGTTTTTTAAAGAAAAAAAAACGTTTTTTAAATAAAAAATACATATTCTAAGGAAAACATACTTTTTCTTTAAAAATAAAAACGTGATAAACCTTTTTAAAATAAGTTTTTCTATAGAAAAAGTTAGTTTTTCTATAGAAAAAGTAAGTTTTTCTATAGAAAAAGTAAGTTTTTCTATAGAAAAAGTAAGTTTTTCTATAGAAAAAGTAAGTTTTTCTATAGAAAAAGTAAGTTTTTCTATAGAAAAAGTAAGTTTTTCTATAGAAAAAGTAAGTTTTTCTATAGAAAAAGTAAGTTTTTCTATAGAAAAAGTAAGTTTTTCTATAGAAAAAGTAAGTTTTTCTATAGAAAAAGTAAGTTTTTCTATAGAAAAAGTAAGTTTTTCTATAGAAAAAGTAAGTTTTTCTATAGAAAAAGTAAGTTTTTCTACAGAAAAAGTAAGTTTTTCTATAGAAAAAGTAAGTTTTTCTATAGAAAAAGTAAGTTTTTCTATAGAAAAAGTAAGTTTTTCTATAGAAAAAGTAAGTTTTTCTATAAAAAAAGTAAGTTTTTCTATAGAAAAAGTAAGTTTTTCTATAGAAAAAGTAAGTTTTCTATAGAAAAAGTAAGTTTTTCTATAGAAAAAGTAAGTTTTTCTATAGAAAAAGTAAGTTTTTCTATAGAAAAAGTAAGTTTTTCTATAGAAAAAGTAAGTTTTTCTATAGAAAAAGTAAGTTTTTCTATAGAAAAAGTAGTTTTTCTATAGAAAAAGTAAGTTTTTCTATAGAAAAAGTAAGTTTTTCTATAGAAAAAGTAAGTTTTTCTATAGAAAAATGAAATTTTCTATAGAAAAAGTAAGTTTTTTAAATTGTATTTATAAAAAAATATACTATGCTGAATATACATTTCTAAAAAGTAGTGTTTTCTTTATAGAAGCAAAAGAAAATAATTTTTGTTTACATAAAAATAACAAAAAAAGATCAACACTCCTCCGCATGTTCTTTTCACGCTGGTTCAGCGGTAACTGAAATAAAATAGAAATAAACAACCAAATTTATGTCAATTCTTGCTTCTGCCTGTGTATCCTCTCTTTCGCTCACAAATACAATCACATTTCTCTCTTTGGTCATCCCTGGTCTAGATGGCACACCGACATAACTTATATGCATAGGTATTAGATATTAATAGTGTTCTACGAAGTGCACTATTAAATTTCAACATTTAGTTCTACTTACAACTGAAATATAGCCAAAACTCGAAATTCGATGCTAAATTAAAATTTTTTATTTTCTATAAACACCAGGGGCCAAATTACCGCATTCGATATCGTTCGAAAACTCAGACTTTTAAGCAAATATTGTGAAGTATACTTTAGGGATGTTCAAAGTTACTTCGATGCAAACAGTTTATTGAAATTTGTTGTACATTTTGATTCATATAGTTTAATTAAAAATCTTATACTAATGTTCATCTTTTGGCAAACAACTTCAAAAAAATATAGTAAAATGTGCATCTTTTAAATAATTTTGATTATACTTAATATATGCTATACAAATGTTTTGAAAATATCTAAGATTTCGATCGCTATCGAATGCGGTAATTTGGCCCCAGGGATATCGCCAAAATTCAAAATTCGATGGGAATTAATTTTTTTTTAATAACTGTATTTTTCAATTCATTTTTTAAAAAGGTTTTTTCTGTATATAAAATTTTATGAAATCATTCAACGCAACACAGAATTGAATTTCATCAAAATCGGTAGATCAGTAGCTGAGATATCGCCAAAGCAAAATATGTCGATGTACGCAAATTGGCATATTTTAGAAAAAAAATGTTTAAAAAACAATATTAAAAAAAAATTTTGAATTATATATCAGATTTTAAAAAATACTCCATTGCAGCATGCTATTAAATTTCATCAAAATCGGACTATAAAGACCAGAGATATCGCAAAAATTCAAAACTCGAATTTAAAACGGGAATTTAAAAAAATTTTGTTTAAAAAACTGTATCTTTCATAAAAAAAAATTTTAATTTCTTCAAAAAACTGTGTTTTTTTAATGTTTTTTAAATTGTACATCAAATTTTATGAAATCATTCAACGCAGCACACTATTAAATTTCATCAGAATCGGTGGAATAATAAGCGAGATATCGGCAAAGCAAAAGATATCGATGTACACAAATTGACATATTTAAAATTTTTTTTTATTTAAACAGTATTTTAAAAAAATTTTTTGAATTAAATATCAGATTTTAGAAAATACTACAACGCAACATGCTATTAAATTTTATCAAAATCGGTCTATAAACATCAGAGATATCGCCAAAATTCAAAATTCGATGAGAATTTAAACAATTTTTTTTTTAGAAACTGTGTTTTTCAAAAAAAAGTTTTGAATTTCGTCAAAAAACTGTGATTTAAAAAGTTTTTTGAATTGTGTATCAAATTTTAGGAAATCTATCAACGCTGCACACTATTGAATTTCATCAAATAGATCAATAACCGAGATATCGCCAAAGCAAAAAAAAAATAAAACAAAACAAAAAACAGTACATAAAAAAATACGAATTATATATCAGATTTCAGAAAATACTCCAATGCAACATGCTTTTAAGTTTTATCAAAATCGGTCTATAAACACCAGAGATATCGCCAGAATTCAAAATTCGATTTAAAAAATTTGTTTTTAAAAAACTGTATTTTTTTAATTTTTTAAAATTCGTCATCGAAGTTTAGTATTTTAGCGATATCTCGGGTGTTTATGGACCGATTTTAATGAAATTAGCGTGCTGCGTAGGGAAATTTCCTAAAATCTGATATATAATTTATCTGAGTACACCCATCAGGAGCTCCACAAACTTGATTTCAGACAGACAGACAGACATGGCTACATCGACTCTTCTGGCGATTCTGAGTCGACCGGTATAATTTGTATGGGGTCTAAGAAGAATAATGAAAAAATTACAAACTGAATGACAAACTTATAATACCCTTTCACCTATTGATGAAGGGTATAAAAAGTCTGTTTATTATTTTTATAGTATTCCATATAAACTCTATTAAAACTAAACACAAGTAAGATTTATCAAGCATTTACTCAAATTATGAGCAAAAAAATAATTTTTTTCAACGAATCCGAACAGCAGGTACTGCGAAACGGTTCAAGATATCGACCTCAATTTGTTCGCGTTTTAATCTCTCTACTTTTTCAACTTTAATACACGGACTAGATAAATTCAAATTTGTAATATCTGTTTAACAAAATTTTACAAAAACTAAATAATCAAGGGTGTCATAGAAACCAAGTCAGTTTTTAAGTTTCTCGGTTTTGAAAACCAATACTGGTTATATTTGGTATCATGAAACCAAGTCGGTTTTCTTATTACTGAAACATCAAAAATCAAATAAAAAATAAAAAAAATATTAAAGAAAATTATTTGGTATAAAGAAAACGCTGCTATTTGGACAAATGAAGCTTGTGTACCCCAACATCATGAAATGACCGAATTGCGGACTGGAAAAAATGTAATCTACCTACACCAAGTGAACCGCCATGGTATAGCAGGTTAGTCATCCGCCTAGCATACCAGAGGCCCAAGTTCGATCTCTGGCCAGACTCACTTGAAAAAATAAAAATTAAAAAAAAAGCGGCGGTTCACCTCATAACTCAGCTAGCCACTGGTTATTGAGTATTAGGCTATGTAAAACTTCTCTAACTAATCCATTTGCCGTTCGGAGCCGGCGTTAAAATGTAGGTCCCTTTCATTGAGTCTAAAAATAGAATGGGATGCAGCTCATTGTCTGAGAGAAGTACCCCTTGTTCCAATTGGAATGTGTCGGGGAATTATATATATTATATATACCTACACCAAGAAACAAACCACAGCCAATCAAAGGACGATTGTCATTTACATGCGATATTCATTAAATTGCAAACAAATATGTTGATATGCATTTGCTTCGCCAGTACCTCCACACAAAGAATATTCTAGCCTTACAATTTTCCCCATTTTTGATATTTTTAATGTTTGTCGATACGGTTCATTGATTCCAAAGACAAAAGACAAAAAGTACCAAAACTTGTTTTTATCTTATTACATGATAAAAAATGCTATGTAAACTTTTCACCCATCTCATTTTATTTGAAAGTTAAAGCTAAAAAGTACCAAAAATATTATTTCTCTTTTTCTCCCCTTTTTTCGAAAAGTACTTAGCACTAGTACTGTTGTTTTTTATTATTTTTGTAACTGATCCAAACTCGATTTCAATTTTGGTTCTATTGTTTTTAGTTTGGGAATTATAGCGTTATTGAATTTTCCCTTTTTTATCCCCCACAGGGCCAAATTTGCAAAAATCTGTTCTTAGTGGATCTTTAAATCGCAAAAGGCACCAGTTGGCCAGTAACGCCTTTGTTTAGAATTGATAGACCAATTTTGAAATGAAATCTGTTTGCTTGGTTTATTTCCAATACTGAACCAATAATATTATTTTCTGTGACACATATAACCAATAGAAAATGTAGCTCGAACATTAATATTGGAATTCATGACACCAATTTAATTTTTTTGTCGTTTTCAAAACCAATACCAATGAAATTGGTATGACACCCCTGATAATGTTTAAAGTTTACATAGGAAGTATTTGTTTTTAATTTCATGAAAAAATATTTATATTTGTGGCCAATATATCAATTCCGGGAAGTGGGACCTATGGGAGGCACTAGAAATAATTTACCGATTTTGACAAATTTCAATAGTCACGGTCCCATTATCAAAAAAAATGATCTTTGCCAAATTTCATCTAATTATTATTTGAATTGCGACCTGTAGTTTGATTATATGGTTTACGATTTAGTGATGCCAGCCAGACGGACGGATATCGCTAAATCGACTCAGAAAGTGATTCTAAGCCTATTGGTATACTAAAAGATACAAAAATACACACATCAGCACAAACTTATAATACCCTTTCCACCTATGGTGGTGAAGGGTATAAAAACTGCACCTGTTGTGTGATGGACGATAAATCATATGCACTGGAAGAGTGTCTATATGTTTATTTTCCGATTAAACATCATACTACACTAGAAATATGTCAATTAAATAGTATTTAATAAAACAAACATTTCGAAGGAATTTCGAAAGAAGACGATAACTTATAAACTCGTTTTTTTTTAAGGCCTCGGTGTCATTTTTGTAAACAAGTGATGATTTTCTCAGGCTCATATCTTGCAAACTGTGTGGAATTTTGATTCTTTCTTTGAGGCATGGCTATATAACATGGCGAAAAGTAAGAGACACGGGTTGGGCTTGTTTATGGTTATAGAAAAAACAAATTAAATTAATATATGTTCGGGAAATTTACCACTTCTGCGGCTACAAGAGCTACAACCTTGCTCTAAATAGTTAATCAGTCAATCCCAAATGGTTTTCCGGATGGGTGAAAAAATTATCACTTTATAACACCTAACACCTGATCACTTTATATAACTATGGGGGCCCCTAAAAAAAGAAGGAGGATGAATTTAAGCAAAACTATGAGACACGTCCTTTTCATTGGACTTTTATCACGTAGTGATGTCCGCATACGGTTATATTTTATTTTTTTTCGAATCGCTTAAAAAAAACATAATGACAACATAATCTGCAAAATTTTAAACAATAAAGGTTTTTTATCCAAAAGGATTTTAATATAACAATCCATCGAATGCTTTTGGAGTTATTGCAATTTTTTCCAGAAATTTTGTGTCTTGGTTATTTTTAAAAAGTTTGAGATAAAATATATTTTGTTTACCCTTCACCACCATAGGTGTAAAGGGTATACATAATAAGTTTGTGCTGATGTATGTAACGCATGGAATTATTGTTCTTAGACCCACCTACCGATAACCTTAGAGTCACTTCCTGAGTCGATTAAGCGATAATATTGTCCCACTTGATTTGGCTCCGGAACCCAATATATTGAGATTTTGGCCCAAAATTTCAATATATTTTTATGAAATTGAAAACGAATACTGACAGAAATAGCTTATCTATATAATATCTATATATATATATTATAAATATGTTTGTCGGTTCCACCGATTGTAATGAAATTTTGAAATTAGATAGAACTTTCACCAACGGTGGTATTATGTTTTGTTTCAAAACCTCCAGAAAGGGCACAAATAGTGTAAATAGTGGACCAAATGATGCAAAATTTAATATTTATTATTTATATATTTATCATTGAATTCGATAAACCATAAAAGTTAGAAACTTCAAAATTAACAAAAGTAAAAAAGAAAAAGAATCGGAGCAGGGGATGGCCCCTTTCCCGTAACAAATACATACAATAGCTGTAACTAGGTAAATCAATTTTGACGATTTTTGAAATGTAGAAGAAGTTATATTAACAAGTTTATAGTGCAACAAATTAGTTAAATAGTGCGAAATTTAATATTTATTATTGTGTTAAGCTATTAAAAGTTAGAAAAATACATTCAATTTAACTTCATAGTCGTACTTCAGAAAAAAGTAATAAGGAATGGAGCAGGGGATGGTCCCTTTCCCGTTACAACCGATTTTGATAAAAATTTAAAATGTAGATAAAGAAGGGGTCTTAAAAGACGAATATGGCTTTGTTTCAATATATTTTTATGAAATTGAAAACGAATACTGACAGAAATAGCTTATCTATATAATATCTATATATATATATTATAAATATGTTTGTCGGTTCCACCGATTGTAATAAAATTTTGAAATTAGATAGAACTTTCAGCAAAGGTGATTTTATGTTTTGTTTCAAAACCTCCAGAAAGGACCCAAATAGTGTAAATAGTGGACCAAATGGTGCAAAATTTAATATTTATTATTTATTATTATTATATTTATCATTGAATTTGATAAACCATAAAAGTTAGAAACTTCAAATTAACAAAAGTAAAAAAGAAAAAGAATCGGAGCAGGGGATGGCCCCTTTCCCGTTACAAATACAATAGCTGTAACTAGGTAAATCAATTTTGATGATTTTTGAAATGTAGAAGAAGTTATATTAACAAGTTTCAATCGTCTACATCCAATTTTAAAACTTAGACCAGGAAAGATTCTAAATGGAGGGTCCAATATGGCTATTTCTATACATTTATAATATTAATGAGTTTGTAAGTTTGTTTATTTGTTTGTTTAAGATTAAATAACTCCTTGACGGCTTAACCAATTTAGATTTTATTGTAGATAGAACATTCCCTTATGGTGGTTAAGAAATATGTTTTGTTTCAAAACCTGGTCCGGAAATAGCTTAAGTAGGGTAAATAGTGCAACAAATTAGTTAAATAGTGCGAAATTTAATATTTATTATTGTGTTAAGCTATTAAAAGTTAGAAAAATACATTCAATTTAACTTCATAGTCGTACTTCAGAAAAAAGTAATAAGGAATGGAGCAGGGGATGGTCCCTTTCCCGTTACAACCGATTTTGATAAAAATTTAAAATGTAGATAAAGAAGGGGTCTTATAAGACGAATATGGCTGTATTTAATACTTCAAATTTAATGTCTGATAAAATAAAGCGGATTAAAGCTTTTTAATTTAATACAAATCATTTTTTTTTACCAATGGAAGCACTTTTGATCTGAGCAGAGGAAGTTTTTCCCCCATAGTACCATAATGCTTATTTTTGAGTATTATTATAGCTTCTAAATCATGCAAATGAAATACTTTTCCGGCTGTACCTTGAGAACTTCTATAGGTAAAGTTTTCAAACTTTGTACATAAAATGACCAAATGTTAGGAGGTTAGGAGCAGAGGGAATATTGAGGCCCTATGCTCCACTGGGAGACAAGGATAACAGAAAGGAGCAGAGGGAGTTTAAATCAAATAAAAAATTTATTAAAACGTATCACTACAACAATTAGAAGTAGAGCCATTGGTTTTAATGAAACCAACTTTCTCATAGAGATTTGTTAAAAAGCTGTATCAAATCAGCATTCTTAACTCCGTTCTAAGAAAAATGTAGACTTTATTAAGAGGCTTGATGTAGACTGAGAAATAATACTCTTTTTTAAAAAGGTTTATCAAAATTTTGGGACATCAAACATTTAATTAAAAAGTTTTACTGTAGTGTATTGCACTAAGAATCCCAATTTATAGCACTTTTGTCTTAGTCGCCAACAAAGCAGCAACAAAAGTGTGGGAAATAAAGAAATGATAAAACTGAAAAATGTTTGTGTGTTTCTGTTCGGATGATAATCTTCGCTTTATGTTGATATTTGTTGGACACAATAATAATAATTCGTATTTATTCAGTCCCTCAAATTATACATAATGTGTGGTTTTCGCTCTGTCTAGAATTATGCATTAAACACATAGATAACAGCAGGCTACACGAACACCGACTACAAAAGTCGTTGGCTGCAATCGTCGCCTCGTAGTCAGCTACTTAATTATTTTGGGGACGGCAGCTACATTTAAGATAGCAGCTACATTTCGAAACACCTGTTTATGAGTGGTGCCAATATCGCGTTTATAAGATGGACAAAATAACAATTTAAATTTTGATAAAAACGACATAAATTCATTTTATTAATTAACCTCCGAAATCAACGGTTTTCCTGTACCTGATGGTATCTCTATATCAAAAAAAAAAATTTATAGAAAAATTTTGGTGTGATCTCTAATAGTTTAAGAGTTATGGGCTTTTTAAATTTCAAGAATAATACGGTATAACTTTAGAAGTTTATATCCGATATTAACTGGTATCAAACAAAAGCTACTGAAAATATCTTTTATATTCTTATATATTCTATATAATATTCTTTATAATGGATAAGGAGCTTATATACTATAAACTTATTTCTGCAACCTACTTTTTTTATAAAAATTCGTATATCTTAAAACATTATAGATATAAGTATGCTCTTTTATATAATGAATTTTATAAAGGACATACTGGGCTTTTATATAACATGAACTACGTAGCTCTAGCACACGTAGCGTGTGAGTTAGACAGTTTAAAAAATAACTTTTTAAAATTTTACTTCTATTGAGTTAGAGTTATATAAATATAAATTTTTACATAATATTTTATTAGATATTATTATATACATTAAATATATAAATATTTGATAAGTAGGTATGTAAATTGTTTACATAAATTCTCCCCATTGTATTTGTGGTAAATAAATTCAAGTGGTTTAAATCGCTCATTTATTTCAATATTATATAGTGTTGACAGGACTAAATCTTTTATTGTCGCCAAAAAAAATAGAAAATAGTTTAATTTTGGCTACAGCTACAACGGAGGTCGGCAGTCGTGTAGCCGTGTCGACTCTAAAAAATTTATTTCTATTTGAATGCATGTATTCTAATTTTGACAGGTTGTAGCCCGTAGCCTGCTGTTGTCTATGTGTTTAATGCATTAGGGATAAACCTCCTGATGAGATGGCCTAACTAACCATCGAAACGCGTCGAGGAAAGGTTTCCCCACCAACATTTTTTGGTTTTATCAAAAAACTATTTATAACAATATTAAATAATTGTAATAAATTGGGATTCTTAGTGCAATACACTACAGTAATACTTTTTAATATTCTTTTTTATTTCTATAAAAGCTTAACACAAACATCTCCTAAATTTTGATCAAAAGTGTATATTTTCTCAAAATTCTTCAAATTCAAATCTAAGTTATCGACCTCAAAATTTTTGAGTTAAATTTTCTCATGTTTGTTTTAACATACATAAGTCAATTCTTATTTTTAATATATGTTAAACAAAATTTCTATATTTTTTAATTTCATAAGTTGTTTTTGGTTAAAATTTAGCGTTAACCCTACAATTATCCAATTTCTCCCATACAAATTGGTTCAACAACTTCGAAACCGATTCATGTAACGAAAATATTGAAGGATTTGGTTTAACTTATCTTTAAGACCTAGTGTCACAATATTCCTGCCGGCACTTCTCGACATATAATAGTATATATACTTTTATTAGAAGCGCAAATTTGCGCAACTAAGATATTGTGTTCAGTATACAGAAGTCTTTGCGAATTCAAGATCTGTATTTAGATTTTCCGAACTCCTAAGGGTACAAAAATTTGATTTTTGCCCATATATATGGCAAATAATATATAACCTTATGATGAATTAATGACAAATTTGATATTTAAAATTAAAAATACATCCGCAACTGGTCTTTAAATATTTACGAAATCATTTCCAAAGAAAAAGAAATCCATTTAATCACACCATTTCAATTAAGTTATCAAAGTTTCTATTCTATTGTTAAGTTATTCCATTTTTTTTTTTCATTTATTTAATTTCAAAAATAATGACTATATGTCATTTAAATAGACAACAATTCATTAGATCGACACCAAAGTAAGTGCAAAGTCGTATGAATTTAAATAGAAAATATTAAATCTATTGTTTTTTCTCAAACTGTATGACATAATTGACACAAATGATTTGACAAATTGTCATTAGTTTCTTTAAATGAAATAGACAAAAATGCTTAAAGAGTAACAAGAACAAAATATGATATATTATGAGATTTATAGCTTTGATGTTTATGATCAAAAGCATATTCTGGTCTTATCATTGAAGAGTAAATCATTTTGATATTTATGATAAATATTGTGATTTTTCGCTAATTGAAATGGTATTGAATAGATATTAAAATATTGAGGTATATAAAGTCCAACAATTAGATTTACGACTGGTCTATATAAAGAAATACGATTGGAATGTGAATTGTATCTATAAGTAGTTTTTTGCCGATGAAATTCATGATGATAGTTTTCATTATTCATAAGTTTTTAACTTTTCTGTCTGATTTGTTAACTAAAAACTCGCTGAAATATTTTCTACATATTAAAAAAATTAAAACATATGGGCAAATCCGAAAAACATTAAACCACGGACAAAATTTTTAAATCGTCAAAATCGTAAATGGCTGGTCTTTATTTGCACCCATCTGGAATATTTATAAATTTTTTTAAAACAATAGGTTTTTTAAAAGTTCATTAAAATCACAAAAACGTCTATTTAGGTATCATGTTTCAGTGGGGGCTCAAAGTCTGCCTAATTTTATACAATTAGATAGAAAAGACCCTACCAAAAGTAATTGGAGTGATATAAATAACGTCAAGTAAAAATGAGCTTTCAGTATGTAGCTTCCGTCACAGATATGAAGGTTTTTTTAATTTGACTAGTGCAATTTTTCTTTTTTCTCCAATTGAACTTGGTTCGTAAATTAGTATAGGTATACCCAGCAAAACTTTGGTAATGGCAAGTACTCTGATAACTGGTTACCTTGTAACGACTACAACATACCATCCGAATAAATAATAAGTTATTACAGAAGTACTTATTTGTAATTAAGATGGTAATTTAAACTGAATGGCCCCGGTTCAAATCCCACCAAGGGCAACAATTTTTTTAAGTTTTTTTTTTTATTAAAAGAGTCTTTTTAAATGATTTTTGAATTTTAAGAACTTAAATATTATCTTCTGTAAAAAAAATTTGTAAAACTAACTCACGTTAATGAAAAAATACCATCATGAGTCAATTTTGATTATCTAGGGGATGTTGAATACCAAACACGATTCTAATTGGTCTTAACTTATCTGGGTCATTCTTAATCTCAACTGTGGACACACACCTCCTCATGGTATCACCCGGGGAGCTAGTTTAACACCCATTAATATTGTGAGTTCCTAGAGTTGTCCCATAAGATCGATAAAAATGGGTTAGGATTACGGGCTAGTAACCCTCTCTTGAAAAAAAATACAATGAAGAGGATAAAATTAGAATTGAAATGTCCCACTACCCAATGTTAGAGGAGGATGTCCGAAACTTCGATAGAAAGACCAAGTAGAGGAACATTTTTCAAAGCTTGGCCTATAAAATTGGAGAATATTCGCACAAGATCGAAATCCATGGTATTCTAAAATATGCTCGGACTTTAACCTTAACAGGTTGTAACATTTAAGTAAGTAAGAGTCAATCTTATGTAAAAACTTATACAAAAAAGAAGATTTAAATTATTTAAGTTTTAAAATAATTTTAAAAAAGTTTTAAAATAATTACAAAAAATCGTATAAAAATATTTTTCCAAAAATTACAACAAAGCAAAAAAAAGCAGGGAAAAACAAAGTTATTTTCACATGATTTTGGATCTAAAAATAAAAATTCTTTATATTAATTATAAGCTGCTAAGTTTTCAACATATGAAGTAGCTCAGTGGAAGAGTCTCTGCCTAGCAGTCGGAGGGTCTGGGTTCGAGCCCCCATGAGATCATAAAAAAAATTTTGTATTTCGTTTAAAAATATATGTTTTTAATAAAACAACAACAAAAAAGTTGTTGTTGTTGTTGCTTTCAAATTGCTTACCCAAGTCATTAATTTTTTGCAATTGGTAAGTACTTGCCTCCAATGACATCCCCATGTTAATGTAATGACTTAAACAGCGAATTAGTAAGTAGTTCGTGTTCAATAGTTTAACTGTTTAACTCATTATTTGGTAATGAAAAGTTTTACTGGGTATATATGCTAATATAGCATTTTACAGAATAATATGAATAAGAAAGTGTGTAGCGTCCGTCACAGTATATATTTTTTACAAAATGATATTGATATTGTCTTATTCATAAAGCAATAACACTGTCTATAGCCACAGATTAAATTTAAGACATTAGGTGTTAAAAAAATATACGGTGGGGCAAATTTGATGCTTTTGAAATTCAATTTTTTTTTTTTATTTTTGGGATACTCTAACAGCTAGCTGCGGCATTCTTTCGACGAAAAACAAGACTTAAAAAGTGTACAACAATAAATAAATATATGTATGTAGCCGTTTTGTGAAATATTAAATTGTGCCCAAAAATCGCAGTTTAACCGCGAACATGAAAAGAAAGGAAATAAAATTCGGAAGCAAATAAAACCATTATTTTATTAACGAATTAACGATTAACGAATCCTTAAAAAAATATGAAATGTGAATTTTTTCCTAATAAAAAACATTCAAGTAAAAAGTGCATCATCCGTCACATAGCGTCCGCAACAGTTCATTTATGTATTTTTGGTGAAAGTAGAAACTTTAAAATATTTTATAAAAACTGTTTTGTTATCCTCTTATTTCCTCTATCTACAATGTGCTTACAATTTTTTTATTACTATGACCGATTTGATGAAAATTACAGAAACACGTGATGAAAAAAAGTCACTTCCATTTTTTGTAGCGTCCGTCACAGCAATTTAGAAGGGAATATCTTTTTTCTCCAAAAGAAGTGTGTAAATTAGCAAATGTCAAATTAAAATAGCACATTTGATGGCCTAATATTCTCTGAAATCTGTTCAAAGATATTTATCTAGTGTAGAACGTAGGGTTGTCCAGCTGAAAGGTGAAGAATTAAAATTTGTTAAATAACTATTTTTATGAAACAGAACGCAATAAAAACTTTTGCAATAGTATATTTTTATTCTTTTTTACTTAAGTGATTTATACGTTGATTAATTGATTGCATTTTGTAAATGGCCTAAATCAAAAACATGTTAAGGTCAAAGGCAGAGCATATTTTAGAATTCCATGCGCTTCAAACATGTGTGCATATTCTCCAATTCGTAGGTCAAGCTTTGAAAAACTTTCCTCTACTTGGCCTTTCAACCGAATTTTCGGACGTCCTCTTTTACGAACTCATTCTGTATCGTTTTCGAATACTTTTGTGGTTGGAGTATTTTTATACATTCGCCAACATGTCCCAGCCATCGCAGCCGGTGCTGTTTGATGCATTTTATTATGTCGATGTCGTATAACTCATACAGTCGATCTTTTTGACCAGTTTGCATCAACAATGTATTTCGACATTCTTCTGCATGTGCAAGTGCATATGATTCAACACCATATAATAACACGGGTAGTATAAGCATTTTGTAGAGCGTAGTTTAAGTTCTTACAGAGAGAGCTTTAATTCAAAATCTGCCTGCCTGCCGTTTGATTTTATGTTGACGGCGTTACCAAGGTTAATAAATTCTTCATAGTTCTCAAAGATCACATGTGGTCCAATACTTGAGAATTGCCTGCTTGTAGAAACCAGCAGTTTTGTTTTGATTCATTGGCCCATTTTATTAAATTGCTTCTCGATACTTGAAAAGGCGTCAAATCGCGCAATATGCGTCCCATGATATCAATATCATTTTCAATTTTCTGTTGAAATTGTTTCAGGTCTCGGACGATTTCATTTCTCTCGATATCGCTGCGCTTAATTACGGTATTCGCAATTCGGTTTATCAAAAATTAAGTGATTCATCGAAGCAAATTATGTAAGCAAGTTTTTTGCTATTAATGTCCAGCTAATTTTTGGGTTGTCAAGCTTTTTTTCCCTTATGTCCAGTTTTTTCAGGATTTGTGTCTGGCAACCCTAGTAGAACGGCATTGGGATACATTTAAGTACAACAAAATCCGTACAAATGTATCGTCGGTCAAGCAGGATTTGCCCATATTTTAAATATTAATATTCCTTACATACATGCAAGTAAAAATATAAAATTCCTACTAATTTTTATGAATATGGGTCTTAATACATATTTAACATAAGCATTTATTAGGATCCAATACATATCGTAAAAATCCTAAAACAAACTCGTTACACACATTCCAACAGCCAACAAAAAAACAAACAAATAAAATACTTTTTGTTGTTTGTTTCTTAAGTTTTTGTTGATTTAATTTAAGAATCTTGTTGGTTGTTGATTGTGATAAACTTTAACAATCTCCTTAAAATGTCATTGTGTTAAAACACGATGTTTAACACAGTATTTTGCCTTTTAAGCCGTGTTTTTCTGGGTCTTTTCTGAGTGTTTTTTTTTTATCTTTTAGTATGCGAACAGCTACAACATATGCGTGCCAATTTTATTGTCACTTTAATAATGACAAGTCAGCGCAAAAGCTTCGCAGGAGAAGACAACGCAAAATCTTTAGAATCTTAAGGACTCAAGAACTCTAGAAGATGTTAAAGCGAAGATGAACTGAAAAGTAAATGCTTACAAGTCCGATAAACGAGCGAATTTAAAATTATATGACTTTATAATGGTGTAAAATGTGTAAATAAAAGTCACTTTAATCTCGAAAAGAATTGGGAGTTTTTATTATATTTTTAAGTATTCAATTTTTATTAAAAGGAATTTTAAAAAAATAACTAAATATATAGCTTCACATATAAATATTCAGATGCTTAAATATGTAATATCGGGTGGTTAAATTTCAAGGGCCGATATTGATTTTGAATAAAACACAAACTATTTAGGAAATTATTGTAATTTTATTTTATTATGATATACTGGTATTACTCAATTATGTATGGAACAAAATATGGGCCAAATGGGCTCCGCGACCACTGCGGCACACCTCCATCCGATGGTCCAAATTTTCGATGACTCTAAGGCATAATGGAGGTTCTATGCCGTTAATGTGCCGAATTATCTCATCCTTTAGCTCTTGAATTGTTGCTGGCTTATCGACGTACACCTTTTTTTTCAAATAACCCCAAAGAAAAAAGTCCAACGGTTGCAAATCACATGGTCTTGGCGGCCAATTGTCATCGCCCTTATGTGAGATAACGCGGCCATTGAATTTGTTGCGCAAAAGAGCCATTGTTTCGTTAGCTGTGTGGCAAGTGGCACCGTCCTGCTGAAACCACATATCGTCCACATAAATATCTTCTAATTCGGGCCATAAAAAGTTCGTTATCATCTCACGATAGCGAACACCATTCACAGTAACTGCCTGACCGGCTTCATTTTGGAAAAAATACGGCCCGATGATGCTGCCAGCCCATAAACCACTCCAAACAGTCACTCTTAGTGGGTGCATTGGTTTTTCGACAATCACTCTTAGATTCTCATTCGCCCAAATGCGGCAACTCTGTTTATTGACGAATCCACTGAGGTGAAAATGTGCTTCATCACTGAAGATGATTTTCTTCGAAAATTTATCATCCACTGTTGCCATTTCTTGCCACCATTTTGCCCATTTACGATGTTTGGAATGGTCAAGAGGCTTTAGTTCTTGAGCCCATTGCACCTTGTAAGCGTGTAAATGCAAGTCAATGTTCATCAACGACGAGCATGAGAGGTGCAATTGTTGGGCACAACGACGAGTTGAGGTGGATGGCTCTTCAGCCACATTATCGCGAACAGCAGCAATATTTTCTGCACTACGAGCTATACGAGCATGCACTGGTGTTCTCACATATCCTACAGACCCGGCTTGCCCGAATTTTTCCACGATTTTTGCGATTGTGCGCTCATTTGGACGATCAAATTGACCAAAAAAATCACGAAATGCACGATATGCATTTTGATTTGAACGCCTATTTTCATAATAAGTCTGGATAACTTTAACACGTTGTTGGATTGTGTATCTCTCCATGGTTTAAATTGAGTAAGTCTGAAATAGAAAAATGTCAAATAAAATTCGGAAAAAAACTTGGCGTTTAGGTGTGGTTCATGTGGTTCAACATCGGCCCTTACAATTTAACCACCCTTTACAATTTTTCATAATGTTAATAATGGCAGGAAAGTATTTCCAAAAACTTCAGCTCAATCAGGTTAAAAAAAGTCCAAAATAATCTTTATAGACTTTTATAAAACAACTACAAATATTAATCGGAACATTCTATAAAATCAAATAATATTAAAAGTTTTTTTATTTTACTGCAGTAATCATTCTAAATACTGACATTTATATAGTCCAAAATTTTAATAGCGGAATTTTATTAGGTCAATTTTTATACATTTTCAAATTTCAAGTAATGACTTTGATAAGGATAACAATTTTAATCACTTCTAAGATTTTTATCGTCAGTCTTTGTGGAAAATTTAAATTATCAGTTTTTAAGGTAAATAATAATTTCAACCGTATGCTTTTATGTGTTCTATTCATATACAATATATATTATACATATCGCTTTTATTGCTCAAAATTTCACCCACTATAAAAATCTGATATAATTTTATCTACTATTTAACCAAAAAAGTGCAGTTGACTCTATCTTCAGCCTTTACTAAAAAGTTGTTAATTTTGAATTGCCTGTGTTCTAAACAAAAAATTAACCGATTTTTTATATAATCCGAAATTATTAGAATAAAACAAGTAAGAAAGTGCTATAGTCGGTCAAGCCCGACCATACGATACCCTTCACCACTAAGGTCAAAGGTGTTATTTTTCCTGTGTAAAGACAAATATTTGCTAAATTTTGCCATCATACAAACATTTTCTCAAAACTTATATATTTAAGCTGTTTCCATCATTTTGACTTATATGAGGAATTATATGGACTTATATGAGGGTTAAATGTGGACCGATTATCTCGAAATTTGGCATATTGATTACAATTTTTACAAAAATTATGTACTCAAAAAATAAACTCAAAATTCTCATTATCTTCAGGTTTACGATCGTTTTAGTGATTTTTGTCTCATTTAGTGTGTTTTAACACAAGAGTTTGTATGGTAGCTATGGTCGAATGTGGACTGATTTCAACAAAATTTGGTACAGTGATTTAAGTTTATATAAACAGTAGTTGTTTCAAATTTCATGAAAAAATATTGATGTTTGTGGCCAATATATCAATTTCGGGAAGTGAGACCTATAGAAGATACCATAAATAATGGACCGATTTCGGTGAATTTCAATAGCCATGGTTTCACTATCAAAGAAATAATCTGTGCCAAATTTCATCTTTAGATGTCGATTTAGCGGACATCGCTAAATCGACTCAGAAAGTGATTCTAAGCCTATTGGTATGCTAAAAGGTGGGTCTAAGATAAATATTTCTATGCGTTACATACATCAGCACAAACTTATAATACCCTTTCCACCTATGGTGGTGAAGGTGTAGCATTAAAGTCTTGAACCAATTGAGACCTCTAAAAGCTGGGGTTTGAATTATACGCTAAGGTTTTTTATTAACTTATTTTGAAGTTTTCGACTGAGGAGTGGATTTTAGTACAATTAAAAAAAAAACATGTACTGATTCTTAAGTCTATATCTTTTTTCCGGTTTAAATTCTATGATATCTCTAAAACGGCTGAGCGAACTAAGAAAAATGTAAAGACGGCTTAACGATAAAATTGTTTTTGTATTAGCTTAATAACCAGCCGTGGTATAGCAGGTTAGTCAACCGCCTAGCATACCAGAGGTCCCAAGTTCAAGCCACTGGTTATTGAGTATTAGGCTATATAAAACTTCTATAACAAATGCATTTGCCGTTCGGAGCCTGCGTTAAAACGTAGGTCTCTTTCAATGAGTTTAAAAATAGAATCGGATGCAGCTCATTGTCTGAGAGAAGTACCCCTTGTTCCAATTGGAATATTGTCGGGGAATTATATATATAATAGCCAGCAGTTTTGGAGTTATATTAGCACTATTTGCGAACAACCCGTTTTTCGGAAAATATATATAAATATATATACATCTCGAAAACTTAAGCCAAATAGGAAAAATCAATGTCATTTTCGAGTTTAGCAGACTAAAGTCACCAAATAAAAAAGTGTTACTATAGTGTATTGCACTAAGATCCCAATTTATTACAATTATTTTTTATTTTAATAAATAGTTTTTTGATAAAACCAAAAAAAATGTTGTTGGGGAAACCTTTCCTCGACGCGTTTCAATGGTTGGTTAGGACATCTTCTTCAGGAGTATTACCCCTAATTCTAGACAGAACAAATACGAATTATTGTGTCCAACAAATATCAACATAAAGCGTTGATTATCATCTAAACAGATACGGTCAACAAATATCGTACAGAAAAAGTTGACCTGTGTAATTTTAATAAAAGTTAATAATTACAAAAAAATACGGGCTAAACTCAGGATCAATGAGATATAATAGGTTTAGTAGTCGACGTGTTAACCAGTTAAGCCTCATCACACCTCAAAATTTTAGCGCAACACTTCATCTTTTCTGTGAATAATAATAATAATAATAAATAATTTCCACGACAACATTCCACTTGGAAAAAGTGGTACTTCTCTCAGATAATGAACTGCATCCGATTCTATTTTTAGACTCAACGAAAGGGACCTACGTCTTAACTCCTGCTCAGAATGGCAAATGCATTAGTTAGATAAGTTTTACATAGCCTAATACTCAATAACCAGTGGCTAGCAGTTATTAGGTGAACCGTTTTTCTTTTTCTTTTTGTTTTTTTTTTTTTTTTAATTAATTTATTTCAAGTGGGTCTGGCCGGGAATCGAACTTGGGACCTCTGGTATGATAGGCGGATGACTAACTTGCTATACCACGGCGGTGAATCTATTAAAAGTAGACTTCAGAGCTAGTTGTGATGTTTTCTGGTTAAAGCTAGAAATCCTTAAAAATACCTTCAAAGAGACAGCACCATTTTTTTTTTGTAGCTTTTAAAGAGCTTTGAGCAGGTTCATCATTTTTGCGTTTGATATTGTTATATATAGCCAAAGGCTCTATAATAAAATAATGTTGCACTTCCATACGATAAGTGTATGTAACGCATAGAAATATTTGTGTTTGACCCACCTTTTAGTATACCAATAGGCTTAGAGTCACTTTCTGAGTCGATTTAGTGATGTCAGTCCGTCCGTCCGTTCGTCCATCAGTACGGCAGGCTGGACCCCCATGTAAACGATGTTATCAAAGTACAGGTCGCAATTCTCAAGATAGTTTGATGAAATTTGGCACACATCATTTTTTTGATTCCTCAAAATCGGTCCATTACTTATGGTACCTACCATAGGTCCCACTTCCTGGAATTGATAATTTGGCCACAAATATCAATATTTTTTCATGCAATTTAAAACAAATGCAATTTAAAACAAATACTGCTCCTATACAAACACTTGACGACAAAACGCACTAATTGAGACAAAATTCACTAAAACAATCGTAAATCTGAAGATAATGAGAATTTTGAGTTTATGACGTAATTATGAAATACGAAATTTTTATAAAAACTGTAATTAATTTGCTAAATTTCAAGATAATCGTTCCACATTTGACCCTAGTCCCCATTTAAGTCATAATGACAAAAACAGCTTAAATATATAAGTTTTGAGAAAATACTTGTATGATGGCAAAATTTTGCAAATATTTGTCTTTATACAGGAAAAAGAACACCTTTGACCTTAGTGGTGAAGAGTATCGTATGATCGGCATTACCGACTATAGCACTTTTTTACTTGTTATTATTATTTTACCCAGTTATTAAATAGAAATTAGTAAAGAGTATCAGAAAACCGAGTTGGACAGTTATAAAATCGAAATTATATCATTTACACAAATTGCGATTATTTCTTAATCTAAATTCATAATGAAGGTCTTACGATAAAAAGCCCTAACTCGATTTCTACAAAATATGGTTTTATACATTTTACACAAATACACTTTATTACAATTTTTATTATAAAAAATAATACTTTTTTAACCCTTATGTGTATACCAAGGTACCCCGGTACCTTTAGCACTTTCATCTTAACTTTTTTAATGGAAACAGATGGTTCACAAACCTCAAACTTCTTGAGAACTCCTAACTATTGAAATAGTTTAAATTATTATTACTTTTAAGCTAAAAGATTATATTGTATAGGCGCTGTGGTCCAATTTATATCTTATATACGTAACCGTACGGCAGGGTACCCGGGTACCTTCATACATTATATATGAAAAAACTGTAATAAAAAGTTAAATTTTATTGACAGATAATTAAAGCAAAATTAGACAGATTAGTTATAAATATTTTATATATGTGAATATTTATGTAGAAACAAGATTTACACTATTTTCTTTTTTTTATACATAGTTTCGATTTTTTTTTAAATTTTATTCTTGACCCTGGTTATAAAAGGGCTAGTGACATCCAATTTCAACCAATATTCTAAAATATATATTTTTATCCTTTGTAACAATCATAATTTCAGTTCTGCTTATAAAAACTGCTAATATATAACAATTTACGTGCTTTTTTATAACTTTGGTGAAAAATTATGTTTTTGTCGAAATCCTTTGATTTTAAGTCGCAGGTACGACTAAGCCGTTAAAGATATTGCTCTAGTTCTTTCTTTGTGGTAATCTGTAGGGGGTTCTAACTATAACGGGAACTTTTTTTACTTTTTTCGATTTCGTTTAACAATCTATTTTAAAAAACCAAAAAAGGAGTTTTTAAAACGGTATGAACAAAGTACTTTTTTTCGTCCTGTGCAAAAGTGACATATCGTTAGCCCATTGCATCAAAAATGGGTATTTAAATATCCTAAAGCCTTAAAAAAGTAAAACTAGTCAAACTTTTTAGAGTTTTTTTAAAATAAAAAATTTTTTAATAGCATATGCTCAGGAGAGTCTTCAAGGACATAGGATATTTTATAAAACCTTTGATAATTAGAAAAGTCTTCAACCGATTTTAAGGTTATATATCATGTATTTGGATTATTGGAGTCAAATGTAGAAAAATTGGAGGCTACATCTTCGTGTAGTACGAAACTTAATTTACTTAATACAAATTTATGGTATACATATATATTCGCCATGACTTGTATCCTTACAACCGCCACGTTGAATTCACCTTGAGATTTACTATTTACTATAAATGAACGTGTATTGTAACTCTCAGAGTTATTTTCCGAGATCACTCATTTATATTCTCCAAAAATGTTTGTTTACAATAATTTTTCCATATAGGTACCCGGGTACCTTGCCATTCTCTTAAAGGTGTTTTTTTTTTGCCATACACATAAGGGTTAAGCAATTATTCAACAAATTTAACTGAACTTTTGTTGTAAAGATATATTTATTTGAGTTAGGTACTTTTAACTTAAGACCAATGACATATAAATACATACGAAGTAAATATAGTTATATAAAACCTAAAACTAAGTTCTAAATGAAAGAACAAGTTAATGGTCGATTTTTTATAATTCTAAGATTTAAAAAAAATGTAATGGATATGACACATTTGATATCTAAGCAAATGCATATGATAAAAAAAGATACACATTAAAGTACCCAGATACATTTAGTATCTACATATCTGTAGTATTTGTTTGTTTTTTTTCTTACATTTGAAAATGTGTAAAAAGTAAACCATACCATATGGTTGGTATAACAATGTTTTTAATGTCTTTAAGAATAAAAATTTAAATCCAAAGCAATTAACTGTGATTTTTTATGAGATCAAGACATACGAATATCTATAGAAATGTCTGAGAGATTTTGATTTTCTGTTAACTCAAATCGATTAAATGCCCATATAAAAAATGAAACACTTTACTTATGAACGTTTCTTACAAATCAAAACAAAAAAGACTTTAAACATGGAACTTTTTTAGTTTTCAAAGAATGTAATTTAAGCTCATTTAATAACATTTAAACATAGAGCCAATCTACTAGAAATCTTTAAGATATTTATCGGAAGCTAAATGTTTTATTTGTACATTTGAAATTCGAGTAAATCAATAATTTTGAATTTTTATTTGCCCCGATCTTGATCAAATGAAATGACACTCATCATTTGGTTTGCTTAAATAGAAATACCTGTTTCATGTTACGATCTCGGTTGATTTACACAAAATTTCAATAATTTATTCTGGATTTTTAATGGCCACACTTTTCCAATTAATTAGTGGAAAATGAACAAATTTCAGCGTGTGATTCCAAAATACCAATTAAATCTCTCTATCTAATGATTGAATCGCAAAAAATTTTAATTTTATGATTTTTTAATGAATTTAATGGATCGAAAAAATAGCTATGAAAATTCAGATTAGAAAATAAGAAATAACGTGTGGTTTAGAAAAAAGTACTGAGGTAAGTGTGAGATGGCATGTGATCTTCATTGATTACCCATTTTACAACTGATTTTGCTTTTTGTTATGTTTGCGTTTAAATTTATTATGAATCGATTAACACTGCCGCCATTTCGAAAAATTTGATATTGAGTTTAAATTTCTAATCAAAATTTTATTTTCCGATGAAGCCCATTTCTGATTAAATGAGTACGTAAATAAGCAGAATTGTCGCATTTAGAGTAAGGAGAATCAACTAGCTTTTATTTTAACACCATTACATCCACAGAAAATTACTGTTTGATGAGCTTTATGGGCTGGCGGAGTCATTGGCCCATATGTCTTTAAAAACGATGATGGTCAGAATGTTACTATCAAATGTAAACGGTATACGAGCCCTAACCACTATTAATTCGTACACCAGTTATTACCTGATAGCTTATATATTTTTTTTAGGCCAAGGAAAAGTCATTGCTTGCCGCGTATCAAATGAAAAACGCCTATTATGGACTAAGGAGAGACGATATAACGGCAATGGGATATCATTATCTTTAGCGACGAAACCAAAATTGATGTATGCGTTCGTGATTCAAGAAAAAGCCTAATACGTAAAAGCACATAGAACAAAGGCTGCTTAAAGCGTACAGTCAAGATAGCTTTAGGATATGGGGATTAGGGTGTCCCAAAATTTTTTTGTGTCAGGGGCTCAAGCATAATTTGGAAGCTTATAGTGTCCAGTATTTTTGATTTTTTTTTTAGATTTTTTGGAAGAGGTTTAGTGGTCGCGCAAATCGAGTTTTTGTTAAAAAACGGGCTTTTTGGCCTTTTTTAAACTTTACTCATAACTTTGTCAATAACTATATTGATTTAGTTGTTTGACCAAACATATCTAAAGAAAATCTCCCAAGCTTTACTTTCATGTACAAAAACCATAAGTTCCCGAAATATTTTTGACCATTACGGTTCCGCATATTGAGTTTTCTTGTATTTTTTTAATAAATTCTATAAAAAACGGTTTATAACTTTTAAAATTTAAATGAAAGGTATAAAAACTAGTGATGCGATTTTCAGGACGGATAAGTTCTAAACAATCCGAAAAAAGAAAAATTTTATTTTGTCATACAGTTCCAGAGTTATACTGTTTTTAAAGTTTGTTCCGTAAAAATGGAAATATTTTTTTTTCGTTATAATTGTGGTATAAGTATTTCTATCAATTTTTGTATTTAGGTTTTTAATGTGACTTCTGCGATTGAATGAAATATTATTTTATTTTAATTTTATCCGCCGTTTAATCGGATTTTCCCGACATCTTCAAAGATTGAATGTGTAATAGATCTTGCAACATGACGACGTCGGTATTTAAACTGCGACTAACTTCAGACAGGTATTGATTGTCAACCGTTATAATTTTGTCATTATATGATTATAAATACAAATTTTAAGTCAGCTGACAGACGAATTAAATAGAAAAGTTCTTTGTGCATATAAAAGTTTCGTTTATTTTACCGGTAAGTATTATTTTTTTAATTTATTATTTTTTCTTTGGTAGCAAGAAAATGTGAAATGAAGTTCCAAGTTCCTCAAAAACTCATCAGATTTGTGCAGGCCTTGACAGAACCGGAATTAGTTGTCGTAAAGCTTCAGTAAATTCCTGCTCAGATCCTGGCCAGAACATCCCAAAAGCTGCATGGTCAAAAAGTTCAATTTGGAGAGAACGCATAAAACAGCGACAGATTATTGCAGATTCCATCAAAAAATCGTTTGAGGCTTCAAATTATATCACAGTTCATTGGGATGGAAAAATAATGCCCGATTTAAAGAATAAAAAGAAAAAAACTGATCGCCTCTGTATAAGTGTTAGCGGAAATTCAGACCCCAAACTTCGGGGAGTAGTACCACTTGCATCGAGAAGGGGAGAAGATCAAGCCGATGCAATATTTGAAATGCTAAAAACCTGGAATTTAACTAAAAATATCCAATTTATGTCTGCAGATACAACAAGCTCCAACACTGGACGCCGAATCGGTGCATGTGCTTTACTTTGCCAAAAACTAAAAAAAGGCCTCATATTTTTGGCATGCCGACATCATATGTTGGAGGTTGTGGCTGGATCAGCCTTCAAGGCTCTTAACATTGAAGAGCAGACCACATCTCCACAAATAAAAATTTTTGTCACACTGCAGCAAAGATGGGAGTATATTGACAAGTTAAGCTTTTCCGACTGTATAAACAACGAAATTGTTGAAAAGATTATTCCAGAACCAACACGCCAAAATCTAAGCAATTTTATTAAAGGCCAACTTAAAGACACGCAACCAAGAGAAGACTATAAAGAACTACTCCATCTGAGCCTCATCTTTTTGGGTGATAAATCTATGCCCTACCCAACAATAAGAGCTCCAGGCTATAAATCGGGCACGCTGGATGATGAAAATTATATATTCTTTAAAAATATGCATTTTTCGAAACCATGCCTTGCTTGAATTCAGTTCATTCATTTTAAGAATATATATTAAATATTGGTACCTCTGTCAATGTCCCCGATACGCTCCTCTCAATGATCTGAACCTATTAAAGGAGTTGGATAGCTACAAAATTATTAATAAGCCAGTTGCAGAAGCTTCGCTTAAAACTTTTCTAGGTCATCAGTGGTACTTAACCCCAAAATTAGCTGCCCTAGCGTTTTTTGATGAACGTGTCGACACCAAAACTTTATGTTTAATGACAAAAAGACTACATACCCCAAGCAGCGATTATGAAGTGACAAAAGCAAATTTAACGGAAAAAAATTTAAAAAAAACAGACATTAAAGACTTTATTTCAAAAAATAGTCTAACTTTTTTTGAAGCTTGATGCAAAAACAAAGTTAAAAATTTACAAGTAGTAAATGATGTGGCAGAACGTGGTGTGGCTTTGACCAATACCTACAGTAATACCACAACTTCTGAAATTGATTTTCAGAATTTATTGCAAGGTATAGAGTACCATCGTAAGAATTTCAATAAATGATTTTTAAAAAACCAAAACAAAAGTTTTATTTTCATTTGTTTATTGGGTTTGATTGGTGAAACGGCAAAAAGCTTATAATAAAATATATTGAATATAAAGAGACAAACGGGTATAACTCAGGATAGGTAAGAGCAAATTAAAATTTTTTCCCATATTAATTAGAATAAATTTGTCCTTCAAACTGCATCATTAGTTTTTTTCATTTTCATAGAAACTTAAATAGTTCCGAGGCGTTATTTACAAAATTTATGTCAAAATTATTAAAAAATTTTATTCAGAGCATCCAAATGATCGAATTCATCACCAAAACTTATTAGTTTTTCACACAAAAACAAGTCTTGGATATTTTCCTTTAAAACAGTTTCCTCAAGAGTGAAGAAAACAGTGGTTTTAAAGCAAGTTATGAGTAAAGTTTGAAAACAGGCCGAAAAGCTCGATTTTTTATGAAAACCCGATTTGCGCGACCTCTAAACCTATTCCGAAAATTCTAAAAAAAAAGTCAAAAATACTTTACCCTATAAGCTTTCAAATTTTGATTGAGCACCTATGAAAATCCGAAAAAAAAGTTTTTTTTGGGACACCCTAATGGGGATGTCTGTTCTCAAAAGGTGTCGGTCATCTCCATTTCATATTTGGAATCATAAATGCAGACAAATATATAAAAACTCTAGAGGAAAATCTGATACCATCAGTATAGAAATTATCAGACTGCGGGGACTACATATTTCAACAGGATGGCGCTTCTTCCCATACTATAAAAAAAAGTGTCTTGAATAAAATAGAATCGAGGTCCAGACCTTATTCCGATAAAAAAAATTGTGGGATATTATGAAAAGAAAACTTCAAAATGAACCCAAAGGACTGTTGACGGGTTAAAATCCAAAATTCAGAAAATTTTGTACTCGAGCACCTTACCATAGCTGGTCGAGACCGTTTTAATAAGCAAAGGTGGCGTAACACAATTCTTACTATAAAAATAGGCAACTGTATGAAATAATAGTGGTCACAATATTTGAGTTTAAAATAATGAACTTTTGTTTTTGTTTGTTTTTTAAAAGCCCTTTTTTAATATGTTACTTTTTTAATGTATGTCAAAAGAGAATGAAATGATCTTCAAGAAAAGTATAATTTTTTTTGTGTGGTCATTATAGTTCCGAAAATATACATATTTTAATAGCACATTTGTGAGAAATGCTCTGTGTACGAATTTATAGTGATTAGGGCTCGTAGAAACATAATCCGAAATTCGTTTATCTTATATTCTTAAACGAGCAATAATTGTATGTATATATATATATATATATATATATAAAAACGGCGAAAACGGCTATAACGATTTTGATAAAATTTGGACAGTGGGTACCTTTTTTGATGTATAGGTCGAAGAAGAAGGGACTTTTGGAACCTTTGCCTCTAAGAGGGTAAAAACGGGTAAAAAGGGGAAAAAACCAAAAACGTTATATCTCCTAAAGTAATACGTATAGAAACAAAATATAGAAACAAAGGTGTTTGGTACTTTTTTGAAACTATGTCCGATAGGGGGTAAAAAAGGGTGAAAATAGTTTTTTTGGTACTTTTTTAACCCATTCTTATATTTTAAACCAAAGAATATAGAAAGGAGCTTTGTACTGCAGTCAATAGATGTGAAAGAAATATTGAACACGTACTTGGTACTTTTTTGATTTTGGGGCCAAAATGGGTAAAAAAAGGGATAAAATGATAACTTAACATCTCAAAAGTAATATGAATAGGAATTATGTTAACTGCGTTTTAATAAAATGTACCGAATTCAATTGGTACCAAAGAAGTATTAAATAAGTATGAAACTGGAAACTTTAAAATATTTTATAAAAGCGGGTTTGTAATCCTTTGATTTTCCCCTATCTCCAATGTGTTTACAATTTTTTTATTACTATGACCGTTTTGATGAAAATTACAGAAACACGTGTTGAAAAAAAGTCACTTACATTTTTTGTAGCGTCCGTCACATCATTTTAAAAGCGAATATCTTTTCCCTCCAAAGCAAGTATGTAAATTAACAAATGTCATTCGAGGGCACAACCGATGGCCTGATATTCTCCGGAATCTGTGCAAAGGTATCTCGTGCAAAACGACAATGGAATTCATTTAAGTACAACAAAATCCGTACGAATGTACCGTCCGTCACGCAGGATTTGCCCATATGTTTTGTCAGGTATCCTCTTTATTATGAACAGATGAAATAATAAAACTTTTATAAATGGCCGAAATGGGTGAAAGTATAAGGATCTAAAGACTATGACAGCACCTCATCAAAACGTCTTATAACAAGTTAATATTTATAATTATATGGAATTTAATAATTAGTTATAAATATGTAACTAAAACAAAATTTAAGAAATGTTTAATCAATAAATTCTTTGTTTAATCGAAACTTATTTTATAAACAGGCAACTCCTCCAAAACTGAACGCTCATTAGGAAGATAAATTATGGCTAATATATGAAAATATAGCTAAAATTTCTTTTATTTTTTGTAAAATTTCATATTAAACACAATAAATTTTGATTGTTAACAAGAAAATACTAAATAGTTTTAATAGCTGGAACGAATTTAGCCGCCAAGGGGCGTTAAAACACTCATTAGAGTTGGCTGCATGACAAAATTTAAAATATTTCCTTGCAAGACAACATTCAATAATAGTTGGTTTGAAAAATATTGATTCGAAATGACTGACGAAAAAAGCTGTTGAAAAACCACTGATGTCATTAATAAATAACAAATTGAAAACTCCGTTTGTTTCATTGTTCTGTGAATTTTGAAAAATGCCCTATTATTTTAAAAAATTAAAACTGGAACTTATTGTAAAAGTCAGCTCAACAGCGGATTCACAGTAGCCCCTTACTGTGACATGTTACGCCTATTGTTTCTTTTCACCATCTAATTAAAGGGAGATACGAAGATGAAACTTCATTTTCTTTATACGAGTTTACAATATTTCTGATTTTGTTTAAAGGGCAAAAGATCTTTTGTATTTGAAATTAACTCGTCTATTGTTTCATTTTCAATTTAAAGGCTAAATTCGGCTTTTGGTAACTAATATAAGAATTTGTTTTGTTTTACATTTTTCTATAAGATTTCAGCTATAGACCCAACAAAAATTCGAATGGTTGAAAGTCTGTCTATCCACAGTCGAAAGTATCTACTAGTGTTTAGCATTTAAAATGACATATTAGTTTCAAAATTAAGTCTATTATATTTTTAAAATATTAGTTTATTTTATTTTCTCTTTTTTTTTTTAATTAGAAAAAAATCAGCATGATGTTAACAAGATTTTGAAAGGTTTTCACTTTATCAGTTTACAATGTGCCATCACACTTGGTCTGAAACACTTGTTGCCTCAACCAAGTGACGGCACTTGCGTCTTGAACACTGACCATGAGTAGCCAACATCTCACAATCGCTTCTTTTGTCAAACAGATTAATATTATTATTATTATTTTTATTGGTTATTATCATTTTAATTTATTTCAATTTCAAGTTGTTTTGATTGCAGCGTTTAAAATCGCTTAAGACAAAACATTCATTATTTTTAATTAGTTGTCTTACGTAGCTGGAGTTTATTGTCATTTTTGGAAATCCTATACTAATGACAATTCGATATTCATGCATTTTAAATTTTTCGGAAACTTTAAATAAAACTTTCGGTACTAAACAGGTTGTGGGCTTTAAAGCGCAGCAAGTGCTGATCTTTTCTTGAATACAATTTTAAACAATCATAAGTTATTTATGCTAAAATTGTTAAAATTTTCCACTAAATAAACTATTAACAGAGGTAGCTTCAATGTTTGAATTTCGTTTATGCCAGTCAAAGGGTCATCAATGGGGTGGAGATCCGGATTTTTCATACAACCCGACAAATGTCAACCTTATGGGTGTTTCCTTAACTATCAAAAGTAGCCTGTAGCAAATAAAATCTTTCACTTGACACGTTTTTGTTACAGAATTTAATATTGATTCAGGAAATTTATTCCACATTTGTGTTGTGCGGCTAAAAAACGAGTTTTCTCTATAGTTCGTCATGCGATCAAACCGCCGTGGTTCCTAGTTCGATCCCCGGACAAAACCCACTTAAAAAAATAAAATTTTCAAAACAAACGGTTCACCCCATAACTCTGCTAGCCACTGTTTATAGAGTATTAGGCTATGTAAAACTTCTCTAACTAATGCATTTTCCGTTTGGAGCCGGAGCCTTTCAATGAGTCTAAAAATAGAATCGTGTTGCGTGTGCTACGAAGAAATGTACGCGCTTCAGGAACAAAATCCCTAATATCGTTTGAGCACATGCTTTTATAGTAGCGATAGTAGAGTGAAATGCAACCTACATTACGACTATGCTGCAATGAGTCAATAGAGTTGGCTACCCTTCTATCACCGATAATCATCTTCGCCCTCTCTTGCACACAGTTGGGAGCTCCAAAATAGACTTTATAGCACAGGCCCTACATGAGAGTTGTATTCCATTTTGCTCGGATATAAGTCGTCGGATATAAGATATCAAGGAGGTCAGTTGAATTGAAGTATCTGTTACACCGCTTTGGAAAGTAGAGACACTTGATGCATTAAACACATAGACAACAGCAGACTACACGAACACCGACTACAAAAGTCGTTGGCTGCAATCGTAGCCTCGTAGTCAGCTACTTAATTATTTTGGGGACGGCAGCTACATTTAAGATGGCAGCTACATTTCGAAACACCTGTTTATGAGTGGTGCCAATATCGCGTTTATAAGATGGACAAAATAACAATTTAAATTTTGATAAAAACGACATTAATTCATTTTATTAATTAACCTTCGAAATCAACGGTTTTACTGTATACTATCAGGTCTATATCAAAAAAAAAATGTATAGAAAGATTTTGGTGTGATCTCTAATAGTTTAAGAGTTATGGGCTTTTTAAATTTCAAGAATAATACGGTATAACTTTAGAAGTTTATATCCAATATTAACTTATTTGGTATCAAACAAAAGCTACTAAAAATATCTTTTATATTCTTATATATTCTATATAATATTCTTTATAATGGATTAAGAGCTAATATACTATAAACTTATTTCTGCAACCGACTTTTTTTTATAAAAATTCGTAAATCTTAAAACAATATAGATATAAGTATGCTCTTTTATATAATGAATTTAATAAAGGACATACTGGGCTTTTATATAACATAAACTACGTAGCTCTAGCACACGTAGCGTGTGAGTTAGACAGTTTAAAAAATAACTTTTTAAAATTTTACTTCTATTGAGTTAGAGTTATATAAATTTAAATTTTTACATAATATTTTATTAGATATTATTATATACATTAAATATATAAATATTTGATAAGTATGCAAATTGTTTACATAAATTCTCCCCATTGTATTTGTGGTTAATAAATTCAAGTGGTTTAAATCGCTCAATTATTTAAATATTATATGGTGTTGACAGCACTAAATCTTTTATTGTCGCCAACAAAAATAGAAAATAGTTTAATTTTGGCTACAGCTACAACGGTGGTCGGTAGTCGTGTAGCCGTGTCGACTCTAAAAAATTTATTAATTTTGACAGGTTGTAGCCCGTAGCCTGCTGTTGTCTATGTGTTTAATGCATGAATGCTTCCTTAGACACTTTCAAAACGTGTTAAGTTCAACGGGCATCACACTGAATTTTCATGCCTTAAATATCACGAGTTTCTGAATCCTCTATATTTTTACCACCCATAATTACAGATGAAGCAACATGGCCCGTAACGCATTTGTGTGTTAACACACAACATTGGGTCTTTCAAGCGTTGATATCTACCCTATTTAAACGACCCCAATTGGATATTGTAGATAGGTCGGAATTGAGTGTATAATTCATGATTTGTCCCTAGGCTTTGATCTCCAACATGTTAGGCCTATAGCAGTATGACACATTTTGAGGGTGATTGTTTGGGGTCAAAAAAATTCCCATGCTAAATGAAAGCACTAAACTAGTGCATTCAATCCTCAAAAGCGTTTGGCTCTAGTAGGTGGAACTTTGGAGTTATAGCCTTTTGAAAGATGCCATTTTGAGTTTAGACACTAGTTAAATACTTTATATTCGTGTGGGAATTATCCTGATACCAAAATCGTGTTTCACAGTGTAGTTGAATTTATACGAATGACAAATGTTGGTATAATCTGCAAAAAAGTAGATTAGATTAAAAGTACAATCCAAAATTTCGATCTGTTGTTCTGCACTATCCGAAGGACATATTTAACACGTTGTTTTGGAACTTCGGCTAGATTTAAAGCACAATATTTTATTCTTCTTCTGTTATCCTTGACTCCCAGTGGAGCATATGGCCTCAACCATCCTTTTATATCGGACTCTATTGCGAGATGTTAGGCATACATTATTCCATGAATAGTTTGCTGCTTGTAACTCCGCATCAATTGATCTTCTCCACGTTCTAGCAGGTACACCAACACGACGGCCGCTTCCTTGTGGATTCCAACGAAACGCTTGTCGAGCAATGTTGGTATTTGGCCTTCGAAGTGTGTGGCCTATCCATCGCCATTTCCGTTGACATACCTCTGTGGAAGCAGGGATTTGGTTTGTTGCATTAAGTAGATCTTCATTTCTTATGCGATTCGGCCACCATATATTAAGAAGTTGTCTTAAGCATTTGTTTGTAAAGGTTTGCAGTCGTTTATCGATGGCATTTGTGCGTTTCCATGTTTCGCAGCCGTAATACAGGATGGACTTGACATTCGAGTTATATATTCGTAACTTTGATATTGATGATATTTGCCGAGATTTCCAAATAGCTCGAAGAATGCCGAATGCAGATTTCGCCTTATTAATACGCGATTTAATATCCTCGTCTGCACCGCCTTTTGTAATTACTAAACTTCCCAGGTAATTGAAGGTATCTACACGCCCAATAACCTCGTTATTCACATTGATGTGTGTCAACGGGTTTGCGCCATAGCCTCCACGCATAATCTTTGTCTTGGAAATATTAATTTCAAGACCAGCTATACGAGATTCAGCAGTAATAGCGTTAGTATTCTCTTGAAGGTGGCCAGAGCTTTGGCTTAGAAGACATACGTCATCGGCATATTCCAAGTCTTCAAGTTGTTTAAAGGGTGTCCATTGGATACCGTGTCTACCATTTAGAGCCATACGCATTATGTTGTCGATGACGAGGATAAAAAGTATAGGTGATAATATGCATCCTTGTCTTACTCCAGTAGTAACATCGAACGGATCTGATAGTTTACCCTTGTGTAGGACTCGACTTTTAAAATCAACGTACATTGCCCGGATTAAGTTGAGAATTTTCGTCAGCATGTTACGATTTTCTAAAATTGTCCATAGATAGCTTCTATTGACACTGTCGAAGGCCTTCATAAAGTCGATAAACGCTAGGTAAATAGGAGTGCGGAATTCATTACATTGCTCTAATACTATTCTTACTGTGTTGATTAGATCAACACAAGAACGGTTTTCTCTAAGCCCAAACTGATTTTCGCGGAGTGTAGAGGAAACTGCGTCGGATATTCTGTTCAAAATTACACGACTTAGTATTTTGCTAGGTATTGAGAGAAGTGTTATACCCCTGTAGTTATTGCAGTCTTTAGGGTCACCCTTTTTTGGTATTTTGACTAGTATACCTTTATTCCAAGAGGTTGCAGAGCTTCTTCTTCCCATATTTTACGCACAAATGGGTGCCACAATCTCGACGATCCTTCAACATCACATAAAAGCATCTCCGCTGAAATATTGTCATTGCCCGGGGCCTTATTGGGTTTAAGGATTTTAATAGCGTTCTTCACTTTTTGTATTGTTGACGGACTGTCGGAAATTCCTCTGAATATACTATCATGGTTGGTTTCATTATGCACTTCAGCCAGTGGTGTTAATCCAATAGGGTTGTTAAGTGTTGACTTGAAGTGCTCCATCCAGCGTATTAGTTGTTCATCCGCAGTTGAAAGGAGTGTGCCACTACTACTCAATATAGGACTGTTACTGTAAGTAGGTTGGCCACACAACGCCCTTGATATGTTATACAAGGTCTTCATATCGCCTTTGCTTGCAGCTGATTCAGCTTGGCTCGCTTGCTCGTCTATCCACATTCTCTTGTCCCTTCTTGCAGACTTCTTTATTTTATTGGATAGATCACGATATGTTGCTTTGAGGGCTCCATTATCTCCGATTTCATTTAGCATTGTATTTTGGAAGGGATCTGAGTTGTACTATCAAGTCCCATGTTGCCTGTGTTATCCAAATCTTTCTTTTGTGATCTTTAATCCTAGGATTTGTTGACCAACTTCATTGTATGTTTGTGTGACACACCTGGAGATTTCTTTAATACTGGCACCGTTGCTGTTTATTACATCTGGAAGCCGATTCCTTATGGAAGTAATAAAGGCATTCCGATGACTTTCGGATTCCAGTTTCCCTACATCTATTTTCCGATCTGCTTTCGCCGTATCAGACCTCAGAGCAGCAATCTTTAGTCGAATTTTACACATCACATGATGGTCGCTATTTATATCAGCTCCGCGTCTCGAGCGTACATTTTTTTCTATTTTATTAATATCTGCATAAAGGCTATTTGGGAGTAATGACCAGATAAGGTATAATTTTTCGTCTTTTAAGCAGTTAACAAAGTAAAATAATCCGATCAGGTGAAATCTTCAGATCTCTATCGGCTAGCTACGGTATACAGTCCGACGAGATAAATGATGAGGCTCTCTGACGGTAAACTACAAAGTTAAATGCGTTAGTATAATATTGTAATACTAAAACTCAATAACGAGTGGCTAGCTTAGTTATGAGGTGAACCGCCGCTTTTTTGAAAATTCCTTATTTTTAATTGGTTCTGGCCGGAATTGATCTTGGGACCTTTGGTATGCTACGGCGGTTCAAGAATTATGTATATAAAGAAAAATTTTTAGGAGCCCACAAAAAAATGTATTTGTAGATAAAAAAAATTTAGTTTTGTAGGTAACGACACGTTCTAATCTTCTATTATTCTCAAAATATGAGTAGAATGACGAACCCCTCCCTGTTTGATCCATTATCAAATTTTTTAGCTCATCAAAGAGTTAAACATATTTGTATTGAACTGTGCAGACCCAGAATGGCTTATTCGGCGATTTCGAACCCGAACTCAGCTTGTGCGATATATCGTAGGTATTTAAACCTTTAAACTCTCTGACAACATCCAATTTGGAAATTTATTTTTCGTGTAAATTTCTAAAATTCAAAGATGACACTCCGAAGACGAACTTAGAATGCTGATGAAGGTAATATCTCATTGTACATGAGTTCACATTTCGAAGAAACAGATCGTAACAACAATAGAGGACTTATCTGCTGATATGGGTGATGAAGGGGATGTTGGATACCAAGCAACGATTCTGATTAGTCTAAACTTGGTAAGCTCAGACTTACAAACTTCCTTGTGGTATCACCACGAACTACATTAATACTCGTTAATGTAGTGAGTTAATATGTGCCGCGAGTTCTCCCATAAGAACAATAAAATATGGGTTAGGACGTCGGGCTAGTAACCCACTTCTGAAAAAAAAAAACAATTACTATAAAAAAGGTAAAATTTTAATAAAAACGGCCCCTCTTATGTTAGATGAGGACGTCCGAAACTTCAATGAAAAGACGAAGTGGAGGAAAATCCTTTAAAGCTTGGTCCAGTAAATTGGAGAATTTGCACACAAGATCGATATAGTGCATTTACGTAAGTAAGTAACAGCTGATATACGAATCTAGAACGAATTGGTTGAGACAAGCTATTGTTTGAATGACGTATGCCTAACATCTCGCAACAGAGTCCGATATAGAAGGATGGTAAGGCCCACTGGGAGTCATGGATAATAGAGTAAAAAACTAAAGTTAGAAGATATCAAATAAGCAGTCTAATAATGGGTGTTTTTTTTAGAGGTATAGAACTTCGAATTGAAATAAAACACAAGAAAATCGTTTTAATGTCCATCAATTTGGCTTTATTGAAAGGATAATTTTGTGCCATTAATGTTCAAATATGATTTCGGGCATGTGGCCGCCGCGGCTGGCTCGAATAAAGCCAATTCTACAGGTCCAATTTTCAACTACTTTTTCGAGCATATGGGGCCGTATGTTGGCAATAACGCCACGAATGTTGGCTTCCAAGTCCCCTAACGTTTCTGGTTTGTTGGCGTAGACGAGCGACTTCACATATCCCCAAAGAAAATAATCCAGTGGTGTCAAATCGCACGATCTTGGTGGCCAATTGACAGGTCCATTCCGCGAAATTATGCGCTCATTGAATGTTTCCTTCAATAAATCAATTGTGACGTGCGCTGTGTGGCATGTAGCGCCATCTTGTTGGAACCACAACTCATCCACATTCATGCCATCCAATTGGGGAACAAAATAGTCGGTTATCATGGCTCTATACCGGTCTCCATTTATGGTAACTGACTCTCCAGCATTATTTCGGAAGAAGTATGGCCCAATGACTCCACCAGCCCATAGAGCACACCAAACAGTCAGTTTTTGTGGATGTAATGGCGTCTCAAGGGTCTCATGTGGATTCTCTTAACTCCAAATGCGGCAATTTTGCTTGTTGACGTAGCCATTCAACCAAAAATGAGCCTCATCACTGAACAAAATTTTGCGATGAAAATCAGCATCGAGATCAATCTCATTTTCGGCCCATACACCAAAATCACGACGCATTGCGTGGTCTCGCGGCTTTAATTCTTGCACAAGCTGGATCTTGTAAGGTCGCAAGCCAAGATCTTTGCGCAAAATCTTCCATAAAGTTGATGGACAAAGCTCCAATTGCTGTGCACGGTGGCGAATCGATTCATTCGGGTCCTCTTCAACACTTTGCTCTACAGCGGCAATTGTTTCTTCGGTGCGCACTGTTCGACGTCGCTGCGGATGCGTATTATCACATAGAGTAAACGTAGTGCGAAAACGATCCATGGTTACCCGAATTAATTGCTCTGATGGACGATTATGTCGACCATAAAATGGACGGAGCTTGCGGTAAACTTCGCGAACTAAACCATTATTTTCGAAATAAATTTGCACGATTTGCAAGCGTTGTTCTTTTGTCAACCTGTTCATGATGAAATGGCAAACCAAACTAAATATTAATCACTTGACAGCTGACAAAATGGCCGCCAGTTAAAAAAGTGATGCCAACTTAAAGTTCTATACCTCAATAAAAAATACCCGATAGAACAGTTTTTACTAAGGTCCAAGGTGTAATTAAACGAATAAATTAATTAGATCGATTAATAACGCTTTTACTCTGAAGACTCTCAACTAAATTACCGGGGTATGCTTCACAGACCTACGATAAATATCGCCCGATGATCATTGTGGATCCAAAACAGACATGTAATATCAGCTCTTTTTCATCCAATCTTTCAGATTAGTATATATTTAATGGGTTTCGGGCCCTAAAGACACAGGAGGGAAATTATTAGAAATCTGTTTAGCAAGGCTAGTTATCTTAATTGGTCAAAGTCTTGACCAGGTACTGTGCCACCTAAGGTCCTGTGTGCCACCTTAATACTTTGACAAGTTTTGCTAACTAATCCCTTCTTCATTTCCCTGATAGTTGGAGCAGTAGGAGCATTCCTAACTTTAGACAGATTAAAAACTACATATTGTATCTAATTTGCTAGACAAACTAAATACGAATTATAGCGTCTAAGCAAAATATCAAAATAAAGCGAGATTATTATCTTAACAGTATTAAACACACAACATTTTTAAATTTAATCGTTTCACTTTTGTTGTTCCTTTTTTGGAGACTAAAATGGCTTCCAAAGTGGTATTTTTCAAAAATTATGTACTACAATTACACTGCTCTGCAAAAATTAATTTTTTGTCTTTCCTTTTAATAAAACTATGCGGACTATATGGATCTTGATGCGCTAAACTCAGATCCGTTGTCGGTTTTTTTCCATCAGATCTCGATTTTTTTTTTATGGGCGTGGCAAATTTTTTCCCTTAAATTAGTCAGGTACGGAGACCTATTTCGTCCTAACTCAAGAACGACTCATCCGATTTTCAAAATTAAAACACTTGCATGCATAACAAAATTGCATTTATTTTAGTCTAATATAATTTTTCTGTATCTCTTATCGTTTTGGAGTTATTTAGAAATTAATGGAGAAAAAATTTTTTTTCGTGCGAAATTCGTAATATTTATCAGGTTAGAAATGTAATTAAAAATTGGTATAAAATTCACATTTTTAAACCGATTTTTATGGTTTATAGCTTATTTTATTCTTAAGATAATGTTTAAAATGTTAAAATTTTACTTTATCTTTTTTTTAATTACATTTTTAACCTAAAAAAAATTACGAATTTTGCACGAAAAAAATTTTTTTTCTCCATTAATTTCTAAATAAATCCAAAACGATAAGAGATACAGAAAAATTATATTAGACTAAAATAAATGTTAACAGAATATGAAAAAAAAGGCTTTAAATAAAGAAACACGTGTCTCGGCGTTTTGCTGTAGCATGTCAGAATTTTAAGAAAATCGATTTTAAAGATTCGAAGGACCGTGGAGGTTCACTTGTAACGTAATACTATTATAAAAAGTTCTAGAATGGGTGAACCTATTTAAATGCTTGAACCAGTTTTGAAAAGGGAATTATATTTTGTAATAAAAACAAATTCAAATTTAATTCCCTTTTCAAAACTGGCTCAAGCATTTAAATCGGTTCATCCATTCTATTTTTATAGAACTTTTTATAATAGTATTATGTTACAAGTGAACCTCCACGGTCCTTCGAATCTTTAAAATCGTTTTTCTTAAAATTCTGACGTGCTACAGCAAAACGCCGAGACACGTATTTCTTAATGTTAAGCCTATTTTTATATTCTGTTAACATTTCTCATGTGTACCAACCACTGTCGTACTGTGTAATCAATAAGTTAAAAAGTACATTGAAATCAGTATATATATATATAAATATTTATTTAACAGATCAGATAGTAAACATATTAGTCAAAACATCAGGGATCTAATAGATTGGTGTTCTGATCATTCAATAATTCTAATAATGATCTACTAGAACGTATCTAAAATAACTAAACAAATTAAGATATAATATAAATATCAGCTTTTGCAAAAACGATACTTAATTAAACTAACATACAAGAATTTATATCACTATTGAATCTGAAAAACGCGAATTGGTCTTAGTTTAAAAAAAAAATCTCATTTTGATAATCTTAAGAAAAGAACATTTTTAGTTACACATAATTAAAATTTTGAAAACTTAAAACCATCGCAAAAAAAATGTGTAACGCGTAACAAATTTATAACAAAGACACTACAAACAAAAAAAAAATTGAATATCAACTCCATTTCTTCGTCAACTTCTAAACTGATCAGTAAAAGAATCACGTATCTGTTAAACATTATCACAACAAATAAAAGCAAACAAACAAGAGATGAAATCAATGAAGCGACAACAACACAAACACCCCGTGTTGAAAGTGAGAGGAAGAAGGTAAAACATAACACCAGGCAACAACACATGGACCAAAACCCAACCACAACAACAATTACAAGACAAACTTAACAACTTCACACCGAACGCAAATCAGTGTGTGTGCGTGTGTGTCAGGATAACCAACAAGGAATCAACCCAGTCTCTGCAACATCACCATCAACGACAACAACAACAACGACTGAACTGGACACACAGAAAAAAGGTATGTATGTTAAAATTAATTAATGGGCTCGTTCAATTAAAATTGCAACATGTTGTAAGCTGGACACAACCACAAAAAAACACAAGTAAAGATTTAGAAAATCTCCACTTTAACTTTTGCTCAAGTCGCAAGGAATCCCTTCGAAAAAGTTTAAAGCAGAACAAGGTAGAGAGAAAAAAAATACTAAAACCGAAACAAAGTAGTCGTTTGCTGTTGTTTTCGTTGTTTGTTTCAGTTTTTCTGGACAATTAACTTGTGCAACAAGTTTTTTTTTTTGCAACTCTTAAGGGGACATTTACAACTGATGAGTCCATACAACTGCAACAGTAACATGTGAGTAGAATAGTGTATGATGATGCATTCATCCATTGAAATCACATTCAGAAAATACTGGAAAATTTTTTGAAAACACTTAAATTAATATAGGAGGGGTATGTGATAATCTTTTTTCGAAATCTAAGATATTTTAGAAACTTTTCGAAAGCAAAATTTCAGGATCGTCCAAATAATTTATAGCATATAAAAGTCCTATATTTAATATAAATTTGTCGAAATATGTCCAATATTGAATTATAACCTACCAGCCTTATTACGAGTGTCGATGTAGTATCTTCGACTACAAAAGTTTAGTAATTAAAGAAATTAAGTCGATGTTTTCATTAATCTAGTACTAGTAACTGTCGAATTCGATGATACGACTTCAATAATGTAATAAGTATGTGTAAGTTTTTGCAAAACAAAATTCTATTTTTTCGATCGATATAGAATAGGATGATTTGGCCCTTGGATCTTTAATTATACGTATTCTACACTTTCGAAAAAATTATAAAGGAATATGATAAAGTAGATTAACTAGATTATTTTTGGCATGCCGCTAGCTACTTTAAATAAAAAAGTACATATAATTCAGCACATGATAGATGGTCATTAGGGGTATAACTTTTGAAAAACATTTTAAATTATCAAAATCTATGATGAAAAGTGGGGTAACTTTTTCGCGGGCATTAAAAAAGTACCGATACACACTGTTTTTTTTTTTTGATATACACATCAGTAGCCACCCCGTCGTTATAGGTATTTATTTTTTTGGTTATGCCCCTAATGGTCATGTTTCCGAAATGTATTCATTCCAGTTAAATTCCAGTTATGTCTGTAATAACAGGCACTTAGTAACGAGAACGAGAATGAGTCCATTAAACTTATTCTTTACACTTGTTGTGCTCTGTCGTACAGAAGGGGCCAGTTGTTGCATATTTTAAAATAACCCCAGTAAAACTTTTCATTACCAAATAATGAGTTAAACTGTTAAACTATTGAACACGAACTACTTACTCATTCGCTGTTTAAGTCATTACATTAACATGGGGATGTCATTGGAGGCAAGTACTTACCAATTGCAGAAAATTAATGACTTGGGTAAGCAATTTGAAAGCAACAACAACAACAGCAACAATTTTTTTGTTGTTGTTTTATTAAAAACATATATTTTTAAACGAAATACAAAATTTTTTTTATGATCCCATGGGGGCTCGAACCCAGACCCTCCGACTGCTAGGCAGAGACTCTTCCACTGAGCTACTTCATATGTTGAAAACTTAGCAGCTTATAATTAATATAAACAATTTTTATTTTTAGATCCAAAATCATAACTTTGTTTTTCCCTGCTTTTTTTTTGCTTTGTTGTAATTTTTGGAAAAATATTTTTATACGATTTTTTGTAATTATTTTAAAACTTTTTTAAATGTATTTTAAAACTTAAACAATTTAAATCCTCTGTTTTGTATAAGTTTTTACATAAGATTGACTCTTACTTACTTAAATGTTACAACCTGTTAAGGTCAAAGTCCGAGCATATTTTAGAATTCCATGGATTTCGATCTTGTGCGAATATTCTCCAATTTTATAGGCCAAGCTTTGAAAAATGTTCCTCTACTTGATCTTTCTATCGAAGTTTCGGACATTTTAATTTTATCCTCTTCATTGTATTTTTTTTCAAGAGAGGGTTACTAGCCCGTAATCCTAACCCATTTTTATCGATCTTATGGGACAACTCTCGGAACATGTTAACTCACAATATTAATGGGTGTTAAACTAGCTCCCCGGGTGATACCATGAGGAGGTGTGTGTCCACAGTTGAGATGAAGGATGACCCAGATAAGTTGGGCTTACCAAGTTAATACCAATTAGAATCGTGTTTGGTATTCAACATCCCCTACATAATCAAAATTAACTCATGATGGTATTTTTTTTATTAATGTTAGTTTTACAATTTTTTTTACAGAAGATAATATTTAAGTTCTTAAAATTCAAAAATCATTTAAAAAGACTTTTTTAATAAAAAACAAACTAAAAAAAATTGTTGCCCTTGGTGGGATTTGAACCGGGGCCATTCAGTTTAAATTACCATCTTAATTACAAATAAGTACTTCTGTAATAACTTATTATTTATTCGAATGGTATGTTGTAGTCGTTACAAGGTAACCAGTTATCAGAGTACTTGCCATTACCAAAGTTTTGCTGGGACCCTTTTTAAAATTTATTTTTTTTGTTTTTTTATACATTATGTGACATGAACTTCATTCATTTTTGGGAAACTTCGGGGATATATTTTCGTTTACTGGGCTTTTGTCAGAACTTCAGAAAACATAGAATCTGTGGTAGATATCATTAACAAGTTATAATAGCTGGAACAGTTATATACAGGTTAATCGCATTTTGGCTTTGGTTTTATAAAAAAAACTATTTAACCCTAAATAGACACGGGGAAAAATTACCCAAAACTTTGTTGTACCTTTTCAGCGAATTTTAATAAAAAAAAAACATAAAAGATATTATTTTATAGTCAGATGAATCTCTTTTATTATAAAAAATATCTTATCCCTAAAAAAAAACATAAAAAAAATGGGACAATATTGCCCCCATATCTATTAAGGTTTAAAATTTAAGTCTTAGTGTAAAATAATTACTTTCCTGCCTTTGTAAGTCGCTGGAAAAAAATTAGACCATTTTGCCCCCATGTCTGTTAAGGGATAAAATATTTTGTTTAAAAAAAAATAACTTAAAATAAAATAAAAACTTTCATGCCTTTTTTTTATCGAAATTCAATGAAAAAGTGGCAAACAATTTTAAGTCATTTTTGACCCAATGTCTATTAAGGGTTAAACTATTTTTTTAATAGAAAATTTATGCATTTCTATAAAAATTCTCTAAAAAATTCATAATATTACGTATTTATAAAAAAATAACAAAGATGAAAACTGAAAAATGTTTGTGTTTTGTTCAGTCGATAATCTGTGCTCTTACTTATGGTTTATAAACATAATTCGTAAAAATTTGGTTTGTAAAATAAGTAATAATGCGAGGTTTTCGATCTGTATAAAATTGGGGATACTCCTCCTAAAGAGATGGTTAGGCCATCTCCATCGAAACGCGTCGAGGAATCTTTTTTTCTCCGCAAACATTTTTTGGCTTTTTATCAATAAATTTTGCTGTTACATTAATAAATAAATGTTAAAGATTTGGGATCAAATGCGAATACTTTTTCTTTTTGAAAAAAAATACATATTTATAAAAAAATGTTTGTTAATTTTATAAATATGTACAAAAAATCTAAATTTTGACCTTTGACCCTGATGAAAAGGGCAACGTGTACCCATTTTTTTTTTAATTATGTGTATATTTTCTATAGAATGGGCAATTTTATACCATATTAACGTTATTAACATTAAACACAAGTAAGAGTTTTGAATCATTTACTCAAATTATGGGTAAAAAATTAATTTTTGCGTAATTCTACGAATTCTAACAATAGGTTCGGCGAAACGTTTTAAGATATCTATGTCTTTTTAAGCTTTTTATCCTCAGCAAACATTTCGTAGTAAAGATAATATTCCTGAGATTGCGGGAACCTATAAAACCTTTACTAGAATTATTCACGACTTTGTAAAAATAGCCTATTTTTAAAAAAAGTCAGAAAAAACCAAAAAATATCAATTCATGTGATTAAAACCACTTTGCATTTTTATTTTTTTTGCAATTAGTTGGCTTTATTTAGCACGTTATACCTGTAATAGAAGAAAAACTGTGATGAAATATATAAAAGACACTGAAAACTATTGGAAAAACTACAGAGGACGGATTCATGTCACTTTAACGCCACTATAAATGAGAAAAATCTTAAGAATTGCGTCAAATTCTGCACTAACTGCACCGCAAATGGAAAAAGCTGATCTACTTTGATTTTTGTAATGACTAAGAAGTAGTAAAAATAGCGATTTGAGCAGGTGTTAAGGCAAGTGTTTCAACAATATCAAGAGCCTTTGCAAGCTGTAGGTATCTAAAATTAAAAAAGATGAAGAAAAAGCCGCCGCTGAATGACGTACGCAAAGAAACTCGATTACATTTTGCAAGAGAGCATATGAGTTGGACGTTCAAATTAGAGGTCATATTAATGATTGTCGTACTGTAGTTTTTACTGATGAAAAAAAACTTAATTTCGATGGACCGGACAGCTACAATTATTATTTTCATAATAAGAGAAAAGAGGAACTGTTTTTGAACCGTCATCATAGCGGAAAATGTGGAGTCATGGTCTGGGGTGCGATAACTTATTACGGCACAATAGATTTAGAATTTCAAAGTTTAGAAAAATGACTGGAGAAACCTATTAAACTCTGCTTGAGTGGGCATTCCCTAAACTGAAATTTTTGGGTCTATTGAATGGATTTTGCAACAAGATAATGCCCCAATTCATAATGCGAGGGTGGTAAAGGAATTTAATCGCAATAACTCCAAAACTGTTTTATGGATTTTTGTTTTTTATCACTTCATGAAAAGCAGCATTACTTCCATTATATGTTCTTTCAAAAATAAATCTTAAATGGACAAAACGTAGCAAAAACTGAAAATGCTCTAATTTTTTCCCATACAAATGGGGTCTAAAACTTCAAGACCGTTGCCTGGGCTCGTATCCTGAAAAAAATCAATAATATTTTTCACACTTCCGATTGACATAATTTGGCCATTTTACTATAAGAAGTCAGATACAAATATGAAATAAATATTAATATCTACTTCGGTGTTTAGGGTTCTTTAGATAAAACGAATCGAAATCACTATCCAATGTTATTTATTATTCACAAACATGTTTCTTTCGTAGTGCATTTCTCATATAGCCCTCGTCCTAAAACTGTTAGTGCCTAGTGATTTTGTATTTAAAACTGCTACATTTAATCTATGGTGCTGTTATTGCTGGGTTTGTTGCTGATTGTTGTTGGTAACTTCTAATGTCTCTGCTGCTACTAATTCAACTCTAACATGTCCTCCGGGCTAAAAGTGCTTTACTGATTTAGTGTTGAAGCTTAAAAAATGCAAAATCAATTTAAGCCGTTTATTTTACTCTCTAGTTTTCATTTAAAGTCGTTTTCTTACTTTTTTTTCAAAATATTGAGCTAGATTTTTTGGCTTAGATGCAGTAAAATGTTTTGGGTTGTTCTATGATTATTTAGTTGAAAGAAAATCAGGGAAGTATGGATTACTAAAGATAAGGTACATTTTAAGGATACAAATTTCAAAAGAACAAAGAGTTTATAGAAAAATATTCGTATCTTGAAAAAATATGTTTGAATAAAAGATCCTAGCTCAAAAAAAAAGTAATCGCCTGAAATTTGACATACAGTGACACAAATTACTGTCGTAATGTTTTTAAGGTGTTTACTAATAAATATGTGTGTAACAGAAAAGCTGTTAGCCCAATGTCTCTATTATTTGGTATTATTGTATATTGGACTCATGTTGACAACTATAATTAAAAACACGTAAGAAAAGCTATAGTCGGTCAAACCCGACTATATAATACCCTTCACTACTAAGGTCAAATAGGGACCAACAATTAACCCAGTTTTCCTTAAGTCTTAGAGACATACATACATATACTAAGTGCTATTTTTTCGAAATTTTGAGATTTATATCATTTCCGGCTAAGGGCCTAATATGGGAGCTAGGGTCAATTGTTGATCGATTGTTACCAAATTTTGGTTATTGGTTCATATTTATAAAATATTTATCTGTGCAAAGTTTAAGTAATCAAGTTCATTTATCTTAAGAGTTATTAACGTTTTTGTGCTTATATATGTATATAAACGTCTGTTGAGAATGTGTCTTGTATGGGAGGTATTGTCAAATATGGGCCGATTTCTACAAAATTAGGAACACTGATTAAGGCTATGATAAGCAATATTTGTGCTAATTATTAAAAAAACAACTAAATTTGTGGCTGTAAAGGATTAAAAACTCTATCCGAGAAGGTACCGTTATGGGAGCTACCCGAAATTGTAATCCGATTTCACTCAAAAAGAATAACGATTGTCCTTGGACCAAAATATGGGCCTGTGCCAAATTTTATCAAATTATCTTTAAAGTTGCGACCTGTAGAATGATAACAAGCTTACATGGATAACCGGCCAGCCAGCCAGCCAGCCGGACGGACATCGTTAAAACAACTCAGGGAGTGATTCTAAGTCGATTGGTATACTAAAAGATGGGTCTCAGACCAATATTTCTATGCGTTGCAAACATCAGCACAAACCCAATATACCCTTTCCACCTATGGTGATACATACCGTTATAGAAATCAAAAACACAAAAGCAAATTTTTATTGGGACAGTTTATTGACTTTAGATTTATTTACATACTAAATGTTATTTTTTTAATTTAATATTTTGTATATCCTAAAACTCACTTCTATACGACGCGGCATACTCTTTACTAAATGTTTCCAATCAGTTGGAGAAATACCATTTCAAGCTTCCACCACATGTGCCCTCAGTTTATCTAAATTGGTTCCGACATTAAAAACGCCACAGAGGTGCGCAATGGGGTTAAGATCGGGTGACTTGGGCGGCAAGTCAAGGACTTTCATGATTTTTAATTGTAGTTGTCAACACGAGCCCAATATACAATAATACCAAGTATCAGAGAGATTGAGCCAACAGCTTTGTTGTTACACTCAAAAAAGTAAACACCTTAAAAACATTGGGACAGTAGTTTAAGTGACTGTATACTGCGTATAAAGATAAATCTTTCCAGTTGTAGTTAAAGTATTTACCAAATCTTTGCAAGCAATCTTTTCGCATACTTCCCTTTCTTAAATAATTTAAATAAGAGAAAATTTTAATTCAGTTAAAACTTCGTGGTGGCCGCAGTTAGTGGTTGTAACACTTGTATACTAGAAGATCTCTTCGATTACGCTTGTGTTTGTAACAACATGACGATTTCACAGAAATTTTCTTTAAGTTTGTGTGCGGTATGGAGTTAAGGAAAAGTCCTTGTCCTAACGTTTAGTTTAAGCCAAGTTATGTTTAGTCAATTTACAACCTCCAACATGATATGGCCTCCACCTCTACTACCAGCCTTGCAACAAGCTAAACTACTACTACTGCCTTAACAACTTTTAACTTTAAAGAATCATTGCAAAAAATCCAGATAATTTCCTTAAGAATTCTCCAAAATCGTGGCTGGTGTTGTAAGCTTAGAGATTAGCTCGTGTTATTGATTCATTCATTCTCCCTTCCCTCAAATATTCTGGCTGGCGTAATTTCAAGATCCGCCATTCATACAAACTCCAATTTAGGTAAATACATATAACTTTGTACTTGTAACTTCGCCGTACATGCAACACATGCAACAAATACAATTTGTGTTCTTCATCCATTTTGTTTATGTTGCTGGGGATTTTTCCTTTTTATTCTCTGGAAAGGAATTGAAAATTGTTGTTACAAGTATGTTCAATTATTTTAACATGTAAATTTGTTGTTTTAACAATGTTTTCTTGTTATTTTTGTTGGTTTTTTTTTTTTTTAGTTGAGGTGACAAGAATTTTAATAACTTGTTTTCAATTAGTCACAAATAATGTTACAAAAATGTATGGCATGTCATATCGGTTGTATACACGAGTTAGTTGGAGTATCGCAATACCATCGAACTCGTTGCAACTGTGTCCCTGTTGTCTTTCAATTAAGACAACAATAGGAATGAGGGCATATTGCAACAATAATTAAGTAAATTTGCAATTTTAGTTTAAATTAAACTTCATTGATATCAAATATACAATAGAGTAATATAATAACAAAATTTAGCTTATCTTTAAATTATCAAGATTATCGCGGAAGAGATCTCTTAATAGATTAAGAATTAATTTAGAAAGAAGTATTGAAACAGTGATTCAAAAGTAAAGTTATTTTGGGTTATATCGATAAGTTCTGCTCATAGAACCTTAAGTTTTAATTATTTCGGTATTTGCTTTGCGTTATAGTATTTTTAATTTGACTTAAATAAGAAGAGCTAAATAAATGTTTATCAAAGTCTAATAAGGGTCTAAGGTTAATTTTATTTTCTTTCTACGCACAAATTTTTCTATACTCGTAACGTCTTTGCCTTGTGTAAAACCCAGACGTATGAGAAAGCTTATCCATACGATTTTCTACAAAAAGGTCGTCGGGATAAGCGCAACGAATTTTATTCTTCTTCTTCTGTTATCCTTGACTCCCAGTGAAGCATAGGGCCTCAACCATTCTTTTATATCGGACTCTATTGCGAGATGTTAGGCATACATCATTCCATGAATAGTTTGCTGCTTGTAACTCCGCATCAATTGATCTTCTCCACGTTCTAGCAGGTGCACCAACACGACGGCCGCTTCCTTGTGTATTCCAACGAAGCGCTTGTCGAGCAATGTTGGTATTTGGCCTTCGAAGTGTGTGGCCTATCCATCGCCATTTCCGTTGACATACCTCTGTGGAAGCAGGGATTTGGTTTGTTGCATTAAGTAGATCTTCATTTCTTATGCGATTCGGCCACCATATATTAAGAATTTGTCTTGAGCTTTTGTTTGTAAAGGTTTGCAGTCGTTTATCGATGGCATTTGTGCGTTTTCATGTTTCGCATCCGTAATACAGGATGGACTTGACATTCGAGTTATATATTCGTAACTTAGTTGTTGTTGATATTTGCCGAGATTTCCAACTAGCTCGAAGAATGCCGAATGCAGATTTTGCCTTATTAATACGCGATTTAATATCCTCGTCTGCGCCACCTTTTGTAGTTACTAAACTTCTCAGGTAATTGAAGGTATTTACACGCCCAATAACCTCGTTATTCACATTGATGTGTGTCAACGGGTTTGCGCCATAGCCTCCAGGCATAATCTTTGTCTTGGAAATATTAATTTCAAGACAAGCTATACGAGATTCAGCAGTAATAGCGTTAGTATTCTCTTGAAGGTGGCCAGAGCTTTGGCTTAGAAGACATACGTCATCGGCATGTTCCAAGTCCTCAAGTTGCTTAAAGGGTGTCCATTGGATACCGTGTCTACCATTTAGAGCCGTACGCATTATGTTGTCGATGACGAGGATAAAAAGTATAGGTGATAATATACATCCTTGTCTTACTCCAGTAGTAACATCGAACGGATCTGATAGTTTACCCTTGTGTAGGACTCGACTTTTAAAATCAACGTACATTGCCCGGATTAAGCTGAGAATTTTCGTCGGCATGTTACGATTTTCTAAAATTCTCCATATATAGCTTCTATTGACACTGTCGAAGGCCTTCACTTCGTTCTTCACTTCTTGTATTGTTGGCGGACTGTCGGAAATTCCTCTGAATATACTATCATGGTTGGTTTCATTATGCACTTCAGCCAGTGGTGTTAATCCAATAGGGTTGTTAAGTGTTGACTTGAAGTGCTCCATCCAGCGTATTAGTTGTTCATCCGCAGTTGAAAGGAGTGTGCCACTACTACTCAAGATAGGACTGTTACTGTAAGTAGGTTTGCCACACAACGCCCTTGATATGTTATACAAGGTCTTCATATCGCCTTTGCTTGCAGCTGATTCAGCTTGGCTCGCTTGCTCGTCTATCCACATTCTCTTGTTCCTTCTTGCAAACTTCTTTATTTTATTGGATAGATCACGATATTTTCATTTAGCATTGTATTTTTAAGGGATCTGCGTTGTTTTACCAAGTCCCATGTTGCCTGTGTTATCCAAATCTTTCTTTTGTGATCTTTAAATCCTAGGATTTGTTGACCAACTTCATTGTAAGTTTGTGTGACACACCTGGAGATTTCATTAATACTGGCACCGTTGCTGTTTATTACATCTGGAAGCCGATTCCTAATGGAAGTGATAAAGGCATTCCGATGACTTTCGGATTCCAGTTTCCCTACATCTATTTTCCGATCTGCTTACGCCGTATCAGACCTCAGAGCAGCAACCTTTAGTCGAATTTTACACATCACTAAATGATGGTCGCTATTTATATTAGCTCCGCGTCTAGAGCGTACATCAAGTAAAGATGATCGCCACTTAGAATTTATTAAAATATGGTCGATTTGATTCTTTGTGATGCCATTCGGCGAAATCCAGGTTATTTTATGCTGTTCTTTATGAGGGAAAATACTGCCACCCACAACAAGATTCTTTTCGCAACATAGCTCGATCAGTCTTTCTCCATTATCGTTTCTTACTCCGACACCGTGTTTACCAATATAACGTTCCAAACCGGTATTAATTGAACCTACCTTGGGGTTAAAGTCGCCAAGTATCATGGTAATATCACAGTTATGTACGTTGCTGTTCATCCAACTGCTAAGTACATCATAAAATTCATCCTTATCATTTTCAGATTGGATTTCAGTCGAAGCGTAGACATTAATAATTATCAAATTGCGAGCTTTAGTTTTGATCTTTATTGCCATGAGCCTCTCACTGATAGGTTGCTCAGGTTTCCAGGATGTACCACTAGGAGGTGTGAGTAGGAATTGAATACAGTTGTTACCTGTTAGCAGGAAACCCAGGCAACAACTGCATCATGTCAGTGCAAATATTTTCTAATTTGCAACGCGAACAGGAGAGGATTACGTGGCTCATAAATGAATGAGCCGGGAAACATGAGCTTGTGATTGAAGGTACATTTTAGACATTCACGACTGATTACATGGCAAATGTGTTTAAAGGTGGCAGTAGTGTATCCAACTCCGGAACAGTGACGCACTTAAGGATGTGTCACAATATTTTATTAATATTTTATTTATCTTGTCACCTATACTTTTTATTCTCGTCATCGATAACAAAATGCTCACGGCTTTAAAAACTTGAGGACTTGGAATACGCTGATGACGCATGTCTTCTCAGCCAAAGCACAGGTCACCTTTAAGAAAACGCTAATGTCATCACTGTTGAATCTCGGGCAGCTGGGCTGGAAATCAATACTTCCAACCCTTCGTTACCGAAGACTTATAAAATTAGACACATACATATGAATTCAAAGAATACTAAATAAAGTAGAAACGTAGTTATGAGTTCCGAATTCCTGACAGGTGTTCTTAGTCTGTCAATACTGAAACCTGGAAAGTCTGTGATATCTTCTCAAATGTCACTATTCGCCAAAATAATTGAGACTCTACTCCTCCCGGAGCTAACTACCGGCATTACCACTCAGATTGCACAAGACTTGAAGAAGCACAGGCCTTGTGAAAGAACTGCCTTTGACATGGTTAGCTTTGCCAAACTCTTCTACAACATCCTGCAGTCAACAATGCCAACAAATTTGAAGAGTTGGATACATAGTTGATTATACTAGCGGTCGTAAATCGTTCTTTAGGTTTAGGAACCAATGATCAAAACACCATAGAGTTAAAAGGGAATTTCTCAGGGTATAGTCCTGTCGCCACTTTTGTTTACCCTTTCTAAGCGCCCAGCTCTAGGCAAGGCGTTAAAGTGCAGTCATAACCGAACGATTACACGATAATGGCGACGCACAGTGGTTCAGAATCGTTTGCCAAAACTCTGTAACTTTTTAACTAATAAAGATTTTGTACTCGTTTTTTTAAGTCAATAGATAACATCTTAAGCTTTTATTACTTTAGGTAATATTTTAAATTTTTTACTTTAGGTTTAATTAAGATCTACGCAGCGGTTGTAAAGAAATTTAAGCTTAATGTTCAATTTGCAAACCCATTTTTACCGACTTACTCTAAATCGATTTGGCTTAAATTTAGGCCACAAGCCAATCTTAGATGACAATATTATATTTTGTTATCCTTAGGTTGGCCCCAATTTTCATTGAGATGTTATCCGTATTTTCATTTGGATGGTCCAAATGGAAAAAAATATTTAATTTTAAGTCGAATATCTTTAAAATCATAAAAGATAGGATATGCATGTCGCGACGTTTTTTGTATATCTTGACCTACGTATTTATTATATAGTATGATTCTTCAAATCGGTTGGAAAATGACAATTACATATCGTTTTAAGTTATTTATGAGTTTGATGTGCCTTGCTTTATTGGGCGGCACAATCGGCCCCAAAGTAGGGCACATCAAACTCATAAATAACTTAAAACGATATGTAATTGTCATTTTCCAACCGATTTGAAGAATCATACTATATAATAAATACGTAGACAATTACCTACGTATTTATTATATAGTATGATTCTTCAAATCGGTTGGAAAATGACAATAACATTTCGTTTTAAGTTATTTATGAGTTTGATGTGCCCTACTTTGGGGCCGATTGTGCCGCCCAATAAAGCAAGGCTTTCCAGGTTCAAAACTAAAGATCCCCAAAACTTCTGCTATATGCACACAGTTATAATTATTTTAAAATCCTCATAACGGTTCCGAAGTTGTGGACTTATTTCAATTGCCATAAATGCAATTTGCATTTATGGCAATTTACTAGCAATTCTGATAGAATTTTGTTTGTAAAATTTTTGAGTATTTTCATTAAAATAAAAAAGTGTTCTATGGGCGGGTCCGAACGTGTGCAAAAGTATTGTATATATACGCTAAAAGAAAACACCTGTTCCTTTCTTTGGATGGTTACGATCTTCATTCCTTTTTTGTGCTTTAAAAGTTATACACTATTAAACTACAAATTTTACGAATATTAATTTTCATGGGCATTTTTAAATTTGTTATATAACACCCTAGCTACAAATTATACAGGGTGCGCAAATACCATTTTTTAAAAACAACAGTCTATCCAACATAACAAAAATAGTTTACAGGAAATCGTTATTAATATGAGATCAAATATTACATTTTTTTATTTTTTCAACTTAACTTAAATTATTTGATTTTAGCAGCATGCCACGCCTACTTCCGCGACTATTTTGGCAACATTTTTTGGCTTAGTTTTGATATGTTTCCCTTCTGATGGTATAAAAAGTTTAAGAACCTACCCAGCAAAACTTTTCATTACCAAATAATGAGTTAAACAGCTAAACTATTGAACACGAACTACTTACTCATTCACTGTTTAAGTCATTACATTAACATGGGGATGTTATTGGAGGCAAGTACTTACCAATTGCAGAAAAGTAATGACTTGGGCAAGCAATAGGAAAACAACAACAAAAACTACGACTGCTAGGCGGAGACTCTTCCACTGAGCTACTTCATATGTTGAAAACTTATCAGCTTATAATTAATATGTACCCAGTAAAACTTTTCATTACCAAATAATGAGTTAAACAGTTAAACTATTGAACACGAACTACTTACTCATTCGCTGTTTAAGTCATTACATTAACATGGGGATGTCATTGGAGGCAAGTACTTACCAACTGCAGAAAAGTAATGGCTTGGGTAAGCAATTTGAAAGCAACAACAACAACAGCAACAACTTTTTTGTTGTTGTTTTATTAAAAACATATATTTTTAAACGAAATACAAAATTTTTTTTATGATCCCATGTTGGCTCGAACCCAGACCCTCCGACTGCTAGGCAGAGACTCTTCCACTGAGCTACTTCATATGTTAAAAACTTAGCAGCTTATAATTAATATAAACAATTTTTATTTTTAGATCCAAAATCATGTGAAAATAACTTTGTTTTTCCCTTCTTTTTTTTGCTTTGTTGTAATTTTTGGAAAAATATTTTTATACGATTTTTTGTAATTATTTTAAAACTTTTTTAAAATTATTTTAAAACTTAAACAATTTAAATCTTCTTTTATGTATAAGTTTTTACATAAGATTGACTCTTACTTACTTAAATGTTACAACCTGTTAAGGTGGGATTTCGATCTTGTGCGAATATTCTCCAATTGTGCGAATATTCTCCAATTTTATAGGCCAAGCTTTGAAAAATGTTCCTCTACTTGGTCTTTCTATCGAAGTTTCGGACATCCTCCTCTAACATTAGGTAGTGAGACATTTCAATTCTAATTTTATCCTCTTCATTGTATTTTTTTTCAAGAGAGGGTTACTAGCCCGTAATCCTAACCCATTTTTTATCGATCTTATGGGACAACTCTCGGAACATGTTAACTCACAATATTAATGGGTGTTAAACTAGCTCCCCGGGTGATACCATGTGGAGGTGTGTGTCCACAATTGAGATGAAGGATGAACCAGATAAGTTGGGCTTACCAAGTTAAGACCAATTAGAATCGTGTTTGGTATTCAACATCCCCTAAATAATCAAAATTGACTCATGATGGTATTTTTTCATTAACGTGAGTTAGTTTTACAATTTTTTTTTACAGAAGATAATATTTAAGTTCTTAAAATTCAAAAATCATTTAAAAAGACTCTTTTAATAAAAAAAAAAACTAAAAAAATTGTTGCCCTTGGTGGGATTTGAACCGGGGCCATTAAGTTTTAATTACCATCTTAATTACAAATAAGTACTTCTGTAATAACTTATTATTTATTCGGATGGTATGTTGTAGTCATTACAAGGTAACCAGTTATCAGAGTACTTGCCATTACCAAAGTTTTGCTGGGTATATACAATTTTTATTTTTAGATCCAAAATCATGTGACAATACCTTTGTTTTTCATTGCTTTTTTTTTTTGTTTTGTTGTAATTTTTGGAAAAATGTTTTTATACAATTTTTTGTAAATGTTTAGTGCATTTAATAAACAATAAAGGAGTTTTTTTTTAATTATTTTAAAATTTAAACAATTTAAATCTTCTTTTTTGTATAAGTTTTAATATAACATTGACTCTTACTTACTTAAAAGGCCTATAGTTGCAACCTGTTAAGGTCAAAGTCCGACCATATTTTAGAATTCCATGGATTTCGATCTTGTGCTAATATTCTCCAACTTTATAGGCCAAGATTTGAAAAATTTTCCTCTACTTGGTCTTTCCATCGAAGTTTCGGACGTTCTCTTCTAACATTAGGTTGTGGGACATTTTTATTCCAATTTTATCCTCTTCATAGTAATTGTTTTTTTCCAAGAAAGAGTTACTAGTCCATCATCCTAACCCATTTTTATCGATCTTATGGGAAAACTCTCGGTGCATGTTAGCTCACTACATTAAGGGGAGTTAAACTAGTTCCGCGTGTGATACCACGAGGATGTGATACCACTGTCTACAGTTGAGATGAAGTTGGGCTTACTAAATTGATATCCAACATACCCTACATAATCAAAATTGACTCATGGTGGTATTTTTTCATTACCGTGAGTTAGTTTTCCAAAATTTGTTTACAGAAGGTAATTTAAGTTCTTAAAATTCGAAAATCGTTTAAAAAGACTCTTCTAACAAAAAAAAAAAAATTAAAAAAAATAGTTGGTCTTGGTGGGATTTTAACCGGTGGGATTTTAACCAGTTTAAATTGCCATCTTAATTACAAATAAGTACTTCTGTATTAACTTATTAGTTATTCGTAGGGTATGTTGTAGTCATTACAAGATTACCAGTTACCAGAGTACTTGCCATTACCAAAGTTTTGCTATGTATGTCATGAAAAAATATAGGTTTTGCCCAATGAAAATTAATTCTGAGCCACCGTGCGACGGTACATAATATGGAAGACCTATGCGGAAAAGTGAATGTTATTATCTACGATTTTTTCACTGAACGTAACCTGAAGAAACAATCAGCTAAATTATCACCGACCCTATTTACTACCTGAAGAATAGAATTAAGACTACAGCTAGGCGTGAAGGTCGATGGTGTACCAATTCCGAGAACTTAACCATTCTTACCACTCAAAAATCCAGTGTGGTAAGAATCGTTGGAACCGATTTCAACACATTTTCATTATCGAAAGTTCTATTATGAAAACAAATGTTTCTACCAAATTTAGTAAACAGTCGAATTGAAAGGTGCATAATTCGTCTCAGAGCTGAATTTTTATTTCCTTCTATTGTATTATATATACTACAACATTTTCAATTGTAATTGAGAAATGTTCAAATTGAATTGAGAAATTTTCAATTGAAATTGAGAATTTGTAAATTGAAATTGAGAAAATCCCAATTGGAAATGAGAAATTTTCAATTGAAATTGAGAATTTTTAAATTTAAATTGAGAATTTTTCAATTGAAATTGAGAAAAGCCCAATTGAAAATGAGGTTGATTTTTTAATTGAAATTGAGAAGTTTTCAATTGGAATTGAGAAATTGAGAATTTTAGAATTGAAATTCAGAAAACCTAAATTGAAAATGAGGTTGAAATTCCACTTGGGGTGTTCTCAATTTCCATTGAAAAATTCTCAATTTAAATTTAAAATTTCTCAATTTCAATTGAAAATTTCTCATTTTCAATTGAAAATTTCTCATTTTCAATTGAAAATTTCTCATTTTCAATTGAAAACTTCTCAATTTCAATTAAAAATTCAACCTCATTTTCAATTGTGCTTTTTTCAATTTCAATTGAAAAATTCTCAATTTAAATTTAAAAATTCTCAATTTCAATTGAAAATTTTTCATTTTAAATTGGGCTTTTCTCAATTTCAATTCAAAAATTCCCAATTTCAATTGAAAATTTCTCAATTTCAACTGAATGTTTCTCATTTCCAATTAAGGTTTTCCCAATTTTATTTGAAAATGTCTCATTTTTAATTGAAAATTCTCAATTTCAATTGAAAATTTCTCAATTTCAATTGAATATTCTCAATTTCAATTTAATATTTCTCAATTTCAACTGTACATAATATAAACGCGATTCATTTCAATTGAATATTTCTCAATTTCAATTGAAAATGGTGTAGTTTATATTTCCTGTATATAATATAAACGCGATTCATGATTTTATATAAAACTCAATGCTTTAAATGTCCATCATAAATTAAATTTTTTTTTAAAGAAAAGTGTTAAATGTGAGATTTATGTGACTCAAAATGAGCTTTTAACTTAATAACAGGTAAAAAAGTAGGAGTGATATATTCGGTATTGCCGAATTTAATATATCCTCCATCAAATTGTATTTATCTTAAAAAATTTTCTAAAAAAACAAATATACATTAATATATACATTTATTTTCATGATATTTAAGAGATTTACGGGTGCCATGTTGAAATGTGGATCGACTATTTAAAAATTTTGTACACAGGCTTATACTATACTATATAAAATTTATTGTAATAAATTTGGTCATCGTAATTGGTGTAACTATGTAGTTAAACAAAAATTTGTTTTTAAGAACTTTTGGTGGTATTAAGGGGCTCTTAAGGGACTCTTGCATAATGTGGACCGATTGTCACATAATTTGGTTTACTGGTTTGTGTTCATGCAAAATATCTTAACACTGAAATTATGCATAACTATTAAAATTTAAGTAGTTTTCGGGTCTATATGGGAACTATGGTGACAGATTTTCCTAAATTTGTAGAGGTCATTTAAAGCTTTTCTGTTGTATATATGATAGTCAAAGTTTGTTACAATTGGATATTTATTATTAGCATTCAAATGGTTTTCTATGCGGGGTTATATGTTAGCTAAGGTCAAATGTGATTCGATCTAGCTCGATTTCCGTACCAAATTTTTGCAATAAATGACAAATTTTTTTGCTAAATTTCATTCAGGGCCTATAGTGTTTTCAAGAAATGGATATCACGTAATCCTTAAAATTCTACAGAGACACAGAATATATACTTATGTACCTTATTTTAATTACAAAGAGAAGGATCAGTATACCCCCATTTTTTAAGGTAGTTAAAAAAAGGTTTACGGAATTGAAAATTATGCAAAATAAGTATTTGCATACCCAACAATTTTAAGTTAAACGTTCCATTTTTATAAAACAGTAAACCTAAATTAATTACCTCTCTAAAATTGTATACAATTTAACATTATTAATTGATTTATGAAAGATTTCACAGGTCAACAGCAAAAATGTGCTCGAGTAACCACTATATACATTTGATGTATCATGGCTACCTTAGTACAAAAATGGTAAAATTTTAAATTCTATGGCAAGATTTTTTTTAAACATTTTTTTTTTTTAAATTGCAATATTTTTAGACGTTATTTCAAATAATTAATTATAACCCAAAAACTACTAGTCCGATATTATTAAAATAAAATCAGAAAAATTAAGATTTACATAGCCTTTAATTCGCCTATATATAGCGTTTCAATCGGATCAATAGTATCGGAGTTATAATAAAAAACTTATGAAAAAAATATATTTTTTACGTAAAAATGGCAAAAATTTTCGTTTTAAAAAAAATATGAAAAATCGAAAACGGCAAAAAACTTTCAGATTTGTTATTTTATCGGATAGCGACATATAATAGCAATAAAATGAGATATTGACCATAAAAATCGATTGATTTTTTTCGAATTTATTCACAATTTAGTGAATTCGCTCATTTTCACAAAATTTTAGTTTTTTGCTTGATATACGCATTATAGCGGGTTTTCAAATGTATGTAAAAAATAAATTTTCCAATTTTAAGGGGTGCATGTCGGATTATTGAGTTTTGGTGAGAAACTTCCACCCACAAAATTTTAGTCGAATTGGACAACGTTAACACGTAGTGCATAGGCCCAAATCTGAAAAATAGCGTTTTAATCGAAAAAAATTGTCAAATTTTCAGTTTTTGCAAAATTAAAGCTATTTATTCCCCCTTTTGCAAAAAAGTGGATCCTGGTCCTTAGGGCAAACACAATGAGATTTCCAATAAGCTACATATCTTTAAAATCGGTTAAGCAGTTTTCGAGTTACTACAATTTGCACTGGCCATTACATGTCCTTGAGGACTTGCCGAAGGCAATTGACCAAAAAATTTGACTAAGTCAAATCGATGGAATAGATCGAAAGTGTATTTCATTGTTTTATTCATGTATTTTATTTTATATTTTATTTTTTAAATTTATTACAACATATAAAATAAGGAAATAAATAAATATTATAAACTACAAACTTTAGAATTTTCTTTTATCACATTTTCTATTATTGAATAACGAAGTGTTGCTCTGAATACTCTGGCAAAAATCTGCCATCATGTGTGCATCCCAGCGACCCTGGTATCTTTCCTTCATTGTCCGAGTATCTGGGTAAAATCGTTCGCCCTGTTCCCCACTTAAGTCTCCTAGATTTTCAGGAAAACGATCTAAGTGACTGTGAAGGTAATGTAACTTGATGCTTGATTTTTATGGTCGATATCTCATTTTGTTGCTATTATATGTCGCTATGCGATAAAATAATAAATCTGGAAGTTTTTTGCCGTGTTCTATTTTTCATGATTTTTTTAAAACGAAAATTTTTGCCATTTTTACGTATATTTTTTTCTTAAGTTTTTTATTATAACTCCGATACTATTGATCCGATTGACGAATATATAGACGAATTAAAGGCTATGTAAATCTTAATTTTTCTGATTTTATTTTAATAATATCGGACTAGTAGTTTTTGAGTTATCATTAATTATTTGAAGAAACGTCTAAAAAAAATTGCAAATTAAAAAAAATTTTTTTTAAAAAAAATCTTGCCATAGAATTTAAAAATTTTACCATTTTTGTACAAAGGTAGTCATGATACATCAAAATTGTATAGTGGTTTTAAGAGCACATGAAATTTTTTTTATTTTGTTGTGCTGTGTTATTAGCAAATTTGAAATCAAAATATGTAAAATTTTGACTTTCAAATATAGTAACTAAATAGGATTTACTGTATAATTTAAGTCATATATGATGTTTTCTTTTTTCATTTTGCTTTGTATATACATATATTATTCGCAAGAACCCTTGATTTACTTAACTTCGGCTCTATACTTGAAGTTTGCCTTTTCATCATCCTTTTTTGTCGACTGCCCATTTTGAAAAGAATGTCTTTATTTTTAAAGTTTAAAACATGTCATCATCAGATTTGAAAGTGTTTCAGCAAAAAATAATAAACCCAAAAACAAAACATTTAATATTTGAAAAACAAAAAAAAAATAATTTCGAATTCCTTAAGCTGCCGACATGCTGTCTGTCACGCTATATTATCAATCACGTAGCATCAGTTTTGTTACAATTTTTAGTCGAAATTCTTTTTAATTCATTGACTTAAAAAATGAATGACAAAATCCAAAATTATAACGACTCAGCAAAACACTGCAAATATCAAGTGGAACCGGTTAAAGTTTTGTTTTAATAATAATGACTTTTAATTGTTTTAAAAGGTTTGACCCTATGAAACTCTAATGGAACCAACTGAACGGGTGTAATTATATGAATAAATCAAAGTGAATCAGAAGAGATATGATTACAGAAATATAAAAAAACTGTAGAAAGTACATTTTGAGTTACCTAAGATCTCTGAGATTTTGTAGACTTTAATATACAGGACAAATATACATTATATTTGAGTAGCCGCGGAACAAAAGGTTTTTTTTTTATTTGACATTATTCAAAATTTTATAAGTTAGCTATTTATCTATTACAGTTTATCACTTGCTTTTAAAAGATTTGAACCTAAACATTACAAAAAAATGTATAAATTTGCATAGATAACCTTTTGTTCCGCGGTTCCTCATTTAATTTAATTTCAGTAAAATTGCTTTCTGGGTAAGCACAAAACAGTAGTTTAAATATTACATACATAGTACCTGGTTGACCGAGACTTGCTCGGAACTTTATGATAAGCATTTTGAGGCTAATTTTAAAGTTTTTATATATTTTATTTTATAAAGTGCTAAAATAAATTTATTTTATTTATTTTGTCCGACCAACACATAGTTTGCATAGTTTACAGTTTAACTCATTTTAATAATTTTGGAAATTATTCATACCAACAGAAACCTCGGTCGACTCATGCGCAACAACTTTGCTAAAGATTATAGTCTGATCAAATACACAGTTTACGATTTAATTCACTTTGAGTAATTTTCTGTGGCGCCACCTGTCGGACTTTGCCCATTCCAATTCATAAACCTTCTTCGGCTTATCCGTAACAACTTTGCTGAAGATTATAGCATGATTAAATGTACAGCTTATGATTAAATTGACTTTGAGTAAATTTCAGTGGCGCCACCTGTCGAAATTTCTTCATATCAACTAAGAAACCTTCGTCGGCTCATGTGCAACAACTTTGCTAAAGATTGTAGCATGATTAAATGTACAGATTACGATTAAATTGACTTTGAGTAAGTTTCTGTAGCGCCACCTGTCGGAAATTAGTCATACCATCTAAAAAGCCTTCGCCGGCTCATGCGCTACAACTTTGCTAAAGATCATAGCATGATCAAATGTACAGTATACGATTTAATTCATTTTTGGTAATTTTCAGTGGCGCCATCTGTCGGAAATTAGTCTTATCAACTTAAAAACCTTCGCCGGCTTATCCGCAACATCTTCGCTAAAGAGCATAACATGATCAAATTCACAGTTTACTATTCTATAAAGAACATTCATTTGTTTAAAATAATACAAATTTTTTCCCCTTTTTATTCCCCAATTTCTAAAAGTTTTATATGCATATTTGGTACTTTTTTGGTGCCAATTGAATTCGGTACATTTTTTTAAAACGCATTTAACATAATGTTTAATGTTCCTATTCATATTACTTTGGAGATGTTAAGTTATCATTTTATCCCTTTTTTACCCATTTTGGCTCCAAAATCAAAAAAGTACCAAATACGTGTTTCATGTTTCTTTTACATCTATTGATTGTAGTACCAAGTTTCTTTCTATATTATTTAGTTTAAAATATAAGAGTGGGTTAAAAAGGAGCGAAAAAAACTATTTTCACCCTTTTTTACCCCCTATCGGGCATAGTTTCAAAAAAGTACCAAACACCTGTCCGCTTATTTTCATAGCTGTTTAAAACGTAGTTTCAATTTTGTTTCTATACCTATTACTTTAGGAGATATAGCGTTTTCGATTTTTTCCCCTTTTTACCCGTTTTTACCCTCTTAGAGGCAAAAGTTCCAAAAGTCCCTTCTTCTTCGACCTATACATCAAAAAAGATACCCACTGTCCAAATTTTATCAAAATCGTTAGAGCCGTTTTCGAGATAGCCATTCTATATATATATATATACATATATACAATTATTGCTCGTTTAAGAATATAAGATATAGTTTTTATACAATAAATTATTTACTTATTTATTACTTATTCATTTTCAAACCTATAAAATCATGTTAACAAATTGAAATAGATCAAAGTTTTTATGACATTTCATATGCAAAAATTATGAAAAGCTAATAAAAATAATACGAAATATTTTTTTATTTTGTGATGGTTGCCTTTAATGTTACGAGATTGGCTGATCTTAGTCCTAATTACTCTGATCGTTTTGACATTCGAACGCACATAACTAGAACAAGTACGCAATTGCTTTCAGGTAGGAGGCCAACATAAGCGGTATGCCGCACGGTGGTATTTTTCCATACATCGAAGTGCAAAAAATAGATAAAAAATTGCATACTTGCTTAGTTTTATAGGTGAAAAAATGGACCCCCATTTTTGTCACCTTTTTTCTTCTAAATGTACAAGTCACAGTTCTTAAGAGAATTTGATTAAATTCTATACACGTCTATTAATTAATTTAAAAAAGAGGTACCTGCCTTGCACCTTAATTTTGGTTAAAATTCCCTTGACCATTTGAGCTACCTGCTTTGGACCCCCATTTTTATACCCTTCACCACCGTAGGTGGAAAGGGTATTATAAGTTTGTGCTGACGTATGTAACGCAGAGAAAAATTTGTCTTAGACCTACCTTTTAGTATACCAATAGACTTAGAATCACTTTCTGAGTCGGTTTTGCGATGTCAGTCCGTCCGTCTGGCTGGACCCCCATGCAAACCATGTAATCAAACTACAGGTCGCAGTTCTTAAGTTAATTTAATGAAATTTGGTACAGATAATTTTACGATAGTGGGAAAATCGGTCTATTATTTATGGTACCTCCCATAGGTTCCACTTCCCGGAATTGATATTTTGGCCACAAAAATTAATACTTTTTATTGAAATTTAAAACATATACCGCTTATGTAAACCAAAATTACTGTACCAAATTTCGCTGAAATCGGTATACATAGCCCATATACAAACTCTTCTGTCAAAATGCACTAAATGAGACAAAATTCAGTAAAACGCTCGTAAATGAGAAGATAATGAGAAATTTAAGTTTATTTTTGGCATACATAATTTTTTGTAAACTGTAATCAATTTTCCAAATTTCGAGATAATCGATCCACATTTAACCCTAGCTCTCATATAAGTCCAAATGACGAAAACAGCATAAATATATAAGTTTTGAGAAAGTGTTTGTATAAAGGCAAAATTTAGTAAATATGTATTTGTCTTTATAGAGCATATAGAGCATCTTTGACCTTTGTGGTGAAGGGTATCGTATAGTCGAGCTTGACCGACTATATCACTTTTTTATGTGTTTCACTTATTTTTGTTCTCAGTGTATAAACCAGAATTCTCAACGAAATTCGATGGATTCGGCACACGTCTATTAGTTGACCAAAAAAGAGCTCGTCTAAGTTTGGTTGAAATTCGTCGACTCCTGGGTGACCTGCCTTGGACTAACACTTAAATGCAACTTGACTTAAAAGTTACGCCTAAACGACTACAACACAATTTTGTAGAGCTTTTTTTAAATTTCTGATATCTCCTAAACTATGTACGAGATTAAGGTATTTTCTTCTGCAGACTTAATTTTAAGATGCAGAACCTTGGTCTGCATCTTAAATAAATCGACATCAAGGTTAATGCTGTAAAAATATATTTGATGCATTTCCTACTGAATTTGATGAAGAATTTCATTACTTTTCATTTTAAAACATTAAGAGCTTTTCAATACTTTTTTTTAATACATGATATAACTTTATCTAGATTATTCTCAATAGGACTACTTCATTCGATTTTTCAAAAGCTGTGGTCAAAAATGGCTTTTCGCAGCAGAAATATCATAGTTCGACGCATTATGTAGTTAAAAACTTGAACTAAGTAACTAGTTATTATTGGGGTATTAAGCTGACTACAGTAGGGTGGAGCGATACCCTACATCCCAAGATGAACTGAAAAAATGTATTTTCTAGGTCAAAGTCCTGAGGTGGTGCACAGGACATTTATTTCTAGGGCCTATTTGTATGAGAAAAAAAGATTTTTTTTGGTTTTAGCGAAATTTCAACCAATCAAAATCCTTCTTTGCAAAAAAAGATAATAGGATGTAGAAGATAACTTAAACAGCTTTTCTTAGAGTCATAAAAACCCAAAATGTCATGCTATTTGTCTTCTTTTCATGCCAAAGGATATGCAAAATAATTATTTTTAGAACAATTATGTTGTTGGGACTAAAACGACCCATGATTTTGTTGTCCAAAATTAAAATAATTTTCATAATAGTCGGGGTCATGTCCTCAACGGACATGCGGAGTAAATTAATTATTTTTTGTTTTAGTTTTGATAAAAATCGCCACTAGATTCGCAACATTGAAAAATTTAAATTTTGACCTCGATGAAAAAGTACTAGGCTTACCCAATTTCAAAAAAGGTTTTATTATATCGGGTGGTTAAATTTCAAAGGCCGATGTTGATTTTGAATAAAACACAAACTATTCAGGAAATTATTGTAATTTTATTTTATTATGATATATTGGTATTACTCAATTATGTATGGAACAAAATATCGGCCAAATGGGCGCCGCAACCACGGCGGCACACCTCCATCCGATTGTCCAAATTTTCGATGACCTTGAGGCATAATGGAGGTTCTATGCCGTTAATGTGACGAATTATCTCATCCTTTGGCTCTTGAATTGTTGCTGGCTTATCGACGTAAACCTTTTCTTCCAAATAACCCGAAAGAAAAAAGTCCAACGGTGTCAAATCACATAATCTTGACGGCCAATTGACATCGCCATTACGTGAGATAACACGGCCATTGAATTTGTTGCGAAAAAGAGCCACTGTTTCGTTAGCTGTGTGGCAAGTGGCACCGTCCTGCTGAAACCACATATCGTCCACATCCATATCTTCCAATTCGGGCCATAAAAAGTTAGTTTTCATCTCACGATAGCGAACACCATTCACAGTAACTGCCTGATCGGCCTCATTTTGGAAAAAATACGGCCCGATGATGCCGCCAGCCCATAAACCGCACCAACAGTCACTCTTTGTGGGTGCATTGGCTTTTCGACAATCACTCTTGGATTCCCATTCGCCCAAATGCGGCAATTCTGTTTATTGACAAATCCACTGAGGTGAAAATGTGCCTCATCACTAAAGATGATTTTCTTCGAAAATTGATCATCCACTGTTGCCATTTCTTGCCACCATTCTGTCCATTCACGACGTTTCTAATGGTCAAGAGCCTTTAGTTCTTGAGCCAATTGCACCTTGTAAGCGTGTAAATGCAAGTCTTTATGCATAATTTTCATCAACGACGAGCGTGAGAGGTGCAATTGTTGGGCACGACGACGAGTTGAGGTGGACGGCTCTTCAGCCACACTATCGCGAACAGCAGCAATATTTTCTGCACTACGAGCTATACGAGCATGCACTGGTGTTCTCACATCTCCTACAGACCCGGTTTGCCCGAATTTTTCCACGATTTTTGCGATTGTGCGCTCATTTGGACGATCAAATTGACCAAAAAAATCACGAAGTGCACGATATGCATTTTGATTTTAACGCCTATTTTCATAATAAGTCTAGATAACTTTAACACGTTGTTGGATTGTGTATCTCTCCATGGTTCAAATTGAGTAAGTCTGAAATAGAGAAATGTCAAATAAAATTCGGAAAAAAACTAGGCGTTTAGGTGTGGTCACATTCAACATCGGCCCTTACAATTTAACCACCCTTTATATACATTCATCATAGGGGATGTTCACATATTTCGTAACGCTCTTAGGGTGGAGGGCGCTATGACTTTTGTTACGGCGGAGAAAAATTTGTATGCGTTTTTCTATTAAAATGTGTTACACAGGTGGGAGGGAGTTAAAAATCTGCGAAAATAGCGTTACGTAATATATAATGATGAGGCAGATCAAAATTTAAAATTTACAATCTAATAAAATTATTACTTTTTTTTCATGTATTTCTTTGTAATTTCTATATTCTAAAGTAAATTTTTTGCTACATATCCTTAGGCATTTTGAAAAGGACAGGAATTCTCTGGAAAAAATTGCAATAACTCCAAAACTAGTGGATCGATTTTTGGTTTTTATGACTGTAAGAAAAGCTGCTTTAGTTATCTTCTATTTATTTTATATTTGTGCAAAGTAAACTATGTCAAATTTAATAAAATTGTATACCGAGAGGAATACCAAGAGGTGGGTTTCAGACTAATATTTCTACCAGTTACAACCATCAGACCCTTGAATTCACGAGTTTCTGAAGGTTTCCGATTTTGCCAAGCAATAAAGCCACTTTTAATGATAAGTATTTATTTGTTTTCTCTAATCTCGAAACATAAAAGGCAGCCCTCGACTATAATCAGATTATTTATATCAAATATATTTATACGAGAACTTTACTTGGAATAAAAAATATGATGTTTTAGTTGAGATACAAATAAATATAGAGTAAATTTTATTTAACGTTTTCTTTTTGGTTAAAAGGCAGTTATAAATCTTTTGACAGCTTGACAGTTGTAGAAATGTTGCATTTATTTCAATGTAAAAAATAAGAATAAAAAAAATTTACAAGTTTGCATGCACTGTGGGGGAAAATTAATTAAATTATAATATTGTTGTATGGTTTTATAAATCGATTGCTCAGAACAGAACGACAACGTGAAGCGATTTCCTCTAGCTCTCCTCATCTCCACAAATTCAGATTTATGTTAAGGCTCATTTTTAGGAATATCAAAAATCAAATTTACATCATTGTTTGGGAGATATCACTGTTTGGGAGATATGATTGTTTATTTTTATCATAAGAAAGATTTTTATCTGGAAAAAACTCCAAAGTCCATTATGATACCACGGAAGCTAGTGAAATAACATATCACTAGCTTCGTCTGTTGAACCATTCCGAGCTTTTTAAAAAGCTCTTAAGACGCCATACATCAATACCAGCCAGAGCGGTCGCTTAAGAAAGCTAAACCGCTACTGTTCTGTAGGGCAGGGCAAGTTCATTGAAGATGTTTTATCGATTCAGTCTTCTCCTCGTCTCCACAGCTTCTGCAAAGGTCATTAGTGGTAACCTTTATCCTAATAACGGACACGAGCAATGAGACATCAGGTCTTGATAATGACAGCAATCTGTGAAAGCATTGTCTATCCATTGACAGACGCTCTCCTATAATTTCCTAAAAAGTTAGATCTCTCTCGCAGTAGAACCTTGGAAGTGGCTAGAGGCATGCCCCCGGACTTCAGTTCAGCTGGAATCAGTAAGGTAGTCCCTTGTCTTGCAAGCTCGTCTGCTCTGCAATTCTCTGTAATATTCCTGTAGCCTATGATGGTAGCTTGTCTGTCAGAGAATATATTAGTTCCCACTGTTGTGAGAACATTATATCTCAGTCATTCTACTGCTTCTCTAAAGGCTATAATTTCAGCCTGAAAAACGCTACAATAATCAAGCAGTCTTCGTGATATATTTAGACATACAGCTTTTACAGTAGTCGGGGTCTACTCCAAAGCCCATTGATTGTTAAGTTTTGAGTCGAAAGTGTAGAAGGAGTAACCTTTAGGCTGATATGGTCAGTTGCATTTACATTTAGTTGAAAATTTAGTTTCTAAACAAAACTTCTCTGCAACAAAAACTATGTTACGAATATACAACTTGAATGTCAAGTCGATCCTGTTTTACGGTTGCAAAGTTTGGATACGGCAAATTCATAACATATGGTAGCATATGTAAGGGTACTTAAGCGAAAATGGCGGTAGATAGGCCAAACACTTTGAAGGAAAAATATCAACATCGCTCGACATGTGCTTCAATGGAATCCACAGGGAAGCGACCGTCATGTTGGTACACCTGTTGGAACATGGTTAATTGATGCGGAGTTGCAATCAGCAACTTATTCTTGGTATGCTTTAAATCTCAATTCAGATATAAGAGAATGGTTGAGGCCCTTGCTTTTCTCTGACAACAGAAGAAGAAGATGAATACCTACTATCAGTAGTTGTTAAAAATATTAAATTTTTTTAAAGTTTTAAGAAACTGTACTATTTATGTATGAAATGAAATCGATCAAGATTACACACCTGAATAAATAAATGATGACGGCGTTATATGTCCACTACCAAACCAAAATGAGGTGAGAATTGCAATAACTCGACTGAAAAATCACATAAATACCAGTGCCGATGGTTTGCCAGCAGAATTTTTTAAGGCCGAAGGTGATGAATTGATAATGTGTATTTCCCAGCTTATAACTACCATATGGTTAAAAAACCGTATGCCAAACGTTTGGAGTCTCAGTGTTCTCGGTCCAGTGCACAAAAAAGGAGATAAAACCTTATGTGCCAATTATAGAGGTATAGGAGGTATATCAATTGCAATCAATTACATATAAGATACCATCAACCATACTGTGTGAAAGGTTAAAGCCCAAAGTTAAGGAATATTTTTAACCTACCAATGTGGCCTTAGACCGGGTAATTTTACCACTGATCAGATCTTCACGTAACGTCAAATCCTGGAAAAGACAAATTGACACTTACCAACTCTTTCTTGACTACAAAGCTGCTTTTGACAGGCCGATACGAAAGAAGTTCTTTAAAGCCATGTCTTAGTTTGACATCAGTATGAAGGTTCTGCAGGATGACATTAACTAATACAACCTCATCAGTGAAAATAGGTAAGGAGCTATTTGAGTCCTTCGTAACTAAACCGGGATTCATTGGACGCACATTGCTCGAGTTTAGAAAAGGAATCGAATAAAATGGGTCTAGTTGTCAATGAATCAAAAAAAACTGCTAATTTCTTCAAGCAGACAGTCCACAAGAATTGGACCACATGTGATCGTTGAGAACTATAGCTTCTAGGTTGTAAACGAATTTACATTGTGAAGGCCATAAACGTATAGATGGTATTTTGGTCTAAGCAGGTAGATAAAAAAAAGGTCTCTTTGAGGGAACTTTGTAGAGCTTAATAATATGTTGACAGGCCGATACGAAAGAAGTTTTTTAAAGCCAGTTTGACCAGTATGAAGGTTCTGCAGGATGACATTAACTAATACAACCTCATCAGTGAAAATAGGTAAGGAGCTATTTGAGTCCTTCGTAACTAAACCGGGATTCATCGGACGCACATTGCTCGAGTTTAGAAAAGGAATCGAATAAAATGGGTCTAGTTGTCAATGAATCAAAAAAAACTGCTAATTTCTTCAAGCAGACAGTCCACAAGAATTGGACCACATGTGATCGTTAAGAACTATAGCTTCTAGGTTGAAAACAAATTTACCTTGTTAAGGCCACAAACGTATAGATGGTATTTTGGTCTAAGCAGGTAGATAAGAAAAAAAAGCTCTCTTTGAGGGAACTTTGTAGAGCGTAATAATATGGTGATGATTAGGCACTTGCATAGGCAGGTGAAGCTATTCTTGGAGTTTTTGAGAGAAAGTTTCTACGAAAAATCTTTGGACCAGTCTGCATCAAACAATAAATATCGACATCGAATGAATCAGTTATACGCCATGTACGAGTTATACGCTGACATCAACATAGTAAAACGCATCAAGCAGCAGCGGCTGCGTTGGCTAGGTAAAGATGTGCAAATGAAAGAAAATACTCCAGCAAGAAAAGTATTCGAAAATTAACTCGTAAAAGAGGACGTCCGAAAATTTGATGGAAGGAAGTAGAGAAAAGTCTTTCAAAGCTTGGCCTACGAAATTGGAGAATATGAGGAGAAAATCGAAGCGCATGGAATTTTAAAATAAGCTCGGCCTTTGACCTTAACAGATTGTAAATATAGACAGTTTAAGTAAGTACTATGTATTTCTCTTTAAAGAGTTAACCCAGTAAAACTTTTCATTACCAAATAATGAGTTAAACAGTTAAACTATTGAACACGAACTACTTACTCATTCGCTGTTTAAGTCATTAAATTAACATGGGGATGTCATTGGAGGCAAGTACTTACCAATTGCAGAAAAGTAATGACTTTGGAAAGCAATTTGAAAGCAACAACAACAACAGCAACAACTTTTTTGTTGTTGTTTTATTAAAAACATATATTTTTAAACGAAATACAAAAATTTTTTTATGATCCCATGGGGGCTCGAACCCAGACCCTCCGACTGCTAGACAGAGACTCTTCCACTGAGCTACTTCATATGTTGAAAACTTAGCAGCTTATAATTAATATATACAATTTTTATTTTTAGATCCAAAATCATGTGAAAATAACTTTGTTTTTCTCTGCTTTGTTGTAATTTTAGGAAAAATATTTTTATACGATTTTTTGTAATTATTTTAAAACTTTTTTAAAATTATTTTAAAACTTAAACAATTTAAATCTTCTTTTTTGTATAAGTTTTTACATAAGATCGACTCTTACTTACTTAAATATTACAACCTGTTAAGGTCAAAGTCCGAGCATATTTTAGAATTCCATGGATTTCGATCTTGTGCGAATATTCTCCAATTTTATAGGCCAAGCTTTGAAAAATGTTCCTCTACTTGGTCTTTCTATCGAAGTTTCGGACATCCTCCTCTAACATTAGGTAGTGGGACATTTCAATTATAATTTTATCATCTTCATTGTATTTTTTTTTTCAAGAGAGGGTTACTAGCCCGTAATCCTAACCCATTTTTATCGATCTTATGGGACAACTCTCGGAACATGTTAACTCACAATATTAATGGGTGTTAAACTAGTTCCCTGGGTGATACCATGAGGAGGTGTGTGTCCACAGTTGAGATGAAGGATGACCCAGATTAGTTGGGCTTACCAAGTTAAGACCAATTTGAATCGTGTTTGGTATTCAACATCCCCTACATAATCAAAATTGACTCATGATGATATTTTTTCATTAACGTGAGTTAGTTTTACACATTTTTTTTACAGAAGATAATATTTAAGCTCTTAAAATTCAAAAATCATTTAAAAAGACTCTTTTAATAAAAAAAAACTAAAAAAAATTGTTGCCCTTGGTGGGATTTGAACCGGGGCCATTCAGTTTAAATTACCATCTTAATTACAAATAAGTACTTCTGTAATAAGTTATTATTTATTCGGATGGTATGTTGTAGTCGTTACAAGGTAACCAGTTATCAGAGTACTTGCCATTACCAAAGTTTTGCTGGGTAATGAATTCGAATATTTCGTGCGCATAAGAAAAACTGGGATCGATGTTAAACTCGGACTTCAAGAGACGAACAAAATATTAAGAACCGAATATATATTATATACGTGGATAATTCAAACAACATTTATAGAATGGTAATGTTCTACAATATTCAACATTTCAATATAATACTTAGCCCACTGTAATAGTAGTAACTACTTCTATTTATATTATGCGAAAAATTTTACAAGTTTTACTTTTTATTTCATTATTATTTAAAGAGAAGAGCCTTCAGGTGATCTATACCAATCCAATACCAGCCACAAAACCAAAATTCAATTATAATATTTGTTTGATTTTTATTCATTTAAACACAAAGAAAAAACAATTAAAAAAAAAACCAGCAAAAAGCGTAAAACGTCAACTGGTTGACTTGTAAATTTATGAATATTTCCTAATCATTCAAGACATTTCATAGTCGTATGTAAAATCGTAAAGTTTTTTTTTTTTTTTTTTTTTGATATAACTGAAGTTTAGACTGCCAACAATATTTAAAAGTTTGAAGCAATTACAGAATTAGTTTCCCAAGATGCATTTCATCAGCTTCAATGAATTGTAATGAATGAGCGAATGACTGAATATCAGTTGATGAGAAGCCATCATATCTCTCTAATGATTGATTTTTATACCCTTCACCACCATAGGTGGAAAGGGTATTATAAGTTTGTGCTGATGTATGTAACGCATAGAAATATTTGTCTTAGTCCAACCTTTTAGTATACCAATAGGCTTAGAATCACTTTCTGAGTCGATTTAGCGATGTCAGTTCGTCCGTCCGTCCGTCTGGCTGGCTGGACCGCCATGTAAACCTTGTAATCAAAGTACAGGTCGCAATTCTAAAGATAATTTGATGAAATTTGGCGCAGATCATTTTTTAGATAGTGGGACCATGGCTATTGAAATTCGTCAAAATCGGTCCACTATTTATGGTACCTCCCATAGGTCCCACTTCCCGGAACTGATATTTTGGCCTTAAATATCAATATTTTTTCATAAAATTTAAAACAAATACCAAAAAAAAAAACAAAATTGCTGTACTAAATTTCGTTGAAATCCGTCCACATTTCACCATAGCTCCCATACAAACTCTTCTGTCAAAACGCACTAAATCAGACGAAAATCTCTAAAAACGTCCATAAATCTGAAGATAATGACAATTTTAAGTTTATTTTTTGCATACATAATTTTTGTAAAAACTGTAGTCAATTTTCCAAATTTCGAGATAATCGGTCCAAATTTCGAGATAATCGGTCCACATTTGACCCTAGCTCTCATATAATTCCAAATGATGGAAACATTTTGAATATATAAATTTTGAGAAAATGTTTGTATGATGGCAAAATTTACCAAACGTTTGTCTTTATACAGGAAAAAAAGAAGACCTTTGACCTTAGTGGTGAAGGGTATCGTATGGTCGGACTTAACCGACTATAGTACTTTCTTACTTGTTTTTATTGAATTTGCAATTAAAATGACAAGTTCGTTTCGTTTCCCATAAATTATTAAAAAATATATATCAAGCTATAATTGGCTAATAAACATTTAAAAGGTATTTAAAAAAGAAACTACTAAAACAAAGTTTCTTGTTTTGCAAAAAAGAGAAAATATTAATTGAGTTATTAATCATCAAATAGCACTTAAGATAAAATGAATGTAAGTTATTGGTAGTTTCTGAAAGAAAAAGTACTTTTTCAAGAAGATGAAACGATATTTTTTAAGTGGTTAATTAAAATAGTCTCTAAAGATTTTGCAATTAAGAGACTTCGATTTAATTAACATTTAGATTTGGAGTTTATGTGTATTTGGAGTTGATTATTCAGAAATAGAAACATGATGTTTTCAAATTGACAATCAATTACGAATGCCGAAAATGCATAAAGTTGTTTATGAGTACTCAAAATGTTAATACGAGTAAAGTAAATGTTGGGCAAAAAATCGTTGATCGTCCATTCTTAAGTACTCCGTATAAGGAGTGACTTGGATCTGTTGCCAGCTAGGGGTAGAAATGGTGGACTTCTACACTACAAGTTACCCACATGTACAAGAAAAAAGTATATTTTTTGAAAATTTATGTTTGAAATCTTATATCTTTAAATAAGCAATTATTGTACGTATATATATATATATATATATATATATATATATATATAGAATGGCTATCTCGAAATCGGCTCTAACGATTTTGACAAAATTTAGACACTGGTTACCTTTTTTGCTCGAATATATTGATCGAATATGAAGGGACTTTTGGTGCTCAACTTTAACTCAGTGTAGAGGCCACAGTGCCAAAAATAGGCACGCTTTTAAAAACTGGCCTAAAACTCCAACTGTCCATTTTCCGATTTCTGAATATTGCTCCACAATCCGCCCAGTAGCTTAAAAGTAAAAAACTTCACATACAATATTTTGAACCAGGGACTGTAACGATTAAAACATTCATAATAAAACTCAGCAAATAACGGTTTCTTTTTTATTTTTATTTTTTTGATCAGAAATAAAAGTTATATTGTGGCTTTTATTATTTCAGGCAAAACTAACAGTTATTGTTGCTTTATATTTTATCGCTCAAATTATACCGGGTATTTTTGATTTATATTTTATTGCTCAATTCATACCGGGTATTTCTGATTCATATTATATCGCTCAAATTATACCTGGTATTTTTGACTTATATAATATCGCTCAAATTATACCGGGTATAAATAGGAAAACTTAAAAATTTCCCATCAAAAAGGGAAATTTAAAAAATTTGCCATAAAAATTGTAAATTTTGAGCATTTCGGGTAAAAATGAGAAATTTTTCCGTAAAAATGGCCAATTTTTAAACTTTCCCATAAAAATGGTAAATTTTGAAAATTTCCCATAAAAATGGGAAATTTTTAAATGGTAAATTTTTAGAATTTCCCGTAAAAATGGTAAATTTTGAAAATTTTCCATAAATATGGAAAATTTTTTTAAAATTTCTATAATAATGGGAAAATTTTTTTTAAAATTTCCCTTCAAAATTTTTACGGGAGATTTTCAAAATTTACCACTTTATAAAAAAATTTCAATATTTCCCTTTTTGATACATACATACATACATTTTGATGGGAAATTTTCAAAATTTACCAATTTTATGGGAAATTTTCAAAATTTCCCTTTTTGATGGGAAATTTTCAAAATTTACCATTTTCTAGAAATTATCAAAATGTCCCTTTTTGATGGGAAATGTTGATACGTAGTAATAATTTTTAAAATTTCCCATAAAAATGGGAAATTTTGAAAATTTCCTATAAAAATGGAAATTTTGAAAATCTCTCCTACAAATGGCAAAATTTGAAAACTTTCCATAATGGGAAATTTTTAAAATTTCCCATAAAAATGGGAAAATTTGAAAATTTGGCATAAAAATGGTAAATTTTTAATATTTCCCATAAAAATGGTAAATTTTGAAAATTTCCCATAAAAATGGTAAATTTTGAAAATTTCCCATCAAAAAGCAAAATTTTGAAAATGTTTTATAAAATGGTAAATTTTGAAAATTTACCATAAAGATGGTAAATTTTGAAAATTTACCATAAAGATGGTAAATTTTGAAAATATCCCGTAAAAATAGTAAATTTTGAAAATTTCCCTCAAAAATTGTAAATTTTGAAAATTTCCCATAAAAATGAGAAATTTTGACAATTTTCCGTAAAAATTGTAAGTTTTGAAAATTTCCTATAAAAAGGGAAATTTTGATGGGAAATTTAAAAAAAAATTCCCATTATTATAGAAATTTTAAAAAAATTTTCCATATTTATGGAAAATTTTCAAGATTTACCATTTTTACAGGAAATTCTAAAAATTTACCATTTAAAAATTTCCCATTTTTATGGGAAATTTTCAAAATTTCCCATTTTTATGGGAAATTTTCAAAAATTTTACGGGAGATTTTCAAAATTTACCATTTTATAAAAAAATTTCAATATTTCCTTTTTTGATACATACATATGTACATACATTTTGATGGGAAATTTTCAAAATTTACCAATTTTATGGGAAATTTTCAAAATTTCCCTTTTTGATGGGAAATTTTCAAAATTTACCATTTTCTAGAAATTATCAAAATGTCCCTTTTTGATGGGAAATGTTGATACGTAGTAATAAACGTTGATGAGGATTTTGTTTAATTTACCAAAAATGTTGGAGTGATAGATGCTATATACTGAGACATTTATCCAGTTAAACTAATTTCATATCAAGAAGATGAAGCCAACTGCAAAGGTAAAGGTTTCTTAAAGAAAAGTTTTAAGACCCTTCCTGATCAATTTTGTGCTAAATTCGCGATGTGCTTCATTAAAAAGTTTTAAGAAAAAACTTTCGCGTTCTCATTTAATAAAAAGATGATTGACAAACTTTTGATGCAAATCGGTTATAAATGTCATCGCTTTCATGCCTTATGTGATTTTGTTTCATTTTGCTTTGTAAAACTATTAAAAGCAATATGCACTTTTTTGCACGATTTTCAAAAACTTCATAAGATTTTAGCAAAAAATTATTTTTTGGTGCGCTTTTGCCTTTAGGTATTACATGCCAAAAAAAACTCGGCTTACTCGGTAATTTGGAAATTTGTATTTATATTTGCGAGTGTGCTCCACGAAAAACCGGTATTTTGAAAAATTATACCTATATAGAAGACATATATCAAACGAGATATATATCAAACGCTTCGAAATTGTATTTACATTTAGTTTCAAAATAAAACTTCTCGGCAAAAACAACTATGTTACGAATATACAACTTGAATGTCAAGTCCATCCTGTTTTATGGTTGCAAAGTTTGGAAACGGCAAATTCATAACATATGTAAGGGTACTTAAGCGAAAATGGCAGTAGATAGGCCAAACACTTCGAAGAAAAATATCAACATAGCTCGACATGTGCTTCGATGGAATCCACAGGGAAGCGACCGTCATGTTGGTACACCTGTTGGAATATTGAGAAGGTCAATTGATGCGGATTTGCAATCAGCAAACTATTCATTATATGCTTTAAATATCGAATTAGGTATAAAAGGATGGTCGAGACCCTTGCTTCGCTCTGATAACAGAAGAAGAAGATGAATACCTACTATCAGTAGTTGTTAAAAATATTAATTTTTTTTTAAGTTTTAAGAAACTGTACTATTTATGTATGAAATGAAAGCGATCAAGATGATACACCTGAACACCTGAGGTGAGAATTGCAATAACTTGACTGAAAAATAACATAAATACCGGTGCCGATGGTTGCCAGCGGAGCTTTTTAAGGCCGGAGGTGATGAATTGATAATGTATATGTCCCAGCTTATAACTACCATATGGTTAAAAAACCGTATGCCAAACGTTTGGAGTCTCAGTGTTCTCGGTCCAGTGCACGAAAAAGGAGATAAAACTGTATGTACCAATTATAGTGGTATAGGAGGTATATCAACTGCAATCAATTCCATATAAGTTACCATCGACCATACTGTGTGAAAGGTAAAAGCCAAAAGTTAACGAAATATTTTTAACCTACCAATGTGGCCTTAGACCGGTTAATTTTACCACTGATCAGATCTTCACGTAACGTCAAATCCTGGAAAAGACAAATTGACACTTGCCAACTCTTCCCTGACTACAAAGCTGCTTTTGACAGGCCGATACGAAAGAAGTTTTTTAAAGTCATGTCTTAGTTTGACATCAGTATGAAGGCTCTGCAGGAGCCTTCGAAATTGCGAAATTGAAAAATCTACAAATTGTTATTTATTATACCCTTCACCACCATATGTGGAAAGGGTATTATAAGTTTGTGCAGATGTATGTAACGCACAGAATTATTTGTCTTAGACCCATCTTTTAGTATACCAATAGGCTTAGAATCAGTTTCTGAGTCGATTTAGCGATGTCGTCTGGCTGGCTGGACCCCCATTTAAACCTTGTAATCAAACTACAGGTCGCAATTCTAAAGATAATTTGATTAAATTTGGTACAGATCATTTGTTTGATAATGGGACCATGGCTATTGAAAATCTTCAAAATCGGTCCAATATTTATGGTACCTCCCATAGGTCCCACTCTCCGGAATTGATATACTGGCCAGAAATATCAAAATTTTTTCATGAAATTTAAAACAAATACTGCTTATGTAAACTTAAATCACTGTACCAAATTTCGTTGAAATCGGATCATAGCTCCCATACAAACTCTTGTCTCAAAACGCACTAAATGAGACAAAATTCACTAAAACGCTCGTAAATCCGAAGATAATTTTAAGTTTATTTTTTGCATACATAATTTTTGTAACAACTGTAAACAATTTGCCAAATTTCGAGATAATCGGTTCACATTTGACCCTAGCTCTCATATAAGTCCAAATGGCTGAAACAGCTTAAATGTATAAGTTTTGAGAAAATGTTTGTATGATGGCAAAATTTAGCAAATATTTGTCTTTAAACCGGAAAAAGAACACCTTTGACCCTAATGGTGAAGGGTATCGTATGGTCGGGCTTGACCGACTACTTGTTTTTATGGAATTCTTTGAGGCGGCCAAAAAAAATTAAAAAGTGGGGAAAACGAGCTTCAAATTTTGGCAGCCATTAAGTTGTATAAGAAGTGACAAAATTAAAATTTAGAGGGAAAGTGGATTTATCCTCTAAGTGTCTATTTCGTAGAACAACGACTTTTGTCCAAATGTTAAAACGAATGCAGAAGAAGACGAAATATACAGGGGTGTCATAGAAACCAAGTCAGTTTTTAAATTTCTCGGTTTTGAAAACCAATACCGGTTATATTTGGTGTCATGAAACCAAGTCGGTTTTGTTATTATTGGTTTTAAATCAAACAAAATGTTCGAATCAATTTTTTTATAATTTCACTTGAAATTTTTTTGAAACATCAAAAATGAAATAAAAAAGTCATATAAAAATGATTAAAGAAAATTATTTGAAGAAAAATTTTCAATTTTTTGTGTTATAGGCATAGAGAAAACGCTGCTATCTGGACAAATGAAGCTTGTATACACCAACATCATGAAATGACCGAATTGCGGACTGGGAAAAATGTAATCTACCTACACCAAGAAACAAACCATAGCCAATCAAAGGACGATTGTCACTTACATGCGATATTCATTAAATTGCAAACAAATATGTTGATATGCATTTGCTTCGCCAGTACCTCCACACAAAGAATATTCTAGCCTTACAATTTTCCCCATTTTTGATATTTTTTATGTTTGTCGATACGGTTCATTGATTCCAAAGACACAAAAAAGTACAAAAACTTATTACATGATAAAAAAATGCTATGTAAACTTTTCACCCATCTCTTTTTTTATTTGAGTTAAAGTTAAAGCTAAAAAATACCAAAAATATTTATGCTCTTTTTCTCCCCTTTTTTCTAAAAGTACTTACTGTTATTTTTGTAACTGAATCAAACTCGATTTTAATTTTGGTTCTATTGTTTTAAGTTTGGGAATTATAGCGTTATTGAATTTTCCCTTTTTTATCCCCACAAGGCCAAATTTTCAAAAATCTGTTTTTAGTGGATCTTTAAATCGAAAAAGGCACCAGCTGGCCAGTAACGCCTTTGTTTTAAATAGATATACCAATTTTGAAATGAAATCTGTTGGCTGTAAGTTGCTTGGTTTATTTCCAATACTAAACCAATAATATTATTTTCTGTGACACATAAAACCAATAAGAAATGTAGCTCGAACATTAGTATTGGAATTCATGACACCAATTTAATTTTTTTGTCGTTTTCAAAACCAATGCCAATGTAATTGGTTTCTATGACGCCCCTGATAAAGAAAAACTTGAATGCTTCAATCGATTTTTCAACGTTTTTTTTTTTTTTAAATTTGCATGCCAATAACGCTTATAAGCGCAAACTTGCGCTACTAAGATATTGTGTTCAGTATACAGAAGTTTTTGCGAGTTCAAGATCTGTAATTAGATTTTCCGAACTCCTAAGGGTCTCGAGTTGAAAGTCGGTTTAAATTGTTTGTAAAAACTGTAATCAAATTTAAGTTTTTAGGAAAATTTAGGAAATGCTTGTATTGTTGAAGTTTATCATATGGTCGGGCTTGACCGACTACTTGTTTTAAACTAAATTTTACTAATTGTTAAACTAATTGTGGAGGGCATCCTTGCATATTTCAAGCACAGCATCGATGTTTTGTGACACAACGACCGATTTTTGACTACTTTGACTAAATTGGTAGGCAATAGAACTACGAGCGATATTCAGTGAGTTTATCGACTCATTTCTGTGTTGTGGAAAATAATTCAATTCCATTTTTGTTCAAATGTTTTTTCTAAACTCATTGTGATTACTTTTAGAACAAACAATTTTAAACTTTATAATGTTGTTGCCAAATTTGAACTGTTGGCGTTAGCGTTAGTTGTCAGTTCCTGAAATGTTTTAAATATTGATATACAAAAGTTTTTTTTTTACCCAACCGAAATCTTATCTTATTCACTAGATCTCAAAATTATTTTCTTCAAATACTGTGACAAACTAACGGAAATATAAATTGCTTTGAACAAAATTATAAATACATACAAATTTTCATAATGACTTTCTCATGTGACTCTGAAAAAGTTACTTTTGATCGTATGTAAGTCCTTCCCTGCCACCTGATAAAATTACATCATAATTTTATGTTTTGATTATTGATTTTCAATTTTGCAAATTATTAACAATTTATACAAGAGACTGGTAATAAACGAAAAACACTAAGTAGGCTTGACCAGACAAAGATTTATAAAGTGAAACGCCCCAAATTAACTAGACAATTTAGCACCAGTCAAATACCGCGCAGCACACCAACAAATAAACTGACATACGGAACGAACGAACGAACGACAGACAGACAGACATTCACTTATTCCAGATGAGTGAGTAAAACACGCCAAAGTTGCATTGCAAATAAAATGAAATGCGACAAGTTTGTTGCACTAAAGGAAATTGATGCAACAGAAAAACTAAAAACATATTCGTATACACAAGTGACAAGTTTAACACTGAATAATAAATACAAACTCATATGAATGAAGGCAGAACATTGAGCAACAAAAAATCATTTAAAATATAATCTATAGCTCGACCAGATGAAGGAATGAAGTCAATAACACTTTGTTGAATGGTGTAAGTAGTATAACTCAGTCAAAGAAGAGATCTTTAAATAGAAACTATTTTAAACGATTTAAAACATTTTATGATCAACTAGAACTAAAACTAACTATAACTAACCGTACTTTACTTTACTTAACTACTAGCGTTATTTTGCTTTTCATTATGAACATATTTTTTTACCCATTTTCATTTTTAGTACAAGATCGTTTGAAAAATTATAAATGAATTTCCAAGTCATTTATTTTATGAGGTGTAGTAACAGCGAAAAGGCTTCTGGTTTTAAATCTTTTTTTTAAGATTTTTACTAGAAAACCACTCGAAAAATAAAATAAGTGCAGAACGACAATAAGCAAAACTTTTCATTACCAAATAATGAGTTAAACAGCTAAACTATTGAACACGATCTACTTACTCATTCACTGTTTAAGTCATTACATTAAGGCAAGTACTTATAAATTGCAGAAAAGTAATGACTTGGGTAAGCAATTGGATAACAACAACAACTTTTTTTGTAGTTGTTTTATTTAAAAAAATATATTTTTAAACGAAATACAAATTTTTTTTTATGACCCTATGGGGGCTCGAGCCCCTACGACTGCTAGGCGGAGACTCTTCCACTGAGCTACTTCATATGTTGAAAACTTAGCAGCTTATAATTATTATATACAATTTTTATTTTTAGATCCAAAATCATGTGACAATAACTTTGTTTTTCCCTGCTTTTTTTGCTTTGTTGTAATTTTTGGAAACATATTTCTATACGATTTTTTGTAAATGTTTAATGCATTTAATAAACAATAATGAAGTTTTTTTAATTATTTTAAAACTTAAACAATTTAAATCTTCTCTTTTGTATAAGTTTTTATATAATATTGGCTTTTATATAAATGGCCTATAGATACAACCTATTTTCTTCGACTTTGTGCGAATTCAATTTTATAGGCCAAGTTGTGAAAAATTTTCCACTACTTGGTCTTTCCATCCCATTTTTTATCGTTCTTATTGGACAACTCACGGTACATGTTAGCTCATTACGTAACGTAGTTCTTTGGGTGATATAACTAGGAGGTCAGTGTCCACAGTTGAAATGAAGGATAACCAAGATAAGTCTAGGCTTACCAAGTTAAGACCAAGCAGAACCGTTGCTTGGTATCCAAAATCTACATACCTACATAATCAAAATTGACTCATGATAGTATTTTTTCATTACCGCCCAGTAAAAAATATATGGATTAATCCATAATCGAGCAACAAAGGAGTAATGACTTGTTCATCCATTTCATTTTCTCATGGCTTCTTAATCTGTCATTGAACACTTTGACCCACAAGGCTCTTAATTTATTAAAAACTTCCAAGACTTTAAATTGAATTCAACATAATAGAAATATGATTCCGCAGAAAATTTAATACAATTGACCTTTTATGCGCTAATCAAAATGCAGTGGCTATGCCTTACTTCAAAAACTCGTCCGGAAATAAGGTTCAAATAGGGTGATGATCGGTATTTTTCACTGTATATGTAATAAGCTATACATGGTAGAAGAACTATCTTCCCCATATAAAAGGTTATCCATTTCGTGGTTTCAAAAGTATAATACTGGAATGCGACATCTTTCAAAGTTGTTAAATCAATTTTTATTTTCAGGTAAAAGTCTGACATTGACGAAAATGTCACACAACGCATAAAAATTATCAAAACATACTTCAAAAATGGTGACTCTGCAACAGCCACATATCGTGCTTTAAGAGGAGATTATGGCTTACATAATCCTCCAACTACGGAAGCAAAATTGTGAAGAAATTTCAAGAGTCTGGAGCGGTTACAAATGTTGTAAGGCCTGTGCATAATTGTTTCGCTCGTTGCGCTGAAAATATCGATGCTGTAAGTGAAAGTGTAGCCGAAGACCTGAATGTGTCGATTTCTCATTGTTCTCAGGAACTAGGATTGTCTTGCGGCACATTATGTCGTATTTTCCATTTAGATCTACACTTACATCCATATAAAGTCCACACAACAACTGAAGCCCACTGACAATTTTCAACGTCTTAGATAACACTGCTCTGCAAAAATTCATTTTTTGTCTTTCCTTTTAATAAAACTATGCGGACTATATGGATCTTGATGCGCTAAACTTAAATCCGTTTTCGGTTTTTCTCCATGAGATCTGGATTTTTTTTTATGGGCGTGGCAAATTTTTCCCTTTAAAGTCAGACCTATTTCGTCCTAACTCGAGAACGACTCATCCGATTTTCAAAATTAAAACACTTAAAGATGCATTACATTTATTTTAGTCTAATATAATTTTTCTGTATCTCTTATCGTTTTGGAGTTATTTAGAAATTAATGGAGAAAAAATTTATGAATTTTTTATATTAAATAAGATTTTTGTTACTAATTAATAAAACATTGCTAAATTAAAAAGTAGCTTAAGCTTTTCCGTTGTATGCGGAGATTCAGCTATAGTATTTTTTAATTAATATTTCTTTTTATTAATATTAACGTTTAAGTTTCTTGGCAAATCAACCAACAAAAATCTGCAAGCATTCCTTCAGTATTGGTTCCCTTGTAACGCTTCTCTATATGTAACATATCTTGATGGAACCTTTCACCATGTTCGTCTGATATAGCACCAAGATTATCCGGAAAAGATTCTAAATGTGAGTCCAAAAAATGAATTTTAAGTGACATATTACACTTTAAAGCTTTGTAGGCAAAAAGTAATTCTTCGATGATTTCACGGTAGTTTTCAGCTTTTCTGTTTCCCAAAAAAATTTGGCACACATTCACAAAAGCTGTCCATGCTCTTTTTTCCACATCATTCAATTTCGTTCTAAAGACCTCGTCCTTAATAAGCTCTCGTATTTGTGGACCCACAAATATGCCTTATTTTATTTTTGCATCGCTGATTCTAGGAAATTTGCTTTTAATATACAAAAAGCCTTCACCATCCTTGTTCATTGCTTTCACAAAATTTTTCATTAGCCCAACTTTATATCAAGATCTGATGGAAAAAAAAACCGACAACGGATCTGAGTTTAGCGCATCAAAATCCATGTAGTCCACATAGTTTTATTAAAAGGAGGATTTGGCTACAGAGCAGTGTAAGTGAAATGGCTGCTTGAACAACATGAGGTGGACTGCGATTTTTCGAACAAAATTTTCTTCAGCGATGTAGCACATTTCTTACTAGGTGGGTATGTTAATAAACAAAATTGTCATTTTTGGGGTTTTGAGAATCTTCACTTAATTGAAGAGAGACTATTATATCCAGAAAAAGTCACTTTTTGGTGGACTCTTTGGCCCGAAGGTGTGATTGGACCTTACTTCTTCGAAAACGACGATGGAACGACTGTCACCGTGAGTTTGGAGCGTTATGGTCTTACGATTGTTTTGCCTGCTATTAAAGAATATAACTTGGAGAATATGTGGTTTTAACAAGACGGTGCCACAAGCCGCATAAATCGAGCTAATATAGCTTTATTGCAAGAGACATTTTCTGGCCGAGTAATTTTTCGTCGTGGCGATATCAACTACCCACCAGGATCATGCGATTTGAAACCATTAGACTTTTTTTGTGGGTCTACTCGAAAGACCTCAAAAACCAACATTCGTCAAGTTATAGCTGAAATACCGCCCAAAATGTGTCAAAAAGTGGTCAAAAATTACCTCTAAAGAATCAATGCTTGCAACATCTCGCGCGGTGGCCATTTAAATGATGTAGTACCTATTGATGAAGGGTATAAACAAAGAGATATACACAACACTGTATATCTATTTTTAGAAGACGTCATATTTATTTTTAGAACAGTGAAGTTGCATTAATAATTATAGAAATAGATGTTGCCGAGACCGAGGGTCGAACCTAGGCTGCTAAATACGATATATTATTAATTAAAAAAATTAGGATTTATCAGGCTTGAGTTCATTTTTAATTTTCAAATTTGAAAGTAATAATGTGGAGAAAAACTGAAAAAATTATTTTTGAACGCGGCTAGTGGATTGCAATTTCTGTCCCGCCACAGGACTTCATCAGCACTTAGCGCCCTCTACCACAGCCGAGTTGTCAAATTGCAGAGATAAGCATCAATTTAACTCATTGAGTTTGATCGAACATCACTGCGTTTAATTGATTGTGTATTCTCCTATTTCTTGTTTTGCTCGATCTTTTCACTTGCCGTTGGCATGTAGAGAAGAACAAGACTTTTTGGTTTGATGCCATTTATAGAATAGTAACAGTGTTCGCATATGTAAGTAAATTACATTATGTGTAAGTAAATTACATTATGTGTATGTTAACGCAACGTGCCCTTTGCTTTTAATTATTTGGGAATTAATTATTCGAACTTTAAATTTAATTAATTGAAAAATTAGGATTTATCATTTTTAATTTTCAAATTATTAATTTGAAAATTTGAAAGTAATAATGTGAAGAAAAACTGAGGGCGCTAAGTGCTGATGACGTCCTGTGGCGGGACAGAAATTGCAACCCACTAGCCGCGTTCAAAAATATTTTTTTCAGTTTTTCTCCACATTATTACTTTCAAATTTTCAAATTAATAATTTAAAAATTAAAAATCAACTCAAACCTGATAAATTCTATTTTTTCAATTAATTAAATTTAAAGTTCGAATAATTAATTCCCAAATATTCAGGGTTGTCATAAAAACCAAGTCGGTTTTTAAATTTATCGGTTTTGAAAACCAATACTGGTAATTTTTGGTGTCATGAAACCACGTCGGTTTTGTTATTATTGGTTTGAAATCAAACAAAATGTTCGAATCAATTGTTTATTATTTCATTTGAATTTTTTGTGAAACATCAAAAATCAAATAAAAAATAAAAATTATTAAAAAATAATTTGAAGAAAAATTTTCAGTTTTTTGCGATGTTTGTGGTATAGGTATAAAAAAAAACGCTGCTGTTTGGACAAATGTAGCTTGTATACCCCAAAATAATGGAATGACCGAATTGCGGACTGAAAAAAATTTAATCTACCTACACCAAGAAACAAACCACAGCCAATCAAAGGACGATTGTCACTTACATGGGATATCCGTTTAATTGATATGCATTTGCTTCGCCAGTACCTTTACACAAAGAATATTCTAGCCTTACAATTTTCCCCATTTTTGAAATTTTTTATATTTGTCAATAAGGTTCATTGATTCCAAAGACACAAAAAAGTACCAAAACTTGCTTTTATCTTATTACATGATAAAAAATTCTATGTAAACTTTTCACCCATCTCTTTTTATTTGAAAGTTAAAGCTAAAAAGTACCAAAAATAATTTTTCTCTTTTTCTCGCCTTTTTTTCGAAAATTACTTACCACTTGTACTGTTATTTTTGTAGCTCATCTAAACTCGATTTAAATTGTAGTTCTATTGTTTTTAGTTTGGGAATCATATCGTTACAGAATTAACCCTTTTTTATCCCCCAAAATGCCGAATTATCTAAAATCCGTTCTTAGTGGATCGAAAAAGGCACCAGCTGGCCAGTAACGCCTTTTACCAATTTTGAAATGAAATCTGTTAGCTGTAAGTTGCTTGGTTTATTTACAATACTAAATCAATATTATTATTTTCTGTGACACATAAAACCAATAGAAAATGTAGTTCGAACATTAATATTGGAATTCATGACACCAATTTAATTTTTTTGTCGTTTTCAAAACCAATAACAATGAAATTGGTTTCTATGACACCCCTGATTATATGTTATATGATATTTAGTCGACGTTCTAACCAACTAAACCACATCACCCATAATGAAATACGAGTCAGTTATATTACGCACATTTTGCAAGACTTTTTTGTGCTATTTTTAACTAGTCGCTTGTACACTTTGTTTTTAATCTATTTTTTGATACGAATACCAAAAGACGCATTCTGCTGATATCATCATCAACAATCTCCCAATTGTTAGCTGGAAAGGGACCTACGTTTTAACTGCAGCTCTGAACGGCAAATGCATTAGCTAGAGAAGTTTTACATAGCCTAATACTCAATAACCAGTGTCTAGCTGAGTTATAAGGTGAACCGCTTTTTTTGAAAATTTAGTTCAAGTGGGTCTGGCCGGGGATCGAACTTGAGACCTCCGGTACGCTAGGCGGATGATTAACCTATCATGCCACGGTGGTTACAAAAGTTGGACTAGTATCAACTCTGAATTGCTGCAAATCTTTTAGCGAGATGTCTAATATATATCGGATCCAAATTAGGTAGGCGTAGGGCCACATACATACCAACAAGTTGTAAAGCGAACAAGTTAGCAAGACTACATTACAAGTTCCAGATTGTAGCGTCTTTAATGTCTTTAAATTTACTTTATAAATATTCTACTTGTTATAAAATTTTATATTATTATTATTTTTTGTTTTGTATAGATTTCTATCATTTTTGTGTTATAAAAAATTTGATTTTTAATATTATAATTTCTAAAATAAAAACTCAATTAATTTTTATAAAATAATAAATATTTAAATAAAAAATATAATAATAAAAATATCACTAAATTGGCGATCCTGCAAATTGAACCTAATAAACTTGAAGGAAATTATTACAAATTAAACATTCATCTTTAAGAAGGCGAACAATTTATAAAACCTTAACAACTAAAAGATTAGAAATCTTAATAAAATCTCTACTTATATATGTATATATCAGTGTTTCCATATACATACATATCCCTTATCTACATCTTTTCAAATAAAAAATAACTTCAATCAATTTACATTTTTGAAAACAATTAAGTTTGGAAACTGAAATCTTAAAAAAGGAATTTTGAACTACGCCAAGGATTCAATACAAACTATTGTTACCATCAATCAAAAATTAGATAAAATCCCTGGAATTATTAAGACGACCACTAGTCCGATAAGTACTCATAATAAATAAAATAATTAAATTAGATTTAAGAATTTTTTTTTTTATTTAAAACAAACTTATCTTAATTTGTAACTTCTCTCAGAAAATACATATATAATTATAAAATGGTTTTAACACGGTCTCAGAGTACTAATCAAGACGCATTTCATGATGCTTTTGCATCACAACCTTCTACTTCTCATAGTACCGCTGAAAATACCACAAACATCAATACGAATGCAACATTAATTAATTTAAAACTTCCACCATTTTGGACGTCGTGTCCAATGGCATGGTTTATACAGATAGATATGATATTTCAACTTCACAATATAGAAGAAGATAATTTGAAATATCAGTACGTAATCACTTCATTATCACAAGATACTATTTTAAAAATTTTAGACGTAATACAAAATCCACCTAATACTAATAAATATCAATCTGTTAAAACAACGCTTTGCGAAAGATTTTCTCTTAACAATGAAACTAGATTCGAAGAAATAATTTCCGATACTAAATTAGGTGACAAAAAACCATCTGAATTATTTCGAGAGCTTACAATATTAGCTACACCACTTTCTTTTGTTTCTCGAGAATTAATTTTTAAATTATGGCAAAGAAAATTACCTCAAAATGTACAAATACACATTACGTCTTCATGTTTACAATCGATTGATGAAATAGTAGTCTTAGCTGACAAAATTCATCAAATGCACAATTCCAGTATATCCACCATAAACTCTATCCAACCTTCAAATGATTTATTACAAAATGTAGCAGGAATAACTTCCATTTTAGCTGACAGTATAAATCAATTGAACTTAAATATTGCAAAACTCAACGAAAACAAAAAATATAATTCTTTTAAATACAATAATTTCCAAAAACAAAATATAAACAATAATATATGCTGGTATCATTCTCGATTTGGTAATAAAGCTCTCAAATGTGAAAGATCATGTAAATTTTTTAAAAATTTTCAAACACAATCTTTAAACTAAATAATCCCATTATGGCGACGACACATAATGAGGACCATTCAACAGAATCACGTCGTCTATTCGTTACTGATTTTAATACCAAATGTAAATTTCTTGTAGATACAGGTGCAGACGTTTCTGTATTTCCTATCAAAAAATTCAAAGGCGAAACAAAAAAATCTGAAATCCACCTTACTGCTGCTAATGGAACTTCAATACGAACATTTGGTTTTAAAACTTTTGATATTGATTTTGGATCTAACAAAAATTTTAGTTTTCCATTCATATTAGCAGATATTGAAATTCCTATTATAGGTGCAAACTTTTTAGATAAATTTAATATTCTTGTTGATATTAAAAATAAACGGCTTATTGATACGTCCAATAAAATAATATCAACAGCAAATTTAGGTCACTCAAATTTGTTTTCTTTAAAATTGGCTAATTTTAATTGCAAAATAATACCTCTCTTAGAAAATTTTCCATCTATAACTAGTGAACCTGATTATTATAAAACTGTCACACATAATACAGTACATAAGCTCGAAACTACTGGATCTCTTCCATTTAGTAAACCTCGAAGACTAGATCCCATAAAATTTAAAATTGCAAAAAATGAATTTGAGAATTTAGTTAAAATGGGAATTTGTCGTCCATCTAAATCTTCAGTTTGTTCACCACTTCATATGGTACCAAAAAAAGACCCAAATGATTGGAGACCTTGTGGAGACTACAGACTTTTAAATTGCGTAACTCTTCCTGATCGTTACCCACTTCCACATATTCATGACATACATGTCGATTTAATAAACAAAAAAGTATTTTCTAAAATTGATCTTGTTCGTGCTTACCATCAAATACCTATGGCAGAAGAAGACATTCATAAAACTGCAATAACTACCCCTTTCGGTATGTATGAATTCATTAGAATGCCATTCGGTCTACGCAATAGTGCACAGACATTCCAAAGATTCATGAACGAAGTTTTTGATGGATTAGATTTCGTCTTCGCATATGTAGATGACATATTTGTTGCTAGTAGAAATGATGAAGAACATTTAGTCCATTTAAGACAAATTTTTGAAAGACTTAATAAATATGGTCTCAATATTAAACCATCGAAATGTATATTTTTTACAACCGAACTTGAGTTTTTAGGTTATAATATTTCTGAGAACGGCATATCTCCTTCCAGATCTAGAATTGACATTATTTTACAATATGAAGTACCAAAAACAATTAAAAAATTACACCAATTTTTAGGTATTATAAACTATTATCACAGATATACCCCACAATTAGCCAAATGTCTCATGCCTTTACATAATATTATAACTGAAGCAAATAAATCTAAATTAAAAGAAATTTGTTGGACCGAAAGCACTTTAAATGCATTTCAGGAAGTTAAAAACAAATTTGCTCTGAAAACACTACTTACACATTTCAATAAAAATGCAAAACTATCGATTGCTGTTGACGCATCTCTTGTTGCTGTTGGATCAGTTCTTCAACAATATAACAAAGATCATTGGGAACCATTGGCCTATTTTTCAAAGAAATTAAACTCTGCAGAAGTTAAATATTCTACATTCGATCGTGAATTATTAGGTATTTACCTCACAATTAAACACTTCCGACACTTTCTCGAAGGTCGAGAATTTATTATTTTCACAGATCATAAACCTTTAGTCAATGTTCTCAATTCAAAATCCGAAAAATCACCTCGTCAAACACGACATTTAGAATTCATTTCTCAATTCAGTAACGATATTCGACATATTTCTGGAAAAGACAATATAGTCGCCGATTCACTATCCCGTTTGCCCGAAATAAGTGCAATTGAGCAACCCAATATAAACCTAGAAAAATTATTTTTAGAACAACAAAGAGATGAAGTTCTCCAAAATATAATTGCTCTTCCAAAATCAAAATTCAGCTTAAAAGAAATACATATTTCTGATAAATATAAATTATGGTGTGATATGTCCGGTGATACCTATCGCCCTTATGTCCCAGTTTCCCTGAGGAGAGATATATTTCGAACCCTTCATTCACTTTCACATCCCGGTATAAGAGCTACTAGGAAACTAATAGTAAATAAATATTTCTGGCCTTATATGAAAAAAGACATTAATAACTGGACAAAAGAATGTATAACATGTCAGAAATCTAAAATAAATGTTTATACTAAATCTGTTATTAAACCCATTGGAATTCCCAAATGTAGATTTGAACATATTCATATGGATATTGTTGGGCCTCTTCCTGTTTCAAACAATTTTAAATATATTTTAACAATCATAGATAGATTTTCTCGTTGGCCTGAAGCTTATCCTCTGAGAGATATAACAACTTCCACTATTGCTAAAATATTTGTCTATAATTATGTATCACGATTCGGAGTACCTTTGAATATTACCGTCGATAGAGGTTCTCAGTTTACTTCTCACCTTTTTAACGAAATCACAACACTTATCGGATCACACAAGATTCATACATCACCATATCATCCTCAGGCTAATGGAATGGTCGAGAGATTCCATCGCCAACTCAAAACATCAATATTAACGAGTAATAATCCACAGAGATGGTCAGAAATGTTACCGCTAATTTTATTGGGATTAAGAACCTCTATTAAAAATGATTTAAAGTGTTCACCAGCTGAATTAGTCTATGGACAATGTTTGAAAATTCCAGGTGAACTTATTGTTGAATCAAAAGAAAATGTTTCTAGCGATTTTTTGCTTTCAAAATTAAGAGAACATTTTTCAGAAGTGAGATCAAAAGTAATTTATCACAACATAGAAAAATCTTACATTCCTAAATCTTTATCAAATTGTGATTACGTATTCCTTAAAGTTATACAACCATCTAAACTATCAACTCCCTTTGAAGGACCATTTAAAGTAATATCAAGAAATGGCAAAACATTTACAATTCAATATGGTAACTTAGTTCGAACTGTGTCAATAGATTTATTGAAACCAGCGTTCATAAATAAAGAAAATCAAGAATTAGTTGATAGTGCCGATAAAATCACTTATAAAATTATATAATTTTTTTTTTTTTTTTTTTTTCTGAGAGGGGAAGCTATGTAGCGTCTTTAATGTCTTTAAATTTACTTTATAAATATTCTACTTGTTATAAAATTTTATATTATTATTATTTTTTGTTTTGTATAGATTTCTATCATTTTTGTGTTATAAAAAATTTGATTTTTAATATTATAATTTCTAAAATAAAAACTCAATTAATTTTTATAAAATAATAAATATTTAAATAAAAAATATAATAATAAAAATATCACTAAACAGATAAACTAGAATCTGCTGATAGAGCATACGATTTATCAATTAAGATGTCTTGAGGATATATTCATTTCAGAACTAAGAACTTTTTAAAGTGATCTAAAAGTTTAATATTTTTATTTTGGATTGGAATTTAACTTTCATATTCTCTTCGAGTGTATGTTACTGATACTGAATGTACGATCGTTAAAAGGAAGTACCACATAATAAACTGTTGCCAGCCTTTAAAAAACACACATTCAAGCACTACAATCACGAAAAATTCATTTATTTTTGTTGGATTTTTATAAGAAGCGCTTCAAAGTGCCACTTAAACTTTAATAAAAACAAAAACATTTTTCAACACATATAACATACATACATACATACATACATACATACATACATACATACATACATACATACATACATACATACATACATACATACATACATACATACATACATACATACATACATACATACATACATACATACATACATACATACATACATACATACATACATACATACATACATACATACATACATACATACATACATACATACATACATACATACATACATACATACATACATACATACATATAAAATCCAGTTGTTTGAAGAAGTTTCTATAAGTAATACGATTTGGTAAATAGTTCAGAAGAATTCCTTTTAACACCAAAAATACTTTAGGTTTGAGCTGAGTTTTGCACTTGAAAAGTGGCAATAGTAGCTTCATTATTTTATTCTGCGATAGTAGTACCTCAGACCATGTCAGCAGCCACCCAGTGCGTTAGTGTTTTCTTTTCGTCTCTTTTTCTACCTTAAGTGCTATTCGAAACGATTCTGATTGTTATTACTACTCAATTCCATTTATTATCGAGAGACATTACTACCTCACCTCATGTTAGAGCAGTGAAATAATTATGGCCTATTGGTTGGCTTTGGATGGTTAATGGTAGAACCGTGAGTGGCAATTGTAATGAAATCTTTTTTTTTTCTAAGAAATTATTTATTTAAAGCAAATTATTAATTCTTCAATGCCCTATTGAATTGGGAATATCTAGAACTATTGAAAGATCAAAACGCGCACAAATAAATGTATTAAATTCAAAAAGAAACTGATTTCGCTTCCAATGTTAAAATAGTAGTATTGGCTACATCATAGATTACCAAAGGTCAGTCTTAGAGCTTTTCTTTCTACAAATGATTACTTAAGGTTTAAAAAGTAGATACTGCATGACAGCAACCTATAGGGTATTAGAAGCTTTTACTATTATCTCACTTTACAACTTAACCTCCTTTGATTTAGATATTCCAAATTACCACAGTGCAACCACTTTTAGGCGTTACTTATTGCGTAAAACACTTTATTACCTGCGATCAGCAACTGATGAGTTATTACTTTTTATACCACCCCTCCCTCATTGCTGCTGTATTTCATTTATCTGGGATTAATAATAATTCTAGATCTGCTCAATGCTATGAAAAATGCATTCTGGTAATATGAATTGCAAAGTAAGTTGCTACTGGATAAACACTTGTAATCGTAAGATTTCTATCATCATCTACTATTTGGGAGGTATTTAAGTTTTTTCTTGCTTATGGTTTTTAGCCACTTGACATTTACATATTGAATTTGCAGGAATTAATTGAAATTTTTGGTTTATGATTTGGTAACATTTAACTTTAGTTTTGATATTGATGTAAAATGGAAGTAGCTTTGAAATAAATTTCTTTACCAAAGGAATGCAGATATCTTATCTTATATTCTTAAACGAGCAATAATTGTATGTATAAATTATCTTTTTCCCTTGATTAGGTTCTATGAACCTCCGATAATAATAAAACTGCTTTCTTTTATGATTCGGTTAGGAATGAATGTTTTATTTAATTTAAACATTTATTACACTTAAATTAATTCAACGATCAAAAATTACCTATAAAGCATTTTTTACACACTTAGGACTCATATTACAAATCACCTTATTTGTATTTAAATTTGGTTGCTTAAAATACGTAATTTTTTGGTTTATGAAAAGTTCATTACAAAGCATTTTTATTTATTTGACTAAAAATCGATAAGTAAGCAGAAGTAATTAAATAGGGGTATTCATGCCCACCGGTAACTTATTAACGGTATTCATACCCATCGTTAACTCCTCCCCCTGTTAAGTCTCGGAACGTCCCTGTTTCGACGCAATTTCCTTAATGATATTGTCAATGTCCAGCGTAACGCTTCTCCTACATCTGTGTTGGAGATGATACCCCAGCCAAATTACAAAGGGTATTAAAACAGCCAATGACACTAGCGCGACTTTATGAATCAGGGTATCCCTCTTAAGTTTCTCAATGTGACTTATATTTTCTAGATTCAACTTATGAATATATGGGAGGGTTATCAAATGTTCATGGCCAGTATTTTTTATATTTAAGGTCTTTGGGGGATGTGGTACAAGGTTCCTTTTGAATGCATTGGATCTTTCGTAACATGTCCCATTTATGGTTACGTTAACGGCAAAAGTAACCACTAGTGTTCCCCACGCTTTTATTGTTTCTCCTTCTGATATGCTCGTTTCTTGCACATCGTTCAAAATTATTAGTCCATCACCTGCGCGCGCTATTTTAGGGATGTCATCTGCTGACCTTGTAGAACAGGATGCTGAGTTGTTGTTCAAGACCTCGGATAAGCATGTGTTGACAATTTCATGACAAATTTTAAAAGTTTTCATGTCGATACAATTCGTAACTGGTAAAACGGAATCGCGACATTCTGCAGCTTGATCGATTTCTAGTTTAACGATTGTGTTATTATGAATTACGGGAAATACCTTAACAAATTCACAAAAATTATTAAGTACCGGAAACTTAACTACATAGAAAATTAGGGAACTGTTTTGGAAAACTGTTACATTGCTTACTCTAAGTATATCATTAACACTAATTGGTACAGTTTCTGATCCGAATTTAGTTTCGAAATTAATGTTGTCAAGGATAGCAGGATGTACTATATTTTCTTTCGCCAGTACTATTGAGAGTGAAAGATTATTTAGGAAGAATATTATTTCTCCATTTCTCATCACAATAGTCTCAAAAAGTATTAAGTCATCTTGCCCTATTGAATTAGTTCCTCCGTAATTCTGAATGGTACCAATTTTTTCAGTTAATTCATTTATTCTGTCTTGAATCGCCGAATTTATTATAAATTGTTTGTCGTTGTTCTGAATGAGTAAGTCTATACGAGTTTCCAATGATTCCAAGTCGTTATGGTCTGGGGTTCCAGCAACAAATTTCAAGGCAGACCCTAAAATGTCAATTGACCTCGCGGATCGCCTATGTCTGCGTAATGTTTCCAACACTCTTTCTATTTCCCTTGTTTGTTCTTGGATCATGCTGATTTCTCTTGGATTGGATAAGCTTTGAATAATTTTCTCATTTTCCCTAATGACTTCTTCGTATTCCGTCAAGTTTGTCTGGTGTACAAAATAGTCATGCTTCCTATATGTTGCTACTTTGGCATCGGTTATGGCAATAAAATGTGAGTCCGTATAGTCGATAATTTTTGGTGATACCAATGGTACCAGGATTGTTAGTGTTCTAAAATAAGAAGAAAAAATGTGAAAACTACAATTAAAACAGTCAAATAAACAAATTCTTATTGGTATTTCAATTATCTTAAATTATTTTTATGAACCTTTCTTCCATTTATCAGTACGGTAGTCCCTAGATCCTGCTGTATAACACCCTGTATGAAAAATTTATCGAACTTATTACCCAACCGTCTATTTCTTTTAACGAAAACAATATCACCAGGTTGATATTTTTTTTACAGCAGTATCCTTATTATGTGTTTGTAGTAACTTTTGTTGTGCTGACATCAAACATTTCTGCACTTCTACAAGGACACCTTCAGTGAAGTCATTCAAGATATCAATTGGTCTTTTTTTCGTAACTGAATGCACTGTTTCATTGTACTTTATAGTAGACAATAACATTAGCTCAATATTGTCGGTTATGTTCTGCTCAGCTTTAACACACCGTGCTATCTCTAGCAGTGTGGAATGAAAGCAGTGAAGGAATGTACTGATAGAATTTGATTGGAAGGCTTTCTCATTGTCTGAAACCACTAATTTAACCTTTCTAAATCTGCTAATAACTTGACATAGGGCTGTTTTCACATCCACGGATGATCTAGACGTGATTGGGATAACAATCGCAAATTTCGAAAATTTGTCTATGCACGACAAAAAATGCTGTTTGTCTGTTATTATTATATCTATATGTAATATCTCACCAGGGTAGGTTGGTATCGGTGTTTCTGCAATATTGACCTTTGATGGCTTTCTTTGGTACTTGTTTTCTTTACAAATTTTGCAGTTACCTATAATGTATTTTAGTTTCTTCTTTATGCCTGGGAAATAATATTCTTCAATTATTTGCCGAAAGTTCTCTTGCAGTGCCCTGTGAGCTCTATTGTGTTCGGTAGTGGTTATTTCCCATTGGTCGTCCTCTCGAATAACGTCCATTACTTGTTTTTCAGTGTGAACAAATTTCGTTGATGGATATTGAGAAACAAGGCGATCTTGAAACTCCGCCAGTGTAGCTAAATCGCATTGAATCGCATTTACTCCATCTGAATTAATATTATCCTTAAGACCTTTTAACAAATTATCTACGGTATCGTAAGTAATTATATGTCTTAAGAATCGCTGAAATATAATTTTTCTCACAATGGAATAGTGACTGCCTTTTGATATTGAAAATTGATTTTTGAATTGGTTAATCGGAAACTTAATTGATTTTATAACATTTGTACTTGAAACTTCGCTGTGTATTGTCTGATCATCATCGCTATTCTCGGATAGTTGATTAATATATTGTCGCGAAAGAGCATCCGCAACAATGTTTTCCTTACCCGGTTTATAGAAGAATTTTGGGGAAAACTCCTCTATAAATGCTCTCCACCTCTTCATTTTTGAGTTCGGATTTTTATCGGATATTGCGAATGTGAGTGGTTGATGATCGGTGTAAATATGTATCCCACTAATACCGTATAAGAAATGTCGAAGATTCTTAAGTGCCCAGACAATGGCGAGTAATTCCCGTTCGTTTGTAGCATAATTTGATTCCGTAGCAGACAGAGTTTTTGATATCATTGTTATGGGTCTTCCATTCTGAGACAAAACAGCTCCCAAGGCAACAGATGAAGCATCTGTGGTCAATTCGAAGACTTTGCTGTAATCTGGATATGCTAACAAAACATCGTCTGAAGCAAGAATTTGCTTTAGCTTTTTAAAGGCTAACAAGGCATTTTCATCGAGATTTATTTTGATATTTTTAGAACATTTAGCCGAAGTCTGTCCATTTTCACCCCTTAGGTATTTTGTTAATGGCTTAGCTATTTTCGCATAATCCCTCACGAATCTTCTGTAATAGCCTGAAAGTCCTAGGAAGGATCTAAGACTCTTTAAACTTTTTGGAGTTTCAAATTCAAGGATAGTCTTTACCTTTTCAGGACAAGTTCGGATACCTTCAGTTGTCACCATAAAACCTAAAAAGCTTACCTCAGTTTTAAAATACTTCGATTTTGCACCTGAAATTCTCATACCAGCCCTCTCAAGCTTTTGTATTACAGTATTAATATGTTCCAAGTGACTATACTCGTCGGATGAATGAATAATTATATCGTCCATGTAAACCTGGCACGTTTTACCTATTTCCGAACGCAAGACATCGTCTATTGCTCTTTGAAAAATACTTGGTGCATTTTTTAGACCGAATGGCAGTCTGCAAAATTCGTACTTGCCATTGTTTACGCTAAAGGCCGTCTTTTGTCTGTCTTTTTCGTCGAGCATAATTTGATGAAAACCAGCTTTTAGATCCAAAGTAGAAAAATATCTAGATTTACCCAAATTTGCTAATATTACAGAAATATCAGGCATGGGGTATTTGTCTGCGATTGTTTTTTCATTTAACTTCCTAAAGTCGATTACCATTCTATGGTTAGGGTTGCCATTCTCGTCTAGACCTTTTTTTCCTACAACATGAACTGGCGAGTTATATGGTGAGATGGATTTCCTTATTATTCCATCTTGTAGAAGTACCTCTATTTCATTGTTAATAAATTCCGACATAGAAACTGGGTACGGATATGACCTAGTATAAATTGGTTCGTCTGTATTGGTTCGTATTTTGGCTATGACATTGGTGTTAAATGGTAATGATCTCTCTGGGTCTGCAAACGCGTTTGAATTTGATAACATAATTTCCTCAAAGTCTTTCCGAACATGCTCTGGTATATCTCCCAAATCTACATTAATATGATTGACATCACTCTTGTTTTCATATAATAAAGAAATGTTTCCTTTCTTAAACCTTAAACAGTCAGCTCCTATATCAACAATCGCTTGGATTTCTTTAAGAAAATCACAGCCGATTATGCCGTCAAATTTTTGTAATAATGGTAAAATGTAAAATGTGGTTCTATAGCCAAATAACATCACCTCGCATTTTTCAACTATCTTATTTGTCCCGTTTATTGAACTAACTTTAAATGGCTGTGTTAGAGAAGTAATTCCTTGTAAAAAATTAAATGGCTTGATAAAGTTTCTTGAAGTACCGGTATCGATAAGTAGTTTGAGACTCTTACCCCTTATTGTCTTAGTTATAAAGGGTAAGAGAGGTTTTATTCTAAAAAATTTAACTGTTCTACACTTTCCTCCTCATCCAGATCTTGCTCAAAGATCGAGCTCACCTCATCATAATCTTCCACCTCTTCCGAATCTATATAATTGATTCTTTGAGTTTTAGGGGTTGGCACTGTCCTTCCTGAATCTTCTAATCTACGCTTGTTAAAAACTGTCTTGTTTTGTTGCGAGCTATTGTTGGGAAAATTATTAGCTGTGGGTCGCCTAAACATTGAGGAACCAGGGTCGACATCCATTGGTTTCACTGTATCTTGAGTGTCTGTCGGGTTTGCGTATTTATACGAGGGGTGCGTTGGTCGAAAGTTAGCATTCCGTCTTTGTAACGTATAATTAATTTTCGCTACATCGCCAGCAGCAAAAATTCTAGCGAACTCCTGGCGTTTTTGATCCGCTTCCAACTCCTGGGCGGTTGCTAAGGCTGTCGGTAGGTCAACTGGTCTAGCGGAAAAAAGTATGTCGCTTAAGGGGCGACGTAGTCCTGAGATAAACACCCGAAGTGCATTATCCCTGGCACGTTCGTTCAATGCATTGGCTATTTCTTCGTTATTGGAAAAGCTCATTTTATTTTTATTTATAATGAGAGTCAAGTGTTCGTCAACCGTGTCGTAAAAGTCCGTTATCGATTTATTTCCCTGCCGTAGGATACTAAGTTCATTTTCTAATGCCTGAAGGGATCTTTTATCAGCATAACACTGATCAAGTCGGGCCATTATGGCTTTAAAATTTAGAACAGTATTAAAGGCAGATAATTTTGCATTAGCTGCCCCAGTAACTTTATTTCGAAATATCCCCATCGTGACGTAGTAATTTTCGGTTCCCTCAGTGTAGTAATTCATTGCGAAATATGCCGCTTCCCGCCATGCAGGGTACGTTTGGCTTTCACCCTTAAACTCCGGTAGAGACTTCACCAAGTCAAGAGAAGTCCCTCTGGAAAAGCGTCCTACTGTCACCGGATCATACTGATCTACCTTTGGGGTCAGACCTTCAAACTGCTTGGTCAGTTCATTAATCTTTCCCTGCAAGTCTCTAGTAAGGGCTTCTACTGAAGCCGAAACCAATTCTACTATCTGTTCCTTTGTTACAGTCGCCATTCTAATTGTCTTAAGTCAACTATTGTGAAGAAAAATTATTACACAAAACAGCAGATAACACGAAAAAAAAAACAAACACGTCAAAAATTTAAAATGTTACCGAAAAGGCAATTCAATCAACGCCGAAAAAATAAGTAATTCAGATCAGAAAAAGCACTTACAATTTATTTTAACTAACTATTTACTATTGTTCACTTAAATAAAGAATAATTTATAATTTTCTTAAATAATTTTAGCTTACAGATATAGGTATACGAAAACCATTCCGTGGAAGTTGCTGCTCTCTTAGATGTTGTTGTCTCTTCTTTAGATAATGATGAAAATGTTCACGTTTCTTCTTGCTGATTTACTTCTTGATTCACTAAAGTCACTTTTGGTTTTTTCCTTTATAAGAATTAATATTTTGAATTTGTCCTTTATAAGGATTTTTGTTCATTAAAGTCACTTTTATTTTTCCTTTTATAAGGATTTTTTTATTCTGAATTTGTCCTTTATAAGGATTTTTTATCCACTAAAGTCACTTTAATTTTTTCCTTTTATAAGGATTTTTTATTTTTCCGGGTTTCCGAAGCCGTTGGGCGCCAATTATCTTTTTCCCTTGATTAGGTTCTATGAACCTCCGATAATAATAAAACTGCTTTCTTTTATGATTCGGTTAGGAATGAATGTTTTATTTAATTTAAACATTTATTACACTTAAATTAATTCAACGATCAAAAATTACCTATAAAGCATTTTTTACACACTTAGGACTCATATTACAAATCACCTTATTTGTATTTAAATTTGGTTGGTTAAAATACGTAATTTTTTGGTTTATGAAAAGTTCATTACAAAGCATTTTTATTTATTTGACTAAAAATCGATAAGTAAGCAGAAGTAATTAAATAGGGGTATTCATGCCCACCGGTAACTTATTAACGGTATTCATACCCATCGTTAACTTATATAAAGGGTGGTTAAATTGTAAGGGACGATGTTGAATGTGAACCACACCTAAACGCCAAGTTTTTTTCCGAATTTTATTTGACATGTCTCTATTTCAGACTTACTCAATTTGAACCATGGAGAGATACACAATCCAACAACGTGTTAAAGTTATCCAGACTTATTATGAAAATGGGCGTTCAAATCAAAATGCATATCGTGCACTTCGTGATTTTTTTGGTCAATTTGATCGTCCAAATGTGCGTACAATCGCAAAAATCGTGGAAAAATTCGAGCAAACCGGGTCTGTAAAAGATGTGAGAACACCAGTGCATGCTCGTACTGCAGAAAACTTTTTATAGCCCGAATTGGAAGATATGCATGTGGACGATATGTGGTTTCAGCAGAACGGTGCCACTTGCCACACAACTAACGAAACAATGGCTCTTTTGCGCAACAAATTCAATGGCCGTGTTATCTCACGTAATGGCGATGTCAATTGGCCGCCAAGATCATGTGATTTGACACCGTTGGACTTTTTTCTTTGGGGTTTTTTGAAAGAAAAGGTGTACGTCGATAAGCCAGCAACAATTCAAGAGCTAAAGGATGAGATAATTCGGCACATTAACGGCATAGAACCTCCACTATGCCTCAGGGTCATCGAAAATTTGGACCATCGGATGAAGGTGTGCCGCCGTGGAAGCGGCGCCCATTTGGCCGATATTTTGTCCCATACATAATTGAGTAATACCAGTATATCATAATAAAATAAAATTACAATAATTTCCTAAAGAGTTTGTGTTTTATTTAAAATCAACATCGGCCCTTGAAATTTAACCACCCGATATAACGATTTTGATAAAATTTGGACAGTGGGTACCTTTTTTGATGTATAGGTCTTCTTACTCGACCTATACATCAAAAAAAGAACTTTTGGAAGCTTTACCTCTAAGAGGGTAAAAACGGGTAAAAAGAGGGAAAAATCGAAAATGCTATATCTACTAAAGTAATAGGCATAGAAACAAAATTTAAATTATACTTTGAAGAGCTGTTAAAATAAGCGGACAGGTGTTTGGTACTTTTGTCAATCTATGCCCGATAGGGGGAAAAAAGGGTGAAAATAGTTTTTTTAGTACCATTTTTAATTTTGTAATACAATCAATAAATGTGAGAAAAATATTGAACACGTCTTTGGTACTTTTTGGATTTCGGGGGCCAAAATGGGTAAAAAAGGGATAAAATTATAATTAAACATGAAGTAATGTGAATAGGAACAATATGTTAACTGCGTTTTTATAAAAAGTACCGAATTCAATTGGTACCAAGTACCAAATATGATATGTAACTTTTTAGAAATTGGGATTAAAAGGGGAAAAAATTGGTAATGTTATAACTTTTAAACAAATTAATGTCTTTCTGTCTGTATGTCCTTTATAGAATAGTAAACTATGCATTTAACCATGTCATGCTCATGCAATAATCTTTAGCTAAAGTTATTGCACATGAGACGACGAAGGTTTTTAAGTTGGTATCACTAATTTCCGACAGGTGGCGCCACTGAAAATTACTCAAATTGAATTAAGTCGTAAACTGTGTATTTGATCATGCTATGATCTTTAGCCAAGTTGTTGCAAATGAGCCGGCGAAGTTTTTTAAATTGGTATAAACAATTTTCGGCAGGTGGCGCCACTGAAAATTACTAAAAATGAATTAAATCGTAAACTATGCATTTGATCAGGTTATGATCTTTAGCAAAGTGGTTGCACATGAGCCGACAAAGGTTTCTTAGTTGATATGATTAACTTTCGACAGGTGGCGCCCCTGAAAATTACACAAAGTGAATTAAATCGTAAGCTGTACTTTTGATGATCTTTAACAAAGTTGTTGCACATAAGGATTTTTAGTTGATATGAACAATTCTCGACAGGTGGGGCTACTGAAAATTACTCAAAATGAATTAAATCGTGAGCTGTGCATTTGATCTTTAGTAAAGTTGTTACGCATAAGCTGACAAAGGTTTCTTAGCTCGTGTGACTAATTTCAGACAGGTGGCTCCACTGAAAATTACTCAAAATTAATTAAATCGTTAAACTGCGCATTTGATCAGGCTATGATCTTTAGCAAAGTTGTTCTAAAGAGAAAAGATAATGGAATATAAAAGTGAACTAATGCAGCTTTAATTGAAGTCATCAATATTTGAAATCCATAAAACAGTTTTGAAGTTGTTGTGATTTTCCCAAAAAATTCGTGTCCTTGACAATACGCCTAAGGATACACCGCTAGAAAAAACTACTTTGGACAAAAGCTCGCAAAGCAAGACTTGATTTATCATTTTAAGACTTGTAAGTACTTCATAGTTTAATTTCGTTAAAATATAACAATATTTACTTAGTTTTTTTCATAATCGAAAATGGGTAATTTTTCTCAGGTGGGTTTCAAAACGCATTTTTTAATTTTTTGAAAATTTTGTTAAACAAATATTACGAATTTGAATTTTTCTCATCGGTGTGTTAAAATAGATAAAAAGACAATAAAACTCAAAAAAATTGAGGTCGATATCTCAAACCATTTTCCCGTACCTTATGTTCGAATTCGAGGAATTTCTCAAAAAAGTAATTTTTTGCTCATAATTTGAGTAAATGCTTCATTAATCTTATTTATGTTCAATTTTAATAATGTTTATATGGAATAAAATTATCCATACTATGGAAAATATAAACAGGTTCTTTGTTTTTAAAATTGGGTAAACTTAACCCTTTTTTCGGAGGCAAAAATGAAAAATTTAATTTTTGTTTATTTTTTAAATACGTAATATTATTAATTTATTACTGGATTTTAATAAATATACTTAAAAGTAATTATCTTACACTAATACAAAGTCTTTTTTATTAAAAAAAAAAATATCTTAACCCTTTTTAGACATGGGGTCAAAAATGACCCAAGTTTTTTTTCACTTTTTTTTTTTAGCAAATTTTGATTAAAAACCATTAATGTTATTATTTTGATTACATTTTGATTAAAAACCATTATTGTTTTATTTGACAAAAAGATTAATTTTTTTTATTATACAAAATATTTTAACCCTTCAAAGACATGGGAGCAAAAATTAAAAATTTATGAGGTCAATATTTTTTAATAAATAAACTTAATCTTAGTATAAAATATTTACTTAATGCCTTTTTATCAAAAGTTGCTGGAAAAAGTGACAACACAATTAGTAGATAATTTTTGCTCCCATTTTCCGATGGAAAAAAATTGTTTGGATGTCATTGCGTTTCGAACTGGCTTGAAGGAATGTTTTTACTAGTAACTCTCAACATTGGGATACCGGTACACAGACATATTATATAAAAGTTGGGTTAAAATTTGTAGAAACATCTTGTTGTTTTGCATACAAGTTGCTCTGATAGACAATTTCATTAAGCAATTTCTGACAACTTCGGGCTGTTTTGGGTAATTTCGCTAGAGTACGGGAACATAGAGCTACATAGCAACGTATATATTGCATACCGTCTAAAGGCGGGCAAGAAATATATTTGTGCTTTTTTGACTATGATGAGTACCTAAATTATGTCTTCCTGAATTCAACATCATCACTAAATTAGACACTTCTCTACGATATGGCTCAGCAGTTCTGTATCGAACTTGTTTGGGTAAAAAAGCCACAGGGACTAACCAGGGAACTGTAGACCAGACAAGTTAGCAAGACAAGTGACAACCTCCAAAATCAAGGTGAGCTAGACCATGATTTAATAATACTGAAGGTTGTTACATTCTCTCTTTTTGTCGCCATGATAACTTTCTGACGTTTGTTAGGATACTCAAAAGTTGTGCTACCTTATTTTTGCCGAAAATCCCAGTTTTCTCTTATTGTTGTAATTATATTTTTTGAAATTTCAAAAAATAAATTTAAATATATTTTTTTTTTATTTTTCCAATAAATTTAACAAGCAAACGTTTATTTATTATAAACTTAAATTCTGATCACTTGTAAATGGATATAGCGTTTTACAAGTCATCAAACTATTTGGAAATATATCAATAAATAAAGCCAAAGGAGTTCAAGTGGCCGCTTGATCGAACAATTCGTCAGATTCTACAGCAACTAATTCTGTACCAGGAATATCAATTTAATTATAAAACGGAAAGATTTTGTAGATTTCCGAAGCTGTCTGTATTGAACCTGCTTGAACGTTGACCATGTTTTACGGGGCGCTAGAAATCATTACAGTTATCACAAAGGTTGTCTAATTGCTGATGACGTTAGGTTAGGTTAGGTTAGGCAGGATGCAGACTGTAAGGTCCACCTCACTTGGGTCCATAAAGAGGTCCCTTTGTAATTCCTGCAAGGATAGAGAAAATTAAATTCTTAAAACTATCGAGAGTAAGAGGCTCAGTTAGAGCCAGCCAGATGCATCGATAAAAGAGCCTAATTTACGAATATTGATGTTCGAGATCTCTGATAGATCGTGCAGAAATGGGAATCCTAGATGGAGGGTTCTAAGTTCAGCAAGTGCTGGGCAGTGACAGAGGAAGTGGGATATTGTTTCTTCCTCCTCTGCATTGTGACAACTTCTGCAGTAGTCATTGCTTTGAAGATTAAGTCTTCTAGCATGTATACCTATAAGACAGTGTCCTGTGAGTACTGAAATAAGGGTGCGAAGTCTATGGCGCGAAAAGCTGACCAGGATTGCAGAGCGCTTACTGTCGTAAGTTGGCCATGTAAGTCTGGAGATCGTACAGGTACTTTCTGTGGACCAGTTGGTCTGTGCGGACCTAAAAATAAACTGCTTTATGAGCAATTTGCATGCTGAGAGCGGAATACCTATGAATTGATCAGTGTTTTCTTGACTAAGAAGAGCACCATCTTTTGCTAGGTTATCCGCTATGATGTTGCCTGGTACATTACTATGACTACGTACCCAGAAAAGTTCAATGTTGGAATGTCTCGCCATCTCATTTAGAGACGCCCGGCATTCACGGGTAAGAACGGATGTCGTGTAGACCGATGAAAGGGAATGAATGGCGGCAAGACTATCTGTACAGAAACGAATATCGTTAGGATATACTCGGTGGTACGTGAGCCACTTGCTCGCCCTATAAATAGCTGAAATTTCAGCTTGAAGAATGCTGCATTGTTTTGGGAGCTTGAATTTCACTTTAATCCCAAATGATAGGATAAAGAAGCCCCCACCCACACCACGTGACGATTTGGATCCATCCGAATAGATAACCAGGGTCTCTTCACTAAAAGCGTTATGGGCCCCTGAGATATCCGCAGTGAAGGATTGCTCGAAAGCGGGTGAGGGAATACAGTAGTCTATATTATCAGGGAGATTAAGTTTCTCCAGAATGGTGGTGTGGCCTAGAGACGAAGTAGACCATTCACCGGTGGTTTTTAACCTGATAGCTGAGTTGAGGGCTACTAATTGGGCCATTAGCTCAGCCGGAAGCCAATTAAGCATGGTAAAGAGTGCCTTTGAAGGAGTAGTCCTTAAAGCACCCGTAATCATGAGAGCAGCAGATCTAAGGATCTTAACAAAAAGTCCTCGCTGATTAGCCTTGTTTAGGGCAGGCCACCAGACAAGAGCGCCGTACATGAGAATGGGTTTAGCAACCATTTCGAAGAGCCAGGCTGTATTGGAAGGGGATAGGCCCCACGTATTTCCTAGAGCTCTTCTGCACGAGTATAGTGCAATGGAAGCCTTAGACACCCTAGATTGGGTGTTTAAGTTCCAGGACAGCTTAGAGTCCAGGATCACACCTAAGTATTTGGCATGATCCGTGAGTACCAGTTCCGTTCCATCAAGCTTTGGAAGATTGAACTGGGGAATCTTGTATTTCCTAGAGAAAAGAACGAGTTCCGTTTTGGCGGGGTTAACTCCCAGGCCATTGGAAACGCTCCATTCAGTAAGTGTGGCGAGAGCGACTTCGAGTCGCTGCGAGATAGTGTTTAGGTACTTGCCCGAAACTGCAATAGCGACATCATCTGCGTAAGCAATAGTTTTGAAGCGCAGAGAGTCCAATTCCATTAACAGTTTGTTGATGGCAAGGTTCCAGAGCAGGGGAGATAAAACACCCCCCTGAGGAGTACCTCGGTATGCTACTTTATATACTGTAGCTTTTCCCAAGGTAGAGAAAATAATTCTATAGGAAAGAAGTTTTCCAATAAAAGAGATGATAGAGTCATCAACTTCTATATCCGCCATTGCCGAAGTAATCGACGTGGGCTTAATATTATTAAAGGCTCCCTCTATATCTAGAAAGGCAACTAGTGAAAATTCGCCGAACTCAAGTGATTTTTCTAAGGAACTAACAAGTGAGTGGAGTGCTGTTTCAACAGACTTACCTTTATTGTAGGCGTGCTGATTTAGAGAGAAAGCGTGGATTGATTGATGATCGTAAGTGAACATCAATAATGCGTTCTAAAGTTTTATGAAGGAAGGAGCTGAGACTGATTGGTCTGAAGTCCTTCGATTTTGTGTGGCTAGCTTTACCAGCTTTAGGGATGAATACTACCTCACATCTGGTCCGGGATTCCGGTATATATGAGAATTTAAGACAGCTCATAAAAATCCTGATGAGCCAGGGAGTTATAGTCTCAGCGTTATGCTGAAGGTCAGCTGGGATGATTCCATCCGGACCCGCTGACTTATATGGTTTGAAACTGTCAAGAGCCCACTTGATTTTTCCTCTATCAATGAGGATGGGAGAGGACCCGATGACAGTCGAGTTACTGGACACTGGCTCGCGATGCAGAGCACTGCATCCAGGGAAGTGTGTGCCCATGAGGACCTCAAGGGTTTCATAACTACTGGTGGTCCAGTTGCCACAGGCTTTTTGAATATAGCCAGTGACGGAGGGAGAGGAGGTCAGGATTTTACGAAGTCGGCTAGTCTCGGAAGATCCTTCCACGCCGCTGCAGAAATTTCTCCACGATTGCCTCTTCGCGTTTCTGACGACATTTTTAAATCTGTTAACTGAAGCTTTGTAGGGGACCCAGTTGGATGTCCTCTTAGCTTCGTTAAACAGACGTCGACATTCCTTGCGTATCTTCTCAATGTCGGGTGACCACCAGGGTGGTTTGCATTTACCTTTCCTGGTGATTTTCTTACAAGCTTGATTTGTAGCTTGCTGAAAGGCATTGGTCAGTGTGTTGACAGCTAGATCAATGTCTTCGCAAGAGTCTATATGCGGTACAGTGGGCAAGAGTCGACAGAGGGATTCTTTGTGCATGTCCCAGTTTGTTCTCTTCTTATTTAAGAAGGGTGTTGGTTTATCTTGTGTGAACTGAAGTTCGAATTCAAGATACCTGTGATCGGAAAAGGAGCAATCATTTGACACTCTCCAGTTTTTAATTAGATTATGGTGCAAAGAGCTTACCAAAGTAATATCAAGAACCTCTTGCCTATTGCTTACTACAAAGGTGGGTTCTGACCCTGTGTTGACAACATCTAAACTGCTACGAAGATGAAAATCAAAAATAGACTCACCTCTTTCATTAATGTTAGAGCTGCCCCAGATGGTGTGATGGGCATTTGCATCCGCACCTATTATTAGCGGCAGATTTCTGCTGACAGCCATATCCACTGTCTTCCTGACCAAATTGTTGGGTGGAGGTTCAATCTGGTCATGGCCCATGTAACACGAGGCGATCAGTGTAGGGCCTGCGCTGGTTTCCAATGCAGCCACTACCGTGTCTTCATCACTAAAATCAGATAGAATGAAGACGTTTAAAGTGCTTTTAGCTAAAATACATGCCCGCAGCCTACCTGATCCACTGGCGTGTATTAGCTTGTAGCCTCTTAGTGATAATCCACGAATCCTGTCTCCTACGATCCAAGGTTCCTGGATTATCACTAGCTCCTCCTTGCGTTCGGAAACGCGAAGGAGCAGGGCGGCTGAGGCCGCTTTAGAATGATGAAGATTAATTTGAGTAATCTTCATCATTCTCGAAGAGGGGGATAACAGTGACGTTGAAGTCATCCTGATCCTCGTCGTCTAGATCGGGGTTCAGGAGGGCTTCCTCGTCCATCTTCTCATCCACAATCCATCAGGGAGCCTGGGCTCAGCTGGGAAGTGGGAGGAGCAGATGAACCGGAAGGTACGTCGTCCTTGGTGAGGGTATCCGGTACACTGTCATCCTGCTTTTCGGGACCCTTGTCGTCACCTCGGTAGACATGTAGGATGATTTTCTCGAAGCCGTAGAGAATCTTCCAACGCATCTGCCGAAGTGGCTCCAGGGATTCCTGAGTCAGGACAACAGTGATCCTTCTAAGAGAATCCTTAGGCTCAGAAACCTTTACTACCCTCCAATCATGGACAGGAAGATTGGGGTTGCTGAGTCTAAGGAGCTCTAGGATCTCCTCCTTAGATGACACACCATCGCGTACAAGGGCAGTGGATCTAGGCCTACGTGGAATCTCTTCACGAGAAACCACGTCGAGACTAGCTCCATCCCATATACCTTCAATGAGCCGGATCGCCTCTCTCAAGAGAAAGGCGGACCTCTCATTATGGCATGCCATCAGCTTAACACGACCCTGGAACCAGCCAGCGTCGTCGCAGTCTGGAGGGGGACCAGGGTTTTCCCTAAGGACCCTGATGAAAACCCCCACCAGTTTGACTTGGATCAAGTCCCACCTTTCGGTGGTAATTGACCCGTCAGGGTTACCCCTGTCAATGATGGCCTTAACGAGCTTACCCTTGGCAATCTCGCTAAAGGATCTGTCCATCTTGACAGAGGGTTTAGGACGTTTAGCCCCAGGCTGCTGGCTTAACGAGTGGTCCTCCTCAGAACGTTGCCGTTTAGGCACACCTTTTGGTGCTGAGGTAACCTTGCTCGGGAGTTCAGCCAGAGTCTTTATAGCCCTGTCTTTCGCCGCAATCTCCTCAGGAGTAAGGGAGTCAGCAGGCTTGTCGCCAAGCTGCTGCAGTTTCCGCTCGGCTGCGCGCCTTTGAAGAAAAGCCCTTCTAGCCGGAGAAATGTGCTTCTTAGGACGATCAGATAGGGGATCCGAGGGTTTAGTCCCGGTCCCCTTTGCAGGGATAGGAGTTTTCAGAGAGGAAGAATTATTCGCATCTCCTTGACTCCTAGGGGTGTGTGCAGGTGGGGAATCTGAACATGGGATCACGATTCCTTTCTGCACAGGAAGCACTTGGGATTTACCCGAAGCAGGGGGTTTGGCCATTGCGGCTTTAGAAGTACTCGCAGCATGGCTAAGAGGTACTTCAAAGAGTAATTTGCCTTTACCAGGCAATTTTTTTGTGCGGGAAGGACTGGATTTGACAGTCTTCTTTCCCACACCAGTTACAGTAGCACCAGTTTTTCGGCCAGCCTGAATAGGTGCTTTCACCAGACTAACCTTCGAACCTGTGGTCGGCAGACTAGCTTGGCCAGGTGTCGTCACCAAGCTAGACGAAGAGCTTTGAGCCGATGTAGTCCCAGTCGCACACCATTCCACACAGCCCGGGACAGGCACCGGTGGAACTGGGTCTCCGGAGATTATGAAGCTCTCGACCGGATACAGGGGACATAATTTTTTGGACATTGGGGGGTTTCATGATTAAAATATTTCGTATTTTATCCTTGCTACCAAGACCTGAATTAAACTGCCGCCCCACTGGGGATCAGACGCAGACCACAGAGCCGCCCAATATGGGAAACAGACGCTCTGTGGATTTGGTTTGCCGGACGGACCTAAATCAAGGATCGAAGATCCAAAACGGACAGTTCTGCCGCCATATCCCATGGTGCCGTACATGGGAAACCTATGGGGCAAAACGGGGGGTCCCAGCTGGCCGCCCAATATGGGTAAACAGACGCCAGTAGGGAGAGGGTGGGTGGGTAGTACTTAGTGGTGCGCTCCCTCTAAGCCTGTCTGGTATGGGTGACCCTGCCGGAGATAGCGATGATACCAATCTCCCCCAGCATAGCCTTAGAGTTCATTACGCTTAAGCCCCTGCATCACGACAAGATGACTACCCTTCGCTGATGACGTTGCTTCCGTTGCTATTTTTCTTTTGTCGCAATAAATAGGAGACATATAATTTATGTGATATTTTTGAGATACAACGTGGTTTTTGGAAGCAGGTTAAAGTGAGCCGTACTCTTGCAATCCCAGAAGAGGATTGCAAGTACATACATATATTTAAACGGTTGAATTATATATTCAAATTTCTCTACAATTTCTTGTATTGTTATACGACAACTTGATCTATCTCAAAAGTTATAGAGGTATATAGTTATTAATAACTGAATGTTTTAGACTTGTTGTCCGTTTTTTTTATACCCTTCACCACCATAGGTGGAAAGGGTATTATAAGTTTGTGCTGATGTATGTAACGCATAGAAATATTTGTCTTAGACCTATCTTTTAGTATACCAATAGGCTTAGAATCACTTTCTGAGTCGATTTAGCGATGTCCGTCCGTCCGTCTGGCTGGCTGGACCCCCATGTAAACCTTGTAATCAAACTACAGGTCGCAATTCTAAAGATAATTTAATGAAATTTGGCACAGATCATTTTTTTGATAATGGGACCATGGCTATTGAAATTCGTCAAAATCGGTCCATTATTTTTGGTACCTCCCATAGGTCCCACTACCCGGAATTGATATATTGGCCACAAAATTCAATATTTTTTCACGAAATTTAAAAAAAATACTGCTTATGTAAACCAAAATCCTTGTACCAAATTTCGTTGAAATCGGTCCACATTTGACCATAGCTCCCATACAAACTCTTTTCTCAAAACGCACTAAATGGGACAAAATTCATTAAAACGCTCGTAAATCCGAAGATAATGAGAATTTTACGTTTATTTTTTGCAAACATAATTTTTGTAACAACTGTAATCAATTCACCAAATTTCGAGATAATCGGTCCACATTTGACCCTAGCTCTCATATAAGTCCAAATGACGGAAACAGCTTAAATGCAAAAGTTTTGAGAATATGTTTGTATGATCGCAAATTTAGCAAATATTTATCTTCATATAGGAAAAAGAACACCTTTGGCCTTAGTGGTGAAGGGTATCGTATGATCGGGCTAGTTTTAGACCCAAATATGCGTATATTTATTAAAGTTTTAAATAAATCACACATAGTTTCTTTTAATTTTAAATCACACATCTTAATTATTTATATACGATTCTATTTAATTTAAAAATTACACAGTTTAATTAATTTATCCCAACATATTTTTTCCCCTTTTTTAAAGGTGGCAACGATTTATTACAATTGTTTTCAAATATTAAATATATTCAGCAAATGATATTTTGGCGTCTGTATTTATACCAGACAGATGTGTTCCTTTTTAGATAGGAAACGTTAGGAAAACGGTTAGATTCCATAATATAAATTTTTGATTTTTTTAAATTTGTTTACATAAAATTATGCAATAATCAGAAATTATTAGCAATTTTTAATAAAAATGCATTATTTTTGTTAAATAAATAAAATTTTGAACAATTCAGATTAACATAATTTGATTGACATAATTTGAATTTAATTAGATAAACTTTAGGTTATATATTTATATCTTTTATACTCTCCTTATCACAACATATTCTCATAGTTCCATCACAATTCCTTAAGTAACAAACCTTTCACATAGTAATGCAATTTATATAATGACTTCTAACCAAATAAAGCCCAAAATTTGTATTTTGGACATTTAATGGGATTGGGAGATATTTTTAATATTAACCGAGCCATAGGAGCACATTTACCATCACTAATTATAATTAGACGTAATAATTTCGAAAACACTGAAAACTTATCTGTAGGCGAACGACAGTTTTTTCAAAATACACATCAAAACAGATCTTTACGAAACATTAAGAAAAGGTCTTGTGTGAATATTTTAAAACAAGCTCTTCTAACCTTCAATTTGGCACGAAAATTTAAATTCGAATATGCTTCTTTAAATGAATTTCAAATGCCTTCTACATAGAATGATAACGAAATTGCAGGAGTAGACTGGATATAAGGATTTATGAAACAAAACTAAGATCTTTGTCTAGTGAAACTAGAAAACATTAGTTTAGTACGATTTATTGCATTTTGAAAAGATGCAGTGATATCATTTTTTGGCTACGCTCAATTCCTGTTAGAGAAGGTGCGATTCCCACCGTGTTTTGTTAATAATTTAGACGAAACGTTAACGGTGTAACAACTGTAATGCAATCTCCAAAGGTAATTTCTACAAAAGGCAAACGAACTGTTTCCCAAGGGGCTTTAACATAAAGGGGCTCACTGGCGACAATTGTTGGAGTTATGAATGCCTCAGGAAATTGTTACCACCCGTTAAGTATTTCCTCGGGTTGGTTTTAAGAAACACTTCATTAATGATGGTACTACTGGGTGTATTGGAATATAGGCGAAGAGTGGATGGATGACAACTAAAGAGTTCTTAGAATTATTAAACATATTAAAATAAATACTCAATGCTCTTACGATAATCCAATAGTCATATTCTTAGACAACCACATTTCTGCTGCAGTCTGGAAGCTATAATTTTCTGCAGATAAAATGGTATACATTTGGTAACTTTTCCACTACATACATCACATAAGCTTCAACCATTAGAAGAATATGTGTTTGGTCCATTAAAAAAATACCTGTCTTCTTCATTTAGCGGTTTTCTTACGATAGCAATTTATGACATTCCTAAGTTAACAAACATCCCATTGTGGAAAGCATTTTCGACTGAAAATATTTGCAAAGGGTTCAACTGGAATCTTCTCTTTGAACAGAATCCAACTTCATAGTAGAACCATGTAATGCAGTTTTATTTTCCAGCTGTCTATGCCTAGTCTGTCCAGGTTCATCAAAGGTCTGCTTCCTTTAATATATTTTGCTTCCACAGGGCGGCTTAGTATATTCGCGAGTCGTTGGGCGTAAGCCTCTTAAAAAATAATAAACTTCTATGTTTATACAATACGAGTTTTAATCTTGCGATCCGCACTACACAATGGTATATTTACCGAGTTCTTTTGGAACTTCGGCTCGATTTAAAGTACAAACGTTTTTTAAGAAATATCGGATGCAGCGTTACCGCTGACAAATTTGAAAAAGTAGCAAAAATAGTCGCTTTTTACAAAAAAAGTCGCACAAAAAGTTACTTTCAATAAAAAAAAGTCGCACACTTTTTTTATAACTTTTTTTAACAATGAAAATAATTCATACTTGAAAAGATATTATATATAGGCAAAAATCAAACAGTTTTAATTCCTATAAAACCGACTTTCAACTCGAATAATTTTTGTACTCTTAAGTGTTCGCAAAATCTAATTACAGATTTGAACTCCTAAGTCCACAGGTATATTGAACGCAAAATCACGTTTTCGCCACTTTAAAATTTTTTTCGCATATTTTTCGGCCCCCTCAATGAATTCCTAAAAAATAGATAAGGATTGGTAGATCTTTCAGTTGTGCATCGTTTGATATATACATGTATGTATCTCAATTATGTTCTCCATGTTGATATAACATACGACAAATATGTATAAAAATTCCAAACTACCTCGTAAACTGAATTTTTGCCATTTAACACCTAAAAGCAAAAGCGCACCAAAAAATATTTTTTTCTAAAATTGTATGAAGATTTTGAAAATCGTGCAAAATATATATTGCTTTTAATGGTTTTAGATAGCAAACTGAGACCAAAATGATGGCATTTATACTTAAGTTACAATAATTTTAGGGAATTTTAGTTGAGATATTGAATATGGACTAAAAATAAAAATTTTAAATAATTTTCTAAAAAGATGTCAAAAGTCGCACAAAACTCGAAAAAGTGGCAAAAAAGGGCCATGGAAGAAATGTCGCAGCTTGCGTCGCAGGCCACCTAAAAAGTCGCAAATTGCGACTTTAGTCGCATAACGGTAACGCTGATCGGATGGGGTTTCAGCTATATACGAGATATTAGGAAACAATAATCCGATTGTTTAACTATGAGCCTACCATCCAACGAGATAAATGCTTCAGCTCTCGGTTGGCTAACTACGTTTTAATAGTAAGTGCTTCAGCTACTATTGATCCAATCGGCTATCTACGGAATTAAAGAATACTCCGATGAGATAGAAACTTCGGCTCTCAATCGGCTAACTACAGCACACAATCCGACGAGATAAATACTTCGGCTCTCGGTCGGGTAACTACAAAGCAAAGAATACTCCGATGAGATAAAAACTTTGGCTCTCCATCGGCTAACTGCAGCATTCAATCCGACGAGATAAATACTTCGGCTCTCTGTCGGTTAACTACGAAACAATGAATACTCCGATGAATACCCCTCTGTGTTAAAAACAAGAATACTTATGGTTATCAACTATATGAGAATTATATTTAGGTTCTGGTTTTTATTTATTAATATATATTTAGATATATTAAGAAGGTAGCAAAAATGAAAAACAGGGTGTTCAGAAAAAGAGTGTAGTGCAGTACCTATATAGATGAACGTAGTAGAATTTAATATAATATTTGTAACGGCACGTTACAACCATATGATGTACGTCTAATAACTAAAACAAATAATGAAACGATCCGCCAGCAGGTGATTGCATATGATATTACAAGTTTTGAGCGAGTTATTACACCACCATGGTGGTGACAAGCTCTTTTGCGGACACCCGAAGAAGTTTTAGGTCTATCCAAAATCAATTATTCTCGCCAAAGCTTTACACTCACTCAAACTACCCGATATTATAAAACGGATATTTGCCCTGTGATCGGTTACAAATAAGACTGCTAAAACGTATCCTTCATCCTTCTAAAATTAATATTATTTGCAAATATAGAGTATTTAATATGATCGATAGAATTTCACTTGAGTTATGTTAATAATTTTACCACAATTTTCGAAAAATACAGATTTCAAAAATACTTAAATAATGTTGCCAACTCATTCATATATAATTACATATGTATATGTCATCAAGTGATTGCACGTTTCCCAATAAGTTTATTGACTATTAGACGAAAGTCATACTTGCCTTAAATACAAATTAACTTGTTATCTGCTACATACTTTGTACATTTACCAATAATTTGATTAGTATGTATTAGTATCCAATTAGACCAAACCCTTTTTTAAAAACAGAAGTCGAATTTTCAACACATACAATCGACTTGTAAATGTTTAATTCAAAAAAAAAAAAAAACTCTTCAACTACCTGTGGACAATGGCATGCTTCGCTGATTTCATTCATAAACAACTAAATGTTATAGTATCAAAGTGAGTGTTTGACTGACAGGCTGCTCAACGAGATTTTGCCGTCCTAACTGCTTTATGATTAGCGGCTCATTAGTAAATGATTAACGCCTTAATTATATCTTTGGCTGGTGGTAGTTAGACCTTGTTTGGGCGATTGCTACTACAATTTGGTGGGTTAATTTTAAGCGTTTTTAATATCTCAGCATTTAGTAATTATTTGCACGCACTTAAAGTATTTTATATGCAGAAAGTCGTCAAATGTTAAGAGACATCTGTGGAAGATTGTGCAATAATTGTAAAGAGGAAATTGTAATTTATATTTAAGTTTTTAATGGAAAGACTTATATATTAGTGGATTTATTTTTATTTAACTAGGTACATATTCGAAATTATATACATTTTATGAAATGGTTCACAAATTTTTTTGCATACTTTTTCCAACATATCGGCCAGTGTCTCAAGAAAAAATTATTTAATATTGGTTTCCAAACAAAAATTGAATAAAGGCTTTAATCACACAATCTAGGCCCCTAATGTGAAATAAACTGTGCACTGAAATCGTATCTCAATTGGATCGTTAATTCGCGAGTTGTCTGGCATTGTCCGTCAAAACCACATATTATAAAAGTTCGATCATTGTCGTGTATGTACGAGTATGTATATTGTATATTTCATGCATTTTTGAGATCTACAAATTCTTCTGGCAGCTCTTCACATAAAAAGTCTGGTACATCGTTTGAAAGATATTTTACTGAGCACTTTCATATACTGTACATTTTCTAAAAGTGGGTTCATAAATGACGGGGATATATTGATTTATATCTTTTTAATTGAAGATCTATAACTAAAGAAAAAGCTTCCGGACCCTAAAAGAGCTCTTAAATGAAAGTGGTTTTATTTTTCTTTTAGGAAGGTTATTTTAAATTTAGAAAATCATTCATTTTGAAAGTTTGATATAAACATTTATTTGGAAAAATACGAAAAATTGTAGCGCTACCCCTGAATTAATCTTGAACTCGTTGGATGATCTATAACATGTGTTGAAGTTCAATATCTAAGGAAACTTGATACAGATAAACCGATAGAAGCGATAACGACACCAAAAACAATAAGTTTTATAAGTTTACAAGGTTTCAGAGTCTTCAACTTCTAGGGGAAGATCAGGAATGGAACTAACTCCAACTTGATCATTTTTAGGGCCAATATGAAACTGATCTCAAAACGGTATTACTGGATTCTGTAGAAATATGGAAGAATGTAGCAAGTGAATGACATTTGTGAAAACACTTCTTCTTCTGTTATCCTTGGCTTCCAGTGGAGAATATGGACTCAACCATCCTTTTATATCGAACTCTTTTAGGGCATGATAGGCATACGTCATTCCATGAATAGTTTGCTGCTTGCAACTCCGCATCAATTGATCTTCTCCACGTTCTAGCAGGTGAACCAACACGACGGCGGCTTCCCTGTGGATTACAACGGAGAATTTGTTGAGCAATGTTATTATTTGGACTTCGAAGTGTGTGGCCTATCCACCGCCATTTCCATTGACATATAAAAGCAGGGATTTGATTTGTCGCGTTTAGTAGAAATTTATATCTTATGCGATTTCGCCATTATATATTAAGTATTTGCCTCAAGCATTTGTACGCAAAGGTTTGTGGGCGCATATCGATGGCATTTGTTCATTTCCAAGTTTTGCAGCCGTAATACCAGATGGACTTGAAATTTAAGTTGTATAACTTGAACTTAGTTGTTGTTGATATTTGCCGAGATTTCCAAAAAGCTCGGAGAATGTCGAATGCAGATTTTTTCTTATTTATACTAGAGTCAATATTCTCTTCGGTGCCACCTTTTGTAGGCACCAAACTTCCAAGACGACTAAAGGTGCCTTAAAATTCAATAACCTCGTTATCATATTCTTTGCCTTGAAAATATTGACTTCCAGCCCAGCTTCCCGAGATTCAATAGTGATAGGTGACCTGAGCTTTGGCTTAGAAGACATACGTCATATTGGATACCATGTCTACCATTCTAGGCCGTGAGCATTATGTTTTCGATGACGAGGATAAAAAGTATAGGTCTTACTCCAGTAGTAACTTTGAATGGATTTCACAATTTTGAATGGATTTGACAATTTTTCGGCACTGTCGATGGCCATCATAATGTCGATAAATGCTAGATAAATGAGGGTGCGAAATTCATTACATTGATCTAGTACTTTTCTTACATTGTTGGTTAGGTCAACATCGATTTTCTCTGAACCCAAACTGATTTTCGCGGAGCGTAAATCGGATATTCTGTTTTTAATTACTCGACATAGTATTTTGCTCGGTATTGGAAGAAGTATTATACCCCTGTAGTTATTGCAGTTTTGGAGTCACCTTTTTTGATATATAGACTAGTATAGCTGCATTCCAGGAGGTCGGTAAAGCTTAACTAAAAGTGAAAGTAGGTTATCAGTAGATCAAAACCCCCAAATGGTTTTGAAAAGTTAGCTCGATTTTTAATGAATAGCTCTTAGAATGTTTGCTATTTAAAACATTTTTAAATATATTTTGTATATGGAGAGATTTAGCAGTAGAAACTGAATGTTTGAATCATAACTGTTCGATAAAAAGCCACCCTAACCCAAAACTCACCGAATTACATTCCCGCACTCTGTTTTAGAGTCTTTACTAAATTGAGAGAGTAATTCATTTCCCCTCCTACTCAAAACCACACAAACTTTTTCTCATAGGAGCTACCCAAGCCAGTCTAAAATTACCCAAAATCCACCAAATTACGTTCCCGTACTCTATTTTAGTTTGAGTCTTTACTATATATTTTAGTTTGAGTCTTTACTATTAAAGAGTAATTCATTTCTCCTCCTACTCAAAACCACACATACTTTTCTCCCGAGCTTCTGTGTAAGTTTTGTTGTTTGAGAGAGTAGCTCTTAAATTAATCTCATTTGTCCGAACTCACCCAGAAAGTAAAGAAACAGACCAAATATACTTCAATTTATAAATTTGTCTTATTTTAAGTTTAAATTTGTTCGCATGCTTTCGTTATATTCATAAGAAATTCTAATAATTTTCAAAAATATTTACTATATCGGTCAAAAAAAGTATGGAACTAACAAAGTCTGTTCACAACCAACTTAGCACTCTCTAAGTAAATAAATAAGGCGGTACTTCAAAAACCTTTTTGGATTTTGGTCTCATTCGGAAAAATAATTGATTTCGCCTAATTTGTTGAACAGTGTTACAAAATAAAAAAAAGTTGAGTTATATGGATATTACAATATCAAGGATATTATTTTGAAAACCTTGGACATTAATAAACATATGAATTTCAATAATCTCGCAGCAAAATTTTTATTCTAAATATAACCCATCAAAATCGTTAACCCAAATATCCAAGTGTCTTCAATCCATGACCATCGACTGCACATCATGAACATTCTACCTGAATAAAAAAATTTCAATAAATAAAATAGTTTTTGCCATCAATAAATATTTCAATTTTCTTGCAAATAGAATAGATACCGATGGGTAATTCATAACATTTAATGAAACAAATATTGCCCGATCATGATGCGGACAACTGACATGGAATATGATTACCCAGTAGCATTTTGGTATTTTAGCGGTAGTTGGTCGTAATAATAAATAAAATTGTGGTGAAATTAGACAAAAAAAAGGATTAACAAAAAATATAATATGTTCGCAAAATATAGTAATAACAACCAAAACCATCAAGCTAAATCTAAAGCAATAATTTAACGATTAATGCACACTTTGCCCGCATAAAACATACAACTCATACAACATACGAGTATGAGTTCCGAAAAAAAAATAAGAAATGGAAAACATCAAGAAAATAAGAAACATTTACTGGTGGCACGCAACATAGACAAAATTGAAATGACTAAATGACAGTTAGATGGATAGTCATTGAGAAAAAAGATGATCACTACCATTTGAGATCAACTTCAGCTGCTTCAGAAGCACTAGAAGCTTTAGAAGCTCAAGAAACGAACAAAGACAAGCCGGTTAGCAAAGTCATCGTCATCATTTGCATCACTTGCAACATTTGCATCATTTGTTGCTAAAGTACTTGTACTCATTCATACATGTATGAGGATTTTTTTTGAAAGCCAAAGTAGAGGCACAAGTAGGAATTGAACTAAGTAAGTATTTTTGCCACTGTTTAATAGATTTTTATATTGATATTAGAATATGACTTGTAGAAGAGTACAAAGGAATAAGTAATACAAAACCACAACTTTTAGATTTTCGCTTTTTTCTTTTTCTTCTTCTTTAAAGCCACTAAGTTGCAATTTGTGGCAGCGACAGTAGCTGTTGCAGTAGCAACAATAGTAAAAGATGAGGTAAATTCATAATAGTAAAAAGCAATTGAATGAAATGTAATGTTTTTATGCCACATAATATTTACGGCATTATCACTTTTTTCTCTTTAATGTATATTTTTTTTCTATAGAAGAAATTGAAAATTGTGAATGCAAGGGTTGTTTACATAGGATTTAGGTTTAGTCTGGTAATTTGACTAACTTACTCGTAGACTATGACTTACAGCGAAAGCTAGCAAAAAGCATATCACTGACCTCCCCAATGAACCCCCGTTTTAAAAGTTGTTAGCTAGATCGATATACCACCCAAAATTTGGTCCCTCCTACGCGCAGTGGGATTTTGGACAAAAAATATGGAAATAAGTCCGCAACTTCTAAAACATTGGGCCGATTTTATCATAATATGGTAGTTTATGTTCTGAACTTGAAAAGCCTAGCTGTGGGGGAGTGGGGCAATCGACCCCCAAATTAGGGCACCTCAAGCTCATAAATCACTTAAAACTAAATATATTTGTCATTTTACTATATAACAAATACTTAGGTCAAGATCTACCTAAGTATTTATATGTGACATGCATAAACTATCTCTTATGGTTTTAAAGATATTCGAAACTAAAATTTAATTTTTTGTCTCATACTGCATCGATTTTTATACCCTTCACCAATAGGTGAAAGGGTATTATAAGTTTGTCATTCAGTTTGTAATTTGTCTTAGACCCCATAAAAATTATACCGATCAGATTCTAGGAAATTGACCTACGCCGCACGCTATTAAATTTTATCAAAATCGGTCCATAAACACCGGAGATATCGGCAAAATACAAAAATTCGATGGGTACAAATTGAAGAATTTTAAAAAATTTTTTTTTAAAATTACATATTTTTAAAAAATTTTTTTAAAATTCTCATCGAATTTTGGCGATATCTCTGGTGTTTATGGACCGATTTTGATGAAATTTAATAGTGTGCTGCGTTGAAGTATTTTCTAAAATCTGACATATATTTCGAAAAAGCATTTAAAAATGCTGTTTAAAAAAAAAAAAAAATTTACGTATATCGATATATTTTGCTTTGGTGATATCTGAGTTGTTGATATACCGATTACGATGAAATTCAACAGTGCTCTGCGTTAAATGATTTCCTAAAATTTGATATTCAATTCAGAAAACTTTCTTCAAAAGGAATGATTTTTTTTACAAAAAAATATTTTAAATTCGGCAAAAAATATATTTTTTTTTACAAAAAAATATTTTAAATTCGGCAATTTGCGGGACATCGAATTTGGAGTTTTGGCTATATCTCAGATTGTTTTATACCGATTTTGATGATATTTAATATCGTTTTGCTTTAGTGGATTTTCTAAGATCTGACATATTATTCATGTCAGTATACTATCGGAAAATTGAGGAATTTTATACAAATTGAAGAATTTTATAAAATATTAAATTTTAATTCGGCATCGAATTTCGAGTTTTGGCTATATCTCAGGTGTTAATAGAAATGTATATTGAAATTTGATAATAAACTTCATAGAACACTATTAACATCCAATATTTAACTTATGTCGGTATGCCATCCAGGAGCTACATAAACCTGATTTCAGTAGACGGAAATACGATGTACATATGTGTAAAATTAGTGGTATGACTTTTGAACATAGTGATTGCTCATTATTTGTAATGTAATAAGTATATTTATATTAAATTGTATGTAATCTTATTATGAATTATGGAAAATACAACTCATTACAATGGTATCCGTTCAAAACCATACATATACATATCGGGTGTTTTTTATTGAGGTATAGAACTTTAAGTTGGCATCACTTTTTTAACTGGCGGCCATTTTGTCAGCTGTCAAGTGATAAATATTTAGTTTGGTTTGCCATTTCATCATGAACAGGTTGACAAAAGAACAACGCTTGCAAATCGTGCAAATTTATTTCGAAAATAATGGTTCAGTTCGCGATGTTTACCGAAAGCTCCGTCCATTTTATGGTCGACATAATCGTCCATCAGAGCAATTAGTTCGGTTAACCATGGATCGTTTTCGCACTACGTTTACTCTATGTGATAATACGCATCCGCAGCGACGTCGAACAGTGCGCACCGAAGAAACAATTGCCGCTGTAGAGCAAAGTGTTGAAGAGGACCCGAATGAATCGATTCGCCACCGTGCACAGCAATTGGAGCTTTGTCCATCAAATTTATGGAAGATTTTGCGCAAAAGATCTTGGCTTGCGACATTACAAGATCCAGCTTGTGCAAGAATTAAAGCCGCGAGACCATACAATGCGTCGTGATTTTGGTGTATGGGCCGAAAATGAGATTGATCTCGATGCTGATTTTCATCGCAAAATTTTGTTCAGTGATGAGGCTCATTTTTGGCTACGTCAACAAGCAAAATTGCAGCATTTGGAGTGAAGAGAATCCACATGAGACCCTTGAGACGCCATTACATCCACAAAAACTGACTGTTTGGTGTGCTCTATGGGCTGGTGGTGTCATTGGGCCATACTTCTTTCGAAATAATGCTGGAGAGTCAGTTACCATAAATGGAGACCGGTATAGAGCCATGATAACCGACTATTTTGTTCCCCAATTGGATGGCATGAATGTGGATGAGTTGTGGTTCCAATAAGACGGCGCTACATGCCACACAGCGCACGTCACAATTGATTTATTGAAGGAAACATTCGATGAGCGCATAATTTCGCGGAATGGACCTGTCAATTGGCCACCAAGATCGTGCGATTTGACACCACTGGATTATTTTCTTTGGGGATATGTGAAGTCGCTCGTCTACGCCAACAAACCAGAAACGTTAGGGGACTTGGAAGCCAACATTCGTGGCGTTATTGCCAACATACGGCCCCATATGCTCGAAAAAGTAGTTGAAAATTGGACCTGTAGAATTGGCTTTATTCAAGCCAGCCGCGGCGGCCACATGCCCGAAATCATATTTAAACATTAATGGCATAAAATTATCCTTCCAATAAAGCCAAATTGATGGACATTAAAACGATTTTCTTGTGTTTTATTTCAATTCGAAGTTCTATACCTCTAAAAAAAACACCCATTATGTATAAAAATCTAACTGAACCTATAGGTTAATATATTAATTATATATAATTGCATATATTGGTACTAATTCTGCCTACTAAATTCACAGACATTCAAGATTAACCATGTGCTTTTCCTTTAAGAAAAACATATACACGTATTTTAAAATGTTCTGATATTTCTTAGTTGCCAGATATAAAGTCAAGGCACCGAAATCAGGATACAAAATTTTGAACAATATAGAACTTTTGCGTTTAACTTTTATACGTATTTTAGGTCCAATTTATGTAAGTTTAACATATCAAAATATAAAAGTATCCATATCACGTTCTGATAAACTCTGTCTCTAACCATACAATAAACTTATGCTTAATGTTGTTATTTGATTGTCTGTTCTTTGGTGTCTGCTAGAGTCACATTCCTTTTCTAAAAGTATATATCCAGAATCCGACCTATGTCTGCCCAAATGAGCTTGGGAGTTATGCTCTCCTGCACAAAAAACTTCTTGATTTATAATAAAAAATTCTAATTCAGTATTTTACTGGTTAACTTTATACAGGAACCATTAAATAGCACGATCATTTTTATTCCACTTCTACTTTGCATAATCTAAAGCCTCACGATCGTATTTTGATTCTTTTTAGATTGGCTTTTTTATCTTTGCATTTGTTAAAAATAAAAACATTCTTGCCCTAAAGAGACGTACGTTAGATCATCTAATAGAACGAGCAAAAGCATAAAGTTATGTTTTCACATTTTGACCACTTAATATATGATTTTGCATCGCTCTCTATAATTGAGTGTGCTATGGTATCCTGCTTGTGTTCCAATTGTTTTTGGTGAGGATTTTCTTTATCCTAAGCATTGCAAACGAACGTTTGGCAGAATGGGCTGACGTGTTTAGTTTTTACCTATATTGCCTGCAGTTTGAATTGAAAGGCTTATTTTTAACCGTTGTATTCCTATTTTTGCTATGGTAATTTTTTCGATATTATGTGTTGTACCTTTTAAAAGCTAGATAGCTGCGTATAACTTGTAAAGTTTATTATAATTGGTTAAATTTTGCAATATGTTTCGCTGTTCCAAATGTTTCTGCACTCGGATCAACGTCTTTATGCTCAACTAATAATTAGTATAACTATAACTTACACATACTATATGTATAAACACTTCTTTAACAGACAGGATAGAAAATAAAACATTTACACTAAAGTTCTGATTGAGTTGCATCAGCTACTGAAATATTGCAAAATTAATAGATCTATTTTTAGACAAATATTGATATATTCGTAACTCACACACAAGTTATGTTAAAATATATATAAATTCTCTTACAAATGTAATTTATTATTGTAAAAGTTTCTAAAAACACTATTAAATAAAATTTTTCATAAAAAATTATAAAAATTATATATATAAATAAAATTGAATAAAATCATAAATAAAAATTTTGTTATTTGAACACCATTGGTGAAGGGTATATAAGATTCGGCAAAGCCGAATATAACACTCTTACTTGTTTTTACTAATTTCTGATCTATATATAACCTGATTTGTTGATTTAATTTTTTTTTTTTAAAAAGAACAAAAATTTTGCATTCAGTTTAATGTAAAACTTAAAATTTGTCCTCTTTATTACTCGTCTTATTTTTCGTTTTAAGTAATATATGAGTCTACTTTGCGGGCCGTTTGCGCCGCCCCAGTAAAAGCTGGACTTTCCTGGATCAAAACTTAATCTAACCATTACTTTTTCTATATGCACCTAAAATTATTTTTTATCGTCCCAACGGTTTAGAAGTTGCGGAGTTATTTCCATTATTTTTTTGTCTAATTGCTCAAGTTGATTGTGCACTGATAAGAACTTAATATATTAGCCTTCTAGATTTGTATGAGCTGAACCCAGTGACATCTTCAAGACTTATTACATTGCAACATACCTATAGACATGAAAAATACATAAAATACCTGTGACCTATGAACACAATAGCGAACATATACCAAGAAAAGACCGCGATTGGGAAAACTCTAACTCCCAATAAGATAATATTTACTGGTGAAATTCTGTACTTCTGGAGAATCTTTTCATCCTATATAGAGGGAAGTTATCATACCAACCTCGTATCATCCTTTCATCTATCCAATGAACGAAGTAGTACCATTAATTCATAAAACTTACAGATGAAAACACACATTTATACACATTCTTGGCAAACGATTAAATATTTACATCGAGTAGCTGACAAAAATCATGGCATCCAATGAATGAAACAACGATCGATCTATCGATTTTTTGCTCAAGACAATGAATTTGCAGTATCTGCAAAATATTCTCTGGTATTCATTGAATGAGTATTCATTTGCAACATGGTTGCATTTTGTGGTCGTGTCGTCATAAGCAATACTATCATCATTATCATCATCATCACCGCCAGTAGCAGCCTCAGTCAGAGCTACCATTTGAAGAACAAATATCGAAAAATTTTAATATATTGTATATTGTTTATTGCAATCATAAATTATACAATTTTTTTCTTTTCATTGCCATCTCCAGTCGTACAATAAGTGATCATTAAGCTTTTGATTCACACTTTTAGTGTTCAATGTGATTTTTAGCTGATGTCGCGAGTGCTACTGGTATGTTCTCGTATTCCGTAAGTGGTTATTGTATTTGTCCATTTGATATATTGAAGTCTCATACCGTTAATACTTCCGTCAAAAACGTTTGCAATTTCGTTAAATGGTTTTACACAGGCGAGTAATTAAAAATCTAATTTTAAAGCAAATTAATATTTTAAGCGCTTGATTGGAAAAACGTGGTCTCTTAATGTGTTCAGTTGCTTCAGAGGTGGCAAATGCATAGGAAGTGACAATCGTTATAAAAATTGCTTTAACACGTGAAAAAATAAAACCCTTTGAAGAGAAAGTATTTATTTATGATGACAAGATTAGTTATATGCTTTTTTAATTTTCAGGGAAGCAAAAAAAAAAACTCGAAAACTGCGATATACAACAACAATCTTATTTTAAAAAACACATTTTAGAACGTTTAATAAGACAATACGTTAACTGCTTCCAATTTTATTTAGAATTTTTAAATGATTGAATTATTGTGGTACACCCGTTACAGAAAAAAACAAAAACTTTCGAATAATGACACACTACCGGACTCCAAGAACTTCTTGCTAAATTCGGACTTTATTTCGGATGCATTAGAACTTCCCAATCGAACTTTTAGTCAAAAGCCGGTTTCTTCAGAAACGTGTACACATGTAATTGCAAATACCATAAGTGATCCATTTTTGGATTTCATTTATTATGCGCATCAAAAATTAATCGATTTTGTAGCACTTAGTCTTTTTTGTATATGGCCTTATTAAAATGGATCTAAAACGATTTTCCAACGAATTGACTTCTCAGGCGGACGTCTTTATTCTGAATGAATGCAAAGAAATTAAATAGGTGACGCTTGGCTGCCACAGTTCAACACCCATAAGCACTATGACCTACTATCACAAATAAGCATCTCGCAATTTTATATACTCGGTTGAGTAACTAATTTTTCAAAAATTTCCTATAAAAATAGGAAAAACAAATTTTAAAAAGTTTCCAATAAAAATAGGATATTTAAAAAAAATCCTATAATAATAGGAAATTTTAAAAAAATTTCCTTTAAAAATAGGACATTTTTGAAAAATTTCCTATAAAAATAGGAAATTTTTGAAAATTTTCCTATAAAAATAGGAAATTTTTGAAAAATTTCCTATAAAAATAGGAAATTTTTGAAAAATTTCCTATAAAAATAGGAAATTTTTGAAAAATTTCCTATAAAAATAGGAAATTTTTGAAAAATTTCCTATAAAAATAGGAAATTTTTGAAAAATTTCCTATAAAAATAGGAAATTTTTGAAAAATTTCCTATAAAAATAGGAAATTTTTGAAAAATTTCCTATAAAAATAGGAAATTTTTAAAAATTTTCCTATAAAAGTAGGAAATTTTTGAAAAATTTCCTTTAAAAATAGGAAATTTTTGAAAAATTTCCTTTAAAAATAGGAAATTTTTGAAAAATTTCCTATAAAAATAGGAAATTTTTGAAAAATTTCCTATAAAAATAGGAAATTTTTGAAAAATTTCCTATAAAAATAGGAAATTTTTGAAAAATTTCCTATAAAAATTGGAAATTTTTGAAAAATTTCCTATAAAAATAGGAAATTTTTGAAAAATTTCCTATAAAAATAGGAAATTTTTGAAAAATTTCCTATAAAAATAGGAAATTTTTGAAAAATTTCCTATAAAAATTGGAAATTTTTGAAAAATTTCCTATTAAAATAGGAAATTTTTGAAAAATTTCCTATAAAAATAGGAAATTTTTGAAAAATTTCCTATAAAAATAGGAAATTTTTGAAAAATTTCCTATAAAAGTAGGAAATTTTTGAAAATTTTCCTATAAAAATAGGAAATTTTTGAAAAATTTCCTATAAAAATAGGAAATTTTTGAAAAATTTCCTATAAAAATAGGAAATTTTTGAAAAATTTCCTATAAAAATAGGAAATTTTTGAAAAATTTCCTATAAAAATAGGAAATTTTTGAAAAATTTCCTATAAAAATAGGAAATTTTTGAAAAATTTCCTATAAAAATAGGATATTTTTGAAAAATTTCCTACAAAAATAGGAAATTTTTGAAAAATTTCCTACAAAAATAGGAAATTTTTGAAAAATTTCCTATTAAAATAGGAAATTTTTGAAAAATTTCCTATAAAAATAGGAAATTTTTGAAAAATTTCCTATAAAAATAGGAAATTTTTGAAAAATTTCCTATAAAAATAGGAAATTTTTGAAAAATTTCCTATAAAAATAGGAAATTTTTGAAATATTTCCTATAAAAATTGGAAATTTTTGAAAAATTTCCTATAAAAATAGGAAATTTTTGAAAATTTTCCTACAAAAATAGGAAATTATTGAAAAATTTCCTATCAAAATAGGAAATTTTTGAAAAATTTCCTATAAGAATAGAAAATTTTTGAAAAATTTCCTATAAGAATAGAAAATTTTTGAAAAATTTCCTATAAAAATAGGAAATTTTTGAAAAATTTCCTATAAAAATAGGAAATTTTTGAAAAATTTCCTATAAAAATAGGAAATTTTTGAAAAATTTCCTATAAAAATAGGAAATTTTTAAAAATTTTCCTATAAAAGTAGGAAATTTTTGAAAAATTTCCTTTAAAAATAGGAAATTTTTGAAAAATTTCCTTTAAAAATAGGAAATTTTTGAAAAATTTCCTATAAAAATAGGAAATTTTTGAAAAATTTCCTATAAAAATAGGAAATTTTTGAAAAATTTCCTATAAAAGTAGGAAATTTTTGAAAATTTTCCTATAAAAATAGGAAATTTTTGAAAAATTTCCTATAAAAATAGGAAATTTTTGAAAAATTTCCTATAAAAATAGGAAATTTTTGAAAAATTTCCTATAAAAATAGGAAATTTTTGAAAAATTTCCTATAAAAATAGGAAATTTTTGAAAAATTTCCTATAAAAATAGGAAATTTTTGAAAAATTTCCTATAAAAATAGGATATTTTTGAAAAATTTCCTACAAAAATAGGAAATTTTTGAAAAATTTCCTACAAAAATAGGAAATTTTTGAAAAATTTCCTATTAAAATAGGAAATTTTTGAAAAATTTCCTATAAAAATAGGAAATTTTTGAAAAATTTCCTATAAAAATAGGAAATTTTTGAAAAATTTCCTATAAAAATAGGAAATTTTTGAAAAATTTCCTATAAAAATAGGAAATTTTTGAAATATTTCCTATAAAAATTGGAAATTTTTGAAAAATTTCCTATAAAAATAGGAAATTTTTGAAAATTTTCCTACAAAAATAGGAAATTATTGAAAAATTTCCTATCAAAATAGGAAATTTTTGAAAAATTTCCTATAAGAATAGAAAATTTTTGAAAAATTTCCTATAAGAATAGAAAATTTTTGAAAAATTTCCTATAAAAATAGGAAATTTTTGAAAAATTTCCTATAAAAATAGGAAATTTTTGAAAAATTTCCTATAAAAATAGGAAATTTTTGAAAAATTTCCTATAAAAATAAGAAATTTTTGAAAAATTTCCTATAAAAATAGGAAATTTTTGAAAAATTTCCTATAAAAATAGGAAATTTTTGAAAAATTTCCTATAAAATCAGGAAATTTTTGAAAAATTTCCTATAAAATCAGGAAATTTTTGAAAAATTTCCTATAAAAATAGGAAATTTTTGAAAAATTTCCTATAAAAATAGGAAATTTTTGAAAAATTTCCTATAAAAATAGGAAATTTTTGAAAAATTTCCTATAAAAATAGGAAATTTTTGAAAAATTTCCTATAAAAATAGGAAATTTTTGAAAAATTTCCTATAAAAATAGGAAATTTTTGAAAAATTTCCTATAAAAATAGGAAATTTTTGAAAAATTTCCTATAAAAATAGGAAATTTTTGAAAAATTTCCTATAAAAATAGGAAATTTTTGAAAAATTTCCTATAAAAATAGGAAATTTTTGAAAAATTTCCTATAAAAATAGGAAATTTTTGAAAAATTTCCTATAAAAATAGGAAATTTTTGAAAAATTTCCTATAAAAATAGGAAATTTTTGAAAAATTTCCTATAAAAATAGGAAATTTTTGAAAAATTTCCTATAAAAATAGGAAATTTTTGAAAAATTTCCTATAAAAATAGGAAATTTTTGAAAAATTTCCTATAAAAATAGGAAATTTTTGAAAAATTTCCTATAAAAATAGGAAATTTTTGAAAAATTTCCTATAAAAATAGGAAATTTTTGAAAAATTTCCTATAAAAATAGGAAATTTTTGAAAAATTTCCTATAAAAATAGGAAATTTTTGAAAAATTTCCTATAAAAATAGGAATTCAAAAATTTCCTCTGAATTTTTCAAAAATTTCATAAAACAAATAGTAAATTTATCAAAAATTTTCTAAAAAAAAATAAGAAACTTTTCAAAAATTTTTCTAATAAAAGCAGGAAATTTTTCAAAAATTTCCTAAAAAAAATATGTGTATACGAAATTTTTCAAAAAAAAGTAAAATTTTCTAAAAAAAAGAAATAAGAAATTTTCCAAAAGTTGGAAATTTTTCAAAAATTTTTTAAAAAATATATAGCAAATTTTTCAAAAATTTTCTAAGCAAAATAGGAAAATTTTTAACAATTTCGTAAAAATAGGAAATTTTTTTACAAAATTATATAAATGCATAATATGGACCGATTGGCATGATTTTTAGGAGTTTGTCTTGTCTGGTCGATATGGGCACATTTAAATAACACTTGACATATTGATTAAAAAATATTTTTGCGGAATATGTACGAGATTTACAAAATTTTTAGGAAGTTTTTTAAAAATTTCCAAAAAAATTTAAAATTTTCAAAAAAATGTAAAATTTTTCACAAATTTCCAAAAAAAATTGGAAATTTCCTAATAAAAGTAGGAAATTTTTTAAAAATTTCCTAAACAAAATACAGAAAATTTTTCAAAAATTTTCTAAATAAAATAGGAAATTTTTCTAAAATTTCCAAAAAAAAAAATAAGAAAATTTTCACAAATTTCCTAAAAAAAATTAGGATTTTTTTAAAATTTAAAAGAAATAGGAAATTTTCCAAAAAATTTCCAAAAAAAATTGGAAATTTTGAACAATTTACGAAAAAAGCAAAAACATTTTCTAAAAGAAATAGGAAATTTTTCAAAAATTTTCTAAAATAAAATACGAAATATTTTAAAAAAATTTCCTAATAAAAGTAGGAAAATTTTCAAAAATTTGCTAAAAAAAATATAGGAAATTTTTTAAACAAAATAATTTTTTACGAATTAGGAAATTTTTCTAAAATTTTCAAAAAAAAATAAGAAAATTTTCAAAAATTTCCTAAAAAAATAGGATTTTTTTAAAAAAATTAAAAGAAATAGGAAATTTTCCAAGAATTTCCAAAAAAATTTGGAAATTTTGAAAATTTTCCGAAAAAAGCTAAAAAAATTTTCTAAAAAAAATAGGAAAATTTTAAAAAAATTCCTAAAATAAAATACGAAATTTTTCAAAAATTTTCCTAATAAAAGTAGGAAACTCACATAATTAACTACAATTTCGATTGGTTCTGTTCTTAAAGTTTTGTATTACTATTGGTGAATGGTATTTTAATTTGAAATAGCCTAATATAGCACTCTTACTTGTTAAATCTCCTTTAACTGATCTCGTCGTCAGAATATGCCATTTTGGATATTTCTTAAACGAAATCACATTATAATTTGTATTCAGTTTAAAAACTTAAATTAAAGAAATATCAAAAAGACGACATAAACCATTATTATTATATTAAAATCTTGCCAAACTTTTAATAGTTCCATTTATTGCAACAATTTATGTTTACAGTAATCAAAATATTTTTGCAACAACATGCTATGATCACTATTTCCACAAACAAGTTTTTTCTTTGTGAGCAGTTTTCCCATATGATCAGTGACTCATTTGGGATTATGTTTTGCATTTTGAATATCTACTAACACAAATAAGGTAATTGAGAACTTTGTAAGATCATTTTACATACAAATACATATACAAAATGAAAATAAAATAATAATAATTAAGATTCTTAATTTCCCTATTTTAAACTTACTTAAACCATAATAAATGTCCCGAATGCATACTAACCTCGTTATTAAAAACCTCTAATTTGAGAAATTGAAGCATGCAAGAAAGCTTAATGCTCTGGCCCACTTACCATAAAAATCTGTTGGTAACGAACATATTTTTTTACGTTAACATTTTTGAAATCCTATAAAAGTGTTTTGACAATAAATGATTGCACTTACTACTTAAATAGTTTTAAGTCCAATGGAGAAAGATGCAACACATTAACACTAATACTCCCGGGGCATAAGTATTTAATGTTTGTTTAAGCCATGTCAAGAGATTACAACATAAATTTTCATAATAGAACAATCAATTAATGACTTTTATCAATATTAATTGGAAAATGTGAATAGATAATAATGACAGACATAACGACAGACGAATGGATGCATGAACGGTTGGACAGTTAAGCAGAAAGACTATATTTAAATCAAAACAGAAGCCACTTGCGTGACTATAATAATCTTGTCGTCATGTTTTAGACAAAAACCAAAACTAAGCGGCCAACAGCAGCGGAAGAGAAAATAATTTAAATATTTAATTCTTAAGCTTAAATAAGTCTAGGCTTTTAACCGAAACTAGGCATAAGACATACATACTTCTATGTATAAAGCGTCTTACATCAGGGGGTTTCCTCTTTTTTACTCATTAATCCGCATTAATAGAAAAAAAACTTCAAAACGAAATTAGAGTGGAAGCAAAGTAGAGGCAAAACATTAAAAACTGTCATATATTTTCGAAATGATTTTGACACTAATTTATGTATTTACCTCACCATAAGGCTCCACTATCAACAGAAAATTAATCAGTCACATGACTAAAATCATTCATTAGATTTACTATATATTTTACTAAGTCCAGACATAACAAATGAATGTGTTTGTGTCGCTTTAGTTGTTTTTTTATTATAACTTTTGGCTTCATTTACGAGAAGATCACAAGACCAAAAATAGCCAGTAGTCAAATAACCAAGTAACCAGTCAGGAATCTTAAGTAAATTATGTAAAGGAGCCTAATGATAACGAAACTATGAGAAATGACAATGACGACCGATGGGCCGAGCAGTATATTCTCTTTTGAATGCAGAATCCCTTAGGCTGTGAAATAAAGCTCAAATAACAAATACATGTCAAACAAAAAAGTGTCACCATCTTCAATAGAAAAGAATATTGAAATAAATAAATGTCAGGCCAGATAAATAAAGGCGCTTTTTAACGAACTGAATTCAATTTTTTTTTATTTACGACAAAAGCTTTTCATCTTAAAGCTTTTAATTAAAATATTTAAGCATACATTTTTAAAGTCTATCAGACCTACTAGTTAACTGGGTCTTAAAAGATAAGACTTCCAGACCTTTGAAGATGAGTTAAACCGATTTGTGGAATACACATAGAGAGATTTGGTAAAATTGATCAGAAATATCTGACAGCCAATCAGAGTAGTCTCTAAAATGAGCTATAGGAATTTTTGAAGAGCAAAATGCTCATCTACATCAACTAAAACAACATAAGATTGCGAGCTTCTAGCGAAATACCGCGGCACATCGGTGCCTTAAGTTCAAAAAGCTTGTGTTGAGGTAGTCGAAGATAGCCTGGTAATAGGGTTGCCAGTCAGGCTGGATTCGACTGGATTGCCCAGCTTTTTTAGTGCCTGTCCAGTGTCAAGATAAAATTAAATTTGTCCTGCTGAAATTGAAATTTTTTGAATATTTTCAAAGAAAAACTATTTTCATGAAAAAGAACGCAATAAAAACTTTTGAAAAGTGTATTTTTATCTTTTTTTTTTGTAATAAAATTACCATCTATAAAATTTCTCCATTATACATTGTACTTGACTTAACCTTTATCTGCTCCTAAAAAAAATCACGTTGTCTACCTTTGCGTAGTTTTCTACGCATGCAATATTATTTATAGTTTTTGGTACAAAATTTTAAAAACTCTGGGAGGAAACAGTTAGAAAAAGTAATTTATATTTATTTGGTAGACGAAAAAGCATTTCAAAGTCTTAAATTAGCTTACCACCGAGAAAGACTATATGAGGAAAAACCATTACCCATTGTCATGAACTTAGTTCAAAGCAATAGTACGTTGGCCAAAAGGTGGGAAATAGTAGTGGTCAGCAATGGACAGCACCCTATAATAAAGCCTCGAATTTCGAAAAAAAGCGACAGAAGCAAAGTTGTAAACCTAATATTTTGAAGGTTTGAAGGGTAAGCACCTTTTTATACAGAAAGACCGAAGTGGTGTGAATTCCTTATAACTTTTTTATTATAATTTTTTTTTCTTTTCTTTTCAGTATTTTGTAAAGAAGACTTGGATAATTTATAATGGAGCAATACACAATTGAACAACGTGCCCAAATTGTTGAAATTTACTTTTCAAATCAACGGTCCATTGTGTTGACTCAGCGTGCATACCGTCGTCAATTTAATGTGCGGTTTGCACCCTGTCAGTCAACAATAAACCGTCTGGTTGCAAATTTTCGAGAACAAGGAGCAGTAAGGAACCTTCCTGGTCCCGGCAGACACCGAACTGTCCACACGGCTGACAATATTCAAGTGGTACAGGAGAGTATTCGGGAGGATCCAGAAACATCAACCAGGAGACGTTCGTCACAACTGGGCCTCTCAAGAACGTCGCTGCAGCGAATTTTGCACACCATAGGATTGTTTCCATACAAAATTCAACTTGTCCAAGAATTGAAACCAACAGATTACCAGCAACGACTTGACTATGCAATTTATTTCCAGCAAAAAGCACAAGAGAATCCAAATTTTATTCATAACTTAATAATGAGTGACGAAGCCCATTTTCAATTAAATGGGTTCGTTAACAAGCAAAACTGTGCGAAGCAGAATATGGCCACCACTTGCGGGATATCATTTTTAATAACTAATCCAAAAATATTCCCCATAAATTTAATGTATTTAAAAAAAAAAAATTAAAAAAATATCTCTTAAATAAAAAGTTATAAGCAATTCACACCACTTCGGTCTTTCTGGGCCACCCTGTATAACTAACAGATCACTTCACTAGATTATGAAGATTCTGGCACTAATTCTTCTTCATTTTCTTTTTAGTTTTTCTTGTAAATGGTGTAAAAATAATAATCAAAAAGAATTTTTCCATGTGTTGGAATCACAATAATTGACAAAAAAGAACCATGACATCAAAAATTCCCACCAAAAACGTATGTTTTTCCCATATGCGTAGAAAACTACGCAAGGGTAGACAACGTAACTTTTTTGATCCAGTCCATAAAAAAGAAAATTTTGGAGTAAAAAATGCCTTAGATTATGCAAAATCATGTTACTTACAAAGTCAATAAATTTTGTTAACTTAAAGCTAGCACTTCAAAAAAAAAACAGAGAAATTATGTAGCGTTTGCGTAGTTTTCTACGCAAAGAGCAGATGAGGGTTAAATTGCCTAAATCAAAAACCTGTTAAGATCAAAAGCCGAGCATATTTTAGAATTCCATGCGCTTCAATCATGTGCGCATATTCTCCATACATACAGCCCATTGTTCATTCATTGTTGATGCAAACTGGTCCAAAGATTTTTCGTAGAAACTTTCTCTCAAAAACTCCATTCCTCTACCTGTACAAGTGCTCATGATTCAACACCATATCGTCGTGCGGGAGTTTATGTGCTCTATACGCCAAAAATGCATTTTGAGAAAATCGATCTTGAAGTTTTAACTTAATTTTTCTAAAAAAAAAACTATACAATAGAATTTTGAGATTTTGCACCATATATTTGGCGTATAGAGCAAAACAGAACAAAAGAATCAGTTTTGAAGGATATAGAACAAAACAGACACTATTTATCTCAGAAACTAGACGAGATAGCCGAAAACGGATTGCAGATTTGAAAAATTTAGGGTCGAAAAACTAAAGTGGCAACATTAATTCAAAATGTGTAAAATGGCGGATAGAGCACATAACGCGGGTAGTATAAGTGTTTTGTAGGGCGTAGTTTAACTTCTAACAGAGAGAGCTTTATTTTAAAATCTGACTGTTTATGATTCTACGTTTGATTTATTTATGTTGACGGTGGTACCAAGGTAAACAAATTATTTTACAACCTCGTAGTTATAGTTCTTAACGATCACATGTGAATTAAATTCTTAAGGATTGCCTGCTTGTAGAAACCAGCAGTTTTGTTTTGATTCATTTGCCCAATCTAATAATTTCATATCGATACTTGAAAAGGCTGCAGTCAAATCGCGCAATGTGCATCCTATGATATCAATGTCATCAACAAACGCGAGTGTTTTCAATGTCATCAACAAACGAAAGTGTTTTCTGTTGGAAATTTTTTCAGAACTCGAACGATTTTATTTTTTCTCGATATCGCTACGGTTAATTACGGCATTTTCCATTAGGTTTATTAAAAATTTAAAGACTCATCGAAGCAAATTATTAAAGCAAAATTTTTACTATTAATGTCCAGCTAATTTTTGGGTTGTCAAGCTTTTTTCCTTTGTGTCCAGCTTTTTCAGGATTTGTATGTGGCAACCCTACCTGGTAATGTCGGTTATCAAAAGGGGAATAGCATACCATTAATAGGGATGAAACGATACCTCCATGGTATCGATACTTTTACTCGATACTGTATCGGTCGCAAAGTATCGATACGTACTCAATATCGCAATAAAAGTATCGATACTTACTTGGATCGATCAAAATAAACTTAATAGTTTTGCGTAATGAAATAAAATAAGTTTGTATTTAAAATTCAATTTTATTGAAGGAAAACAACAAAAACATAAAAACAAGTTACATTTCACGTAACATATGTATATCAAACATAACAAAATTCATGAGATCGAAAATTAATTAATTAAATTAATATTTTATAGAAAAGTAATTAATATTTTATAGAAAAAAATCTTTTTTTGGCGTACTTCCTAAAAACAACAACTTGTCAAGGTGCTTGCTAGACAAACGGTTTCTTGATTCTGTAACAGTAGCTCCAGCTTTTGAAAACAACCTTTCACATGGCACGGAAGTGCCAACTATATGCAAATACAGTTGTGCCTGTTTATATAATTTAGGAAATAAGTTTTTTAACTCTTCCCATTCTTCTAGTGGATTGGCTTTTAATGGAGAAACAGGATTAGACAAGTATACTGACACTTCATCTGTTTTTAAATTAAGACGTTGACGTTTTTGGCCAATTGCTAAATTTTTGTGATGCAACCAAAAATCAAAATCTTCGCTGTGGACTTCTTCTTCTGACTCACTGGTTGATAATGAGTCGTTGGTGTCTTTTATAAAATTTTTTAGTTTTTGTATAGCCCTTCCGCATGCATTAGGATCTCTGAAGTGCAGATTTTTAAAACGTGGGTCTAAAATGGTACCCAACGCGGCGAATGTATTAAATTCTATCATACCAAATCTCTTAGTACATTCACTCAGCAGTTTGTTTTGTAGCTGTGTTACACATTCTACAGTCGAAGAAAATGTTTGTAGCTTTGATGACAGACAATTTATCATTGGTATAATCTTGGACAAAGCTACATAATTTTGTCCAGATGACTCCTTAGACACAAATTCGAATAGCTTTAACAACTGAACTATTTGCTTCAATGTTTCAAGTTCTTGTCCGGTCACCATTTCTGGACTACCTGTTGGAGAATCGAGAAGAAGTTCTGAAGCTATTTTCGACATTTCTATATATCTTTCCGACATATAATATACAGAGTTCCAACGGGTTTTCACATCTAGGATAAATTTTTTTGTACATCCTTCTTGAACTCCTATATCAATTTGGAGTTTTCTTAGTTTGTCGGACTGAATAACACTATTCTTGACCCATTTTACAATTCCCCTAACCTTTTTTATTAGATCAGCAACTTGGGATGAACTATTTATTGAAGATTCCACGATTAAATTAATGGTGTGAGCAAAACATGGCAAATGTTTGGAATCACCAAGCGTTCTCTTAATTGCGGCCACCATGTTGGCACCATTGTCCGTCACAGCACAAGTAACTTTAGATAATGGAATTTCCCAATCTCTCAAAATATCAGCAAACGCAATGGACAAATACTCAGCTGTATGGTTACTTGTTAATTCTTTAGTTGCAATATTGGCACTTGTGAATGCAATATTTTCCAAAAAATGTATTGTTACACCCAAGAAGCTTTTTTCATTCATGCATTCAGTCCATATATCAAGCGTGACACAAAATACAGATACTTTTGATATCTTTTTAGAAAATTCTAATTTTACGCTGTCATATTTGTCACAAAGCAATTTTTAAAATGTGTGCTAGAGGGAACTTTATAATATGGCGCCAACTCTTTTAGCAGTCTTAAAAAACCTTCTCCTTCAACGACATTGAAAGGCCTCATATCTCTGCATATGAGATATAATATACACATATTTATATTGTTATATTTTGCGCCTCCCTCTGAAAAAAAGGAAACATAAACTTTTTTATTTGTTTTCTGTGTTAAATTTTAAAAATGTAACATTTTGTTTGATCATTTCGAAAAAAAATAAAAACCAAAAAAAACTGAAACTGAAGTGGTCCGATATATCGCAGCTATGGAAATTAAGCTAATTTAATAACATTTGATGGATCCAAAAATACCTACATGCAAAATGTTAAAGTAATATCTGCATTAATGAATTACTTAATAGAAAAACCTTCATTGTAATGTTTTTAATATGACACTTATGGCTTTTATTGCTCATATATACATATAAGTAAAAAAATTGTACAGTGGGATGGTTTAAAAATAGAATGGAAATAATTCTGTAACTTCTAAACCGTTGGACGGATTTAAACAAAATTGTGGATATAGCAGAAGTGCTAGGGAGCTGCAGTTTTGAACCTGGAAAGTCTAAATTGCAAGGTGGCGGCACAATCAGCCCCCAAAGTAGGGCATCTCGGACTCATAAACCACTTAAAACGATATATAATTGTAATTTCCCAACCGATTTGAAAAGTCATACTATATAACAATTATATAGGCCAAGATCTACAAAAACATCCCTACATGCCTATGCTGTCTCTTACAATTTAAAAGATATTCGTCTTTAAAAAATAAATTTTAAATTTTTGTCCCAAACTGTACCGATTTTTTACTAATATCTGATCTATATATAAACCGATCTAAAAAAGAACAAAATTTTATATACTTTATGAGCAAGAAGTGTATAAAAGCATTACTATGTTAAAAGTTATAAGTAATTAAAATTAGCATTTAAAAAATAAACCATTTTCCCCAGATTCTCTCTCGGAAATTTCAATTTTGATCCATACGCGAGCTGTAATAAAAATTGCATTGCAAAAGTACTTTGTCGCCCTGAAAGTGGCCAAGGACTACAGCAACAAAACCAAAAATACCCATTTCTGGAAATTTTTCAAAACTTTTTAGGAGTTCAGGGATTTGTTTTACTAAAAATATTTTTTTTTTAATATTTGTATTTTTTAACTATATACATACCTCTTTGTGCAGATTGTTTTTCAAATGCAACTTTTAATGTACAATTTGTACTTTGTGTATTTGATGAAACAGACTGACTCAAATCTGAATGTGAGGAACTCGTTGTTGTTGTTGAAGCCTCGGTGATTTTATTTTGATGAAGAGTCTTACCATTCGTAGTAGACGAACTGCCAAATGGGGAATCGCAATCACTTTCTCTTTGTTTTCTCCTAAAATTAAATTACTTTGTTAGAACTCCTCTAATTTATTAATTTTATTTACTTACTTCGACATCTGGGGCTTAGAAGGCTCAATATAATCCGGGTGGCTTTTAAGATGCTTGTGCAAATTTGACGTGTTTCCACAATAACGCACACTTTTAAAACATTTTTTGCAGGAAGCTTCTTTTTGGTTTTTTTTGGTAAAAAATTTCCAAACACTAGACTTGGGAGGTCCCATATTTAAATATTTTATGCAAACAATGAAGTTTACAAAAACGCAAATGCTTAACTTTTAATTTGTTTTTTATTAATTTGAATGAAACTTTTTTAGACGACGCGTTTAATTTTGCTTCTGAGAATTTATTTTTTTATGAGTACTTTTGACCGATACGAGTACTTTTTTATCGATACCTACTTGGTAGTTGGTAATAAAGTATCGATACCAAAAGTATTTGGTATCGAAGGAAAAGTATCGAGTAAGTACTTGTATTTACTCGTATCGTTTCATCCCTAACCATTAATAAAAAACCATTAATAAAAACATATGGGTATTGGAATTCTAAGGAAAGTGGGTGAGTTATGGCAAGAATTGGACTTGCATATTTTCAACAAAAATAACTTCCCGAGCAATAATGGAATCCTTAAATTTTAATCAGCAGACCCAAAGAGTGTAATCTTAACTTACCAACTCACTATTAAAAAGTTGGTCAGAGATGCACAAGATCTGTAATACATACCTAGTTCCTATCGTTTTCGGTTAATCTATGAATTTAATTAAGTTCGGTAATGTTTGTAGTAAGTGCACTTGGTTTTAAGCTGATTCTAAGTATGGCTGGAGGTAAGCTAGTTTACTTGTAAGGAACATTCCTAATATCTTTTCACTTCCTTCTTTCAGTAGCGAAGACATAACATCTGATCTGGAATACAACAACTACCTAATATCTCTGGCGTCTGTGTCGATGGCACAAAAAACCGAGATTAACACAAACCTCGGTGATACTAGGGGTTGCTTTATCTTCCACTTGCGTCGCCTAATCTCAAAGGCTATTGGTTCCTCGATCGTGGATTCCCATTAGACAACGTTGATGATGGTGTTTGGCCAGAAGATACACATTATTTTTCGTAGGCAGCGATTCTTTGTTGGATTCGTTCCATTACTCTCAGCCGTAAAGAAGCACAGATTTTATACTAGCGTTGAATATTTTGATGTTGGTGTTTCTAGATACAAATGTAGATCTCCATATCTTCTCGAGGGAGAGGCAGTAATGAGTCTGCCTAAGTAATAAAATGAGTCCACATTATCTATTGGATTTTCACATACGAGAATTACTTTTTGGATATTATCTGTGTTTATACGCATTACTTTGATTTTTGATATGTTTATTGACAAGTACTATATTAAAAAGTAATAGGGATAGGATGCATCCCTGGTGAACTCCTTTCTCAACAGGGATTCGGTCACTTAGTAGTTGTTCGTGCCGACATTCTAATTACTAACCTTTTAATTTTTAATAGGAACCAACGTTCAATGCCTAAAATAGACAAGACTAACTGGATGTCATAGCATTGTATAATATAAGATTTTTAAGATCTTAAACTTTTCGGATTAGTTTTTATTCAAATAGGGTATAGAACATTAAAAAGACTAACTTCTTACCTAATGTTAAAAATAATTTTTTTGGGGTATCTAAACTAGATTTTGTCGACTGAACAGGCTACGAGTGTCCTTATTGGCTCGCTATAAGCCACATATCCCAGAGGTAAGGCTAGGGGTAAGAAAAAGGGCTAAGACCTCACGAACTTCTCTAGACTTGGAAAATTAAAAGTTATTCCTTGAGCAATATTAAAGTTCCAGGAAGAAGGTACAAGTCCTATTTTTTAGGAGAAAGAACGGAGCCTTGCGGTCCCCTGAATTTAGCTTGAACTCACTTGATGAGATTCCATCTACAACAACTCCTATAGTGTAATCTCTAAGGAAGCTCGATATAAGTCGAGATAAGTTATACCGATACTAAAAGCAATAAGTTTTAATAGAAGTGCTCCGTGATACACTCTATCAAACGTCTTGGAAATATCCAGAGCCACAACTTTACTTTCGCGAAATCTGTGTATTGAATGACACCATTTTTCCGAAAGGAAGGTTAGCAAGTCTCCCGTAGAGCGTCCCCTACGAAATCTATACTGGCGGTCGCTAAGTAGGTTGTTAGATTCCAGATATTAAACAAGATGGTGGTTAACCATACTCTCCAAAGCTTTGGAGAGTGCGGAACAAATTGCTATTGGGCGGTAGCCTCACCCTTTCTAGGGATTGTCGTTACATTAGTAACCTTACAACACCGAAGAAATTTACTAGCATGGTACAAGGTGCTGAATGGTAGACGTGGTATCCAATGGACACCCTTTAAACAACTCGAGGACTTGGAATACGCCAACGACGTATGCCTTCTAAGCCAAAGCCTAGGTCACCTTCAAGAAAACACTAGCGCTATTACTGTTGAATCTCGGGCAGCTGGGCTGGAAATCAATATCTCCAAGACAAAGATTATGCCTGAAGGCTATGGCGCAAACCCGTCGCCACACATCAATGTGGATAACGAGGTTATTGGATGTGTAGGTTGGTTTAATTATCTTGGTAGTTTGGTATCTACAAAAGGTGGCGCCGACGAGGATATTGAATTGCGTATTAATAAGGCAAAATCAGCATTCGGCATTCTCCGAGCTATTTGGAAATCTCGGCAAATATCAACAACAACTAAGTTACGAATATATAACTCGAATGTCAAGTCCATCTTGTATTACGGCTGCGAAACTACTAAACGCTACAAACCAAATCCCTTCCTCTATAGAGGTATGTCAACGGAAATGGCGGTGGCCAAATACCAACATTGCTCGACAAGCGCTTCATTGGAATCCACAAGGAAGCGGCCATCATGTTGGTGCACCTGCTAGAACGTGGAGAAGGTCAATTGAAGCGGAGTTACAAGCAGCAAACTATTCATGGAATGATGTATGCCTAACATCTCGCAATAGAGTTCGTTATAAAAGGATGGTTGAGGCCCTATGCTCCACTGGGAGTCAAGGATAACAGAGGAAGAAGAAGACAAGGTGCTGAAAAGTTTAGCTTATGGACGCGATAGCGTCGAACAGCACTGCTTCAAGACCAGTGCTGAAATACCATCCGGCCCTGAACACTTGTTTATGCTGACACTCGCTAAAAACCCTTTTTGCGAAATAATATCTTTGGCATAGTTACAGATACTCTTTCGAGCTCGGGTGGAGGTTAAGTGCTTTCCGGAAAGCTGGAATTCAGCTTAAAGGTTGGCTTTATCAACCGGATCAGTAAATGTTTGACCATTCCTTAAAAGAGATGAAATTGTTGAACTAGCATTATTCTTAACTCGATTAACGAATGACCAGAAACTCTTACTGCCCCGAGAAGCAGCAAGAATTTTAGTACGAAGATGCTTCCTGTGCAGAGCTTTTTTACATCTTAATACTTTGGCACACGTATGCCTTGCTTGTTTGCGTTGTAAATCAGTAACTGGATTTTGGTTATTACGCCAGTTAGTGAAAGCTTCCTCTCGGGATCTGACTACTTGTTTACACGGCTGATTAAACCAAGTTTTTACCTTTTTTTTATTTTGTGATAAACATTTTCATTCCCAGCTTAATAACATTAGAAACCATTTTCGTCGAGGCATTTCCATAGGCATTTTAACTGAAAGCACAGTTTCCAGTTAAAATGCCTATAGAATTTGTTGAGCTCTGTCCAACGACCTTTTTCATATAGAAATGTTGAACGTTTCGTGGCTGTTATCGAAATGCTGCGAAGTGAGGAGAGCGAAAAAGAGGCGGAAATGGTATAATGAACGGAATTTCTGAGAGGTGCAAGATCCTTTACTTCATACTTATCAGAATGTGAAGCAAGGAAAAGGTGAAGCATGTTTTGTTGGTGCCCATTAACACATGGAAATATGTGTTGGTTCATTCACCAGTTGCGCAAGGTGATTGTGCGTTGCAAATAACTTACTTTACAAACAGTTAAGTTCAGCTATAGCAAAGACAAAATTGCACCCTATACATTTTTTCTATCAAATGAACGCACAAACAAACAGACATTTCATGGGCACGTGTGTGTGACTTAGCTTTCTCTCATTCGATAATCGTCTCCATTAGTTGTTTCCGAATTAGAGTTAAAGCGGTGTAATCTCTTTTTTTTTATGGAGTTTTCAAAACGACCATTAGGAAAGTGCAATATCTTTATATTATAGAGCCTTTGGCTATAGTCTAGCGAAGTGCACCATTTCATTTTTGCTATCACTAGTGGTATGAGTTGTTGTCATATACAAATTTGTTATTCTGCTGTCTTTCACTGATTTAGTCTTATATCTTTATGTATTAATTATCCCAATAAACAGAATATGTCTTTCTTTAACAATTTATAGTGAAAAATGTTTTCCCAATTTATATGAAATTATTTATAATGGAATTGTTACGTTTTTGTGTGAACTTCTTTATTTGTTTTCGTGAAAGGCCGGTATGTGTTCCGTGGAGTAAACACTGTAAAATCTGTATTGTTGGTCGGTTATTAATTAATTAAACTCCAAACATTGAAATAGATTGTAATTCAGGAGAGCTGTAATTTTCCTTTTTAGGAATTAGGGCTTCATTTGCAACCTTTCTGCATAAAGTGCTAAAAAGTTACTCTGTTGGACGATCTAGTGCCAAAGCGCAGGGATATCATCCAGTTCTGAAATGGAAATTAACCAACAATAAAGATTAAACTACTCCCACAACATTCTAGGATCTTCAAAATGTGAACAGAATGGGTATTAAAGCTATTAATTCATGTACCCTCTCAGAAACTTCTACATGGGAACTCGAACTAAAAACATGGACTGATTTTGAAAAAAAAATACGAAATTATCCCCATTTAATTAAAAAATGTTTTAATGGTGTATGCACTACTTATTGAAATATTAAGTACCTGGTTGACCGAGCCTTGCTCGTAGCTTTATGATAAGCATTTTGAGGCAAATTTTAAAGTTTTTATGTATTTTATTTTATAAAGTACTAAAATCAATTTAGAGGAAAGACATTGTACAAATATTCAGTTAATTTTGAATTAATTTATTTATTTTGTCCGACCAACACATAGTTTGCATAGTTTACAGTTTACGATTTAATTCATTTTGTGTAGTTTTCATTGGCGCCACCTGAAGTTCTTCATACCAACTAAGAAACCTTAGTATGTTTATGCGTAACAACTTTGCTTATGATTATAACATGATCAAATGCACAGTTTACAATTTAATTCACTTTGAGTAATTTTCAGTTGTGCCACCTGTCAGACTTTGGTCATTCCAATTAATAAACCTTCGTCGGCTTATCCGCAACAAGTTTGCTAAAGATTATAGCATGATTTAATGTACAGCTTACGATTTAATTAATTTTTAGTGATTTTCAGTGCTGGCATCTGTCGGATATTAGTCTTGCCAACTTAAAAACCTTCGCCGGCTTATTCGCAATATCTTCGCTAAAGAGCATAACATGATGAAATTCACAGTTTACTATTCTATTAAATGTACAGCTTACGATTAAATTGACTTTGAGTAAATTTCAGTGGCGCCACCTGTCGAAATTTGTTCATACCAATTTAGAAACCTTAGTCGGCTCATGTGCAACAACTTTGCTAAAGATCATAGCATTATCAAATGTACAGTTTACGATTTAATTAATTTTTAGTGATTTTCAGTGCCGCCATCTGTCGGATATTAGTCTTGCCAACTTAAAAACCTTCGCCGGCTTATTCGCAATATCTTCGCTAAAGAGCATAACATGATGAAATTCACAGTCTATAAAGAACATACATACAGACAAACATTTATTTGTTTCAATGTTATAACATTAATAATTTTTCCCCCTTTTTTTCCCCTAATTTCCATATGCATATTTGGTACTTCTTTGGTACCAATTGATTTTGGTACATTTTATTATAACGCAGTTAACATAATGTTCCTATTCATATTACTTTTTGAGATGTTAAGCTACAATTTTATCCCTTTTTTACCCATTTTGGCCCCAAAATCAAAAAAGTACCAAATACGTGTTTAATGTTTCTGTAACATCTATTGATTGCAGTACAAAGTTTCTTTCTATATTATTTAGTTTAAAATATAAGAGTGGGTTAAAAAAGTACCAAAAAACTATTTTCAACTTTTTTTACCCCCTATCGGACATAGTTTCAAAAAAGTACCAAACACCTGTCCGCTTATTTGCATAGCTGTTTTAACCCTAATAATAATTAATTTTGTTTCTATACCTATTACCTTAGGAGATGTAGCGTTTTCGTTTTTTCCCTTTTTACCCTCTTAGAGGCAAAGGTTCTAAAAGTCTCTTCTTCTTCGACCTATACATTAAAAAAGATACCCACTGTAAAAATTTTATTAAAATCGTTAGACCCGTTTTCGAGATAGCCATTCTATATATATACATATATATATACAGGGTAGCCCAGAAAGACCGAAGTGGTGTGAATTCCTTATAACTTTTTTATTATAATTTTTTTTTCTTTTCAGTATTTTGTAAAGAAGACTTGGATAATTTATAATGGAGCAATACACAATTGAACAACGTGCCCAAATTGTTGAAATTTACTTTTCAAATCAACGGTCCATTGTGTTGACTCAGCGTGCATACCGTCGTCAATTTAATGTGCGGGTTGCACCCTGTCAGTCAACAATAAACCGTCTGGTTGCAAATTTTCGAGAACAAGGAGCAGTAAGGAACCTTCCTGGTCCCGGCAGACACCGAACTGTCCACACGGCTGACAATATTCAAGTGGTACAGGAGAGTATTCGGGAGGATCCAGAAACATCAACCAGGAGACGTTCGTCACAACTGGGCCTCTCAAGAACGTCGCTGCAGCGAATTTTGCACACCATAGGATTGTTTCCATACAAAATTCAACTTGTCCAAGAATTGAAACCAACAGATTACCAGCAACGACTTGACTATGCAATTTATTTCCAGCAAAAAGCACAAGAGAATCCAAATTTTATTCATAACTTAATAATGAGTGACGAAGCCCATTTTCAATTAAATGGGTTCGTTAACAAGCAAAACTGTAGGATATGGGCTACGGAAAACCCGAGAGTACTTCATCAACGACAATTGCACCCAGTTAAGTGTACCGTTTGGTGCGGTGTTTCTTCAGAAAGGATCATTGGCCCATTTTTTTTTTTTTAAATGAACAAGGTGTCGCCATTTCCGTCAATGGTGATCGATATCGGGCCACGTTGCAAAATTTTGTAAGGCCAGCCGTGGAAAACCATCCGCAAATATGGTTCCAACAGGATGGAGCCACAGCGCACACTGCGAGGGCCACAATGACTCTTTTACGCGACATCTTTGGTGAAAGAATAATTTCTCGTAACAGCAATTTTAATTGGCCTCCGCGGTCCCCGGATTTAACCGCTCCAGACTGTTTTCTTTGGGGCTATTTAAAAGGAAAAGTTTATGTTAATAAGCCTAGCACTATTGAGGAGTTAAAAAACCAATATTCGAGAAGAAATTAACAACATACCACCGGAAGTTTTGCGAAAGGTCATGGAAAATGTGTTGGAAAGAGCACATTTGTGCGAAGCAGAATATGGCCACCACTTGCGGGATATCATTTTTAATAACTATTCCAAAAATATTCCCCATAAATTTAATGTATTTAAAAAAAAAAAATTAAAAAAATATCTCTTAAATAAAAAGTTATAAGCAATTCACACCACTTCGGACTTTCTATATATACAATTATTGGTCGTTTAAGAATATAAGAATTATTAATAATTGTAGGACCTTTCCGGGGCACATTATGTGAAATAATAAACCTAAAATGTTTTATCTTTTGAGCTGGTATGATCCAACCAGCTCATACATAAAACCCTCTATATTTAAATAAAAATAAGTTAGAATGTAACCATCCTCATCCTCTAAGCGATTTCCTAACAAAATAAAGATCCATCCATCGCTTTATAAAATGTTTGATCTAGTTTGTTTGTGTTGTCGCATTTTGCTGTTGCTGCTTTACAAAGCAAATGACTTTGGTAGCAGCAACTGTTGCTGTGGCAGGCAGGCAGACAGACAGACAGACAGTCTTTCATAGATGTCATTCCATGTACGAGTATTAAGTGGTAGCCGATGAAATATGTTGGCAATAGATATATAAACATTCTTTGCTCTTGTTGTTGGCTGCCGTTTTGCTGTTGGGGGATACAAAATCGATGCACGTGGAATTTAATGTCATTCGTTTGTGTCAAAATCGGCGGCATTTGGCTAGAAAATTACCAACTCGGCAAGAAAAAGACAAGTCGTGTGTCTGCTAATAACTTAAATTTAAAACTATAAAAATAATATGTCGTCTAACTAATGGATTTGAAGCTACCAACCAACCAGCCAGCCAGCAAGGTGTTGTCCCCCATTATACTAATGCTGCTCAAGCGCATCATCAGACGTTATACTACGAGTACAATAAAACCCAGAGAGTAGAGCCAAGTGTTCGGATATGATGTATTAGTTCTGATTAGAATTGAGTGTCTTATTTCTGCTTGTTTTGCTACAGTCATCGTTTATATTGTGTCCTGCCATTTACTTGGCGTGTGCTTTTCCATGGTCAAACTCTTTGGAGTAGTGGTTTAACCTCGGGCTATTAGAATTAATGAAAAAACTACAAAAAACTATAAACAAGAAAATTTCTATTTTATAGCTTATTTAAGCATATGCATGAATATGCAAAATGCCATGAGATATTGCATATAAAAATATTTAAAATTATTTATTAGTTATTGCAATGCAAAACAAGTGAATAATACCTGAACTCGATCCTATTTTAATGATGACAAACTTTCGCTTGATTATTTAGTAGAATTTTTTGTAATTGATCTGCAATAAAATTAATTGGTTATCATTGGCTTAAAATTTGTCTCAAATACAGGATCTAATTTAAATGGTTCATTAGAGCGTGAAGCAAAATATTGCCCGATTAATTTTTTTTTTTTTTTTTTCATCTAAAGAACCAGTTTAGTAAGTATTTATATTTTGAAATTTGAGATCAAAATTAATGGAGTTAATTATATTTATATAAATAATTTAAAATGTTTTCCAGTGGAAAAATAAACAGAGTGATGATCACTCAAGTAATATTCAATAACATCTTTCATGGAGAATGTTTGACGATATCGTTTTTTTTAACTGATTAATTTTTTTTTAATATATGTATGTAAGAAGCTTTTATTAATTGAATGGTTCTAAATTAATTGATAAAAAGTGTTTCATATAAAATAGGTATTTACTATTTCAGGCATAACTAATGAGTAGGGCAACAAATTCTATATTTGTCGATCACTTTAGTTTTTATACCCACCATCAAAAAGAAGGGGGGTATATTGAGATTGTCATTCCCTTTTTTAATTTTCTTAATATTGGCTCAAAAATCAAAAACGATATCGCACTTGTTCAACAAGAGGGTATTAACTCAAAATTTTTAAATTTTCACTTTTTAAAAGAAATTGGTGTGTAGTGGTCTTATCTACCCATTGTAAAAATCTGACATCATTTTCACTATAATTTCGCCAACAAACTACAGTTTTACCCCTCTTCTTTATATGAAAGTATTAGTAAAATAAAATAGTTTTTTGACTCTACTGAAAATTTTTAAATTTTGAGTTGTTGATCAAGTGCGATATACAGTCATAGTCAGAAATATTTATACATTAAAAAATTTTAAGTTTGCTCTTAAAGAAATCATTTATACAACATAAAAATTAACGCTAACAACAAAAAAACAAGACATTTCTCTTAGTAGCCCGTTACATCACCATTAACCATTAGCGTCTATGACAGCTTGTAGTCTGGCGGGAATAGATGCAATCAAGTTGCGTATGAGCCCAATTTCTAGACCGTTCCATAAATTCTTTATTTCCTCAATTGTTTCATCGCGTTTCCGGCCTTCTTGTAACGTCCTCTTCCTTTTTATGAATGCCCACACATTCTCAATGATGTTCAGATCAGGGCTCTGGGGCGGCCATGGAAGAACATCCTGCCCAACCTTGTTCAACAACGTTGTTGGTAGCCAGGCTTTGTGACAAGGAGCATTATCTTGTTGTAAAATCCAATTTTCATTTGGAAACAGCCTGTTTCCTGACGTGAAAGAAAGAATATCAACGTATCCTGACTGGTTCAGGGTACCTTTTACTGAGACCAAATCACCTATTCCATAGTATGACACACATTCCCAAAACATTACGGATCCTCCACCAAAACGATTTAAGGGTTGTACCGCTTTATACTTCAATTTTTTACAGAGATGCATATATGTTCTTCCCAATGATCCTTCAAATTGAAAAGACGACTCATCTGTCCACAATATATTATGCCAAAACTCCATTGGCTTCTGGATGTACTCCTTCGCAAATTCTACATTTTTTATTTTGTTTCTTGGGGATATATCTATCACCTTTCAGACCACGTACGTGTTTATTTCGAAACCCTTTAATCGTCAACGGATTGTAGACTCACTTATGTGTTTGCCAATGATATTTTCCGTTTCTTTGGAGACTTTCACAGGACTTACCGATGGATTTTTTGCGAATATTTTAATAATTGATTCATCTTCCTTCTTGTCTGTTACATGTTTTCGACCAATTCGGGACCTGTTAGTTAACACTCCTTCTTCCTGACTAAGTTGTACACAGTTTTCCGGCATATTCCATACTCCCTTACTAGTTCCGATATTCCCAGTTTAAATTTTGTTACTATCTCCGCTCGCTGTTGGACAGGAATTTCCTTTATTTTGACCATTTTAACGTGCTTAAATTGCGTTTTATTTATTGATATTTATTTTTAAGAATACAAAATTTTTATTTTAGAAAAAAAAATGACAAAACTGGCGAAGGCAGATCTGTTCCATAGATTTTCCGATAATGTGTAAATACTTATGGAAAGCAAAATATTTGTGTAAAAAATTTTAAAAGTTGTGGTGTATTTGCAAAATTTTTTAACATAAAAGGTGTATGCATTTTACATAATCTAGTAGTGTATATATTTGTTTGTAAAGTTAATTTAAAAGGACCAAAATTTTGTGTTCACTCATCACTTTCTAAATTTTTTGATTTGTGTAAATATTTATGACTATGGCTGTACATTCTGAATCCTTATGAAATTCTAAAACGATTGAGCGATGTCCGTCTGTCTGCCTGTTTGTCTGTTGAAATCATGATAACGCCTAAACGAAAGGAGCTAGCTCACTGAAACTTAGTAAAAATATTCTTCATCTCCAAGAAAATTTTGGTATTGAAACTGGGCAAAATCTTTTAACATTTGACCATAGCTCCCGCATAAACTCGCCTATTCTAATCGCTTATTTGCTAATAAATAACAAACTATAATAGCTATGATGATAAAATTTGGTGTATAGAAGTCTTACATAAGCTCCAAAGTCAAAATCGGTTCACATTTAGCCATAGCTCCCATACAAAAAACTTACGGAAACAGCCTAAATTTCACCTAAAAAACACTTAAATGCCAAAAAATGTAAATAAATAACATATAACAACCAACTTTAGCACTAGGAAGTCCTATGTCAATGCCAGCCAGTATGCAAAACTTTGTCACAATCGGTCACCATTTGACCATAGCTCCCATATAAAAAACTTACAGAAACACAAAAATACAAAAAGAAAAGTAGATTTTTATCCGTCTATCCGTCAGAAAAAAGCGCGACAGCTCCTTAACTACAAAAGCTAGAGAGACAAAATTTTACAAAAGTATTTTTGATATACATATCAAAAATACTTTTGTATGAATGGTCTACCGAAGCCGAAAATTAAAATATCAATAAGCAAGTTTTTTTTTCCAACATAATATTTTGAAAATAAATAAATTTTTATAAACTACTGAAATTACAGCATATTTGTTTTTTTTTTCTGCAATAAATTTGACTTCAAAGATGCAAATATGTTTTGGTTGCTCTCTGCTAGTTTTGTTGATCTTTTCTCTATTGTTTTTGTTAATTTTATGTTTATGTTTTGGTTGTTATTTTCTTATTAAGTTATTCTATTAAGAAGAAAGAAGTATTCTAAAATAGAAAGAGTCCAAAAAAAGTTCGATTAGCGGTAAATTTTTATTTTCCTTTAATTGCTATTCCTATGTCGCGTTCTCGCACGTAAAACATCATTTGTTGTCGCCACTTTGCGGGCTTTGCATATAAGCTTCTTCAAATTTTAATTTAAATCAAAATCCGTGACCTTGATCTTATTACAAAGTTTCGTTACATTATAATCACTAAAACATTTTTTTTCGATAATCAAAGTTTGTCGCGTTATCGACCGTAAGTGCAATTGTTTACAAATGTATTTTTTTTACTATATTATATGCATAAACTTGTTTGTAGATGGGTAAAATAAGTGCTGAAAAGAGAAAGGAATCATGCAAAAGGTATTTAGAAAAACTAAAAAGTGATCCCATAAAGAATAAAGAGTATCATAATAAAGTAGCTGAGAGGATGAGAAAACATCGATTAAAGCTAAGAGAATTGGCACAAAGCAATAACAAATTACTAAAAGAAAAAAGAGAAAAAGACCGAATAAGGCAGAAAAAACTACGCGAAAAAAAAGCTGATGCTAGAGAAAAAGAAAAAGGGAGCCTCGACCCTTACACCTGTAAGCAAACATTTGGTAAAGCGGTGAAAAAGGCAGAAAATGCACTACCAAAGGATTTGTCGAGAAAAGTTAAAGTTATTGAAGCTTTATATAAGAAATATGTGCAACCATTAAGTGCATCAGAAGAGACTTCTAGCTGCAATCATGAAATGGAAGCAAAATTAAAAGTAGTGAAAGACTTTTATAGTCGTGAAGATATAAGCGTGCAGTCTGCAGGTAGAAAGGATACCATAATTGATAATGGAAATATTGTTGCCAAACGTTTTATGATTACAACGGTATCAGAGGCTTATGAAATTTATAAAAAAGAGTGTATTCATGACTTTGTTAGTAAAACATTATTTTTCAAAACTCGACCACGGTACATCCAGCTCTCGAGCAAAATGTCTCATAATATGTGCGTATGCATTTATCATGCTAATTTCTTCTTTCTATTAGAGGGCTGCGCTAAAGCAATAAAATCTTTTCCTACCAGTTCTGAAACCTTTTTACGATCTGTATGTTGCAATATTGACAATGAAAATTGTATGTTAGACAGTTGCGAAAATTGCACACAGGATGTGAAAGATGATATAGTTCCTCTTGAATATTTATCGAAAATGAACGAAATTGTCAAATGGCAACATTGGAGAAAAGTAGATAATAGAGTAATGTTGACCTATACTGTTGGCCCATTATCACAAATTATTTACGAACTTAATGTGCAGCTACCACTTTTCAAAAGACATTTCTTCGTTAAGCGCGCCCAGCAACATTATTTTGAAAGCGTAAAGAAAAATATAAAGCCCATGGATCTAGTTCTACAAATAGATTTTGCAGAAAATTATAGACTGATATGCCAAAATGAAGTACAAAGCGCGCACTTCAACTATAATCAAGTTGCGATTTTTACTTGCGTAGCATGGATGCTGGACAAAACGGAGTCATATGCTGTAATCAGTGATGATTTAAGTCACAGTAAATTCGACGTTTACATTTTTATAACGGAACTTATTAGGCGGATAAAAAATCAACATGGCAATTTTGAAAATATATTTTTGTTCTCTGACGGAAGTAGTTCCCAATTCAAAAATAAATACATAATTCATAGTTTGCCTAATTTTTTTACTGAATTTGGTTTCAAACTAATTGAATGGAATTATTTCGCAACGTCACATGGAAAAGGTGCAGTAGATGGAGTTGGAGCCGTTATTAAAAGAAAAATTTGGCAACTCACAAAAACACAAAATATTAATTTAAAAGATGCATTTTCCTTCTTCAAATGTGGACAAGAGCACATTATTGGCGTAAAACTAATGTATGTTGGCGTTGATAAAATAAAACAGACTTCAACATCTTTGGATAAACAATGGAAGGACTTACGAAGTATTCCCCACATCCGAAATTTGCATTCCATCAGTTGTGACGAAAATTTGCAATTAAAGGCATCACATACAGCATATTCTGTAAAGCACAATATTTTCTAATTTCATTCCATTCACTTATTCTTATTATTATATATTATTATTAGTGTTAACCTTAGGTATAAGGAATAAAATAAAATTTCATAAGCTCTAGTTTTATGTAACTAGTGCAATATTTTACAAAAATTATTGCAACTAACCGTTATAACAAACGTGACGGAAAAAAATGTCGCGTTATAAATGTCGCGTTATAAATCATACTTAAGCATAAAACTTATGATTCCATAGGACTTTTTTAAAAAAACTGGTATTGACTGATAGCTACATTCATCCATTCTTACATACAATTGAAATCTTTGAAATATATTCTTGCATTTCGCAGATATTTTCATTTTTCTAAATGAAGTCGTAAATGAGTTCCATTTTTTGTCGCGTTATCGATCAAATGTTTATTGCTAATATATTGAAATCTCGAAATTGAATGAAACTGTCTTTTGTATCTTATATAGTACTAATTAAGATCTATCAAAAAATAAAAAAAAAATTAATTAAAAAAAAATTTTCCTATTTTTTATTGCACTTCAAAGTTGTACGAATGTCGCGTTCGCGACCAGGGAAATACCCATGTAACAAAAGTTTTGTACTGAAAATGGGCGAAATCGGTTCACATTTAGTTAGAGCTTCCATATAATAAATAAATTGAGTACAATTGTAATAGCTATGACGACTAAATTTAGAATACAGAAATTTTATGCAACTATTGGTCAGTATATCAAGTTTTATAGGAATCGGCCCATATTTGACTATAGCTTTTAAATAAAAAACACTCCCGGAAACCAAAAAATATTTAGCAAGGACCAGTTAAAAGCTTTAAATTAGAAACTGTGAAAGCTATTGCCACTAAATTTTGCAGAAGTAAGCTTTATATAAATACCAGTTAACATTTGGCTATTATTCTTAAATATATATATATATATATATATATATATATATATATATATATATATATATATCTATATATATATATATATATATATATCCCCTTTTCTTTATATCTACTATCAAAAAGATTCTGAGGCACAAGCAGATTATATATATGGTAAATGCATTAGGAACTCCTAGCAAAATATATGGACCTGTCGTATTACTTTCAATTTATTTATCCTTACTAAATATTAAGCTAAACGAAAAGTATTTAACAACTTATTCATGTAAAACCATACCCGGTTACGATAACGAATTTTTTCAAAGTAAATAAATACTAGGGAAACCACTTACACAATTTTTAATGTTGAACTAAAGAGTGTTCTAAAAAAAATATGTATTTACTATTTTAGACAAAATTTATCCATAGTGCAAGAAATAATTTATTTTTTGATCAAGTTAGTTTCTATAGATATGTCAGATACTATTATTTTAGAAATTATTAATTTTCAATAGTTATTTCAATCAAAATGGACTGCGAAAAAAAAGTTCGTGAAAATATAATTAAAACTTTTCAAAAAAAATCCGTCATGGACTTTTAAAAAAATAGCTGAAATTTGAAAGTTGACCCTCGAACGGTTTCTAATGCCATCAGACGGTATAAGGAAAACCTGAGCATTGAAAGAAAACCTGGATCAGGGAGGAAAAAAGGTCCTACAGATATTGGTAAGGCAAAAGAAGTCGAGCGACTCTTTCGAAGAGCGCCTAACACTTCTTTAAGAAAAGCGACTCGTATGGTGAAATGTTCTACGAATTTTGCACATGGAGTCAAAGCTTATGCTGGACTGAAGACATACAAAGTCCAAAAGGTTCCAGATCGCAATGCTATAAAGAACTTAGAAGCAAAAAAACGAAAAAATTGAAGTCTGATTTTATAAAAAAATACACCTGTTGTGTGATGGATGATGAAACATACGTACTGGCAGACTTTTCTCAACTTCCTGGTCAAGATTTTTATGTTGATGATAAACGGGGCAATATTCGGCAAGAGTTTCGCACAAAAAAACAAATTCCCTAAGAAGTTTCTCGCGTGGCAAGCTATTTGCAGTTGTGGCAAAAGAAGTAAAGTATTTGTGGCATCTGGCACAATAACCACAGAAATTTATATAAAGGAGTGACTACAAAAACGGTTGTTACCCTTTTTAAGAGAGCACAGAGTGACTACATTTTTTTGGCCCGATTTGGCATCATGTCATTATGGAAAAAAGGCACTTGAGTGGTACTCAAAGAATAATGTCATTTTTGTACCACGAGAGGCAAATCCACCAAACTGTCCAGAACTTCGGTCTGTGGAAAGGTATTGGGCTCTGGTTAAAAAGGAATTGAAGAACACAGGAAAGATTTCCAAGAACATGTCCGATTTTAAGCGCAACTGTAAAATCTTTAATGGGAGGGTTTCCGTATAATATGTCATTATATTTGCGTATTTTGTAGAGTTTTTATATTAAAAGGTTTGATTTTTATTTAAGAAAATCCAACTACAAATTTTATTTAGAGCACTCTATATAAAACTACTGCAACCGAAGTTATTCCAAATATTTTACCAACAATACCAACTAGCGTAACAACTTTGCAATTTTAAGTTGACCATAGCTCCCGTATAACCTCGCCTACACTAATCGCTTATAACAAACTATAAGAGCAATGATGATAAAATTTGGTACATAGAAGTTTTGCCCTAGGTAGCATATAAAATTTCATCAAAATCGGTTCACATTTAGTCATAGCTCCAATCACAAGGAAGTCTTATGTGAATGCCAACCAGTGTGCAATCGGTAAAAAAACTTATGGAAACAAAAAAATACAAAAAGAAAAGACGGTTTATGTCCATCTTTCCATCAGAGAAAAGCGCGATAGCTCCTTAACTACAAGAGCTAGAGAGACAAAATTTAGCAAAAATATTATTAGAAATTGTGTGCTGAAAGTGGGTAAAATTCGTTCACATTTAGTCAATCAATGTTAGGTCCAGACTTTGTACACGGTAGATGCATTAGGTCCTTTTAACAAAATATATGAACCTGCCGTTTTGTTATCAACATGTTTATGGCACAACGAAACAACTTATTAATGTAAAACTATATTCGGTTATGGAATATCATTTTGTCCAAGGTAAATACTAAGGAAACCACTTAGAAACTTTTAAATGTTGAACTATAGTAACTTTACCACTGCAACCGAATTTAGCCCAAATATAAATATTGCCAACAATACCACATTTGGTCAACATTTTGAATTAGCTGCACTCTCGTGCAACTTGATGGTGGGTGTACAAGATTCGGCACAGCCGAATATAACACTCTTACTTGTTTTTGCTTTGATTGTAAATAGCTTGATTAATACCAGAGACCGAATATTAATACTTTTAAAACAATATTTTCATATTTTAATCCATACAAAAACAATCATTGAGGTTTAAAAAATAATAAAAATCCCTAATGATTTTTAATTGTTCAAAAAATTTTGTATCGTTTTTCAATCCGATGAAAATAATAAATAAAAAAATCGTTTGGGATATTTATCAGTTCCAAATAATTTTCATCTTTTTTCATCCGATGAAAAAAATTTTGATAGAAAATATTCAAATTTTATTTCTGTATTTTTTCAGGAAAAATTTTTCTGGTTTCATTCATCATAATGTTTATGTTAATGGATAGATTAGGCAATTCTAAAATCCTTGTGCCAAATGCTATAACAGGGGGATTTCTCACATCATTAACCCTTGGAGTAGTATATTCTGTAATGTTGTTTCTATACATGCTTAAAACATCGTAAGTGCTAAGTCGATGGGTGATAGGTCCAAAGAAACAAGACTCGTTTGTATAGCGATCCGCTCGATCCGAGACAGACGCTCGTTTGCAGCCGCAACTAACTGCCCCTGCATATTCGTACTTTACCAAGTACAATAATCTTAGACCCTTAGACCAAATAGGTTGGAATGGCTCTAAGATAACTCCCTCTTATATTAGCCCTGACCTAGAATCCTACACGGTTTGTTTACCGCATCTAAAACTATTTTGCTCAGTTTTCCAAGATGTACCACGAGGAGGTTAGAGTGGGAATTGGATACAGTTCTTACCTGGTAACTGGAGACGCTAGGCAACTGCTGCATTCTCCCATGCCCTATGCTCTACTGGGAGTCAAGGATGACAGAAGAAGAAGATTTGTCTTGGTATAAAAAGTCTTTAGAACGTTTAAATAACAATAAATTATTGTTGAAAATTTTACGTTGAAATGGTTTTTCGAATCAAAGAAACCACCAATAGTTTCATTAGGATTATTACGTTTAACTTCGATGTCCTAAAACATTCCAATTAATTGGAAACATATTCATACATTCATTGTTGAAAATTTTAAATTTCAAAAACATTTTATTTTTTTCAAAGTCAAAACAGAAGTTCAAAAATAAAACAATCAATCACGTATGTGATGGACATTTTTCGTTTTCAAATCGATCGATTTCAGACATACTTTTTAGCTAATTTTCGGTTATTTCCCAAAAAAAAATGAAAATTTTGGCTTTAATCCTTTTGACTGATATTTTATCTTTCATTTGGTTTGTATTTTTTGGGAAAACAACCGAAAATTATCTCAAAAATATATCTAAAATCGATCGATTTGAAAACGATCGTTTTCCATCACATACCTGAATAAAATATTTTTTCTGTTCGGATATTTATCGTTAAAGATATTTAAAATTTTCATCATGAGGGATATTTATATTTCAAATATAAATCCCTCTTTTTTATTCATCGATCGAAATGAAAATAAATTTTTCATCGGCAATGATATTTATACTTGATTGATTAATACTTTAGAATAAAAAAAATTCCAAAGTATGACATGATTTGCAATAATAAATATTAATTATAAATAATATTAAATCTTTTAATATTATAAAAGTTTAAAACATTTTTTCTCCGATTAACCTTAAATTTTCAAGGGATTATTTATTTAGCAAAAATCTTACAAAAATCTTATTATTAATTGACATTAACTCAGCAAATCAAATAATATTGTGAAATCTGCCTTGATTTAGTTCATTTGTCTGTATCTACATTCTAAATTTATAAATCTAAGTCAGGTATTGCGATTTTCCAATTTTATCAGCTTTATACTGATATTATTAAGATCATTGGTGTTTTCTGATATCCAAAAAATTGACTTTTTATAGCACTTTTTAGGGCCAAATAAGATCATTATCTCGAAAGATAATTTTAATCTCTCTATCACTAACTCTTTTACAAAAATGTGGTTAAAATTTTTAATTTTTGTTAAAATATAATAATACCTGCGCAAAAGACTTCATTTAAACGAAGTAATTTAGCGAACAACGACAAAAACATCATTATGGGACAGACGTTCTCTAATATCCATAAATGTTGTACTCAATGTTGCGCTATAATAATTTTCGCTTAAATATTAAACCATAATCATAAATTAAATAAAACAAAAACATTAATACAAAATTGTTAATACTTACTTTGCATACCTACTTTGCTCATATATGCAAGCATTGGGTTAGGGAAGAAGTTATTTCGTGAAGAATTGATTAAGTCCAACATTAGACATTAATATTACTGGTTTGTTAAGGTGAATATAAAGTCCATATTACTGAATCGCTTTCAAGATCTCTACGAGTCCATCTTACGTTAGGGAAAGTTTAGAGAAGATATTTTGTAGACCTCCTCCTCCACAGATTCTGTTAAAGTCACTCGTCTATTTCTTTATTTTCCTGTCATTACGGATCTATGTAAGTGTAAGGAAATACAAATCTTAAAAATGGCAGCAACTGTTACTGTTAAGACTTTAAAAACGGCTATAATATTTTGGCAGTCATCCCAAATTTTATTGCGATACTGTATTTAGTTTTGTTTTGACAGCTGATTGTTGTGTACGTGTTTGATATTATGTTAAGTTAGAAAAAACGATTTTAGAACTCTCATAAAACATAATATTTTGAGAGAAAATCGACGAAGGAAACAAAAGAATCAGATTACACCGTCAAATATTGGTTTCATGAGTTTCGTGGTAGCAGCAACACCACTAACAACCAAATCCGTACCGGCAGGCCCTCCAATGCGGTTACAGAGAAAAATGTCAAAAAATACATGCAATAATGTTGGCTGACAGGAAATAGAAAGTGCGCTGGCTAGTAGATACATACCACAAAAATTAGTACTGACAGCACTCGCCATATTTTTCTGCAATATTCTTCTTTAGCATATGACAAAATTACCCTGCCGTTGTGTACCATGCATGCTAACCCCTGACCAAAAACAATTCGAAAGAGTGTTTTTACCTGATAACGCAAATTTTGGCGTCGATTGGTAACTGTTGATGAAACCTGTATCCACTATTACACACCAGATAATAGAATAAGTGCCGACAATGGGCTATGGCATCAGTTTTCTGGGATTGTCATGGCATAATCTTCGTAGACTACCTGGAAGAGGAAAAACCACCAACACGAAGAAAAATCAATCATATCTGCTGTCGCCATATTCGCCCGATTTGGCTCCCTCCTACTATTTTCTGTTTCCGAGCATTAAAAGCTATCTAGAGGAAATCATCGACGGAGGAGTATTTTGCAGACTTTCGGAAGATTGCTTTTCGGACGGGATCAAGAAGTTGCAATTCAGCCACATAATTTCTCGACTTGGCGATCATAATTGGCCGCCTTGTTCGTGAGATTGAAAGAAGCTGCATTATATTTTCTGACGTAATTTCAACCACCGGACTTATATAAAAACAAGTATGAAAGTGCTATAGTGCTATATCATTTTCTGAGTCGATTTAGCTATGTCAGTCCGTCCGTCCGTCTGGCTGGACCCCCATATAAACCTTGTAATCAAACTACAGATTGAAATTCGTCAAAATCGGTCCATTATTTATGGTACCTTCTATAGGTCCCATTTCCAGGAATTGATATATTGGCCACAAATATCAATATTTTTTCATGAAATTTAAAACAAATAAAGAGTGTTCTAAAAAAAATATGCATTTACTATTTTAGACAAAATTTATCCAAAGTGCAAGAAATAATTTATTTTTTGATCAAGTTAGTTTCTATAGATATGTCAGATACTATTATTTTAGAAATTATTAATTTTCAATAGTTATTTCAATCAAAATGGACTGCGAAAAAAAGTTCGTGAAAATATAATTAAAACTTAAAAAAAAAATCCGTCATGGACTTTTAAAAAATAGCTAAAAATTTGAAAGTTGACCCTCGAACGGTTTCTAATGCCATCAGACGGTATGAGGAAAACCTGAGCATTGAAAAAAAACCTGGATCAGGGAGGAAAAAAGGTCCTAAAGATATTGGTAAGGCAAAAGAAGTCGAGCGACTCTTTCGAAGAGCGCCTAACACTTCTTTAAGAAAATCAGCTCGTACGGTGAAATGTTCTACGAATTTTGCACATAGAGTCAAAGCTTATGCTGGACTGAAGACATACAAAGTCCAAAAGGTTCCAGATCGCAATGCTATAAAGAACTTAGAAGCAAAAAAACGAGCGAAAAAATTGAAGTCTGATTTTATAAAAAAATACAGCTGTTGTGTGATGGATGATGAAACATACGTACTGGCAGACTTTTCTCAACTTCCTGGTCAAGATTTTTATGTTGCTGATAAAAGGGGCAATGTTCGGCAAGAGTTTCGCACAAAAAAACAAACAAAATTCCCTAAGAAGTTTCTCGTGTGGCAAGCTATTTGCAGTTGTGGCAAAAGAAGTAAAGAAGTTTGTGGCATCTGGCACAATAAACACAGAAATTTATATAAAGGAGTGCCTACAAAAACGGTTGTTACCCTTTTTAAGAGAGCACAGAGTGACTACATTTTTTGGCCCGATTTGGCATCATGCCATTATGGAAAAAAGGCACTTGAGTCATACTCAAAGAATAATGTCATTTTTGTACCACGAGAGGCAAATCCACCAAACTGTCCAGAACTACGGCCTGTGGAAAGGTATTGGGCTCTGGTAAAAAAGGAATTGAAGAACACAGGAAAGATTTCCAAGAACATGTCCGATTTTAAGCGCAGGTGGAACACATGCTCCAAGAAGTTATCAGCAACTGTAAAATCTTTAATGGGAGGGTTTCCGAAAAAAGTCGATAATTTTGCAAAATCCGAGTACTAAGTAAACATTTTAATGCTAAATGATTTTGTATAATATGTCATTATATTTGCGTATTTTGTAGAGATTTTATATTAAAAGGTTTGATTTTTATTTAAGAAAATCCAACTACAAATTTTATTTAGAGCACTCTTTACTGCTTATGTAAACTGTACTAAATTTCGTTGAAATCGATCCACATTTGACTATAGCTCCCATACAAACTCTTCTTTAAAAACGCACTAAATGAGGCAAAAATCACTAAAACAACTGTAATCAATTTGTCAAATTTCGAGATAATCGGTCCACATTTGACCCTAGCTCTCATATAAGTCCAAATGACGGAAACAGCTTAAATATTTAAGTTTTGAGAAAATTTTTGTATGATGGCAAAATTTAGCAAATATTTGTCTTTATACAGGGAAAAGAACATCTTTGACCTTAGTGGTGAATGGTATCGTATGGTCGGGCTTGACCGACTATATCACTTTCTTACTTGTTTTTTTCATTTAGTGAGTTTTGATAGAAGAGTTTGTATGGCTATGATCAAATGTGGACCGATTTCAACGAAATTTGGTACAAGGATTTTGGTTTACATAAGCAGTATTTGTTTTAAATTTCATTAAAAAAATTTTGATATTTTTGGCCAAAATATAAATTCCGGGAAGTGGGACCTATGGGAGGTAAAATAAATAATGGACCGATTTTGGCGAATTTCAATAGCCATAGTCCCATTATCAAAAAAATGATCTGTGCCAAATTTCATCAAATTATCTTTAGAATTGCGACCTGTAGCTTGATTACAAGGTTTATATGGGGGTCCAGCCAGCCAAGCGGACGGACGGACATCGCTAAATCGAATCAGAAAGTGATTATAAGCTTATTGGTGTACTAAAAGATGGATCTAAGACAAATATTTCTATGTGTTATACCTGTTCTATTGCCGATTTTAGCATTGTCTCTTTTTATCCACGAAAATCTATCACTTTACAAAATTCAGTGAAATAACTTTTTCCCATTTCCGTTTAAAAAAAAAAATGTTAAAAAGAATCACACTGTAGCACAACATTTAACTGCAAAACCAGCAATAAAGTTTAAAATAATGGTTTGGCAAACAAAAACAACATCTCAAATGGCCTCAACCCATTGAGACAGCGGAAAAATCGAAAAGCCAAAACAAAACTTTTAACAGAAGTTGTTGCGGTTGGAGATGCTTTTGTAGCTACCACTTCTGCCGATGTTGTTGTTGGTAGTTAAAAGAAATATGTGGTCTTTTAAAACTAATGAAATGTTCTCATTCCTCTTCTATTAACTAACAACCATTGAAGACATCACGTCCACCTCGGAATTCGCTTATGCATCCTCTCAATTCAATTGCAACATTTCATTTCATTTCACTTCAGTTCAATTCATTCACCTTCACCACCACCAGCGACAAGTAGACAGACACATCAGTATCAACATCTGAAGCAAACAACCAACAGCAGCAGCAGAAGCAGTTCGATCAGCAACCACAAAAGGAGTATGATCGGACCAACCAATTTGAAATGTGTAGCAGCAGCATTAGTTCATTTATGAACAAGACTGTAACAAGTGAATGTAAAACTATCAAATCAAAAGCAGTGACTGTGAATAAACTGTATATGCGAGTACTAACTACTTGGAACAACTAAATATGATTTGAATTTGCCAGGAATCACAAAAATTCACCTGTTTATTAAAATAAAAAAATTTAAAATATTTTTTTTTTTTTCAGCTAATGTAAACAGCAACAACCCAACAAACCAAAAAACGATACCGTATCATTAATGATATAATATTTTTAAAATTTGTAGAGTCATAAATGATTTGACTAAATGATATTGTTATAATATAATATTTTTTTCAAAATATTATAAAATCCCGGTTATAAAATTTTGAACTTAGAATTAAAAATCAAAAACTTTTGAATAATATAAAAAAATTAAAGAAAACGATTGCAATATGTATTCACGTGTCTTAAAATTAAAAAATAGAACTGGTAAGTAATTGTAATATTGATTTGAATTTCCTTTAAAAATTTATATTAATATCTTTTCTTTATAACAGATTTCAAATGTATTTAAAGAGCGGCGGTTTTTGATTCAAACTTGTCCAAATTAAAATTTATGTAAGTAGTACATTCATATATAATTCCCACGATATTCTAATTATAACAACGGGTACTTCTCACAGACAAGGAGCTGCATCCGATTCTATTTTTAGACTCATTGAAAAGGATCTACGTTTTAAATCCGGCTCTGAACGCCTAGCTGAGTTATGAGGTAAACCATTTTTTTTGAAAACTTGTTTTTTTTAAGTGGGTCTAGCCGGGATCGAACTTGGGACCTCTGCTATACCACGGCGGCTCATATTTAAGTATTATTTTGCTTGTAATAAATATTTATAAATTATATTATTATAAACTTATATCTATTTTATATTTTTAGGTTAACATTATCGTGCTAAAAACACAAATTCGTTTAAAGTAAAGGAATCCGTATGGCACAAGGGCATATAAACATAACGGAGAATATATAGCCACTATGAAAATGTATGTCTTAATCACTCTGTAAATTATTTAATACATATTTCATAAATAAATCTGACAAATAGTACAGAGCTTAAAATGCAGTTTATTTCTTATTATAAATACATATTTTTATAGTATTATGTATTACAATAGTAAATGATATCGTTACGATATCATTATTTTTCTAAATCTCGGTAAATGTCGAGAAAATATCGTATTGATTTTTATTTTCGATATTGTTAATGATATCATTATTTTCAAAAATTATGATATCATAATCGAGTGTACCTTTTTGTAGGAGACTACTATTACTTTAGAGTCTATTATGATATCATTCTCGGAACTGCTTGCCGAGTAAATGATATCGTTATGATATCATTATGATATCGTTTGGTTTGTTGGGAATGAATACAATCTCAGCTACAGCAGGAACAAAAACTAAAAAACAAAAAAAAACTAAAATTATGAGTGCAATTCACTCGTTAAAAATATTTGAAGTCTTTTCATAGAAATAACTATTCATTCTCATTTTTTGATGGCCTTTTTATCGCAAAAATGGAAAAAGTAGACAAGATGGTTTTGGCGAAAAAAGTAAAAGCCAGAAATTCTTGAATTCCTGGCGATTGTTTTTTGTTTGACGAAACTAAATACAAAGAAATACATTCATATTTCTGCCATATGGATGATGTAGTCAAAAGACAGAAGCATCACAATCAACAGCAGTTGCCACAAATACCGTCAGACAAACGTCTGTGGTTGCTTTAGTTTGGTTACCAACATATACTTTGTTAGTTATACATATTCGTTCAATATAGAATTTTTTCTTATTAGTTTTTTTTTTTTTTTTTGAATAGAGCCTTCAAAGTGTGATTTGTGTGGTTGCGGTATAATTTTAACGCGTGCTATCTAGGCAATTAGGGGTATTCAGAACAGTAGTTAAGTAAAAAATTGAAAATGTAGCGAGAAAGCTTATTAGCCTTTTCGCTACATTTTGTCTCTGTGGATACACTAAAACTTGGAGACATAACAATCACCAAAATAAAGAACTGATTTTCATATAAGTATTATAAATCATTTTCAACAAAACGACTTTTAATTTTTTACAAAACTTAAAAATATATCGAGAGCCTACCCATCTAGCATAATTATTGGCAAGAGTATTGTAAATTAAGATTGCAGCAAGCTTGCAAAAATAAGAGTTTTGGGAATTTCGTTGACAATTTTCTTATAAATGCAAGTGTTTCATAAATTTAAGCAAAACGTGTCATTTTCCGTTTGCTAATAATAAATACTTCTTCAATTTTAAGAAAACTATACCGTAAGATGTAGATAAATTTTCCTTGCTGGTAAGAACTTGAAATGTCCAGTGACTGTATACTAGAGTGGTTCGAAAAAAAAAATTGAGTCAGTCACCCCCAAGTATTAAAGATAATGTAAAAATAATGCTATTTTTACCACGCCTACAAATACCGCCCTTTTTGTATTTTGATAACTGTGTCGCCATCTTTAGTCCGATCATAATACTTTATATATCGGTGTTCACGGCTCTGTAAAAGCTACATTTCTCTCTTTGATAGTTTTTTCTACCACGTCAATTTTTAGTCATAATTTTTTTAAAGTTCGATTCGTACCCATCCTAATCGAATCGAGTACAAATCGTCGACCGGCCTGCAAAATGGCCTATGTGCATTTTTTCGAATTTTTTTTTATTGCACCAATGTGATGATGAACATGTAATACACATACCCACAAAGTCGTTTTTCGATATATAAATCGGTTCAGAAGATTGCAAAAAGGCCTATGTGTAACGCATATAACGATTTTTCCTACAAAATGGCCTATGTGCTATAAAAAAATTTATAAATCACATGAAATACTAAGAAACGAATATTTTTTTAATTTGATAACTAAATTGGAATAGGCGCAAACATTTCTTTTTCAGTTACCAACTTGTCAGTGGTTACATAGATAAAGGGAAAAACATTTGTTTCTTACCTTGTTTAAGGATTTAATATGAAGATGCCCCGGTAAATTTTACTTCTATAAAACCTAATAATGGGACTGTTAATAACATTCGCGGATTACTTTTCAAAAACTCCGCTCATAGCGAAAATTATGTTATATAAAATAGAAGCGCAGTTTCTGTGCCTTATTGTATTAAAACTTGTGCCCAAAATCTTAATTTCGGGAAGACAGATCTATAAAAGGTGCTTGAAATAACGAACCGATTTCAGTCCCACTATAAAAAAGACGTCTGTTCTAACTTTCATCAAATTATCTTAAAACTTGTGACTTCGATAACAGGATTACATGACGACAAGACAGTTGTCTAGGCAGACGATGGGACTGACATCGTTAAATCGATTCAGATATTGATTATGAGTAGATCAGTGTATTTAAAGGTGGTCTCAGACGAATATATCTATAAAAACTTTTAGATAAAACGATTTTTTTCTGTATTACGAATAAGCCCGACATTATATCTTTCGTTATACTGGGAGTTGCCTGTATAATATTATTAAGGGGTGGCTTTTGTCAAAATCTATATATTAGAAAAGCTGTCGCGCTTAAGCCGACGAACACTACTAAGTTGTATGATAAAATTCCGACAAAATTGCTTAAAGTAAACTGTTCATTTGATCATGCTATAACCTTAATTCAAATTGTGGCGCTTGAGCTGACTAAGGTTTATAAATTGATATGACAAATTTCCAACAGGTGGCTCCACTGAAATTACTCAAAACGAATTAAGTCGTAAACTGTGCATTTGATCATGCTATGATTTTTAGCAAAGTTGACTAAGTTTTTTTTTTAGATGGGCGATTAATTCCCGATAGATATCGCCACTAAAAATTGCTAAAAATTTGATTTGATGAATTGGATATTTGTGTAATATTTTTCCTTTGGCTTTAAGCCAAAGTTTCAAAACAGTTTTCTTCTCTCTGATTTCTATTGTCATAAAAATATCAGGTATTTGATGAAAATCGATCGATTTCAGATAAATTTTTTTAATAATTTTTGATTATTTTCCAAAAAAAAATAAAATGTGGGACTTATTTCTTTTGACTGATATCTTATCTCTCATTTAGTTTGATTTTTTTTGGGGAAAAAAGTATTTATTTTTATAAATATTAAGTATTTTTTTATTAAAAAAATATTTTAACCCAAAACGGCAAAACCCAGAATGGTTTAAATTGCTAAAAAATAGTTCTCTAAAAATTTAAGCCCAATCGGATGATTTTAATATTTATGAAAATAAAATTCGCTGACATATTTTTATTATTCCGCTGTTTTGCCATGCAAAATTAAAAAAAAAGCTAATTTTGACTTTGACCCTGAGGCAAAAAGTGTTAAACTTTTATAATATTAAGAAAACATTAGGGTATACACTTCCCACAGACCGAGCAAAAATATTCATTATTACTTTCATTAAAAATGGAACTTAGGTACAATTTAACAAGCATACAATCAAATAATGACCGACAAATTACATTTTCGCAAAATACTAAGATTTCAAATCGTAGGTACGGCGAAAATTTTCAAGATATCGACACCATTTTTTCTGTGTTTTATTCATTTACTTGTTTCTTTTATGAATCTGAAACGATAATTTATTATTTCTTATACATTTTTAACAAAATTTTCAAAAAAATCAAAAATTGATTTTTGAAACCGACCTAATAAAAAATTCTTATATAAAAAAAAAATTATAAGTAAATTTAATAATATTTTGACGATATTCAGCTATTTAGTACTTACAGGCCATACAATTGTAATTCGTATCTTACTTTGGAATTTTTTTATTCGGAAGTATTAATTGAGTTATTTACAATTAAAGTACATAAATCAGGTATTTTTAAATTTTGGGCGGGCCATGGGAACGCTTCCTCCCCATCCCATTGACCTTCAATTTTCAAGGGTTTAGTTTTTTAGCATTTCGAACAAATCTGGGAGTTGGTCGCATACAAATTCCAACTTTGAAAATAAATGGCACTCTAATGTATATACATATATTGTGAATCCTTATGAAATTCTTATACAATTGAGCGATGTCCGTCTGTCGGTCTGTCTGTTGTCGGCACGATAAAACCTTAACGAAAGAATATAAGTCACCAAAATTTAGAATAGAGAAGTTTTATGCAACTATTGGTCAGTATATAAATTTGATTGGAATCGGTTCATATTTGACTATAGCTTTAATATAAAAACCACTCCTGGAAACCAAAAAAAAAAGAATGTAACAAAGGCCAGTTAAAATGTAAACTTTACAAGAATATGCTGGTCAGTGTTACTATGAATTTATATGGAAAATGAAAACTTTAAATCAAATTTTCTCAAAACTATCTTTTTTGACATTGACCCTTTTAGTACCAAGGCACAGATATATAACATTCCCTTTTAATATGTACAATCAAAACGATTTGGAGGTACATTCAGTATAAAAATTAGATAGCTATCAATCAATGTTAAGTCAAGATTTTATAACGGTGAATGCATTTGGAATTCCTAACAAAATATATGGACCTGCCGTATTACTATTAACGTATTTGGCCTAACTTTTAAGTACAACAAAAAGTATTTAATAGCTTATTAATATTAAACTATTGAGGCCCTATGCTCCACTGGGAGTCAAGGATAACAGAAGAATATTAAACTATAGCCGGTTATGGGACAAAATTTTGTGCAAATTAAATACCAGGGAAACCACTTAGATACTTTAAACGGCTGGCTGACTGGATGGACCCCCATGTAAACCATGTAATCAAAGTACAGATAGCAATTTTAAAGATAATTTGATGAAATTTTGTACAGATCATTTTTTATGGCTATTGAAATTCGTCAAAATCGGTCCATTATTTCTGGTACCTCACATAGGTCCCACTTCCCGGAATTGATATTTTGGCCACAAATTTTTATATTTTGAAATTTGAAACAAATACTGCTTATGTAAACCAAAATCACTGTACCAAATTTCGTTGGAATCGGTCCACATTTGATCATAGCTCCCATACAAACTCTTCCTTCAATACGCACTAAATGAGACAAAAATCACTAAAACGCTCGTAAACCTGAAGATAGTGAGAATTTCTGTAAAAACTGTAATCAACTTGCTAAATTTCGAGATAATCGGTCCACATTTAACCATAGCTCTCATATAAGTCCAAATGACGCAAACAGCTTAAATATATAAGTTTCGGGAAAATGTTTGTAAAATTTAGCAAATATTTGTCTTTATACAGAAAAAAAACAACTTTGGCCTTAGTGGTGAAGGGTATCGTATTGTCGGGCTTGACCGACTATAGCATTTTCTTACTTGTTTTTAATATATTTAATGCATTTAAAAGTTATACTTAATGGTAATTAATTATGCAAAAGAAAATTTATTTAAAACTTGACAAAAATAACCTGACAAAACTTGATTACCTTAATACTAATAACACTGTGATCCAAATGTAAAGAAAAAAAATGCAGGGGTTCTCACATACCAATTCTGTTTTGGGGGAGTCCATAGAGTACGAAAGTAGTAACAATTTCTTTTGGTCACTTCGTTAAGTATATTTTTTAACAGCAAATATAGCTTAAAATCTCTATTCACGAAAATTTAAGTAAAAAAAATCGTAACTTTTTATTTTTAAAACTACCTAAATTTTTTTTTCTACATTTTGAAGGATACATGCCTTGCCTCACTAAAAAAAATGTCCTTTTAAAAATCAGCCAAGAAATGGCAATTTTATTGGCATTTATATTACAAACAAAAATAACTTTTTTATTAATTTTCAATTTCTGTCTGTCTGTATATTTTTGTGTGACAGTAAATATATTTTTTTTATTTCGTTAAAAACCTCATTAAATAGGCTTTCCAAAATGGTTAAGAACAAGCAAATTTAAAGAAAAACAAACCGAAAATTTTTAGTTTTTTGATATGCAAATTTTATTTTTTTGTTTTTTCTTAGAAATGCTTGCGTTTCACCTGCTTATTATAATTTTCTGTGCTCGTATCACGCTTAATGGACCAACAGTAGTTAGAAAGCATACTTATTTTGTTTTTTCCAACATAGCGCTGTTCTATTTTAAAAATTTCTTGGTGAAATCTCTCACCTTGTTCGTCGCTCATTTGTCCTAAATTTGCCGGGAACATATTTAAATGAGCATGGAGATGGTGCAGTTTGATTGACATTTTGCAACCCATCGAATGGTAGGAGGAAAGCATTTTACTAACCACTTCTTCGTAGTTTTTACATTTTTTGTTCCCAAGAAAGTTTTCGCACACTGCAACAAAGCCTTCCCATGCATTTTTTTCTAAATACGACATTTGTTCTAAGAAATTTTGGTCTCTCATTAGTTGTCTTATTTGTGGACCGACAAATATACCTGTTGTATAATATATATTTTAATTTTTTTAAAGTCTGCATCACAAAAAATACGTGCTTACCTTCTTTAAGCTTGCCACAAGTTATTCGGGGAAAACTTCTTTCAAGATATTTAAATGTTAAACCATTTTTATCAAGTGCTTTGACAAACTGTTTTATTAAACCCAGCTTAATATGTAAAGGTGGTAAAATTATATTTGCTGGGTTGACTAAAGGAATGTTTATACTATTTTTTTCACCAACAACAAACGCTGTACGAGGAGGCCAATTTTTCTGAATATAATGTTGCTCAGTTGCACGGCTGTTCCATTCGCAAAAATAGCATGGAAACTTTGTGTTGCCACCTTGCATACCATTTAAAATGGTCAATACTTTAAAATCAGCAACAATTTGCCAGTTATGAGAATTGTAGTCTATTAAATTCAAAATTTCAGACATACTCTCGTACGATTCCTTGATGTCAGTAGCGTAAGCCAAAGGAACTGATGGAAATAAGTTCCCGTTATGTAAAAGTACTGCTTTCAGGCCTAAAATTTATATATCGAGGGTTTATATATTTAACAAGAAAGAGTGTTATATTCGGCTGTGCCGAATCTTATATACCCACCATCAAGTTGTGTTAAATTTAGAAACATATCTCATATATCTACGAGGCTGCAGCAAATTCAAAACGTGGACCAAATTGGAAAAAAGTTGTTACGCTAGTTGGTATTGTTGGTAAAATATTTGGAATAACTTCGGTTGCAGTAGCTTTAAAGTTCAACATTCAAAAGTGTGTAAGTGGTTTCCCTAGTATTTATTTAATTTGAAAAAAATTCGTTATCGTAACCGGGTATGGTTTTACATTAATAAGTTGTTAAATACTGTTCGTTTAGCTTAATATTAAGTTAAGATAAAGAAGTTGATAGTAATACGACAGGTCCATATATTTTGTTAGGAGTTCCTAATGCATCTACCATATACATAATCTTAATATTCTGCTTGTACTTCCGAATCGTTTTGATTGTAGATATAAAAAAGGGGATGTAATATAAATATATAAGAATTATAGCCAAATGTTGACCGATTGTAACAAAATTTCACACACTGGCTGGTATTTATACAGGGCTTATTCTTGCAAAATTTAGTGGCAATAGCTGTCACAGCTTCTAATTTAATAGCTTTTAACTGGTCCTTGCTAAATATTTTTTGGTTTCCGGGAGTGTATTTTATATGAGAGTTATAGTCAAATATGGACCGATTCCTATAAAATTTGATATACTGACCAATAGTTCCATAAAACTTCTCTATTATAAATTTAGTCGTCATAGCTATTACAATTGTATTCAATTTATCAGCATTCATGTGTTTCCCGGGGCGGGGTTATATGGGAGCTCTAACTAAATGTGAACCGATTTTGCCCATTTTCAGTATACAACTTTTGTTACATATCAGAAATACTTTTGTAAAATTTTGTCTCTCTAGCTTTTATAGTTAAGGAGCTGTCGCGCTTTTATCTGACGGACAGACGGACATAAATCTCCTTTTCTTTTTGTATTTTTGTGTTTGTGTAAGTTTTTTATATAGGAGCTATAGTCAAATGGTGACCGATTGTAACAAAATTTTGCACACTGGCTGGCATTCACATAAGACTTTCTTTTGTAAAATTTTGTTGCTATAGCCCTTTCAGTTAAGGCGCTATCGCGCTTTTATCTAACGGACAGACGGACATAAACCCCCTTTTCTTTTTGTATTTTTCTGTTTCCGTAAGTTTTTTATACGGGAGCTAGGTCAAATGGTGACCGATTGTGACAAAATTTTGCACACTGGCTGGTATTCACATAAGACTTATTTGTGCTAAATTTGGTGGTCAAAGCTACTACAGTTTATCATTTATTGGCATTTAAGTGAATTTCAGGTGGAATTTAGGCTGTTTCCGTATGTTTTTTATATGGGAGCTATGGTTAAATGTGAACCGATTTCAATGAAATTTTACATGCTGCCTAGTGCTTATGCAAAACTTCTAGATACCAAATTTTGTCATCATAGCTATTATAATTTGTCAGTTATTAGCAAATAAGCGACTAGCCCAGACGAGGTTATACGGGAGCTATGGTCAAATGTTAACCGATTTTGCCCAATTTCAATACCAAAATTTTCTCATAAATGAGGAATGTTTTTGCTAAGTTTCAGTGAGCTAGCTCCTTTCGTTTAGGCGTTATCGTGATTTCAACAGACAGACAGACAGACGGACAGACAGACGGACAGACAGACGGACATCGCTCAATCGTCTTAGAATTTTATAAGGATTCAGAATATATATCGTTTTTGATTTTTGAGCCAATATTAAGGAAATTACAAACGGAATGACAATCTCAATATACCCCCCATTCTTTTTGATGGTGGGTATAAAAAGGGGATGTAATATAAATATATAAGAATTATAGCCAAATGTTGACCGATTGTAACAAAATTTCACACACTGGCTGGTATTTATACAGGGCTTATTCTTGCAAAGTTTAGTGGCAATAGCTGTCACAGCTTCTAATTTAATAGCTTTTAACTGGTCCTTGCTAAACATTTTTTGGTTTCCGGGAGTGTTTTTTATATGAAAGCTATAGTCAAATATGGACCAATTCCTATAAAATTTGATATACTGACCAATAGTTGCATAAAACTTTGCTATACTAAATTTAGTCGTCATAGCTATCACAATTGTACTCAATTTATCAGCATTTATGTGTTTCCCGGGCGGGGTTATATGGGAGCTCTAACTAAATGTGAACCGATTTCGCCCATTTTCAGTACACAACTTTTGTTACATATCGGAAATACTTTTGTAAAATTTTGTCTCTCTAGCTTTTGTAGTTAAGGAGCTGTCGCGCTTTTATCTGACGGACAGACGGACATAAATCTCCTTTTCTTTTTGTATTTTTGGGTTTCTGTAAGTTTTTTATATGGGAGCTATGGTCAAATGGTGACCGATTGTAACAAAATTTTGCACACTGACTGGCATTCACATAAGACTTCCTTTTGCAAAATTTTGTTGCTGTAGCCCTTTCAGTTAAGGCGCTATCGCGCTTTTATCTAACGGACAGACGGACATAAACCCCCTTTTCTTTTTGTATTTTTGTGTTTCCGTAAGTTCTTTATATGGGAGCTATGGTCAAATGGTGACCGATTGTGACAAAATTTTGCACACTGGCTGGTATTCACATAAGACTTATTTGTGCTAAATTTGGTGGCGAAAGCTATTACATTTTAGCATTTATTGGCATTTAAGTGAATTTCAGGTGGAATTTTGGCTGTTTCCGTATGTTTTTTATATGGGAGCTATGGTTAAATGTGAACCGATTTCGATGAAATTTTATATGCTGCCTAGTGCTTATGGAAAACTTCTAGATACCAAATTTTGTCATCATAGCTATTATAATTTGTCAGTTATTAGCAAATAAGCGACTAGTCTTGACGAGGTTATACGGGAGCTATGGTCAAATGTTAACCGATTTTGCCCAATTTCAATAGCAAAATTTTCTCATAAATGAAGAATGTTTTTGCTAAGTTTCAGTGAGCTAGCTCCTTTCGTTTAGGCGTTATCGTGATTTCAACAGACAGACAGACAGACAGACGGACAGACAGACGGACATCGCTCAATCGTCTTAGAATTTCATAAGGATTCAGAATATATATCGTTTTTGATTTTTGAGCCAATATTAAGGAAATTACAAACGGAATGACAATCTCAATATACCCCCCATTCTTTTTGATGGTGGGTATAAAAAGTGCTATCTACATATTTACAATTTTACAGAAGAGTAAAAAAACTGTTTTTGTCATTAACTATAGAGTAGTAAATAAACTTTGTTTTACAATACCATACAAATTGGGGTTAAGATTTTGTGCAAATTAAGTTTTTTTTATTAACTCCTTATATTTGCGCTTCTATAGTAGATAGCACTTTTTACGAATTAAAATTGTATCGTTTTAAATACTAAAGCAAGTAGATAGCATTATTTTAACATCAAAAAAAAATAAAATATAATGAAAATTGAGGCTTTTATCAAAATATCACGAATTTAAATTAAAATAAAAAGTTTTTTGAATAAAACAAGATTTATTATAAATATATAAGTAGAATGCAAGATATTATCTTTCTTATATAACCTTTATTTACAATCTGTTAAGGTCAAAGGCCGAGTATATTATAGATATCCATGATTACACTACGCTGTAGAGAATTGTGGTCCATTTTGTTGGCTTTTCATAAATCACAATGTATATTTTATAACAATTGTTATTTTTTCCACAAATATTTTTAATGTAGATAGCATTATTTTTTGATTATAAAGTAGATAGCACAAACACAATTTAGAAAAAAACATGTTTTAAAATTATTTTTCTTTCTTAAAATTTATATGACATATGACAGATAAGCCAAGGAACACGTTTGCATTAAAAACCAATTTGGTCGAAAATGTAGATAGCACTTTTTGAATATAAACCCTCGATATATTGTATATACAAAACAGAAATTTTGAAAAAGTTTTTCGATGTAAGTGTAAATCATATTTACTTTTCGTTGATCCATAGATGAATAATCGCCAGTCTTGTGAAATATGATTGTGTCCTAGCTTATCAAACAAAGAATTTACATTATTACAATAAACCATATTGCTGTTTTTTGTGTTTTCGCTAAACAGTGATCCAAATAAACCCATTTCTTCACTTCTACGAAAAGTAATATTGACACTCTCATCTAAGAAATTCCATTGTTTCATTCTTGATCCTAAAAGTTCCGTCTGTCTCTTTGACAGTTCTAAATCGCGTACCAGTTTATGAAATTCTCCTGATGAAATTAAGCGTTGTTCTCTTAGTTCAGCTTCTGGTGGGATAAATTCTGATGCTGGCCTTTCATAAAGGGTTGGAAATGTTTCAGGCTCAATTGACTCTGGTGATAATTCTGCTGTGTTTTCTTTGATTAAATCTTTATTTTGACGCAATACTGATTTAATAACATGGTCAACGTCTGCGTATTTAATTAATTTTCTTATTTTAAAGTGGTATTTGGTCTATGTACACGTTGTGGAATCCAAGCAACGGGTTCAACGAAAGGCATTGCAGTGGAGCCACTTTGCATTTTCCAAGATCTAAGTGTCGAATAGCACGATGAACAGCAAACAGAGGGTACATACCACAATCCACGAACAAAACAACGACTAAAGTACTCTTCATATAGTGGAATAACATGTTCATTAACCGATAAATCATTTTTTTTTAATTTATTTTTATTACTAATAATACTAAATTGCGCAACCTTTCGATGAGAAACTCGAAGTCTATTTATACATTTTAAAAAGCCAACTAAATGTACTTTTAAAGAAAATTTATAAAACCAAAATTTGTTGCCCAACAAAAAATTGGGATCCGGCAGAAAATGAAAATTTGTTGAAAAAATAGCATTTTTTTATTTTAAGCGCTATAAAATAGCCATTTTATGGGCGATCTTCAAACGGAAAATATTTCCAGAAAAGCCGAATTCGCATCTAATATCCATTGAAAACAAAAGTTAAATCGACTGTCAAATAAAGAAGTTATGATTTTTTTAATAATGGTTTTACGTTACATTTGCTGTTAAAAAATATACTTAACGAAGTGATCAAAAAAAAAAATATTACTATTTTCGTACTCCATGGACTCCCCCAAAACAGAATTAGTATATGAGAACCCCTGCATTTTTCCCGTGTATCACAGTGTAATTTTTCCTGACAAATAACAACGAAAACTACAAATTCTATATATTTATATGTATGTATGTACTATATGGATATTGTTTCTACCGGTTGATCTTTGTGCTATTGCTGTTGGTCTATAACCGTTCCGCTGTTGGTGGCTTGCTGCTGTTTGTTACTGCATCTTCTTCTTCAAACCACATCTATTCTATTATGACAGGCGAAAACGAAATTATTGGAATCTACATATCCATTGGCTAGTGGCTACTGCCCTGGATGACTGTTTCACAGAGATGCTTTCGATGGCTGTTCGAGTGCCTGCCTGCCAGTTTCAAACAATATTATGCTTGATCAGGCATTTTTTGTATTGCTTCAATTGTTGCAACTGGCAACACAAAGAGTTATCATCAACAACAAGTATGTAGCTCGAATATTTTAGGTATGACTGAGAGAGTATGGAGGTTTTAGTTTTTAAAATTGTTTTGTTCAATTTTATTTCTTTTCTTTTACTACTGAAACTTTAACAATTTCTAAAATACCCGTAAATAAAATAATATATGAATATCTCCTATAGTTGTTATTGTGTTTTTTTTTTTCCTTAAAACTATTAGAAAATTTTTATGAAGAACAACGTTTTTTTTTTGGTTTGGGCCACAATATAATACAGGGGCATGCAGATAGTTATACTAGTTTGGAAATGGTAAATAATCATGTGAATTCACTGCAGGATAATAGTTTTCGGGGGAAGAAGTAAGTACACTTAAAAAATATTTGATTCGTTATTTTATTCAAAAAATATCACAATTATTTAAATACAATTATGAAATAATAAATCTAAACCTGGGCCCTATTTCACTAAGCTACAAGCTTACAATTACAAGTGTTTTTGCCTGTAAAATTGTGAACTTGTAAGTAACTGTGTTTCATTAAAATACAATTACAAGTTTGTAGCTACAAGTGATTTTGACAATTCACAAGTTTACAAGTCGAACTTCTACAAGTGGTTTTGTTTCACTAATCTAAATTTGTACTTGTACACTTGTAGAATTGTAGAAAAAAAGCATAGGGTCGACGGAGACTCTCAAAAAAATTTTACAAGTTACAAGTGAATGATAAATTGAATTCGAATTTGGTTTTTAACTATTTTTTAATAAAAATTAGTTAAAAGTAACACAAAATCAAATCAATATTAATTACCATTTATTTATTTTATTTGTTTTTAAATATGTTTCGATTAATAATAATCCATTACTTAGTGTACCTTGACGAATTTAGTTTACTTTGACGAATTTTAATAGCACACTACCAAAATAATTGTTTGTGCCAAATTTAATTAAATTATCTTGAGAATTGCGAAATGTACTTTGATTACAAGGTTTACATGGGGGTCCAGCCAGATGGACGGACGGACTGACATCGTTTAATCGGCTCAGGAAGTAATTCTAAATCCGTTGTTATACTAAAAGGTGGTCTTACTAAGACCAATATTTCTTTGCGTTATATACATATATCAGCCCAAACTTATAATACCCTTTCCACCTACAGTGATGAAGCGTATGCAGAACAAGGGAGATCAATGATGTCCTTGACTCAAGGAGCATATCTTCCATTTTCCTTATCATTCTCTCAAATGTGAATAATGGTATAGACAACAAAATACGAAAACCAGAAAATGGGCTCATGGTGGATCGGAAAACAAAAAAATTTTTCTTAACTTTTTAATTAAAAGAGCATAAAACTACAGGGCATATGCTAAAATATGAGCCTAGTCTTATAAAAATCTGATAACCGTATCAAAAGTTATAGGCATATAAAGTGGGTATGTTTCTAAAAAAATATTGAAAAAAAACGAACTTTGAACCGCCATAAAATCTGAACCAAAGCTAAATTAAAAATTTTGAAGAAGTGTAAAAATTGTCTAGGCTAGGAGAATGTACATATATATAAAATTTCATAAAAATCGTATTTTTTATTTCACTCCATATATTTATCAAAATATTTTATTTTATTATAATTGTAATTTTAGAAATTGTAATTGTAGAAATTGTAGTTTACAAGTCCAAAAAGCTAAAATTGTTGTGAAAATTTTAATGAAACACAATTGAACAGCACTTCTAAGAATTAGACTTGTAATTGTAACTTGTAAACTTGTATAATTGTAGTTTAGTGAAATAAGGCCCTAATATATACCCAGCAAAACTTTGGTAATGGCAAGTACTCTGGTAACTGGTTACCATGTAATGACTACAACATACCCTCCGTATAACTAATAAGTAATTACATAAGTACTTATTTGTAAATAAAATGGTAAGTTGAATTGATTGCCCCGGGTTCAAATCCCATCAAGACCAAAAATTTTTTTTAATTTTTTTTATTAAAAATGTTTTTTTAAATGATTTTTGAATTTTACAAACTTAAATATTACCTTCTGAGCTAACATATACCGTGAGTTGTCCAATATGAACTATAAGCAAGTAAGAGTGTTATATTCAGCTGTGCCGAATCTTATATACCCACCATCAAGTTGTGTTAAATTCAGAAACAGCGTGCTGCTAATTCAAAATCTGGACCAAAACTGAAAAAATCGCTAAGCTTATTGGTATTGTTGATAAAACCTTTGGACTAAATTCGGTTGCCGTAGCTTTATAGTTCAACATTTAAAAATAATTTAGTGGTTTTCCTAGTATTTACTTTGATCAAAATTCGGTCTCATAACCGGGTATAGTTTTACATTAATAAGTTTACATTTTCGTTGTGCTTAATATGTAGTTAGGCTAAACACGTTAATAGTAACACAGCAGGTCCATATATTTCGTTCCTAATGCATTCATCATATATAAAGTCTGAGCTGAACATTGATTGATGCCTATCTAATTTCATAGGTGCAATCTTAATATAATGAATGTACCTCCAAATCTTTTTGATTGTAGATTTAAAAAAGGGGGTGTTATATATATAAGAATTATAGGCAAATGTTGACCGATTATAACAAAATTTTACACACTGGCTGGTATATATAGAGCTTATTCTTCTTATTTAGTGGCCATAGCTATCATAGTTTCTAATTTAATAGCTTTTAACTGGAGTTTGCCAAAATTTTTGGTTTCCGTGAGTGTTTTTTATATGAAAGCTAAAGTCAAATATGGACTGATTCCTATAAAATTCGATAAACTGATCAAAAATTTCATAAAACTTCCCTATTTTAAATTTAATCGTCATAGCTATTACAATTGTATTCAATTTATCAGCATTAATGTGTTTCCCTGGGCGGGGTTATATGGGAGCTCTAACTAAATTTGAACCGATTTTGTCCATTTTCAACACACATCTTTTTCAAGATATCCAAAATACTTTTGTAAAATTTTGTCCCTCTAGCTCTTTTCCTTAAGGCGCTATCGTGCTTTTATCTGAAGGACAGACGGACATAAACAACCTTTTCTTTATACATTTTTGTGTTTCCATAAGTTTTTTCTACGGGAGCTATGGTGAAATGGTGACCGATCGTGACAAAATTTTGCACATTAACGGTATATGTTAAACAAAAGAAAGAAATTTAAAAGATTTGTTGTTAAATTTCCAAAATTTAATATAATTTAAATCAATATTTTTGTATAAAGCAATGAATTACTTGACAAATTGTATCTAAATATGTATGATTTAAGGGTTAAAATTTAATAATCTTTCCGGCTTTCACACTGTCCTTTACCTCATACTTTATTGCCATGTCGGCTCGGGTAAATATTTTAATTATTGGAATCATCGTTAAATCGATAATTCCAATTATTGGAAACATCGTTAAATCGACTCAGGGTATGTATACTTAAAGGCGGGTATCAGACCAACCCAGCAAAACTTTTCATTACCAAATAATGAGTTAAACAGCTAAACTATTGAACACGAACTACTTACTCATTCACTGTTAAAGTCATTACATTAACATGGGGATGTCATTTGCACACTGGCTGACATTGACATAAGACTTCCTTGTGCTTAATTTAGTCTTACTAGCTTTTGTAGTTAAGGAGCTATCATGATTTGATCTGACGGACAGACGGACATAAATCCCCTTTTCTTTTTTAATTTTTGTGTTTTCGTAAGTTTTTTATATGGGAGCTAGGTCAAATGGTGACCGATTGCGACAAAATTGCACACTGGCTGGTATTGACATAAGACTTTCTTGTGCCAAATTTAGTGGTTATATCTGTTATACTTTTAGATTTATTGGCATTTAAGTGTATTTTAGGTGAAATTTAGGCTGTTTTTGTAAGTTTTTTGTATGGGAGCCATGGCTACATGTGAACCGATTTTGATGAAATTTTACACGCTGCCTAGGGCTAATGTAAAACTTCTGTATACCAAATGCTATAATTTGTCATTTATTTACAAATAAGCGATTAACCTAGACGAGGTTATACGGGAGCTATGGTCAAATTTGAACCGATTTTGCAAAATTTCAATACCAATACCATTTTTTCAAAGATAAAGAATATTTTTACTAAGTTTCAGTGAGCTAGCTCCTTTCATTTTAGCGTTATCGTGATTTCATCGGACAGACAGACGGACATCGCTCAATCGTCTTAGAATTTCTTAAGGATTCAGAATATATATCGTTTTGGGTTTTTGAGCCAATATTAAGGAAATTACAAACGGAATGACAATCTCAATATACCCCCCATTGTTTTTGATGGTGGGTATAAAAAATGGGATGGAAAGACCAAGTAGAGGAAGTTTTCCAGAACATGGCCTATTAAATTGGAGAATATTCGCACAAGATCGAAGAAAATAGGTTGCAACTAGAAGTAGCTCAGCAGTCGTAGGGGTCTGGGTTCGAGCCCCCATGGGATCATAAAAAAAATTGTATTTCTTATAAAAATATATTTTTTTAAATAAAACAACAACAGAAAAAGTTGTTGTTGCTATTTTCCAATTTCTTACCCAAGTCAGTACTTTTCTGCAATTGGTAAGTACTTGCCTCCAATGACATCCCCATGTTAATGTAATGACTTAAACAGCGAATGATTAAGTAGTTCGCGTTCAATAGTTTAGCTTTTTAACTCATTATTTGGTCATGAAAAGTCTTGCAATCAAATTTAAACACTTTCGATCCTCCCATATGTTTTGTTTCTAACTCTTTTCTCAGTGTATAGAATATTTTTGCTTTACATTCCCTGGCATTTGTGATGTCAAGAAAACTGTCAGCTTAAGTGTTTCTCTTTTGACATGTTTAGGTGTTCAGATTGTAACCGATAAATGGAAATTGATTATGAATTGATTAAATGAATCAAATGGGAAAAACGAACACCTAAAATGGATTTCTTAGCACTTCTTTGGAATATGCGATTCTCTTCTAAATCGCATATTCTAATTGAATTTGTTTGTGAATGTTTGGCGATTTTAAAGGTGGACAGTCCTTAGACCATCACTAAAGAAATAACAAATTTATTATAAATTTGTCTTTCTTTTCCACCACTTTCCCGAAACGAATAATAATAATTTATTCTCTAAGCGACAGTAAAAATGTGTGCCACTGCAATAAGTCTTTCGAAGACTTGGTGAAAAATTGAAAATTCATGCCGATGCGGTAAAATTGTTTTAATGCTGCAACAAGAAAAATTGGATATGAGACTCAATACAAAGTAATCAATTATTAGGGGACATTTAGGCTAATATTTTTGCATATTTGCATGCATACTAGTATAATTCACTGAGGAAATGGAATAATTACATATTTTTATTATTTCTTATTTACAAAAATTTTCAAGTCATGTATTTTGCATCATTGTAAAATTTTAGAAGCTTGAAATTGGGATGATTTCAATTTCTTTAACTTCTGTTTTTATAGGCAGACTCCATAAGTTGATTTGATAGAACTAGAACACAATTTTAAATTCAATTTTATTAAGACGTCAATGAATACCCAACAAACCAAACGATATCGTAATGATATCATAACGATATAATTTACTCGACAAGCAATTCCGAGAATGATATCATTTTAGACTCTATAATAATAGTAGTATCCTATAAAAAGGTACACTCGATTATATCATAATTTTAGAAAATAATAATATCATTAACAATAAAAGACAGAACGATAATTTCTTGATATTTGCTGAGATTTATAATAATTTTATAATGATATCATTAATTTTTAACAGTCAATATAATTTATTTATGAAATTTGCCGCATTTTGGCTCTGTACTGTATATTTACTTCTTAAAATAAATAAATAGTACCTGGTTGACCGAGCATTGCTCGAGTCTTTAGGTTAAGCATTTCAAAACAAATTTTAAAGTTTACAAATATTTTATTGTATAAAGTATTAGCCAAATAAATTAATTTATAGGAAAGACATCGCACACAAATATCCAATTAATTTTAAATCATTTTATTTATTTTGTCCGGTCAACACATGATCAAATGCATATTTTACAGTTCAATTCATTATGATTATTTTTTGAAAATTGTTCATACCATCTTAGAAACTCTTGTCGTCTCATGCGCAACAGCTTTGGTATGACCAAATGCACAGTTTATGATTTAATTAAATTTGAGTAGTTTTAAGTGGCGCCACCTGTCGGTGGCAGGCGCCACCTGCTGGAAATTGGTCATACAAACTAAGAAACCTTCGTCGCCTCATGCGTAACAACTTTTTTTAAGATCGTAACATGATCAAATACATAGTTTACGATTTAATTCACTTTGTTCACGAACTAAATCATTTTGAGTAATTTTCAGTGGCGCCATCTGTCGGAAATTAGTCATGTCAACTTAAAAACCTTTGCTGGCTCATGCGCAACAGCTTTGCTGAAGTGCATAACATGATCAAATGCATAGTTCACTATTCTATAAAGCACATACAGATAGACAAACATTAATTTGTTAAAAGTTATAACATTACCAATTTGTTCCCCTTTTTATCCCCTAATTTTAAAAAAGGTTAAATCTGAATATTTGGTACTTCTTTGTTACCTATTGAAATCAGTACATTTTTTAAAAACACAGTTAATATATCGTTCCTACTCATATTACTTTATGAGATTTTAAGTTATAACTTTATCCCTTTTTTACCCATTTTGGACCCCGAAATCAAAAAAGTACCAAATACGTGTTTTATATTTTTTTCACATTTATTGATTCTAGTACAAAATTAATTTCTGTATTCTTTGGTTCAAAAGATAAGTGTTGGTTAAAAATAGTACCAAAAAAAACTACTTACATCACTTTTTACCCCCTATTGTTCATAGTTTCAAAAAAGTACCAAACACCTGTTCACTTATTTTTATAGTTGTTCGAAACGTAATATTAATTTTGTTTCTATGTCTATTACTTTAGGAGATCTAACGTTTTCGATTATTTACGTGTAGATTTATGTATATAAAGAGTGCTCTAAATAAAATTTGTAGTTGGATTTTCTTAAATAAAAATCAAACCTTTTAATATAAAAACTCTACAAAATACGCAAATATAATGACATATTATACAAAATCATTTAGCATTAAAATATTTACTTAGTACTCGGGTTTTGCAAAATTATCGACTTTTTTCGGAAACCCTCCCATTAAAGATTTTACAGTTGCTTCTGATACCTTTTTGGAGCATGTGTTCCACCTGCGCTTAAAATTGGACATGTTCTTTGAAATCTTTCCTGTGTTCTTCAATTCCTTTTTTACCAGAGCCCAATACCTTTCCACAGGCCGAAGTTCTGGATAGTTAGGTGGATTTGCCTCTCGTGGTACAAAAATGACATTATTCTTTGAGTACCACTCAAGTGCCTTTTTTCCATAATGGCATGATGCCAAATCGGGCCAAAAAAATGTAGTCACTCTGTGCTCTCTTAAAAAGGGTAACAACCGTTTTTGTAGGCACTCCTTTATATAAATTTCTGTGTTTATTGTGCCAGATGCCACAAATACTTTACTTCTTTTGCCACAACTACAAATAGCTTGCCACACGAGAAACTTCTTAGGGAATTTTGTTTGTTTTTTTGTGCGAAACTCTTGCCGAACATTGCCTCGTTTATCAGCAACATAAAAATCTTGATCAGAAAGTTGAGACAAGTCTGCCAGTACGTATGTTTCATCATCCATCACACAACAGGTGTATTTTTTTATAAAATCAGACTTCAATTTTTTCGCTCGTTTTTTTGCTTCTAAGTTCTTTATAGCATTGCGATCTGGAACCTTTTGGACTTTGTATGTCTTCAGTCCAGCATAAGCTTTGACTCTATGTGCAAAATTCGTAGAACATTTCACCGTACGAGCTGCTTTTCTTAAAGAAGTGTTAGGCGCTCTTCGAAAGAGTCGCTCGACTTCTTTTGCCTTACCAATATCTGTAGGACCTTTTTTCCCCCCTGATCCAGGTTTTCTTTCCATGCTCAGGTTTTCCTTATACCGTCTGATGGCATTACAAACCGTTCGAGGGTCAACTTTCAAATTTTTAGCTATTTTTTTAAAAGTCCATGACGGATTTTTTTGAAAAGTTTTAATTATATTTTCACGAACTTTTTTTTCGCAGTCCATTTTGATTGAAATAACTATTGAAAATTAATAATTTCTAAAATAATAGTATCTGACATATCCATAGAAACTAACTTGATCAAAAAATAAATTATTTCTTGCACTATGGATAAATTTTGTCTAAAATAGTAAATGCATATTTTTTTTAGAACACTCTTTATAAGCATATAAATATGCTTACATCTTTTTCCTAAATTTTTTATATTATTGAAAATTTTTTAAATTTATAATTAATAAATTTAAATTTATAATTAATAAGTTTTAAATTTTACAACCGAGTTTTATAATATTTTTTAAGAAATATAATGTTACTACTATATCGTTTGATCATATCATTAATAACTCTATAAACTTTTTAAATATAATATAATAATTGAAACTGTATCGTTTCATGGTTTGTTGAGAATTAATTAATGTTTGCTGAAAATTTTTTCGAAACTCTTTCCCAGTGTCAAAGGTCAAAATTTGTATTTATTTTTAATACAAAATCACAAAAGAATAATGCACCAGTTTTCAATGTAACAAAAAAAATAATTTTTATCAAAACTAAACTATAGGATTCAAAAATACTGAATATAATGAAAGTTTTAATAAAACATACATATCTAAGTATGATTCAAGTATTTATTTTGGGCTGCATGGTTACCCTTAATAATTCCAATATTCCTTCGTTTACAATATATTATGCCCTAACCATACCAAATAACATTTGTAGTAAACACTTATGTTATACAAAATAAACAAATTTGAAAGATTTGCTGTTTAATTTCCAACATTAAAATTGCATTTTCAATATTTTTGTATAATGCAAAGAATTACTTGAAAAACTGTTAATATAATCCAAATATGTATGATTTAAGGGTTAAAATTTGATATCTGTCCCGGCTTTTATCATGTCCTTTAAATAAAAATTTGTTGTAATGTCGGTTTGGGTAAATATTTTTATTATTGAAATCAGAAGGAAAGATGATTTGAAATCAGATACACGATTTCAAATCGTCGCTGAGCTTGAAATCAATACTTCCAAGACAAAGACTATGCCTGGAGTTTATGGCGCAAAGTCATCAACACACATCAATGTGGATAACGAGGTTATTGGATGTATACATAGGTTACTTGTAATTGTCTTGGAAGTTTGGTATCTACAAAAGGTGGCGCCTACAAGGATGTTTGCCTATTAACAAGGCAAAATCTGCATTTGGCATATTCCGAACTATTTGGAAATCTCGACAAAAAATAACAACAACCAAATTACGAATATATATATGTATTATGGCGGCGAAACTTGAAAACACAAATGCTATCGATAAGCGCCTGCAAACATTCGCAAACAAATGCTTACGGCAAATCCTTAATATATGGTGGCCGAATCGCATAAGAATTGAAGATTTACTTAACTCGACAAATCAAATCACTATTCCTACAGAGGTATGTCATCGTAATTGGCGATAGATAGGCCACATAATTCGAAGGCTAAATGCTATTATTGCTCGACAAGCGCTTCGCTTGAATCCACAGGAAAGAGGTCGTCCTGTTGGTGCACTAGCTACAACGTGGAGAAGGTCAATTGATGCGTAGTTGCAAGCAGCAAATTATTCTTGAAATGACGTATACCTAACATCTCGCAATAGAGAAGAAGTGTGTCTTAATCGTCAGGTATGCGAAAGTGTTCCATATTCTTTTCATTGTTTTAGCATTTTTTTCCAATTGTTAATACAATTTGTAATTATGGTCGTATCGACAAATTTTTGTTAGTTTCCATAACTCTTCCAAGACCGCCTAACACTTCTATTCGAAAAGTAAAATTTGATAAAAAAAAAACTACACCTGTTGTGTAATGGTTGATTTTAGCTTTTTAAAAATTTCCCAAAAAATTTATTGTGTAGCAAGAAAATTGCAGTTGTGGCATCAGACACGATAAACACAGGAATTTATATAATGAAGTGCCTACGAAAAATGGGCTTTACCGTTTCTGAAACAGATAGTTATTTTTGTACCTCTAGAACTTTAGTTTATTAAAGGTTTTAAGCTTTTGTAAAAAAAGAACACTGAAAAAGGTGTTTAGAAAATGTGGCCCACAAAATATAAAAAAGGAAATCTTCAGAAAAATTTTTAAAAACTAGATAATATGTCAACATTATAATATTATATGAATTTGTACAATATTTCAATAAATTTCCAAATTGTTAAGAATTTGTACATAACTTGGTTTAAGTTTTGTATAACTTTATTTATGCATCTACAAATTTTATTTGGAACACTTCCTTAAACAAAGGGTTATTCATTTATTGGTTTCAAAAGTATAGGACTAGAATTCGACATCTGTCAAACAAGTTGTTAAACCAATTTTTTTCTTTTCAGTTTAAAGTCTGATATTGACGAAAATGGATCGCTTAAGTATTACACAACGCATAACAATTATGAAAACATACTACAAATATTATAAGGCCTGAGCATCATCGTTTCGCTCGTTCCACTGAAAATATCGCTGCTGTAAGTTAAAGTGTTGCTGAAGACCCGAAAGTGTCGATTCCTCGTCGTTCTCAGGAATGTTCATGTGATAACCGACTTTTTTGCCTGCTATTGTTGAATATGACTTGGAGAATATGTGGTTTCAGCAAGACTGTGCCACATGCCACACAACTCGAGCGAATATGGCTTTATTGCAAGAGTCATTTCCTGGACGCGTAATTTCTCGTCGTGGTGATGTCAACTGGCCACCAAGATCACGCGATTTGACACCATTAGACTATGAGAAAGATCGTGTTTACGCAGATAAACCCTTAACTCTTGAGCACTTAAAAGCTTTATCGATATCAACTGGCCACTAAGATCACGCGATTTGACACCATTAGACTATGAGAAAGATCGCGTTTACGCAGACAAACCTTTAACTCTTGAGCACTTAAAAACTAACATTCGTCAAGTTATAGATGAAATACCGCCCAATATGTGTCAAAAAGTGGTCGAAAATTATGTACCTCAAAAAAATCAATGCTTGCAACATTTCGAGTGGCGGTCATTTAATTGATGTAGTGTTTCACAAGTACTGTCAACGTTCAAACTTCCCAGCAAAACTTTTCATTACCAAATAATGAGTTAAACAGCTAAACTATTGAACACGAACTACTTACTCATTCACTGTTTAACTCATTACATTAACATGGGGATGTCATTGGAGGTAAGTAAATACTTACCAATTGCAGAAAAGTAATGAATTGGGAAAGCAATAGGAAAACAACAACAAAAACTTTTGTTGTTGTTGTTTTATTTAAAAAAACATATTTTTAAACGAAATACAAATTTGTTTGTATGCCCCCATGGGGGATCGAACCCAGACCCCTACGACTGCTAGGCGGAGACTCTTCCACTGAGCTACTTCATATGTTGAAAACTTAGCAGCTTATAATTATTATATACAATTTTTACTTTTAGATCCAAAATCATGTGAAAATAACTTTGATTTGTCTGCTTTGTTGTCATTTTTGGAAAAATATTTCTATTGATTTTTTGTAAACGTTTAAAATAGTAAACAATAAAGAAGTTTTTTTTAAATTATTTTAAAACTTAAACAATTTAAATCTTCCTTTTTGTATAAGATTTTATATAACATTGACTCTTACTTACTTTAATGGCCTATAGTTACAACCTGATAAGGTCAAAGTTCGAGCATATTTTAGACTTCCGTGGACTTTGATCTCGTGCAAATATTCTACAATTTTATAGACCAAGCTTTGAAAAATGCTCCTCTTCTTGGACTTCCGTGGACTTTGATCTCGTGCAAATATTCTACAATTTTATAGACCAAGCTTTGAAAAATGCTCCTCTTCTTGGTCTTTCCATTGAAGTTTCAGACGTCTCCTTCTAAGATTAGTTGGTGGGACATTTTTATTCTAATTTTATCCTCTTTATAGTAATTGTTTTTTCCAAGAGTGGGTTACTAGCCCGTCGTCCTAACCCATTTTTATCGATCTTATGGAACAACTCTCGGTACATGTTAGCTCACTACATAAAGGGGTGTTAAACTAGTTCCCCGGGTGATAACACGAGTAGGTTAGTGTCCACAGTTGAGACAAAGGATGACCAAGATATGTCTGGGCTTACCAACTTAAGACCAATCAGAACCGTGTTTGGTATCTAACATTCCCTACATAATGAAAATTGACTCATGATGGTAATTTTTCATTACCGTGTGTTAGTTTTCCAATTTGTTTTTTACAGAAGGTAATATTTAAGTTCTTAAAATTCAAAAATTATTTAAAAAGACTTTTTTTAATAAAAAAAATTAAAAAAAAAATTGTTGGTCTTGGTGGGATTCGAACCCGGGCCATTCAGTCCAAATTACCATTTTAATTACAAATAAGTACTTCAGTAATAACTTATTAGTTATTTGGAGTGTATGTTGTAGTCATTACAAGGCAACCAGTTACCAGAGTACTTGCTATTACCAAAGTTTTGCTGGGGTTGTAATAAAAAAGAAATATCATAAAAAAAATGTTTTATATCGTCGGCCTATATCTAAAATGGCTTATCTGCAGATTTTAGAAATTGAGATTTTGATACCATACGCTTCCGTTTAACGCGCTGTACCTATAGTGTGAAATTTTTTTTTATAAAAATGTTAATTTATTCACGACTTATTCATATTTTTTGTTTGGCTTTTCTACATAAACAATTTTTTTTCGAAGGTTTTCTTTCAATGCTCAGGTTTTCCTTATACCGTCTGATGGCATTAGAAACCGTTCGAGGGTCAACTTTCAAATTTTTAGCTATTTTTTAAAAAGTCCATGACGGATTTTTTTGAAAAGTTTTAATTATATTTTCACGAACTTTTTTTTCGCAGTCCATTTTGATTGAAATAACTATTGAAAATTAATAATTTCTAAAATAATAGTATCTGACATATCTATAGAAACTAACTTGATCAAAAAATAAATTATTTCTTGCACTATGGATAAATTTTGTCTAAAATAGTAAATGCATATTTTTTTTAGAACACTCTTTACATTCTATTTTCTAAATAATCATAGAAGTTGTAAACTAAAAATTTGTGAAAATCAATCAATTATTAAAACATATTTTAGTTTTCTGATGAGTGGTAATACGCTTAACTGAAATGTGTTTTCAAAATTCTTCTATCTTTACACTGTTCAACGGAAAATGCGATAAAATGCAGTGTTTTTAGTCATCATCATTTACGGATAAACTTCCAAAAGTACATTCTATAACTCTTAACAATAAGAAGATATATTCTTTCAAGTACGAGAGATGACAAAACTTAAAATCTTTTAACTTTTATAAAGTAAAATTCATTTTAAGAAATGCACTTTTTCAAAAAATGAATTATTACCAATAAAATGTAATTAACGTCGTATACAGCAGAATTTAAATATATAAAAGGATCCCAAATCATGAAGGAGTATTGTTCAGTAGAAATTGCTAAAATTTCTTAAATTATGTTATGCAATCCACTTTCCTACAAATTCACTATCACAAAATGGTTTATCTACACATTTTAAAATTTTATATAAAAATTTTCGAAGACAAAACGGCTGATCTACCGTAAAATCGCGAATATTGGGTTTTATTTAATAATTTTTATTCCAGGAAATGAGAAGGAGTCTACCAATCATATTGTAAAAGATCACTTTGTTAAAAACTCACAAATAAGAGATTTAAAGAGTTTTTTGCTTATCCTGAAAAATCAGTATTTTGCAGATAAGCCATTTTAGATATAGGCCGACGATATGTGTTTTATTTACGATTACTTTTGAAACCGAAAAATTTATAACCCGATACTCTATCCTATCTTGACTGATTTACCTTAAATGTATGCTACTTTGCATAGAAAGGCGCTTTCTTTATGACACGAATATCCAGTATTTATTCCATAAATTTCCACTCCGAAATTAACATGCCAATATTTACCAATATTTATTGGAAAATCATATGACTTTAAGAATTTCGAATTTATTATGTCAAAGAAAATTAAAAACCGTATTTAATGCTAAGCAATAACAAAACTCATTTATTTACAAGTTACAAGCCCCTGTAAAAATGAAACTAAATGAAATCTAATATTGTTATAATCATTTATATTAATATTAGTTAACAACTAATAACAACTGGGGTTAATAATGTTTCACTCTGTGACTAGAATTTCCTACAGCAATTTGTTAAAAAATTACTCAACAACATGTTGTTCAGTTGTGTTCCTTTTATAAATATTCAAACTCAAACGAATTCAAAAAAAATTAAAATGAATTATGAATATTTTTATAAAAAAAATTAGTATTTACAAAATATACGAAACGATCTTTAATTAGTGCCTCCAAACATTCCAAATGAACAACTGGCAGCCAAAAAACCAATTGATTGTTAGACTGTCTAACTAGTGGACAGACAGACGGACAACTAGATAAATAGTTAGCTAAACGGGAGGATGGATGGACCCATGACTGTTACAAGCACATTTCGATAGATACAAAAATGTTAAGTCAGTTTAGCTACCAAATACATTTTTGTCTGCATTTGGTCTAAATGTTTGGAAGCCAAATCACAACAACACAAGGCAACAGGCATTTGTGGCGCCAATCTGCATAAAACAAACTACAAACGGACCAACTCGGCAGGTGGTTTTCATATTTCTTTTTATATAGATTTTGTTTTTTTTGTTTTATTTATTTTATTTTAAATAAAATTATGATTATTTAAATTTACACTTGATGTACGAGAAGAGAAGCCGAGAAGACCGAAACAAATATTTGCCGATGGCTAAAGAATCCAATGAAAAACTTATTATTGAGATTCCTATCTTGGCCAATACAAATTAGTTAAAGAGATCATCTCGTAACGATACGAACAGTGACAATTTCTATTTCTAATGATAATCACATCCAAACGCAATTGGGTATGGCCACCAACTGTGTTACTGTGGCTGCTACTCTCTATCTAATCATGGTTGCTTTTTGGCGAATTTAATGGAGGAAGGTTTGACAATACCCTACAATGAGTATAAGAAACCTAGGACTAGACTTTAAACTAGACTATGAATTAGATTACGGACTTTACAATGACTAGGCCATAGACTAGACTATAGACTAGGTTATTAGATAGACAATGGACCTTGGACTGGGCTATAACAAGACTGTGAATTTAACATTGGACCAAACTATGGAATATACTACAGGGTGGCTGATAAAAGATGCTACCAAAAAAGACGTAATAACGTTTTTTCTATGTAACCAATCTGTTGTGATATAATGGAATGCAGTTGTTGCCTAGAGTCTCCAGCTACCAGGCAAGAACTGTATCCAATTCCTACTCTAACCTCCTCGTGTTACACCTGAGCAATGGTAACCAGAACCTGTGTGGGATTCTATGTCAAGGCTAATATGAGAGAGAGCTATCTTGGAGCCATTCCAACGTATTTGGTCAAAGTGTCTAAGATAATTGTACCTGCTAAAGTACATACTGCAGCGTCTGTTCAACATATTAGTTGCGTTATTGGACCCATCGCCCATCTACTTAGCACTTACGATGTTTTAAGTATGGAAACAAACAATATTACAGAATATACTACTCCAAGGGGTGATCATGCGAGAAATCCCCCTGCTACGGCAGCTAGCGCAAGGATTTTGGAGTTGAGTTATCTTTGCGAGAACATTCTGATAAATAAAACTAATTCTATCCGAAGATATCAGACTATAAAACCTAATATAGGCATAAGAGAAAGCTTAAAGTTTACGATACACTCATCAGTTGGATGAACCACAATGTTTACAACTGTGATACTACAATGGTACTTGGGGTTAACGCCAAGGTAGATTTAAACATGCCTGCTTACATTGGGAAGCACGGCGTCGGAGTAAGAAATGATAACGGAGGAAGATGGATCGTGCTATGCTGTGAAAGAAAACTTGTTGTAGGTTGGACAATTTGTCCTCATAAACTTCACCATTAAATAACTTGGATATCGCCGAAAGGCGTTGCAAAGAACCAAATTGGATATATTTTGATAAATTTTATATGGCGATCATCTTTACTTGATGAGCGCTCGATGAGCAGAGCAGACATAAATAGCAACCATCATTTAGTTACATGTAAAGTTCGGTTTAAAGTAGCTGCTTTGAGCTCTAATACGGCAAAACCCGATCGGAAAATTGATGTAGGAAAATTGAAACCAAATGTTATTAACGAAATTTCTAGATGTGTCATTCAGACGTACAATGAGGTTGGTAAACGAACATTAGGATTTAAAGGAAAATTTGACTCACTCAAACCACATGGGACCTGGTTGAATAATGTAAAATTCTAAAAAATACAATTTTAAATAAAAACGGAGATGTTAAAGTCCTCCGCACATCGTGACCTATCCAATAGAATAAAAAGGTATGCAAGGAGGGATAAGAAAATTTGGATAGGCGAACAAGCAAGACAACCTAAGTGTAGGCGACATGAAGACCTTAAGCAATATATAAAGAGCGTAGTGTGGCAAACCTACATACTTTTCAACTCAGGATGAATACGCTGAATGGAACATTTCAAGTCCACATTAAACAACCCTGTCGAATTAACACCACTAAAGGAAGTGTATAACGTAAACCAACCATGACAGAATTTTCATTGGCATTTCAGACAACAAGGGCCGGGTAATGACAATATCTCAGCAGAGATGACTTTATGTGATGTTGAAGGATCAGCGAGACTGCGGCTGGGAAGAAAAAACTTTGTCAACCTCCTGCAATAAAAGTACGAAAAAGGATGACTCTAAAGAAACGTTGGGCATCGGTGCGACTTTGCCCAACTCTAAAGACTGCAATAACTACAGGGGTATAACACTTCTTCCAATTCCGTGCAAAATACTAAGTAGAGTAATTTTGAATCGAATAGACGATGTATATTCCTCTACACTCCGCGAATATCAGTTTGGGTTCAGAGAGGACCGTTCCTGTGTTAATCTACTTAACACAGTAGGAATAGTACTAGAGCAATTTAATGAATTCCGCACCCCATTTACCTAGAGTTTATCGACTTTACTGTCAACAGAAGCTTTTGATAGTGTCAACAGAAGCTATCGATGGAGAATTTTAAAAAATCGTAACATGCCAACGAAAATTCTGAACTTAATTCGGGCAATGTACCTAGATTTAAAACGTCGAATCATATACAAGGGTAAATTGTCAAATCCGTTCGAAGTCACTACTGGGGTAAGACAAGGATTTATCTTATCACAAACCCGTCAACACATATCAATGTGGTTATTGGATGTGTAAATACCTTGAATTAACTTGGAAGTCTGGTATATACAAAAGGTGGAGCCGACAGAATTCAGAATTCCCCGAGCTGTTTGGAAACTCGGCAAATATCAATAACAACCAAGTTACGAATATACATCTCAAATTTTAGGTCCATCCTATCGATAAGCTTATCTCTAATCCTTAATATGTGGTAGCCGAACTGCATAAGAAATTAAGATCTACTTAACCCGATAAATCGAATCCCTGCTTCTATCGAGGTATTTCAACAGAAATGGTGATCTATAGGCCACATACTTCGAAGGGCAAATAATAACACAGCTCTATAAACGCTTCGTTGGAATCCACAGGGAAGAGGCGGTAGTGTCTGTGCACCTGCTAGAGCGTGGAAAAGGTCAATTGATGCGGAGCTATTCTTAGAATGATGTATGCCTAACGTCTCGCAGTAGAGTCCGATATAAAAAGGTGATTGAGGGCCTATTACCCACTATAACAGAAAAAGAAATCCAAAGTAATGGAGAGTATAGTCATCTGTCAACTGGTCTTATCTTCTAAACGACCGGCAGTATGGATTTCGTAGTGGTCGCTCAACTGGTACCTTCCTATCCAAAATATGGTGCCGGTGAATAGAACCGTTCTGGCGAAAGTAAAGTTATAGGTCTCGATATTTTCAAAACGTTTGACAGAGTGTGGCATGGAACACTTCTATAAAAACTATTTGCTTTTGGCGTATGTAACAATTTGTCTCGTTTTATATCGATCCTAATGCTAATAGGGAAATTATGACTAATACGATAAATTTCGAAATAACCTAACCACAATCTCAAAATAGGGTCGTTCAAACGGGGTTGATTTTAATACTCGTAAGACCAAACGCTTTACGGATCATGTTGCTTCATCTATAATTACGGATGGTATAAATATTGGGGAATCAGAAACTATGGATGTTCTAGGCGTAAAAATTTAGTACGATGTCCGTTCGACTAAATACGTTTTCCAAGTGTCAAAAGAAGCATTCAAGTGTCTCGGCTGTAAGACAAACTTTATGCCAACTGTTTTCTTTACTATTTTTACCACCTTTGCATATATGACCAAAAATGGAATACAGCTCTCATATATAGGTCGGTGCTCCAAAGTCTATTTTGGAGCTTCTCGACAGTATATAAGAGAATTAATAGATGATTATCGACGACAGTAGGGTATCCAACTCCATTGACCCATTAGACCATCGTCGTAATGGAGGTTACGTTTTACTGTCTATCGCTACTATAATGGTATATGCTCAAACGAAATTATTGAACTTCTTCCTGAAACCCGTACATTTCTTCGTAGCACACGAAATTGAACAAGGGATCATCTTTTTGCATTCTATTTTCCAATGGATCGTACGACGCACTATAGAGAAAACTCGTTTTTAGCCGTACAGCACGAATGTATAAGAAACTTCCTGCTTCAGTCTTCCCTTCTAATTACGATATTCAAAGGTTCAAATCGAATATCCATAAACACTACTCCCTATATCCTCCTTCCCACAACCTTTTTACTTTCCATCACAATACACATGTAGTGGTCATCCCCTGAGTGTTGGTCTAATACAAAAAAAATGTATATAGGTACATACATAAATAATGATACTCGGTTAATTATAATTACTGCTCTGCAAAAATTCATTTTTTGTCATTCTTTTTAATAAAGCTATGCGGACTATATGGATCTTGATGCGCTAAACTCAAATCCGTTTTTGGTTTTTCTCCATACGATCTTGATTTTTTTTATGGGCGTGGCAAATTTTTCCGCTTAAATTAGTCAGGTACGGAGACCTATTTCGTCCTAACTCGAGAACGACTCATCCGATTTTCAAAACTAAAACACTTGAAGATGCATAACAACCTGTGGTAAATCGGTAATAAAATTCACATTTTTATGGTTTATAGCTTATTTTATTCTTAAGATATGTAGCTCTTAGAAAAATGTTTAAAATGTTAAAATTTTACTTCATCTTTTTTTAATTACATTTTTAACCTGAAAAAAATTACGAATTTCGCACGAAAAAAAATTAATTAATTTCGAAACAACTCCAAAACGATAAGAGATACAGAAAAATTATATTAGACTAAAATAAATGCAATTTTGTTATGCATCTTCAAATGCTTTAATTTCGGATGAGTCGTTCTCGAGTTAGGACGAAATAGGTCTCCGTACCTGACTAATTTAAGGGGAAAAATTTGCCACGCCCATAAAAAAATCCAGATCTGATGGAAAAAAACTGACAACGGATCTGAGTTTAGCGCATCAAAATCCATGTAGTCCACATAGTTTTATTAAAAGGAGGATTTGGCTGCAGAGCAGTGTTATTGGAGTATGAGGAAGGAGAGACTTATATTTCATATGACTGAGATTATAATACCCATCCTTCCTAGCGTTGTAATATGTTCCCCAAGATCAACATGAGTATCTTTAAAAGATTCCTGGACTATTTACTAGATTTAAGTCTATCAAGCGGTTTGTAGTGTGTATCCGATATCCACTATGTCTCATCTTACATGATTTCATTAATTTTCCATAATAAAATTTACTACTGTTTGGAGTCATGAATAATTTGATTTGTTCTCTTTTCTAATTAATTTTCAAAATTTTATGATCATATTTATTATAAATTCATATCTTGTATGAAAGGCCGACAATGTTTCAAATTATCTCCAGATACAAGAAAAGATAGTAAAATACTTGTGTATTGTCGCAGCAATTTTATCTGATTCGAAAAAATGTTTGTGTCTTAAGGCAGACAACGAACTAAAGGCGCAATTAATGAAAATCTCACCAAAACCGAATGTCATGATTTTATCTAAATGCAATTAATGAAATTGTTTTCTAATTTCTTTTATAACAAAATTATGTAAAATGTCAAAATTATATTTGAAAAAACTAAACGAAAGAAAAAGCGTTTTTTAATACATATTCGAAACTAACTCTCGCGGATGTTATCAATTTTTCTTTATCCACAACAAGTTTCATATTTTCTTGGCTTTAACTGATTTGAATATTTTTTGTATAAATAAAATCTGAAATTCTTTTGCTTTTCGAATTTATCTACTTAGATGATCTGATTTAAATTTATATTTTACAAGTGTTCACACAATATTTTTAATGATGTTTTGGTTGAATTTCTTTACGCTGGTCCCTTTAAAAGCCATCAATCCAGTTGACTACTGTCTGGCTTCTTAAAAGAACGAAAATATCTTTTGGAGCCGCTGTGTGGGGTTAATCGACAAATAGTTTAAATGGTCGTTTGAATTTAGATTTCTTAAATGTTTTCGATAATATTATTATCTTTTTGTTTTGGTTTTTTGATTTCATTAAATGTTTTAATCTTTTTGTGGTCAGTCAAATTTTTTTTCTTGATCGGATAAGGAGCAATTTATTTTACATACTTAATTGTTATCTCTCGTATCGTCGTACTTACGACAACTGCAACATTCCGTAATCTAATTATGAAAGTTTGACAACTGCCACCCTGTCATTCTGGCACTTTGGTTAATCGAAATTTTTAAAATGGAACTTGTTAACTAAAATCAACCAAGAAATCAAATACATATTTATCTCAAATTTAATTCATGCGTTTAAAATTGATATTTGATTTTGGTATTTTCAATTTGTCACCGCTATAAAATTTATACAAATAAACAATTAAAAACCTTTGAAATTCTGTAAATAATTTAGAGAAAAGTTTGATGGTGGGAATTTGTGTTGAAATTAGTAAAATTAACTAAATATGTTAAAAATTTAATTGGTTTGATAAGATTTTACCAAAACTTAAGAAAATACTTTGTGTCTTTGAAATTAAAATTTAGAACATTTTAAATTTTATTAATTCCTATTTAGAAGAAACGATTTCTAAAATAATATGACTTTGTATTAAGTATGTATGTATCTACCTATATTGTCTGCCACCTTTTAATCTTAATATTTTTATCATATTCAAGAATTCAGTTTTTATAAAACCTAAAAATGTATGGTTAAAATTTTCATTTTTCCAACCTCAAAAATAACATATCTTATATTCTTAATCTTATATTCTTAAACGAGCAATAATTGTATATATATATATATATATATATATATATATATATATATATATATATATATATATAGAATGGCTATCTCGAAAACGGCTCTAACGATTTTGATAAAATTTGGACAGTGGGTATCTTTTTTGATGTATAGGTCGAAGAAGAAGGGACTTTTAGAACTTTTACCTCTAAGAGGGTAAAAACGGGTAAAAAGGGGAAAAAATCGAAAACGGTATGTCTCCTAAAGTAATAGGTATAGGAACAAAATTAAAATTACGTTTTAAACAGCTTTGAAAATAAGCGGACAGGTGTTTGGTACTTTTTTGAAACTATGTCCGATAGGGGTTAAAAAAGGGTGAAAATAGTTTATTTGGCACCTTTTTAACCCACTCTTATATTTTAAACTAAAGAATATAGAAAGAAACTTGGTACTGCAATCAATAGATGTAAAAAAAACATGAAACACGTATTTGGTACTTTTTTGATTTTGGAGCCAAAATGGGTAAAAAAGGGATAAAATGATAACTTAACATCTCCAAAGTAATATGAATAGGAACATTATACATTATGTTAAATGCGTTTTAAAAAAATGTACCGAATTCAATTGGCACCAAAAAAGTACCAAATATACATATGGAACTTTTAGAAATTAGGGAATAAAAAGGGGGAAAAATTAGTATTATTTTAAACAAATGAATGTTTGTCTGTATGTATGTTCTTTATAGAATAGTAAACTGTGAATTTGATTGTGTTATGCTCTTTAGCGAAGATGTTGCGGATAAGCCGGCGAAGGTTTTAAAGTTGATAAGACTAATTTCCGACAGATGGCGCCACTGAAAATTACTAAAAATTAATTAAATCGTAAACTGTACATTTGATCATGCTATGATCTTTAGAAAAGTTGAAGCGCATGAGCCGACGAAGGCTTTTTAGTTGGTATGAATAATTTCCGACAGGTGGCGCTACTGAAATTTACTCAAAGTCAATTTAATCGTATGCTGTACATTTAATCATGCTATAATCTTTAGCAAAGTTGTTGCACATGAGCCGACGAAGGTTTCTTAGTTGGTATGAAGAAATTTCGACAGGTGGCGCTACTGAAATTTACTCAAAGTCAATTTAATCGTATGCTGTACATTTAATCATGCTATAATCTTCAGCAAAGTTGTTACGGATAAGCCGAAGAAGGTTTATGAATTGGAATAAGCAAAGTCCGACAGGTGGCGCCACAGAAAACTACTCAAAATGAATTAAATCGTAAACTGTGCATTTGATCAGACAATAATCTTTAGCAAAGTTGTTGCGCATGAGTCGACAGAGGTTTCTGTTGATATGAATAATTTCCAAAATTATTCAAAATGAGTTAAACTGTAAACTATGCAAACTATGTGTTGGTCGGACAAAATAAATCAAATAATTCAAAATTAACTGAATATTTCTACAATGTCTTTCCTCTAAATTTATTTTAGCACTTTATAATATAAAATATATAAAAACTTTAAAATTTTCCTCAAAATGCTTATCATAAAGCTCCGAGCAAGGCTCGGTACTAAAACTTAAAACGTCGATAAGAATTTTTGGCTTTTTATTCAAAATGTACAAAATTACAAAATTTTGTGGAAATTATTTGATTTTATTTTTTGATGATAACTGTCCCAGATATTATGCTATCGATCTAATTTTCAATATCGTGCCATGAGATTAATTATAATTTGATATACATATACATATAACACTGCTCTGCAGCCAAATCCTCCTTTTAATAAAACTATGTGGACTACATGGATTTTGATGCGCTAAACTCAGATCCGTTGTCGGTTTTTTTCCATCAGATCTGGATTATTTTTATGGGCGTGGCAGTTGAAGATGCATAACAAAATTGCATTTATTTTAGTCTGATACAATTTTTCTGTATCTCTTATCGTTTTGGAGTTATTTAGAAATTAATGGAGAAAATTCGTAATTTTTTTCAGGTTAAAATGTAATTTAAAAAAAAAGATAAAGTAAAATTTTAACATTTTTCTAAGAGCTACATATCTTAAGAATAAAATAGGATATAAACCATAAAAATCGGTTTAAAAATGTGAATTTTATTACCAATTTACCAATTTACCAATTTTTATAAAAAATACCGTTGTATTTTAGCTTCATTACCTAATGAAATCTTATGGTCATATGTAAGGTTTGTTGCATTGCAATATTGGGTATCTGCGGTAAATTGGTAATAAACACATTTTTAAACCGATTTTTATGGTTTATAGCTTATTTTATTCTTAAGATATGTAGCTCTTAGAAAAATGCTTAAAATGTTAAAATTTTACTTTATCTTTTTTTTAATTACATTTTTAACCTGAAAAAAACTATGAATTTCGCACGAAAAAAGAATTTGTTCTCCATTAATCTCTAAATAACTCCAAAACGATGAGAGATAAAGAAAAATGATATTAGACTAAAGTAAATGCAATTTTGTCATGCATCTTCAAGTGTTTTAATTTTGAAAATCGGATGAGTCGTTCTCGAGTAAGGACGAAATAGGTCTCCGTATCTGACTTATTTAAGGGAAACATTTGTCACACCCATAAAAAAAAACCAGATCTGATGGAAAAAACCGACAACGGATCTGAGTTTAGCGCATCAAAATCCATGTAGTCCACATAAAATGAATTTTTGCAGAGCAGTGTAATTAAGGCATTGATGGTCTTATAACTTCTATAGTATTAATATTCACTGTTCATTTAACATTCGTTCTTGATTTTTCCCTTTTTATACCCACCATCAAAAAGAATGGGGGGTATATTGAGATTCTCATTCCGTTTGTAATTTTCTTAATATTGGCTCAAAAACCAAAAACGATATATATTCTGAATCCTTATGAAATTCTAAGACGATTGAGCGATGTCCGTCTGTCTGTCTGTCTGTCTGTCCGTCTGTATGTCTGTTGAAATCACGATAACGCCTAAACGAAAGGAGCTAGCTCACTGAAACTTAGTCTTCATCTCTGAGAAAATTTTGGTATTGAAATTGGGCAAAATCGGTTCACATTTGACCATAGCTCCCGTATAACCTCGTCTAGCAGTTATAGCAGTATGATAACAAAATTTGGTATATAGAAGTTCTGCATCAGCCCTAGGCAGCGTGTAAAATTTCATCAAAATCGGTTCACATTTAGCCATAGCTACCATAGAAAAAACTTACGAAAACAGCCTAAATTTCACCTAAAATAAGTGTATTTTGCGAATAAATCTAAAAGTATAACAAATATAACCACTAAATTTGGCACAAGAAAGTCTTATGTCAATGCCAGCCAGTGTGCAAAATTTTGTCGCAATCGGTCACCATTTGACCTAGCTCCCATATAAAAAACTTACGAAAACACAAAAATTCAAAAAGAAAAAGCGATTTATGTCCGTCTATCCATCAGATAAAATCGTGATAGCTCATTAACTACAAAAGCTAGTAAAACTAAATTAAGTACAAGGAAGTCTTATGTCAATCTCAGCCAGTGTGCAAAATTTTGTCACAATCGGTCACCATTTCACCATAGCTCCCATATAAAAAACTTATGGAAACACAAAAATACATAAAGAAAAGGTTGTTTATGTCCACAAAATTTTACAAAAGTATTTTTTATATCTTGAAAAAGATGTGTGTTGAAAATGGACAAAATCGGTTCAAATTTAGTTTGAGCTTCCATATAACCCCGCCCCGGGAAACACATTAATGCTGATAAATCGAATACAATTGTAATAGCTATGACGATTAAATTTAAATTAGGGAAGTTTTATGCAATTTTTGATCAGTTTATCAAATTTTATAGGAATCAGTCCATATTTGACTTTAGCTTTCATATAAAAAACACTCACGGAAACCAAAAATTTTAGCAAACGCCAGTTAAAAGCTATTAAATTAGAAACTATGATGAAACTATATGGCCACTAAATTTTGCAAGAATAAGCTCTATATATATACCAGACAGTTACAATCGGTCAACATTTGGCTATAATTCTTATATATATATAACATCCCCTTTTTATATCTACAATCAAAAAGATTTGGTGGTACATTCATTATATTAAGATTGCACCTATGAAATTAGATAGGCATCAATCAATGTTCAGCCCAGACTTTTAATATGATGAATGCATTAGGAACTCCTAACGAAATATATGGACCTGCCGTATTACTATTGACGTGTTTAGCCTAACTACATATTAAGCACAACGAAAAGTATTTAACAACTTATTAATGTAAAACTATACCCGGTTATGAGACCGAATTTTGATCAAAGTAAATACTGGGGAAACCACTAAAATATTTTAAATGTTGAACTATAAAGCTACGGCAACCTAATTTAGTCCAAAGGTTTTACCAACAATACCAAATAGCTTAGCGATTTTTTCAGTTTTGGTCCAGATTTTGAATTAGCTGCACCCTGTTTCTGAATTTAACACAACTTGATGGTGGGTATATAAGATTCGGCACAGCCGAATATAACACTCTTGTTTTCAAAAAATAATTATTTGCAAATGATCCCGATCTCGGTATCAAAAACTAGTTTTAACTAACTTTCTAACCGAGTATGGAACTCAGAATCTACAGACCCTATTTAATTTGTTTTACTTTTTTTTCGTTTTTGGTACACATCTGCGATATTCAATCCCAGGTCAGCCAGAATGTCGTGAAAAACCTGAGACAATCTTGTCACAAATCAGTAGCACTTATACTATTTAGATTATTTTTAAGAAATTTTTATATCATAGGTTTGATCCAATTTGAACCAGTTCCGATTCCAATAAATGCAAATTTCTTTATTATAATGAAAGATTAAAATTTTGTATAAATTTTGTATTTTATTTAATGGGTTTCTGAAAGCTTCTTGTTATTTTTTATGAACAAAAACTTTTTGACTTTTTAAGCTTTTTGGTTTAGTTGTGGTCAAAAATTAAAAAGCGGCAGAGTCAGCCTAACCGCTAATTTAAAGAAAAACAAACGCAAGAACAGATCAAAATAAGAACCAGAAAACCATGCCTTTTTCCATTTCATAAATAAAATTAACTAAATATACAATTTTAACGCACAAAAGAAAAATATTTTTTTTGTGGTTTTTAGAACAAAAACTTAAGCAAAACGAATAATAAAAAAATAATGAGTAAATAAAATAAAAACTAAACAGCTTAAAGTACTTTTTTGAGTTACTGTAGTCCAACGGATAAAATGCTAAGGCCTGATCTTTTGATCCCTCTTTATGGTTTGTGCATTGGCTTTCGAAAAAGTTTTAATACTCTCAAACCTGCCTTATATAATATAATACTATTCATAGAGAGATTTTAAGTATCGCTTGATTTTTAAAGACCTTTCGATAAGAAAATACATAAAATTTAATGAAATGTATTCAATTTTTATTTAAGTTGATTTAATAATCTTTATAATTTAATGTCTAAAGATGATTTCATGTAAAAGTTGATCGCAGCTACACCTTAAATGGTTTATATGCTTGGACCAAAGTAAAATCTATTTTGTTACATGGCTGAAAAATTTGAAACATGGCACCACGTGATACACAATGCATTCAAGGGGCTGTTCACATATTACGTAACGCTCTTAGGGGGGAGGGGGTATGACTTTTGTTACGGTGGATGAAATTTGTATGCGTATTTCTATTAAAATGTGTTACACAGGGGAGGGGGAGGTAAAAATCTGCGAAAATAGCGTTACGTAATATGTGAACAGCCCCCAAGTATTTGTCAATAGAACTTCCCAGCAAAACTTTGGTAATGGCAAGTACTCTGATAACTGGTTACCTTGTAACGACTACAACGTACCACCCGAATAAATAATAAGTTATTACAGAAGTACTTATTTGTAATTAAGATGATAATTTAAACTGAATGGCCCCGGTTCAAATCCCACCAAGGGCAACAATTTTTTTTAGTTTTTTTTTTATTAAAAGAGTCTTTTTAAATGATTTTTGAATTTTAAGAACTTAAATATTATCTTCTGTAAAAAAAATTTGTAAAACTAACTCACGTTAATGAAAAAATACCATCATGAGTAAATTTTGATTATCTAGGGGATGTTGAATACCAAACACGATTCTAATTGGTCTTAACTTATCTGGGTTATTCTTAATCTCAACTGTGGACACACACCTCCTCATGGTATCACCCTGGGAGGTAGTTTAACACCCATTAATATTGTGAGTTAACATGTTCCTAGAGTTGTCCCATAAGATCGATAAAAATGGGTTAGGATTACGGGCTAGTAACCCTCACTTGAAAAAAAAAATACAATGAAGAGGATAAAATTAGAATTGAAATGTCCCACTACCTAATGTTAGAGGAGGATGTCCGAAACTTCGATAGAAAGACCAAGTAGAGGAACATTTTTCAAAGTTTGGCCTATAAAACTGGAGAATATTCGCACAAGATCGAAATCCATGGAATTCTAAGATATGCTCGGACTTTGACATTAACAGGTTGTAACATTTAAGTAAGTAAGAGTCAATCTTATGTAAAAACTTATACAAAAAAGAAGATTTAAATTGTTCAAGTTTTAAAATAATTTTAAAAAAGTTTTAAAATAATTACAAAAAATCGTATAAAAATATTTTTCCAAAAATTACAACAAAGCAAAAAAAAAGCAGGGAAAAACAAAGTTATTTTCACATGATTTTGGATCTAAAAATAAAAATTGTTTATATTAATTATAAGCTGCTAAGTTTTCAACATATGAAGTAGCTCAGTGGAAGAGTCTCTGCCTAGCAGTCGGAGGGTCTGGGTTCGAGCCCCCATGGGATCATAAAAATAAATTTGTATTTCGTTTAAAAATATACGTTTTTAATAAAACCACAACAAAAAAGTTGTTGCTGTTGTTGTTGTTGCTTTCAAATTTCTTACCCAAGTCATTACTTTTCTGCAATTGGTAAGTAATTGCCTCCATTGACATCCCCATGTTAATGTAATGACTTAAACAGCGAATGAGTAAGTAGTTCGTGTTCAATAGTTTAACTGTTTAACTCATTATTTGGTAATGAAAAGTTTTACTGGGTTGCAATAGAACTGTCGACTATGCGAAATAAGTAGAATGAAGTCAAGAATGAAGCAGACTATCAACATTTTTGGAATCCATCGAGTGTAGGAGAGGGCGAAAGTGCTTATGGGCGGCAGAAGAGTATATAATACTATTGATCCATAAGAGCAATGTGTCACACCGTCACACTGCTCTATCGATACTATTTTGAAATAGGATTAAAGAAATTAGGAAAGTTGTTTTTTAAATACGGACTTTCTAGAGCTTATTCCTCCGTGTTCGATAGGCCTAGGCCGATTAGCTGAACACTTAGTATGTAGTGAAGAAGTTTTCCCTGCCAGTTGCAATATAGGAAAGTTCAAATCAAACGTCCATTAAAACTACTTCGTGTATCCCTACTCTCACAACCTATTTTCCTAGTGCATTGCATAAGTAAGGGTCATAACCTAAGTGCTGGTCCTAAATTAAAAATACTTTGAAGCTGTTCAAGAGTCACACCCCTCAATTTGGCCTTTGTTTTTCGAGTTATGTGACGTCTTGTTGGAACAACATATCGGGCAATTTCATATCAGCCAGATTTTGTGGTCATCGCACGGTAGCGCTCGTCATTCAATGTAACATTTCTGCCTTAGTAGTAATTTTTGTTCTATGATGCCCATAATTCATAAAAAAAGAAGATCTTTTAATACTTCTGACTTCTCTTCTGAATCTGAACATGTTTGATATTAACATGTTACACGATAACAGTTGAATTGCCAAAAAGACAGTTTCAATAAAAGTCTATAGTCTTATAGCTCTTGTAAGGGGCCTTATAAAAGTCTAAAAGTAAAAGCTAGAAGATATGAATAAGTATAAAATACAAGGATGAGTTCTTGCATTTGTACAGGCGCCTAGACCTCATCATGATCCCTTTGAGCGTTTGTAACAGTTTTGTTTAGATGTTGTTGTTATTTATGTTATGTCGTTACTTTTAAGGAAGAGCAAAGGAAGTGAAAAGACAGTCAGTCAGTCTGTGTGTCAGCATTGCACTTACTTGTATCCGTATCTTCACTAGAAAGTATTTTGCTTGTAATAGTTAAGAATGATGATGATCAAGAGGAAGATGATGTTGCAAAGAAGGAGGAGGGAATGTATGATTTCAATGAAATGCACTTTAGGATGCACCTTAGTTTTGTTTTTTTTTTTCAAGTGATTGTTGTTGTTGCACTTTTATGTTCATGTATTTTTGATTATGGTTTTTGTTGTTGTTTGTTAATGTTTGTTGTTTAGTGTTTTGTTGTAGTTTATGAATCAGCCAAAGATATGAACACACAAAAAGTCATGTAATGTTTTAGGATTTCTCTTGTTCCTCTTTTCATGACGACGATGATGAGGATGATTATGAAGATGATTCTTGATGTTTGTGGCCATTACTCGCATTGCCAAAGTTTACGGTTTACTAAAAAGGTTAAGCCTTCTTGTAACATAATCATCTGGCTAGAGACAAAACTGCGACAGATAAACATTCAGGAAGACCTAGAGACGAACTATTAGTTATACGAGAAAAAAAAAAAAAGAAATCAGTGGAAATTTACATAAAGACAGATTTAGTGTATATATAAATATATTTGACGATCCAGATAATGTTTTGTATGTCTGTAATAGACAATTCTTGTACATAAGTTAAGAAAAATCTTTGACAAATTCAAAGAATCCTCAACAATCTTAAATAGATTCAATTTAAATTCATTGAGTAAAGTACATAAAAATTATGTAAAACATGCTATTGTTTATTTGTTGGATCATTATTAAAAATGTATTAAATCTTGCTAGTTTTTTGGATCACCCCAACGCTTTGGGGGTGATCTAAGAAACAAGCAAGATCGTTGCAACGATTCACAGCAACTTTAGGTACCTGTTTCTTAAATGAATCTTGTTTCTCGTAACAAAAGATTTGTGAGGATTATATCAAACCAAGTATGTATTTACAGTGCCCGATAGACTTTAATAGATCTAAACAGAAAAAATTAAGAAAAAGAGAAAAATGGTTGACCGAGCCCAGCTCAAAGTTTTATGATAAGCATTTCGAGGCAAATTTTAACTTCTTATATTTTGTATTTTATATACTTGTATCGCAAATTAACAAATTAACTTTTTGTTTCTAAGTTAATTTGTTCAAAAGTAAAAAAGTACCAAAATATTTTTTACACATAATTGGTTCTTCTTGTTCTCTTTTCCAATAAGTACCAACTACTCGCCTTTCAATTTTTTAGCTTATCAAAACGCAATTTAAATTTTGTTTCCATACCTATTACTTTAAAAGTTATAACGTTGTCAATTTTTCCCCCTTTTTTCAAAAAAGGTACTTATTTGGTACCAATTGAATTCGGTACATTTTATTAAAACACAGTTTACATATTCTTTCTATTCATTTTACTTTATGATATGTTAAGTTATCATTTTATCCTTTTTACCTATTTTGACCCTCGAAATTAAAAAAGTACCAAAAACGTGTTCAATATTTTTTACATCTATTGACTGCAATACAAAGTTTCCATCTATATTCTTTGGTTCAAAAGATAAGAGTTGGTTAATATTCACTCATAGTTTCAAAAAAGTACCAAACACCTGTCCGCTTATTTTCATAGCTGTTCAAAAGATAATTGTTTCTATACGTATTACTTTAGGACATATAACATTTGCGATTTTTTCCCCTTTTTACCCCCCTAGAGGCAAAATTTCCCACCGTTCTTTGCTTCGGTCTTTCCATATAAGTGATATAGAGACTTAAGTGCTAAGTGATGCGATTCGTTTTTCGGCACATTTCAGATAGGCGTCAAAGCGATTCTTGCTTTCTAAATTTTTTATTCGTGGTTACCCTGTGTTTACACAGGATAAATCATTGGGCGTCAAAGTAGCACATTCAATTATTGTCCAGTATGATTGATTTTTCATTTTGGAATGAGCTTGAAGAAAGGAAGAAAGACATGCTTACTTTACTATAATATCTATTACGTTTTAAGTTATTTTATTTCAAAAATTAAAAAAATCATTTTTCTCTTCGACTTTTTTTAGTTTTTGACCCATTATGCATTCGATATTACACCCTTAATCATTTTTAAAAACACTGACATGCAGCCAACAGTTCGGCAATGAAAACCGTTTTTAAATATCTTAAAACGTTTAGTGTTGAGAAGTTTCCAAAACCAAATATCCAAATATATATTTCTTTGAACCCCCTTTATAGCACTTTTGTCTTAGTCGCCAACAAAGCAACAACAAAAGTGTGGGATATAAAGAAATTATAAAACTGAAAAATGTTTGTGTGTTTCTGTTCGGATGATAATCTTAGCTTTATGTTGATATTTGTTGGACACAATAATAATAATTCGTATTTATTCAGTCCCTCAAATTATACATAATGTGAGGTTTTCGCTCTGTCTAGAATTAGGGATAATCCTCCTGATGAGATGGTCTAACAAACCATCGAAACGCGTCGAGGAAAGGTTTCCCCACCAACATTTTTTGGTTTTATCAAAAAACTATTTATTACAATAATAAATAATTGTAATAAATTTTAACCAAATATTTTTCGCTGATCGAAAAAAGTGTATTTTTTTCAAAAAGATGTATCAATTTTTTCAGAAAATCATATTTTATAAAAAATGCCAAATTTCTATACACCATAATGTATAAAAATTTGGCATTTTTATAAACAGAGTAACCATAAATCCAAAATATAGAAAGCTTGGGTCCTCCTTCTCTCACACATGTTGATGCAATCACACTTACAGTTTAGAAGATACAGATTTATTACCAAACCACTGTGCACCGTGTAATTGCACAGATAATAACAATATATTATAAATAAAGGGTGTCCCAACCAGAACGCAATTTTTAAATTTTAAATAAAATACAGATATTTAAAAAAAAATCATGAAACATTATTATATCGTAAAGTAGACAGAATGAGGTTACGTATAGAACAAGATATCGTGTTGGTTAATTGAGTATTGGAGAGACGACATGAAAATGCTAATTTTGCCGATACAATCATCTGTACTACAGATTCTGTAGTGACGAGGCCCATTTCCATCTTGAAGACTCGCCAATAGGCAGAATTGTCGCATTTAGGGTGAGGAAAATCCTCGGGTGATTCACGAGAAGCAAATGCATCCTCAACGTGTCACTGTGTCTTTTGGTTTTTGGGCTGAAGGAATCACTGGACCTTTGAAAATGAGGGCCTTGAAAATGTGGCAGGTCAAGCGCAAACAGTCAATGGTGTTCGGTATCATGAAATGATAACCAGTTTTTTCTTGCCTATAATTGAAGAAATGAATGTGAAGGGCATGTGGTTTCAACAAGATTGTGTCACATGTCATACAGGTGACAGAGAAACAATTCAATTGATACATCAGTCATTTAAAAATTGCGTTCTAGTTGGGACACCCTTTATAAGCCGATAACCAAAATTTTGTAACAAAAAAACATAAGTGTTAACATAATTCTCGTTTTCAATTTCGCTTAAGAATTCAGTTAAATAGATGATCTTAACTACTGGCATCTAACAGTTGGTGACACAGTGTGCTGATGAAGTCCGTAGCGGGACAGAAAATGCAGCATTCCACACTGCTAAGTGTCACATAGTTTTTTCCAGTATTCCTAAAAATTTATTCATCTAATTTAAAAATCATAAATTAAAAAAAAAAAAAATTCATGACATGAACCTGAGCCCGACTCGAACCCACGACCATCAACAAAAAAAAAACTTGTAAATTTGTTTATTCATATTTGACCTTGCTAGTGAAGGGCTTAACCCTACTGTAGCTTTTTGTTACTGTTTAAATTTCTATATTTGTTTATCTGGATTTAAAAGTTATTTTTTTGAAATTCTATACTCCCGCAATAAAAATCGACATCCTAAGATACTCACAAAAAAAATTTGTCTTCCCAGGTCAATGGACTTATTTGTATGGAAAAAATGTGAGTTATTTTGGTTTGAGCTAAATTTGAACCAATAAAGATTTGCTTTGGAAAAAAATAATATAATGTAGGAGATAACTAAAACAGATTTCCTTAGAGTCAAAAAACTTCTTATTTTTGAAAATGGTACTTTGTTTTAAGGACGGTTTCAAAACTCACTTTTAAAATTTTCGAAAATTTTGTTAAACAAATATTAAAAATTCGAAATAAAATCTAAATAAGTTGAGGTTGATAGCTAACACCGTTTGTCATACCTGCCATTTCAAATTGTCGAATTTCGCGAAAAAGTGAATTTTTTATATATGTAATTTGGGTGGATGCACGATATTATTTACTTGATTTTTATTTTTATAAAAGTTATACTGAATATTTGTATTTTTAATATATATGTATATATGTATATATATATATATATATATATATATATATATATATATATATATATATATATATATATATATATATATATATATATATATATATATATATATATATATATATTTATATATATATATTTATATATACATATATATATATAAAGAACGTCTACGAAAACTTTTTTTGATATTGGGGTCAAAGGCAAAATTCATCGGATCAAAGGTTAAAATTTGGATTTTTAATAACAAAATTACGGAATGTTTAATGGCGAATTTTGATTAAAATAATAAAATAAATTATTTTGTAGAATAATTATTTTGTTTTATTAAAAATATATATTTTAACCCTCAACAGACAAGAAAATTTTACAAATAAATCATCTCAAATTATGACCAAAAATTAAAATTTTCGACAAAAAAAATGTTGTGTCATAAAAAAATTACTTAGTATGAAAGCCAAATTTTGCGTTGTATGCGGTAGAGGGTTAATTTCAGCATAAAAAAATATAGATAACAATGCAAAGCTTCTTTAACAAAAATCATTTATTCTATTATCTTAATAACTGAGTTTTGTAACATTATTGAATGTAACATCTGTTAAGGCACCAACATGCAGCTAATATTTTTATAGTATTTTATTAAAAATTTTTTTTACATTTGAGCCTATAGTTAAGTAGAGCTCCTAACTAAAAGTCTTTCCGAAGTTTTGACATGCAGCTAAAACAACGTTTAGGAGCTAAAATTTCAAATGTTTTCACTAAAACCTGATTCACCATTTATAAAATCGGAATCTACATCAAATCACTTTTCCAATAAGGTATATAACTCCTTAATTATAATGTCAATTACATTAAAAATACGAAATATGTTTTATTTTTTTAACATTAATCTCTGTCGTAAAAAGATGTGAATACGGTCCTTACTTTCGAGTATTTCTATTGCCAAAACTTCGAATATTTTCCTCAAATTATTATGTTTGACATCTTCGATAAAAAAAATTATGGTATAATTCGAACCCTTTTTGGTCTTACTCTACGATTTTCCACTGTGCGACGTCCTAGCCCATATTTTTACCGTCCTTATGGGAGAACTTGCGGCACATGTTAGCTCACTAAATTAACGGGTGTCAATGTAGTTCCCCGGGTGATACCATGAAGATGTCAGTGTCCACAGTTGAGATGATGGATCCAACATCCCCACATCACCTAATATGAAAGTATGTTAAAGATTGTAAAAATTACAAAATGATTTGGTTTATACTTATTTTTATAACACAAATATTCTTAGGAATGTTCTATCGCTGACCATTTGTGTTTGAACTTTAAGATTTTGTCAGAATTTCTGGAAAAATTTATATTAATATGAAACTGTCGAATTGAACTTATAATGATGATACATAGCGTACAGAGTAGAGTATACTCTTAACATGAACGTATCATCAGAAAACTTGATGTAACTATCAAATTGTATTTATAAATACAATTTTTTTGTATAAATATCATTACATGGACCAAACCTTATTCTATTTCCGGTCGTTTATTGAGAGACAAATACATAGAAAACAAAACACACAAGAGCTTATCGATGTGCCAACAGTGTTTCGACTTCAGTTCAACAGCTCCGCTGTTAAAGATGGGTTGTGTCTTTTCAAATTGAAGACATGAGGCTTCTTCAGTTAAAGATACAGGAGACAAGACATTATTTTCAACAACTGATAGAAATACCATGAAAAATGATCAAAACAATCCTTTTAACTACTTTCTTACAAAATCTTTCTTTGAAAAGGTGCAGTAAGAAAACAATTTAAATATTTTGTTTAAAAATTTATTTTGCCTAATCTATGGGCCAGTGAATTAAGTGAGCTTTTTGTTTTGTCATCTTATTTGGATATCTTTAATTTGTGTAAAGAAGAAACACAGAGAAATAGGAAAAGATAATACAAATGAATGTCTCTTAACAACAGCTCTACAAAAAAAAATTAACCACAAGATTTTATTTTTGCTAACATATCGAAAATTAAGAAAAAAAAAACAAGTAAGAAAGTGCTATAGTCGGTCAAGCCCGACCATACGATACCCTTCACCACTTAGGTCCAAGATGTTCTTTTTCCTGTAAAAAGACAAATATTTGCTAAATTTTGACATCATACAAACATATTCTCAAAACTTATAAAGGGTGGTTAAATTGTAAGGGCCGATGTTGAATGTGAACCACACCTAAACGCCAAGTTTTTTTCCAAATTTTATTTGACATTTCTCTATTTCAGACTTACTCAATTTGAACCATGGAGATTTACACAATCCAACAACGTGTTAAAGTTATCCAGACTTATTATGAAAATGGGCGTTCAAATCAAAATGCATATCGTGCACTTCGTGATTTTTTTGGTCAATTTGATCGTCCAAATGTGCGTACAAACGCAAAAATCGTGGAAAAATTCGAGCAAACCGGGTCTGTAGAAGATGTGAGAACACCAGTGCATGCTCGAACAGCTCGTACTGCAGAAAATATTTCTGCTGTTCGCGATAGTGTAGCTGAGGCCGGTCAGGCAGTTACTGTGAATGGTGTTCGCTATAGTGAGATGATAACGAACTTTTTATGGCCCAAATTGGAAGATATGGATGTGGACGATATGTGGTTTCAGCAGGACGGTGCCACTTGCCACACAGCTAACGAAACAATGGCTCTTTTGCGCAACAAATTCAATGGCCGTGTTATCTCACGTAATGGCGATGTCAATTCGCCGCCAAGATCATGTGATTTGACACCGTTGGACTTTTTTCTTTGGGGTTATTTGAAAGAAAAGGTATACGTCAATAAGCCAGCAACAATTCAAGAGCTAAAGGATGAGATAATTCATCACATTAACGGCATAGAACCTCCATTATGCCTCAGGGTCATCGTAAATTTGGACCATCGGATGGAGGTGTGTTGCTGTGGTCGCGGCGCCCATTTGGCCGATATTTTGTTCCATACATAATTGAATAATACCAATACATCATAATAAAATAAAATTACAATAATTTCCTAAATAGTTTGTGTTTTATTCAAAATCAACATCGGCCCTTGAAATTTAACCACCCGTTACATTTAAGCTGTTTCCACCATTTGGACTTATATGAGAGCTAGGGTCATATGTGGACCGATTATTATGAAATTTTACAAACTGATTACTGTTACTACAAAAATTATGTATACAAAAAATAAACTTAAAATTGTCAATATCTTCGGATTTACGAGCGTTTTAGTGAATTTTGTCTCATTTAGTGATTTTTGAGAAAAGAGTTTGTATGGGAGCTATGGTCAAATGTGGACCGATTTCAACGAAACTTGGTACAGTGATTTAAGTTTACATAAACAGTATTTGTTTTAAATTTCATGTGGCCAATATATCAATTCCGAGAAGTGGGACCTATGGAAGGTACCATAAATAATGGACCGATTTTGATGAATTTCAATAGCCATGGTCCTATTATCAAAAAAATGATCTGTAAAAAATTTCATTCGATTATCTTTAGAATTACGACCTGTAGTTTGATTACAAGGTTTACAGGTTGATTACAAGGTTCCAGCCAGCCAGACGGACGGACGGACGGACATCGCTAAATCGACCCAGAAAGTGATTCTAAGCCTATTGGAATACTAAAAGATGGGTCTAAGACAAATATTTCTATGCGTTACATACATCAGCACAAACTTATAATAACCTTTCCACCTATGGTGGTGAAGGGTATAATAAATAACTGACATAGTCATCTGAGCTGGTGGCTAAAAAAGGCGCGTGCTAAGTCAATATTTTTTTCTGTTTTTCTTTTTCTATAAAAAAAAATGGAATTAAGACAAAATAAAGGTAAAAAAAAAGTTTTCTGAAATAATCTTTACTATACAGAAACTCTCTTCGATGGGCACCTATATTCTAGCAAGATCATTTAAGTTGTTCTATGTTTAGGAGATCAATTCGTGATACGTGTTTAATAAACAGTACCATAAAATATTTAATTCATGTGTTATTAAAATATTCGATAAATTACAAATTAATATTTTATCCATTTGTGATGTCCTCCTTTATTTAAGTAAATAAAACTGATTTTATAAAAATTTCTTTGTCATATGGAAATCGAAATCGATGTCTTCCTATTTGGATGAAATTTACACCAAGGTTAGTCGTCCTAATTGATATATCAAATAATATTGCTCTGTCTTATTTATCGACATTCAACAAACATTCGATAAGGCAGATTACATCAGATGAAAGCGTGCCGCATCCGTCCAAAAACTGTAAAAATTATTTGCATGGAGACTAATGAGAGTATTTTTGGTTTTCCAATATTTTAATACCCAAATTTTTATACCCATTATCTCTTTCTGACGGGAGGTATACTGAGATTGTTATTTCGTTGGTAATTTGTTCAATATTGGCCTAAAATCTATAAAGTATACATATCCAGGATCCTTATGAAATTCTGAGACGAACGAGTGATATACGACTGTTGAAAATACGATAGGGCCTAAACAGAAGGAGCTTCAACAAAATTTGGGAAGAATATCCTGCTTGATTAAATCGAATTATAAAATCTATGACAAGATTTTTCTTTAATTGGAAACGGTCCACATTTGACCATAGCTCCCATATTAATTTATCCTCGAAAACAAGTTAAATACTAATAAATATTAAAATATGGGCAAATCCTGCGTGACGGACGATACATTTGTACGGATTTGGTTGTACTTGAATATATCCTATTGCGGTTCTACACTGGATATCTTTACACAGATTTCAGAGATATCGAAAGGCATTTGTTAATTTACATACTTCCTTTGGAGGAAAAAGATATTCGCTTTTAAAGTTCTGTGACGGACGTTACAGAAAATGGAAGTGACTTTTTTTCAACACGTGTTTCTGTAATTTTCATCAAATCGGTCATAGTAATAAAAAATGTACGTACATTAAAGATAGAGGAAAATCAGGGGATTACAAAGCAGCTTTTAGAAAATATTTTAAAGTTTTCAGTTTCACCAAAAATTAATAAATGAACTGTTGCGGGCGTTACGTGACGGACGATACAGTTTTCACTTGAATGTTTTTTATTAGGAAAAAATTCATATTTCATTTTTTTAAGGATTCGTTTATCAGTGAAAATAAGGGTTTTATTTGTTCCCGAATTTCATTTCCTTCCTTTTTATGTTCGCGGTTAAAAAGCGCGCACAATTTAATATTTCACTAAACGGCTACATACATACATTTATTTAAAGTTTTTCACTTTTTACATCTTATTTTCCGTCGAAAGAATGCTGCGGCTCGCTGTTAGAGTGTCCAGAAAATCAAAAAAAAAATCAAATTTCAAAAGCATCAAATTTGCCCCACTGTATATTTTTTAACACCTAATATCTTAAACTTAATCTGTGGATATAGATATAGTGTTATTGCTTTATGAATAAGACAGATATATGTTCGTAAATATTGTATTTCATAAATATCATTTTGTAAAAAATATAGACTGTGACGGACGCTGCACACTTTCCTATACATATTATTCTATAAAATGCTATATTAACATCTATATATTTTTAGCCTAATGTAAAGCATACTATAAATTCTCTTTATGAACCAAGCTCAATTGGAGAAAAAAGAAAAATTGCACTAGTCAAATTAAAAAAACCTTTATTTCTGTGACGGACGCTACACAATGTGAGCCCTTTTTTTCTTGACGTTATTTATATCACTCCAATTACTTTTGATGGGGTCTATTACATTTTATAGTATAAAATTAAGCAGACTTTGAGCCCCTACTGAAACTTGATACCAAAATGTACGTTTTTGTGATTTTTATGAACTTTTAAAAAACCTATTATTTTAAAAAATGTTAAAAAATTCGAGATGGGTGCAAATAAAGACCTGCCATTCACGATGAGAGCAATCAAAAATTGTATAGATTATATATTCTAAAGGATCAATATATGGAAAATTTGTTTGTCCTTGTTTTAGTTTTTTGTCCTTGGTTTAATGTTTTTCGGATTTGCCCATATAGTAGCTATAACGCTGGAGGTTAATACTGATTAGTTTTTTATAACTGTCTGGCAGTTTATAAAAATTTCTTAGAATCGGTCAACATTTGATCACTCTCGAAAGCCACTAAAATGTTAAGTCAACCGATGTTAAGTCAGCGTCACTTGGGTTCCTGCAAGGGATAGACAAGGCCATCGGTGTGAGGCATATTCAAGCCAGCCTGTAGCCCTGATAAATGAGTCTATTTTACGAATGTCAATACTCGCTAGACCTGATAAATCATGCAGAAAAGGTTCCCCAGATATAAAATACTTAAAATAGTAAGAGCGGGACAGTGGCAGAGAAGATGAGTAACTATCTCCTCCTCTTTTATGTTGTGACAACTGCGAATGTAGTCGTGGTGTTGAAGGTTAAGTCTTCTGGCATGCAGCCCAAATACGCAATAACCTGTTAAGGTTGCGATTAGGTTGCGGAGTCTGTGGTAGAGATACCAAGCATTTAGAACGTTTATTGTTGTAAGTGGGCCATGTTTTCCTGGGTATTGAACAAATGGTTTCCAAAGACCAATTGTTCAGCGCTGACGCGTAAAGAAATTGCCTAGTTACTGACTTGTAATTAGGCAAGCCTGTAAATTGGTCGATGTTATTCTGGCTCGGGAGAGCACATGATTTAGCAAATTTCTCCACAGTGGCGTTACCAGGTATGTTGTTGCGCCAGGGTACCCAGAAAAGTTCGCTATTGCAATATCTCGTCATCTTGTTAAGAGATGCCCGGCATTCGCGGATAAGAACAGATGTCGTGTGGACATTAGATAGGGATTTTATGGCAGCCTGACTGTCGATACAGAAACGAATATCCCTATCGTATATTCTGTGGTATCTTAACCATTTGACTGCTTTGTATATGGCCAATATCTCGGATTCAAGAATAGTACATTAATCAGGAAGCCTAAACAAATTTCCTCAACTAAAAGTGGAATGAAGAAGCCCTCTACGCCTAACTTTGACTTGAATCCGTCAGTGTATACCTCCAGACAACAACATCAAGATGAAGGGTCTCCAGAGATAGTTACAGTAAAGGATTTATCGAAGAGAGGGGTGGATACGCAGTAGTCAATGTTGTCAGGGATATTAATAATATTATCAAGAATAGTAGAGTGTCCGGTTTGTGAGTTTGACCCGGTTTTGATAGTGCCAAGTCAGACAGCCGAGTTAAGGGCAATTTTGTGCCATTAGTTCAACTGGGAGCCAGTTAAGCATGACAAAGAGCGCCTTAGATGGTGTAGTTCTTAAGGCACCAGTAATCATTAGAGCGGACAATCTTAAAATTTTAGTAAAAGAATCTCGCTGGTTTGGCTTGGTGAGTGCAGGCCACCAAACCAGCGCACCATACATTTGTATAGGCTTGACAAGCATGTCGAAGAGCCACGCAGTATTGGTAGGATTAAGTCCCCAGGTTTTGCCTATGGCCCCTCTACATGAGTAGAATGCAATGGATGCTTTGGTCACCCTAAATTGGGTGTTTATGCTCCAGGACAGTTTTGAGTCCAAAATGACCCCAAGATATTTGGCGTGGCCAGTAAGCACAAGTTCTACCTTATTCTATTATGGGAGAGTGAAAGTGGCCATTTTATTTCCGCGACAAAATTACAAGTTCCGTTTTAGTGGGATTGACTCCCAGACCGTTAGAGACACTCCAGTGATAGAATATGTCAAGAGCTGTTTCAAGACATTATAATAGGGTTTTAATAAATTTCTCTGGCACTGCTATAGCGACATCGTCCGCTTATGCGATGGTGTTAAATCTCAGAGAATCTAATTCAGTGTGCAATTTATTTATGGCAAGGTTCCACAGGAAAGTTGATAGTACACCTTCTTGTGGATTCCCTTGACATGCTACCTTGTAAATTGTAGCAGTTGTTATAGGCTTTTGTGAGCTAGAGAGAAGAATTGGATCTATTGAAGTGCGTAGATGCGCGTCAATGATGCGCTCCATAGTTTTAAGCAGAAATGAGCAAAGACTAATTGTTCTGCGCTGTTAGGGATAAAGACAACGTTGCACCTGGTCTAGGCTTCTGTTATATGAGATAACCTGAGACAACTATCGTTCATCAGAATTAGTCAGGGCATTATTAGATCGGTATTATGTTTCAGATCAGCTGGAAAAATAATAAAATATTACGGCTATGAACTATTTCGTTAGGTGATTCCACAAAAATACCACCAACCCCAGACTAAAACTGTCCAATCAGTCAGATCGTGATCCCATTCAATCCGATCCGTTTATATTTAATGTTGTAGCAAGTGAGTGACTGATTTAGTTTAGATTCAGAAATTCGGTCTAGATACAACTTAAATACCACGAAAGCAATTAAAACCCAAATAAGTGGTAAATAGTACTTGTTATATGACCTTTTACAAGTATCCTTGGGATACTTATAAAACGGCACAGCCGAATGTAACACTTTTTATACCCTTCACCACTATAGGGTTTTATAACTTTGTGCTGATGTAAGTAACACATAGACCCCCATGTTAACCATGTAATGAAAGTACAGTTCGCAATTCTAAAGATAATTTGATGAAATTTGGCACTGATCAGTTTTTTGATGGTGGTACCTCCCATATGTCCCACTTCCCGCAATTGAAATTTAAAACAAATACTACTTAAACTAAGTAACTACCAAATTTTTTTGAAATTGGTCCACATTTGACCATAGCTCCCATACATACTCTTCTGTCAAAACGAACTAAATGAGACAAAAATCACAAAAACGCTCGTTTAATGAGAATTTCAAGTTTATTATTTGCATACATAATTTTTGTAATAAGTGTAATCAATTTGTCAAATTTCGAGATAATCGGTCCACATTTGACCCTAGCTCTCATATAAGTCCAAATGACGGAAAGAGCTTAAATTTATAAGTTTTGAGAAAATGTTTGTATGATGGCAAAATTTAGCAAATATTTGTCTTTATACAGGAAAAAGAACACCTTTGACCTTACTATAACACTTTCTTACTTGTTTTTTTTAAGTTTTCAACCTCCTAATTTGTATGTCATAAGTATCAGGAGTTATGTTGTATTTTTCTTTTATATTCCGAACATTTGTTTAATTATTCTTCCACACTTCAACCTCATATATTTTAAGTTTTTTTTTTTTAACGGAAGTGGAAGGTCTTCAGATAAATTGATTTTTTCCAACTCCTAATTTTGTCTGCATAAGTGTCACATTAAAGTTTAAACCTCTAATAAAATTGAAAATTATAGTAATTTGTATTTCCCCTTTTCAAATCAAATGAAATAGAATGAAAATAAAATCAAAAAACAGATGAAAAGAAAAGGTACGACTTGTCAAACCCTTTCAATAACACAAGACAAAAAACTTGATTTTCAAATCAGTTAATTTGAAAAAGACTTAGTTTTCTAATCTTCATAAACCATCGAATTTTTACACCTTTCTATTGTCTAGTTTTTCCAAAGAAATTTAAGAAAAAATCTTATTATCATTAAAAAGCTTTAGGCTTAAAAAGAAAATTATCAATAGAGAAATAGAATTTGTCGTCTTTTTAAATAAGTTCTAGAAATATTGATACGATAACTATCGATTTAAGGATGGGCTGATTTCATAAGAATATCGTAAGATTTTCTCTGTAAATTTATTTTCATTTTCAATTTGATTGAAATTCGTTGGTTGTAATATTATTAATATTTATTCTTCTATTACTAAAAGCCTAATTTATCAATAACACTGGTCGAAAAAACTTTGGTACAAAAGCGAATTACACTGTGCTCGTTTTGACGACTTTTTAGGTAAGCTCTTGTTTTTGAGATATAGCGTTATCAAAAAATGGAGGAGGTTACGCAATAAATATGCTCGTAACTCGAAAACTGTTTATTTTCTTGAACTAAGTTAAAAAAGCTGAAACTCGCCAACAAAATTATCTTTCAGAAACTCTAATTATCTTTTTAATCCGAACAATAGTTTTGGAAATAAATTTTTTGTTTGCAAAAAAATTACAAAAATTTCTATTTTCAAAAATTCATTTAAAAGTTATGCAGTTGACCATTAGTACCTGGTAGACCGAGCCTTGCTCGGAGCTTTATGATAAGCATTTTGAGGAAAATTTTAAAGTTTTTATATATTTTATATTATAAAGTGCTAAAATAAATTTAGAGGAAAGACATTGTAGAAATATTCAGTTAATTTTGAATTATTTGATTTATTTTGTCCGACCAACACATAGTTTGCATAGTTTACAGTTTAACTCATTTTGAATAATTTTGGAAATTATTCATATCAACAGAAACCTCTGTCGACTCATGCGCAACAACTTTGCTAAAGATTATAGTCTGATCAAATGCACAGTTTACGATTTAATTCATTTTGAGTAGTTTTCTGTGGCGCCACCTGTCGGACTTTGCTTATTCCAATTCATAAACCTTCTTCGGCTTATCCGTAACAACTTTGCTGAAGATTATAGCATGATTAAATGTACAGCATACGATTAAATTGACTTTGAGTAAATTTCAGTAGCGCCACCTGTCGAAATTTCTTCATACCAACTAAGAAACCTTCGTCGGCTCATGTGCAACAACTTTGCTAAAGATTATAGCATGATTAAATGTACAGCATACGATTAAATTGACTTTGAGTAAATTTCAGTAGCGCCACCTGTCGGAAATTATTCATACCAACTAAAAAGCCTTCGTCGGCTCATGCGCTACAACTTTGCTAAAGATCATAGCATGATCAAATGTACAGTTTACGATTTAAATAATTTTTAGTAATTTTCAGTGGCGCCATCTGTCGGAAATTAGTCTTATCAACTTTAAAACCTTCGCCGGCTTATCCGCAACATCTTCGCTAAAGAGCATAACACAATCAAATTCACAGTTTACTATTCTATAAAGAACATACATACAGACAAACATTCATTTGTTTAAAATAATACTAATTTTTCCCCCTTTTTATTCCCTAATTTCTAAAAGTTCCATATGTATATTTGGTACTTTTTTGGTGCCAATTGAATTCGGTAAATTTTTTTAAAACGCATTTAACATAATGTATAATGTTCCTATTCATATTACTTTGGAGATGTTAAGTTATCATTTTATCCCTTTTTTACCCATTTTGGCTCCAAAATCAAAAAAGTACCAAATACGTGTTTCATGTTTTTTTTACATCTATTGATTGCAGTACCAAGTTTCTTTCTATATTCTTTAGTTTAAAATATAAGAGTGGGTTAAAAAGGTGCCAAAAAAACTATTTTCACCCTTTTTTACCCCCTATCGGACATAGTTTCAAAAAAGTACCAAACACCTGTCCGCTTATTTTCAAAGCTGTTTAAAACGTAATTTTAATTTTGTTTCTATACCTATTACTTTAGGAGACATAGCGTTTTCGATTTTTTCCCCTTTTTACCCGTTTTTACCCTCTTAGAGGTAAATGTTCCAAAAGTCCCTTCTTCTTCGACCTATACATCAAAAAAGATACCCACTGTCCAAATTTTATCAAAATCGTTAGAGCCGTTTTCGAGATAGCCATTCTATATATATATATACATATATATATATATATATATATATATATATATATATATATATATATATATATATATATATATATATATATATATATATATATATATATATATATATATACAATTATTGCTCGTTTAAGAATATAAGATTAATATACGTTTACTGGGAACGAGTGCCAACAAAACAAGCTCTAAATAAAAAAAAATCCAACCACAACAATATATGTGACCCGGTCTATAAAAAGGGAAAAAACAAAATTTCAAAAAATTAGCTAAAAATTTCGAAAAATTAGCTAATTTTTCGAAATTTTGTTTTTGAGTCATACGCCACCTTTTCATAGACCCGGTCACATATTATCCCTAAAGTTCATAAAATTGATGACATCCATAATGAAAATCACACGTAAGAGGGCAAATATAATAGAATGATAACTATCAAGAAAATAAACAGTTTTCGATTTACGCGAATATTTATTGCGAATATTTATCAAATAACACTATATCTCGAAAACTAGAGAAACGTAAAAAACAGTTAGCACTAATGAATTCAGAATACTCGAATTATCTTTACCCACTAGGGTTTTTTCAACGTGCACAGTGTTCATTAAATCCCTGTACTTACTTTGATCTTATCAGTGATGAAATTTTTCATCAAATTTAGTAGCTCATGCAAAGAATATAGTTTCATAGCTTTATTCTTGATGCCGATTTAATAACGATACAGAACCTTGCTTAATCTTGTACACAGTTTAGGAGATATCAGGAAATCAAAAAAGCTCTACAAAATTCAGTATTTTCGTTTTTCTTTGGACAAAAACTAAGTTGGCTCGGTATTGCTCAGTGCTCCCACCATAACCATGTGAAAGATGAAAGCCTCTTCTTTAGATTGAGCGAAAAAAAATCACCGAAGTTTAACGATCGTAGAACAAAGTTCAAAATTTTCTGAAAAAAGTCACATAAATTGTTACTTATAATTTAAGCAAAAAGTGTTGCAGTCGTTCAGGCGCAACTTTTTAATTAAATTAAATTGAAGTGTGTCCCGTATAAATCGATGGATTTCAACCAAAATCAGTAGAGGTCCCTTTTGGGTCAACCAATAGATGTGTGCCGAATTTCATAAAATTCTGTTGAGAATTACGGCTTATGTTGAGAAGAAGAATAAGATAAAAAAGGGGGTCCAAAGCAGGTACCCCAAGGAGTGGACGGATTTCAACTAAAATTGGTTGAGTTTTTTGTTGGATAAACTAGTAGACGTTTGCCAAATTTTTTAAAATTCTATTAAGAACTCCGGCTTATACATTGACAATAACTTATACGTTGACAATAGGGGTCCAAGTCAGGTACCTCAAAGAGTCAAGAAATTTCAGTTAAAATTAGTATAACTCTTTCCTGAATCAATTAATAGACATGTGCCGGATTTTTTCAAATTCTGATGAGAAATGCGGCTTATACATTGAAAAAAAAAATTGTTGAAAAATGGATATGAGCCGAATTTTATCAAATTCTGTAAAGATTTGCAAATCGAAAAGAACAAAAGGTGAAAAATGGGGGTCCAAGATAAGTACCCCAAGGGCTGGTCTTATTTCAACAAAATTAATAGAGCTCTTTTTTGAATTTCATCAAATTCTATTTAGAATTGCGACTTGTACATTAAAAAAAATGGTGGAAAAATTGGCGTTCAAGGTAGATACCCCAAAGAGTCGACGAATTTTAACCAGAATTAGTAGACCTCTTTTTTTAATTAATTCATAGACGTGTGTTGAATTTTACCAAATTCTGCTTAGAATTGCGACTTGTACATAGAGAAAAAATAGGTGCAAAAATGGGGGCCCAAGGCAGGTACCCAAGGAGTCTACAGATTTACATTTTTTTAATTTGTCTTATCTATATAAAAGTAAACAAGTACGCAAAATTTCAATGTTGTAGGGTCACTCTTACAATTCTTTGCACTTTGATGTATGAAGAAATGCCACTGTGAGGCTGGTTGGACCCCCATGTAAACCTTATAATCAAAGTACAGGTCGCCATTCTAAAGATAATTTGATGAAATTTTTCACTGACGTTTCTTTTCATAGTGGAACTATTGCTATTGAAAAGGTTTAAAATCGATCCATTATTTCTCGTACCTCCCATAGGTCTGGTTGCCCGGAATTAATTTTTTTGTCTCAAATTTAGGTATATTTTCATGAAACTTGAATACTTATGTAGAGATTTTCAATATGTTCGTTGGGCTATTCATGTGAAACGCAGTGCATTTTCCTCTTCGTATAGTTATGATGAACCAATATTTTTTTGGTATTTTTCAAATGAAGTTTAATTCATAGATGTAGGGATTTTAGTAATGCGTTACCAGATTTATATTTATTTTCACTTTGTTCATGCGTTGATAACCTATTATTCGTAATATAGAACAAAATAATAAGGTTAAGTACAGCCATGTTCAAGCATTGATTTTGCTAGCACAAGTGTTAGGATATTTTAATGAGATTTAAAATATTTTACATATTCAGCTACTTCATGTACTACCCTAGCAAATTTAATTCGATTCATCTAAAAATTTAAGCAAAAATGTTTTTATGCGGCTTTAAACAAAGAAGTTCAAATATATAAAATTTCAAGTAGTTATGTCTACTGATTTTTTTAACTTCTTAAATGTCAAAATGTCTCATGAACATACGACTAGTGCAAAACAAACTAAAACAACGCAGCGGCAACGCTTAGCGGTTGGATAATCCGATATTGACAAGGCGTTAGGTAGTAAAGAGTGTTATAAAAAAAATATGCATTTACTATTTTAGACAAAATTTATCCATAGTGCAAGAAATAATTTATTTTTTGATCAAGTTAGTTTCTATAGATATGTCAGATACTGTTATTTTATAAATTATTAATTTTCAATAGTTATTTCAATCAAAATGAACTGCGAAAAAAAGTTCGTGAAAATATAATTAAAACTTTTCAAAAAAATCCGTCATGGACTTTTAAAAAAATAGCTAAAAATTTGAAAGTTGACCCTCGAACGGTTTCTAATGCCATCAGACGGTATAAGGAAAACCTGAGCATAGAAAGAAAACCTGGATCAGGGAGGAAAAAAGGTCCTACAGATATTGGTAAGGCAAAAGAAGTCGAGCGACTCTTTCAAAGAGCGCCTAACACTTCTTTAAGAAAAGCAGCTCGTACGGTGAAATGTTCTACGAATTTTGCACATAGAGTCAAAGCTTATGCTGGACTGAAGACATACAAAGTCCAAAGGTTCCAGATCGCAATGCTATAAAGAACTTAGAAGCAAAAAAACGAGCGAAAAAATTGAAGTCTGATTTTATAAAAAACAAGTAAGAAAGTGCTATAGTCGGTCCACCCCGACCATAAGATACCCTTCACCATTAAGGTCAAACGTGTTCTTTTTCCTGTATAAAGACAAATATTTGCTAAATTTTGCCATCACACAAACATATTCTCAAAACTTATACATTTAAGTTGTTTCCGTCATTTGGACTTATATGAGAGCTAGGGTCAAATGTGGACCGATTATCCCGAAATTTGGTGAATTGATTACAGTTGTTACAAAAATTATGTGTGCAAAAAATAAACATAAAATTCTCATTATCTTTGGATTTACGAGCGTTTTAGTGAATTTTGTCCCATTTAGTGCGTTTTGAGAAAATAGTTTGTATGGGAGCTATAGTCAAATGTGGACCAATTTGGTACAGTGATTTAAGTCTACATAAGCAGTATTTGTTTCAAATTTCGTGAAAAAATATTGATATTTGTGGCCAATATATCAATTTTGGGAAGTGGACCGATTTTGACGAATTTCAATAGCCATGGTCCCATTATCAAAAGAATGATCTGTGCGAAATTTCATCAAATTATCTTTGGAATTGCGACCTGTAGTTTGATTACAAGGTTAACATGGGGGTCCAGCCAGCCAGCCGGCCAGCCAGACGGACGGACGGACATCGCTAAATCGACTTAGAAAGTGATTCTAAGCTTATTGGTATACTAAAAGACAAATATTTCTATGCGTTACATACATCAGCACATACTTATAATACCCTTTCCACCTATGGTGGTGAAGGGTATAAATACACCTGTTGTGTGATGGATGATGAAACATACGTACTGGCAGACTTTTCTCAACTTCCTGGTCAATATTTTTATGTTGCTGATAAACGGGGCAATGTTCGGCAAGAGTTTCACACAAAAAAACAAACAAAATTCCCTAAGAAGTTTCTCGTGTGGCAAGCTATTTGCAGCTGTGGCAAAAGAAGTGAAGTATTTGTGGCATCTGGCACAATAAACACAGAAATTTATATAAAGGAGTGCCTACAAAAACGGTTGTTACCCTTTTTAAGAGAGCACAGAGTGCCTACATTTTTTTGACCCGATTTGGCATCATGCCATTATGGAAAAAAGGCACTTGAGTGGTACTCAAAGAATAATGTCATTTTTGTACCACGAGAGGCAAATCCACCAAACTGTCCAGAACTTCGGCCTGTGGAAAGGTATTGGGCTCTGGTAAAAAAGGAATTGAAGAACACAGGAAAGATTTCCAAGAACATGTCCGATTTTAAGCGCAGGTGGAACACATGCTCCAAAAAGGTATCAGAAGCAACTGTAAAATCTTTAATGGGAGGGTTTCCAAAAAAAGTCAATAATTTTGCAAAACCCGAGTACTAAGTAAACATTTTAATGCTAAATGATTTTGTATGATATGTCATTATATTTGCGTATTTTGTAGAGTTTTTATATTAAAAGGTTTGATTTTTATTTAAGAAAATCCAACTACAAATTTTATTTAGAGCACTCTTTAGGTAGTAAAGTTGGCTGCAAATTAATTTTTATTATTTTTAAAATTTAAATTAAAAAAAATGGATGTAAGCATAGTGTAATAATGAAAGTGATATCAAGAGCCCAGCTGATGAATTCGCCTGGAAATTTAACGAACAAAAATTTGACAAAATGCAAGCAAACCTACAAAAACAACATGGGGTTTCATTTTGTCATGTTGTATTTGTTGTATTCTTACCACCACCTGTAATGAATTCGCCTTGGATGTAAGTAACTATATATCGAGGGTTTATATTCAAAAAGTGCTATCTACAAATTCACAATTTTACAGGAGAGGGAAAAAACTGTTTTTGTCATTAACTATAAGAGAAATAAATAAACTTTGTTTTACAATACCATACAAATCGGGGCTAAGATCTTGTACAAATTAAGTTTTTTTATTAACTCCTTATACTTTCGGTTCTATAGTATATAGCACTTTTTACGAGTTAAAATTTTATCGTTTCAAGTACTAAAGCAAGTAGATAGCATTATTTTAACAAGAAAAAAATAAAATATAACGAAAATTGAAGCTTTTATCAAAATATCACGAATTTTAATTAAAATAACAAGTTTTTTGAATAAAACAAGATTTATTATAAATATGTCAATAGAATTTAATGTATTCTCTTTCTTACATGACGTTTATTTACAATCCGTTAAGGTCAAAGGCCGAGTATATTTTAGAAACCCATGATTACAGTACGTTGCAGGGAATTCTGGTCCATTTTGTTGGTTTATCACAAATTACAATGTATATTTTATAACAATTGTTATTATTTCCACAAATATTTTTAATGTAGATAGCACTATTTTTTGATTATGTGTAGATAGCACAAACACAATTTACAAAAAAAAATGTTTTTAAATTATTTTTCTTCCTTAAAATTTATATAACATATGACAAATAAGCCAAGGAACACGTTTCCATTAAAAACCATTTTGGTCAAAAATGTAGATAGCACTTTTTGAATATAAAGCGTCGATATATTTTTTATAATTATAAAATGTAGTTTCAAATTATTGATTTATTTTATTTCAAATGTCACTGCTGACAAAGCGTTGATGTTCTTGATTTAGGTTTGCCACTTTTGCGTTAACGCTAGGCATAAAATAACCAAACCCATAACGCCCTTATTTAGGCTGGTCTGTTAGTATTTAAAAATCAACCTGCAATTTTAAAAATCTGGCAACCTCTAGTAAAAAATATATATTTAAAGATATTCATTCAACTTAACTACCATATGAGAGAGATTCTTTGTAAATAAGTTTGTATTAATGTTTGTTGTATTGTCTGGAGATACTTTTTGATTCATTGTTTGATTTGATTGATTGGATTTAGGTATTTATGTTATTAATTTCTTCTTATTTGTTTTTAACCAAATATCAATGAATGAATGAATGAACGATTGTGTGTCAGTATATTTTTCTGAATGAATTTAAGATTTTTTTTTAGAAAACAAGACAAAACATACAATGAGATTTAAACTACACACTATACTCGTATATGAAGAATTTGTTGTTACCAATTTTAATAACTAAATTGAAAATTCATGCATCCATCGATTTATAATGTTTATGGCACTCTACATCTAGTGGAATAATTGTAGGCTTATGAGTAGGTAAGGTTAGTGTATGTCAGTTTGTCTGGCTTAGTTAGATTATAAAGTGCAAAGTACAAAAATGTCTTTAAAAAGCTCTTAATTCAGCCGTCAGCCCCATCGCCTAGGTCACAAAAGAAATAATAGTCCACAGTTAAATAGCCGGCTTGTGCAAGAGACGACACACGATGGGCCGAAATGAATAGTTAACAGGAATAAATTCATAACTTTATAAATATTTCTAAAATTTTCACCGTGTTTTATTGCATTTCCGACGCTTAATGCTGGCTATTACATTTTCTGATATTTAAAGTGGGAGTAACCCCGCTCATATAAAAAACTATTTCATGGTATATCAGACCCACTATTTTAACTGGGATAATCAAGGCTTAAGTCTAGTTCAGCTGAACTGCACCGATCCTAAAAATGTTTATAGCCCATAACCCTTTCCGACCTATGGTCAATCTAAGGGACAGATTTATCTAAATTATTGAATTCTGTAACTTTTATATACATAAAACATTTTAAATTATTAAGTTTAGTCACTAAGACTCTTTATCCTTGTTTTTCAGGACACGCACAATTGTTGGAGTCAGGATTAGTTTTTAAATAAAAAAATTGATCTTTTAGAAAAAATATTATATATTTTTAGTTTTTATTGTGGTATTAAATCAAACAATTTAGGTTTTTACGTATAGTTATGTACGTTACATGTTGAACAATAAGTTTGCGTTCTTGATTTGCATCCTTCAAGTCGGCAGCTTCTTGCTGATGACAAATCATGTTCAAGAGGCCAGTGTTTGTATACAACAAGTCTATTTTCTTCGCATTGTTGTTCGGATGGACGACATTTTTTGGCGGCATTTAGGGGTTCTTTATCCCCATCTTCAGTTTCATAGGCAATATTTCTTTTTTATCTAAAACTATTAATTGTTTAGATAATGTCATTTTAAAACTTAGAGAGTCATGAGTATTTTTTCGTAGCCGGAAATTCATTTTTCAATGATCTCTGTAATGCATCCATGTATTGAAGCACATAAGGTTAATAAACTGGATAAGATAAAAACTTTTAAAGTCCATTTTCGAGTCTGAAAAAATACCGTTATAATTCCATTAGTTGATCGCAAATATCAACGCCGCCTTACACTTACTGTATTCCCTGACTATTCTAGAAGCTGAAAATTCAACATATCTTTTAGTTTTTTCCCAGCGTTTGACTTGTTCAATTGGGACACATCCATATGCTGATGAAGCAAGAACTACATACAGACTTTGAATCCTATCATTGCACAACAAAAGTTTTGTCTTCAATATGACAGAATTCCTCCATATTACCCCTCTTTATATGCTTCTTTTTCGTGAAATGTACATTTTTTATTCTGTTTCTCGTTATCAGGAGCGATTCTACGATTCAAGGGTGCTTGTAGTGGCATTGTCGTGTAATAACAGTTTGGAATCTTCAGGAAGTGTTTCAGCCAAACGTAAAACAAAGCTTGATCCTTAGCGCCTAAATTCAGGCATGGAAGTGGTGTAGTCTTGTCCTGGTAAATCTCAAAATCTAAGACCAGTTCCTCAGATATAGTTAAAACTTTGTTTTTTAATCTCACACCTCTAGGCTTATTTGGTTTGTGCTTCTGCTGCACAAGAGCTCACTGAGTCTTAAATGATGTTCTTCTCCATTACGACGATTGTCAGTTTAACTTACATCTGGTGGTCGATAATGGAGCATTTAACTCTTCATTATCGCATTCCTGGTGTAGTTAATCATTTTTCACAATGGTTACTTTCCAAGTTGCATCCAGGCACTCATCATCGCTACTAAAATCTTCCAAATCTGAATTTTAAGTTCGGCTAAGATATCGTCTTCAATTAGTCCACCTGTGAAAAAGGACAAAAAAAGTCCAAAATATTTTTATAATATAGTCCATACACGCACAATTGTGGCACTTTCAGTAATTTTGACGCAAAAATATAAAAAATCACAAAATAACTAATAACCCAGCAAAACTTTGGTAATGGCAAGTACTCTGATAACTGGTTACCTTGTAACGACTACAACATACCATCCGAATAAATAATAAGTTATTACAGAAGTACTTATTTGTAATTAAGATGGTAATTAAAACTGAATGGCCCCGGTTCAAATCCCACCAAGGGCAACAATTTTTTTTTAGTTTTTTTTTTTATTAAAAGAGTATTTTTTAATGATTTTTGAATTTTAAGAACTTAAATATTATCTTCTGTAAAAAAAATTTGTAAAACTAACTCACGATAATGAAAAATACCATCATGAGTCAATTTTGATTATCTAGGGGATGTTGAATACCAAACACGATTCTAATTGGTCTTAACTTGGTAAGCCCAACTTATCTGGGTCATCCTCTCATCATCTCAACTGTGGACACACACCTCCTCATGGTGTCACCCGGGGAGCTAGTTTAACACCCATTAATATTGTGAGTTAACATGTTCCGAGAGTTGTCCCATAAGATCGATAAAAATGGGTTAGGATTAAGGGCTAGTAACCCTCTCTTGAAAAAAAAATACAATGAAGAGGATAAAATTAGAATTGAAATGTCCCACTACCTAATTTTAGAGGAGGATGTCCGAAACTTCGATAGAAAGACCAAGTAGAGGAACATTTTTCAAAGCTTGGCCTATAAAATTGGAGAATATTCGCACAAGATCGAAATCCATGGAATTCTAAAATATGCTCGGACTTTGACCTTAACAGATTGTAACATTTAAGTAAGTAAGAGTCAATCTTATGTAAAAACTTATACAAAAAAGAAGATTTAAATTGTTTAAGTTTTAAAATAATTTAAAAAAAGTTTTAAAATAATTACAAAAAATCGTATAAAAATATTTTTCCAAAAATTACAACAAAGCAAAAAAAAGCAGGGAAAAACAAAGTTATTTTCACATGATTTTGAATCTAAAAATAAAAATTGTTTATATTAGTTATAAGCTGCTAAGTTTTCAACATATGAAGTAGCTCAGTGGAAGAGTCTCTGCCTAGCAGTCGGAGGGTCTGGGTTCGAGCCCCCATGGGACCATAAAAAAAATTTTGTATTTCGTTTAAAAATATATGTTTTTAATAAAACAACAACAAAAAAGTTGTTGCTGTTGTTGTTGTTGTTTTCAAATTGCTTACCCAAGTCATTAATTTTGTGCAATTGGTAAGTACTTGCCTCCAATGACATCCCCATGTTAATGTAATGACTTAAACAGCGAATGAGTAAGTAGTTCGTGTTCAATAGTTTAACTGTTTAACTCATTATTTGGTAATGAAAAGTTTTACTGGGAAGTTGTACTTTGCACAAAATATGTATTATTTTTTCTTATTAAAAACAATAGCTTGGTAAAAGATTCCGCAATTTAAATAATTAAAATGTATATGCAAACTTACCCTTTCGATGCATTCTTACATCTGCAAAAAGTACACTACTGAAGCTACGAAATTAGCAAGAAAATATATAAAGAAATAATGGTTCTTTACAAAGATCAACGAAAAAAGATCATACAAAATAGTGTTTTTCCGGTCTTATCGCATAATTTCAAATATTAGAGAAATTATAGTGATTTAAACTTACCCGCACAATTGTCCGTATACGGTCGGAAAGGGATAAAGAACTTTTAATTTTAAGAATAATAGTGTAAATTTTTTTTTTTTTATCGGAAATTTTTTATTTGGGAGATATAGTGCTTTAAAGTTCCGAAATACAAATCGATATATCTCACTTATTTTGGTACCGATAGTTGCAATATGTATATCACATGAAAGTGGTCCGAAATATCTTTCAGATGAGATATCTCAATCGGCTTTCTATTAATCCATTAACTCGAAAACTAACCGATATGACGTAAACCAATCTTATATATCCGTAAGTAGCAAACCTTTTCAACTTTCATTTGGAATCAATAGTGAGCCAAAGTCTTTAAATATAACGGAGATATCGAGGGTTAAAGTTGATTTTTTGTATCTTTCAGTTCCAAAGTCTAGTTTAACTGAACTGCACCGATTTTAGTAATTTTTATGGCCCATAATAAACTTTTAAATTTAAGAATAATAGTGTAAAATGAAATAAAATATGAAAAATTATTTCAAAAAAATCGCGCTATTTTTTTGAAATAATTTTTCGCTTGCGGCGCTTTCAACATTTTTATTAATACTCCTGCGGAGCTTCCTTCATTTTTATTTTATCATTAAAAACTAATGTCAAATAACAATTCATATTGAAAAATTATTTCCAAAAAATCGCTTGCAAAAATTTTTTACACTACTATCTGAAAATTAAAAGTTTTTCATGGGCCATAAAAATGATTAAAATCGGTGCAGTTCAGTTAAACTAGACTTTAAAACTGAAAGATTAAAAATAAAAATCAAATTTAAGCCTCAATATTTTTGTTATCTTTAAATATTTTGGCTGACTATTAGTACCAAATGAAAGCTTAAAAGGTTGACTGCTTATTTCTGTATATCATTGGTTTATGTCATATCGATTAGTTTTTGAGATATGGGCATTTTTGTACAAAAACCAAGGGTAAAATTTAACATGTTTCTCTATAACTCCTTAATGGGTTAATTAAAAATCGATTGGCATACCTCTTCTGAAAAATATTTCGGAGCACTTTTACATGATATACATAATGTCACTATCGGTGGAAAAATAAGAGAGAAATATCGATTAATATTTCAGAAGTAGGAATGGTAATACGAAGGCGAGAATAGATAACGAACTGATATTATTCACTTGCATTTCAAACGAGTTGTGGCGCTTTTAGAACACAAAGTTTAATTTTTTCATTTTATGACAATTTTTGCAACTTGGTTATATATGAGGGGCTTGGAGCACAAGGGATCTAAGTGACTTTTTTCTAATAATGTGAAATGAAAGGTTAAAGTTAAATTGCAATAAAAAATGTTGGATGCTGTGTGGATTATTATTTTTTAATAAGTAGAGATCTTGAGATATATTTTTAACTGATTATTTAAAAAAATTCCATATTCTGCATTTGCAAATATCCAAAAATTACTCTTGAAGTAAGCACCTAGCACTTATTCCCCTTGTGCTCCAACTTTTTTTTAATTTTTAAATAATTTTACTTGTACCCCAAAATAATGTTATATGTTATATGTAACGTCTTAAAAGAAAACAACAAGGATTTAATTTTTAAAACAATATTTTATTAAGAAACGTATTTAAGGTTGCTTTGTTAGATTTTTTAGTCTCTGCTTCAAGCACGTAGTTCATGTGAAAAATTAATTTTAAAAAATTGTTGGAGCACAAGGGATCTAAGTGAATTGTTTCTAATAATGTGAAATGAGAGGTTAAAGTTAAATTGGAACAAAAAACTTTTGATGCTGTGTGGATTATTATTTTTTAATGAGTAGAGATGCTGAGATATATTTTTAATTGATTAATTAACAAAATACCACATTCTGCATTTGCAAATACCCAAAAATTACTCTTGAAATAAGCAACTAGCACTTATTCCCCTTGTGCTCCAACTTTTTTTTAATTTCTAAATAATCTTACTTGTACCACAAACGAATGTAATATCCTGTAAGTAACTTCTTTCATGAAAACAGGAAGGATAAAATTTTTAAAACAACATTTTATTAAGAAAAGCTTTAAGGCTGCTTTGTTAAATTTTTTAGTCGTTATAATCAGATTCCATTACATCATCGGGCTCAACTTCATCCTCACTTTGGAATAAAATGAATAAATTTTCAACATGTTTAAAATTTCCATGAATAGTTATGTCTACACTAAAGCTCACTGAAAGATCTATACCACGTTTAAATATTATGACGATCGGCTCAGCAGTTACCGCTCAATTGACCAATATGTAGAACTTTGGCGCCATCTATCGAACGAAAATAGAACTCCACACAAACGCTGCTCACGTCATATATAATACACAGGTTTAATTAATTATCTTATACAAAGTCCAGGTAAATTTTAGCTCAAAACTTTTCTTTGACCCAAGTACATAGTCCATGTGAAACATTAATTTTAAAATTTTGTTGTAGCACAAGGGGTTCAAGTGCACATATACCTCTTGTGCTCCAACCAAAACAGGAATTTTAGTTGGCAAGTTTAGATATGGTCGCCATATCTCACTATTGGATGGCAATCTCACTTCCACATTTTATGCTCCAAATTTCCCTGTACTTCACGAACTAATTCCACATGCTAACTCAATTTTTTTAAAAAAGGCACTTAGGCCCCTTGTGCTCCAAGCCCCTCATATATCCTGGCTTTTTGAGCGTCTAGTATTACAAACATTTAATTCCAGTGATTCAACATATTCAGTTTAGGTAAAATGCTTAAACCTAAATCATTTTTCAAATAACTTCAAATAAGTAATTTCTGTAATTTTTCTGAAAAGTAATATAAATGTACCTTAGACTCAATTTTTTTTCTTTAATCCTAAACATCACTAAATGGTCTAACTTTTTCCTCCATATATTTAAGATTTTTGTTAAAAAAAACTTCAACTTCAACATTTACTAACAGGAATGATCTTTATTTTGTGCGGAAAACAACGATGTATGGCAATGTAAAATTAACTTTCAATAAGTTGTCGAAATCACCGAAAAATTGTAAGACTATATGTTGACAAAAAAAAAAACGAAACGAAAAATTTGTTACCTTTGGCGTTGCCGTACTTCTAAGATAACAACCAAAGTTATTAATTTTTTATGACACAATATAGCACAAGTACCGGTGATTATAACTGAGTTAGGGTTGACAGTCCAGCTGAAAGGTGAAGAATTTAAAGTTTTTGAATATTTTCAAAGAAAAACTATTTTTATGAAAAAGAACGCAATCAAAACTTTTGTAAAAGTGTATTTTTTTATAAATAATTTATGCGTTGATTAATTGATTGATTGCATCAAGATATTTTGTAATAAAATTACCCTCTATAAAATTTCCCTATTGTTCATTGTACTTTAAGTAAAGGTCATAGGCAAAGTATATGCGCTTCAATCATGTGCGCATATTCTCCATACATAAAGCTCATTGTTCATTCAATGTCGATATTCATTGTTGAGGCAAACTGGTCCAAAAACTCAAAAACTCAAAAACTCCATTCCTCTGCCTCTAGTAGTATAAGCATTTTGTAGGGCGTAGTTTAAGTTCTAACAGAGAGGTCTTTATTTAAAAATCTGCCTTTTTATGATTCTACGTTTGATTTCGAAACCTATATCGTTATTTATGTTGATGGCGGTACCAAGGTAAACAAATTATTTTACAACCTCGTAGTTATAGTTCTTAACGATAACATGTGGTCCAATTCTTGAGGATTGCCTGCTTGTAGAAACCAACAGTTTTCTTTTGATTTATTGGGCCAATCTAATAAGCCCACCAAATACTTGAAAAGGCGTTAGTCATGATATCCCATGATATAAATGTCATCAACAAACGCGATATCGGTGCGGTTAATTACTGTATTCACAATTCGGTTTATATATATATATATATATATATATATATATATATATATATATATATATATATATATATATATATATATATATCTATATATATATATATATATATATATATATAATTCCCCGGTAACATTTCAAATGCAGAGAAAAAGACACCCCAGCTTCTACAAACGTCGATTATCGCAAACTTCAGTGTTCAGATTGTGTCCTGTAAATAAGATAGCATACATCGGGCCTTGCGTGACCGGATTCACATTGTCCCAAGTCTTACTTACTTGTTTGCTGTACAGCTTCCTGGTATTATCTATAATATTTATATTAAGCTGTTGATGGCTCAAGGTTAAACGATTTTGATTCCGGGCTGATGTTAAATTTAGGAAAAGACTTAAAAGCTGTTTGTCTACCTGGGAATACATTTTTTCACACTGTTGTTGTACATTTTTTCACTACAATGATCAGTGATAACATTCGTGCTATATTAAGCTATTTGGAGTAGACTCTGAAGTCTACTTGATTATTAAGTCGAGAATCTTCAGTGTATAAGTCAATAACCGATTTTTAAAGGTTTTTTTTAGAAAGCTTTAAATTAAGAAATTCGGTTTGTATATAGATCAGATATTAGTAAAACAAGTAAGAAAGCGATATAGTCGGTCAAGCCCGACCATACGATACACTTCACCACTAAGGGCAAAGGTGTTATTTTTCCTGTATAAAGACAAATATTTGCTAAATTTTGCCATCATACAAACATTTTCTCAAAACTTATATATTTAACCTGTTTCCGTCATTTGGACTTTTATGAGAGCTAGGGTCAAATGTGGACCGATTATCTCGAAATTTGGCAAATTGATTACAGTTGTTACATAATGTTATGTATGCAAAAAATAAATTCAAAATTTTCATTATCTTTAGATTTACGAGCGTTTTAGTGATTTTTTGTCTCATTTAGTGCGTTTTTAAAGAAGAGTTTTTATGGGAGCTATGGTCAAATGTGGATCAATTTCAACGAAATTTGTTACAGTGATTTAAGTTTACATAAGCAGTATTTGTTTTAAATTTCATGAAAAAATATTGATATTTGTGGCCAATATAGCAATTCCGGGAAGTGGGACCTATGGGAGGTACCATAAATAATGGACCGATTTTGATTAATTTCAATAGCCATGGTCCCATTATCAAAAAAATGATCTGTGCCAAATTTCATCAAATTATCTTTAGAATTGCGACCTGTAGTTTGATTACAACGTTTACATGGGGGTCCAGCCAGCCAGTCAGCCAGACGGACGGACATCGCTAAATCGACTCAGAAAGTGATTCTAAGCCTATTGGTATACTAAAAAGTGGGTCTAAGACAAATATTTCTATGCGTTGCATACATCAGCACAAACTTATAATCCACCTATGGTGGTGAAGGGTATACAAAATTGGTGCAGTATGGGACAAAAACTTAAAATTTTAGTTTTTGAAGTCGAATATCTTTAAAACCGTAAGAGATGCATATGTAGATCTTGATCTGTATATTTGTTATATAGTATGATTATTCAAATCGGTTGGAAAATGACAATTATATACAGTTTTAAGTGATTTATGAGTCTGAGATACCCTTATTTGGGGCTGATTGTGCCGCCCCAGTAAAGTCTAGGTTTTTCAGGTTCAAAACTTAAGCTACCCAACACTTCTGCTATATCCACTGGTAAGATTTTGTACCTCTCGCCGAACAGAATTAATTCAGTATTGATCAAATTTACTGCAAAACCGATATTTTCCACCTAATTTCAAATAATAAGTGGGTCACGACAACCTTAACATATCGGTCATATCGAAGTTTTATAGTAACGTTCTTGGAAAAGCAGTGATGGTTTAAAATTTTATGGCAAGTGAACTTTTATTCAAAGCCACCAAGTCTTACAGAGCTGTCTCAATGGAGTTAGCATTCTGGCTATTTGACATCATCTTTCTGCTCAATATTTTTATTAAATATTTCCTTTCCAATGTGCATACGAGAAACAAAAATCGGTTTATTTACGCTAAAGATCAACAGATGAAAATATGGGAAGATCATTACTCAAACTTGCTGTCAGCCAATCCAGCTGAATACATCAGAATATGCGATAGCGATCCTATGCGTCACATATATTTATATTAATAATGAGTTTGATACGTTACCACCAACATCCCAAGAAATAATAGCTACAAACAAATGGCTAAAATCTGAAAAGTGTGCAGGTCCTGACGGAACACCACCCGAATAACCAAAAATTAACACAGCTCTATCAAAAATGTTGTTAAAGCCTCTTATCACGAAGTATTGGTCGGATCAAAGATTGCCAAATGATAAAAGAAAAGATCTAATTATAGAACTGAAAAAAAAAATTTTTTTTTTTTCACCAATAGGTGAAAGTGTATTATTATAAGTTTGTGATACCTTTTGTAATTTTTTTATTAGTGACGTCGCCAAGTCGATTCTCCTGCCTATTCTGAGTCGATCGGTTCAATTTGAATGGTATTCATAATCAGATTTGTGGAGTTTATATATCAGATTTTAGGAAATCCTCCCACAAAGAACGCTGTCAAATTTCATCAAAATCGGTCTATAAACACCTGAGATATCGCTGAAACAATACTTACAAAATGTAAACAAAATTTCTTAGACACGTACTTTGGGCAATTTGCTGTACATCACAAGTAGTGTTTTGGCGATATCTCAGTTGTTTATGGACCGCTTTTGAAAAAATTTAATAATGTGCTTGGCGGGAGAATTTCCTAAAATCTGATATAAAATTGATGTATGTCCGTGCTCCAGGAGGATGGTTTTTCCTATTTCTGCATTTCATTTTTTGAACAAACATTCTCTAACGCGTACTTTGGGCAATTTGCGATACATCAAATTTAGTGTTTTGGCGGTATCTCAGTTGTTTATGGACCCATTTTGATAAAATTTTACAGACTGCTTTGGGAAACTATTTCCTACAATCTGATATATAACATAAAGAGTGTTCTAAAAAAAATATGCATTTATTATTTAAGACAAAATTTATCCATAGTGCAAGAAATAATTTATTTTTTGATCAAGTTAGTTTCTATAGATATGTCAGAGTTAAGTAAATAACCAAAATGAACTGCGAAAAAAAAGTTCGTGAAAATATAATTAAAACTTTTCAAAATATCCGTCATGGACTTTTAAAAAAATAGCTAAAAATTTGAAAGTTGACCCTCGAACGGTTTCTAATCCCATCAGACGGTATAAGGAAAACCTGAGCATTGAAAGAAAACCTGGATCAGGGAGGAAAAAAGGTCCTACAGATATTGGTAAGGCAAAAGAAGTCGAGCGACTCTTTCGAAGAGCGCCTAACACTTCTTTAAGAAAAGCAGCTCGTACGGTGAAATGTTCTACGAATTTTGCACATAGAGTCAAAGCTTATGCTGGACTGAAGACATACAAAGTCCAAAAGGTTCCAGATCGCAATGCTATAAAGAACTTAGAAGCAAAAAAACGAGCGAAAAAATTGAAGTCTGATTTTATAAAAAAAAATACACCTGTTGTGTGATGGATGATGAAACATACGTACTGGCAGACTTTTCTCAACTTCCTGGTCAAGATTTTTATGTTGCTGATAAACGGGGCAATGTTCGGCAAGAGTTTCGCACAAAAAAAAACAAACAAAATTCCCTAAGAAGTTTCTCGTGTGGCAAGTTATTTGCAGTTGTGGCAAAAGAAGTAAATTATTTTTGGCATCTGGCACAATAAACACAGAAATTTATATAAAGGAGTGCCTACAAAAACGGTTGTTACCCTTTTTAAGAGAGCACAGAGTGACTACATTTTTTTTGGCCCGATTTGGCATCATGCCATTATGTAAAAAAGGCACTTAAGTGGTACTCAAAGAATAATGTCATTTTTGTACCACGAGAGGCAAATCCACCTAACTGTCCAGAATTTCGGCCTGTGGAAAGGTATTGGGCTCTGGTAAAAAAGGAATTGAAGAACACAGGAAAGATTTCCAAGAACATGTCCGATTTTAAGCGCAGGTGGAACACATGCTCCAAAAAGTTATCAGCAACTGTAAAATCTTTAATGGGAGGGTTTCCGAAAAAAGTCGATAATTTTGCAAAACCCGAGTACTAAGTAAACATTTTAATGCTAAATGATTTTGTATAATATGTCATTATATTTGCGTATTTTGTAGAGTTTTTATATTAAAAGGTTTGATTTTTATTTAAGAAAATCCAACTACAAATTTTATTTAGAGCACTCTTTAATATCACATGTACACTAGGAGTATCTTTTTTCTCTTGTTATTTAAAAGTGTGTTTCAATCAAAAATTTTAAAATTTTCGTCTAAATTTTGGTATTTTTTCGATATTTTCGGTGTTTATAAACCGATTTTAATGAAATTTAATAGCGTTCATTGCGGGAGAATTTCCTAAAATCTAGTATATAATTTATGTATGTCCATCCTCCAGGGGCTTCAGAAACTTGATTTCAACAGACAGACAGACGGACATCGCTTAATCGATTCTCCTCTCGATTCTGAGTCGATCGGTATAATTTTTATGGGGTCTTCGATCACTAATTAAAAAATAATTAAAAATTACAAACGGAATCACAAACTTATAATACCCTTTCACCTATTGGTGAAGGGTATAATAAATTTGCAGGACTGTTTGAATTGGAGGGGTATTAACATGGTAAACAAAGTTATAGCCCATATTCTACACAGCCGCATAGCGACCATTGTCGGACCACAGCTTAAACGTGAACAAGCAGGCTTTAGACAAAAGAAATCATGTATTGATCACATCAATAGCTTGAGAATCATTGTGGTGCAATCGGTTGAATGGCGATCATTACTCTTCCTACTTTTTATAGATTTCAATAGCGCATTTGACACATTTGCATGCAGTAAAAAATCCAAATCTCTGCATCCCGTTCTGCTTTAGCTGGCCTCAAATTAACATTAAGACAACTGAGTCATTGCGATTAAACTCACTTAATGAGTCAAAATTTTATCTTCCTGGACAATACATATATTGACGAGGTTGAAACTTTCTGTTACCTAGGAAGTATAATCTCTAAAAGGCGTGGCAGCAGAGAAGATATCCAAAATACATTATGCAATGCCAAGCAAATTTTTGGTATTTTTAATAAGTTCTGGAGATCTCAAAATATCTTGACTATCAACAACCTCAAAGTATTTAACACTAATGTCAAACCCATGCTCTTATATGGCTGTGAGACATGGAATATTACAAGCATTTGTCATTCGATGCCTCAGCCGTGTTTTAGGAATATTCTGGCCCGTTACAATTTTAAATCAAGATTTATGGTTGCATACCGAGCAAGAACCATTACAAACAACTATCCGTACTCGAAAATATCGAGCCATAACATAATGATGGACGATTTTAATTTTATTATTAAAATTTATTATTCATGATCATCTGCATCATCTCACAAAATATCAGGGCAGTAGAATTTACAGTTCTGATTTTACAGCAAAACCAATAAAGACTTAAGTACAATTTACTGTCCAATGATATTTTAAAAAATGCTTCTCCTAAAAATTTTATATTTTGGCGCTTGAGTCTTTTTGGCGTTTTGGGCTCGATATGGTTGGCTGGGACATACACTTAGGGTCCTGGAGGTCTGGAAAACCTACAAGCACGTGGAGGTGGCAAACTGAGAACAGGTTACGAGACTTCGGTGTATCATGAAACGAGATGAAAGTGTGGACTAGACGCTACGCCCATTAAGCATAACATATAATATTCAAACTGGGTTCGAGTTATAGCTCAACAAATAGACATGCTATGCAGTTACAGTGTTGAATAATTCAAAGCTTTGTCTTTTCACCATCTTCTTTTCACAACCATTGGTTTCTTTACTTTCAAAAAGCTTAACAAGAAAATAAGTTAATTCGTATTGTTACAAACCTTCTATGGTACTTATTTTATTAAGGTATTTATAAGTGCGACTATGTCCGTTACTATAGCATTTATTTTTATTTTAATCAATTTGTCATTCATCAAAGGGGATTGTCTTTTCATATTCAGATTTAGTTCTGGTTTTGATGGTTTGGTTTGATGTTCACTCAAATTGAGCCTTTTTCGTCTTATGCTCTCTCATTGACAAATTTCATATGATTTAAGTTAAGTCTATTTCATTTTAGGTCTTGTCAACTTCAGACAAGTTTTATTTACGTTCGATGCTGCGGCTGTTATGGCTTGTTTCGTTTACGTTTAAGGCTGATTTTGTTTTAAATTGGCTTAAATGTTTTAACAACCAGAAAACACAAGCAAATCACCGAAAGACGACATGGAAATAGAAAAAAGATTAATGGCACACTTCCGTTTTAAATGTAGCAACAGCAACAGCGACTGCGACAACAACAAAAGCGATAAATACTCGAAATAGAGTTTTTATTATTAATGAATGAATATTTAAATAAAATATTTACAATTTCAAAGATTGTCTTTTGCGTTTTTGTTAAGCATAAACAAACAAAAATTTTCTGCTCTTTGCCCTTTTCTTTAAGTGTTTTTGTGTCACTTTTTGTACATGATTTGTATTTTATTTAAAATGTTTTTTGGTTTTTTTCTAGATTTGTTTATGTGGTAAACTGCCCACTATTTTGTACAGTGGAATAATAATAACTTGTACTATTTTTTATTGATAATTTCAATAAGTGGTAAAACTTTATAATGCTTTGGAATAACTATCGCTTGTTATTTTACCGTTAAATCGAAAATTTTGAAAGTAGAAAACATATTTAGTTACATCTGTTAAATATATCATCTCATCGGGATTTTACTGTATTACATTTTGTTTCCAATTTCTATTTTGTTTGTTGGTTAAATGTTAGTAAATGTCTTGTATTTTTTATGTGTTACTTTGAACTTATTTGGTTTTGTACAAATAAAGTTTAGTGTGACAAATATTGCCAATTTTGAAAAACAAAAAACTCATTCTTACGATAATACCATGGCACAATACACTAGGTAAAATCACTAGGGAGAGTTGTCAATTTTTTAGACCCTGTTATGTCAAGAAAGCAGAATGAAAATCGAAGTAAAAGAAAAACTTGAATTTAAAATTAGCACCGCACTCATCACTCCATAGTTTGATCTTACTTTTTGGACCTTTTATAAACTTCACGAGTTTTTGATGATAAAATGCGTTACAAATGTTTCTTTTTATAAACACTTAGAAAATATTTTAATTTATTTATTTTTGACAAACTAAAAAATACAATAAAAAAAGTATAAATTTTTTTTAATTTTCTTTTGCTTGACTTTTCAGGGATTTGAAATTGAGAACGAAGTGTGTAGTGATTTTACCTAGTCTTTATTGTGCTATGCGATAATGCCATAAAATTGGTAATGTCAAAATAGAAACTTCAATTAGAACACAGTAGTGCCAGAGCAGCACTAAAATGATGGGATTCGCACACTTAAGGCTTCCAGGACATGGTAAGCTGTTGGTTTTCCTTGTTTTTATTGTTAGAACGGAATATTGCAGGTGGTTTTGTAGATCTTTTGTTGTATGATTCAGAAATCTCAGTTTGTGTGATAATCAGCAGATATCATTAGCATAAAGTGTGTTCCGAATGAAATTTGTAGGCGCATTTAGTTAAATAAAACCCGTGCAATATAAAAGCTATTTAAAACACGCAAATTTATTTGATAAATTTATTCAACATTAAAATGTTGATTTATTATTCGGTATTTATAAAATTATCGACTTTTTTGGAAGGTCTACATTTAAAAACTTAACAGTAGCTTAAAATCGGTTATGTTCTGGGTCAGTTTTCCTGTGTTCTCAAATTAATTTTTACAAGAGCCCAGTATCTTATCGAAGAGCGACAAAAATAATTATATTAAAGACATACAGCCTGTTTTTGAATCTACTGTCAGAGACCGAATATTGTTTTATTTTTTAAATCAATCAAGTATAAATATCATTGCCGATGAAAATTTATTTTCATTTCGATCGATGAATAAAAATGAGGGATTTATATTTGAAATATAAATATCCCTCATGATGAAAATTTTAAATATCTTTAACCATGGCAGAACTACACTAGGTAAAATCACTAGGGAGAGTTGTCAATTTCTTAGACCCTGTAATGTCAAGAAAGCAGAATGAAAGTCGAAGTAAAAGAAAATATTGAATAACTTGAATTTGAAATTTGCACCGCACACATCACTTCATAGTTTAATCTTACTTTCTGGACCTTTTATAAACTTCACAAGTTTTTTATGATAAAATGCGTTACAAATGCTTCTCTTAATGAACTTTTAAAAAATATTTTAATATATTTATTTTTGACAAACAAAAAAAATACAATGAAAAAAATATTTTTTTTTTCAATTTCTTTTGCTTGACTTTTCAGGGATTTGAAATTGAGAACGAAATGTGTAGTGATTTTACCTAGTTTTTATTGTACTATGATCTTTAACGATAAATATCCGAAATATCTGTGATATTAGAGTTAAGGATAACTTGACTTCGGTTTTTGTTTTTTAGTGTTGTCAATATTTATTTTAATTATTTATTTATACAAAAATTTGTTCGTTGATGTCCAGTTTTTTAGTTTTAATTAAATAGTTAAAGAAAAAATAAACAACACAAAAAAATGCAATTAAGTTAAAATAAAGCAGACTCAAAGTCCCCTGAAGAAGTTTCCACCAAAGAAACGAAACGTTGGGAGAATGTAAATGAAAAAATTTTGAAGTTTTATTTACACTAAAAATAAAATAACTGACCATACAAGCCTAAAGGTAACCCCTTATGAAATCAAAGAAAAATATTTTATTGATTGTTTTATTTTTGAACTTCTGTTTTGACTTTGAAAAAATAAAATATTTTTGAAATTTTAAAATTTTCAACAATGAATGTATGAATATGTTTCCAAATAATTGGAATGTTTTAGGACATCGAAGTTAAACCTAATAGTCCTAATGGAACTATTGGTGGTTTCTTTGACTCGCAAAACCATTTCAACATAAAATTTGTAACAATAATTGAATTTATTGTTATTTAAATTGAATTTATTGTTATTTAAACGTCCTAAAGACTTTTTATACCAGGACAAATCTTTTTCTTCTGTCACCCTTGACTTGCAGTGGAGCATAGGGCCTGGGAGGATGCAGCAATTGCCTGGCGTCTCTAGCTACCAGGTAAAAACTGTATCCAATTCCCACTCTAACCTTCTCGTGGTACATCCTGTAAACCTGAGCAACCTAGTTTTAGATGCGGTAAGCAACCCGCGTGGGATTCTAGGTCAGGGCTAATATAAAAGGGAGTTATCTTAGAGCAATTCCAACGTATATGGTCTAAGGGTCTAAGATAATTGTACTTGGTAAAGTACGAAAATGCAGCGTCTGTTCAACATGCTAGTTGCGGCTGCAAGCGGGCGTCAGTCTCGGATCGAGCGGCTCGCCATACAAACGTGGCTTGTGTCTTTGGACCCATCACCCATCGACTCAGCACTCACGATGTTTTAAGCATGGAAAGAAACAACATTACTCCAAGGGGTAATCATGCGAGAAATCCCCCTGCTACGGCAGCTGGCGCAAGGATTTTGGAGTTGCCTAATCTATGCAAGAACATTATGATGAATGAAACCAAATACAGAAATAAAATTTGAATATTTTCTATCAAAATTTTTTTTCATCGGATGAAAAAAGATGAAAATTATTTTGAACTGATAAATATCTCAAACGATTTTTTTATTTTTTATTTTCATCGGATTGAAAAACGATACAAAATTTTTCGAACAATTAAAAATCTTTAGGGATTTTTATTATTTTTTAAACTTCAATGATTGTTTTTTTTTTGTATGGATTAAAATATGAAAATATTGTTTTTAAAGTATTAATGTTCTGTCTCTGTCTACTGTTTTTTCAAATTTTACGTCAACTGACGATAATTGTTTTGGTGTTTGTATTTTTTTTTTTTTAGTGAAATGAGAAAAAGCTTTCAAAATTTTGGTGCAATACACTATAGTAAAACTTTTTAAAACAAATTAAAGTTTGTCTCATCGCTCTAGACCATCTGCTTTCCAGCTGTCACCAATTCATTTATTTTGCTAACATAAGCCGCTTGTTTTTGCTTGTTCGAATGGGAATTCATTTGGACAGGCTCTATGTGTAGAACTTTTATAGAATACATATTTCCAGGGAGGGTATTCCCCGCTGTTGGCATAGATTTTTATTTTATTTAAATTCAGGGAAATTTTCTTATTAGGAATTTTTTCAATTTCACCTATAGAAATTCTAAATTTCATTTGGAGTTTTCTCAATTTCAAACGAACATCTTCTCAATATCAAATGGAAATCTTTAATTTCGTTTGGAATTTTCTCAATTTCAACCCAAATTTTCTCAATTTCATTCGTAATATTCTCAATTTCAACTATAATTGATAACTTGCATATCAAAAGATTTTTGTGAGATTTTGGAATTTCAAGTTTATATAGAAAGTTATAATTTATTCCTAATTAGACTATTTTAAGTCTCGTACCCTAAAAAAGATCAATATTATTTTAAACAATTTCGATTGATATATCACAAACCTAAATTTTATTATTAGAAGATTAGAGCCAAAAGCTGGTTTAAGACCAACTCTAATATTAAATTTTCTTTACTCTAACATTGCCCTCAAATTTCAATCATTGTAGAATAAAATAAATATATTATTGGTAATTACTTTTTTGAATAAAGATCACCTTTCATAATAACATTTAAAAAGTCATAACAATGATATGATATTCCCCATAAAATTCCACAAATTATTATGACTTAGATCAAAGCAAAAAATTCATTGGATTTCTTGTTTTTAACTCTTATAAGTTACTCGTATGTACATTAATAGCATCCACATATTTTTTGTAGCTGTTTCTTTGGACCATAATGATTAAACCTTTAACATGTAATAATAGTTTATTTGTGTCATTGACATGACAGCAACATAACAATCGAGATTCTTTTGCTATTTTATATTTTCTCACTTTAAAGTTTAAACATTTCAACAAAAAAACGAAAAGTATCTTCACAAAATTCTTTGCCCCATTACAGGAACATACGAGTATGAAACGTTAAGAACTGTAGCAGAAAAAAGTACTAAAATCAGTGTCTAAGTGGCTAATTCTTACCAATGAAAAAATACTAAAATAAAAGAACTGAATTGGATTTGTACACTTACATGCGATATTTATTTTGAACAGACTATAGACAGGTCAGACAGACATGCAGACCTCGAGAGACAGGCCGTCAGACATAAGAACTCAAAAAAAAATTTACTCGCATTCAGATTTTGAACGAAAAGTGAATAGATTAGAATTAACATTGGAGTAGTTGTCTTTCGTACGAGTACAACTATTACCCGAAACATCATATAATAAACAAAAATATCAGTTAAAACCTTTCAAATTTCCAGTGGTGGTGTGGAGCCTCGTCACATGTTTATTTGTTGTCCAAATATACTTTTAACAGAGGGAAGATATCCCAAGTTAGAAATTACAGAAGCAAAAGATTTATACTTGAATTTCATATTATTCAGTAGAATATCAAATAAAATTAACTAACGAGAATATGCATTTAATCGTATCAAAATCTTTTTTTTTTTTTCAAATCACAGCTTTGCTTTTGAGGGATTCTTTCCCATTTTTAATATTAAAGTGATGCTCGTGGTATCAGCATATTTTCTAAATTTTTTTGTTGAAGTTCTCTTCTGGTGACATTGCTTGTCTAAAGTGGAGTCGTTGTACTGCACCTACAATGCACAGTGGAGCAAAGTGTAGTGTTATTAAAAACAAGTAAATAAGTGCTATAGTCGGTCAAGCCCGACCATACGATACCCTTCACCACTAAGGCCAAAGATGTTCTTTTTCGTGAATAAAGACAAATATTTGCTAAATTTTGCCATTATACAAACATTTTCTCAAAACTTATATATTTAACCCTTAAGAGAACACCAAAATGTATTCACATAAGCGAACCCCAAGGCCTGGCTGGGACTTCATATATTTTGTAAGGATTTAACAAGATTTTTACAAAATTTGCAAAAAAATCTTGTGTTGCGTTTTACATTATCTTTTTATTTACAAATAGTGCACTTGAGTTTGTTTTTTAAGGCCTCTGGACCGCTTTCTTGACCCAAAATGGGTTTACGTTCCTATAGTAAATGAAAAGTATTATACTATATATTCTAATTAATTTAATTCGATTTGCTTTACCTTTTTTATACCCTTCACCAATAGGTGAAAGGATATTATAAGTTTGTGATTCCGTTTGTAATTTTTTATTTTTTTATTAGTGATCGTAGACCCCATAAAAATTATACCGATCGACTCAGAATCGGGAGGAGAATCGATTAAGCGATGTCCGTCTGTCTGTCTGTCTGTCTGTCTGTCTGTCTGTCTGTCTGTCTGTCTGTCTGTCTGTCTGTCTGTCTGTCTCTCTGTCTGTCTGTCTGTCTGTCTGTCTGTCTGTCTGTCTGTCTGTCTGTCTGTCTGTCTGTCTGTCCGTCCGTCTGTCTGTTGAAATCAAGTTTCTGAAGCCCCTGGAGGATGGACTTACATAAATTATATATCAGATTTCATTAAAATCGGTTTTCAAACACCGAAAATATCGAAAAAATACCAAAAATTAGACGAAAATTTTAAAATTTTTGATTGAAACACACTTTTAAATAACAAGAGAAAAAAAATACTCCTGGTGTACATGTGATAATATGTTATATATCAGATTGTAGGAAATATTTTCCCAAAGCACTCTGTAAAATTTTATCAAAATCGGTTCATAAACAACTGAGATATCGCCAAAACACTGAATTTGATGTATCGCAAATTGCCCAAAGAACACATTAGAGAATGTTTGTTGAAAAAATTAAATGCAGAAATAGGAAAAACTATCCTCCTTTAGTACGGACCTACATAAATTTTATATCAGATTTTAGGAAATTCCCCCACCAAGCACGTTATTAAATTTTATCAAAAGCGGTCTATAAACAATTGAGATATCGCCATAACACTACATTTGATGTACAGCAAATTGCCCAAAGTACGTGTCTAAGAAATTTTGTTTACATTTTGTAAGTATTGTTTCAGCGATATCTCAGGTGTTTTCTAAAATCTGATATATATACTCCACAAATCTGATTATGAATACCATTCAAATTGTACCGATCAACTCAGAATCGGCACAAGAATCGATTTCGCGACCTCCGTCCGTCTGTCCGTCCGTCTGTTTGTTTGTCCGTCCGTCTACATGTCCGTCCGTCTACCTGTCTGTCCTTTTTTCTGTTGTAGTCAAGTTTTTGGAGCTCCTGTTTTGTCGATATCTCAGATGTTTATTTTGATGAAGTTTAATAGCGTCCTTCGCAGGGGATTATCTAAATCCTGATGCATTCTGTAATTTGTGGTAGATATAATTTAGCGTTTAAGCGATGGTGTTTTGATCGACAATGTTGAAATTCAGGGTGGGACAATTCAGGAGCTCCACAAATCTGGTTTTAGCAGGCAGACACACTGCATTTATCTTAATTTTGTGTCTGACTTTTGAACATTATGATAACATTTGAGAATGTATTATATATCAAATTATAGGTAATCTTCCTAGGAAGTACAAAAATGCAGCTAATTACATGATATCCGTTCCAAACCTACATATGTATGTAAGTATCTCACATATCAACAAAAATTTAAATTTTTTAATTGCAATTGGGAGAAATCCGTTCACGTTTGACAATTGATCCCGTATAACTTCGCCTAAGGCAATCTCTTAGTAGCTAATAAATGACAAATTATAATAGATACGATGATGACATTTAGTATAAAGACGTTGTACAATATTGATATTCAGGACAATAGCGCCTAAAATAAACATTCTAGAGGGACAACATTTGACAAAAGTATTTCTGATATCTTGAAAAGTTCGATATTGAAAATGGGCGAGCTCTATTCACATTTAGTGAAATCTCCCATATAAACCCGACCGGGAATCGATTTAATGCTGATAAATTAAATCACATTAAAATTGCACAAAGAACTAGAGCAAAACTTTCCAAACATCCATCGGACAGATCGAAAGAACTATACATCCCAAATATTATTGATGAAGTGTTCATTTTAATTAATTAACTAACTTCAAATTAATAAGTAAACTTTTCCGACAAAGCTGATAACCATCCATTCAAAAGCTATATATTTCACGTATGTATCTAAAACTAAGAGTGTATACCCTATAATTTTAAGGCTTGTATACATTGACAATCATTGTTAAAGCTTTGACCTAAATCAGTCCGCTAACTTCAGAGTTTTACATAACTAATCAAGAACTTTTACTAGTTGGATAATTCGTACGAATTAAAGTGCACAACCCTCACTGGGCACAGCGTTTTTGGGTTGCATGTCAGAATACTTAAACTTTATCAAATCGATGTGCTATTGCAAATCTAAGGGCATCTACATTTTGAAGCATCTTTTCTGCATGGTTTATCTGGTCTATCGAACTTTATTAAATGTTCGTAAAATATGTGTCTATTTTATTTCGAAGCTACTGGCTGGCTTAAATATGCATTCTCTACTTGTAGTCTAGTAATCATTATCTTTCACAAAGGGACCACTTTAGAACCCAAGTGAAGCTTCCCTAGACATCAGCCACCTGCCCAACCTAACCTTTGGGTGCATAACTATTCTAGATGATGACGCCGCCGAAAAGGTTTTCGTTTTCCGACTCTTAATTTTAAAGACTCTTTGCATATAATACTAGTATAACCAAATATTGCTACGAATTACATTAAGTAGTTTTGGAACACCATTGGTGAAGGGTATCCAAGATTCGGCAAAGCCGAATATACCACTCTTACTTGTTTATATATAAAAGCTTCTATTGCCGATCTTCTTGAAAATTTTTCGTAATTGTTTTGTTACTCATTCTTCAACACAGGAGTGACCAAGCTACTCTAAAAGACGAGTCAAAAAATTTCATCTCGCATACTTTCATCATATTTAGCTTATGCCATTATATCAATCATAAAAGTAAAAAGTTCGTCGATTTGTTTAGTTGTATATTTTAAGAGCATTTGGTCCATGAACTGTTGACAATAGTATAACTGCCTTGTTTTTCTTGGGTACATAGGAGCACATTGCAATGTTATCAAAGAATTCGAATACACTAGATAATAATTCAGGTTTTCGATGTTTGCTGTGTAATGGGGCGCTTGTTGCTTCTGAAAGTACTAACAAAATTAAGATCAATAATCTAAGAACATAATCTAGAGTTGTAAAAAAAAAGTTGTTCTTCCTGATCCCTTGTATCACATTGTAAGACGCATGAGCTTTTCTGCTTGAATTTTTCCCTGATCATTGCTAGTATATATATTACCTTCCAACGAGAAGTTCGTTTTTACATCACATTCCCACCATATTTGTATGCCATATTTAGTAGAATTCGATAGAATAAACCGGGAGAACGAAAACTCATTCACTGTAATATTATTATGCGGATTGTAATCAAATATACCTATGAAACTATCCAGCTCTTCCATAGTCTTGAAAATCATAAACTTGTTTGATTTTATCTACATAATAGTATAGGGCCTGGCTGGGCCCTGGTGTTACAAACATGAACAAACATTTTCTGAGAGCAATAACCACGCCCACTTTTTAGGTTTTTTCAAAAATTTTTGTACAAAATACCTTCATAGAGGAACTAATAAAGGCTAAGGGGCTCCGCCTAAGCTATCTGAGTAAAAAACTATCAAAATATTCAAAAATGCCTGGCCAGGCCCTGGTATTCGCTTAGGGGTTAAGGTGTTTCCGTCATTTGGACTTATATGAAAGCAAGGGTGAAATGTGGACCGATTATCTCGAAATTTAGTAAATTGATTACATTCCGGGAAGTGGGACCTATGAGAGATACCATAAATAATGGACCGATTTTGACCCATTTCAATAGCCATGGTCCCACTACCAAAAAAATGATCTGTGCCAAATATCATTAAATTATCTTTAGAATTGCGACCTGTACTTTGATTACATGGTTTACATGGGGGTCCAGCCAGACAGATGGACGGACGGACTGACATCGCTTAATCGACTCAGAAAGTGATTGTAAGCCTATTGGTATACTAAAAGATGTGTCTAAGACAAATATTTCTATGCGTTACATACATCAGCACCCTTATATACCCTTCATCACCGATGGTGATGAAGGGTATAATAAGAATAAAACAGATTCAGAATATTCAAAGCTTATTCATACAACAAGATTCTAGAATCTGAAAAATATTGAAGATGTTCTAGCTCCACTTTACACTATTCAACAAAATATCCCAAAAAACTAGGTTTCTAACAAAAACATCAAATGCTCAATATCTCTAAAGCCACACCTGATGAGATCAAAGTAATTATAGGGTTTTGAGGTGAATAATTAATTTATAATTGATGAGTATCGTTCTTGTACAAAAATTTTGTACAAGAACGATATCGATTAAACCCAATTTAAGCCCAATTGTTTTGTATGAAAATGTTGTGAGTTGATTAAGAAAAATCGCTGTAACTTCAGAACCCGTGGTCAGCCCATAATTAAATTTTTACCACGAGGAGGTCAATGTCCACATTTGGACTTGGACTTACCAAGTTAAGGTCAATCGGAATCGTTGCTTGGTATCCAACATCCCCTGCATCACCCTTATTAACCACTGTGCTTTATTAAATAGTAAAATTTTATTTTTGTTTTATAAATTTTTGCTTAAATGCAACCAAAAATCTTGGTCTCTGTAATGTACTCGTGCATTTGAATGAATGTGTATATGAATGTGATGGTCATTTTGGTGTAGTCTTAATAAATTTTTGCAAAACCATGGTCCCGACATTAAAGAGGGCTTTTAATAACAAATGATCGGTCTGTGTTTATTTCATGTCATGACAAAATATCAGTTGTTGAATTCTTTTAGCTTAAAGTTTAATTTTAAGTTTAATTTACATGAACTTTTGATTTAATTTTTAAGTTTAAGTTTTTGTGAAAATTTTAATTTTGTTTTGTTTTTAATTAAAGAAAAGTCTATAGATAAAGAAACTAAAAATATTAATTATATAAGTAAATTAAAGACTGTCGAGCTAGTAACCCACTCCTGGAACCCAAATATTCGATGTAAAAAATCCTGGAAAAAGCAGAATTTATAATAAAAACCTAATGTTAAAAGAGGATGTCTGAAACTTCGGCCTTTGACCTTAACATTTTGTAAATATAGGCCATTTAAGTAAGTAAATTAAAGGTTGACATGTTTTTAATATACGGAGTGGCTTAATGCAAGAGGGTTTGTCTGGCGGTCGTAGGGTGCCGTGTTCAATCCTCGATGTAGGTTCAAAAAAATTTTCTTCGTAATTGGTATTTTAGCTGTTTATCTCATTACTTGGTAATGAAAAGGTTTGCTGGGTTAGTAATGGAGCTTGAAATTTGAAAAGAATGCAAAAATAGAGTTAAATACAAACACGTTTGCTTGAAGCAAAATATCATGAAGACTAGTCTGTCCTACATGTTCTAATAAAACTTTTTGCAAAATAAATTATTTTCAAAATCCCTAAAGTATCTTACACCATGTTTGCTTAAGGTCAGAGTTTTTGATCGATATCGAATGCGGCAATTTGGCCCCAAGATTATGTTATTTATTAAAAAACTTAATTTTTCCATTAAACAGATGAGAGAACTTAAATGGCCCAAATTTTTATACCCTTCACCACCATAGGTGGAAAGGGTATTATAAGTTTGTGCTGATGTATGTAACGCATGGAAATATTTGTCTTAGACCCATCTTTTAGTATACCAATAGGCTTAGAATCACTTTCTGAGTCGATTTAGCCATGTCCGTCCGTCTGGCTGGACGGCTGGGCCCCCATGTAAACCTTGTAATCAAACTACAGGTCGCAATTCTAAAGATAATTTGATGAAATTTGGCACAGATCATTTTTTTGATAATGGGACCATGGCTATTGAAATTCGTCAAAATCGGTCCATTATTTATGGTACCTCTCATAGGTCCCACTTCCCGGAATTGATATATTGGCCACAAATATAAATATTTTTTTATGAAATTTAAAACAAATACTCCTTATGTAAACTTAAATAACTGTACCGAATTTCGTTGAAATCGGTCCACATTTGGCCGTAGCTCCCATACAAACTCTTCTGTCAAAACGCACTAAATGAGACGAAAACCAATAAAAAAAAGGCTCACAAATCTGAAGATAACGAGAATTTTGAGTTTATTTTTCGCATACGTAATTTTTGTATAAACTGTAATAAATTTGCTAAATGTCAATATAATCGGTCCACATTTGACCCTAGCCCCCATATAAGTCAAAATGACAAAAACAGCTTAAATATATAAGTTTTGAGAAAATGTTTATATGATTGCAAAATTTAGCAAATATTTGTCTTTATACAAGAAAAAGAACACCGTTTACCATAGCGGTGAAGGGTATCGTATGGTCGCGCTTGGCCGACTATAGTACTTTCTTACTTGTTTTATCATAATTTTTGTCCATATTTTATTAAGGTTACAAATTTATTCATTTAATAAAGTGTTTTGGAGTGTTAGTCGAATATAAAAATTAACAGTTTTGCTAAATTTAAACATAAGTATGTACTTGTTGAACTAAATTTCCAAAAAACTAAAAAAGCAGTCTTGAAACTAGCTTTCAAAGATAAAAAAACAGCGTCCAAATCACAGTATTAGATATTGACGAAAAAATACTTTTCAGCAAATATTTATTAGCATACTTTAGGGAGTTTCAAAAATATTTCTCTTGCATAGAATTTTATAAAATTGGATATCTAAATATATATTTAATTTTTTTTGTAGTAACATATAGATTTAAAGAAACTCTTTCTTTATTAGCCATTTTTTTGGCAAATAAGAATAAAATGTAGTAAATTTAATATATTACAAAACAATGATCGGCAAATTAGCCCCTAGGAGCCGAGCATCAATAGTCATTTTCACATACACAACACGAACCATTGAGGTATAGAACTTTAAGTTGGCATCACTTTTTTAACTGGCGGCCATTTTGTCAGCTGTCAAGTGATTAATATTTAGTTTAGTTTGCCATTTCATCATGAACAGGTTGACAAAAGAACAACGCTTGCAAATCGTGCAAATTTATTTCGAAAATAATGGTTCAGTTCGCGAAGTTTACCGCAAGCTTCGTCCATTTTATGGTCGACATAATCGTCCATCAGAGCAATTAATTCGGTTAACCATTGATCGTTTTCGCACTACGTTTACTCTATGTGATAATACGCATCCGCAGCGACGTCGAACAGTGCGCACCGAAGAAACAATTGCCGCTGTAGAGCAAAGTGTTGAAGAGGACCCGAATGAATCGATTCGATTTATGGAAGATTTTGCGCAAAGATCTTGGCTTGTGACCTTACAAGATCCAGCTTGTGCAAGAATTAAAGCCGCGAGACCATGCAATGCGTCGTGATTTTGGTGTATGGGCCGAAAATGAGATTGATCTCGATGCTGATTTTCATCGCAAAATTTTGTTTTAGTGATAAGGCTCATTTTTGGTTGAATGGCTACGTCAACAAGCAAAATTGCCGCATTTGGAAGAAGAATCCACATGAGACCCTTGAGACGCCATTACATCCACAAAAACTGACTGTTTGGTGTGCTCTATGTGCTGGTGGAGTCATTGGGCCATACTTCTTCCGAAATAATGCTGGAGAGTCAGTTATCATAAATGGAGACCGGTATAGAGCCATGATAACCGACTATTTTGTTCCCCAATTGGATGGCATGAATGTGGATGAGTTGTGGTTCCAACAAGACGGCGCTACATGCCACACAGCGCACGTCACAATTGATTTATTGAAGGAAACATTCGATGAGCGCATAATTTCGCGGAATGGACCTGTCAATTGGCCACCAAGATCGTGCGATTTGACACCACTGGATTATTTTCTTTGGGGATATGTGAAGTCGCTCGTCTACGCCAACAAACCAGAAACGTTAGGGGACTTGGAAGCCAACATTCGTGGCGTTATTGCCAACATACGGCCCCATATGCTCGAAAAAGTAGTTGAAATCCTTCCAATAAAGCCAAATTGATGGACATTAAAACGATTTTCTTGTGTTTTATTTCAATTTGAAGTTCTATACCTCTAAAAAAAAACACCCATTACGATAAATACTTATTTGTATGATGATTCGCAACAACAAAACAAATGCAAAAGAGGACAAGAAAATATTTATTTTTTCTTAGTCTCTTTATTTGTTAAATCACCAATACATTGGTATTTCCTACGTTATAAACTAAAAGTATTACCCTTTAAAGTATGCTACACACATTTTTGTATTTTTGATCGATATCGAATGCTGTGATTTAGGCCCAGGTAAATTTAATGCTACGATGATCGACTTTTTGCTAAAAATTAAAAGCTGGACTAATAACTTTAAATTTTCGGGACTGTAATAAAGAGTTATCCATTTCATGGTTTCAAAAGTATAGAACTGGATGGAATTCGACATCTGTCAAACTAAATTAATAAACCATTTTTTTCTTTTCAGTTGAAAGTCTGACATTGACGAAAATGGATTGTGCTTTAAGAGGAGATTATGGTTTACATAATCGTCCCACTACGCAAGCAATTGGCATAATTGTGAAGAAATTTGAAGAGACTGATGCGGTTACAAATATTGTAAGGCCTGCGCAGCATCGTTTCGCTCGTTCCGCTGAAAATATAGCTACTGTAAGTGAAAGTGTTGTCGAATGTGTCGGTTGCGTAAATTGCCGATTTTTTTTTGCCTGCTATTGAAAAATATGACTTGGATAATATGTGGTTTCAACAAGAAGGTGCCACATGCCACACAACTCGAGCAAATATGGCTTTATTGCAACAGACATTTCCTGGCCGCTTAGTTTCTCGTCGTGGTGATATCAACTGGCCACCAAGATCATGCAATTTGACACTATTCGACGTTTTTGTGGTGCTACGTGAAAGACCGTGTTTATGCAGATAAACCTTTAACTCTTGAGCACTTAAAAACCAACATTCGTTGAGTTATGGCTGAAATACCGTCGAATATAAAAAACAGATACTTTGCGAAAATTTTCCCACAAATTCAACTAACCTCAAAAAGAAGAAAAGCGGCGTTTGAGTGAATTTAATTTTAACATTGATTTTAAATTATAACGGTCCATTAAACGATACAGAAGGCTAATGCTAGAAACACAATCACGGCTACAGGCTATGGGCTACTACCTGTCAAAATAAGGTTACACGCATTTAAATGCGAATAAATTTTTTAACATCGGCACAGCTACATGACTACCGACCGTTGTAGCTGTAGCCAAGATTAAACTAATTTCTATTTTTATTGGCGACAATAACAGATTTAGTGCTGTCAACACCATATAATAATGAAATAAATGAGCGATTTAAACCACTTAACTTTATATACAATAATTAAGATGAAGGAAATTGAAATAAACAATTAATATATTTATCAAATATTTATATATATAATGTATATAATAATATCTGATTAATATATGATATAAAAATTTATATTTATATAACTCTACCTCAATAAAAGTATATTTTCAAGAAGTTAATTTTTAAACTGTCATAACTCACACGCTTCATGTGCTAGAGCTACGTAGTTTAGATTATATAAAACCTAATATGTCCTGTATAAAATCTATTATTTAAAAGAGCATACTTATATCTATGTTGTTTCAAGATATGCGTATTTTTATAAAAAAAATGTCGATTGTGAAAATAAGTTTTTAGAATGTGTGCTTTTTAACCATTATAAATCGAAAGAATATATATATCATTTGAAAAGTATTTTTAGTAGCTTTTGTTTGATACCAAAAAAGTTAATATCGGATGTAAGCTTCTAAAGTCATGCCCTACAATTTTTAAAATTTAAAAAGCTCATAACTCTCAAACTATAAGTGATTCCACTAAAATCATTCTATTAGAATTGTTTGATTTATATATACTATCAGGTACATGAAAACCGTTGATATCGGAGGTTGATTACTAAAAATGATTTATGTAATTTCTGTCAAAATATAAATCGTCATTTTGCCCATCTTATAAATGCGATATTGGCATCACTCGTAAGCAGCTGTTTTTGTTGTGGACATTTTGATTTATTTTGTTTAATTTTTCTATCTGTTTGTTTGGCTTTTGTTTTATTTGGTAAGTTTATTATAACTTTTTCTTTATTTATTATTAATTTTTCTTAATATGTTTCAGGTATGGACTTGGATGAAATAATAATAGAGGAAGTCCATTATTTTAAAAAACAAATTAAAAAATTTTATGGTCCAAACGTCAAAAATCTATATCAGCTGTTTTCAATGCAGCTGCCGTCTTAAAAATAATTAAGTAGCTGACTACAAGGCGACTGTTGCAGCCAACCACTTTTGTAGTCGGTGTTCGTGTAGCCTGCTGTCGTGATTGTGTTTCTAGCATAAAAGTGAAAATATTTACAATGACTTCAAAAATCATCATATCAACTTATACTTACAACAAATGTAACACTAATTTTCAACAAACATGAAAAACTAATTTTCATTAATTACATAAATAAAACAAACATATTTAAAATCAACAGTTCAATGCTGAAATAAATAAATATTTATGAGATCAATTAGTTCGAATATCAACAGCAGCCGTAGATCAAAGAATTAAGTAAATTAAAAAAATGTCCACAAAAACGTTATCAATCATAAAATCAAAAAAGAAATGCTACAACAGACAAAACTATTCAAACAGCTGGCAAAAAAAAAAACGCCGAATTTCAAAAATCCCCAACCCGCTTAATAGAAAACTAGTCCATATGTTATTCCAACAATTGGTCGATCGATCGATCGATCGTTCTATTCGATCGGTCGGTCAAGTCTTTCTTATGCAAACGTAACTAAGGAATTTTGTTTTTTATTAGGAGTAAAAATACAAATAAATTGAAAATTAAATAAAATCTATATAAAAAAAAAGAACAACGTTTTTGAATTAAATAAAAACATAGAAAAAATAAACCCAACATCAAAGCGCGATCATAAATAAACGATTTCATGTTTCGAGTTTGTAGGAAAAACAGAAAACAACTTCCAAAAAATTTCCACCAGTTGTCAACAACATTGTCACATGTTGATTGCTGTGGTTGTTGTATGTACGGTTGGTATCAACTACTTGTTGGCTTACAACATACCACCTCAGACACCAGCAAATAATCAATGGACAATAAACAATTCAATAAAAAAGTGTCGTTTTCTGTTGCATTTGTTTTTTTTTTTTTCCAATCAATAGTTGAGCCCATATGGACACACATGTCGAACTCAAATGAAATTCATGTTTTATATTCGTTAATATGTTGGAATTAGTGTTTTATAACTAATTGTTTTTTCACCAAATTATTTAATGAATAATTGAATATTTATTGTTTAAATTGATCTACGTAACAATCGCATATGGTTTTGGGTTTAAAAAATTTTGTCATTGGAGTTAAAATTTTTGAATTAACACAGACCTTCCGAAACTAAATACTTTAATTTCTAGTTAATTGAGCATATGGGCTCAGCACTCAGGGGATGACCCCTACTTATGCAATGCATTGTGTTGGAACTAGGAAAATAGGTTATGGGAGGGGGAATAGGTGGAGTAGTATTTGTGGACATTTGATTTGAACTTTCCTATATTGCAACAAATTCCACATGCGAACTGTAAGGCTAAAGAACGAATTTTCTCTGTAGTGTGTTGTTCTGTCTACCGCGCTCCATTTATTCAATAGAGTTGGATACCCTACTGTCACCGATGAGCACTTTTGCTCTCTCCTGTACTCGATCGAGAAGTTACAAAATATACTTTGAAGCACCGGCCTATACATGAGTGTTGTATTTAATCTTCGGTTGGATATAGGTGATGTAAATAGTACGGAGATCAGATGAAGTGAAGTATCACTTACACCGTTTTAGAAAACCGAGGCACTTGAATACTTCTTTCGACACTTGAAAAATGTGATTTGTCCAACGGACATCACATTGAATTCTCATGACCAGAACATCAAGAACATCTGATTCCTCAATATTTACACCGCCTATTAATACAGATGTAGTAACATGATTTGCCGTGCGTTTATGTGTAAGCATACAGCATTGAGTTTTCCGCGCATTAAAATCAAGTTTATTCTGAAACTGTTTCTAAATCGCGGCTTAATGATTCATTCATGTTTTGTCTCATAGCGCCAACCTCTAAAAGGCTTGGTCTATGATTAAATGAATATGAATGGCAAATGTTACTATCATCTGCAAAACAGTAGATAGGATTGGAAGTTTGACGTAGAAGGTAATTTATGAAGATAAGAAATAGTGTAGGATAAAGAAAAAAGCCTTGCGGTACCCCTGCATTAATCTTGAACTCGTTTGATGAGATCCCATCTTCAACGACTCGTATAGTGCGATCTCTGAGGAAGCTCGTTATAAATCGAGAAAAGTTATTACCGACACCAAAAGCAATAAGTTTTGATAGAAGTGCTCCGTGCCACACTCTATCAAACGCCTTGGAAATAATGACGGACGCTACAAAAAATGAAAGTGACTTTTTTCTTCAACAAGTGTTTCTGCAATTTTCATCAAATCGGTCATAGTAATAAGAAAATTGTAAATACATTAAAGATAGGGGAAAATCAGAGGATTACAAAACAGCTTTTATAAAATATTTTAAAGTTTCCAGTTTCACCAAAAATCCATAAATGAACTGTTGCGGACGCTACGTGACGGACGATACAGGTTTTACTTGAATGTTTTTTATTAGGAAAAAATTCATATTTCATATTTTTTTAAGGATTCGATAATCAGTGAAAATAATGGTTTTATTTGTTCCCGAATTTCAGCTCCTTCCTTTTCATGTTCGCGGTTAAAATGCGATTTTTGGGCACAAATTAATATTTCACAAAACGGCTACGTACATATATTTATTTATTATTTAAGTGAAAAACTACTTTTTACATCTTATTTTTTGTCGAAAGAATGCTGCGGCTAGCTGTTAGAGTGTCCCAAAAATCCAAAAAAAAAATCAAATTTCAAAAGCATCAAATTTGCCCCACTGTATATTTTTTTAACAAATAATATCTTAAATTTAATCTGTGGATACAGACAGTGTTATTGCTTTATGAATAAGACAGATATGTGTTCGTAAATATTATATTTAATAAATATCATTTTGTAAAAAATATATACTGTGACGGACGCTACACACTTTCCTGTACATATTATTCTGTAAAATACAATATTAACATCTATATATTATTAGCCTAATGTAAAGCTTACTATAACTTCTCTTATAAAAAGAAGAAAAATTGCACTAGTCAAATAAAAAAAAAACCTTTTATCTGTGACGGACGCTACACACTGTGAGCCCTTTTTTTCTTGACGTTATTTATATCATTCCAATTACTTTTGATGGGGTCTTTAATATTTAATTGTGTAAAATTAAGCAGACTTTGAGCCCCTACTTAAACTTGATGGATGTTTTTGTGATTTTTATGAACCTTTTGAAAACCTATTATTTTAAAAAATGTATAACAATTAGAGATGGGTGCAAATATAGACCTGCCATTAATGAGGAGAGCAATCAAAAATTGTATCCGTTGTATAGATCAATATATTTTCAATTTTTCCATAAACGCAAATACGCGATTTTGACAGTTTTAAAATTTTTTCCATATAGTGAGATCTTTATAATTCAGGAAATAAATAATATTAGAGTAAACATTTTATAATATAAAATTTAGTTTATTTACGAATCCATTCAAGCAAAAAATGTTATTTGTCGCTAAAAACAATTTTTCGACAAAAACAAATGGATCTTGGGAGCTTATAGCCCATTCACACTATAAGTTTTTAGGTGTTTTCGGAAATGACAGCACCATTTTTCAATTTTATAATGTTTTTTTCCGAAATTTTTAAAATTAAAATTATTGTTTTTTTTATATTTTATTTTACACTGACATTTATTTTTGATATTTTTCCATTTTTCTTATCTAGAGTCGTAATAAATGGTATGAACTCAGTGTTGCATCGGTATTTTAATAGTTTTCAAATAAGTTTTCATTGAAAACTCATACGGAAGGAGTTTTCGTTTTGTATGTGAAAACTTAAGTTTTCAATATTGTTTTGAGGCAAAAACTACTTTAACTAGTTTTCGAGCTCAATGTGAATGAGCTATTAGAATTAGGCACAGGGACCCTTGATAAATACCAAATTTACTTGACAAATCATCTCTGCAATTTTAAGTTATCAACCATAAAATTTAATGTGCGCTCTTGGAATTTATAAATATATAAATTTGATATCTTTCAAATTTCCCGCAGGGTATATTTAAAGAAGATTCACGTGTAAGAACACAACAAAAATCTTTATAATGATGTCTTAATTGAACACATTTAGTCTTTTTATGTGAAAATCCAGTCGCTCCATGTGCAAAAAATAAGACCACCTACTAAAACGCATAACGATTTAATGTCAAAACATTTGACTAGCTTTATACCAGCGATACCTTTTACTCTAAAACACATTTTCAATGACAACAATAAAATTATATAAATAACAGCAAACGAAACTTCAATTTACGCACATCCGTTTCATTATAAAATTCATCCAAGAAATCCAAGAAATGAACAGATATTGGGTAGAGTAAAATGGTTTGGAAATTATCAAGAAACCATTAAATATTTGGTATTAAACGAAAGTTTTACACTCTTCATATACAAATATTTGGAAATGGTCATATTTATTATTATTTGATTTTAAAAGTCTTGTCTTAAAGTGAATTATGTCAAAGTCAAGAATTGTTGCAGTTAATTATTTTCCCATTGATGATCCAGATTATAGATGTCAATATGCACCGACTGGCAATTTTTTTTTAATGTTTTCACAAAAAGCCAAACACTTAATTCCTAGTCTTCTGAAATGTCAGATTGATGATAAGTAAATGAAATCGGACTTAATTGTCCCGACGCACAGTGGGATGGTTTAAAAATAGAATGGAAATAATTATGTATCTTCTAAACCGCAAGGAGGATTTTAAATTAAACAAATTTATGTGGATATAGCAGAAGTGTTGGGGAACTTAAGTTTTGAACCTGAAAAGCCTAGATTGTACTGGGGCTGCACAATCGGCACCCAAAGTAGGGCACTTCCAACAATGGGTATTTTTAGTTTTTTTGCTCTAGTTGCATGACCACTTTCATGGCGACAAAATACTTTTGCAATGTAATTAAAAACACCTTGGTCCATAAAAATTTGGTGAAATTTTTTACAGCTCTCGTGCGTTCAGAGGAATTATGTATCAAAATTGAAATTTCCCTAAACAATAGGCCTGATTCGAGAGACTCTGGTACTAACGCCGAATAAACAAAAAGTTATTTTTTAACCTAGTTATAAACCTTGTGAAGTTTTCTTCAAGAAAATTATAAATATGCTATATCGTCGTTGAAAATCCAAAACTGCGTATCATCAAAAAAATCAAAATCGAGTTTTTGATTGATTATGATTCGTAAAGTTGTCTTATATGTCTCTACCAATTTTTAGATTTTTACGACCAAAAACGGTTTTATATTAATAATTCAAAATTGCGTATCAACATGTGCACTATTTTCAAAATTCAAATATGCGTATCATCAAACTTGGGGTAAGATATAAAAATAAAATATTTGAATTTAAAAAAAAATATATATATTTGAATTTTTGCTTTTCCTGTAAAATTTGAAAAAGTGTTGTTACGCAGTTTTGGATTTTCAACGACGATATGTTTCTTAAGAAATTTTTTAAATAACTAAAAACACTAAAAATACTTTTTACCCAAAAAACGTGGAAAATGGTTTATTTTTTTCAATATTAACTTAAAGCACTTATGACTTTTTGCATAGTAAAGCAAAATTCTAAATATTTTACGAGCAGAGGTGTATTAACCTCTGCTCGTAAAATATTTAGAATTTTGTTATTTTTTTAGAAAACTTTAAATCAAGAAAATCGGTTTATCAGATATTAGTAAAAAATCGGTACAGAATGGGACAAAAATTAAAAATTTTATTTTTTTAAGTCGAATATCTTTAAAACCTTAAGAGATAGCATAGGCATATATATGTAGAACTTGACCTATATATTCGTTATATAGTATGATTTTCTAATTCGGTTGGGAAATGACATTTATATATCGTTTTAAGTAATTTATGAGTCCGAGGTGCCCTACTTTGGGGGAAGATTTTGCCGCCCTAATACTGGGCTTTTCAGGTTCAAAACTTAAGCTCCCCAGCACTTCTGCTATATCCACATACATTTTTTTCAAATCCGCCCAACGGCTTAGAAGCAGCTCCGCATCAATTGATCTTCTCCACGTTCTAGCATGTGCACCCATACGACGGCCTCTTCTTTGTGGATTCCAACGAAGCGCTTGTCGAGCATTGTTGGTATTTGGCCTTCTAAGTATGTGGGCAATCCGATGCCATTTCTGTTGACATACTTCTATAGAAGCAGGGATTTGATTAGTTGCGTTAAGTAGATCTTCATGTCTTATGCGGTTCCGCCACTACATATTAAGCATTTGTTTGTAAAGACTGGCAAGTGCCTATCGATGGCATTTGACAGGATGGACTTGACATTTGAGTTATATATTTATAACTTGACTGTTGCTGATATTTGCCTAGATTTTCAAATAGCTCGGAGGATCCCGAATGCAGATTTTGCCTTGTTAATACGTAATTCAATATCCTCATCGGCGCCACCTTTTGGAGATACCAAACTTGCGAGGTAATTAAGGGTACCTTCATATCCAATAACCTCGTTATCCAGATTGATGTGTGTTGACGGATTCGCTCTATAGCCTCCAGGCATAATCTTTGTATTGGAAATATTGATATCCAGTTCAGCTGCCCGAGATTCAACAGTGATAGCGTTAGTATTTTCTTGTAGGTGTCCTAAGCTTTGGCTTAGAAGACATATGTCATCAGCATATTCCAAGTCCTCGAGTTGTTTAAAGGATGTCCGTTGGATACCGAGGCAAGGATAAAAAGTGTAGGTAACAAGATACATCCTTGCCGTACTCCAGTGGTGACTTCGAACTAATTTGACAATTTACCCTTGTTTAGGATTCGACATTTGAAATCCACGTATATTGCCCGATTTAAGTTCAGAATTTTCGTTGGCATGTTACGATTTTCTAAAATTCTCCATACATAGCTTTTGTTCACACTGTCAAGCCTTTATACAGTCGATAAACGATGGGTAAACGGGGGTGCGGGATTCAAAACATTGCTCTAGTACTATTCATACTGTGTTGATTAGATCAATACAAGAACGGTTCTCTCTGAACAAAAACTGATTTTAGCGTCGTTACAATTGATTCTGATTTAATTTACTTATCACCAATCTGACATCTCAGAAGACTTTGAATTATGTGTAAAAGAAACTGCGTCGGATATTCTATTCAAAATTACTCGACTCAGTGTCTTGCTCACAATTAGAAAAAGTGTTATACCCCTGTAGTTTTTTTTTTTTTGCAGTCTTTTTGGTATTTTGACTAGTATATTTTCATTCCAGGAGTTTAGCTGAGCTTCTTCTTCTTCCCATATTTTACATACCAATGGGTGCCATAGTCTAGCTAATTCTTCGACATCACATAAAAGCGAAAAAGAGATATTGCCATTACACGGGGACTTGTTGCGTTTAAGGCTTTTAATGGCGTTCTTCACTTCTTGTATTGTTAGGGGATTATCTGAAACGTCAATGAATATACTGTCGTGGTTGGTTTCATTATACATTTAAATCAGTGGTGTTAATACGATAGGGTTGTTTAGTGTCGACTTGAAGTGTTTTATCCAGCGTATTAGTTGCGAGTACCACTACTACTCAATATGGGACTGTTGATGCTATAATCTACAATAAAATTTCAGCAAATTAAATATCTCTATCCACCCCATTTTTTTGGGTGGGAAGAGATGGTAACTTTGTCCCAAGGTAATAATATATCAATCATCTACGAAAACTTATAAATATACCCATACAGGCTATAAAATTACTTCAAAAATTAAAAAAAATATCCATATAATTGCAAAACATTTTTAGAAAAAAAAACATAATCAGTAAATTTTACTGATTACTGGAAAAAACTTTCAGTATTCAGTAAATTTTACTGATTACTGAAAAAAAATTTCAGTATTCAGTAAATTTTACTGATTACTGAAAATAATTTCAGTAATCAGTAAATTTTACTGATTACTGAAATTTTTCTTCAGTAATCAGTAAAATTTACTGAATACTGAAAAAAGTTTTCAGTATTCAGTAAAATTTACTGAATACTGATTTATTTTTTCAGTAATCAGTAAAATTTACTGAATACTGATTTTTTGTTTCAGTAATCAGTAAACATTTACTGATTACTGAAACGCTTACTGCAGTAAAAAAGTAATGCAGTATGCCCATGTATGTTCAAAATAGAAATAAATTCTAACATTAACCAATTTTAAGTTTTCGTATTTTTTACATATTTTCGAACCAAAAATTTTTTATACAAACATTTTTAATAAAAATAATTTTCTTTTTAAAATTTTTCGATAAAAATATTTTTCTGTAAAAATTTTCGATAAAAAAAATTTGTATATCAAAAAATTTTCAAATATTCTATAGAAAAATTTTTGATAAACAATTTTTTATAACAACAATTTTTGATAAAAAAATTTTCTATAGAAAAATTTTTTATAAAAAAATATGTTTAAAAAATAAATATCATTAAAAATGATAAAAAAAAATTCTATATAAAAAATTTTGATAAAAAAATTTTTGATAAAAAATTTTCCATAGAAAAATTTTTGATAAAAAAATTTTCTATAGAAAATTTTTTTTTATTTTTATAAAAAAAATATGTTAAAAAAATAAATATAGAAAATAAATATAGAAAATTTTTTGAAAAAAATATAGAAAAAATTTTTGATAAAAAAATTATAGAAAAATTTTTGATAAACAAATTTTCTATAGAAAAATTGTTGATAAACAAATTTTTTATAGAAAAATTTTTGATAAACAAATTTTCCATAGAAAAAGTTTTGATAAAAAAAAATTTTGATAAAATAGAAAATTTTTTGATAACAAAATTTTTGATAAACAAATTTTCTATAGAAAAATTTTTAATTAACAAATATTCTATACACAAATTTTTGATAAAAATATTTTTAAAAAATGGAGTAGAAAACTTTTTCTTTTTAAAACGTGAGAACTACACATTGAAAAAATTACATAATTTAGTTAAAAGTATAAAAAAACGGGAACTCTGTCGACTATTTTTTTGTTCAGTTCTCTTTGCGCCGACTCGAGCTTATAATGTAGTCTGTTACCTTGAAGTATACAGATCGATCTGAATCCTTTAATGATGTTCGTCTGTAAATCTAATGATTAAGGTACATACATTTAGCATAGGTTTTGCTTCGCTATATATCGGGTGGTTAAATTTCAAGGGCCGATGTTGATTTTGAATAAAACACAAACTATTTGGGAAATTATTGTAATTTTATTTTATTATAATATATTGGTATTACTCAATTATGTATGGCACAAAATATCGGCCAAATGGGCACCGCGACCACAGCGGCACACCTCCATCCGATGGTCCAAATTTTTGATGGCCCTGAGGCATAATGTGCCGAATTATCTCATCCTTTAGCTCTTGAATTGTTGCTGGCTTATTGACGTATACCTTTTCTTTCAAATAACCCTAAAGAAATAAGTCCAACGGTGTCAAATCACATGATCTTGGCGGCCAATTGACATCGCCATTACTTGAGATAACACGGCCATTGAATTTGTTGCTCAAAAGAGCCACTGTTTCGTTAGCTGTGTGGCAAGTGGCACCGTCCTGCTGAAACCACATATCGTCCACATCCATATCTTCCAATTCGGGCCATAAAAAGTTCGTTATCATCTCACGATAGCGAACACCATTCACAGTAACTGCCTGACCGGCCTCATTTTGGAAAAAAAAATACGGCCCGATGATGCTGCCAGCCCATAAACCGCACCAAACAGTCACTCTTTGTGGGTGCATTGGTTTTTCGACAATCACTCTTGGATTCTCATTCGCCCAAATGCGGCAATTCTGTTTATTGACGAATCCACTGGAGTGAAAATGTGCCTCATCACTGAAGATGATTTTCTTCGAAAATTGATCATCCACTGTTGCCATTTCTTGTAACCATTATGCTCATTCACGACGTTTGGGATGGTCAAGAGGCTTTAGTTCTTGAGCCAATTGCACCTTGTAAACGTATAAATGCAAGTCTTTATGCCTAATGTTCATCAACGACGAGCGTGAGAGGTGCAATTGTTGGGCACGACGACGAGTTGAGGTGGACGGCTCTTCAGCCGCACTATCGCGAACAGCAGCAATATTTTCTGCAGTACGAGCTGTACGTGCATGCACTGGTTTTCTCACATCTTCTACAGACCCGGTTTCCTCGAATTTTTCCACGAGTTTTGCGATTGTACGCACATTTAGACGATCAAATTGACCAAAAAAAATCACGAAGTGCACGATATGCATTTTGATTTGAACGCCCATTTTCATAATAAGTCTGGATAACTTTAACACGTTGTTGGATTGTGTATCTCTCCATGGTTCAAATTGAATAAGTCTGAACTAGAAAAATGTCAAATAAAATTCGGAAAAAAACTTGGCGTTTAGGTATGGTTCACATTCAACATCGGCCCTTACAATTTAGCCACCTTTAGATATAAATTGGACATCCACTAATATAATTGTATTTAATTAACAGCCTATCCCACGATATCGAACGTTTTCAATTGTTCGCATTCTTAACGAAAAACAGCTGATTCGCGTCCCACTAAAAGTTTTCAGTACGACAAGTCGAACGAAAATGAATGCGAACGACAACACTTTAATATAAAATTGCGTCCCACTATATCATTTATCTTCCAGCTGCACGAAAACATATGTCAAAATCACTCACACATGTTTTAGCATTCGTTTTCATCAAAAAAGCGTAAAAAACTTTATTATTTAAAAAAAAAAAAAATTATTTATTTTATTGAAAAAAAAATGTTAATACATCCCAGCAAAACTTTGGTAATGGCAAGTACTCTGATAACTGGTTACCTTGTAACGACTACAACATACCATCCGAATAAATAATAAGTTATTACAGAAGTACTTATTTGTAATTAAGATGGTAATTTAAACTGAATGGCCCCGGTTCAAATCCCACCAAGGGCAACAATTTTTTTTAGTTTTTTTTTTTTATTAAAAGAGTCTTTTTAAATGATTTTTGAATTTTAAGAACTTAAATATTATCTTCTGTAAAAAAAATTTGTAAAACTAACTCACGTTAATGAAAAAATACCATCATGAGTTAATTTTGATTATCTAGGGGATGTTGAATACCAAACACGATTCTAATTGGTCTTAACTTGGTAAGCCCAACTTATCTGGGTCATCCTTCATCTCAACTGTGGACACACACCTCCTCATGGTATCACCCGGGGAGCTAGTTTAACACCCATTAATATTGTGAGTTAACATGTTCCGAGAGTTGTCCCATAAGCTCGATAAAAATGGGTTAGGATTACGGGCTAGTAACCCTCTCTTGAAAAAAAATACAATGAAGAGTATAAAATTAGAATTGAAACGTCCCACTACCTAATGTTAGAGGAGGATGTCCGAAACTTCGATAGAAAGACCAAGTAGAGGAACATTTTTCAAAGCTTGGCCTATAAAATTGGAGAATATTCGCACAAGATCGAAAACCATGGAATTCTAAAATACGCTCGGACTTTGACCTTAACAGGTTGTAACATTTAAGTAAGTAAGAGGCAATCTTATGTAATAAAAACTTATACAAAAAAGAAGATTTAAATTGTTTAAGTTTTAAAATAATTTTAAAAAAGTTTTAAAATAATTACAAAAAATCGTATAAAAATGTTTTTCCAAAAATTACAACAAAGCAAAAAAAAGCAGGGAAAAAAAACAATGTTATTTTCACATGATTTTGGATCTAAAAATAAAAATTGTTTATATTAATTATAATCTGCTAAGTTTTCAACATATGAAGTAGCTCAGTGGAAGAGTCTCTGCCTATCAGTCGGTGGGTCTGGGTTCGAGCCCTCATGGGATCATAAAAAAAATGTTGTATTTCTTTAAAAAATATATGTTTTTAATAAAACAACAACAAAAAAGTTGTTGCTGTTGTTGTTGCTTTCAAATTGCTTACCCAAGTCATTACTTTTCTGCAATTGGTAAGTACTTGCCTCCAATGACATCCCCATGTTAATGTAATGACTTAAACAGCGAATGAGTAAGTAGTTCGTGTTCAATAGTTTAACTGTTTAACTCATTATTTGGTAATGAAAAGTTTTACTGGGATAATTTTAACATTTTCCACAAGAATAGGCTTCAGAGATTCGTACAAATTGTATTAAAAAATATTTTGGAAAAATTGTATTTAACTTAAATGCACAATGTTGTATATTAATAGTCAAAATTACAAATTTCAGCGGTTTTTTTTCTTAAATTGTTGATAAATTTGTCGAACTGTCGATTGGGCAACATTGAAATTTGACAATTTTCAAACATCTTACGTTTCAAAACGTAAAGCCAGAAGAACGATAAGTCGAAAGATAGTGGGACGCTTATTCGAACGAAAATGAGTGACTTACTTTCGTTTGCATAATCTTTCGTTCGACATCGTGGGACTGGCTGTAAGTAAATCATAGCATACCTCTCTTATAAGGCTAATTCTCAAAAGTTTATTAAGATAATAAAATTTTGCAAAGATAAGTTCTGAGAAAATATAAATTGGAAATTTCCAGACTCGGTAGAGAAAATAATAGGAAATATTGTTATTGTCTGTCTTTACTAAAATTTTGTTGCCCCATTGTGAAATATTGGCAACAAATTTTCAAAATCTTGTTGTAAATGAAATGTATCTATTAGTATGCAATTTTATTGTTTTGAATAAAAAAACTGCTGCAACAACTGCTGCTGTTGTTGCAACACATGCATATATATTACGACGAAGGTGTTGCTGGTAACTGTTTGTTGTGTTGCATTCAACATGTTGAACGCATTTACTAAGTAGTTAGTGTCTTAAATTTGTTGTTTACTTGTTTTTTTATATAGATTTTGTGTTTTAGCTGAGATTTTTAATGGGCGATAACCCCCAAGTGGCGTTTATTAATTGCTAATTATGTTCAATGTTGGATATCTCCAGTTAACGTATAATAAATTCAAAGTAACTCTAAAACATAATGATTTACATGTTTAATCGTGTTGATATTATTAGTGTTATTTTATTATTTCCTAATAACCAAGACAAAGTAATAAGGCAAAGATGTTAAGATATTAACTGTTTCGAAATGTTAGCTTTGTAAATTTCTATGAACTTCATTAAATAAATTCTTTTAAAATAAGGACTTAAAGCGTGGTATTTAGGCGAACAAATAGTAATAATTCTGGGCTCAATGACTAATAAAAAAATCCAATTTCATTCACCACCTCGAAGTTTGCCTTTGCTGCTATATAGTGCCGTAGCTGCACTGAATTGTTTTCAGAGCACAAAAGCGTTCTTCATAAATTGTTGGCATGTGTCAGACGATCTTTTAACGTATGTGTCTCTGTTACTTTCCATATCTGTCTATTTTGTTTGTCTATCTTGTCTACCGTCTTAACACTTTGTCTTTTCTTTTCTTCGTCTACTTTTCTGGCGCATTCTCTTGGTCACCATCGAAATGAAATGATGGTGTCCAAGTGTCTTTAACAAAAGGAACATATTAAACATTATAGTTTTCTTTTATAGTTCATTGAGTTTTTTTCTCTGGGCTTTTTTTAGTATTACGAGGGTACTCTTTTAAGTTTCGAGTTTAGACAACACCAGTACTACCATCTATTGACATTATACATGTTATGACTTTCAAAAGTTATCTCTATTATTTTCCTGAAAAATGTATGTCGGTCATTAAATGGTAATACTCGTATATCGGCAACATTTAACAACTTTTGAAGTGAATTAAATTAACAGCACTCCTTCAATGAGCACAATTAAAATTTTGGGGATTAAGCGCCATCACCTACTACTAAATGCAAAATGTACTTTGTTTTTAATCGATTAGGACGAACAGAGATTGTCAGAGTGATTATGAGTCGATCGCTACCTCAACAAATTTTATCTTTGTGTACAAATGCAATATGCGCTTTCGTGGGTCTTGATCTTAATGGAAAATTACACGGTGTTGCAAATTAGCGTTAAAGGCAGGCGTGGGCAGCCCATACTACCAGAAGCCAGTGGCTTTTGGATTTTTCTTAAATTTCACGATCATTAATGAAACTCGTGAAAATGAGTAATAAAAGCATAAATTTGAGATTTGAATGTTAGCAAAGTCGGTTGGTGCCGCTTTGATAAAGAAAATACAAAAACAAAATATACAAGAAACAAAATCAAAATCCAATTTATAGCAACAAAATATACGGTTTATGAGAACAAAGAAAAATAAAAAAAAAAATAATATTAAACAATTTAAAATTTTTCTGTATACAAATTTTTTAAATAAATATATATCGATAAAAGACCTTTTTTTACAATCTATAAAAACATTTTCAATATTTTTGTATACAAAAATGTTCGATAAAAATTTTTCTAAAGAAAAAATTTCGATTAAAATATTTTTCTATAGAAAAAAATTTTCAATAAAAATATTGTTTATAGAAAAATTTCCGATAAAAATATTTTCTGCAGAAAAATTTTCCATAAAAATATTTTTCTATAAAAAAATTTTCATAAAAATATTCTTCTATAGAAAAATTTTCGATCAAAATATTTTTCTATAAAAAAATTTTAGATAAAAATATTTTTCTATAGAAAAATTTTCGATAAAAATATTTTTCTATAGAAAAATTTTTGATAAAAATATTGTTCTATAGAAAAATTTTTGATAAAAATATTTTTCTATAGAAAAATTTTTGATAAAAATATTTTTCTATAGAAAAATGTTTGATAAAAATATTTTTCTATAGAAAAATTTTTGATAAAAATATTTTTCTATAGAAAAATTTTTGATAAAAATATTTTTCTATAGAAAAATTTTTGATAAAAATATTTTTCTATAGAAAAATTTTTGATAAAAATATTTTTCTATAGAAAAATTTTTGATAAAAATATTTTTCTATAGAAAAATTTTTGATAAAAATATTTTTCTATAGGAAAATTTTTGATAAAAATATTTTTCTATAGAAAAATTTTTGATAAAAATATTTTTCTATAGAAAAATTTTTGATAAAAATATTTTTCTATAGAAAAATTTCTGATAAAAATATGTTTTTATACAAAAATTTTTGATAAAAATATTTTTCTATAGAAAAATTTTTGATAAAAATATTTTTCTATAGAAAAATTTTTGATAAAAATATATTTCTATAGAAAAATTTTTGATAAAAATATTTTTCTATAGAAAAATTTTTGATAAAAATAATTTTCTATAGAAAAATTTTTGATAAAAATATTTTTCTTTAGAAAAATTTTTGATAAAAATATTTTTCTTTAGAAAAATTTTTGATAAAAATATTTTTCTATAGAAAAATTTTTGATAAAAATATTTTTCTATAGAAAAATTTTTGATAAAAATATTTTTCTATAGAAAAATTTTTGATAAAAATATTTTTCTATAGAAAAATTTTTGATAAAAATATTTTTCTATAGAAAAATTTTTGATAAAAATATTTTTCTATAGAAAAATTTTTGATAAAAATATTTTTCTATAGAAAAATTTTTGATAAAAATATTTTTCTATAGAAAAATGTTTGATAAAAATATTTTTCTATATACAAATTTTTGATAAAAATATTTTTCTATAGAAAAATTTTTGATAAAAATATTTTTCTATAGAAAAATTTTTGATAAAAATATTTTTCTATAGAAAAATTTTTGATAAAAATATTTTTCTATAGAAAAATTTTTGATAAAAATATTTTTCTATAGAAAAATTTTTGATAAAAATATTTTTCTATAGAAAAATTTTTGATAAAAATATTTTTCTATAGAAAAATTTTTGATAAAAATATTTTTCTATAGAAAAATTTTTGATAAAAATATTTTTCTATAGAAAAATTTTTGATAAAAATATTTTTCTATAGAAAAATTTTTGATAAAAATATTTTTCTATAGAAAATTTTTTGATAAAAATATTTTTCTATAGAAAAATTTTTGATAAAAATATTTTTCTATAGAAAAATTTTTGATAAAAATATTTTTCTATAGAAAAATTTTTGATAAAAATATTTTTCTATAGAAAAATTTTTGATAAAAATATTTTTCTATAGAAAAATTTTTGATAAAAATATTTTTCTATAGGAAATTTTTTGATAAAAATATTTTTCTATAGAAAAATTTTTGATAAAAATATTTTTCTATAGAAAAATTTTTGATAAAAATACTTTTCTATAGAAAAATTTTTGACAAAAATATGTTTTTATAAAAAAATTTTTGATAAAAATATTTTTCTAAAGAAAAATTTTTGATAAAAATATTTTTCTATAGAAAAATTTTTGATAAAAATATTTTTCTATAGAAAAATTTTTGATAAAAATATTTTTCTATAGAAAAATTTTTGATAAAAATATTTTTCTATAGAAAAATTTTTGATAAAAATATTTTTCTATAGAAAAATTTTTGATAAAAATATTTTTCTATAGAAAAATTTTTGATAAAAATATTTTTCTATAGAAAAATTTTTGATCAAAATATTTTTCTATAGAAAAATTTTTGATAAAAATATTTTTCTATAGAAAAATTTTTGATAAAAATATTTTTCTATAGAAAAATTTTTGATAAAAATATTTTTCTATAGAAAAATTTTTGATAAAAATATTTTTCTATAGAAAAATTTTTGATAAAAATATTTTTCTATAGAAAAATTTTTGATAAAAATATTTTTCTATAGAAAAATTTTTGATAAAAATATTTTTCTATAGAAAAATTTTTGATAAAAATATTTTTCTATAGAAAAATTTTTGATAAAAATATTTTTCTATAGAAAAATTTTTGATAAAAATATTTTTCTATAGAAAAATTTTTGATAAAAATATTTTTCTCTAGAAAAATTTTTGTTAAAAATATTTTTCTATAGAAAAATTTTTGATAAAAATATTTTTCTATAGAAAAATTTTTGATAAAAATATTTTTCTATAGAAAATTTTTTGATAAAAATATTTTTCTATAGAAAAATTTTTGATAAAAATATTTTTCTATAGAAAAATTTTTGATAAAAATATTTTTCTATAGAAAAATTTTTGATAAAAATATTTTTCTATAGAAAAATTTTTGATAAAAATATTTTTCTATAGGAAATTTTTTGATAAAAATATTTTTCTATAGAAAAATTTTTGATAAAAATATTTTTCTATAGAAAAATTTTTGATAAAAATATTTTTCTATAGAAAAATTTTTGATAAAAATATTTTTCTATAGAAAAATTTTTGATAAAAATATTTTTCTATAGAAAAATTTTTGATAAAAATATTTTTCTATAGAAAAATTTTTGATAAAAATATGTTTTTATACAAAAATTTTTGATAAAAATATTTTTCTAAAGAAAAATTTTTGATAAAAATATTGTTCTATAGAAAAATTTTTGATAAAAATATTTTTCTATAGAAAAATTTTTGATAAAAATATTTTTCTATAGAAAAATTTTTGATAAAAATATTTTTCTATAGAAAAATTTTTGATAAAAATATTTTTCTATAGAAAAATTTTTGATAAAAATATTTTTCTATAGAAAAATTTTTGATAAAAATATTTTTCTATAGAAAAATTTTTGATAAAAATATTTTTCTATAGAAAAATTTTTGATAAAAATATTTTTCTATAGAAAAATTTTTGATAAAAATATTTTTCTATAGAAAAATTTTTGATAAAAATATTTTTCTATAGAAAAATTTTTGATAAAAATATTTTTCTATAGAAAAATTTTTGATAAAAATATTTTTCTATAGAAAAATTTTTGATAAAAATATTTTTCTATAGAAAAATTTTTGATAAAAATATTTTTCTATAGAAAAATTTTTGATAAAAATATTTTTCTATAGAAAAATTTTTGATAAAAATATTTTTCTATAGAAAAATTTTTGATAAAAATATTTTTCTATAGAAAAATTTTTGATAAAAATATTTTTCTATAGAAAAATTTTTGATAAAAATATTTTTCTATAGAAAAATTTTTGATAAAAATATTTTTCTATAGAAAAATTTTTGATAAAAATATTTTTCTATAAAAAAATTTTTGATAAAAATATTTTTCTATAGAAAAATTTTTGATAAAAATATTTTTCTATAGAAAAATTTTTGATAAAAATATTTTTCTATAGAAAAATTTTTGATAAAGATATTTTTCTATAGAAAAATTTTTGATAAAAATATTTTTCTATAGAAAAATTTTTGATAAAAATATTTTTCTATAGAAAAATTTTTGATAAAAATATTTTTCTATAGAAAAATTTTTGATAAAAATATTTTTCTATAGAAAAATTTTTGATAAAAATATTTTTCTATAGAAAAATTTTTGATAAAAATATTTTTCTATAGAAAAATTTTTGATAAAAATATTTTTCTATAGAAAAATTTTTGATAAAAATATTTTTCTATAGAAAAATTTTTGATAAAAATATTTTTCTATAGAAAAATTTTTGATAAAAATATTTTTCTATAGAAAAATTTTTGATAAAAATATTTTTCTATAGAAAAATTTTTGATAAAAATATTTTTCTATAGAAAAATTTTTGATAAAAATATTTTTCTATAGAAAAATTTTTGATAAAAATATTTTTCTATAGAAAAATTTTTGATAAAAATATTTTTCTATAGAAAAATTTTTGATAAAAATATTTTTCTATAGAAAAATTTTTGATAAAGATATTTTTCTATAGAAAAATTTTTGATAAAAATATTTTTCTATAGAAAAATTTTTGATAAAAATATTTTTCTATAGAAAAATTTTTGATAAAAATATTTTTCTATAGAAAAATTTTTGATAAAAATATTTTTCTATAGAAAAATTTTTGATAAAAATATTTTTCTATAGAAAAGTTTTTGATAAAAATATTTTTTTTATAGAAAAGTTTTTGATAAAAATATTTTTCTATAGAAAAATTTTTGATAAAAATATTTTTCTATAGAAAAATTTTTGATAAAAATATTTTTCTATAGAAAAATTTTTGATAAAAATATTTTTCTATAGAAAAATTTTTGATAAAAATATTTTTCTATAGAAAAATTTTTGATAAAAATATTTTTCTATAGAAAAATTTTTGATAAAAATATTTTTCTATAGAAAAATTTTTGATAAAAATATTTTTCTATAGAAAAATTTTTGATAAAAATATTTTTCTATAGAAAAATTTTTGATAAAAATATTTTTCTATAGAAAAATTTTTGATAAAAATATTTTTCTATAGAAAAATTTTTGATAAAAATATTTTTCTATAGAAAAATTTTTGTTAAAAATATTTTTCTATAGAAAAATTTTTGATAAAAATATTTTTCTATAGAAAAATTTTTGATAAAAATATTTTTCTATAGAAAAATTTTTGATAAAAATATTTTTCTATAGAAAAATTTTTGATAAAAATATTTTCTATAGAAAAATTTTTGATAAAAATATTTTTCTACAGAAAAATTTTTGATAAAAATATTTTTCTATAAAAAAATTTTTGATAAAAATATTTTTCTATAGAAAAATTTTTTGATAAAAATATTTTTCTATAGAAAAATTTTTGATAAAAATATTTTTCTATAGAAAAATTTTTGATAAAAATATTTTTCTATAGAAAAATTTCCGATAAAAATATTTTCTATAGAAAAATTTCCGATAAAAATATTTTTCTATAGAAAAATTTTCGATAAAAATATTTTTCTATAAAAAAATTTTCCATAAAAATATTTTTCTATAGAAAAATTTTTGATAAAAATATTTTTCTATAGAAAAATTAAAAATATTTAAAAAATTTTTTTATAGAAAAATTTTTGATAAAAATATTTTTCTATAGAAAAATTTTTGATAAAAATATTTTTCTATAGAAAAATTTGAACAGTTTTGGAAAGTCAAGGGATCAAGCTTTTACCAGCTGTATTCTAAGAAATAAGGTCAGTTTTTATCAAAAGTTTAAATTCTCTAGTTATATTGAAATAATCTTTTATGAGCTTTAGTATAAAAATATGCAATAAAAAGCTACTAAAGTTTAAAAAAGTATACAAATTTTTGTTTTTTAGATATTTTTGTCAAAATTTTTCGCATCGAGTAATTTCTCACATTGAACAGTGAAATTCTTAAAAAAAAAAGTAATGTGTGTTGCAAACTAATTGTTTCAACTAGCATTTCTTTTCGCATAATTTCACTGTTCGATGTGAGAAATTACCTGATGCGAGAAACACAGAAACTAGGGACTGGTTTCTTTTATTTGCTGTTGAAAAAAGTAAAATCGGATACAAATGGCTGAGCTATGGGATGATAAGTTGACGAACCTCGTTAAAATCGTTTTTTTGTTTGCGTCAAACTCGTAAATTTGGACATATTTATGAAATTTTTATGAACGATTTGTAATTTACTCCATAAGACCTACAATCCAAGCTAGGTAGTTTTCCGATTTTTTTTAGTGTATCAGACTGTTATTTTTAAAAGTAATAAAGCCATTTTCTATAAATAAATATCAATTTGTTTTCTTTACACTCAAAACATAAAAGGAAACCATCGTACATGTTGTAAGTATGACTTATTTTTCCTTTTCTTTGAGCATGCGTAACTTTTCTGCAAAATTTTATTACTTTTAACTTTCCAAGATTATCTTGGCCATGTTTAGGCGATAGTTTTGTTAGCTGCTTTTGTTGCTTGGAATTCATAATTTCCATTAATGCATTGCCATCAGTTTTAGCCTTTGGCTTTAAATTAAATACTGCCATTGTTCTGATTTCAAAAACCTTTAAAATTTCCTCAAAATTTAGTCATTGTAAAGAAAGTGGAATGAGTAGATTTCTAAGTTGAAATAAAAATCTTAGAATTACAAAGTTGCAAAGGAGAAGAAAATATTTGGTCAGACAATGTTTTGTGATTTTGGGAATCAATGATAACCTTAGATAGTATACAAAATTTAACTGTTTTGCTTTATATTTGATTAGATTAATTTACCTTAAATTAGTTGATTTTTTAAATATTTTTAAATAAAATAATTTTTATTATATATTTGGAACTTACTTTATTTAAATGGCCTTTATTTACAACATGTTAAGGTTAAAGACTGATCTTATTTTAGAATTCCATGCGCTTCCGTATTCCATATTCTTCAGTTCCTTTCCAAACTTTGAACTTGGTCTTTCTCTTTCTAGTTCCCTCAAGATCATTTTCGAAAACTTTTCTTGTTGGAGTATTTTTGACCATTTGCACAACATGTCGATGTCAGCAAATAAATCATACAGCTCAAACTTCCTTCCTCTCAGCAACTTCAAAAATAGCTTCATCTGCCTGTGCCAGAGTCCATAATTTAGAATCATATAACCAGGAGTAGGCAGCCTATACCACCAGCAGCCGATGATTTATCATTAATAAAACCCGTGAAAATTAGTACTAAAAACATTCAGTTGGAATATAGATGTTATCAGAATTGGTTGGTGCCACTTTGTTAAAGAAAAGACAACAACAAAATAGGTCAGAAACAAATCAAAATCCAATTTATAGCAACAAAATACATGGTTCGAGAGAACAAAGAAATATTATCCCGAACATTGTTGCCGCCACACTATTATTTTTGTAAATATTGGCAATATTTTTGTAAATATTGGCAATATTTTTGTAAATATTGGCAATATTTTTGTAAATATTGGCAATATTTTTGTAAATATTGGGAATATTTTTCAAAACAGAAATAAATTATAATATTTAACAATTTTAGATTTTTATATTTATACCCTTCACCACCATAGGTGGAAAGGGTATTATAAGTTTGTGCTGATGTTTGTAACGCATAGAAATATTTGTCTCAGACCCACCTTTTAGTATACCAATAGACTTAGAATCACTTTCTGAGTCGATTTAGCGATGTCCGTCCGTCCGTCCGTCTGGCTGGCTGGACGGCTGGCTGGACCCCCATGTAAACGTTGTAATCAAACTACAGGTCGCAATTCTAAAGATAATTTTATGAAATTTGACACAGATAATTTTTTTGATAATGGGACTATGGCTATTGAAATTGGTCAAAATCGGTCCATTATTTATAGTACCTCCCATAGGTCCCACTTCCCGGAATTGCTATATTGGCCACAAATATCAATATTTTTTCATGAAATTTAAAACAGACACTGCTTATGTAAACCTAAATCACTGTACCAAATCGGTCCACGTTTGACCATAGCTCCCATACAAACTCTTCTTCAAAAACGCACTAAATGACACAAAAAATCACTAAAACGCTCGTAAATCTAAAGATAATGAAAATTTTGAGTTTATTTTTTGCATACATAATTTTTATAACAACTGTAATCAATTTGCCAAATTTCGAGATAATCGGTCCACATTTGACCCTAGCTCTCATATAAGTCCAAATGACGGAAACAGGTTGAATATATACGTTTTGAGAAAATGTATGAAAAATTTAGCAAATATTTGTCTTTATACAGGAAAAATAACACCTTTGACCTTAGTGGTGAAGGGTATCGACTATAGCGCTTTCTTACTTGTTTTCAGATATTTTCGATCCAAAAAAATTTAGTATAGAAAAATGTTTGATAAAAAAATTGTCGTAGAAAAATACCTTATACCTCTTTAATTGACACATACAGTTTTTTATGCACTAGACAAAGAACAATGAGACTCCAATCATCGGACATAAGTTCTTCTAACCATTATCACCTCCGACCTTGAACCATCGGCAACCGCAGCATTGTTATTTATCAGTCTAGTTATTGCAATTCTAACCTCATTTTAGTTGGGTGGTGTACATACAACGACTTGATCATTGATTTGTTCAGGGGTGTCATCTTGGTCGCTTACATATAATTGGAACGGGTTGAAAACTATTATTTTATATGTTTATGACTTCGGAGTTATTAACACGTCAATTGGTAAAATTGTCATGATTTACAGATTTACTAGCGCTTTTGTGAATTTCCAAACATTTATGGACCGAATTGAACAAAATATTGTAGTGTATCCGTATGGACACAACATTAAACTTTTGCTGAAACAGCCAGTAAAAAAAATATGGTATCATAATTCTTAATGCTTATAAAATCCGTGTAAGTAATGAGCTTATTTGGATAGGAAACATGAATACAGATGGCAAGACCCAAATGTTTCCTAAACCAAACTATCAATATTGTCGAGGTCTTACCTCATTAGAACTTTTCGAAAATTTGTTTGAATATAAAATAACTTCAACACTAGTTTACGAAATATGTGGCTAAATTATGAAGATTTCCGAAACACTACACAAGACCTAAATTGAGACAAAATGTTAACAATTCGACTTCTAGCCTATCGATTTAAAGCAAACAGCAGAGGCTGCATTGACTAGGATGCATTGTGCGAATGGACGAAAATACTCTGGCAAGTAAAGTGTCCAAAAATGATCCTGAGAGAACTCGTAAAAGACGACGTCCGAAACTTAGATGGTAAGACCAAGTAGAGGAAAATCTTTCAAAGCTTGACCTACGAAATTGGAGAATATGCGCACAAGACCGAAGCGCATGGAATTCTAAAATAAGCTCGGCCTTTGACCAATTTGTAAATATAGGCCATTTAAGTAAGTAAAGTATGCGGTACATTAATACGCGAGTGCTCTACTATTGTGGTAAATTTGTTTTTAACCACGAATAAAGAATTTGCGTTTACAACCAACACGGTTTATCGACGGCCGCGACCTGGAATCGAATTCAGGCTAAAAATGATATTTTGTGTTTAGTAGTCGGCTTGCTGACCCACTTAGCTATAGCGCCCAAAGCGCGTTAAAAAGTATTTAAAAACCAACACCATAGGAGTAACCTTTTCATCATCTAACTGTGCAAAATCTTTTTCAAAATAATGTCACAGACTATCGAGTTTCAATCCCTTAAATGTTTGATTTTAAACGAATATGCTTTTTGTTATTGTATTTTTAAGTAGTAAGTTTTAAAGCATAAGCGCTAATCTACTTCGACTAGTTTTTTAATCGCGCAGGCGACAAATCGTTTTTGGTCTTCCAAACTGGTTAAAAAAGACTCATTTGGGTGACTTTTTAAATAATAATCTTCTAAATGCTGACTGGGAGTAACCTCTTAACTAATCTATTAAATATAACATCATATGCGAAACCAGTAAATGCTGATTTAAGGAAAATCCTTTATCACAAGAACCTAAAATTATAAAATTCTATAAACATTATTATCTACTATTTTCTCCATAAAAAATTTCTTAAATATATACTTTTCTCCATAAATCCATAACGGAAATCTTAAATGATAATTCTAAACTTTTACAACTTTTAATTTAAAAACTTTAGTTTGGTCAATTTACCATCGTTCCACTATAACTGAGCACAAATCTCCCAACATTAATAAAATGACAGCCGATATAAAAGCGGAAAAAATTATGGCACTAAATGTGACACTCGTGCCAATGCAATTTGTACGACAGCAAAACCCCAAAACCATTCAGGCAACAAAATGACAACAATGAAAAGATGAACAACAGAAACAAAATAATTCAACAACTTTAGCCTGAAATTTGCAACGGCATCAAATTGTTTAAATGCATACAACGACAATGTGTAAAATGTAGTTACAACGGACCAAAACAGGGGGAAAAAAGGAACTGAAACATGTTAAAAATTCTTAGCAAAATTGTTTATAAAATGAAAATATTTAAGTGGTAGGTAACTACAAGTATTCATTCATTCCAGGCTAGTGCCTCTAAAGAGGATTCATTGTCAACATAAACGTAAATACTTGCGAGTGTCATGATGTAACTTCAAATTATATGAATAAAGAAATTTGAATGGTTGGTTAAATGGTGGATCGCTGTTGGTTCCATGGCTAGTTGGTGGCTTGGATTGAAGTACAGAAGCTAAGTGGCCTTTGACTTGTCAAAGTCAATGTTATGTTAAACACTCAAACCCATGTTGACAACAATGAGTGTCGTTGTCGTCAGCATCATCATGATCATCAGCACTACCATCATGAATCCATACTCATTGTCGTCGACGTCGTCATCATCATCATCTTCCTTCCATTGTCGCTGTTGTCGTTCATTTGGACGCTTGATTTTATCATTTCGACAACTTTCTTGTGTGCTTCTTTTCTTTTGTCTCGTCTACTTGGTTACACTTAAAATTGTTTTTATTTTGCAGCAACAAATTGATGTTGCTGCTTTGATGACGGCAGCTGCTGTTGATTGTTACTCCAACTTCTACTCTATTTAAAAGCATGCGCAACCGCCACACGAGTACTCATAGGTACGTGAGCTTACGATTCCATTATGTACTCGTGCATACTTCTTTCTAGATATAAGTGCATACGAGTATAAACTTTGAAAAGATTTTTAAAATTCATTTAGAGGAAGTTTATTAAAGTGGAAACAGAAAAAAAAAACTAGCGAAAAAACGACAAGTCGTTATAATGAAAAGACATTTTTTCTCAACATCACGGTTGATAGTGACGGTATGTAAATGACAAGAAAGGGTTCTTTAAGTGGTGACATAAGGTGAATATTAAATCGAACCATACTTAATAGGAAACATTTTAAATTAGTATGTTTTCAAATTAACACGGATTCGATGTCAAGTTGATACCAGGCGTTCTTAATTGTGTTTATTATGATTTTAAAAACATCGTTACCCAAAGGAGTCGAGTTACGAACTTGCCTATTTTTAGTTTTTCTCAAGCTCTAAGAACTCATCTCCACTCTTCCCAATTAACACTACATTTCTGCTACACTCTTTAGTGGCAGTAATTCTGCAAATTGTTGCACTAGTTCATGATCTTTGGCCAGAGATAAAATTAAGAAAAATTTTCATTCTTTTGCTACTGCCACTTATTGTTGACATATTTTGTGTAACAATACGGTAGCAATATGATATAACCAACAATTTTTTTACTTTTCATATTTATACTCGTACAGTGAAAGCTCTACTCGGTCAGTTTCAAAAGACCACATCTCCTATCGATGAAAAGATTTCTAGGTGAAAGCAGATCAAAAATTCCGTGTTCTTTTGAATTTCCCATTCATATATATATATATATATATATATATATATATATATATATATATATATATATATATATACATAATTTTTGTAACAACTGTAATCAATTTGTCAAATTTCGAGATAATCGTTTGACCCTAGCTCTTATGTAAGTCCAAATGACGGAAATAGCTTAAATATATAAGTTTTGAGAAAATGTTTGTATGATGGCAAAATTTAGCAAATATTTGTCTTCATACAGGAAAAAACACCTTTGACCTTAGTGGTGCAGGGCGACAATCACGGTTGGTGCTCGGCCCCTAGGGGCTAACTTGCCTACCATGGACTTAAACTCTACTTCAATATTTAAAAGTTTACTTTTTCATAATGAGGTATGTATAGGTGTACTCTTTTATGGTGACTGAATCGCCAATGAATCCAACAAGTCAGCTGTCTCGGTGGATTTTACCTTGCAGCAGCTTGGCAACAGTTTTTGGTCAATATTTTCACCTGTCAATTAGTCCCAATGATTTCAGGAGAAACGAAGTCAATCATATAGGTTTAAAATATTTCGGTCTCGTATAAAAAGGTTTACCCGATTTGGGAATAACGATTATTTTGTCAAACTGCACGTTATAGAGATATACGTTAAGTCGAAATAGCAGATGTTGAGCTTACTGAGCCATTAGATTATTGAATACGCTATCATTTGTAGAAAACTTCTCAAACTAATGTATTTGCCGTTCGGAGCCGGAGTTAAAACGTAGGTCCCTTTCAATGAGTCTAAAAAATAATATCGTATGCAGCTCATTGTCTGAGAGAAGTACCACCTATTCCAATTGGAATGTTGTCGTGGAAATTATTATTATTATCATTTGTAGACCTCCAAGTAATATCAATTCCTGTTCGAGTTTAGTTCCATATTTTTTACCACCTATTTTCCTCAAACATCTCAAAAAGTAGGAAAAAACATGAAAAGTTAACTATTTACAAACCATGGCAGCTTTCACTGTATATATATACAGTACTGATCAAATTTATAGCGCACCTTACATGTAAAGTTTAATATGTGAATAATTTTTAAAATTATTTATGAAACTATATTTTTTTCACTTTGTTTAATAAGCTTTATTACTTATATATATAACAACAACAAAACAACAAAAATACTTTTTTAAATAAAACAAAGACAAATCATATTGCGTCTTTTGTCAATGATGAATGAGTCAAAAATATAGCGCACTCTTTTTTAACATTCCTAGAAAAATATAACGGTTCTTTGCTCTCAGAAAAATTTCATGTAAACAATTTAATGCATTCAGTTAAACTTAAAGCCGCGACCTAATAAAGTAATTTGTTCACTTCGGTCAAGATTTTTGTATTTTATTGTGTTTGAGGTTATGGGTCGTAAAAGTGTAACTATGGAGCAAAAAATTGCTATAAGGACTCTGCTTTCCGAACACTTTTCTCATACGGAAATATCTAACAGGTTAGGTGTGTCACGAAAATCTGTTTATAATATTTCCAAAAAAATTTGTGCTTTCAAATAAACCTGGCCAAGAACGTTCTAGACTTACAACTACAGCACAAGATCGTCATTTGATACAAATTTGTAAGCGAAATCGATCCGCTGGTAGTCGGCAACTGGCTTCCGAATGGTCATTAACTCTCGAAAAAACAATTAGCTCAAGTACAGTCCGTCGCCGTCTAGTTGACCATGGTCTCAAAAGCTACACAAAAAAACGTCGCCCTTACCGCAACAAGTTGCAGATAAAAAAACGTTTGGATTGGTGCAAGAACTACGTTAAGTGGTCAGAAGGAGACTGGAATCGAGTTGTGTTTAGCGATGAATCCCATTTTGAGCTGATTAATCGAAAAACGCGATCATTTGTCAGGCGTACAATGCAGGAAAAGGACCAGCCGTTCTGTTATCAGTCAAGAGCACAAGGAGGTGGTGGATCTGTTAGCGTATGGGGATGTTTTACAGCTCATGGTACCGGCTTATTGTTATTTTATGAAGGACTACTAAATGCTAGGAATAACATTGAACTGATTTCCAATGAATTACCAGAATATTATGAAAGAGTTTTTGGTTCTGAAACAAGTCAAATCTATTTTCAGCAAGATAATACACCGTGCCATAAGGCAAAATTTTCTATGGATTGGTTTAGAAAGAACAATATTTCTATGTTAGATTGGCCACCAACATCTTCAGATATAAACCCGATCGAAAACATATGGGCTATTATTAATCGTGACATTGAAAAATACAAAATATCAACAAAAGAAGAATTAAAAAACGCCATAACAGACATTTGGTATAAAATATTTCGTCTTACTAATCTTAAATTTTGGAAAACTTTTCGCATAATAGATTTAAATTAATATTTTATAAAATTCGTGTGCTATAATTTTGACTTATTAATTTGTAGGACTTTTTAAAGAAAATTAAATATTATTTTAATTTTGTATTTGTGAACTGAATTGTAATATTAATTTGATAAGGTTAAATAAACACCTATATTTAACTCCAAAAAAGAAATTTGTTTTTGACGTTTAAAACTTTTTTTGTAAAGTTTTCAAAATTATATAAAAACGCGCTATAATTTTGAGCAGTACTTTATGTATATGTACTTATTTTCTGAAGATTGCAAAACAAGCTGCAGCTTGTCATTAGAAAAGGCGAAAAAGTGGAAATAATTTTGAGGGATATTTGTTATCCAGATCAGTGCCTGCAAAATATATGACAGCAATTGCAATTGTAATACGCTTCCGGAATTTAATAATGGATTTTTGTTAACATAAGGTTTATGAATGCATGTTTAAGAACCAATAATTATATTAAAAAATAAGAATTTATGAAAAATTGTTTTAACTTTTGTAAATCAGTCACGAATTACCAGAAACTATTGAAACTATAACAAATGAATTTTCGGAATATAGACATTTGGCAAGAATATTTATTTTTGTATATTTTTGGAAGTGATTAAAATATACTTCCTATGGAATGGCTTTCATTATATTTTTCAGGATTGCTTTACCATAACCGTAAAACTTTGACCATATTAATCCTATTTTTCAGTTTTACTTAGAATGTGTGCAGAATTACACTAAACCAAATTCCATGCAAAACTCACTTTATTCTGTCAATAATATGAAAAGAATTGAAATTCGTTTCGAATTAATAAACTTGTGCTGATTGTAAAAATGCCAACAGTCATAGATGGCGTCAGTCAATTAACTGACATCGAGAGACAAAACATTAAGGAAAACATTGGAACACATTTCAGAGTCAGTTTAACTAACAAATGAAATGGAATTGCCACTGTTGGAATGACAATCATAATAACTGCTTGAAAAGCATATTTTTGATATAGTAAAGACATATACGAGGATCATTAGTAAATTTTGAATAATTACAAATACTTCTATAAACAGTTTAAGAAGTCTTTTTCTCAATTTTCCTCGCTCACAAGAATTATGCCACTAGAACATTTCCAAATAGATAAATTGCTATTTGGTATGCAAAAATTTGTATGTGTTGTATACATTTCATTTTTAAGTGTCAAATATGCAAAATATCCAGCAATGATCCATAAAATAATACCCCAACCATGAATGAATTCAACTCATTCGCATTCAAATTCAAATGAAATCAAACGAATACAATATATGAGGACATAAATTTTTCTTTGCAATTTAAATCCTGTCATTTTTATGTCTCAACACCAATGGCAAGCAACAGCAACTGTTGCTTGTAAAATTCTACTGCAACATGGTCATAATTTGTGGCATGTAATGGAATACAGTAATTCTTTGTAATACAGGTTTACGAACCTGGAACCTCAATTAGTGATAATCAAGATTATAGAATAAGGCAAATCTTGGAATGTGAAAAGAATTGAAAACGAATTAAAGATTTGATCATGTAATTGTTACCAAAGGAATTTCAACAAATTTTTGTTGACTTTGAAGAACGACTGCACTTTGACTAAACCATGACTAGACTATGACTAGAATATGACTAGACTATGACTAGACTATGACTAGACTATGACTAGACTATGACTAGACTATGACTAGACTATGACTAGACTATGACTAGACTATAACTAGACTATGACTAGACTATGACTAGACTATGACTAGACTATGACTAGACTATGACTAGACTATGACTAGACTATGACTAGACTATGACTAGACTATGACTAGACTATGACTAGACTATGACTAGACTATGACTAGACTATGACTAGACTATGACTAGACTATGACTAGACTATGACTAGACTATGACTAGACTATGACTAGACTATGACTAGACTATGACTAGACTATGACTAGACTATGACTAGACTATGACTAGACTATGACTAGACTATGACTAGACTATGACTAGACTATGACTAGACTATGACTAGACTATGACTAGACTATGACTAGACTATGACTAGACTATGACTAGACTATGACTAGACTATGACTAGACTATGACTAGACTATGACTAGACTATGACTAGACTATGACTAGACTATGACTAGACTATGACTAGACTATGACTAGACTATGACTAGACTATGACTAGACTATGACTAGACTATGACTAGACTATGACTAGACTATGACTAGACTATGACTAGACTATGACTAGACTATGACTAGACTATGACTAGACTATGACTAGACTATGACTAGACTATGACTAGACTATGACTAGACTATGACTAGACTATGACTAGACTATGACTAGACTATGACTAGACTATGACTAGACTATGACTAGACTATGACTAGACTATGACTAGACTATGACTAGACTATGACTAGACTATGACTAGACTATGACTAGACTATGACTAGACTATGACTAGACTATGACTAGACTATGACTAGACTATGACTAGACTATGACTAGACTATGACTAGACTATGACTAGACTATGACTAGACTATGACTAGACTATGACTAGACTATGACTAGACTATGACTAGACTATGACTAGACTATGACTAGACTATGACTAGACTATGACTAGACTATGACTAGACTATGACTAGACTATGACTAGACTATGACTAGACTATGACTAGACTATGACTAGATTATGACTAGACTATGACTAGACTATGACTAGACTTTTCTTTTTAAAACTGAATTTATCATATTTAACTTATCTCCAGTGACTTTGCGAAATTCCTTTAGACTTTGTTCTATCTCTTCTGTCTATCTACACTTGTACTGCAATTGTAATTAAGTATTTCTTAAATTTGATCAAACGAACTTGTAATGACTACAAATAAAGTTAAATATATATTTGTTTTAAATATATAATTATTTAGGAAATATTATAACTCAACTGTGGCCAACTATATGGACTTATCTCTATAAATGGCAAAAACAATCAAATGATGTAATATTTAAATTATAACACTTTAAAAACCTTTAAAACAAAGTCGAACAAACAAAACTTTTTTAAATATCCAAAACCGTTCAAGTAAAGCCCAAGTGAATATTTGAATATTTTAGCGTTGAATTGTGATTTGACTACCAAAATGAAAACTGGAAAACAACAAACAAATTTTTCACACTAACAACAGCCCCAAGTGTTAACAGAACATCATAATCATAGTTATTCATTCATTTATTCATTTAAAGTTGTAACAAATAATAGATTTTGTTGTTTTATGTTTGGTTACACCAACTACTGGAGGGTTGGCAAATAGAAAACACGAGGCAAATAAATGTAAATGGTATCAGAAAAAGAGTTGCCAACTTAGTAGTCCCAAGATCAATTGACTGGAATAATTTTTGGAAAATCTTCTAAAACGCTCAAGAAAAACTCTTCGCAAGGACTTATGAGCATTGTGAACATGATTCGACTAAGATTCGACAAAGACAACATCCTCTTAAATCAGTCGAGGATGCAATTTCTGCAACTTCAGAAATTGTTTTCTTGTGCTCTAAATGACTTATTGTATCGAAAAAACAAGTAAGAAAGTGCTATAGTCGGTCAAGCCAGACCATACGATACCCTTCACCACTAAGGTCAAAGGTGTTATTTTTCCTGTATAAAGACAAATATTAGCTAAATTTTGCCATCATACAAACATTTTCTCAAAACTTATATATTCAACCTGTTTCCGTCATTTGGACTTATATGAGAGCTAGGATCAAATGTGGACCGATTATCTCGAAAATTGATTACAGTTGTTACAAAACTTAAAATTCCCATTATCTTCAGATTTACGAGCGTTTTAGTGATTTTTTCCTTATTTAGTGCGTTTTTAAAGAAAATTTTGTATGGGAGCTATGGTCAAATGTGGACCGAAATTTGGTACAGTGATTTAAGTTTATATAAGCAGTATTTTATTTAAATTTCATGAAAAAATATTGATATTTGTGGCCAATATATCAATTCAGGGAAGTGGGACCTTCGCCAGACGGACGTACATCGCTAAATCGACTAAGAAAGTGATTCTAAGCCTATTGGTATACTAAAAGGTGGGTCTAAGACAAATATTTGGGGAAATTGTTTTCGTGTTTGTTTTTTGCACAAAATACGTACTTAAATATGATCTGATGTACATATGTAACGCATAGAAATACTTGTCTGAGATCCATCTTAAAGTATAGCGATTAACTCAACATCACTTCCCGAGTCCTTCCATCTGAACGGTGGTAATGTTAACATGTAATCAAAGTATTTACTTACTTAAACATATTACAACCTGTTTAGACCAAACGCCAGGCATATGTTTGAAATTCATGCCCTTCGATCTTGTGCGCATATTCCCCAATGTCTTGGGTCAAGCGTGGATAGATTGTCTTCTAATTGGTCTTTTCATCGAAGTTTCGGAGGTCCTCATCTACGAGTTCCCTCGGGATCATTTTCGAACACTTTTCTTGCAGGACTATCTTCATCCATTGACACAACATGTCCTAGCCAACGCAAACGCTGCAGTAAAACGCGTTTTGCTATGTCAATATAAGCGAATAATTTATGCAGCTCATGATTAAATCGGTGTCGAGATTCTTTGTTGATGCTGATTGGACCACAGATTTTTCTTAGAAACTCCGTCTTAAAGTCTCCAAGAACAGCTTCATCTGCTTATGCAAGCGCCCATGATTCAGTTCTCGTTGAGAGGATTTTATTCCTAAGCCGACTGCTTAGGCCGAAATATAATCTGTTGGCAAGTATGATTCCTCTTTTGATTTCAATACTTATGTCATTATTTACATTAACTGGGGTACCAAGGTAGACAAACTCTTTAACAACCTCGAAACTGAAGTTTTCCATGATCGTGTGGTCCAATTCTAGTGAACTGTTTGCTAGTAGAGACTATCGGTTTTGCTTTTGATTCGTTGACTACTGAATCAATTTTCATTAATTTCCTATCAATGCTGGAAAAGGCGGCACACAGTTGTTCAGAATTGTTTTTGCATTGGCCAAAACTCAGTAACTTTTTACCTAATAAAGATTTTGTAGTTTTTTAAGTCAATAGATAACATCCTAAGATTTTATCGAGTTTAGGTCTCATAAAGATCTGGGGCCAAATCACCGCTTTCGATATCGATCGAAAACTCAGACTTTTAAGCGAATATTGTGAAGTATACTTTAGGGATGTTTAAAGTTACTTCGTTGTAAAAAGTTTATTGAAATTTGGTATCCATTTTGATTCGTTTTTAAAAACATATAGTTCAATTAAAACTTTTTTACTATTGCTCATCTTTTGGCAAATAACTTAATAGTAAACTGTGTAACTTTTAAATAATTTTGATTATCCTAAAAGTATGCTATACAAATGTTTTGAAAATATCTAAGATTTCGATGAATATCGAATGCTGAAATTTGGCCCATGTACAGCGGTTGCAAAGAAATTTAAGCTTAAAGTTCAATTTTCTATCTATAATTTCGTTTGAACCGCCGTTGTATAGCAGGTAAGTCATCCGCCTAGCAAACCAGAGGTCCAAGTTCGATTCCTGACCAGACGGATCTGCGGATTTGACAAGAACAAAAGATAAAACGGTCATTGAGGTCGCAAATGATTGGAAAGAGAATTCAATGGAGTTTCTATAGTTCTTGGTGGATTCTGTTCCGAACCACCTCCAAAAAGTTTTCAATGCTAAAGAAGGATATATTTTTGATTAATTTAATTAATTTTTAATAATTTTTGTTGACCTTGAAGCTCCCAATTTTTTTTAAATACGCTCTGTAAAAATGTCAAAATTATAATGCCATATCCTGGAATTTCCTTTTTTAGTTTCAATTAAAAAAAATATGTACAAAACATTTTAAATGTGAAAGGTCTTTTATTTTCTAATAAATTACAATATTTTTTACTATTTTCAATATTTTTAATTTATTTTTTTAATTGCATAGGATCGGAAAAAAAGAAAGAAGAACAATAACTGGTATGTCAAAATATATGTGCCGACTAGTGTATATAATGCACATTCATTATAACTCGCGTCGATTAAAGTATGATCTATCTCACTTTTTGTCATGACTGGGATAGCTACCATAAAAATCTTCAAGTCAGTCATAGAAAGCTTCTTTAACATCGTCGTCTTTCTCTTCTGTGGAAGCGTATGCACAAATCAAGCTTAGATTAAAGTATTTAGCTTTAAAGCGAATTGTCGCTAGCCTTTCGTTTACTGGGCTGAACCTTGAAACGAGATTTCGCAATCTTTTGCATACGTTGAAACCAAACTCATGCTTACTATCATGACAGCTATAATGCTGGTTGCCTTTTGGTGTCTTGGCGACGCCGTGGTCATTTCATCTAATCTCCTGAATAGCAATCATATCATATCCATCGACTGGATCAGGGTACCTCCTCTGTAAAAAGTTCGGATGTTCCAATTGCTGATCCTAAAATCATGATCGTTTATTCGTTCAACATTACATTAATTAGTTGAAATTGGAAGAGACATTAGTTTTGGGGACTATCTATATCTATCTCGGTACAAAATTTTATTATAATCGGTTTGAAATCACAAAATAAAGCAGAAGCCTTAATTTTTTTCTCATGATATTTATTTTTTTATACCCTTCACCACCATAGGTGGAAAGGGTATTATAAGTTTGTGCTGATGTATCCTTTTAGTATACCAATAGGCTTAGAATCACTTTCTGAGTCGATCTAGCGATGTCCGCCCGTCCGTCTGTCTGTCCGTCCTCCATGTAAACCTTGTTATCAAACTACAGGTCGCAATTCTAAAGATAATTTGGTGAAATTTGGAACAGATAATTTTTTTGATAATGGACCATGGCTATTGAAATTCGTCAAAATCGGTCCATTATTTATACATACATAATTTTTGTAACAACTGTAATCAATTTGCCAAATTTTGAGATAATCGGTCCACATTTGACCCTAGCTCTCATATAATAAATAAGTTTTGAGAAAATGTTTGTATGATGGCAAAATTCAGCAAATATTTGTCTTTATACAGATAAAAGAACACCTTTGACCTTAGTGGTGAAGGGTATCGTATGGTCGGGCTTGACCGACTATAGCACTTTCTTACTTGTTTATTATAAAGCTTACACGTTGAAATTATGTGTGAAACACTACATCATTTAAATTAGGGTTTGCAGTTCGGTTTTAACCGAAACCGAAACCGAAACCTCAGTTTTTTATGCCTCGAAACCGAAAAAGGTAGAAAAAAACGCGGTTTTAGCAATTTATTTTTCATAAGTTTTTGTTGGTATTATTCAGAAATAACATTAGCTTATCATAAATTTGCACGTAATTTGTCTATTTAATGAAGCAGAAGAATGAAACAAGCAAAAGGTGTTTACAGTGGACGAATGGACAGGTGTAAGGGGAAGACGGTATATGAACGTAAATATTCACGATTCTCATGGTAAATTTTATAACCTGGGTCGTATTTTCAAGCAAACGCAAGAAACCATTAGATAAAGGCTAATGGAGTTTAATATTTCACTTGACACACACATCGTAGCATGTACTATAGATGGAGCAGCAGCCAATATCAAATTTGTATCTGAAAATCAATTCTGAAGACGGCGACGATGAAACTTTAACTCATTTAAAACCGATTGCCCATATACACTTGAACCTAGTTCGTTATAATATTTTACAAACAAGCGTTAAAAAGCATCATAATTGTGAATTAAGTCTACTCGTAGATTTCTGCTTCTTAAAGAAAGTATTCATGAAAGTTTAGAAATGCTGTCGACCTTAGATTTGCTTCATTCTATAGACTTTGAAATTGTAAATTCTTTAAAATCGTTGCTATTTGTAAAAAATACGATTGAAGCAATTTGCCGCTCGGATGCAAATATTATTCACGCTAAAGGGGCTTTGCAATTTCTCCAAAAAGAAAGACTTATTTAAGAAATCCCTCATATTTAAAAAACCTGAATTATTTTCCTGAATTTAAGTATTAAATTATAATATGTTTTAATGAAGTTATCTAAATTTTCCGACAAATTTAAACTGAAATAGTTTTAATAAAAAAACCGAAAACCGAACCAAAACCGGCCGGTGTTGGGTGTTTTAAAACCGAAACCGCGGTTTCTCATTTTCACCGTTTTTTGCAAACCCTAATTTAAATGACCACAACGTGAAATTTTGCAGCCATTGATTCTTTTGAGGTATTTTTGACCACTTTTTGACACATATTGAGCGGTATTTCAGCCATAACTTGACGACTGTTGGTTTCTAAGTGCTCAATACGGTCTTTCGCGTAGCCCCAAAACAAAGTCCAATGGTGTCAAGTCGCATGATCTTGGTGGCCAGTTGACGACGAGAAATTACGCGGCCAGGAAATGTCTTTGCAATGAAGTCATATTCATAATGTGCCGCAAGACAGTCCTAATTCCTGAGAACGACGAGGAATCGACACATTCGGGTCTTCGGCAACACTTTTACTTACAGCAGCGATATTTCCAGCCTTGTGAAATTTCTTCACAAATTTTGCCAATTGCTTGCGTAGTTGGACGATTATGTAAACCATAATCTAATTAAAGCACGATATGTGCCTATTGCGGAATCACCAGGTTTGTATTATTTTTTGATAATTTTAATGCGTTGTGTGTAGGGTTGCCAGTCAGGCTGGATTCGACTGGATTGTCCAGCGTTTTGAATGCTTGTCCAGTGTCAAGCTAAAATTAAATTTGTCCAGCTGAAAAATTGAATATTTTTAAAGAAAAACTATTTTTATGAAAAAGAACGCAATAAAAACTTTTGGAAAATTGTATTTTTTTTTTCCAAAGACTGCAATAACTACAGAGGTATAACACTTCTCCCAATACCTAGCAAAATACTAAGTCGTATAATTTGGAACAGAATATCCGACGCAGTTTCCTCAGCACTCCGCGAAAATCACTTTGGGTTTAGAGAAAATCGTTCTTGTGTTGATCTAATCAACACAGTCGGAATAGTATTAGAGCAATGTAATGAATTCCGCACTCCTATTTACCTAGCGTTTAATCGACTTTATGAAGCCCTTCGACAGTGTCAATAGAAGCTATATATGGAGAATTTTAGAAAATCGTAACATGCCGACGAAAATTCTCAACTTAATCCGGACAATGTACGTTAATTTTAAATGTCGAGTCCTAAACTATCAGATCCGTTCGATGTTACTACTGGAGTAAGGCAAGGATGTATATTATCACGTCATCGACAACATAATGCGCACGGCTCTAAATTGTAGACACAGTATCCAATGGATACCCTTTAAACAACTTGAGGACTTGGAATATGCCGATGACGTATGTCTTCTAAGCCAAAGCTCGGGCCACCTTCAAGAGAATACTAACGCCATTACTGCTGAATTAATAATTCCAAGACAAAGATTATGCTTGGAGGCTATGGCGCAAACCCGTTGACGCACATCAATGTGAATAACGAGGTTATTGGACGTGTAGATACCTTCAATTACCTGGGAAGTTTAGTAACTGCAAAAGGTGGCGCAGACGAGGATATTAAATCGCGTATTAATAAGGCAAAATCTGCATTCGGCATTCTTCGAGCTATTTGGAAATCTCGGCAAATATCAACAACAACTAAGTTACGAATATACAACTCGAATGTCAAGTCCATCCTGTATTACGGCTGCGAAACATGGAAACGCACAAATGCCATCGATAAATGATGGCATTTTACAAACAAATGCTTAAGGCAAATTCTTGATATATGGTGGCCGAATTGCATAAAAAATTAAGATCTATTAGTGCAACAAACCAAATCCCTGCTTCCACAGAGGTATGTCAACAGAAATGGCGATGAATAGGCCACACACTTCGAAGGCCAAATACCATTGCTCGACAAGCAAGGAAGCGGCCGTCGTGTTGGTGCGCCTGCTAGAACGTGGAGAAGATCAATTGATGTGGAGTTACAAGCATGTCGTTAATTATGTTGACGTCGGTACCAAGGTAAATAAATACTTTTACAACCTCGTAGCTATAGTTCTCAACGATCACATGTGGTCCAATTCTTAAGGATTGCCTGCTTGTAGAAACCTGCAGTTTTGTTTTGATTTATTGACAACTGGACCCGTTTTATTACATTCCTTCTCGATTATAGAAAAGGCGGCAGTCGAATTGTGAAATGTGCGTCCGTGATATGATATCAATGTCATCGACAAACGCAAGTAGTATGTGTTTTCTATTGCTGATATCGCTGCAGGTAAATTACGGTATTCGCTATTCGGTTATCAAAAATTAAAAGATTCTTCGAAGCAAATTATTAAAGAAAGTTTTTTATTATTAATGTCCAGCCAATTTTTGGGTTGTCAAGCTTTTTTTCCCCTTATGTCCAGCATTTTCAGGATTTGTGTCTGGCAACCATAGTTGTGTGATACTTAAGCGATCCATTTTCGTCAATGTGAGACTTTCAACTGAACAAAAAAAAATGGTTTAACAACATAGTTTGACAGATGTCGAATTCCAGTCCTATACTTTTGAAATCAGTTCTACGCTCCGAGGATCTTCTGTCGATCAGTGTGTTTTCCTTGCTTAGTTTTTCCTAATAAATGTAATCTAAGAAGACTTTTTATCAACACTAAAGGAATTTGAGAAAAATCGTCAAATTTTACACTTTCGATTTTTATTTTGAACCAGTAGAATAGAGGATAGCTCCTATAGTACCACCTTAAAACGAGGTTTCCACCTCTTAAATATTTAAAACAACCAAACTTCCTCACTCAATAATTGGGGCCTTGGCAACACTGCTTTATAAAATTGAACTCTTTACAATGATAATACAAATTATATTTAACAAAATAGAAAAATAAAAGTGCAACAAAAACTAAATAACAATATAAAACATAAAACTGTGTTATTTGTATGATTAAAATAAATGCAATTTCATAAATAACAATTTGCATACTCTTACACAGGCAAACATACACTAAACGAAATTCATATAAGAGCAGATTATTAACAAAGTTAGTAACTTCTCGTCACTTTGGTGTACAAAGTTGTCTTTGGTTTCTTAAAAATTTAAGAATATCAAAGAAGTTAGTAACATTTTTAAACTAGGAATTATATTTGTAAAAATATAAGAGAAAACCTAGACATACAAAATTCAAAATTACTAATAATTAGTGATTTTAGATTTATTTCATATACTGTATTATAAATGTGTAGTATCGATCTTATTCCTAGAACTTAGCTTATGTGATACTTTATTCTATAACCTTTGATTTTTAATTTTTTACAAAAAAATTACCCAAACATCTCAATTCAAAAGTTAAGAAATACACATAGGACATTTGGTACACCCTAAAAAAAAAATCAATCCATAAGCTATATATGTATCTAATATAAGTACTTTTAAATTTACATATAAAACAAGTAAGAAAGTGCTATAGTCGGTCAAGCCCGACCATACTATCGTATGGTCGACTAAGGTGAAAGGTGTTCTTTTTCGTGTATAAAGACAAATATTTGCTAAATTTGGCCATCATACAAACATTTTGTCAAAACTTATATATTTAAGCTGTTTCCGTCATTTGGACTTATATGAGAGGTAGGGTCAAATGTGGACCAATTTTCTCGAAATTTGGCAAGACTACAGTTTTTACAAGAATTATGTATGCAAAAAATAAACTCAAAATTCTTATTATCTTCAGATTTACGAGCGTTTTAGGGATTTAAAGAAAAGCTTTTTAAAGAAAAGTTTGTATGGGAGCTATGGTCAAATGTGGACCGATTTCAACGAAATTTGGTACAGTGATTTAAGTTTACATAAGCAGTATCTGATTTAAATTTCATGAAAAAATATTTATATTTGTGGCCAATATATCAATCCCGGAAAGTGGGACCTATGGGAGCTACCATAAATAATGAATCGGTTTTGACGAATTTCAATAGCCATGGTCCCATTATCAAAAAAAAAAATGATCTGTGCCAAATTTCATCAAATTATCTTTAGAATTGCGACCTGTAGTTTACATGGGGGTCCAGCCAGCCAGCCAGCCAGACGGACGGACGGACGGACGGACGGACATCGCTAAATCGACTCAGAAAGTGATTCTAAGCCTATTGGTATATGTACTAAAAGGTGGGTCTAAGACAAATATTTCCATGCGTTACATACATCAGCACAAACTTATAATACCCTTTCCACCTATGGCGGTGAAGGAACATAACATAATATATGTATGTCCATATATTGTACATTAACTTAATCCCTACTGAATTTGAATTGTATATTTTTACAAAAATCCAGCAGCAACAATTACTAATATTATAGAAGAGATATGGATGTGGAGCAAATTCCAATGCAGACATTCGATATTTTTTACATAAGTTTATCTTTCAATTCAGGTGTCAATTTTAAAACCCTGCAGTCGATCAAGTTAAGCAACTTAATTTTATTTTACTTAATTTTAATCTACATACAAATTTATCTTGTAAATGAATTTTCTGTTACTGAATTGCGCAAACGGCAGCCAAAAATTTGTATTACCAATAATTTTTAATAACAATGTAAAAGTTAGGTGCCATACATTTTTTGTGTAAATGCTTTTGGCTTCTAAAAAGAGTTTTTAGTTATTTAAAATTTAATGAATTTCATGCTGTTACCTTAACTATTTACATGACAGTATCATGTAAATAAGTTTAAATACATGTAGTTTAAGGGATACCTTTTTTCAATTAGAAGTTTTTTAAACACCCCGTTATATCTCCGAAACTAAAAGTTTCGGAGATATACTTTTTTGTTAAGATGTCAGGCCAGGAATTGTGATTTTAATAATTACATATATTTTAAACCACTAAAGCTAGAAATAAAATTTATAGAGAAATTGATTGGAACGAAACAAATTTCAAACACGTATTGGGAACTTTTTTTATACCCTTCACCAATAGGTGAAAGGGTATTATAAGTTTGTGATTCCGTTTGTAATTTTTTTATTAGTGATCGTAGACCCCATAAAAATTATACCGATCGACTCAGAATCTGGAGGAGAATCGATTAAGCGATGTCCGTCTGTCTGTCTGTCTGTCTGTCCGTCCGTCTGTCTGTTGAAATCAAGTTTCTGAAGCCCCTGGAGGATGGACATACATAAATTATATATCAGATTTTAGGAAATTCTCCCGCAATGAAAGCTATTAAATTTCATTAAAATCGGTTTATAAACACCGAAAATATCGAAAAAATACCAAAAATTAGATGAAAATTTTAAAATTTTTTATTGAAACACATTTTTAAATAACAAGAGAAAAGAGATACTCCTGGTGTACATGTGCACTAAGAGAAAAATGACGATCTGATTTCAAGAAAAAAAATCTACAATATAAGATTGCGAAATCTTGAATTTTCAATCTTGAAAATATAGCCAGTAAGATTTATATTCTTAAATTTAAGAATAAATTCTTAGTTATGAGAATACAATCTAAAAATAACATGCAATTTGTTTGCTTTTAAGATTTTAATCTTATTATAAGATTTTAAATCTTAATTTTTGATCGTATTCTTTATTTTAAGATTGTGATCTTGATTTCAAAATTTTATTCTTATTTTGAAGATTGTAAGTTCTAATCTTAAGATCGTATTCTTGATTTTGTAGATTTGTGTGCTTGTTTTAGGGAAATTTCTCAGTATTTTGTCATAAATTGCAATCCGCCGATCAAAGTAGTTGCGAAAAAGTGAAAAACTAATTTTTTGAGAAAAAATATAAATTTAATAAGAAATATAAATGGAAAACCTTAATCCGAATGAAGTGATCCTTTTAAATATTCCAATAGAAGGCAATTTAGTTCCGGTGTGTGATGGGGAGTATGAAATGAACTGCCCTTCAAAAGAAATTTCATTAGATTTCTTGGACGATGACGCGTTGCTGAAAAATCTTTTGAAAGAATTCGATCTGGAATGCGTTTTTCCGTACCTGCAGCGTAAGTTTTTCATCATATTTATAAATACATAAGTAAATTTCTTTATAAAAAATTATATTTATTTAATTTGTTTCAGGCTCAAATGTAACTTTTAGAAGTCTGCAGTATATGAGAGCAGTGAAAAATTATTTGTCTGGAAAAATAAACAGGTTTTAATATTTTATTTAGAAAGTAAATTAAACCACTAATAGTTTTGTCCTTTAGTTTGAAATTGATGAAGATACACTTTCGATGCCGTCGAAGGTAGGTCAGTGGCTACAAAAATGTCCAGATGTAACTTCCACTTCATCGTCTTCTGTAAATGTGGAAGTTAACAAAAAAGTGTTTGACAAGGTAAAAATATTAGATAATTACTTAATATTTACATTTAAATGTGTACAAAACATAAAATATTTTCGTTTATTTATATAGGATTTAGCTTCATTATTGAATGAATCAGTAAGTGGCAAAAACATCCTAAAATTTTATTAATCACACAAAGATTTAAACAATAACTATCGTGATGAGCTGATCCAGATTATAGTACATCAAATTCTAAAAAAGGATCTCGCACTTCATCCTCACGATTTTCAAGATACATGGACAGAAATATGCACACTTTTTCCAACGGAAGATGAAGTCAAGGTATTTTTAGGATAAAATTTTTTACTAACTACCTATAATCTAAAATAAATTTTAAAATATAGGAATACTATTACATTCCTCGAAAGGGGGAAAAAAATAATAAAAAATGTATTTTATTTTATCTTTAAATACGAATACGATAATAAGAAAAAACGTGCTTAAAATAAGATTTTCTGCTTGAAATCGAAACTTTTTCTGCTTGAAAGTAGAGTAAGTAAATGCGAAAAATCTTATTTTAAGAATAAAATCTTATTTTTCAAGATTGTTTGTAAGATCGCAATCTTGAAAAAGTTCTAAGAACAAGATCGATAATTAAGAATGCGTTCTTATTATTTAAGATTATGTTCTTATTAATTAAGAGTGCATTCTTAAAAATTAAGAATTTAATCTTAATTAATAAGAACACATTCTTAGTTATCGATCCTGTGCTTAGATTTTTTTAAGATTGCGATCTTGCAAAGAATCTTAAAAAAATAAGATTTTATTCTCAAAATAAGATTTTTCGTATTTACTCTACTTTCAAGCAGAAAACGTTTCGATTTCAAGCAGAAAATCTTATTATCAGCACGTTTTTTCCCTGAGTGTGATAACATATTATATATCAAATTGTAGGAAATGGTTCCCCAAAGCACTCTGTAAAATTTTATCAAATTCGGTCCATAAACCAGTGAGATATCGCCAAAACACTTAATTTGATGTATTGCAAATTGCCCAAAGTACGCATTAGAGAATGTTTGTTGAAAAAATGAAATGCAGAAATAGGAAAAACCATCCTCCTTTAGCACGGACATACATAAATTTTATATCAGATTTTAGGAAACTATTCCGCTAAGCACGTTATTAAATTTTATCAAAAGCGATCCATAAACAACTGAGAGATCGCCAAAACACTACTTGTGATGTGCAGCAAATTCCCCAAAGTACGTGTCTAAGAAATTTTGTTAACATTTTGTAAGTATTGTTTCAGCGATATCTCAGTTGTTTATGGACCGATTATGATGAAATTTGACAGCGTTCTTTGTGGGAGGATTTCTTTAAATCAGATGTATAAACTCTACAAATCTGATTATGAATACCATTCAAATTGTACCGAATCGGCAGGAGAATCGATTTCGCGACGTCCGTCCGTCTGTCTGTTTGTCTGTCCGTCCTTCCGTCCGTCTGTTTGTCTGTCCGTCCGCCCCTCCGTCTATTTGTCTGTCCGTCCGTCTACCTGTCTGTCCTTTTTTCTGTTGTAGTCAAGTTTTTGGAACTCCTGTTTTGTCGATATCTCAGATGTTTATTTTGATGAAATTTAATAGCGTACTTCGCAGGGGATTACCTAAACTCTGATGCATTCGGCAATTTGTGGTAAATATAATTTAGTGTTTAAGCGATATATCAGGTGTTTTGATCGACAATGATGAAATTTAGGGTGAGACGATATCCTAAAATTTTGTGTAAAATGCATATGTTTATACCTTCCAGGAGCTCCACAAATCTGATTTTAGCAGACAGACACACTGCATTTATCTTAATTTTGTGTCTGACTTTTGAAAATTATGATAACTTTTGAGAATGTATTATATATCAAATTATAGGTAATCTCCTAGGAAGTACAAAAATGCAACTGAGTACATGATATCCGTTCAAAACCTCCATATGTATGTATGTATCTCACATATTAACGAAAATTTAAATTTTTTAATTGCAATTGGGAGAATTCCGTTCACGTTTCACAATTGCTCCCGTATAACTTCGACTAAGGCAATCTCTTAGTAGCTAATAAATGACAAATTATAATAGATACAATGATGACATTTATTATAAAGACATTGTACAATATCGTTATTGAGGGCGATAGCGCCTAAAATATACTTTCTAGACAACATTTGACAAAAGTATTTTAGATCTTTTGAAAAGTTCGGTATTGAAAATGGTCGAGCTCGGTTCACATTTAGTGAAATCTCCCATATAACCCCGACCGGGAATCACTTTAATGCTGATAAATTAAATCACATTATAATTGCACAAAGAACTAGAGCAAAACTTTATACACATCCATCGGACAGATCGAAAGAACAATACATCCCAAATATTATTGATGAAGTATTCATCTTAATTCCATTTAAAAGATATATATTTCACGTATGTATCTAAAACTAAGAGTTTATACCCCATAATTCTAAGGCATGTTTACATTGACAATCATTGTTAAAGCTTTGACCTAAATCAGTCCGCTAACTTCAAAGTTTTACATAACTAATCAAGAACTAGTTGGATGATTCTTACGAATTAAAGTACACAACCCTCACTGGGCACTTCGTTTTTGGGTTGCATACCAAATACTTAATCTTCATCAAATCGATGTGCTTTTGCAAATCTAAGGTCATCTACATTTTGAAGCATCTGTTATTAAGTGTTCGTAAAATAGACACATATATCGAAGCTACTGGCTGGCTTAAATAAGCATTCTCTACCTGCCCAACCTAACCTTTGGGTCAATAACTATTCTAGATGATGACGCCACCGAAAAGCTTTTCGTTTTCCGACATAGCTAAATATTGCTAGGAATTACATTTAGTATGAACAAAAGAAAATTAATATACATATCAAGCATTTGTGTGGGGCTCAACTAAGCCAGTAATCAGAAACTATATAACTATTAATATATTCTTACGATTTTGTACTTTACGTTTGGAACACCATTTGTGAAGGGTATCCAAGATTCGGCAAAGCCGAATATACCACTCTTACTTGTTTAATTTATGGGTTAACAAAATTGAACTTAGAGATAGTGCTACAAGTTTGTGCTAATGTTTGAAGCGCTTAGAAACTTTTAAGTATACCGATCGGAGTAAGGCCTAGTAACTTTTAAGTATACCAATCGAATAAAAGCAACTTTGTGAGTTAATTTCTCCATGTTCATACTATTGGCTGGCTATTTATTTAAAGCTTCTTCATCTAAGTACTTACTTACTTAAATGGCCTATATTACAACCTGTTTAGGTCAAAGGCCGAACACATTTTAGAATTTTATGCTCTTCGATTTTGTGCGCATATTCTCCAACTTCATAGGCCAAGCTTGGATAAATTTTCTTTTACTTGGTCTTTCCATCGAAGTTTCGGACTTATACTTCTACGAGTTCCCTCGGGATCATTTTCGAACACTTCACTTTCTGGATTATTTTCATCTATTTGCACAACATGTTCTAGCCAATGCAAACGATAGAACGAGTTTTACAATGTCAATGTCTGCGAATAATGCACACAGCCTATGATTAAATCGTTGTTGAAATTTGTTGTTCATGATGATTGGACCATAGATTTTTCGTAGGATCTTCCTCTTAAAGACACCAAGAATAGCTTCATCTGCGGTGGACATATAACGCCATCATCGTTGATTTGTTCAGGCATGTCATCTTGGTCGCTTTCATTTGCAACCAACAACTTGCAAAAGTACTCCTTCCACAGTTTTAATACGCTTTCTGTATCAGTAACCAGATATCCTTGATCGTCCTTACAGGAAAACATAAAGTTGCCAAATTTACGTACTTCATTAAAAAGTTTTACTGTAGTGTATTGCACTAAGATTCCCATTTATTACAAATTATTTATTATTGTAATAAATAGTTTTTTTAATAAAACCAAAAAATGTTGGTGGGGAAACCTTTCCTCGACGCGTTTCGATGGTTTACGTACTTTATTTTGTATTGTATACATCTCAATCTCTTCAAACACACATTTTATTTTTTCTGCGGAATATTAGTTTTCTTCCCTCTTTATCTCTCGATATCTTTCTAAAGATCCACTAGTAGCTACAGAGTTGCCGTGTAGACCGCATTTTTCTCAGCAGTGGCGTTTTTTTCTAGGAGTGGGTTTTTTTTATCGTTCTTATGGGAGAACGAGCGGCACTTGTTTGCTCACTACTTTAAAGGCTGTTAACCACGATACCACGTGGAGGTAAGTGTCCACAGTAAAGATGAAAGATAGACCAAGATTAGCCTGGGTTTACCAAGTTAAACCGATCAGAAACATTGCTTGGTATCCAACATTCCCTGCATCATCCTTTTTTTATATAAATAAAAAGCACTAAAATCACTTTTTACCCAAAAAAAAAACAGGCCAAAAATACGATTTTTCAAATATTAACTTTAAACACTTATAACTTTTTATGTAGCAAAGTTTTGAAAGCACTTCTAGCTTGTAAAATTTTGTTCTTTTTTTTAGAGAACTTTGAATCAAGAAAAACGGTTTACATAAAGATCAGATACATATTAGCAAAAATTTGGGACAAAAATTTTAAATTTTTTAAGTCGAATATCTTAAAAACCCTAAGAGATAGGACCTGCGTGTACAGATTTTTTGTTGATCTTAACGTAAGTATTTGTTGTATAGTCGTATAGTAGTTCTTTAAATCGGTTAGAAAATGCCAATTATATATCGTTTTAAATGATTTATGAGTCTGAGGTGGCCTACTTTTGGTGCCGATTGTGACGCCGTAGTAAAGGCTTTCTAGGTTCAAAACTTAAGCTCCACAACACTTTTGCTATATGCACCAAAAATTGTGCGTTTATTATCAAGGCCTGTACGTTGATAATCTTTGAAGTTACGACCTGTACCTTGATAACAAGTTTACATGGATATCCAGCCAGCCGAACGGACATTCTTAAAACAACTCAAAAAGTGGAAACAGGGTTTCAGACCAATATTTTTATGCGTTAAAGACATCAGCGTAAGCCCAATATACCCTTTCGAGCTATGGTAGTGATGGGTATAATAAAAACTTTAGCACAATGGGATCGTTTAACACACTGTTGTAGTCTGTATATATATATATATATATATATATATATATATATGTATATATATATATATATATATATATATATATATATATATATATATATATATATATATATGTATATGTATAATTCCCCGACAACATTCCAATTGGAACAAGGGGTACTTCTCTCAATGAACTGCATCCGATTCTATTTTTAGACTCATTAAAAGGGACCTACTTTTTAGCTCCGGCTCCGAACGGCAAATGCATTAGTTACAGAACTAGGGTTTATATTCAAATAGTGCTATCTACAAATTCACAATTTTACAGGAGAGCGAAAAAACCGTTTTTGTCATTAACCATAATTGTAATAAACAAACTTTGTTTTACAATACCATACAAATTGGGGCCAAGATTTTGTACAAATTAAGTTTTTTAACTAACTCCTTATATTTGCGCTTCTATAGTAGTTAGCACTTTTTACGAGTTAAAATTGGATCGTTTCAAATACTAAAGCAAGTAGATAGCATTATTTTAACAACAAAAAAATAAAATATAATGAAAATTTAGACTCTTATCAAAATATCACGAATTTTAATTAAAATAATAAGTTTTTTTAATAAAACCAGATTTATTCAAATCATATTAATAAAATTCAAGGTATTCTCTTTATATGACCTTTATTTACAATCTGTTAAGGTCAAAGGCTGAGCATATTTTAGAAATCCATGATTACAGTTCGTTGTAGGGAAATGTGGTCCATTTTGTTGTTTTATCACTAATAACAATGTATATTTTCTAACAATTGTTATTATTTCGACAAATATTTGTTATGAAGATAGCACTATTTTTTGATTATGAGTAGATAGCACAAACAGAATTTATAAAAAAAATATTTTAGAATTATTTTTCTTTCTTAAAATTTATATGGCATATGACAGATAAGCCAAGGAACACGTTTCTATAAAAAACCATTTTGGTCGAAAATGTAGATAGCACTTTTTGAGTATAAAGCGTCGAGAAGTTTTACATAGCCTAATACTCAATAATCAGTGGCTAGGCAAGTGAGGTGAACCGCTGCTTTTTTGAATTTTTTTTTTTCAAGTGGGTCGACCGAGGATTGATCTTGGGACCTCTGGTGGCTAGGCGGATGACTAACCTGCTATACCACGGCGGTTCACTGTAGTCTCACTGTTTTAGTCTGTTAACTTTTTATAAAAAAAATTGTTAAAATAAAAGTTTTAAACAAAAAGTGAACTCTTTTTAAGCACATTGTATGTGTAAAAATTTTAGAACTTTAATTTTAAAGAAGATTATTTTGCACAGAGCGTAGAATTTAAAAGTAATCTAAAAATTTCCTTAAATAGATTATTTTTTAAATAACCTTTTTATTTTAAAAATTATAATTGAATTCTTTTATGAGCACATACAAATATAATTGTGTTCATTTCCTTAAAAAGTAATTATTCATATTTTTCGATTATATGTGATACTTTTTAATTTCCTGAAAAACCTCTTATAGAGTTATCAAAAGAAAGTACAAATTCTAACACACATTTATTTTCATTACCACAAAAAGAAAAGCACAAACTTATCGCAGGCCCCTAAGCAGAGTTTAAAAATAGAATTTAATATTTTTTATGAAATGTTTTTGATACTATCTACGACTATTATACGAGTAGACACACACACACACACACTTCAAAATAAAAAATTTCATTCAAGAAAACTTGGGAAAAATACTATAGATGCTCAGATACGCTTTCACACAAATAAATGAAAGAATACGTAACAGTATTTCAGGATATAGATATGTATTCTTTCTGCACGTTTGTATAACTGTGTTTTAAATAACTGCTAATGCCATCCAGCAGTTTTAAATTTAAGGAATACCTGAAAACACCTTAATTTGAACATTAGATGCGATCCGAAGAATTTCAAGTAAATATCTCCCATAGCTCCTTGTAAGCTCAATATTATCCGCCTTCAATGATGACCTTAACTTAAATTTCCAAATCATGTTTGTTGTTTCAAAAAAGCGCTTCATTTTGGAACTGCTGAGAGTCGTCCAATTCTTGTAAAGTAATATTTTTGTACTTATGATGATTTTGGTGTGACGTCAGCAAATGTGTTTAGAGGTATATACCCCAGTAATAAATTTGTTATCAATGAACCCTGCAGAAGTACGAAAAAGAAAAAGAAATGTACATATATCCCTTGTAATATGAACTACTAAAATAAGAAATATTTTTTTTTTTTTGTATCGGGTGGTTAAATTTCAAGGGCCGATGTTGATTTTGAATTAAACACAAACTATTTAGGAAATTATTGTAATTTTATTTTATAATGATATATTGGTACTACTCAATTATGTATGAAACAAAATATCGGCCAAATGGGCGCCACGACCATGACGGCACACCTCCATCCGATGGTCCAAATTGTCGATGACCCTGAGGCATAATAGAGGTTCTATGCCGTTAATGTGCCGAATTATCTCATCCTTTAGCTCTTGAATTGTTGATGGCTTATCGACGTACACCTTTTCTTTCAAATAACCCCAAAGAAAAAAGTCCAACGGTGTCAAATCACATGATCTTGGCGGCCAATTGACATCGCCATTAAGTGAGATAACATGGCCATTGAATTTGTTGCGCAAAAGAGCCATTCTTTCGTTAGCTGGGTGGCAAGTTGCACCATCCTGCTGAAACCACATATCGTCCACATCCATATCTTCCAATTCGGGCCATAAAAAGTTCGTTATCATCTCACGATATATCGTGAGATAGCGAACACCATTCACAGTAACTGCCTAACCGGCCTCATTTTGGAAAAAATACGGCCCGATGATGCCGTCAGCTCAAAAACCGCACCAAACAGTCATTCTTTGTGGGTGCATTGGTGTTTCGACAATCACTCTTGGATTCTCATTCGGCCAAATGCTGCAATTATGTTTATTGACGAATCCACTGGGGTGAAAATGTGCCTCATCACTGAAGATGATTTTCTTCGAAAATTGATCATCCACTGTTACCATTTCTTGCCACCATTCTGCCCATTCACGACGTTTGGAACGGTCAAGAGGCTTTAGTTCTTGAGCCCATTGCACCTTGTAAGCGTGTAAATGCAAGTCAATGTTCATCAACGACGAGCGTGAGAGGTGCAATTGTTGGGCACGACGACGAGATGAGGTGGACGGCTCTTCAGTCACACTATCGCGAACAGTAGCAATATTTTCTGCAGTACGAGCTGTATGTGTATGCACTGGTGTTCTCACATCTTCTAAAGACCCGGTTTGCTCGAATTTTTTCACGATTTTTGCGATTGTACGCACATTTGGACGATCAAATTGGCCAAAAAAATCACGAAGTACACGATATACATTTTGATTTGAACGCCCATTTTCATAATAAGTCTGGATAACTTTAACACGTTGTTGGATTGTGTATATCTACATGGTTCAAATTGAGTAAGTCTGAAATAGAGAAATGTCAAATAAAATTCGAAAAAAACTTGGCGTTTAGGTGTGGTTCACATTCAACATCGGCCCTTACAATTTAACCACCCTTTATCTAGACTTGAAACAAGATAGGTTGAAAATATTAAAGAGGTAAAAAAAAATTTAAAGAGGTAAAAAGTTTTCATATAATTCATTTTAAGAGTTAATTGATATATTGTGTATTAAAAGAACACTTATCATAGTATTTGAATTACACTCTGATACACTAAAAAACTAGGAAAACAACCTATCTTTAGAAATACGTACAAGTTTAAGAGTTATAAGCAAATAAAACGATTTTAACTAGGTTCGTCAATTTATCGACCCATAGCTTAGCCAGTTTGCATCAGACTTTTGTAGGCCTTATTAATTATATGACAAATCGTGCAAAAAAATTTTGAAATACGTACAAATTTAAGAGTTATACGCAAAAAAACCGATTTTAACGAGGCTTGTCAAGTTACCGACAGTTTGCATCAGATTTTTTTCTACAGCAAATGTATCATTGTAAATCAAAAGAATTTTTTTTGCAGAAGCTCAAAAAAGTTAAGTCACAAAAAAGTTAAGTAAACCGAAAAGTTAAGTAGTTCTTATTGATCACATGTGACTCTAAAAGTGATCCTTAACTTTTTAGAGACAATTGTTTTTTATTTTGTTTGTCTGTTTCCAAGATCATTTTTATTTCTTTCATTTCAATCCTCAATACAGTTAAGGCCTATTATTAGTTTCTGTATGTAGAAATACTACCACTGAAACCATTTTTTTCTCAGATTTTTAAACAAATATCACTATATTTTTACCCTTTGGTGACTCTTCGGTCCAAAGTTTGCTTTCGCTTAGAGTTTTTTCCTCATTTTTTGATACTTCTTGATTAAATCATTACTACGCAGTCATATTTTTTGATTTGTTGTAGAAATTTCACGGAAGTAGAGACTTTAATCTCCACTGGCATCAATGTTTGTCTTCTCTTCCATATCCTATTAATTACCATGGACGAAATTTAAATATAACCGATAGCAAATATTTCCTAAGTTCTATTTTATTAAATGCTTAGCTATTTTGTGCTCAAAATTTTCACAAATAACCACAAAACAGAAATTTATTTAGTGAACCTATTCAAGTGACGCAAAAATAATTCATATTTTTCTTCACTAATTACGAAAAGATGCATATATTTCAACTGTCAAACTTTTTTGTTGTACATCACAATTCTATTCATCTAAAAGTTATTAAGCTTTTCATAAACCGACTAGTCCATGTACTATTTACCACCATGGCACTACGCACGTAAATAATTTTACCAATAATTCTTTATAATGGGTGTTTTTTTTAGAGGTATAGAACTTCGAATTGAAATAAAACACAAGAAAATCGTTTTAATGTCCATCAATTTGGCTTTATTGGAAGGATAATTTTATGCCATTAATGTTTAAATATGATTTCGGGCATGTGGCCGCCGCGGCTGGCTCGAATAAAGCCAATTCTACAGGTCCAACTTTCAACTACTTTTTCGAGCATATGGGGCCGTATGTTGGCAATAACGCCACGAATGTTGGCTTCCAAGTCCCCTAACGTTTCTGGTTTGTTGGCGTAGACGAGCGACTTCACATATCCCCAAAGAAAATAATCCAGTGGTGTCAAATCGCACGATCTTGGTGGCCAATTGACAGGTCCATTCCGCGAAATAATGCGCTCATCGAATGTTTCCTTCAATAAATCAATTGTGACGTGCGCTGTGTGGCATGTAGCGTCGTCTTGTTGGAACCACAACTCATCCACATTCATGCCATCCAATTGGGGAACAAAATAGTCGGTTATCATGGCTCTATACCGGTCTCCATTTATGGTAACTGACTCTCCAGCATTATTTCGGAAGAAGTATGGCCCAATGACTCCACCAGCCCATAGAGCACACCAAACAGTCAGTTTTTGTGGATGTAATGGCGTCTCAAGGGTCTCATGTGGATTCTCTTCACTCCAAATGCCGCAATTTTGCTTGTTGACGTAGCCATTCAACCAAAAATGAGCCTCATCACTGAACAAAATTTTGCGATGAAAATCAGCATCGAGATCAATCTCATTTTCGGCCCATACACCAAAATCACGACCAGCGTTACCGCTGACAAATTTGAAAAAGTCGCAAAAAAAGGCGCTTTTTACAAAAAAAGTCGCACAAAAAGTCACTTTCAATAAAAAAAAAGTCTCACACATTTTTTGATATCATTTTTACTTAAACAATGAACAAAAGACTATAAAACAATTCATACTTGTAAACATATTATATACAGGCAAAAATCAAACAGTTTCAATTCCTGTAAAACCGACTTTCAACTCGATTAATTTTTGTTCTCTTAGGTGTTCGGAAAATCTAATTACAGATTTGAACTCCTAAGTCTACAGGTATATTAAACACAAAATCTTAGTGGCGCAAGTTTGCACTTCTTAGCTTAATTGTCATGCAAATTTCAAAAACGTAAAAAAATCTTCTTTTTTCATTTCATTTGGACCCAGTCGTTATTTTATGAAATAGACTCCATACTTGGGGGATGAATCCATTGCCCTTTAAATTTTAATTTCGTCACTTCAAATACTACTTAATGGCTGCCAAAATTTAAGCACGTTTTCTCCACTTTTAAATTTTTTTCGCATATTTTTCGGCCCCCTCAATGAATGCCTAAAAATTGGATACGGTTTGGTAGATCAGTTGTGCATCGTTTGATATATATCATTTATGTGCTCCATATTGGTATAACATATGACAAATATGTATAAAAATTAAAAACTACCTTGTAAACTGAGTTTTTGCCATTCAACACCTAAAAGCAAAAGCGCACCAAAAAATCATTTTTTGCTATTATTGTATGAAGATTTTGAAAATCGTTCAAAAAATTATATATTTCTTTTAATGGTTTTAGACAGCAAACTGAGACCAAAGTGATGACATTTATACTTAAGTTACAATCATTTTAGGGAATTTTAGTTAAGATATTGAATATGTGATAAAAATACAAATTTTAAATAATTTTTAAAATGGTGTCAAAAGTCACACAAAACTCGAAAAAGTAGCAAAAAAGGGCCATGGAAGAAAAGTCGCAGGTTGCGTCGCAGGCCACCTAAATAGTAGCAAATTGCGACTTTAGTCGCATAACGGTAACGCTGATCACGACGCATTGCATGGTCTCGCGGCTTTAATTCTTGCACAAGCTGGATCTTGTAAGGTCGCAAGCCAAGATCTTTGCGCAAAATCTTCCATAAAGTTGATGGACAAAGCTCCAATTGCTGTGCACGGTGGCGAATCGATTCATTCGGGTCCACTTCAACATTTTGCTCTACAGCGGCAATTGTTTCTTCGGTGCGCACTGTTCGACGTCGCTGCGGATGCGTATTATCACATAGAGTAAACGTAGTGCGAAAACGATCCATGGTTAACCGAATTAATTGCTCTGATGGACGATTATGTAGACCATAAAATGGACGGAGCTTGCGGTAAACTTCGCGAACTGAACCATTATTTTCGAAATAAATTTGCACGATTTGCAAGCGTTGTTCTTTTGTCAACCTGTTCATGATGACACTTGACAGCTGACAAAATGGCCGCCAGTTAAAAAAGTGATGCCAACTTAAAGTTCTATACCTCAATAAAAAACACCCGATATAAAGTATTTTAATGCAATCGAAAAATTTTAACTTTGGAAAAAGTTTAAACATTTTAAAATCGCTATTCAAATGATAGGGTTGGAGGTACTAAAGTACTAAGACCTACCCGAAAACAGTGTTTTACTAATATCTCGTTATATCTGATTTTTGTATGTCCTCACCTAGGCCTATAACCCCCACTAAGTCGCTTTCCAAGTTTTTATAAAATTTGTAACACCGTGTTATTATTTTTTATTCGGGATATCCCAAAGTATTATATTCCAGATCCCACCATTGAAATTTGAAGTGCGTTTATAAAATAAGAATTTTATTTTCAGTTTTTCTTCAACTGATCATAAAACCGTTCCGGAAAATTAAAAAAATTAGAAGTAGGTAATCACTGGAGAAAACATAATCCATCGAAAATGGCTTCATTGGGATTTAAAGTACTTAAAACCAATACACTTTGAATTCTAAAAATGTTCGAATCAAAAGCTTTGGTCATCATTTGCGCTGACATACCTCTATAGAAGCAGGGATTTGATTTGTCGCGTTCAGTAGCTCTCCATTTCTTATACGATTTGGCACCATATAATAAGGATTTGCCGGTATGTACAAAAAATGGCGCTGTTTGGCAAGACAAAATCTGAATTACGGTTGCGAAACTTGGAAACGCGCAAATGTTATTGATATGCCCCTGCAAACCTTTGCCTTTGCAAATCCTTAATATATGGTGGTGAAGTCGCATAAGAAATAAAGAGCTTCTGAACGCTACAATCCATATACCTTGATTCTTTTTTGTTTCTCAATATTTTTCTTTAATTTTTTATTTCGTTAAAGGGATCGAATATTATTTTTCAAACAAGTCATACTTTTTGTAAATCGGTAAATAAATGGCTGCGTTATATTATAGCGCTTGAAGTCTTTTTAGACAAGCAAGTAATGCTTGGTCTAAAGGTATGAGATTATTGTACCCGGAAAAGTACGAAACTGCGTCTGGGATTTTTAGGTTCCTGAATCCAATTTGCGGTATCTCGTTGAAGAATATTTTATATTTGACTTGTATTTAAAATTTATCGGTCTACAGTCCTTAAATGATCAAAACAGTTTTTGGTCGACCATTTATTGACTTTCATTTTTTCCATTCCATTTATTGACTGTTATTTTTTGACTTTCATTTTTTCGAGCAGAAATAAAAGTTATTTTTGGACTTTTATATTTTCGACAAAAAATAACAGTTGTTTTTGACTTTTATTTTTTCAAGTAAAAATAAAAGTTATTTTTTACCTTTTATTTTTTCGAGCAAAATAACAATTATTTTTTACTTTTATTTTTTCAAGCAAGAATAAAAGTTATTTTTTGATATTAGTTATTTTCGTTTGAATTTATGATAAATTCATTGAAAATTTTTTTCAAAAAAAGATAATTTTTCAGTGAAAATAATTTGCATATGCTCAAAAATTAATGGAGTTGAGTTTTGCAATCATAATTGGGATTGGAAACACAAAAATAACTTTTATTTCTGCTCGAAAAAATATAAGCCAAAAAATAACTTTTTTTCTGCTCAAAAAAATAAAAGTAAAAAAACTAACTCGATATAATAAAAATCAAAAATAACAGTTATTTTTGCTCAAAAAAATTAAAGTTAAAAAATAACTTTTATTTTTGCTCGAAAAAATAAAAGTTAAAAATAACTGCTATTTTTGCTCAAACAAATAAAAATCAAAAAATAACTGTTATTGTTTTTCTAAAAAATAAAAATCAGATTTTTAAAAAGCATCGCATTTTATGAAAATTTGGTCTAAAACTATAAAAATGGTATACTTGGTTTAATTCTCCGACATTTCCTTGCGGTTGCTTTTTTTAATCAAAAATTCAAAAATAACAGTTATTTTCGGTCCCTGGTTTTTGCTCTTCTTGAAATACCCATATAGTAACATATATATTTAAAAGCACTGTTAATTTTTTGAACTTTTTTTAATCCTAATAATATTTAGGGTAACGTTAATCTCACTATAAGCATAATTTTTTTATTGGAAACATCAACCGATTTTGAATGACCTTCAAGAACAAGATCGAATTCTGTAAATCGATAATCACCGGTGCTTGATGGTGTTTCATTGCCAAAAATCAAAATGAGTTCCTTGTTGAAAGAACAGAAACAGACATAATTTCAGAAGTGATAGGAGTTGTATGTGATGCAAGGTCAAAAAACCTCATTTGCACCACTATGCAATGGTACTTATCTTGACGTCATTTTTATAAGGTATTATCTACCAGAGCTCATTTATTACAAAAAAAAGTTTGTCCTTTAGCACGTAAAACACTAATTTTAACTGAAGAAGTAGTTTCTGTGTGTCATATAGGAAAGCTCAAAATTGGTGTCAATAAAATCTAATTCCTCTTTTTTCCTTACGAACTTTACAAACTATAGGCGAAGATGTCTTTCAGACAGATCTACAGACTAATCCATATATTGGTTAATTTTAATTGTCAATGACTTCTTCTAACGCAAGGGACTTCATAGCATAAGTAAGTAAATACCTTACTGTAATTCTTATTCATTAAACTTCATTAAAAACTATTATCAAACAATCATTAAAAATCATTGAACAGTCGTCAGTCAGTCATTAAACAATCATCAAACACTCTTCAAAAAATCATCAAACTACCGTCATAAAATCGCCATTTAATCGTTAAGCAATTATCAAACAATCATTAAAAATCTTCAAACAGTCATTAGTCAATCAATCATCAAACAACTGTCAAACAACATCAAATAATCATGAAAAATCTCCAAACAATCGTCAGTCAAACTATTATCAAACACCAATTATATTATCAATATCCGTGCAGTCATTTTCCGATTTTAGATAAAAAAAGAGGGCGTAAAAGTCGGTATGGTCAAATTTTCTTTATGTAGAAATTTAAGAAAAATCGATCAGCTCGGTCATCCATTTTTGTAATTTTTTATATTTGACTTATATGGGATGGCTCACGCCCACTTGAGATTTAAAACAAAAACTGCCTATCTTACCACTTAAGATTAAAAAAAACAAGCCTATTTTGACCATCAGAAGAATATGTCAGTTCGGTCATCCATATTTGTCATTTTTATACCCACCATCAAAAAGAATGGAGGGTATATTGAGATTGTCATTCCGTTTGTAATTTCCTTAATATTGGCTCAAAAACCAAAAACGATATATATTCTGAATCCTTATGAAATTCTAAGACGATTGAGCGATGTCCGTCTGTCTGTCTGTCTGTTGAAATCACGATAACGCCTAAACGAAAGAAGCTAGCTCATTGAAACTTAGTAAAAAAATTCTTCATCTCTGAGAAAATTTTGGTATTGAAATTGGGCAAAATCGGTTAACATTTGACCATAGCTCCCGTATAACCTCGTCTAGGCTAATCGCTTATTTGTTAATAAATGACAAATTATAGCAGCGATGATGATAAACTTTGGTACATAGAAGTTTTACATTTGCCCTAGGCAGCGTGTAAAATTTCATCAAAATCGGTTCACATATTAGCCATAGCTCCCATACAAAATCTTACGAAAACAGCCTAAATATCACCTAAAATACACTTAAATGCCAATAAATCTAAAAGTATAACAAATATAACCACTAAGCTTGGCACAAGAAAGTCTTAGGTCAATGCCAGCCAGTGTGCAAAATTTTGTCGCAATCGGTCACCATTTGACCTAGCTCCCATATAAAAAACTTACGAAAACACAAAAATTCAAAAAGAAAAGGGGATTTATGTCCGTCTGTCCGTCAGATAAAATCGTGATAGCTCCTTAACTACAAAAGCTAGTAAGACTAAATTATGTCAATGTCAGCCAGTGTGCAAAATTTTGTCACAATCGGTCACCATTTGACCATAGCTCCCATATAAAAAACTTATGGAAACACAAAAATACATAAAGAAAAGGTTGTTTATGTCCGTCTGTCCGTCAGATAAAAGCACGATAGCGCCTTAACGAAAAGAGCTATAGGGACAAAATGTTACAGAAGTATTTTGGATATCTTCAAAAAGATGTGTGTTAAAAATGAACAAAATCGGTTCAAATTTAGTCAGAGCTCCCATATAACCCTGCCCCGGGAAACACATTAATGCTGATAAATTGAATACAATTGTAATAGCTATGACGATTAAATTTAAAATAGGGAAGTTTTATGCAATTTTTGTTCAGTTTATCAAATTTTATAGGAATCAGTCCATATTTGACTTTAGCTTTCATATAAAAAACACTCACGGAAACCAACAAATTTTAGCAAAGGCCAGTTAAAAGCTATTAAATTAGATACTATGATAGCTATAGCCACTAAATTTTGCAAGAATAAGTTCTATATATATACCAGCCAGTGTGTAAAATTTTATTACAATCATTCAACATTTGGCTATAATTCTTATATATATAACATCCCCTTTTTATATCTACAATCAAAAAGATTTGGAGTTACATTCATTATATTAAGATTGCACCTATGAAATTAGATAGGCATCAATCAATGTTCAGCCCAGACTTTATATATGATGAATGCATTAGGAACTCCTGACGAAATATATGAACCTGCCGTATTACTATTGACGTGTTTATTCAACTAAATATTAAGCACAACGAAAAGTATTTAACAACTTATTAATGTAAAACTATATCCGGTTATGAGACCGAATTTTGATCAAAGTAAATACTGGGGAAACCACTAAAATATTTTTAAATGTTGAACTATAAAGCTACGGCAACCGACAATACCAATTAGCTTAGCGATATTTTCAGTTTTGGTCCAGATTTTGAATTAGCTGCACCCTGTTTCTGAATTTAACACAACTTGATGGTGGGTATATAAGATTCGGCACAGCCGAATATAATATTTGACTTATATGGGAGGGGTCACTCCCACTTGAGATTTCAAAAAAAAAAACAAAGCCTATTTTAACCACCGGTCACACCTTACCATATTGTCGATTTCAGAAAAATCGGTCCGCTAGTTTCGGAGATCCTTCATATCAAACAACATAGCAACAGACAAACAGACGCTAACATTTTTTATTGATATAGATGTACTTCAAGCATATGACCTTCTTATCACTGACATTATAGTAAATAACCCCTTTAAAATATACTCGGAAACATTCATACCCTTACACTAGAAATACTTATTTTAATAATTTTGTTTTAGACAGTCTCTAGCACAAGCAATAAAATCGTTACAAACTGCTTCATAAATTCCCCTAGAAGATCTTCTGCTTTGATATGCTCAAGATTTTTTAATGCAATCCATATGACGTAAAATTCTGTTTATTTTTGATACCTATTTGAGAAAGTTCCCATTAAATGATCCATTATTGTCGATAGATTTCACTTATATCCATCATCATTTACATATACGTACACACATACATATCTATATGCATACATACATATGTATGTATGTATCTATTTAATTTTGTATATGTAAGCATTAACTTTTTTCTTGTTGCTTCTACGTATTCCCTAGTGTCAATGACGTTTTTCTTTTTGCCATAAGTTCTCAAGTACCAAATGTGTACATTGTACAAGTGTTTGTTTGCCTTTTGCATAAGTTGGACTTAATATGTTTTTAACATTGTCGTTATTATTGTTGTAGTTGTTAATATTGTTTGGGGGTAAACGCTTTTGCCTCTACTCCGTTCACGGTCAAGGCGCATGTGCCGGCTTGAACTGAATCTTTCAATGTTGTCTTGGGTGATAAATCAATAAGTTATGGGGTAACATGAAAAGTCAAGAGCAAGGCTATTTTAGCGGTAGTTTTATACGTGTAAACAAATTATCAAAAGCTTTCCGTTTTTGCAAACAAATACTTAAAGGAGCTTTTTTTGGGGTAAACACGTTTTTAACCCATAAATATGTAATTAAGAATATTTTGTGGGTTCTTATATTAAAGTTTACTTATATAAGAGTGCCGGATCGGGTTCCTATCGACATATTTCTTTTTAAATTGGGTATATGTAAGTATATAAAACATCATTTAGCTCAAACGGCCAAAGCTGGACGGCTGAAATTGGTACACCATATACACTTTTCGATATATATATCCATTAAGAAGGGAAATTTGGCTGTATGTGTTTTAAAAATCTCGAACGGTTTATATTCAAAACTAAAAGTGATTTAAACAAAATTATTTTTAGAATAGCTACGGCAATATTTTATTTTTTATTTTGAATAAATATACTCTACCGCCCAGAATTTCGGTCAGTGGAGAGGTGTTGGGCTCTTGTAGGAAAATAATTGAATAACACAGGAAAGGTGCATCTTTAATGAAAAATCGATCAATTTATAAATATTTCAACATTTTGATTTCAGATAAATTTGCACAATATTTCCAAAAATGATCGTATTTTAAATAACTTTTAATTTTTATACCCACCATCAAAAAGAATGGGGGGTATATTGAGATTGTCATTCCGTTTGCAATTTCCTTAATATTGGCTCAAAAATCAAAAACGATATATATTCTGAATCCTTATGAAATTCTTAGACAATTGAGCGATGTCCGTCTGTCTGTCTGTCTGTCTGTCTGTCTGTCTGTCTGTCTGTCTGTCTGTCTGTCTGTCTGTCTGTCTGTCTGCCTGCCTGTCTTTCTGTCTGTCAGTCTGTCTGTCTGTCTGTCTGTCTGTCTGTCTGTCTGTCTGTCTGTCTGTCTGTCTGTCTTTCTGTCTGTCTGTCTGTCTGTCTGTCTGTCCGTCAGTCTGTCTGTTGAAATCAAGGTAACGCCTAAACGAAAGGAGCTCACTGAAACTAATAAAAAAAATTCTTCATCTCTGAGAAAATTTTGGTATTGAAATTGGGCAAAATCGGTTAACATTTGACCATAGCTCCCGTATAACCTCGCCTACGCTAATCGCTTATTTGCTAATAAATAACAAACTATAATAGCTATGATGAGAAAATTTGGTATATAGAAGTTTTGCGTAAGCCCTAGGCAACATATAAAATTTCATCAAAATCGGTTCACATTTAGTCATAGCTCCGGTCACATTTGACCATAGCTCCCATATAAAAAACTTACGGAAACATAAAAATACAAAAATAAAAGGGGGTTTATGTCCGTCTGTCTGTCAGATATAAGCGTGATAGCGCCTTAAAAAAAGGGCTACAACAACAAAATTTTACAAAAGGAAGACATATGTGAATGCCAGCCAGTGTGCAAAATTTTGTTACAATCGGTTACTATTTGACCATAGCTCCCATATAAAAAACTTACGGAAACACAAAAATACAAAAAGAAAATACGGTTTATGTCCGTCTTTCCGTCAGAGAAAAGCGCGATAGTTCCTTAACTACAAGAGCTAGAGAAACAAAATTTAGCAAAAGTTTTTTCGATATGTTGTAGAAATTGTGCGCTGAAAATGGGTAAAGTCGGTTCACATTTAGTTAGAGCTCCTATATAACCCTGCCCCGGGAATCACATTTATGCTGATAAATGGAATAAAATTGTAAAATCTATGGCTGCTAAATTTAGAACAGAGAAGTTTTATGCAACTTTAAGTCGTTATGTCAAATTTTGTAGGAATCGGTCCATTTTTGACCATAGCTTTCATATAAAAACCGCTCCCGGTAACCACTAAAACGCCAGTTAAAAGCTATTAAATTATAAACTATGTCAGGTATGGACACATATTTTGCACAAATAAACTTTATGTTAATACCAGCCTGTATATAAAATTTTGTAACAATCAGTCAACATTTGGCTATAGTTCTTATATATATAACATCCTCTTTTTATATCTACAATCAAAAAGATTTGGAGGTACATTTACTATATTAAGATTGCATCTACGAAATTAGATAGCTATTAATCAATGTTTGGTCCAGACTTTATACACGGTAGATGCTTTAGGAACTCCTAACAAAATATATGAACCTGCCGTGTTGCTATCAACATGGTTATGGCACAACGAAACAGCTTATAAATGTGAAAATATATTCGGTTATGGAACAGCATTTTGGCCAAGGTAAATACTTGGGAAACCACTTAGATACTTTTAAATGTTGAACTATAGTAACTGTACCACTGCAACCGAATTTAGTCCAAATATATTACCAACAATACCACATTTGGTCAACATTTTGAATCAGCTGCACACTCGTATAACTTGATGATGGGTATGCAAGATTCGGAACAGCCGAATATAACACTCTTACTTGTTATATTTTATTTAAGTTGATACAACTCAAAATTATATTCGCAACAAAAATGATTATATTCGCAACAAAAACTTTATCCGGGTGCAGGGTTAATATGGTTGACTTTTTTAATAATCACATTCTTTGCCAAGAAAAAAAGCTTTAAGCTTTTCAGTATAAAGCTTTTATTTAAACAACCATTTAAACATTTCATTCATAAGTTAAGGAGTCCTTTCTCAAGGCTATTTTTAACGTAAAATATTAGCTGCCGGCCGGAATGTGTGTATATTATTCGTACATTTATGTATCTCATTATGAAAATCCTAAATGATGAATGATGTCTGCGAAAATATTTATTATGTATCAAGGTATACTTTGTAGTACGCAGATATGCGTAATAAACGATTTTGTACAGTATTAGGAAGGCTCATTATAATATAGAAAATTATGTTATTTTAAAAAGCTTGGAAAAAAATATTAAATCTTGCTAACAGATTTTTAAGATAAAAGAAATTTTAAAAATTTTAGGGATGAAATTCTTTTGAAGGAAACTAATTACCACCCTAATGTAATTTAGTTTGTATACGTTAATATTTCCCCTAGTATAAGGTAAATATATGTATGTATATTTCGATGGTATAATAAAAAATATAAATATTTTTATAAATATTTCTCTTCCTTTATTTAAACTTGTGATTACTTCTAATAACATTAACTTTAATTTGAACTTTGTTTTAAAAGGAGGTTGATTTGAGAAGTCTTCTAAAAAAATGTTATAAGATTTTATTAACAATTTCTTCTAAAACACTTCTATAATACACAGTGGTGCAAACTAGTTTTTTTTTTTTTTTTTTTGGTATTAACTCAACAATTTCTGAACTACTTAACGGATTTTGACGAGGCAATATTCTTTTATAGCAATGTTTAGGGACGTATCTATCGGTAGCACAAAGGGCTCAACAGTGGACCAAAGTCGGGTATGTAAAACCTTTAGTCCGATGCTTGCTGTACTAACTTAACTCTTATAGTTTCAGAGATAGTTGACTCCAAACGTCTGGCTTTTTTTGGGCATATAAATCTTTTTTGCTAAGACGGACATTTTTTTAAAATACCGTAAGATTGCTGATAAATTTCTAAATCAGGGGTGCCATAAGTTCCTTATGGTAGAGCAAACACTAATACATTTAAAGGAAAGCAAAACCCAGTAAGAACAGTGTCAAACGTTTGAAATATGATAACTTTTACATTTGATATCAAACGTTTTTTTCAAACTTTTTTCAAACCTGAACAGATGTTTGAGATTCACTTTCATTTTCAAATGAGGGTTCATTTGAGAATAAACGTTTGAAAAATGATAGTTTCTCAAATTGAGAATAAAGGTTATTCTCAAATCATTATCAAACCCTAAGATGATTTGAGAATAATTTGAAAAATGGTGTTATATAAATTTGATATCAAGCCTTATTTCAAATTTTTTTCAAACATTAAAAAAAATAATTTATGTTAAATAAAATTAATGTTTAAGATATTTTAATGGAATGGCATTGCATTTCAAAGAAATTCGTTATTTCTTTCGGATTTTTTAAAATTGGTCCATATTTGACCATAAAATCTTGCTTAAAAAATGTCAAGATTAAAAATTCAATAATATTCATATGCATAAGTAAATTTTCTTTGTTTCTTAAAAATTTTTTACCTAACAATAAAAAAATTATATTTTAAGCAAAAGAATTCAAATATGATGCACCGTTTTCAAAAACAAAATAAACAAACTCAAAAATATCAAAAATACAACGCCATTTTATTTATGTTCCACATGTAGATGATATCCACATTTGAAAAACCTTTGAGAATAAGGTTTGATAATGATTTGAGAATAAAGGCATTTCTCAATTTGAGAATAAAGTCCCCTTTTTGTTGAGAACGCTATTATTCTCAAATCAGTATCAAATCAGTATCAAACGTTTGACCTTTGAAAAAAGATTTATTTTCAAATCATCCTCAATTTGAGAATAAACCTTTTTTCTTACTGGGAATGTTCTTCAAGATTTTTTGTTGTTAAAACTAAAAAGAAAATACGAAATTATCCCAACAAACCAAACGATTTATAAATAATTTTTGCAAGCTACTTACAGGTTATTTTTCAATCGTTTTGGTTTGTTGGTATACACAAAAAAAATGAAAAAACAATATCATACTCTAAACAAGTAAGAGTGTTATATTCGGCTGTGCCGAATCTTATATACCCACCAACAAGTTGTGTTAAATTTAGAAATATATCTCATATATCTACAAGGGTGCAGCTAATTCAAAATCTGGACCAATACTGAAAAAATCGCTAAGCCAATTGGTATTGTTGGTAAAACCTTTGGACTAAATTCGGCTGCCGTAGCTTTATAGTTCAACATTTAAAAATATTTTAGTGGTTTCCCCGGTATTTACTTTGATCAAAATTCGGTCTCATAACCGGGTATAGTTTTACATAAATAAGTTGTTAAATACTTTTCGTAAATATGTAGTTAGGCTAAACACGTTAATAGTAATACGGCAGGTCCATATATTTCGTTAGGAGTTGCTAATGCATTCATCATATATAAAGTCTGGGCTGAACATTGATTGATGCCTGTCTAATTTCATAGGTGCAATCTTAATATAATGAATGTACCTCCAAATCTTTTTGATTGTAGATATAAAAAGGGGATGCTATATATACAAGAATTATAGCCAAATGTTGACCGATTGTAACAAAATTTTACACACTGGCTGGTATATATATAGAGCTTATTCTTGCAAAATTTAGTGGCCATAGCTATCATAGTTTCTAATTTAAAAGCTTTTAACTGGCCTTTGCTAAAATTTTTGGTTTCCGTGAGTGTTTTTTATATGAAAGCTAAAGTCAAATATGGACTGATTCCTATAAAATTTGATAAACTGATCAAAGATTGCATAAAACTTCCCTATTTTAAATTTAATCGTCATAGCTATTACAATTGTATTCAATTTATCAGCATTAATGTGTTTCCCGGGGCGGGGTTATATGGGAGCTCTAACTAAATTTGAACCGATTTTGTCCATTTTCAACACACATCTTTTTCAAGATATCCAAAATACTTTTATAAAATTTTGTCTCTCTAGCTCTTTTCGTTAAGGCGCTATCGAGCTTTTATCTGACGGACAGACGGACATAAACAACCTTTTCTTTATGTATTTTTGTGTTTCCATAAGTTTTTCATATGGGAGCTATGGTAAAATGGTGACCGATTGTGACAAAATTTTGCATACTGGCTGACATTGACATAAAATTTCCTTGTGCTTAATTTAATTTTACTAGCTCTTGTAGTTAAGGAGCTATCACGATTTTATCTGACGGACAGACGGACATAAATCCCCTTTTCTTTTTGAATTTTTGTGTTTTCGTAAGTTTTTTATATGGGAGCTAGGTCAACTGGTGACCGATTGCGACTAAATTTTGCACACTGGCTGGCATCGGCATAAGACTTTCTTGTGCCAAATTTAGTGGTTATATCTGTTATACTTTTAGATTTATTGGCATTTAAGTGTATTTTAGGTGAAATTTAGGCTGTTTTCGTAAGTTTTTTGTATGGCTAAATGTGAACCGATGGCTAAATGTGAACCGATTTTGATGTCGCTGTCTAGTGCTAATGTAAAACTTCTATATACCAAATTTTGTCATCATAGCTGCTATAATTTGTCATTTATTAACAAATAAGCGATTAGCCTAGACGAGGTTATACGGGAGCTATGGTCAAATGTGAACCGATTTTGCCCAATTTCAATACCAAAATTTTCTCAAAGATCAAGAATATTTTTACTAAGTTTCAGTGAGCTAGCTCCTTTCGTTTAGGCGTTATCGTGATTTCAACAGACAGACAGACGGACATCGCTCAATCGTCTTAGAATTTCATAAGGATTCAGAATATATATCGTTTTTGGCTTTTGAGCCAATATTAAGGAAATTACAAACGGAATGACAATCTCAATATACCCCCCATTCTTTTTGATGGTGGGTATAACAAGAACAAATTCTTACGAGCAAACCATACGAAAGTGTTGTTGCTTTCCACTTGCTTTTATACAATGAAGAACAACAAGTAAAATAGATGACAATAAAAAGACTCCCTAAACAAACTGAAAAATTCTTATAAAAGAATATAATACTATGACTGATAGACGGCTCAAAAAAGAATCATAAACGAATGTCAAGAAGACTAATAAATTATTAAAAAGCGATTCAGAAATTATTGGAAAAAGATTCAGAAATTATCAGAAAGCGATTCTAAAATGATCATAGAACTACTAAAAAAGAGTCGAAAACGACTTGAAAAAGAATCAAAAGCGAATGTAAATAACACTAATAAATTTTCAGAGAGCGATTCAAAAATGATTAGAAAGAGATTCGAACATGATCAGAAAGTGATTCGAAAGTGATCCGAAAGCGATTTAAAAACAATCATAAAAGTACTTAAAAAAGGGTAGAAAGAGACTCGATTATGACTCATTTATGTCTTTTTAAGAAGAGACGCGGGTAGTCACTTTTTTCTCCCGATAAAAGTATCTTTTATGATCAGAAAATGGGCGCATATTCTTGCTTTTTAGTAGCGCAGAAGAATCAAAAAAGACTCGAATTTGACTCATTTTTCCAAAAAATGCTGGCTGGGAGCATTTACAAATACAAATGAGTACCAAGCGCATATGGTCTGGACCCCTTGTTCTAAATAAACTAAAATAAAATCTGGATTTTTTTTCAAAAACATGTAACTTTATTTTTTCTATAATTTTAACAAATTGTTTTCAAAAGACTTAATTTTTTTACATTTTCTAAAAGATTAGGCCTCAGGAATGCGTATAAATTATATTTTCAAAAATTTTGGTCATACAGCCTACAACTAGCGCACAGTGGTTTGAAACAAAAAAAATGTGATAATAAATCTGTATCTTCTTAACTGTAAGTCTGATTGTGTCATTATGTACGAAAGAATTGTTAAGGAGCACGCAGGCTTTTTAAATTTTAGATTTGCAATTTTCTGAAATGTAGTTATATAGTCACATATATTCTTTTCAGATTTCAAAAATCAAAATTGGCCCGAATTCATAACCGAATGCGGAAAATCGAATTTTATATAAAATAGCAAAATTCTATACGCCATAATTTTAATTGCAAAAAAAAGGTCAATTGGGTTTCGTTTTTTTAATAAAACCCTGGGTCCTCCTTAACATACATACATACTGACGCAATAAGACTTACAGTTTAGAAAATACAGATTTATTACCACTTTTTTCATTTCAAACTACTGTGCAGCGGTGGTCGAAAATCAACAATTTTCATACAATACTTGAGTTTTTTGTCTCTATAAAAAAGTTTAATTATGGATTTCAAGACTTTTTTTAATTAATTTGTATTAACTGTAATGCTCCTAAGGTCTCTGCAAAAACCTGACAGGGTCACACTGCCCGTTTTTCTAAAAAACAAGTAAGAAAGTGCTATAGTCGGTCAAGCCCGACCATACAATGCCCTTCACCACTAAGTTGAAAGGTGTTCTTTTCCGTGTATATAGACAAATATTTGCTAAATTTGGCCATCATACAAACATTTTGTCAAAACTTATATATTTAAGCTGTTTCCATCATTTGGACTTATATGAGAGCTAGGGTCAAATTACAGTTTTTACAAGAATTATGTATGCAAAAAATATACTCAAAATTCTCTTACTAGCGTTTTAGTGATTTTTGTCCCATTTAGTGCATTTTTAAAGAAGAATTTGTATGGGTGCTATGGTCAAATGTGAACCGATTTCAACGAAATTTGGTACAGTGATTTTGGTTCACATAAGCAATATTTTTTTTTTAATTTCATGAAAAAATATTGATATTTGTGGAGAATATATCAATTTCGGGAAGTGGGACCGATGGGGGGTACCATAAATAATAGACCGATTTTGACTAATTTCAATAGCCATGGTCCTATTATTAAAAAATGATCTGTGCCAAATTTTATCAAATTATCTTTAGAATTGCGACCTGTAGTTTGATTACAAGGTTTACATGGCCAATCGTCCAGCCAGACGGACGGTCGGACATCGCTAAATCAACTCAGAAAGTGATCCTAAGCCTATTGGTATACTAAAATGAGGGTCTAAGACAAATATTTCTATGCGTTACATACATCAGCACAAACTTATAATACCCATTCCACCTATGGTGGTGAAGGGTATAAAAACTCAATATATCGAAAAACGTACTGTTAATCAAAATTTTTGAACTCGTTCTGAAATTTATGTATCTAAATGTTTAATATATTGGTCTATAATGTGTCCAAAAATAGTCCCAATATCTTTTTTAATTTTAAAGATTTTTGCAAAAAAATATTTAGCTTTTTTTGACAAAAGCCTTAAATCAATTTTTGAAAATTGAAAAATTAAACAGGACAATAGCAAAAATGTGCTCGAGTAACCACTAAATGGTAAAATTTTTAATTGCAATCTTTTTTAGACGTTTCTTCAAATAATTAATGATAACTCAAAAACTACTAGTCCGATATTATTGAAATGAAATCAGAAAAATTAAGATTTACATTGCCTTTAATTCGTCTATATATCGCGTTTTAATCGGATCAATAGTATCGGAGTTATAATAAAAAACTTAAGAAAAAAATATATTTTTTACATAAAAATGGCAAAAATTTTCGTTTTAAAAAAATCATGAAAAATCGAAAACGGCAAAAAACTTCCAGATTTATTATTTTATCGAATAGCGACTGAGATATCGACCATAAAAATCGATTGATTTTTTTCGAATTTATTCACAATTAAGTGAATTCGCTCATTTTCACAAAATTTTAGTTTTTTGCTTGATATACGTATAAAGGGTTTTTCAAAGTGTGAAAAAATAGATTTCAGAATTTCAAAGAGTGCCGGTAGGATTATTGTGAGATTTGGTTAGGAACTTTCAACCACAAAATTTTAGCCAAATTGTACAACGCTGACACGTGTCGCCCAGGTCCTAAAGCTGACAAATCAAGTTTATATCGGAAAAATTGTATAATTTTTAAGTTTTTGCAAAATTAACGCTATTTATTCCCCCTTTTGCAAAAAAGTGGATCCTGGTACTTAGGGGCAAACACAATGAGATTTGCAATAAGCTACATATCTTTAAAATCGGTTAAACAGTTTTCGAGTTATTACAATTTGCATTGGCCATTACATGTCCTTGAGGACTTGCCGAAGGCAATTGACCAAAAAATGTGACTAAGTCAAATCGATGGAATAGATCGAAAATGCATTTCATTGTTCATGTATTTTCTTTTATTTTATATTTTATTACTTAAATTTATTACAACTTATAAAATAAGGAAATAGATAAATAAATAATATAAACTGCAAACATTGGAATTTTCTTTTATGACATTTTCTATTATTGAATAACGAAGTGTTGCTCTGAATACTCCTGCAAAAATCTGCCATCATGTGTGCATCCCAGCGACCCTGGTATCTTTCCTCCATTGTCCGAATATCTTAGTTAAATCGTTCGCCCTGTTCATCACTTAAGTCTCCTAGATTTTCAGGAAAACGATCCAAGTGACTGTGAAAGTAATGTAACTTGATGCTCATGTTGCATCCAAGATTCTGGAAGTTAGTTAACATCTCTTCAACGTGCGTAACATAATCATCATTATTGTTATTTCCTAAGAAATGTTGAATAATGCCTACAAACGAGTCCCATGCATTTTTCTCAATTTCTGACATTGAACTGAGAAAATCGGTATCTTTGACCAATTTGCGAATTTGTGAGCCGTCAAATATTCCTGCTCTCAGCTTTTCCATACTCAAACTTGGAAACTTCCTTGAAATATACTGGAAACATTCACCATCTTTGTTAAGTGCTTTAACAAATTGTTTCATCAGACCAAGTTTAATGTGAAGAGGGGGTAGTTTAACCGATTTTAAAGACATGTAGCTTATTGGAAAAATCATTGCGTTTGCACTAAGAACCAGAATCCACTTTTTTGCAAAAGGGGGAATAAATAGCTTTAATTTTGCAAAAACTGAAAATTTGTCAATTTTTTTCGATTTAAACACAATTTTTCAGATTTGGGGCCTATGCGCTATGTGTTAACGTTGTCCAATTCGACTAAAATTTTGTGGGTGGAAGTTTCTCACCAAATCTCACAATAATCCGACATGCACCCCTTGAAATTGAAAAATTTATGTTTTTTTTTCATACATTTTAAAACCCGCTATAATGCGCATATCAAGCAAAAAACTAAAATTTTGTGAAAATGAGCGAATTCACTAAATTGTGAATAAATTCGAAAAAAATCAATCGATTTTTATGGTCGATATCTCATTTTGTTGCTATTATATGTCGCTATGCGATTAAATAATAAATATGAAAGTGTTTTGCCGTTTTCGATTTTTCATGATTTTTTAAAACGAAAATTTTTGCCATTTTTACATAAAAAATATATATATTTTTAAGTTTTTTATTATAACTCCGATACTATTGATCCGATTGAAACGCGATATATGGACGAATTAAAGGCAATGTAAATCTTAATTTTTCTGATTTTATTTTAAAAATATCGGACTAGTAGTTTTTGAGTTATCATTAATTTAACGTCAATGCAATTTAAAAAAGAAAATTTTTTTTTAAATCTTGCCATAGAATTTAAAAATTTTACCATTTTTGTACAAAGGTAGTCATGATACATCAAAATTGTATAGTGGTTTTAAGAGCACATGAAATTTTTTTTATTTTGTTGTGCTGTGTTATTAACCCTTTTTAAAAGAATATAAAATTCCCTTTCCATTAATGTATAGCATGTCTACCTTATCTTATTTTGGTAGAATAATATTAAAGCTTTTGCGGATGTAGAGGATGTTGTCTGTGGACGCAGACCTAATATTGGTATCACGTGTGGAACTATGTTTAACATCCGTTTAAAGTAATGAGAGAGAGTATGTTTCACACGTTTTACTATAAGAATGGTAAAAATATTGGATACGGCGTCGGGTTAGTAACTCATATCTATAAAATATAGTACTACTATGAAAAAGTAAAAATAATAATATTACTTGCCAACAGATGCTATTTTTGCCCTCTCTGCTGCAGTTAGCAGTTTTTAGAAAACACTGATATATCTCTATTTACAATTACATATTTATATGAAACCATCTAATTATTGTCTCTAAAAAACAGGCTTAAGTCAAAGAATAATCGTAAAAATTTTATCGGACTACCCTCGTATTGATGTACAAACAAAATTCCTTTGTTATCATTCTTTCTTATTGTAAACAGTTATGCTAATACATCATGTATCCTAATATGTAAATGTGTTCGCTTGTCTGCTGCTGTTATGAATCCTTACGTATTTGAATATTCCATGGAGAAAAAAAGCTCTTTGTAATTTTTGTAATATTAAAAATACTTTCATATTAAAGAGAATGCAAATACAAGTTCCTTTGCTGGTACATACGTCTTTGTGTATCCTCATGGGTTCATTCTAAAAATAGTTTTTGAAAGCTACGTTTGTAAACAACAGTCAGTCGTCCGTTGCATTTTAAGCTAAAAATAGAATCAACAATAAATTTACACTCACACGCACTTTTTCTCATCCACGGTTTATATAAATAAACAAATGAAAAATGTTTTTGCAAAAATGAAATGGAAGAAGGTCTCGAATAAAAACAAAACTTAATTTAAAAGGGAAATTAAGGAAATACCCGGAAATGTTGCAGAAAGTTCATAATCAACAACTTTTGTTTTTTTTTTAACAGCAGCGGAAGTTTATTTATAGAACGGAACTATGTACAGGAGAATGAGTGATATTTATGATGCTTTAATAAATTTGTATTCAAAATATATTGCATACTTTAAGGATTATGATAAAAGTCTAATATTAACATATGGGTGGCTCCACGTATGAATATATTATACTTTTGTGAAAATATAACAAAAGAAGAGCTTTTTCAGAAAAATGCATAACACAAGTCATAGAATAAATAAATACCTAGAAAGTCAACGAAATGTCAAAGTACACTTGGGACATGTCAAAAGTACGGATCAGTAATATGGTATCGGTAAGCTTAAAAAGAGCTTTTACTTTTCTTAATGAATACAAACAGTTGCACAAAAATGTATGATATGATGGGACGCAAATTTTCTTCAAGATTTTTTCAGTAATTTTAGGATATATTCTTAAGAAATTCATCTTTTAAGGTATAGAATGAGTTTTACTTGATTTTAGGATAATTAAAATGTATAAACAATCTTTTATTTTATATTTCATTCATTTTTTTAATACCAAAAATTGCAGCCCTACTTGCTCAATATAAATTAAGCAAAACAAAAAATAGAATGTCGAAAGAAAACAAAATAAAAAAATTTTCAGTTTGTAAAAAAAAAAGTGTTTCTACATTAAAATAATGTTAAAATATTTAAAAAAAATAACATTTTATGTGTGCAATTTACAACAGTACGTTTCATTCAAAATCTCGCGGAATTATTCAAACAAAATGTTGAGTGCAAAAAGCTTTTCTGTTTGTTAAAAAAGCTTTTATTTCGTGTACGTTTGATTTAGTAGAATACTAAATTTTAGTGGATCAGCTGACGACCTTCTATATATTTTTCTATGACACAAGTCTTAAAAATTAAAATTGTTATCAACTACTTGAGATATTTCACGGAATTATATAATTTAGAATGCGCTGATTTCAGAAATGGTGACCATTTTCTCTACCACATCAGGGTTTTTTGCAAATTCAAATACAAAAATTGATAAAAAAAAAACAAGTAAGAAAGTGCTATAGTCCTATATATACCTATACCCTTCAATACTAAGATCAAAGGTGTTCTTTTTCCTGTATAAAGACAAATATTTGCAAAATTTTGCCATCATACAAACATTTTCTCAAAACTTATATATTTAAGCTGTTTCATCATTTGGATATGAGAGCTAGGGTCAAATGTCTACCGATTACCTCGAAATTGATTACAGTTGTTACAAAAGTTATGTTTGCAAAAAAAAATATAAAATTCTCATTATCTTCAGATTTGCGAGCGTTTTAGTGATTTTTGTCTCATATAGTGCGTTTTGACAGAAGAGCTTTTATGGCAGCTATTGGTTATTTACTAAAAATTTACATTTTAGCAAAAATCTGCGTTTTCAATAACGCGAAATAGTTTAAGATATCGACCTCTGTTTTTTTATTTTTATTTTTTCTGTAGTTCATTTTATGACACTGGAAAGAAAATTTATAATTTTAAAAGTTTGTTGAACAAAATTTTCAAAAAATTAAAAAAATGATTTTAAAACCGACATGAGAAATGAGTAAAACTATCTTATATGAAAAAAACTAAGCAAATTCTATTATATTTTGAAAACAATTCAACTATTAAGTACTTACAGGCCATAGAATTGTAAATCATTTCGTACTTTGAAGTTTACTAATTTTTAAATTAGTTTTTTCCTGCATATCCTTAAGAACCTTAATTTTCGGACAAAATTGATATAACTCCAAAAATGCTTCATGAATTTTTTATTTTAATAAGCTAAAATAAAACTAATTTAGTTCTATTTTATATTACATTAATTTTTTTTTTTAAACAATTCAATTCTTCGTGGTAAAACTTTTGGCAATACAAAAATACTCCAATTTTTCCCATAAAAAAATGTTAGTGGGAGGATGCGGATGTCAGAGAATATTTTGAATACTTTTCCTGTTTTTCAGAAGGTCGAAATCTGTAAGAAAATATTAAGTGACCCCATGCTGTTTTTTGGCGACTGAGATATCGCCAAAATACCAAAATTTATGTGTGACATATAAAAATGTTCATTGCAATGTACATTCCAGAAAGAAAAAAAAAACATACTCAGATGGACTAGCCTTCATAAATTATATATCATATTATAGGAAGTCCCCTGTTAAATTTCATCAAAATCGGCCCATAAACACCTGAAATATCGCCAACATTTGATGTTCCCGAAATTGCCAAAAGTGCTCATTTGTTTAAAATTACAATCTAAAAATAAGAAAAATAATTTTCCCTGACGATGGGCCCGCATAAATTATATATCAGACTTTAGGAAGCTCTTCCGCGAAGCACTATTGATTTTCATGAATATTGGTCAATAATATATATATATATATATATATATATATATATATATATATATATAATTCCCCGACAACATTCCAATTGGAACAAGGGGTACTTCTCTCAGACAATGAGCTGCATCCGATTCTATTTTTAGACTCATTGAAAGGGACCTACGTTTCAACTCCGGCTCCGAACGGCAAATGCATTAGTTAGATAAGTTTTTCATAGCCTAAAACTCAATAACCAGTGGCCAGCTGAGTTATAAAGTGAACCGCCGCTTTTTTGAAAATTTATTTTTTTCAAGTCAGTCTGGCCGGAATTTCGAACTTGGAACCCCTGGTATGTTAGGGTGATGACTAACCTGCTATATCACGGCGGTTCACGAATCAATCAATGTATATAAAGCAAAATATTACGTTTTGATGCGTTTGATTCGAAAATTTTGATATTATTCGGTTTATATCAAAACTGTTGCTTTTTCGTTATATAACAGTGTTCCACGAGGCAAATTGCCTAAGAAATAATATTATATTTTTTCAATAGTATTTTATTCTGTGAATACAATGGTAGTAAAATGTTAAAGTTAGCTCTTGTCGAGATATCGCGATTTTTATATTTTGGGTTTTTACAAACTTTTTTGCAATGTTTTACTCAATTTGCCCATAGTAAACAAGAGCTTTTCATTTTTGTTTTGCTATTAGGAATCTACATCACATCGCCTTTCATTTGACAATGATCACGCCGAAACGTGTTTAGAGATGCAATGGTGGCATTACAAAATTAAATTAAATTTATATTAAATTAATTAAATATTTAACTTTTTGTTAGGTCCATAACCGGGTTTTAGCAAAAAAAAAAGGTTTTTATTTGAAAATAACAATTTTTAATATATTTTTAAAGTTGTAAATTTTTGGAACTTTTGCTAAAAAGTTTGCAACAATTTCAAAAGGATAGTACTTAAAAGCTAAATTTTGGCGTATGTTGAACCATTTCAATTAAAAAAAAATAAAAATTTCTGCGTATTTTTAAATTTAAATTCATAGCAGATGAATATATTTGGATTATGGTAGGAAGTACTGAATAAAGTATGCATGTATGTTCAATAGGGATCAGCGTTATTCTAGCATTGGAATAACCAGTAGCACTCCACAGTCAGCTCTTGGTATTATGCTGTTCATATTCTCTATGAAACCTTTTATAAATGGTATGACTGTTGAAAAGCAGGATCGGAGCAAGAGAAGTACAACCCCCATAGAAAAAAATACGTATATATTTAGCGACGTATTTAAAGCTTTAATACCTATTTTAAATTTAAGACAAGATCACATTTAACCCACTACTTAGTGAAGGAGATTGTATTTAGTTCAGAACATGAATTCTTATTATGGACAGGATTCATTGGTCTGGTCTATGCGATATCCAAGAATGGATCAATGATGGACATCGGCATCATATACATATCGTGAGCCTATATTAATTACCGCCTATGAACCAATTTTTATTTAAACACTTTTTTTTATAAAAGAATATCTCTTGCAATAATAAAAATCAGGGAAAGAAATCTATTAAGGAAGTTATTGGCTTAAATATATTTAAGCCAATAACTTCCTTACTAGAGGAAATATTAAAGTATTTTTTAACATCTGTGTTTTGTTTAAAATTTAAAAATTTCGTTCTAGTTGGGACACCCTTTATTAAGCCGACGATATATTATTTAGATTATCCTAAAAGTATGCTACGCAAAGGTTAGTAAAATATTTTATATTTCGATCAATATTGAAATGTGGCGATATGGTCCCAGATATAATGTGGATCAGTATGTGCATAAATGCAGAAGAACTTTAAAATCCTGACAACACTTCACTTCATGTGGGGAGAAACATTGGTTTAACTTCACTTTTTGTCTTGCAAACTATCATCCCGAATTTGTACAATCGTCTTTTTATCAGGAGATCGAAGAAGGGATACTAATGCTCCCCTCCCCATAAATATTACTGGCTTGTATTTTCAAAACTATAAAAGGTAGAACTACGAGTATGTTTTTTCATTGTAGTGTGTTTCAAAATCGTAGCCAGTTTGAAATTGTATCCACATAAAATCATTATTAACTTTTCAAATAATTATTTAAGTATGATTTAAAACACATGACAACATAAAAATTCCATAAAATAAGACATTTAAATCTAGTTAAATTGCAAAAAAAAAATGTCTCAACTTTAAGCATTACAAATTCACAGAAAACTAGTTGACGCCCTAGTGTATGCAATACAATTACTAAGAAACAAAATAAATCCACAATAAAAATTACAAAAATAAAATTAAAACACACACTTACCTTTTTATTATGAAAAATGCAAATGAAATTGATTTTTCCAACAAAATTGTAAAAAAAACTCGTGCTATCTCCTCATCCTTATGTGGAGACGCATGGTGGAAAAATTTGGTATATGGATGGGGTCAGGCAAACAAAATGTTTATTTTCATTATTTGGGGTAAATACTTTGTATTTTATTTACTTGTGTACGTTAGTGTATTTTGCAAACAAACATTCCAAGTACTTGTACACCACCATCTTACACATTTCCCCCATATACTTCAGCCCAAATGACCTTGAACGCTCAGAGACAGAGACCGTGACGAAGGCTTCATGTTTAACAAAGTTTTTTGATGTGAAAAGATGCGAGTAGATAGATACATAGATACCCATAAATGTTTGAAGATATTTACTTTTTTAGTAGATATAAGTAAGTGGAGGTACTTGTAGACTTTGTCAGCTTTCACTTCTAATATTTACGGACTACACCAACAATAAAAACAAATTCATTCATAAATTTTTAACGCATGCGTCTTCATCACTTTCGCGCAGTTTCGAAATTCGAATTTCTCCGTTTTTACGTTTGATTGTGAGAAAAACTGGTTTGGTTTGCTCCTTCTTAAGACTCAAGGACGTAAATAGTAAAATGAAAATTTCATTCATAAAAATTTCACAACTTTTCTTCTCCATCCCTTTTTTCCTTTGGATGTATTGTAGAATATTAAAGTATTTGCAACAGATACAGACATTTACAATAAATACGTATATAAACAGAAGTAAAACATCTCACTTTTATTTTTAATGTAATGTAGCCACCTTTTAAAAAACCCTCTACCATTGATTCCAATCTTTTGAACTAGAGTAAGCCTGAAGTTATCTATTCAAAGCCAGTTTCATTCATCGGTTTATGCATTTATTCATTCATTTCTTATTCCTGTGTTTTATCAAGCAGCAAAAAAGAAATACATACATACAAATTATTTTTTATTACCATCTTGAATGAATGTATTAAACTTTATCGGTCTATTACTCGGTTTCAGACAGAGAATATTAAAATGAGACGCCCACACTAAACTTGACATACATTTTTCAACAAAAACGTTCTTACTTCTGTTAGCTTCCTCTTTTTTTCAGTAAGCATATCCCACTAGCCTTTAACTTCATACCGGAAGTACTTTCGGATCTTGAGATCATTAGAATCTCAAACTTTGAAAAACTCATGGTAGATCAGCTGGAAAAAAATAATTCACATAATTTGGTTGTCTGCACTTAAATACTTTTCGTGGTACTTAAATGTACAAACTATATACCTACTATTGCAAATTTATTTTTTATTAGTTGTGTTGCCAGTAGACTAAGCAACTAAAATTCGGTTGCAATACACAATCAAGCCATTAATATATTGCTTTTAACAAAAGGTATAAAAATAAAGATAATAAAACCATAAGTAGAGCTTGGAGGTTAAATATAGCATTTTCAAGAACTTCCACAATCCGGACACATATATTTTAGACTTTTTGGACTATGGGAGGTATAAATCTTATATTCTTAAATGAGCAATAATTGTATGTATATATATATCTATATATATATATATAGAAGGCACTGGGTACCCTTTTTACCGTATAGATCGAATGTGAAGGGAAAAAGGGAAAAATATTGAAAATGTTATATCTCCTAAAGTAATAGGTATAACACAAAATTAAAATTACATTTTGAACAGCTATGAAAATAAGCTGACAGGTGTTTGGAACTTTTTTGAAACTATGTCCGATAGGGGGTAAATAAGGGTGAAAATAGTTTTTTTGGTACTATTCTAACCCACTCTTATTTTTTAAACCAAATAATATAGAAATGAACTTTGTACAGCAGTTAATAGATATGAAAGAAATATTGAACATGTATTTGGTACTTTTTTGATTTTTGGGTCAAAATGGGTAAAAAATGATAACTTAACATCTCAAAAAGTAATATGAATAGGAACATTATGTTAAATGCCTTTCTATAAAATGTACCGAATTCAATTAGTGCCAAAGAAGTGCCAAATATGCATATGGAACTTTTTTTTAATTAGGGGATAAAAAGGGGGAAAAAGTTATAACTTTTAAACAAATGAGTGTTTGTCTGTATGTTTGTTCTTTATTGAGTAGTAAACTATGCATTTTATCATGTTATGCTCTTTAGCGAAGATGTTGCGGATAAGCTGGCAAAGGTTTTTAAGTTGGCAGGACTAATTTCCGAAAGGTGGCGCCACTGAAAATTACCAAAAATTTATTAAATCGTAAACTGTGTATTTGATCATGCTATGACCTTTAGCAAAGTTGTTGCATATGAGCCGACGAAGGTTTCAAAGTTGGTATGAAGAAATTTCGACAGGTGGCGCCACTCAAATTTACTCGAAGTAAGCTGTACATTTAATCAGCTATGATCTTTAGCAAAGCTTTGATCTTTAGCAAAGTTGTTGCGGATAAGCCGACGAAGGTTTAATAATTGGTATGATCAAGGTCCGACAGGTGGCGCCACTGAAAATTACTCAAAGTGAATTAAATCGTAAACTCTGCATTTATCATGTTATGATCATTAGCAAAGTTTTCACGCATAAGAAGACGAAGATTTCTTAATAGGTATGAACAACTTCAGACAGGTGGCGTCACTGAAAACTGCTCAAAATTAAATAAAACGTAAACTGTGCATTTGATCAGGCTATAATCTTTAGCATGAGCCGACGGAGGTTTCCAAAATTGTTCAAAATGAGTTAATCTGTAAACGATGCAAAGTATGTAAACTATGTGTTGATTAGGAGTATAACTTTGAACAATAAATAATTAAAAAATACCTATCAATGCCATATAGACCATGAAAATCTATGATGAAAAGTGGGGTCACTTTTTCGCGGGCGTTAAAAAAGTTCTCCACAAATCATCTTGAAATTTAGTATTTGAATTTAAAAACAAATTTATTTTTTGATATATAGAATGGCTATCTCGAAAACGGCTCTAACGATTTTGATTAAATTTTAACGGTGGGTAACTTTTTTGATGTATAGGTCGAGTAAAAAGGGACTTTTGGAAACTTTGCCTCTAAGGGGGTAAAAACAGGTATAAATGGGAAAAATCAAAAACGTTATATCTCCTAAAGTAGTAGGTATAGAAACAAAACTAAAACTACGTTTTGAACAACTGTAAAAATAAGTTTAAAGGTGATTGGTACTTTTTTGAAACTATGTCCGATAGGAGGTAAAAAGTGGTAAAAGTAGTTTTTTTGGTACTTTTAAAACCCACACTTATCTTTTGAACCCAAAAATAAAGAAAGGAAATTTATACTAGAATCAATAAACGTGAAAAAAATATTGAACACGTATTTGGTACTTTTTTGATTTCGGGGTCCAAAATGGGTAAAAAAGGGATAAAATTATTACTTAAAATCTCATAAAGTAATATGAATGAAAACAATATGTTAACTGCGTTTATAAAAAATGTACTGAATTCATTTGGTACCAAAAAAGTGCCAAATATGCAGATTGAACTTTTTTAAGATTAGGGTATAAAAATGGGAAACAAATTGGTATTGTTATAACTTTTAAGCAAATAAATGTTTGTCTGTCTGTATGTGCTTTAAAGAATAGTCAACTATGCATTTGATCATATTATGATCTTTAGAAAAGTTGTAGCGCATGAGCCGACGAAGGTTTCTTAGTTGGTATGACCAATAACCGATAGGTGGCGCCACCGAAAATTACTCAAAGTAAATTAAATCGTAAACTGTGTATTTGATCATGCTATGATCTCAAACAAAGTTATTACGCATGAGCCGACGAAGATTTCTTAGTTAATATGACCGATTTCCGACAGGTGGCGCCACGTAAAATTACTCAAAGTTAAATAAATCGTAAACTGCTATGATGTTTAGCAAAGTTGTTGCGTATGAGCCGGCGAGAGTTTCTAAATAAGTATTTATGACCAATTCCCAAAAATGAAATGAACTGTAAACTATGCATTTGACCATGTGAATACATTTTTTTTCATATTTTTTTTTTAAATATTGAATCTTCATTTTCCATGAACTAACAATAAGTAATCAAATCTTAAAATCTAAAATTCTTAATTATGAAAATCCACTGCAACTTCATAATGTGAATAAAATGATTCAAAATTAATTGAATATTTGTGTGCGGTGACTTTCCTATAAATTAATTTATTTGGCTAATACTTTATACAATAAAATATTTGAAAACTTTAAAATTTGCCTTAAAACGCTAATCCTACAGCTCCGAGCAAGGCTCGGTCAACCAGGTACTATTGATATAATTAAAGTGAATTTTTCGTGAAAATTGCACTAGATGACAGTTTCTTTTTCAGTTACGTCATTAAGTTTAGATATTTTTAAAACTTTAACCAACATCATTTTTAAACCAGTACCCAGTGGTGCAAATAAAATTGTTGGTATTAACTCAGCAGTTTCTAAGCTTCTGCAAGGATTTTAAACATCAGTAGAAGAGGAGCTAGGCTTTTAGAGCAATGTTTAAGGACGTATCGATTGCACAGTGGGCTCTACAGTGGATCAAAGTTGCCTAACTCGGGTATGTAAAACCTTTGGGTCCCTATAACTTTCGCTAATTTGGTCCTACCTGAAAGATTTTTAAATTTTTTAAATCTTCTTGAAAAAACTAAGAAAAACATACTTGCTATACATTTTCTCATATAGTTTAAGAGATTTTTTTGCTGTACTGTACTTTTTCGACCAACCCGCTTTGGACAAAAATTTAAGTTTTTTGTGTCTTTAAAAAAATTTCATTATGGATTTCAACATTTTAATACCCTTGACCACCGTAGGTGAAAAGGGTATTATAAGTTTGTGCTGATGTATGTAACGCATAGATATATTTGTCTTAGAGCCACCTTAAAGTATACTCACTTTCTGAGTCGAGTTGTATTTTGAGGCCAGGCGAACGAGATTCCTGCCAAATATATCTTAATTTTCTTTTTACTCCAAGGAAAGATTCAGTGATGTTTAATCTCTCCTTGCATTTTTAGATTTTAGAGCATTTTTTATTATTTTTTTTAATTAAACATAAGTACAAAGTAACAAGCATATACCCAAATTATTTATATATAATTTAAATTTTTGGTAAATTCTACGATTTCAAATCGCAGGTATGGCGAAGCAGTTCAAGATATCGACCTCACTTTTTTTAAATTTTATTCTACCATTTATTTGTTTTTTTAAAACTTTAAAGAAAATTGTAATCATATCAAGGGTACCATCTCCCCTCAACTGATTAAACTTAAATTTTTTAGGTTGGCTTTAAGCAAATTTCAATATTAAACCCATGGGCTCAAAATGGTTCTAGTTTTAAACTGATAAATATTTTTTTTTTAATTAACCCTGAAATAACGAGGGGGAAATTTACTTTTTATAAGAAATTTTTAAAAAATTTACTTTTTACAGAAATTTTTTTAAAAAATTACTTTTTATAGGACATTTTTCAAAAATTTACTTTTTATATAAAATTTAAAAAAAAAATTATATTATTATAGAAATTTTTCAAAAATTTACTTTTTGTAGGAATTTTTTTAAGAATTTACAAAATATTTATAGAAAAGTTTTCAAAAATAACTTTTTACAATTTTCGTAAAATTTCTTATAAAAGTACATTTTCGAATAATTTCTTTAAAATTTCATATAAAAAGTAAATTTTTGAAAAATTTTCTATAAAAATTAATTTTTGAAAAATTTCCTATAAAAAGTAAGTTTTTAAAAAATTTCCCGTAAAAAGTAAATTTTCAAAAAAAATTCTATAAAAAGTAAATTTTCGAAAAAAAATTCCTATAAAAAGCAAATTTTTTAAAAATTTCTTATAAAAAGTAAATTTTCCCCTAGTAATTTGAGGATTAATTTTAAAAACAATATGAAAGAAAGAAGCTTTTGGAAGTATTTTTTAGCACGCTTGTTATAATGGGTGTTTTTTTTAGAGGTATAGAACTTCGAATTGAAATAAAACACAAGAAAATCGTTTTAATGTCCATCAATTTGGCTTTATTGGAAGGATAATTTTATGCCATTAATGTTTAAATATGATTTCGGGCATGTGGCCGCCGCGGCTGGCTCGAATAAAGCCAATTCTACAGGTCCAATTTTCAACTACTTTTTCGAGCATATGGGGCCGTATGTTGGCAATAACGCCACGAATGTTGGCTTCCAAGTCCCCTAACGTTTCTGGTTTGTTGGCGTAGACGAGCGACTTCACATATCCCCAAAGAAAATAATCCAGTGGTGTCAAATCGCACGATCTTGGTGGTCAATTGACAGGTCCATTCCGCGAAATTATGCGCTCATCGAATGTTTCCTTCAATAAATCAATTGTGACGTGCGCTGTGTGGCATGTAGCGCCGTCTTGTTGGAACCACAACTCATCCACATTCATGCCATCCAATTGGGGAACAAAATAGTCGGTTATCATGGCTCATGTGGATTCTCTTCACTCCAAATGCGGCAATTTTGCTTGTTGACGTAGCCATTCAACCAAAAATGAGCCTCATCACTGAACAAAATTTTGCGATGAAAATCAGCATCGAGATCAATCTCATTTTCGGCCCATACACCAAAAATCACGACGCATTGCATGGTCTCGCGGCTTTAATTCTTGCACAAGCTGGATCTTGTAAGGTCGCAAGCCAAGATCTTTGCGCAAAATCTTCCATAAAGTTGATGGACAAAGCTCCAATTGCTGTGCACGGTGGCGAATCGATTCATTCGGGTCCTCTTCAAAACTTTGCTCTACAGCGGCAATTGTTTCTTCGGTGCGCACTGTTCGACGTCGCTGCGGATGCGTATTATCACATAGAGTAAACGTAGTGCGAAAACGATCCATGGTTAACCGAATTAATTGCTCTGATGGACGATTATGTCGACCATAAAATGGACGGAGCTTGCGGTAAACTTCGCGAACTGAACCATTATATTCGAAATAAATTTGCACGATTTGCAAGCGTTGTTCTTTTGTCAACCTGTTCATGATGAAATGGCAAACCAAACTAAATATTAATCACTTGACAGCTGACAAAATGGCCGCCAGTTAAAAAAGTGATGCCAACTTAAAGTTCTATACCTCAATAAAAAACACCCGATACATACAATATAAGTAGTTATTTGTCAGTTTAAAACTAGAACCATTTTGAGCCTATGGGTACGCAAATGTTATTTTGTATAAAAATGTAATTAAAGGCTTCTTTGAACGATTTGTTGAATTTTTATTTAAAAATAGTAATAAAAGCATGTAGTTTTTAATACTTTTTTTTAATTTAATATTTTAAAAGTTTTACTTTTGACCCTGGTAAAAATAGGGTTAATGACATCTGATTTCAACCAAAACTCACACTATAATTTTTTATTGCATATGTTCAGGAGCGTCTTCAAGGACGTAAAATATTTTGGGAAATCCTTAATAATTAGGAAACCTTTCAACCGATATTAATGTCTTATATCTCGTTGGAAAGCTCATTATTGTTAGTTGTAGCATGCTGTTAAAAATGTATTTAAAAACATATTCTAAGTAGAAGCACTTTGAAGGAATCTAAAGAAACCCCTCAGTTTTCCCATGTAACTGGGATGCCCAAACTTTGGCGTCAAGTCGGCACGCTTTCCCTATATCTGATCTGAATGAAACTTTGTATTTGGATCATTATGGTCAAATGTAACAAATTTGGGGGGAACGTCTTTTGCTACAACGACTTTCAGTTTCTTTGGGACACTCTAATATTCAAGTATCCTCTGAACTATTTAAAATGTATTGGAGTGAGTTAGCATTATCTATCTTATGTTCAGACTTAAATCGCAAAAAAAAAACAGCGAGACCTTGTGTTGCTAGGTCTCGACACCTAACTAGTATGGTAAAAAATAAATTTTGTTCAAAACGCAGTAAAAGATTTATAGAAAATATAATAAAAATAAAATAAGTTGCAATTTTATTTGTGATAAAAGATTTTCCATTTTTCATTTTGGACAATATGTGATATATTTGATATTTGCATACTCCATGAACTAATAGAAATTTAAAAGTTTTCGTGTGGTACAGTATAACTGACATGTGTGGAATACGAATTAAAAATAACTTTTCATCTTTAACATTTTTTTTTGCAAAATCAATCAACTAATAAATCATCGCCTTTATCCAATTACACTACCCACCCATTTTATTTTTTCTGTGAACATATTTAAAATTATGAAATACTTTTTTCTTCCCCTTAATATATAAAAAAAATCATAGTAGTTGCTCTTTTCTTCATTCCAGAAGAGATTTTGTTGATTTTACATTTTAGTTGGCGCCAAACGATAGTTATTTCCTGAATGTCAACGGCCAGACCCAACCCCATACAATGACACACTCCATAGGACATCCTTAACGAATTGTTGTTCTTGTGTTTTTATTAAGTTTTGGCTCATTCATTCATTCATTCGTAGCAATGGTTATTACCTTTACAAATGTCAAGGACACGACTAACTGTTACGGTAGTTGGGTCGTCGATTTCTTGTGTAGTCGGCTTGTAGTTTTACAAAGTGGGTATGTATCGGTACACTAATCTATATATATATCTATATATATAAAACTCTAACGTGACTGACTGACTGACTGACTGACTCATCATCGCACAGCCCAAACGGCTAAAGCTAGAGAGCTGAAATTTTGACAGCTGGTACCTTTTTCAAAGTATAGATCCACTAAGACGGGATTTTTGGAAATTCGGCCTCTAAGGGGGTAAAAAGGGGTAAAAAAGGGAAAAATTAGTAATGCTGTATCTCCGGAAGTAAACGTCATAGGCCCAAAATTGAAATTGCGTTGGGATCAGCTGCAAAAATAAGTAGACACGTGTTTGGTACTTTTTAGCAGATGGGACAAATAGGGGGTAAAAAGGGTAAAAATGAAATGTTGGTACTTTTTTAAACCCATGTGTATCTTTTGAACCAATCAACAGAGTAACAAAATTCAAAACGGAGCCGGTAAACAAGAAAAAAATATTAGACACGTGTTTGGTACTTTTTTGATTCAGGGTTCAAAAAGGGGGAAAAGCGGGGAAAAAAATTTAGGGTAGGTCCATTTTTCTTTTTCTTTGTATTTGACTTGAACCAATAAAGCTACCAATAAAATTTATAGGGAGGTCGATTGCCCAGTACAAAATATTAAATACGTGTTTGGTACTTTTTTCAATTAAAAGGGTAAAAAAGGGAAAAATCGGTAACATTATATCTCCTTAACCAACAGCGATAGAAGCGAAAATTAAATTGGCTTGAGATTAGCACTAAAAATTAAGGGACACGTGTTCGGTACTTTTTTGAAAATCGGCCGCCTAGCGGGCAAAACAGGGTAGAAAAGGGAGAAATTAGTAACATCATATCTTCGAAACCAACATAGACAGAAACAAAGTTGAAATTGGATTTGAATCGCCTACAAAAATAAGGGGACACGTGTTTGGTACTTTTTTGAAAATGGCACTAATAAATATAAAAAAGGGTAAAAACTATATTTTGGTACTTTTTTTAACCCATATGTATCTTTTGAACTAATAAACATAGAAACACATTTTATATCGCAACCGATAGATATTAAAAAAAACTAAATACGTATTTGGTACTTTTGCGATTAATGGGGTACAAAAGGGTAAAAAAGGGAAAATATTCAAGGATAGGTTTTTTGGTTTTTAGCCATGGATATCTTTAAGACTAATGAAGCCAGAAGTATAATTTATTGACTGGTCGATGGACATTGAAAAAAATAACTACGAGTTTGGTACTTTTTTTAAATTTTGGGGGTAAAAATCTGTAAAATATATCTTCTAAACCAAAAGTGATAGAAACAAAAACTAAATTGTTCTGAGATCGGCACTTAAAACCAAGGGACACGTGTTCGGTACTTTTGTGAAATTCAACCTCCTAGAAGGTAAAACAGGGTAGAAAAGGGAGAAATCAGTAACATCATATCTCCGAAACCAATACAGATAGAAACAAAGTTGAAATTGGATTTAAGTCGGCTAAAAAAATAAGGGGACACGTGTTTAGTACTTTTTTGAAAATGGCACCAATAAGGATAAAAAAGGGTAAAAACTATATTTTGGTACTTTTTTTAACCCATATGTATCTTTTGAACTAATAAACATAGAAACATATTTTATATCGCAACCGACAGATATTAAAAAAGAACTAAATACGTATTTGGTACTTTTGCGATTAATGGGGTACAAAAGGGTAAAAAAAGGGAATATATTCAAGGATAGTTTTTTTGCTTTTTAGCCATGGATATCTTTTAGGCTAATGAAGTTAGAAGTATAATTTATTGACTGGTAGATTTACATTGAAAAGAAATAAGCTACGTGTTTGGTACTTTTTTTTAATTTTGGGGGTAAAAATCGGTAAAGTATATCTTCTAAACAAAAAACTAAATTGGTCTGAGATTGGCACTTAAAATTAAGGAACACATGTTCGGTACTTTTTTGAAGTTCAACCTCTTAGAAGGTAAAACAGGGTAGAAAAGGGAGAAATTAGTAACATCATATCTCCGAAACCAACATCGATGCAAACAAAGTTGAAATTGGATTTGAATCGGCTAGGAAAATAAGGAGACACGTGCTTGGTACTTTTTTGGAAATGGCATTAATAAGGATAAAAAAGGGTAAAAACTATATTTTGGTACTTTTTTCAACTAATATGTATCTTTTGAACTAATAAACATAGAAACATAATTTATATCGCAACAGATAGATATTAAAAAACAATTAAATACGTATTTGGTACTTTTGCGATTAATGGGATACAAAAGGGTAAAAAAGGGAAAATATTTAAGGGTAGGTTTTTTGTTTTTAGCTATGGATATCTTTTAGGCTAATGAAGCCAGAAGTATAATTTATTGACTGGTCGATTGACAAAGAAAAAATAAAATACATTTTTGGTACTTTTTTTAATTTTGGGGGTAAAAATATATCTTCTAAATCAAAAGTGATAGAAACAAAAACTAAATTAGTCTGAGATCAGCACTAAAAATTAAGGGACACGTATTCGGTACTTTTTTGAAATTCGATCTTTTAAAGGGTAAAACAGGGTAGAAAAGGGAGAAATTAGTAACATCATATCTCCGAAACTAACACCGATGCAAACGAAGTTTAAATTGGATTTGAATCGGATAAAAAAATAAATGGCCACGTATTTGGTACTATTTCAAAAATGGTACTAATAAGAATAAAAAAGGGTAAAAACTATATTTTGGTACTTTTTTAACACATATATATTTTTTGAACTAATAAACATAGAAACACTGATAGGCATTAAAAAACTATTAAACACGTATTTGGTACTTTTGCGATTAATGTGGGACGAAAGGGTAAAAAAAAGGGAAAATATTCAAGAGTAGGTTTTTTGCTTTTTAGCTAAGAATATCTTTTCGGCTAATGAAGCCAGAAGCATAATTTATTGGCTGGTAAATTGACACTGAAAAAAGTAAAATAAGTGTCTGGTGCTTTTTTAATTTTGGGGGTAAAAATCGGTAAAAATATATCTTCTTAGTCAAAAGTGATAGAAACAACAACTAAATCGGTCTAAAAACGGCACTTTAAATTAAGGGACATGTATTCGGTACTTTTTTCTTTAATTCGGCCGTTTTGGGGTTAAAACAGGGAAAAAATGGGAAATATTAGTAACGTCATATCTCCGAAATCCAAAACGATAGGAAAAGAGTTGAAATTTGCTTCGGATGGGCTGAAAAAAACGAGAAACGTATTTGGTACTTTTTTGAATATGGTACTTTTTTTGAGCCCATACGTATCTTTTGAAATAACAAACATAGAGAAACAGTAAACGTCACAATTGATAAGTAACAAAGAATTATTAGACACGTATTTGGTACTTTTACGATAATTGAGGTAAAAAAGATAAAAACTGGGAAATATTCAAGGGTAGGTTTTTAACTAATGAAGCCAGAGCTATAATTTACAGACGGGTGGATTCATATTGAAAAAGTAAATTGAAAAAAATTGAAAAAGAAAATGGATAAATTAGTAACATCATATCTCCGAAATTTACATCGTTAGAAACAAAGTTGAAATTGGATTTGGATCATCTTGCAAAAAAAGGGGACACGTTTTTGGTACTTTTTTGGAAATGGAACTAATAAGGGAGAAAAAGGGAAAAAACTATATTTTGGTACTTTATTAACCCTATAAGTATCTCTTGAACTAATAAACATAAATACTCTATTTAAATCACAATTGATAAGGACTAACAAAAATTAAGAAGGTGCTTCGCGCTTTTACGATAAATGAGGCACAAAAGAGTAAAAACTATGAATATCATTTAAACAAATAAAGCCAGAAGTATAATATACAGACAGGTCTATTCACATTGCAGAAGTATAAGACACGCGATTGATTCCTTTTTTTTAATTTTTGGAGTAAAAAGGGGGAAAATCGGTAACGTAATATCTCATAAATCAAAAGTGATAGAAACAAAGATTAAATTGGTCTATGATCAGCATTAAAAATTAAAGGACACGGGTTCGGTATTTTTTTTTTTTAATTTGGCCGCTTATGGTTAAAACAGGCTAGAAAATGAATAAATCATATAATCGGCTAGAAAATGAAAGGTACATGTGTTCTGTACTTTTTTTGGAAATGGCACTAATAAGGGCAAAAAGGGTAAAAACTACATTTTTGTACTTTTTTTTAACCCATACGTATCTTTTGAACTCATAAACATAAATCAATAAGTATTAACAAAATATTAAACATGTGCTTGGTACTTTTACGATAAATGGGGTTCCAAAAGGTGAAAACGGGAAAATATTCATTTAAGCTAATGAAGTCAAAAGCATAAATTAGAGATGTGTCAATCAAAGGGGTAAAAAAGGTAAAAAATCGATGACATTCTAAACCTAATAGATGGAAACAAACACTAAAATGGTCTAAGATAAGCCCTAAAAATTAAGGGACTTTTCAGTAATTTTTGCAAATTAAACAGTTTTGGGGTTAAAATAGGGTAGAATATAAAAACATTAGTAAAGTTATATCTCTGATACTAATATCGACAGGAAAAAATTTAAATTGGACTTAGATCGAATAGAAAAATAAAAAGTCATGTTTTTAGTAGGTACTTTTCGTAAATGAGCTAAAAATAGGGAATAAAAAGGATAAAAACTAAATTTTGGTACTTTTTTGATCCATATATAATTTTTGAATCAATTATTATAGAAACAAAATTTGTACCGCAATCGAAAATAACAAAAACGGGTCAAAAATTTAAAGATAGGTTTTTCCTTTTAAACTGTGCATGTTGCTTAAATCAATAAAATAAAAAATAAATCAATGATTTATGGACTGTTCTATTGACATTGAAGAAATATGTGACAGGTGTTTGGTATTTTTTTCAATTAACAAAAATGGAGTTAAGATCAGCAATAAAAATATTAGGACATGTATCCGGATTTTTTTTTTTTTAATTTGGCTGATCAGGGGTAAACAACGGGTAAAAAAGGAAACTTTTGTAAAATATTCAAAATCAAAAGCGACAAGAACAAGATTTAAATTGGGTAGATTTATAGGCTAGATTTTTTTTTGAAATCTCAAGGGGGCGTGACCCCTCCCACATAACTCATATATTAAAAATTACAAATATAGGTGACCGAGAGGCCCGATTTTTCTGAAATTTTGGCAGTATGTTAAGCTGTGACGGATGGATAAAATAGGCCAATTTTTTTTTTTTGAAATCTCAAGTGGGCGTGACCCCTCCCATATAAGTCAAATATTGAAAATGACAAATATGGATGACCGAGCTGCCCGATTTTTCTGAAATTTTCACAGTATGGTAAGGTGTGACCGGTGGTTAAAATAGGCAAGGTTCTTTTTTTAATTGTCAAGTGGGCGTGACCCCTCCCATATAAGTTAAATATTAAAAATGACAAATATAAATGACCGACCGGACCGATTTTTCTGAAATTTGTATAGTATGTCAAGGTGTGAACGGTGGATAAAATAAGCAAGGTTCACTTTTGAAATCTTAAGTGGGCGTGACCCCTCCCATATAAGTCAAATATTGAAAATGACAAATATGGATGACCGAGCTAAAATTCAGACAATATGGTTTGGTGTGACCAGTGGATAAAATGGACAAGGTCTTTTTCCCAAATCTCAAGTGGGCGTGACCCCTCCCATAAAACTCATATATTAGAAATGACAAGTATAGATGATAGTAATTTAAGGTGTGACCGGTGGTTAAAATAGGCAAGGTACTTTTTTGAAATCTTAAGTGGGCGTGACCTCTCCCATATAAGTCAAATATTGAAACTGACAAATATGGATGACCGAGCTGCCCGATTTTTCTGAAATTTTTACAGTATGGTAAGGTGTGACCGGTGGATAAAATAGGCAAGGTTTTTTTTGAAATCTGAATTGGGCATGACCCTCCCATATAAGTCAAATATTAAAAATTTTAAATTTGGACGACCCTGCAGACCGATTTTTCCGAAATTTTTACAGTATGTTAAGGTGTGACGGATAAAATAGGCCAGATTTTTTTTGACATCTCAAGTAGGCGTGACCCCTCCCATATAAGTCAAATATTGAAAATGACAAATATGGATGACCGAGATGCCCGATTTTTCTGAAATTTTCACAGTATGGTAAAGTGTGACCGGTGGTTAAAATAGGCAAGGTTTTTTTTAAATCTGAAGTGATAAGTCAAATATTAAAAATTACAAATATGGACGACCCTGCAGACCGATTTTTTCGAAATTTTTACAGTATGGTAAGGTGTGACAGGTGTTAAAATAGGCAAGGTTCTTTTTTGAAATCTTAAGTGGGCGTGACCTCTCCCATATAAGTCAAATATTGAAAATGAGAAATATGGATGACCGATGCCCGATTTTTCTGAAATTTTCACAGTATGGTAAAGTGTGACCGGTGGTTAAAATAGGCAAGGTTTTTTTTTTAAATCTCAAATGAGCATGACCCTCCCATATAAGTCAAATATTAAAAATAACAAATATGCACGACCCTGCAAACCAATTTTTCCGAAATTTTAAATTTCGACAGTATGTTAAGGTGTGATCTAAAGTGGGCGTGACCCCTCCAATAAGTCAAATATAAAAATTACAAATATGGATGATCAAAACGATTTAACCAAATTAATTATAGTTTTAAATGTGGATATTTTCATACTATAGGATAGTTTTTCGTTTTTTGAATTTTTTGAAAATGGACCAAGGAGGACCTGGGAATCGAAAAATGGGGATAAATTTCCCGTTTTCTTTAAAATTGCATCACTTTAGAACTTCTGGACCAATCAGGACATTTTTTTTTTTTTGTTTTCTTTAGTCCAAGTTAGGATTCCACATAAAGAAAAATTTACAATGTATACTTTTACGCCCACTTTTTTTCATTTATCTAAAATCGGAAAACGGCTGCATGGATTGGAAATATGATTAATGTTTGATAATAGCTTGACTGAGGATTGTTTGAAGATTTGTCATGATTATTTGATGGTTGTTTGACGATTGTTTGACAGTTGTTTAATAATTGATAGACTGATGACTGTTTGAAGATTTTTAAAAATTGTTTGGTAATTGATTCACGATTAACTGGCGATTTTATGACGGTACTTTGATGATTTTTTGTCGATTGTTTGATGGTTGATTGATGATTGACTGACGACTGTTCTATAATTTTTTTATGATTGTTCGATAATTGTTTCACGATTAGCTGACTATTTGACGATTGTTTGATAATCTATAAATATAAAAAAATATTAGCGTCTGTGTTGTATGCTGTTTGACATGTATGGGCCCATTGCAAGCAAACATTCATTTGCAGTACTGCCAATCACTAAAGTCAATTAAATACATATGCAAATACATTCATAAGGGATTCAGGTAAAAAATTAATAAAAAACATTTCATAATGTTAATTTTTAAAGAAATAGTTAACACAGCAATAAGTAAAAATCTTTTACTATCAGCCCGGGCAACGCCGGGTACAAACAGCTAGTATATTATAAATGTGTTTGTAAGTTTATTTGTTTGTTTATTTGTTTGTTTGAAAGAGGTTGACTCCTAAACGGTTCGACCGATTTCGATGAAATTAGATAAAACATTCCCTTAAGGTAGTTTTAGGATATGTTTTGTTTCAAAATTTGGTCCAGAAAGGGCTCAAATAGGGTAAATAGTGGACCAAAAGGTGCAAAATTTAATATTTATCATTGAATTTGATAAACCATAAAAGTAAGAAACTTTAAACTTAACAAAAGAAAATTCATTACTAATGACCGTACTTCAGATAAAAATTAAACGGATCGGAGCAGGGGATGGCCCCTTCCCCGTTACGAATACAATACCTATAACTAGATAAATTGAATTTGATGATTTTCGAAATGTAGATAAACTTATACTGACATTTATGAAATTTTGACCATGGGGTATGGTGTGACCGGTAGTTAAAATAGGCTAGATTTTGTTTTGAAATCTCAAGTGGGCGTAACCCCTCACATTTAACTCATATATTAAAAACAAGTAAGAAAATGCTATAGTCGGTCAAGCTCGACCATACGATACCCTTCACCACTAAGGTCAAAAGTGTTATTTTTCCTGTATAAAGACAAATATTTGCTAAATTTTGCCATCATACAAACATTTTCTCAAAACTTATATATTTAAGCTGCTTCCGACATTTGGACTTGTATGAGAGCTAGGGTCAAATGTGGACCGATTATCTCGAAATTTGACAAATTGATTACAGTTGTTACAAAAATTATGTATGCAAAAAATAAACTTAAAATTCCCATTACCTTCAGATTTACGAGTGCGTTTTTAAAGAAAATTTTGTATGGGAGCTTAGTCAAATGTAGACCGATTTTAACGAAATTTGGTATAGTGATTTAGGTTTACATAAGCAGTATTTGATTTAAATTTCGTGAAGAAAAATTAATATTTGTGGCCAAAATATCAATTCCGGGAAGTGGGACCTATGGGAGGTACCATAAATAATGGACCGATTTTGACGAATTTCAATAGCCATGGTCCCAAAAAAATGATCTGTGCCAAATTTCATCAAATTATCTTTAGAATTGCGACCTGTAGTTTGATTACAAGGTTTACATGGGGGTCCAGCCAGCCAGACGGACGGACATCGCTAAATCGACTCAGAAGGTGATTCTAACCCTATTGGTATACTAAAAGGTGAGTCTAAGACAAATATTTCCATGCGTTACATACATCAGCACAAACTTGTAATACCAAATATATATGACAAATATAGGTGACCGAGACGCCCGATTTTTCTGAAACTTTGACAGTATGTTAAGGTGTGACCGATGGATAAAATAGGCCAGATTTTTTTTTAGAAATCTCAAGTGGGCGGTGCCCCTCCCATATAACTCATATATTAAAAATGACAAATATAGATGACCGAGCTGACCGATTTTTCAAAAATTTTGACAGCATATTAAGGTTTTAAAATAGGCTCAATTTTTTTTAAATCATAAGTGGGCGTGACCCCTCCCATATAAGTCAAATACTAAAAATGACAAACATGGATGACCCTTAGGACCGATTATTTTGAAATTTTGACAGTGTTTTAAGGTGTCACTGGAATGTAAAATAGTCCAGGTTTTTTTTGAAATCTCAAGTGGGCGTGATCCCTCCCATATAAGTAAAATATTAAAAATTACAAATATGGATGGCCGAGCCGACCGATTTTTTTTTTAATTTTTACAGCATATAAGGAGTTACAAGTGGGTAAAATAGGCTTGGTTTTTTTTAATCTCAAGTGGGCATGACCCCTCCCATGTAAGTCAAATATTAAAAATGACAAATATGGATGACCGATTTTTCAGAAATTTTAATTGTATGTGTGTGACCGGTGGGTAAAATATGTTTTGTTTTTTTTAATCTCAAGTGGGCATGACCCCTCCCATATAAGTTAAATATTAAAAATGACAAATATGGACGATAAGATAAACACGATTTAACCCAATTAATTAAAGTTTCAAATGTGGATATTTTCATACTATAGGATAGTTTTTCGCTTTTTGAATTGAAAAATGGGGATAAAATTCCCATTCTTGAGAACGGCTGGACCGATGAAGACATTTTTTTCTTTCTAAATTTTTTCTTAGTCAAAGTTAGGATTCTACATTAAAAAAATTTACCATGCCCACTTATACGACTTCTTTTTTTGATTTATCTAAAATAGGAAAACATATGCACGAATATTGGTAATATGTTTGGTGTTTGATAATATTTTAACTGACGATTGTTTGAAGATTGTTCATGATTATTTGATGGTTGTTCGCATTTGATCCCAAATCTGTTTTATTTATTAATGTAACAGATCAATTTATTGTAGTGAACCGCCGTGGTATAGCAGGTCATCCGCCTAGCATACCAGAGGTCCCAAGTTCGATCCTTGGCCAGACCAACTTGAAAAAAAAAAGTTTTTCAAAAAAAAGCTGCGGTTCACCTCATAACTCAGCTAGCCACTGGTTATTTTAGTATTAGTTATTAGTTAGTATTAACTTCTCTAACTAATGCATTTGCCGTTCGGAGCGGGAGTTAAAACGTAGGTCCCTTTCAATGAGTCTAAAAATAAAATCGGATGCAGCTCATTGTCTGAGAGAAGTACCAATTGTTCCAATTGGAATGTTGTCGTGGAAATAATTTGATGGTTGTTTGAAGATTGTTTGACAGTTATTTGATGATTGATTGACTGATGACTGTTTTAAGATTTTTAATGATTGTTTGATAATTGTATCACGATTAACTGACGATTTTATGACAGTAGTTTGATGATTTTTTAACGATTGATTGTGAGTTGTATGATGATTGACGACTGTTCAGTGATTTTTAATAATTTTTCACGATTGACTGACGGCTGTTTGATGATTATTTGACGATTGTTTGATAGTTTTTCTATAATCTATAAATACAAAAAAAAAATTTCGCATCTGTATGTTGTTTAATATTTATGGAAAAATTTGCTTTCGAAAACGTTTAAAGCACACATTAATGAGGAGTACTGCCATTCACAAAAGTCAATTAAATATATATGCAAATACATTAATAAAGGATTCAATTAAAAAATTAATAAAAATATTTCATAATTGTTAATTTTTAAAGAAAGTGTTAACATAGTAATAAGTTAAAAACTTAAACTACCAACCCGGGTAAAGCCGGATAAAATCAGCTAGTGTATATATATGTATGTTTGTATTGGCATACTTTTGTATATATATGTATGTTTGTATGTATATGCATTTATTGCGAGTGTATGAATTTATAACACATAATTCCCAATTAGTCTAAGTTTCATACACTCATGATTTTTTAGGAATTTCTTTTGTTTTTTACACCCTATATAGCAATTTCCCTTAATGTCACATGTATTTACATAAACACATATGTATGTATGTATGCAAGTATGTACATATGAATATGTAAACGAATTAAAATCCTTTTAAGTTGCATTTCCTTTAAACACAATATGTATGAGTATCAACAGGAATGAAAAGTAAATCTGTACATGTCTGATGTAGATTATATAACAAATTGTTTGGCTTGTGGGATGGGTGTGTTGGCTTTCGGTTTTTGTTGTTTTTTTTTTATCAGTTTTGTTTATTTTAATAAATTGTTGCTGCCTGTTATTAAAATTTTTTGTTGCTAAAACTAAAACCCACGCAATTTGCTCTGCCTTTTTTACATGTTTTTTTCTTTTATATAAAAGGATTGATTCTTTATAATTTTTAGTCCTTATTAAGTTCTTGTAATTACAAATTATGACTACAACTTTTTTGTTTGACATAAAGGATAATTTTAAGAAAAATTTTAATTGGTTGCGGTTGTTATAATTAAAATTTAATTCAAGATTGTTAATTTTTTAATGCCTTAAAAAGGGCTTGTGGTTGCTTTCGGTGTAACAGTTGATAACGCAGTCACTTTATTAACTAGATATAAATATTTTCTCAATTGGCGCCGTTTTCATTAAGCGGCTGTAATCCAACCTTTACTTTTAAAATTCTTTTTACACTAAGGGTTAAAAAGTATGTTAATGGATCAATTTTAAAATTTGAAAATACATTGTATGTACAAAGGGATAATATTAAAGGAAGTTCTGGCGCCTAGAAAATCAAGGCGTATGTTTTAAATAACTTAGAAAAGTCTGTTGCATGGCATATAAGAAACTAATGTTAAAATTATGTGATTTTAGTCAATAGTAGAGGAAAACTTGTTTAGATTGTATTGAAATGAAACCTCTATACTACTAAATCCATGCAAGCCTCTACTTAAAACCAGCAATAAAAAATGTTCCGATCACCCGAAAAATAATACTACTCCACAAAACGAAACTTTTTGAGTTACAATTGACGACCACAATATTTATACCCTTCACCACCATAGGTGGAAAGGGTATTATAAGTTTGTGCTGATGTACGTAACGTTTGGGTGACAGGAAAATTTTTTTTCAAATATTTTTCTACGGAATATTGTGACACTAGGTCTAACAGCTTAGATCTAAAAGTTTGAGCCAAATCGGACAACGCTCTATGGTCGCGCATCGGGTCCAAAGTTTAAGAGCCCATTTGTATGGGGAGAAATAAACTTTTGTGTACGTGTGTTTATCTCTCTCTAACACACACACATTTTTTCGACCACAGATAATATATCTGAGCTGTTCACTCTAACGTTGTTTACTAGTCAACATTCCAATATTATTGATCACAGATGACCGGTAAAGTTTGATAAATACTTCGTCAGCAATGAAATAGCTTTAGTCATAGGTGACCAGTAATGCTTGATGATTACGTCGCCACTGTTGACGGACTTTTAGTTTAAAGAAAAACACATAATATTTCATCTCAATATTTATATTATTTAAATAACAAAAATTCAAAATAACAAAATTATAACAAAATACAGTAAAATAAACAAGTAAGAAAGCGCTATAGTGGGTCAAGCCCGATCATACGATACCCTTCACCACTAAGGTTAAAGGTGTTATTTTTTCTGTATAAGGACAAATATTTGCTAAATTTTGCCATCATACAAACATTTTCTCAAAACTTATATATTCAACCTGTTTCCGTCATTTGGACTTATATGAGAGCTAGGGTCAAATGTGGACCGATTATCTCGAAATTTGGCAAATTGATGACAGTTGTTACAAAAATTATGTATGCAAAAAATAAACTCAAAATTTTCATTATCTTTAGATTTACGAGCGTTTTAGTGATTTTTTGTCTCATTTAGTGCGTTTTTAAAGAAGAGTTTGTATGGGAGCTATGGGCAAATGTGGACCGATTTTAACGAAATTTGGTACAGTGATTTAAGTTTACATAAGCAGTATTTGTTTTAAATTTCATGAAAAAATATTGATATTTGTGGCCAATATATCAATTCCGGGAAGTGGGACCTATGGGAGGTACCATAAATAATGGACCGATTTTGACCAATTTCAATAGCCATGGTCCCATTATCAAAAAAATGATCTGTGCCCAATTTCATCAAATTATCTTTAGAATTGCGACCTGTAGTTTGATTACAAGTTTTACATGGGGGTCCAGCCAGCCACCCAGACGGATGGACATCGCAAAATGGACTCAGAAAGTGATTCTAAGCCTATTGGTATGCTAAAAGGTGGGTCTAAGACAAATATTTCTATGTGTTACAAACATCAGCACAAACTTATAATACCCTTTCCACCTATGGTGGTGAAGGGTATAAAAAGTATAAATAAATATATAACAAAAATGTACATTTAATAGAACAAAAAGTAAAGAACATAAGAAACTAAATTAAGCAAAATGAAAATAAATTAAAAATACATTTGATATTTTTCACTTTTTTATTTCTTCACTTTAAATTATGTTTTTGAAACACTTAAAAATTGTTTGTTTAATTTTGTTTTTATTATATTTTTTCTTAGTTCTTTTTTTCTAAGTTAATGCACGCCACAAAAATAATTTTCAGAAAATTTAAAAAAATGCAAATAACTTGTTTAACGATGATAGAAACTTCCTCACAAGTGACGACCATATGTTTTGTCAAGTTTAAATGTGTTAGTAAATATGTTTTGTGTGTATTAGTTTCGGTCATTCATTTCTTGTAGGGTACCCTCTTGTTGAACAAGTGCGATATGTATGTGTTTTTGGACAAACTCAAAAATATTGCTTATAACAAAAAAGTATTGCATACTTTCAGGCATTACTTTTTAATCAAATTGTAGTTAGTTATCCTAACATTGCAAAGTGTGATGGTGGACAAAAAAAATGGAAATAAGTCTGTAACTTCTAAACCGTTGGGTACCTCGAACTCATAAGTTACTTGTTACTAATATCTGACCTATATATAAATCGATTTTCTTGATTTATATTTTTCTAAAAAAAAAGCACAAATTTTTGAATATTTTAAAAGTATAAGCTTTACTATATAAAAAGTTATAAGTGCTTAAAATTAATAATTCAAAAAAAAAACAATTTTTCCCCGTTTTATGGTATAAAAAGTATTTTTATTGTTTCTAAGTTATTTTTAGTTATTTAAAACATTTCTTAAGGAACAAACAACATATTTACACTTTTCTAAAAAAAACTTCACAAAATTAATAATTGAGTTAAAAACTAACTTCTCATTTATTCGGTGTTAGTTCCAGACTCTCTCGAATTAGACCCTATTATTTAGGAAAATTTTAATTCTGACCCATAATTCCTTAGGACGCACTCAAGCTGTAAAAAAAATACCTAAGTTTTATGTACTAAAGTGTTTTTAATTTCGTTGCAAATGTACTTTATAGTTCTGAAAGTGGTCAAGCAACTAAAGCAAAAAAGCTAAAAACACCCATTTTTGGAAATTTTTGAAAACTTTTTAGGAATTCTGGTATTTCTGTTATTAAAAACTTAAAATTTTTCCTTAGTATTGCCCTTGTTTTAAAATCGTCAAAACTGTTAAAAATTGCAAACTTACTTTCATGTTTTTTCCATCATCCCACTCTTTTATAACAATTTGTTATTGACAATTATTTCGAAAAAGTGCTAAAAAAAAATATATGTTTTAATAAGAAAAACAATGTAAAAACAACGCTGCTAAGAATTATCGCTTATAGATTAAGAATAAAAATAAAAAAAAAATGGTGGTCCAAGGCAGGTATGGATTCAACCTAAATTAGTTTTTTTTTTTTTTTTTTTAATCAAATAATAGAAATGTGTCGAATTTAATAAAATTCTGTTAAAAATTGCGGGTTATACATGGAGAAGAAAAATGAGAAAAAAAATGGGGGTCCAAGGGAGGTACCCCAAGGAATCGACGGATTTAAATTTTTTTTCTTATCTATATAAAACTAAATAAGTGTGCCAAATTTCATCGTTATATTTATTTTTTGTAGTTGGAAGAAATACCACTGTGCATCGTGTAATGGTTTTACGGCAGGTGCAGTTTTTCCAAAAATACATTTGCTTCGGATTGATTTATGTTCGAATATCTTGGCTTGGGCTTGTCTTGTATGATCCATACAGTCGATTGTTGTTTACTTCCAGGCACAAAATTTAATCGAAATCGAGTCCAAAATTCATATTTATCATTCGGAAAATATATTTATTTTCCTCTAATTTGAGGGCGTATGATAAACGGTGGATTAAAAATTAAGCATACGCATTACATCACCGAAAAAATTAATTACTATAAAGTTGGCAGCAATTATAATACAGGTCAACAGCAAAAATGTGCTCGAGTAACCACTATATACATTTGATGTATCATGGCTACCATAGTACAAAAATGGTAAAATTTTTTAATTCTATGGCAAGATTTATTTTTTAAATTTTTTTTAAAATTGCAATTTTTTTTAGACGTTTCTTCAAATAATTATTGATAACTCAAAAACTACTAGTCCGATATTATTAAAATAAAATCAGAAAAATTAAGATTTACATAGCCTTTAATTCTATATAACGCGTCTATATAACGCGTTTCAATCGGATCAATAGTATCGGAGTTATAATAAAAACTTAAGAAAAAAATATATTTTTTACATAAAAATGGCAAAAATTTTCGTTTTAAAAAAATCATGAAAAATCGAAAACGCCAAAAACCTTCCAAATTTATTATTTTATCGCATAGCGACATATAATAGCAACAAAATGAGATATCGACCATAAAAATCGATTAATATTTTTTGAATTTATTCACAATTTAGTGAACTCGCTCATTTTCACAAAATTTTAGTTTTTTGCTTGACATACGCATTATAGCGGGTTTTCAAATGTAAGAAAAAAATAAACTTTCCAGTTTCAATGGGTGCATGTCGGATTATTGTGAGATTTGGTGAGAAACTTCCGCCCACAAAATTTTAGTCGAATTGGACAACGTTAACACGTAGCGCATAGGCCCCAAATCTGAAAAATAGCGTTTAAATCGAAAAAAAAAATTGACAAATTTTCAGTTTTTGCAAAATTAAAGCTATTTATTCCCCCTTTTGCAAAAAGTGGATTCTAGTTCTTAGTACAAAGGCAATGATTTTTCCAATAAGCTACATGCCTTTAAAATCGGTGAAACAGTTTTCGAGTTATTACAATTTTCACTGGCTATTGCATGTCCTTGAGAACTTGCCGAAGACAATTTACAAAAACATTTTACTTAGTTTAAAATTTTTTATTTTTTTCTTTTTTAACTTACAATATACATGTCAACAATAAAATATAAAATTTCGCTAAAATTGACGGATATCTTCCTATTAAACAACGCAACAAAATAAAAAAATTCGATGGTTTTGAAACCACTATACAATATTCAGGTACTGCCAAAGTGTTTTGGATGAATGAGAAATGCATGGCAAAACAAGTACGCGAAATACTTTTTCTGTGGGACACGTGTTACTGTGGAAATACAGTATTGAAGGCTCAGAGCAGGAATATTTGACGGCCAACAAATTCGCAAATTGGTCAAAGATACCGATTTTCTCAGTTCAATGTCAGAAATTGAGAAAAATGCATGGGATTCGTTTGTATAGGTTATTCAACATTTCTTAGGAAATAACAAGGACGATGATTATGTTGCGCACGTTGAAGAGATGTTAACTCACTTCCAGAATCTTGGATGCAACATGAGCATCAAATGCGATGCTGGGATGCACACATGAAAATTCCAAAGTTTGTAGTTTATAATAATTATTTATTTATTTCCTTATTTTATATGTTGTAATAAATTTAAATAATAAAATATAAAATACATGAATAAAACAATGAAATGCATTTTCGATCTATTCCATCGATTTGACTTAGTCACACTTTTTGGTCAATTGCCTTCGGCAAGTCCTCAAGGACATGTAATGGCCAGTGCAAATTGTAGTAACTCGAAAACTGTTTAACCGATTTTAAAGATATGTAGCTTATTGGAAATCTCATTGTGTTTGCCCTAAGGACCAGGATCCACTTTTGCAAAAGCGGGAAAAAATAGCTTTAATTTTGCAAACACTGAAAATTTGACAATTTTTTTTTTGATTTAAACGCTATTTTTCAGATTTAGGGCCTATGCGCTACGTGTTAACGTTGTCTAATTCGACTAAAATTTTGTGGGTGGAAGTTTCTCACCAAATCTCACAATAATCCGACATGCACCCCTTGAAATTGGAAAATTTATTTTTTTCTTACATTTGAAAACCCGCTATAATGCGTATATCAAGCAAAAAACTAAAATTTTGTGAAAATGAGCGAATTCACTAAATTGTGAATAAATTCGAAAAATATCAATCGATTTTTATGGTCGATATCTCATTTTGTTGCTATTATATGTCGCTATGCGATAAAATAATAAATCTGGAAGTTTTTTGCCGTTTTCGATTTTTCATGATTTTTTTAAAACGAAAATTTTTGATATTTTTATGTAAAAAATATATTTTTTTCTTAAGTTTTTTATTATAACTCCGATACTATTGATGCGATTGAAACGCGATATATAGACGAATTAAAGGCTATGTAAATCTTTTTCTGATTTTATTTTAATAATAGCGGACTAGTAGTTTTTGAGTTATCATTAATTATTTGAAGAAACGTCTAAAAAAATTGCAATTTAAAAAAAAAAGTTTTTTTAAAAAAATCTTGCCATAGAATTTAAAAATTTTACCATTTTTGTACTATGGTAGCCATGATATATCAAATGTATATAGTGATTACTCGAGCACATTTTTGCTTTTGACCTGTGTAATTGTTCATAATTATCAACAATTGCTTAATTAAGTGACAATATTTAAATTATTATAATTAAGTGCTATTGATGTTTAAATTATTAGCATAACCCGATATCCGTTTCGAATTAAATTAAATAATTATTGTTTTTTTATTTATCTCCCACACAAATGAATATTCCATAAATGAATTAATATTAGTTTAAACCCCAAACTGCACATACATACATATATTTAGCTATCATTTGCTGCCTTCGGTCAATTCTAAATCAATTAAATAATGTTAAAATGATAGTATTTACGCTGGCACGAGACAGCATTTAAACATTTCAAAATAAATGATAGTTATTTGGCAATTAAATTAATATATATCCATTTAAACACCTCCAGCCAGTTTTATTTGATATTTTAAAGCAACAACTGCAGTTTAACACCAACACGTGCCGGTATAAAATTTGCACTCACACACAGATACCTTTACCCAAAGTCATGTACATTTATGCGGTTACTACCATTATTTTTTGTACTAAATTCTGCTTTACAATAACAAATGGAAATCTGCATACAATTTGAATGGAAATATGTATTTTCCTGGAAATACTCGTAACTAGAGTTGTTATTCAAATATTGTTGCTATTGTAGTTGTAAATCTATATATTATAAATGTATTTGTAAGTTTGTTTGTTTAAAAGAGGCTGACTCCGATTTTGATGAAATTTTGCAATTAGATAGAACGTTCCCTTAAGGTGGTCTAAGGATATGTTTTGTTTCAAAACTTGGTCCTATTTGGGCCCTTTCTGGCCCAAATAGGGTAAATAGTGGACCAAATGGTGTAAAAAATTTATTATTTATCAATGAATCTGATAAATTATAAAATTTAGAAACTTCAAGCTTAACAGAAGTAAATTCATTATCAATGGCTGTACTTCAGAAAAAAACAAGTAAGAAAGCGCTATAGTCGGTCAAGCCGACCATACGATACCCTTCACCACTAAGGTCAAAGGTGTTATTTTTCCTGTAAAAAGACAAATATTTGCTTAATTTTGCCATCATACAAACATTTTCTCAAAACTTATATATTTAAGCTGCTTCCGACATTTGGACTTGTATGAGAGCTAGGGTCAAATGTGGATCGATTATCTCGAAATTTGACAAATTGATTACAGTTGTTACAAAAATTATGTATGCAAAAAATAAACTTAAAATTCCCATTACCTTCAGATTTACGAGTGCGTTTTTAAAGAAAATTTTGTATGGGAGCTTAGTCAAATGTAGACCGATTTTAACGAAATTTGGTATAGTGATTTAGGTTTACATAAGCAGTATTTGATTTAAATTTCGTGAAGAAAAATTGATATTTGTTGCCAAAATATCAATTCCGGGAAGTGGGACCTATGGGAGGTACCATAAATAATGGACCGATTTTGACGAATTTCAATAGCCATGGTCCCAAAAAAATTATCTGTGCCAAATTTCATCAAATTATCTTTAGAATTGCGACCTGTAGTTTGATTACAAGGTTTACATGGGGGTCCAGCCAGCCAGACGGACGGACATCGCTAAATCGACTCAGAAGGTGATTCTAAGCCTATTGGTATACTAAAAGGTGAGTCTAAGACAAACATTTCCATGCGTTACATACATCAGCACAAACTTGTAATACCCTTTCCACCTATGGTGGTGAAGGGTATAATGACAAATATAGGTGACCGAGACGCCCGATTTTTCTGAAACTTTGACAGTATGGTAAGGTGTGACCCGTGGTTAAAATCGGCAAGGTCTTTTTCTCAAATCTCAAGTGGGCAGTGCCCCTCCCATATAACTCATATATTAAAAATGACAAATATAGATGACCGAGCTGACCGATTTTTCAAAAATTTTGACAGCATATTAAGGTTTTAAAACAGGCTCATTTTTTTAAATCTTAAGACCCCTCCCATATAAGTCAAATACTAAAAATGACAAACATGGATGACTCTGAGCACCGATTTTTCTGAAATTTTGACAGTATTTTAAGGTGTGACTGGAGTGTAAAATAGTCAAGGTTTTTTTTTTAAATCTTAAGTGGGCGTGACCCCTCCCTTATAAGTAAAATATTAAAAATTACAAATATGGATGACCGAGCCGACCGATTTTTCTTTAATTTTTACAGCATATAAGGAGTTACAAGTGGGTAAAATAGGCTTGGTTTTTTTTAATCTCAAGTGGGCATGACCCCTCCCATATAAGCCAAATATAAAAATTACAAATATGGATGATTAGATCAAAACGATTTAACCGAATTAATTAAAGTTTTAAATTTGGATATTTCCATACTATAGGATAGTTCTTCACTTTTTGATTTTTTTTTTTTTTTAATGGACCAAGAATGACCTGGGAATCGAAAAATTAAGATAAAATTCCCTTTTTCTTTAAAATTGCATCACTTCAGAACGACTGGACCGATCAAGACATTTTTTTCTACATGTTTTTTTTTAGCCCAAGTTAGGATTCTACATAAAGAAAAATTTACAATGCCCACTTTTACGCCCTCTTTTTTTGATTTATCTAAAATCTGAAAACAGCTGCACGGATATTGGAAATATGATTTGATAATAGCTTGACTAACGATTGTTTAAAGAATTTTCATGATTATTTAATGGTTGTTTGACGATTGTTTGGCAGTTGTTCGATAATTTATTGACTGATGACGTTTTGAAGATTTGTAATAATTGTTTGTTAATTGTTTCATGATTAACTGGCGATTTTATGACCGTAGTTTGGTGATTTTTTGTCGACTGTTCGATTATTGTTTGATAGTTGATTGATAATTGACTGACGACTGTTCAATGATTTTTTATGATTGTTCGATAATTGAATCGTGAAACTGACGATTGTTTGACGGTTATTTGATTACTATTTGAAGATTGTTTGATAATCTGTAAATATAAAAAAATATTCGCGTCTGTTGTTGTATGTTGTTTGACATTTATGGGCCCATTGCTTTCGAAAATATTTAAAGCACACATTAATGTGGAGTACTGAAAATCGCTAAAGTCAATTAAATACATATGCAAATACATTAATAAAGGATTCAGTTAAAAAATTAACAAAAAATATATTAAAGAAACACAGCAATAAGTAAAAATCGTTTACTATCAACCCGGGCAACGCCGGGTATAAGCAGCTAGTGTCTTTATATGAAGGAAGTTGTGAGTCTGCTGGAGAAAGTTAGTCAATGAATGAATGCATGCATATACATATGCATGTATGCATACACATACATATGTATCTGTGTGTGAGAGTTTGTGAATAGCCCATTTGTACGTGTGGGTTTTGGGTTTTTACACTTTGTTGAAAAATTAAAGTGAAGCACTTATTGCCGGCTTAGCTCGAAGGTGGTTTCTAGCATTTAATGTTTTTTTGACCCTTATCCTGATTTATATCAAGTTAAATGCATTCATTTTATATTTTTCTCCCAGCAGTTTAAATTGAAGGCTTATTTCTATATTAAGATGAAACTGGACCTTAAGCTCTAAGTGTAAATGTCGAGCATAAGTTTTATAAAATTGTTTAAAATTAAATTAACGATTTTTAGAGGCTATATTTAATTTTAAAACTGCTGGATTTTTTGATATTTTTTGTTATTATTGTTTTGTGTGTGTGTGTGTGTGAACGTCCACATGCATTGGTATATGTATATATGTATGAGCTTCCGGTTTACATGTGGGTTTTATACTGCAATTATTTATTGTTCTTTTGCTCGCATCTCTTTACGACTACATTTAATTGGGAATTTGTTTTATCTATTTTAAATACAACAGTGTTGAATTGCATTTTGAAAAAGGGAATAACTAAATATTTACCATGATATTGTCAATATTTTGATAAAAATTTATATTATATAATAAATAAATATAAGGGATTTTTAATTTAAACTTAAATTGTTTACACGAAAGCATAATAAGGCTCATACAGAGCTTCGAAAGGCTTAATTAAATATTAGCTTAATTCCTAGGAATTCAAAAATGATTTAACAATACCTTAAGTTTAATTCCCATAAAACAATTAAAAAAAAAATGTGTTGATTTTTAATTCATAGTGAATTGATTCACATGGGAATTTAAAATCAACTTGAATGAATAAAATGTTTCTTCATTCCTCTACTCCAATTTGAATTAACATTTTTTATTCTTAATTAAAACCAGTCCAAATTGAATTAAAATATTTTTTGATAATTCATTTTGTGCAAATCATTAGGGTGGATATAAACTAAAGATACATGATTTTAAATCAAAAACTTAAATTCTGACTTTTTCGAGGGAAAAGTTTTTTAAACTATACCACTCATTGAATAAAAGTATATCAAACCAAAAAACGAAAATTGAAGTTTTAATTTATAGGGTATTATTATATCAAGTGCGATATACATTGTTTGTAAAAACCCCAGATATAAAATAGAACAAAATTTATCATAACCTATTAAAATATTCTTATATTTTATTTAATAAAAGTATGCATGTATTCTTTAATGTTCGTTCAAAAAACGGAACTACCCTAATGTGGCTATTTCACCGCAAACTTGTGTATATTTTGCATTTATTTGTTAAACTATAACTTTTAAAAGATATTTAGATATGCAGGAATATAGTAATATTAATGGTCCTTCGTTTATAATGACCTAATCTTTACCAGAAATTCAATCAGTGAAGGAATCTGCTTAATTAAAAATTTTTTCTAAAAAAATTTATAAAAATAATTTGTTTTTTGTGACATTAGTTTTTGTAAATACATACATATACATGTAAAATGTGCTAATATGTAAGAGTATATTATCTCTGGTTTTGTTGTGTTGCTGCGAAATAATGGATTTTATATGTTTTCGAATCTGGATGAGATTATAGATTATGTGTACAAAAAATCTTTAGTTTTATGTGTATCTATATTTTGTTTTAAATAGTTTTTCTGATCTTATGACCAATAACAAAGAATTTTTTTATTTTTTTAAATTTCGCCTAAGTCAACTTCATAAACTTTTGAATTTTTCCACAAAAATGTTATTTGTATATGCCCTACAGGTCTAAAAAACATTAGTCCCTTAGCAGGAAGATATATTACATAGCTGAGATACATACACAATTATGATGGAATTAGAATAAAATTACAAAATCTAGTACAATTAGAAAATGTAAATATACATATGTATGTATGTCGATAATGAATAAATCACATTTTAATCATATGACTTTTCATACATGTTTTTTAGACAAAGTGGACTTGGTTTTGTTAAAATCGAGATGGAAATCATCTCAGCTTAAAAACCCTTTTTTAACCCAATAACTTAAGAAAGAGTCATTTCTTTATCCTCTAAAATGGGGACTTTTTCATGGGTATTAAATGATATTTAATCCCTAATGCAATCCTGAAACTTATTTTATGGTTAAGGACTTGTTTCGTTGAGATTTATTTTATTCCGCTCTTTTATAGGTATTATATATTTTTGAACTGTAGGGTTCCTTTGAATACGTTTATTTTTGTATGCCTTTACAAAATGATTTGTTTATAAAATTTTTAATTATTTTTGTATAAGATTAAGAATTGAAATAATTTAAATTAAATCTAACTGATTTTAAATTCCCTAAGAATTAATTCTTAAAAGTTAAGGCTTATGACTTGATTCAGGTGAATGTATTATGGGAATGATATAAACACTAAAATAAATTTGATTTTAAAATATGGAATTAGGAATTGAGCCTTTCGAACCTCTGGGCTCATAAAACCTAAACACTAAAAGAAAAGAAATTATATAATATTTTTTAAAAAATTTTTATTTCATTTCATTTTTTTTTTTTTTTTTTTTTTTTTGTTTTGGTATATTATCAGGGATGTCATAGAAACCAAGTCAGTTTTTAAATTTCTCGGTTTTGAAAACCAATACCGGTTATATTTGGTGTCATGAAACCAAGTCGGTTTTCTTATTATTGGTTTTAAATCAAACAAAATGTTCGAATCAATTTTTTATTATTTCATTTGAAATTTTTTTGAAACATCAAAAATTAAATAAAAATTATTAAAGAAAATTATTTGAAGAAAAATTTTCAGTTTTTTGCGATGTTTGTGGTATATGTATAGAGAAAACGATAATTGGACAAATGAAGCTTGTATACCCCAACATCATGAAATGACCGAATTGCGGACTGGAAAAAATGTAATCTACCTACACCAAGAAACAAACCACAGCCAATCAAAGGACGATTGTCACTTACATGCGATATTCATTAAATTGCAAACAAATATGTTGATAAGCATTTGCTTCGCCAGTACCTCCACACAAAGAATATTCTAGCCTTAAAATTTTCCCCATTTTTGATATTTTTTATTTTTGTCGATACGGTTCATTGATTCCAAAGACACAAAAAAGTACCAAAACTTGTTTTTATCTTATTAGATGATAAAAAATGCTATGTAAGCTTTTCACCCAACTCTATTTTTTTGAAAGTTAAAGCTAAAAAGTACCAAAAATATTTTTGCTCTTTTTCTCCCCTTTTTCGAAAAGTACTTACCACTTGTACTGTTATTTTTGTAACTGATCCAAATTTAGTTTGGAAATTATAGCGTTATTAAATTTTCTCTTTTTATCCCCCACAAAGCCAAATTTTCAAAAATCTGTTCTTAGTGGATCTTTAAATCGAAAAAGGCACCAGTTGGCCAGTACGCCTTTGTTTTCAATTGATAGACAAATTTTGAAATGAAATCTGTTAACTGTAAGTTTCTTGGTTAGAATTATTTTCTCTACCTTGGGAAAAGTTACAGTATATAAAGTAGCATGCCGAGGTACTCCCCAGGGGGGTGTTTTATCTCCCCTGCTCTGGAACCTTGCCATCAACAAATTGTTAATGGAGTTGGACTCTCTGCGCTTCAAAACTATTGCTTACGCAGATGATGTCGCTATTGCAGTTTCGGGCAAGTACCTAAACACTATCTCGCAGCGACTCGAAGTCGCTCTCGCCACACTAACTGAATGGAGCGTTTCCAATGGCCTGGGAGTTAACCCCGCCAAAACGGAACTCGTTCTTTTCTCTAGGAAATACAAGATTCCCCAGTTCAATCTTCCAAAGCTTGATGGAACGGAACTGGTACTCACGGATCATGCCAAATACTTAGGTGTGATCTTGGACTCTAAGCTGTCCTGGAACTTAAACACCCAATCTAGTGTGTCTAAGGCTTCCATTGCACTATACTCGTGCAGAAGAGCTCTGGGAAATACGTGGGGCCTATCCCCTTCTAATACAGCCTGGCTCTTCGAAATGGTTGCTAAACCCATTCTCATGTACGGCGCTCTTGTCTGGTGGCCTGCCCTAAACAAGGCTAATCAGCGAGGACTTTTTGTTAAGATCCTTAGATCTGCTGCTCTCATGATTACGGGTGTTTTAAGGACTACTCCTTCAAAGGCACTCTTTACCATGCTTAATTGGCTTCCGGCTGAGCTAATGGCCCAATTAGTAGCCCTCAACTCAGCTATCAGGTTAAAAACCACCGGTGAATGGTCTACTTCGTCTCTAGGCCACACCACTATTCTGGATAAACTTAATCTCCCTGATAATATAGACTACTGTATTCCCTCACCCGCTTTCGAGCAATCCTTCACTGTGGATATCTCAGGGGCCCATAACGCTTTTAGTGAAGAGACCCTGGTTATCTATTCGGATGGATCCAAATCGTCACGTAGTGTGGGTGGGGGCTTCTTTATCCCATCATTTGGGATTAAAGTGAAATTCAAGCTCCCAAAACAATGTAGCATTCTTCAAGCTGAAATTTCAGCTATTTATAGGGCGAGCAAGTGGCTCACGTACCACCGAGTATATCCTAACGATATTCGTTTCTGTACAGATAGTCTTGCCGCCATTCATTCCCTTTCATCGGTCTACACGACATCCGTTCTTACCCGTGAATGCCGGGCGTCTCTAAATGAGATGGCGAGACATTCCAACATTGAACTTTTCTGGGTACGTAGTCATAGTAATGTACCAGGCAACATCATAGCGGATAACCTAGCAAAAGATGGTGCTCTTCTTAGTCAAGAAAACACTGATCAATTCATAGGTATTCCGCTCTCAGCATGCAAATTGCTCATAAAGCAGTTTATTTTTAGGTCCGCACAGACCAACTGGTCCACAGAAAGTACCTGTATGATCTCCAGACTTACATGGCCAACTTACGATAGTAAGCGCTCTGCAATCCTGGTCAGCATTTCGCGCCATAGACTTCGCACCCTTATTTCAGTACTCACAGGACACTGTCTTATAGGTATACATGCTAGAAGACTTAATCTTCAAAGCAATGACTACTGCAGAAGTTGTCACAATGCAGAGGAGGAAGAAACAATATCCCACTTCCTCTGTCACTGCCCAGCACTTGCTGAACTTAGAACCCTCCATCTAGGATTTCCATTTCTGCACGATCTATCAGAGATCTCGAACATCAATATTCGTAAAATAGGCTCTAACTGAGCCTCTTACACTCGGTAGTTTTAAGAATTTAATTTTCTCTATCCTTGCAGGAATTACAAAGGGACCTCTTTATGGACCCAAGTGAGGTGGACCTTACAGTCTGCATCCTGCCTAACCTAACCTAAGTTGCTTGGTTTATTTCCAATACTAAACCAATAATATTATTTTCTGTGACACATAAAACCAATAGAAAATGTAGCTCGAACATTAATATTGGAATTCATGACACCAATTTAATTTTTTTGTCGTTTTCAAAACCAATACCAATGAAATTGGTTTCTATGACACCCCTGTATATATTGTTAATATTTTCAAACGACCCACTATTAAATTTTTGCTACAAAAAATTTAATATTGGGTAAAAAAAAATCTGTATTTTTTTCTTAAGATATGTATATTAGGGTTATAACTTTTTGCAATTTTTGCGAATATCAAATTCTTCATCCGCATAGATAATGAAAAAATATAAGGAAATTATGTATTACTTTTTCGAGATTGTTTAAAAAGTTTCCGCACCAAACGTGTTCTCCTAAGTATACAAAATTGTCATTTACTATAATAAGATCTTTCTATTTGTACAAAGAACGGCGAAAAAGATCGCGATATTATGGAAATTAAAAAAAATTTAAGGAGCTTTAGAAATTGCATTTGGTGCGGAAACTTTTTTGGCCAAAATGTTCTAAAATAAATGTTTTTACTATCAGTACTTAATTGCCTTCTTGCGGTGGGATGAACAAATTTTGTGCAAAAAAAGTTATAGCCCTAATGTATATATTTATTTAGAAAAAATCGCTTAAAGTCAGCTGAATATTGTGAAACGAAAATTTATTGAAATTTTAAGACTTACATATGTATCGAAGATATTTCTACTGTCAAAATGTAGGTGACAATTTTATTTGAATCTGAGACTTAATGCAGTTTAAAAGATATCGACGCAAGTATTAAAGAACGTTATAACTGACAAAACATTAAGTGTTCACTAAAGGCAAAAAACCTGTATGAAAGTATAATTCATGTCTCAAAAACTATACAACTTAGGAACATGATTTTAAAAACGTATTTTTATTTTTTCTCGCTTTATATATTGGCTGTAAAAATTTCATCTTAAAACTAGTTTTTATTAGGCTTACGACAAATAATTTACTGGTATTTTTCAAAATGTAGACGGTGTAAGTGAATATTTTTTTTTTTTCATCATAGAAATATGGGACGATGCAGGATTTTTTTCTGATAAAAGTTATACAAAAAACGTATTTTTGATTTTTTGCCAGTTACAGCGTTTTTTAATTCTTGCGACGTTAAAAATTGTACTATTAAATTCAGTTTACCTCCGGGCTCTCAGTATAATGAAATGAACGGCAAAAGGCCTTTCTTTCGAACTAGCTAAAAAAATTCACCATCTTTTGTCAACCTTTTAAAAAAACCTGAATTTAGTAGAAACAAGTAAGAAAAGCTATAATCAGTCAAGCCCGATTATATGATACCCTTCACTACTAAGGACCAACCAATTGGACCAACAATTTAACAAGTTTTCCTTAACTCTCAGAGACATACATATATACATATAAAATGTGCTACTTTTTCAAAATTTTAAGATTTACTTAGATTTATATCATTTCCGTCTAAGGGCCTGATATGGGAGCTAGGCTCAATTGTGAATCGATTGTTACCAAATTTCGGTTATTGGTTTATGTTTACAAAATATTTATTTGTGTAAAGTTTTAATAATAAAATGCATTTATCTTTAGATTTATAAGCGTTTTTGTGCTTTTATGGGTATTTTTGAGAATGTGTCTTGTATGTCTTGTATGGGAGGTACGGTCAAATATATGCCGATTCTTACAAAATTAGGTGCACTGATAAAGGTTATTATAAGCAATAGTACCTGGTAGACCGAGCCTTGCTCGGAGCTTTATGATAAGCATTTTGAGGAAAATTTTAAAGTTTTTATATATTTTATATTATAAAGTGCTAAAATAAATTTAGAGGAAAGACATTGTAGAAATATTCAGTTAATTTTGAATTATTTGATTTATTTTGTCCGACCAACACATAGTTTGCATAGTTTACAGTTTAACTCATTTTGAATAATTTTGGAAATTATTCACATCAACAGAAACCTCTGTCGACTCATGCGCAACAACTTTGCTAAAGATTATAGTCTGATCAAATGCACAGTTTACGATTTAATTCATTTTGAGTAGTTTTCTGTGGCGCCACCTGTCGGACTTTGCTTATTCCAATTCATAAACCTTCTTCGGCTTATCCGTAACAACTTTGCTGAAGATTATAGCATGATTAAATGTACAGCATACGATTAAATTGACTTTGAGTAAATTTCAGTAGCGCCACCTGTCGAAATTTCTTCATACCAACTAAGAAACCTTCGTCGGCTCATGTGCAACAACTTTGCTAAATATTATAGCATGATTAAATGTACAGCATACGATTAAATTGACTTTGAGTAAATTTCAGTAGCGCCACCTGTCGGAAATTATTCATACCAACTAAAAAGCCTTCGTCGGCTCATGCGCTACAACTTTGCTAAAGATCATAGCATGATCAAATGTACAGTTTACGATTTAAATAATTTTTAGTAATTTTCAGTGGCGCCATCTGTCGGAAATTAGTCTTATCAACTTTAAAACCTTCGCCGGCTTATCCGCAACATCTTCGCTAAAGAGCATAACACAATCAAATTCACAGTTTACTATTCTATAAAGAACATACATACAGACAAACATTCATTTGTTTAATAGGTATAACATTACTAATTTTTCCCCCTTTTTATTCCCTAATTTCTAAAAGTTCCATATGTATATTTGGTACTTTTTTGGTGCCAATTGAATTCGGTACATTTTTTTAAAACGCATTTAACATAATGTATAATGTTCCTATTCATATTACTTTGGAGATGTTAAGTTATCATTTTATCCCTTTTTTACCCAGTTTGGCTCCAAAATCAATAAAGTACCAAATACGTGTTTCATGTTTTTTTTTACATCTATTGATTGCAGTACCAAGTTTCTTTCTATATTCTTTAGTTTAAAATATAAGAGTGGGTTAAAAAGGTGCCAAAAAAACTATTTTCACCCTTTTTTACCCCCCTATCGGACATAGTTTCAAAAAAGTACCAAACACCTGTCCGCTTATTTTCAAAGCTGTTAAAAACGTAATTTTAATTTTGTTTCTATACCTATTACTTTAGGAGACATAGCGTTTTCGATTTTTTCCCCTTTTTACCCGTTTTTACCCTCTTAGAGGTAAAAGTTCCAAAAGTCCCTTCTTCTTCGACCTATACATCAAAAAAGATACCCACTGTCCAAATTTTATCAAAATCGTTAGAGCCGTTTTCGAGATAGCCATTCTATATATATATATATATATATATATATACAATTATTGCTCGTTTAAGAATATAAGATATTTGCGAAATTTTGCCATCATACAAACACTTTCTAAAAATTTATATACTTAAGCTATTTCCGTCATTTGGACTTATACGAGAGCTAGGGTCAAATGTGGACCAATTGTCACAAAAATTAAGTATACAAAAAATAAACTTAAAATTCCCATTATCTTCAGATTTACTAGCGTTTTAGTTATTATTGTCTCATTTAGTGCGTTATGACAGAAGAGTTTGTATGAGAGTTATGATCAAATGTTGACCGATTTCAATGAAATTTGTTACAGTGATTTAAGTTTACATAAGCAGAAGTTGTTTAAAATTTCATGAAAAAATATTTATATTTGTGGCCAATATATCAATTCCGGGAGTGGGACCTATGGGTGGTACCATAAATTATGGACCACTTTTGACAATTTCAATAGCCATGGTTTCACTATCAAAAAAATTACCTGTGCCAAATTTCATCAAGGTTAGGTTAGGTTAGGTTAGGCAGGATGCAGACTGTAAGGTCCACCTCACTTGGGTCCATAAAGAGGTCCCTTTGTAATTCCTGCAAGGATAGAGAGAATTAAATTCTTAAAACTACCGAGAGTAAGAGGCTCAGTTAGAGCCAGCCAGATGCATCGATAAAAGAGCCTATTTTACGAATATTGATGTTCGAGATCTCTGATAGATCGTGCAGAAATGGGAATCCTAGATGGAGGGTTCTAAGTTCAGCAAGTGCTGGGCAGTGACAGAGGAAGTGGGATATTGTTTCTTCCTCCTCTGCATTGTGACAACTTCTGCAGTAGTCATTGCTTTGAAGATTAAGTCTTCTAGCATGTATACCTATAAGACAGTGTCCTGTGAGTACTGAAATAAGGGTGCGAAGTCTATGGCGCGAAAAGCTGAAAGATGACTACCCTTCGCAGAGGAAATTTCATCAAATTATCTTTAGAATTGCGACCTGTAGTTTGATTACATGGTTTACATGGGGGTCCAGCCAGCCATCCAGACGGACGAACGGACGGATTGACATCGCTAAATCGACTCAGAAAGTGATTCTAAGCCTATTGGTATACTAAAAGGTGGGTCTAAGACAAATATTTCTGTGCGTTTCATACATCAGCACAAACTTATAATACCCTTTCCACCTATGGCGGTGAAAGGTATAAAAATAGGGGTCGAAGACAGGTACCCCAAGGAGTCAAAGGATTTCGAAAATTTTTTGAATTTATCTTATCTACATAAAACTGAACAAGTATGCAAAATTTCATCGTTGAAGGATCAAACTTTTTATATGCACTTCGATGTAGAAGGAAATACAAAGCTTTGTAGGATAGGTAAAACTTATATATCAAGCGGCTCTTAAACTTGAATTTTAGGAATAACTTTAAATTATTATTAACATTGATGACCTTAATAAAATGAAAAATTAGGAAAACAAGAAAATAGTCATTACAAACAAGTGTACAAAACGACCCTTTATAAGATCGTTTAGATATGAATTAGCGAAGGTATTATAAAATCGGCATAATGTACCTATGTAGGTAAAGGCTATCTCAGTCCACTTAACTCTTTCTCCGTTTATAGTGAATGGATTCATAGATAGAAGAGCTATAACTCATTTTAGAGAGTTTTGCATCTGAAATGTGTGATTTTATAAGGACCTCAAAAGTTTCAGATCCACTAACTTTAATGTACTTTTTGTGTATAGCCTGCAACAGAAGGCAAAGTAGTCAGTATATTCGGATGAATCCCATGTCGCAACAGAAGATTCTAAAAGACATGTTGGCGAGGTTTTAAAATTTTAACAGACTGCGGCATTACTTTCGTAACATCGCAGTTTCAGGGTAACACCAGGGGGTCAATTCTGGTTCTATGAAACGATGAAATGAAAAAAAAATTTCATTTTAGTTTTCACAACTAGTTTTCATAATACTTTTTCACCAAGACTTATTTTCTGATTCTCGTTTGTATTATGAAAAAAGTGTTTCATTCCATTCGTTGCTATGAAACTTTATCAACTATTTTATGATAATTGCCAAGCAAATGTCAAACGTAAAATAGGAAACAAATAATGTTGGTCTCGGCAACACCAATTTCCGTAATTATTAATTTTTATTAAAATTATTAATTACCAATTTAAATTTTTGTAATTATTAATTTCGATTAAAATTATTAATTACCACAGCATCTTCCGTCGGCGGTAATCCTATAGCAATAACACGCCGTCAACGAAAAATAAATAAAATTGGCTGTTAAACAAAAAAGCTTAAACAAAGGCGCAACTTGACTATATACAATAGCACGTACGATGAATAATACAAAGCTTTCTTTTCACCACCTTTTGCTTCTCTACTATCCCTTTTCCAAAGAAGGTATATACGTATATACTATTTATACAATTGTATAGGCAGTATTTGCCTGAGTGTTACTTCTCTTAAAAAAATGTATTTATATACCTAAATTATTATCATCAGTACCGCCTAAAGCGTAAGCCTCGTCGTCAGTTTCACTTTTCGTCTAAAATTTTTTCCGTCATACATTTATAGATTAGTGACCAGTTTTTTTAATAATTATATTTCATACTAATCGTTAGCAATATCAATATTTTCTTCCAAGAAGTTAATTAAATAATATTTTATTTTATTTTTGATTTTTCACTTAAAATTTTTCAGTGAAAAAATTCTTTTCATATGAAAAAATTTTGACAGTTGGTTGCACTGTTTCACAAAACAAGAATCACAATTGTTATGAAACGATGAAAAAATCTCGTTTCGTTTCAGTGATTTTTTCATATGATAATGATTTGACGTTTGTTTTCATTTTTTTTTTTTTTGCTAAAATAGAATCGCTACTTCTATGAAAACATGAAAAAACTTTTCATTTCATCGTTTCATAGAACCAGAATTGACCCCCAGGATGCCTTTTTTACCTTTCCTAATGGTAGATTTGCAAGATTAAAAATATCAACATAAAAAGTAAAAAAAAAAAAGTTGTATTGTATGTGGCAACTCAGTTGCTAAATGTTATCAGCAATTATGACTGGCAACTAGAAGAAGATGAACAATTGTTAACAATTTACCATTTTAATAAAAAAGGGAAAAATAAAATATAAATACTTTTAAAATTTAGTGCTGTCGCTTTAAGATTTTTTTTCGGATGGAAGTTTCGAGAAGTCCTATGGAAATGTTTTTAACCTTGTTAACCTACGTTGTCGAAGATTCTAAAGGAAGTCATACAATTAATTAAGCAAAAGCTTTTTAAAATTTAGATTGACCCAAAAATTAGAAAATACAGAATAAAAACTTGTTTTATTTAAAAATAAAGTTTCCAGGCATTGTCGGATGCTTAGATGGTACACATGTGCTTATCATAGGACCATGGGAATATATTTTATCAAATTTTTTTGCCAAAAAACTACAAACATTGCTGAAATAACATACAACTAGAATTGACTATTGTCATCTACTATATGATTAATAATTGACAAGGCAACTGATTTTTTGTTATCGGTTATCAATTGCCAAACGTAATATCATTTTGGCAATTGGCAACACAAGTAAAGTTGAGTTGCAATACACAATCGAGGCATAAATGTAAATAATTTTGGCATGTTTTACAAATTTTAATTGAATGTAAACGAATTTAACACCCAAAATGATCCCTTAAATTATACTTAATTATGGGTTTTTAAATATTTAAATTAAATCCATAAATTTTGAATTGTTCAATATTATGCAATATGTAGCAATTTGCACTTTTAAATCTAAAGCGGTAATAAAAATATTCTAACACAAAAATATTATTTTAATAAATTTCCGTTTTATGTTCAATTCAATCAGATAATTCCCAACAATAGACAACAATAAAAATAATTGTTATTTCTTTATAAAAGCATCACGACAGATGCAAAAACTATGGGTATTGTTTTGGAACTGCAACGATATTTCGCAAAAATGGAGATAAAGCGGACAGTTATTAGTGGATTATTTTTATTAGGTGCTACAATTTTAATTGTAGCCGGAGAAAAGAAAAAATTAAAAATGGTTTTAGATAAATTGGACAAAGCAAATGATGCGGAGCATATTCTAAAGACGGATATAACTTTTGATAAAGTGGGCGATGATGAGGTTAAGATTAATGGCCAAGTTGAGCAGATGATAGATATTGGAGAAGAATATACGGTGAGTTAGAAAAAAGTTCTACTGATTTGATATAATAAATATATACTTAAAAATTATACTGAAATAAAAACCATTTCAAAATCTCTCTACACTTTCAGGTTAATATGGAAATCTTTCATGCCTCCGAAAAAGACGGAGAGTTTAAGAAAATGTTGGGCTTTGCCAATCAACCCGTTTGTGAAATCATGGCCAACCAATATAAAAAATATTTCTATGACACACTGAAAAATCATTGTAATGCTCCCGATCCAGACACGTGTCCCGTGACAAAGGAAACCTATATTGTTAAAGATTATCCACTGGATTCTAGTAAATTTGAGAAATATTTGCGTCCCGGTTTCTATAAAATTATAATATCTTTAATTCACAAAGATGAGGAGGTCTTACAGTACATTGTCGAAGGACATACGGAAGAGGAACAGGAGTGATTTGGAATATTTATGTATATGGAAATAGGCAATAAAAATTTAGAAAACCACACCATAATTACATATTAAAAATCTTTTCAAATAAATTGCAACTCTGTACAGCACAGAAACCAAGGTCCTATCAACTGGATGTGGTATACAAGAAAAAAATAATACACCTACATCCGTAATTCCTCATATTAATGGCATATCTTAGAAGAAAAATGGAAAACAGCGATATTTTCAAGCTAAATTCTTAATACTAAATAAAATGTTTTAGAGAATTGTTTTCGAAAATGTTTACATCAAAATGTGATTCAAATATTGTTTTAAAGTGTTGTGTCAAAGTCGGTTTCTGCTAATACGCCGACTTGATCTTATGTGGGTGCCTGGCCACATTTGCATATCAGAGAAGCAGAAGAGTAATAAAGACTTACAAGCCTCCATTCAGTAAATAAGAGGATACTTACTTATATGACCTGTATTTACATCCTGTTAAGGTCAAAAGCCGATCAAGACCAAGTAGGGCATTTTTCTCTAATTGGTCTTTCCATCGAATTTTTTTTTTATTTATTTTGTACTAATTGTTTTTTACAGAAGTTTGTTGCTAACCCGACGCACAGTGGGATTTTTATATACATCGAAGTGCAAAAAATAGAAGGAGTACTTGTTCAGTTTTATATAGATAAGAAAATTTTTTTAAATTTTCGAAATTCGTCGAAGGTGTCCCAAGGACCTTTCAATATAAAAGTCGCCATTCTGAACAGAATTTTATGAAATTCAACACCCGTCTATTAATTGATTAAGAAAGAGTTATACTAATTTGGGTTGAGATCCCTTGACTCTTTGAGGTACCTGCCTTGGACCCCCACGTTCCACTTATTATTGTTCTCAATGTAAAAGCCGAAATTCTCAACAGAATTTGAAAAAAAATTAGCACACGTCTATTAGTTTATCCAATAAACAGCTCAACCAATCGAAATCCGTCTACACCTTGAGGTACCTGCTTTGGAACCCCATTTTTCACTTATTTTTCTTCTCAATATAAGCCGCAATTTTCAACAGAATTTGATGAAATTCGGCACACATCTATTGGTTAACCCAAAAAAACTCTACTAATTTTGGTTGAAATCCGCCTATTCCTACGGTACTTACATATAAATTAAAGTTGATTAAAAAGTAACGCCTAAACGACTGCAACACTTTTTGCTTAAATTATGCGTAACAATTTATATGACTTTTTTGCAGAAAATTTTGAACTTTGTTTTGCGATCGGTAAAATTCGGTGAATTTTTTTCTCTCATTCTAAAGAAGAGACTTTCACCTTTCACATGGTTATGGCATGAGCACCGAGAAAACTTAGTTTTTGTCCAAAGGAAAACGAAAGCACTGAATTTTGTAGAGCTTTCTTAATTTCCAGATATCTCCTTAACTATATACTATAGTCGTCGAAACTGAGGCCTATTTAAGGCTAAAAAAAACGATACCGTAAAATTGTGTTACCTCTATAATCAAATTTTATTAAAAAAAACTCTAAACTTTATTGCAAATACATTTTAATACAGCAAATTTGTAGGGTCCAAAATAGGAAATAATCCAAAAAATACCTATAAAATTACTTACGGACCGGGCCACCTATGGTGGTATAGGTATAACAACAAAATAAGGATAAGATAAGATAAACATTTTGGACCCCAACTGTCTAACTGCAAGGGAATAATCCACGGTATGAAAAAAATACTTCTTAACGTTGACCCATTGAGATTAGGAAAGCTTTCAACCGTTATAAAGGTTTTATATCCCGTTGGAAAGTTCATTATGAGGATTTTTTAACTTAATGGTAACTGCAGGTTGTACAAAAGATCTACAATACGAAAAGAAAAGATATTCGACTCTCAAGAAGTCATCTTAGAACATTAAATAAAAAGCCTTTTTTATATAATATGATACTTTATGATATTTTATATAAACTTGTAATATGACAATGAAATTATGTATACTTTACATTTTTTATAAAATTCTCATATTTAAGGCAATGCGATTTGATTTTTATGTGCTTAAGATCGTATAAAAATTAAAAAATTAACTAATAAATTAATAAAATTCTAATTAAGGAACAAATAATATAATCAAAACATTTTAAGTAAATTCTAAATGCTTTTATCTTACGATTTTTAAATCAAATTATTTTCCATATTGTATTCACATTTTCTCTTGTAAATGCGGAATTTATTTTATGAAACAAAACGTTTAACCCTTAAACCGTACTTTAAAATTTAGAACGCAATTCAATTCTCAATTTTGCCCAATATAAAATATTAAAGTTTTATAATAAATGTTATATTAACTTTTAACAATATTCGCACAAAACTTAAAAAAATATGCGAGTGCAGGGTTAAAATTTTGGCAGAAAATGAATAGAATAAATGATTCTAGAGTTGTTATAATGCTTCACTACACCATTTTCAATTGTAAATGAGAAAATTCCAATTGAAAATGAGAATTTACATTTGAAAATGAGAAAATTCCAATTGAAATTGAGAATTTTCATTTCAAAATGAGAAAACTCGAATTGAAATTGAGAATTTCCATTTGGAAATGAGAAATTTCCAATTCAAATTGAGAATTTTCATTTGAATTTGAGGAAATTACAATTGAAATTGAGAAATTTTTATTTGAAATTAATAATTTTTTATTTGTAATTGAGAAAATTTCAAATAGAAATGAGAAATTTTCACTTGTAATTGAGAAATTTGCATTTGAAAATTAGTTTTTCATTTGAAATTGAGAAATGTGTAATTGAAAATGAGAAATTTCCATTTGTAATTGAGAAATTTTTATTTTAAATTGAGTTTTCCATTTGAAAATGAGAATTTTTGATTTGTGATTGAGAAGTTTCCATTTGAAATTGAGAAATTTGTATTTTTAAATGAGAAATTTCTATTTGTACTTGAGAAATTTTTGTTTGAAATTTAAAAAAACCCAATGAAAATTTCTCAATTACAAATGGAAATTTCTCATTTTCAATTACACATTTCTCAATTTCAAAAGGAATTTTCTCAATTACAAATGAAAATTTCTCATTTTCAAATGGAAAACTCAATTGCAAATAAAAATTTTATAATTACAAATGGAAATTTCTCATTTTCAATTAAACATTTCTCATTTTCAAATGAAAAACTCAATTTGAAATGAAAATTTCTCAAATAACAAATGAAAATTTCTCATTTTCAATTATACTTTTCTCAATTACAAATGAAAAATTCTCATTTACAAATGGAAAATTCCCATTTTTAATTTAAAATTTCTTATTTTCAAATGAAATTTCTCAATTTCAATTGGAATTTTCTCAAATTCAAATGAAAATTCTCAATTTCAATTGAAACTTTCTAATTCTCAAATAAAAATTCTCAATTTCAATTGGTATTTTCTCATTTCCAAATGTAAATTCTCAATTTCAAATGAAAATTTCTCAATTCAATGCGGAAATTTCTCATTTACAATTGAAAATGGTGTAAAACATGAAATAAAAATCATTGGTCAAAGCATTATTAGTAGAAACGATTTAAGTAGAATTGGAGTAACTATTTTCTTAAAAAAATAAATATTTAATACAATAATTAAGTAAAAAGATATTTACTACTTTGCGCCATTTACGTATAAGAAAAAACTAAAAGAAAGAAACCAAAATTTAAAAATTTAAATTTAACATATAATATATTGTCTTTATCGTATAGAAACATTAAATAGAACGAAATAATATAGTTTTAGTAGTTTAACAAAAAAGAATTTACTACGCTTGTGATTCACTGGAATCTGATGAACCCACGATGCTTTGCATGCTTGGCTCTGATTCGGATCTTTTGTGGGTACGTCTGCCCAGGTTAGTTTGACCAGCTGCCGTCGACGATGTAGGACTGCTGATCGTAGGCGAGGTTGTGACATTGGAAGTTTGCTGTAAGTCTGGTTCACTTTTTGCTAAGGCTTCTTCTACAAAACCAGCTGTAGTCGAAGTAGTATTTGGTTCTAAAATATGTTCGTTTAAACAAACATCATCTAAATCCACATCACTATTGGAAAACAAGGCGGTGGCTCCGAGTTCTAAAGAGCTCTTTACATCCAGGTCCATTTCATTATGGGTAATATTGGTGGCCGAGGTTGGTGTATTTAAGTTCGAAGAAGATGAAGAGGTGCGTGTAGATTTATTTAAGACACCTGGAGCACTGTTGCAAGAAGTGTTGGATAAAGTTTTGCTTACTTGTTTGGGTGTAGAAGTGATTGATATATTCAGCATTTCTTTGGGTGTTAAGTCAACTGTTTGTGATCTCTGCAGACCTCCGATGGTCGCCGAAGAAGGGTGTGTTGGTGAGGTAGCCATATCTGTACGATTAAATTTAAGTGGCGTTGTTGAGTTGTTTAAATTTTCCACGCCCGGCATACCCATAGTGGCGGTATTTGTATTCGTACCCACCGGTGGTACATTAGTCATAGAACTCGGCGTTGACGAGTTACACTTTTCATCCTGATGTTCTTTCATTAATTTACAAGCTTTACCCAAAGCACAAATAGTTAAACATATCCTTAAACCCAAAGCAAAACCATAAGCCAATAAAAATAATATCCAAGCTGCTAAATTATTAAATGAAACTGCCGAGTAAATGGCTTTAATCAGTACCACTGCCAAGGGGAATGGTATAAAACCCATACGTCTAGCCACCAAATCTGAATGATCCGAAAATGCATGTTTCTGTCTAGTTTGTGTCATGTCGTAAGCTAAGCTAGTGGTGTACTCTCGATAAATATATTCGGGCAATTCATTAAATCTAGTTATAAATGCATGTTTTATCCAATCAATAAGTATTTCAGTTATTAGCACAGAAAAGCAATCTGGTAACATTACACAAAACTGTGTAAAACTCCAATCAAACTCTTTCATTGTCTGTATCATCACGATAAACAGTAAAACGGATAGATGAAATCTCTCTCGAACATCGCTACATGTTAGTTGAAAAAGATTATTTTTGTCGAATTTTTTGAAAACAGATCCTTTGAGTTCTACGAAGTTGTTGGATATCATAATGGTTAAAAGTCCTTTGTTGTTTGAGTTGACAGCAACATTTAATGTTGTGGCCTGTTAAAAAGGATGAAGATGAAATTTAAAATAATATTTACAAAAAGTTAAAAAATAAAATGTTTTATACGTCCGTTTCTAAAATACTACTTTTCATAAAATAATTGACTTACTGCAATGGTAATATTGAATTTAAATTTATTGATTCCTAAAGGGTCTAGTTTATGTAAAAACTACAGGTTCAAAACTATAAAATAAGAAATTTTAACTTTGTTGCGCAATTTAAAAGTCATACAAAGCCAAATATATAATTACTTTCCTTAAATCAATGAATTAAGTCTCTAGTTATTAACTGAAAATTCATGTAATCTAAGAGATAAATTTTCTTATAATAACAGAGTTAATTTCGCCAAGAATAAGATAATAAAAGAAGTTTATTAAACGACTATTGGACACATCTGAAAGTTGGTTCTTATTTTTATTTTTAGGCGCCAACGTCTCTAATGCGCGATATTGCAATTTAGACATTACCTTCATACTATTGTCGTTTAAATATATTTTAAATCCCTTAGACAAAATTACAATATCCTATTAGAACTATAATCTGTACGTGAAATACAAACGTTGCGGAAATCTTAGGATTCCGACCAAGGACTGCCACTTCTACGGAATTAACAATTATATCGCAGTTAAAACAAATATATAGCGAGACATATTGCTTAAGTGCAATATTACAAACTTTACAGGTTTTTTAATTAAGTCCATTAAACACCGATGTTATTAAACTAACCTAATTTCCATATTAGCGATATATCGGTTGTTTATATCCCTTAAGCTTTTTGCGTCACTATTAGATCACAAACGCAAAATATCTTAAGTGCAATATTACAAACTTTACAGGAGAAGGTTTTTTAATTAATTCCTTTATTAATGCAGTTATTTCTTTTTAAATTTAGCATATAAGTATTATTTGGTCTAACAAATGTTATTAAATTAACTTAATTTTCATATTTTTTCCTTAAGCATTTTTTTTTTCAAAATGATGTTTATTTTGCTTTCAATTCTATAATTTCTTTACTTTTAGTTTGTGTTGTAGAAACGTCAACAAAGATGAATCAAGGCTTTTAGGAAATTATTAAGTGACGTTTTCAGTGTTTGCAAAAACAGTTGTATGGTGGGCAAATTTGAAGAAAGTCTTGGTCCACGTAACTTTTGCAAGCAAAAATAATGTTTCATTTTTAAAATGTTAAAAAAAAGCTTATAGTTTAGAAGATATTTGAATTAAATAAAATATTGTTTGTTTTTACTTACTTAATAAAATACTTTAATAAAAAAACTGCTTTAAATTTAAAAATTTTCTATTATTGAACTGTTTAAAAGATGGGTGAATTTCCTCTCCTGTAGAACGCTATTCGTATGTATGTATATATTTTCCTTTGAATGTTTAAGAAAATTTAATCTAAAGTAAAATGTAGCTTATGCCGATGACGCAGTTTTACTCGTATCAGGCAAGTTCATGCATATAATCCTGGGACAGTAATAAAGGACTGGGGATAAATTCTGACACAAAAGAGTTAGTACCCTTCACCAGGAGACATAAGGTTGAACATTTCAATTTACCAAAATTTTAAGGGGTCATTTTGGAAGAGAAACAGACTAGAAAGAATGAGAAAGGGAATTAACGCTTACTACTTTTGCAGAACTCCGTAGGCAAAAGATGGGGCTAAAGGCCAATAGTTGTGTGTTAGATTTACACAACCATTGTGAGGTCAGTTCTATCGTACGGATGTGCAGTTTGGTAGGAAGCTGTTGATAGAGTTTCATTCCTGGCCTCTCTTAACAAGGTACAACGATGACATCATATTGTCAATGCACCCTCTTGACCTCTTCATTAAGGTTATGACAACTGGAAGTCTAGTAAGGCTGCGTGAGTCGAGTATTCTTAGATATAGGCGGCTGGACAAAGCAGAATACTGAGCTTAATAGGCTCCTTACGCTTGGAAAGTCCGACTATTTAGTTAAGGAACTTCTTTTCAGCACAGCTCCAGAGGTCGTTATCTCTGATAGAACCGTATGGGAAGGTCGCATATAGCAGTTCCAAGGGAATTCGATCTTCACAGATTGCGGTACTGAATCTGGTGTTTTTCGGATAGAACAAAACATTAAGAAATCTTATAGACTTGGGGACGAGTGTAGTGTCTTCCAGGCAGAGATATTTGCCATTTGGAAAGCCGTAGAGTTTATCCCCAGTACCATAACTGAAAACAGTGAGGTGACGAATTATGTCGACACAGTGTTACATCAAAAAGTCAAAAAATGTAGATTGGCCCTATTAGATCTATCACTCAGTTATGGGATTGGATTGTGCTGGGTTCCGGGTCATTGCGACATTGTTGGCAACGAAGTTGCTGATAAAGCCGCTAGACAGGGCTCGAGAAAAAAGTCAACGAGTGACGGGTATTACTCTCCCTCCTATATTACTCTGCCATTCCTATTTGGGTATCAAGTCTTGGATCATCAAGGAAACCTCAAGAACATGGGATAACATAGTTACCTGTAGAACATAGTTATAACATAGTTACCTGTAGAACATCGGAACCAAAATTCAGCTAGGTCTGAGTAAGTCAAGTTTAACAGAAATTTTGACGGGACACTGCGCGTTAATCTCTAGGCTAAATAGGTGGGACGGCAGCATTCCGGACTTCTGCAGACTATGTCTAGATGAGGAATCGTCCGAACCGGTGGAACACATTCTCTGTCCATTGCTCCAAAATTAAAGGCTTAAACACCAAGGTAATATATTCTATGATGAACTTCAGAATCTGTAGAAGTACAAACCTATTGATCTTGTGGGGTTTATAACTGGACTCAGGTGGCTTAGATAAGCCTCTTCCAACTACTCTACTACTATTCTATTTTACTATCTACTCTTTTAACTCAATCTCTTCCTAAAAGCTTAGCCACCTTTTGCTCTCTCTCCCTCTCTTCATCTTTAAAGGATCACAATGGAGCCCAGGGATCTCCGAGTGAAGGTGTCGTTTTTGATAACGCCTTTCAAACCTAACCTAAAATGTTTTTGCCACCAAAAAATATAAACAAATATGGCCAAATCCTGAGTGACGGGCGATACATTTGTACAGTTTTTGTAGTACTTATGTAAATAAATCCCATTTTCGATCTACACGATATATCTTTGAAAAGATTTCAGAGAATTATAGCCTGTCGATTGCACTTTCGAATAGCATTATGTAGAATAGGGAAAATTAGTTTCAATCAGACACTTAAGTGCATAAACTGAGTGAGGCTTAGATCTTCATAGCTGGACTCAGATGGCTTAAACATTCTACTATTAATTTGGAAAATTTATTACCTCAACTGCTACTTATTACCTCTATTGCTTATTACTTCTACTGCTACTACTATTTTGTTTTCTTCACATAAATCATGATTTTTATGTTTAAATTGGTTGACATAAACTCTTTCATATATGAATCATCAACTCACCTGAAACATAATCAGGAAACTGTGTAAGACCACATAAATCAACGTAAATATAATGTGTGTAATTAAACCAAAATGTTCACGTTTCGAATTTTTAGGCTCTGTAGCTGTCCAGAATAGAGCATCTATGGTGTCCTGACCAAAGGCCGATAGTAATCGATCACCCACTTCCAGCATATTGTAGAATAAATATAATTTTATAATTGACTGTGATTTAATTATGTGATACACTCTATTCGTGTCGACAGACAACATTAAAAGTGTCACTGATATCCATATAGAACCTTTGAGCAAATCACAGATTTCCGCCGGTGTCAAGAGTCTTTGGGTACGTCTTCTTAGACCCAAACAACTGGCTATAGGACGTGTCAGCATACCCCATAACGCCAAAGCAAAACGCACCGGCAAAAATGTGTGTATGTATAGAAATGAGTCGGCACATTGCATGATGCCGTAAACCATAAAACGTTCCAAATCTCGTGGTATACGCATAAAGGAGTAAATTTTTTTACGTCTAGCCGTATAACGCTCCTCATCGTGCTCCAATAAATATCCCCGTGTCATTTCCAATTTGAAAAAATCCATAAATGAAGGAGACTCTGTAAGAAATTTTTAAAGCATTTTACTTTTTCCTTGTCTAGTTCTTAACCATTCCTTTCACTTTGAGTTGTTTTCTTTTTTTTTTAACAACTTAACAACAGGTTTTCTACATTTTCCTCACCATCGTCATCATCAGCGAACGAACACACATTACTTACCCCTTGCCCCTGTCTCCGATTCTTTGGCTGTTTTCGCTGCAGTCTCGCTACTGCCTTTATTATTTGTATTTACACTCCCACTAGAGCGCCTGTGACCAAAGCCAGCCACCGCTGCACCATCCGCCTCGTCATACAAGTCATCGATTCGATTTTGAAAACCTAAATCGCCACGAAATCTTAACTTTTTTGATGTCATCTTATGTTTCTGTTTAAAATTACTATTAATTTTTTGTTTTACATTAGAACATTGTGTAGATGCAAAAATGGAAAAATTAATAATTTAATAAAAATTTTAATAATTTAATAAAAAGTTTAATAAGTTTTCAAAGTTTTAATCCGGAATTTGTTTGTTTTTATTGAACGAGTCACTGTTTTTTTGGGGTGCAAGAACTGTTTACGAAGAAAGTATTCACAATAGAGAGAAAAACAAACGTCAGTGTTGCTACTACGGAGACATACACTGTTTCCAATTAAATTGTTAATTCTTTTACACACATGAGGTTTGGCTGTACGAGCCAAGTTTGGTTGTCATGTCTTAGATTATAGGAAATATCGGTGACGGGAACAAAAAGAGATACAAGCCTTGCCGAACCACAACTCAAAAATACTAAGTCTCGAAACCTTAATTTATATACAAATTTAATGAAACTGTAAAAATTCTAACCAATATAGAATATTATTGACAAATACACTCACGGTCACTAGAATATGTTCACTTTTTTAGTTATAAATTTAAGCTTGCTGGTCTCAAGATAATTCATGAATAGAATTGTGATGTACTTTTTCTGAAATGCCGAATAGTTTAGATAAAGAGTGTAAATAAAGAAAGTTTGAACAAAAATTGACAGTTGAAATATATGCCTCTTTTTATAATTGGTGCAGAAAATTATGAATTATTTTTGCGTCACTTGAATAGGTTCACTAAATAAATTTCAGTTTTGTGGTTATTTGTGGAAATTTTGAGGACAGAATAGCTTAGCATTTAATAAAATAGAACTCTAGAAGTATTTTCTATCGGTTTTATTTAAATTTGGTCCATGGTCCAGAAGACAAACATTGATGCCAATAGAGATTAAGGCTTCTACTTCTGTGAAATTTCTACAAAAATTTAAAAACATGACTGCGTTGTAATGATTCACTCAAGAAGTAACAAAATATGAGGAAAAAACTCTAAGCGAAAGCAAACTTTGGCCCCAAGATTCACCAATCGGCAAAATTATAGTGATTTTCGTTTAAAAATCATATCATATATCTACATATAGAAACTAATAAATATACCTTAACTCCTAATACCACCTAAGCTTCGGAAAAAAAATCATAATTTAGAAAGACGAAAGCCAACGATGACCCAATGGACCAGTTTGAAAAAATAAAAGATTTAATGTAAGGTCCATGATGCTCCCTGGCTAAATGAAAGTTTTATTTTTTCTAATATTGGGACCATGTTCCAACTGCACTTACAATGCCTTCCTTATCTTATCTAAACTTATCAAATATATTACAAAAAATTAGTATCATCTTAATATGGCAGAAGAAAATTCATTCTGATCCTGTTATTAAAACATACCACGAGAAGAAAGATAAAAATGTTGGTAGTATTAAGTTTAGTGAGTCTATCGCTAATATCTTTAAAGATTATCTTTAATAAGTTTTTTCTTTCAATAGGGATTGAAACCTCCCATCCTCCGATACTGCTTATATTCAACCGACCTACGCTTATTAATAAAACAGATACATAACTGCATAAAAATTTAAGATTTTTCCTTTGAAAGTTCGGATGATGCACGGAAATAACTATCTCTGATTTTTAGACCAATTTTCAGCAAAGTGCAACCACTGACCAGAAAGTGGGTTGCTAAACTTTAATCTAACCCTTCTGCAACCTAGTATGGCAGTCTGGTAATCAGACTTTTTTCCATTGTGTTAACACGAAAGCCAAAAAAAAAAACATATCACTTATACCCTTTAAATATTCGGAAAGCTTTAAAAAACTTTTAAGACGGCTGATGTCATAGAATAAATATACCTAGAATACCGACGAAAGGTTAAAGTACGGATTAGTAAAAGCCTAAAAAGAGCTTTTACTTTTCTTAATGAATACAAATAGTTGCACAAAAAAATATATGTGATGGGACGAAATTTTTTTTTAAGATTTTTACTGTAAATTGAATACATTTTCTTGAGAAATTTCAATAATTTTTTTAATATCAATATAAATTAAGCAAAAACAAAAAACATGTCGAAAGAAAACAAAATGAAAATTAAATGATAATCTTCGCTTTATGTTCATATTTGTTGGACGCAATAATAATTCTTATTTATTCTGTCCTTCTAAATAATATGTAATATGTGGATTTCGCTCTGTCTAGAATTAGGGATAATCCTCCTGATGAGATGGCCTAACCAACCATCGAGACGCGTCGAGGAATGGTTTCCACACCAACATTTTTTGGTTTTATCAAAAAACTATTTATTACAATAATAAATAATTGTAATGAATTGGGATCTTAGTGCAATACACTACAGTAAAACTTTTTAAGTAAATGTTTGATGTCCCAAAATTCAGCATTTTTGCGAAATGCAAAAAAGTCCACTGTATTAAAAATTTCGCAGAATTTTTCAAACAAAAAGTTGAGTTCAAAAAGCTTTTCTGATTGTCAAAATAGCTTTTATTTCCTGTACATGTGATTAGTATAATACTAAATTTTAATGGATCAGCTGACGCATGAAATATAGACAAAACAAGAGCATTAGTATTCTTCTGTGCGATGGATGATGTCAGGAGTTTGACGTATCGTATCTGGTCAAATAGTTTGTATGCTTAAGATTTCCGATGGAGTGGTACCATGCACATCCGTGATGCACAGGCTTGCCATACGTGTATATATGAAGAGCTCTTTACCTGGCAATAACATCGTTAAGCATTAAGGCTAGGTTTTAATTCACGTTTTAATTAACGTTTCACAATTGTCCTTTTGCACGTGTTTTTAATTTGGCCTTTAAGAGAGTACTAGGGCACACCCATACAGGTGACCACAGATCTACAACGAGTATTTTGTTTTTTTGTATTTTTCCAAGCTAACGTCAGAATTATTTATGTTAACAAAAGGAAACTTTTTACAGGTGACGTCAAACGAGTGTCTTTAAAAGTAAGGGTATAAATATATGTATGTATATATAAAATGACATTTAAAGTGTAGCAGCGTCCCCCATAAAAGCGCCCGCTTTTCTTATTGCCTTTTTTTGCACAGGAAACAGCTCCCGATTTCTATTAATTTTTGAAACAAACTATTTAAATATTATTTTTAATAGTTCACTACACAAATTTGATTTTAAAACACATAATTATTTTATTTTTAATACTTTAAATTTTTCTTCACTTTAAAAATTTTATAATGCTTGTTTATTTACACAAAACTAACGGTACATTTAGGGTAAACAAACTTTGACATTTACATTGCTTTCGTTTCCCAACAAAAAAATGTCTGCCCTAGACAGTATTGTTATTCAGATCCGGTTTCAACTGTGCTTTATTCGATTCAAACTTGTCACTAAATACTATTGTGAATTATTGCTTTTTCTTTATACAAAGGGTTGAGGAAAAGAAAATGTCAAAATAAATTTGACAATTCAATTTGTGAATTTCTTTGCTGTCGATTAGTTCTTGAGAAGTTTCTGTGCAATTTCGATTAATAAATTAAAATTTGTTATAAATTATTTGTAATAAAAGTAACATTTTATCAATTTAATATAAATTTTATGAAAAGTTAAGAAATCTAAAAATTTTATTGAACTTCTAAGAGAAAACCAATTGCCGGTTAAGGTTACGTGATAATTAGCAAGAAGAAGCATTAAAAATTAATCGAAGGGTGGGGAGCTGCAATGAACAGAAAATGAATCAAAACAAACACCAAGAAAAATATTAACATCAAAAGAGAATTACACAAACGATTGCGCAGTCTGCTCCACCACCAAAGAAGACCAAAAACAATTGTTTTTAAAAACACATCAGTCAAGTCTTTCGTTCGTTCGCTTCCAATTGTATTTTGACATTCGGAGTCCGAGTCTATGAAAACGGAATACTTACTCACTGCTCACGACGAAAGAGAAAAATAGCAAAACGAATCGAAACAGAAAGAAAAATCCATACGGGAAACAGCAACCACAAAGTGAAATTGTTGAAAGAAGAAAATTATTTGATAAATTGAGTGTTTGTGTGTTAAGTGCGTGAAAATTTTTCAACAAACATTTTCTTCTTTCCGTTTGAATACCGATAAAATAAATAAACCAGAGGAATTAAATGAATTAATCCAACTACGGGTGAATAGTGATAAAGTTTGTGTAAAATTCTAAACACCAAAATGGGTGAAACTACCCCACATACACCAGCTCCATCGCCCACTGATGAACATGCTGCGGCCATGGCCGCCGCTGCCAGTGGTGGTGCACCACAACCAACTCATTTCAAAGTGATAATCATTGGAGCTGGCATGTCTGGTCTATCGGCTGCCAATCATTTGATGCAAAATGGCTGTGACAGCTTTTGTATACTGGAGGGACGAGGTCGCATTGGTGGCAGAATTGTCTCGATACCTTTGGGACAACAAAAAGTAAGTTAGGCCGATGAATCTTATGTAAGATTATGACTACATGTATTCTCTTCACATCATCATAAGAATAGGAATGGAAGGCGTAAAAGCAATTGTTGGAAAGCAAAAAAGGATGATGTCGTAATGAAAATTTAATAATACAAACTGCAATATAATTTTATTTTATGTTATGGAATTTTTCACTTACGAAGCAGAAAATCTTGACATATTTTCTTTTATCTTCTATATGTAGTCCATTTCAGTATGTATGTACTTATATGTTTTAATTTTCATTTACTTTTCTTCTTCTCCCTTTGAAAACTATTTCTATTTTGCCAATTTTTCGCATTTCCCAAATTTTAATGCTCCAATCTCGGGCAGCTAATTTTATAGCTATTTTTATAAATATAAAAGGGTCATTTTGTTCCCTAAAAAGAATTCTAAAGTATTTGCTGTTGTAAATATGACACAGCATTCTCGGATAGGCTAATTCGTTTCTTCCGTAAACATGAATATGTTTAATTTTAAATGATTTCTCTATCGGCTGTTGGTCATCGTCTGGTTTCTTGTATATTTTCCCCCCAAATCTACTCATTATTCAAATTCTGTTGCATTTTCAATTGCGTGCGTCTCAATTAAACACACTTTTCTTCAATTTTAGTTCGCATTTTCGTTTACGTACGTCCTTGTTTTATGTTTATTTTCGGTAATTAATCGTCATTGCTGTTGACTGCTAATTCATTTGTTTGTTTACACCGTTTGCTAGTGTATTAGATTAGCAAAAAATCACAACCTAGTTCTTGAATAAATTCTAATAAATCTTGAAAAATATCGATATATTTTTATTTGAATGGATCCTGATTAAGGAATGAGTACATGTATATCTGACCTGGTATAATTCCATTAAATATAAATGCTTTATCTATTTTTGTACATTATTTGGTTAGGTAAAGCAATAAACTGGAGAAGTCATCGTCACTTGGGTAGTATACATACATGAACAGGATTTATAGGCAATGAATTCACTCACGTGCCCTGAGAGCCACTGAGATGCTACAATAAATGAGTCTATTTTACAAACGTTAATGTTCGATTTAAATAATCGTAAGTGAAATTCCGTTAAATATCTCTTAAACTATTAGAGATAGCGTAGTACAGTAAGCATATTTTTCTTTTTTTCTTAAGTAGATTTCGAATGTGTAAAAATCTACAGGTTTATATCTACGAAAGTTATACGAACCAATAGGTTTTACATACAATGGTGCTCAACTTTGGCCTACTCTAGAGGCCACTTTGCTAAAAATATACATATTTTTAAAAATTGATCTAAAATTCCAACTACCCATTGGCCAATTTCTCCATATTGCGCAAATCCGCCCAGAAGTTTAAAAGTTATTGAAGTAAAACAAAAAAACTTTACATACAATACTTTGCACCACAACTTCTAAACCATTTGGAAAATTTTTAATTTATCAAAGAAAGTAGCAAACTAACAAAGAACATAAATATTATGCCCCAAAATATTCCCCGTTTTTGTTTAATTAAGATTTTTTTCTTCTAAACCAATTAACTTAGTTCGCTAATTAAGTCTATATAATGTTGAAAACCCTCACAGGACGTGTTTGTAAAAAAACTAAGGACAAAAGTTTTACCATGTTTTCGTTGGGTATAAATGTCATTGCTGAAAACAAATGATTGGTTTGTGCGTTCTTTTAGAGAAATCGTCTAATTTGCTATTTACAGACAGACAACCGTAAGCCTATATACTGGTCAGCATTCTCCTAAGTAGAGCACCAGATATGTCAAGGTTGTCCTCAATAGTATTTGCCAGGTGTGTTACTGTAACTTGGTACCCAATGTTCTCGAGCAAGAGCAGATACCATGAAGACATTATATAGGCATTTTATGGATTTTTGACTGCCAAATAAAAACGTTTACCTTCTTATTGTTATTTGGTCAACCTGTTTATGACTGTTATTTCTGCCTGAAGTATACTGCAATGGCGGGAAGCGAAACATTAGCAAATATTTTAGACTTGCGGACGAGTGCAGTGTCTTTAATTCAGTAATATTTGACATATGGATGTCTACAGAGCTCATCCCGGGCACTATTGCTGAAAATAGTGAGGTGACTATATAGATCGACAGCAAGGCGGCTCTTAAGGCACTACAAGGACATATCATCACCTCAAACTAGTACAAAAATGTAGATTAGCTCTATTTAATCTATCATTCAGTTATAGGATTAGATTGTCGTAGATTCACTGCGACATCGTTGGCAACGAAGTTGCGGGCGAATTCGCTAGACAAGGCTCGAGCCAAGACTTGAGTCAAAAAGTGACGGGCATTGCTCTCCCTTTTGTCACTTTTATTTGGACATCAAGTCTTGGATCGGCAAGGAAACCACAAGGACATGGGGAAACATGGCTACATGTAGGACATCTAGGGCTTTATGGCCTAAACGGGACATTAGTGGAACCAAAACTCTACTAGGTATGATTAGGAGAAGCTTAAGAAGATGTATAGGGATCTTGACTGGACACTGTGCCTTAAATTCTAAGCTAAACAGGTTGGATTGTAGCATTTCGGACTTCTGCAGACTATTTCTGAATGAGGATTCCTCTAAATTAGTAGAACACTTTCTCTGTCACTGCGCAATGCTTTATAATCAGATGCTCGAACATCAAGGCAGTAGATTCTATGTTGAACTTCAGGATCTGAAACAGTGCAAACTGTATGGTATTGTAGGTTTTATTACTCGACTTAGTTGGCTTATATAGGGCACTTCTCTTCTTTCGTTCATATATTTTCTCTTCCTCTTTACTCAATCTTCTTACGTTTCTATCTAATGTTGAAGGATCTCAATGGACCCCAAGGGTATCCGAGTGAAGGTGTCGATCGACACCACCTTTATATAGTTTATTATAGCTTATGTTCTTTTAATTTTGACAAAAGAACTGCGCTGATAAAGCTTAGTCTTTAAATAAGACCAATATGGGCTAGTGTGGGATTGACAACCAACTCGAAGAGAATATAAATTATGATTAAAATAAATATTGTTGGCTTAACATGCAAAGGCTCTAAGTCCATATTTTGAACAGGAGAGACTAAAAGCAATCAAACTTTTTTTGAGTGAATATTTTTGAATAATATAAATGCAATTTATTAATGTGTTTGTCTTTGTGTTCTTTGTCTAAAAAAGAAAAATTATATAACAAGTATTTCCAGAAATGCAAGATTTTTTTTATTAATTTTTTTTTATAATTGGAAACATTACTTTGCTCTTCATCATGTATCGTTTACCTTTTTTTTCCTACGAATTCTATTTGTAGCCGAAAACCAAGATAAATTTTCAACCTTAAATTTTTTCTTGAGTGTTTTTTTTTTTTTTGGTTGATTACTTGTATGTGTCATCAGAGTAACTAAAAACCATATGGAACCCCTATGATTGATTGTAATTAAATTTTTTCCAAATGGTTTAGAAGTTATGGTAATAATAATAATAATTTCCACGACAACATTCCAATTGGAACAAGTGGTACTTCTCTCAGACAATGAGCTGCATCCGATTCTATTTTTAGAATTGCTACCTGTTCTTTCTTTACATGGTTTACATAGGTTAGGTTAGGCAGGCAGCCGATGGTTAGTCAGCGTCACTTGGGTCCTAGAAAGCGGTCCCTTTGTGGTACCTGCAGGGGATAGACTGGAAAAGAGAACAAAGATAATTAATTCCAGACCATCGATGAGAGGCTTATTCAAGCCATCCTGTAGCTCTGATAAACGATTCTATTTTGCGAATGTCAATACTCGCTAGATCGGATAGATCATGCAGATAGAGTGCTCCCAGAAAGGTAGCTCTCGAAAAAGAGAGAGCGGGGCAGTGGCAGAGAAGATGAGTAACCGTTTCCTCCTCTTCAACGTTGTGACAGCTACGGCAGTAGTCATGGTGTTGAAGGTTAAGCCTTCTGGCATGCAGCCCAAAAGTACAATGACCTGTTAGGGTCGAGATTAGGTTGCGGAGTCTGTGGCGAGGTAGAGAAGCCAAGCACTTTGAACGTTTCTTGTCATAAGTGGGCCATGTTTGCCTGGATATTGAACAAGTAGTTTCAAGGGACCAGGTGTTCTGCGCTGATTCATAAAGAAGTTGCCTAATTTCTGATTTGCAGGCGGATAGCGGTATTCCCGTAAATTGATCGATGTTATCATGACCCAGGAGAGCACCGGATTTAGCGAGTCTGTCCGCAGTGGAGTTACCAGGTATGTTGTTGTGCCCGGGTACCCAAAAAAGTTCGATATTGCAATGTCTCGCCATCTCATTTAGAGATGCCCGGCATTTACGAGTAAGAACAGATGTCGTGTGGACATTAGATAGGGATTTTATGGCAGCCTGACTGTCGATACAAAAGCGAATATCCCTGCCGTATATTCTATAGTATTTTAACCAATTGGCAGCCCTATATATGGCCGATATCTCGGATTGAAGGATACTACAATGATCAGGTAGCTTAAAACAGATTTCCTTCCCTAAAAGCGGAATGAAGAAGCCCCCTCCCACGCCCATCTTTGACTTAGATCCGTCCGTATATACCTCCAGACAGTCATCATCAAAGGATGGTGGGTCTCCAGAGATAGTTACAGTAAAGGATTTGTCGAAGAGTGGGGTGGGAATGCAGTAATCAATATTGTCAGGGATATCTATAAATTTATCCAGGATAGTGGAGTGTCCTGATTGCGAATGGGACCAGGTTCCGATAGTGCTAAGTCGGACAGCCGAGTTAAGGGCAATTTGTTGTGCCATTAATTCGACTGGGAGCCAGTTGAGCATAACAAAGAGCGCCTTGGATGGTGTAGTTTTTTTTTTCAATAAAGCTAACTAGTGAGTGGAGTGCAGTCTCAACAGATTTACCTTTGTTATAGGCATGCTGTGAGCTGGAGAGGAGAGTAGTATCGATTGTAGCGCGTAGATGCGCGTCAACGATGCGCTCCAGGGTTTTTAGAAGGAAGGAACAGAGACTTATAGGTCTGAAATCCTTCGGTTTCGTATGTTTAGCCTTACCCGCTTTGGGAATGAAGACAACATTACACCTGGTCCAGGGTTCTGGTATATGAGATAGCCTAAGACAACCATCATATATCAGAGCTAGCCAGGGTATTAGGAGATCGGCATTATGTTGCAGATCGGCTGGGATGATACCATCCGGACCCGCAGCTTTATACGGGTCGAAACTATCAAGAGCCCATTTAATTCTTTCCCTGTTAAAAGGGATCGGAGTGGACTCGAAGATGGTGTGGTCAATGGCTGTGCACGTGTTAAAGGGTTTGCAGCCCGGAAAGTGTGTTTCTAAAAGGACCTCAAGTGTTTCAGATCCACTCGTCGTCCAGTAGCCATTGTCTTTTTGAATGTAGGCAGCTACTGAGGGCGACGATGTCAGGATTTTACGAAGTCTGCTAGTGTCAGAAGAACCTTCGACGCCGCTGCAAAAGTTCCTCCAAGACTGTCTCTTCGCATTCCTGACTAGGTTTTTAAATCTGTTAACGGAGGCTTTATATGAGGCCCAGTTATCGGTCCTTTTCGCCTCGTTGAACAGCCGGCGACATTCCTTCCTGAGTGTCGCAATGTCTGAGGACCACCAGGGGGGTTTCTTTTTACCCCTCCTGACGGTGAGTCTGCAAGCCAGATTTGTGGATTGGTCTAAAGCGTCAGTTAAAGCGTTTACCGCCTGGTCAATGTCGTTCCGAGTGTTGATGCTCGGTAAAGGTGGAAGGAGACGGTCCAGGGAGGCCTTCTGGATTTCCCAGTTCGTCTTCCTTCTATTACGATAAGGAGTAGCTTTCTCCCGTTGTGTTACGAGTTCAAATTCGATATAGCGATGATCCGAAAAGGAGCAGTCCTTGGAGACCTTCCAATTCTTGATCAAGGCTGAGTGTGCGGTGCTAACAATCGTTATATCAAGAACCTCTTGTCTGTTAGCGACTACAAACGTGGGTTCTGACCCAGAGTTAACTACCTCTAAGTTATTACAGAGAATAAAATCAAAAATTGACTCACCTCTTGTGTTGGTATTGGAGCTTCCCCAGATGACATGATGTGCATTGGCATCGGCTCCTATGATGAGTGGCATGTTGTGCTGATGTGCCAGGTCCGCTGTCTTCCGAACCAGGGAGTTTGGGGGTGGGCTGGTGTGATCATGCCCCATGTAGCACGAGGAGACCAGTATGGAGCCTGTACTAGTCTCCCAAGCCGCTACAACTGTGTCTTCATCACTGTAGTCAGAGAGAATGAAGATATTAAGTAAGCTCTTAGCTAAAATACATGCCCTTGGTCTACCTGTTCCACTGGCATAGATTAGCTTGTAGCCTTTAAGCGCTAATCCACAGATCCTGTCTCGATTGATCCAGGGCTCCTGAATTAGCGCAAGTTCCTCTCCACGGTCCGCCAGGCGAAGGAGCAGGGCCGCGGATGCTGCCTTGGAGTGATGAAGATTAACTTGCGTTATCTTCATCATCGTCCTCGAAAAACGTGAGGGGAATGAGAGTGACGTTGAAGTCATCCTGATCCTCGTCCTCAGGGTCGGGGTTCAGGAGGGCTTCCTCATCGGCTTCCATGTCAATCACATCTTCGACAACACAAAGAGAGTCAAGACTATCCAGGGATTGTTTAAGATGAGATGGACTGGAAACATCTTCATTCCTAGTTAATGGATCCGATGAACTGTTAACCTTCTCACCGGTGACCTTATCATCCCCCCGGTAGACGTGAAGGGAGATCTCCTCGAAACCGTAGAAGATCTTCCCGCGCATCTCACGGAGTGGAGCTAAGGTTTCCTGCGTAAGGATAACAGTTATCCTTCTGAGAGCTCCTTCAGGTTCAGAAATCTTAGCTACCTTCCAGTCATGGACAGGTAAGCTTGGATTACTTATCTGAAGGAGCTCCAGTATCTCCTTAGCGGAGGACTTACCATCGGGCACAAGGGCAGTGGACCTAGGTCTGCGTGGTATCTCTTCTTTGGAGACCACGTCAAGCCTAGCTCCTTCCCAGATGCCCTCAATGAGCTGAACTGCTTTCTTAAGAAGAATAGCAGAGCGCTCATTATGGCAAGCCATCAACTTAACCCGACCTTGAAACCAGCCAGCGTCGCTGCAGTTTGGTGGGGGGCCAGGATTGTCCTTCAGGACATTAATGACAACCCCCACTAACTTTACACGGATTATTTCCCACCTTTCGGGGGAAATGGCTCCGTCAGCATTGCTTCGGTCAATGACAGCCTTCACGAGGTGGCCTTTGGCAACCTCGCTAAAGGATCTGTCCATTAACCTAGCCGCAGGCTTGGGTCGTTTAGTGTCAGGCTGCTGGCTATGTGGAGAAGAGTCTTCCTCCGAGCGTTGCCGTTTAGGCGCGTCCGTGGACGTGGAGGAAGTCTTAGCCTGAAAATCAGCCAGCGTCTTAATAGCCCATGACTTAGCTGCACTCTCCTCAGGAGTGAGGGCGTCATCAGGCTTGTCACCAAGCGTCTGAAGCTTCCTTGTAGCAGCACGCCGCTGAAGGAAGGCCCTTCTGGCCGGAGTAGTGTGCTTCCTAATGGGGCAAGCCTCAGTAGGTGGACCCGAATTCAAGTTCGCAGTCTCCTTGCTGTGCTGAGAAGGAGCCTTTCGAGAAGGGTTTGTCGCCGCCTCTCTAGGACTCCTTTGGGGATGTGCAGGGAGAACACTCGAACTTAATTTCGCAGTGTCCTTAGTTCCCTTATGCACAGGAAGCACTGGGTTAGAACCCGAAGCAGGGAATTTGGCCAGTGCAGCTTTGGAAGTGCTCGGTTTAAAGGACAGAGGCACATCCGGTGTTTTTAGTGGTGGTTTTTTGCTGGTTGGGGGTCCGTGCGAGACAGAACTCCTTTCCCCAGCGTTATGATTCGCACTTGTAGCTGGATTAGCTTGGCCAGGTGCATTTACCAAGCATGGTTTACATGGGCCTCCAGCCAGCCAGACGGACGGACTGACATCGCTAAATCGACTCAGAAAGTGATTCTAATCCTATTGGTATACTAAAAGGTGGATCTAGGATAAATATTTTTTATGCGTTACATACATCAGCACAAACTTATAATACCCTTTCCACCTATGGTGGTAAAGGGTATTATAAGATAAGTGAAATTTCTTCTTTGTAATCAATTTGTTTTTACTAATTGTATATTATTGCATCAAAATCTTAATTTCTAGAAAAAGTGGACTTAATGCCTTTGCACGTTATGCCAGCGATATGTTTTAATTTATGTAATTCATAGCTTTTGAAATAAGTTTTGTCTCCTTAATTTCCTAATTCAACTAAATTTTAATGAAATTCAAATTGGATTGAATTATATTCAATTAAATAGTTCTAATGTTTGCCAAAATATCTCTAATCACAAAACATATCTCACAGAAATACTGCTTGTACAATGTAAATACATAAATTATAGTACTTTGAAATCGGTTTTAATATGACAATAGCTTCCAAACAAGGTTTATTCTCAAATGTCACTTAACCCTAGACCCTAGCTCACATATGAACCCCAACACCGAAAATGATTTTCATTTAAGTACATACGATTATACCTCGAAAAACGTTAAAAATCTAAAATTAGTGACAAGCGGTCTACATATGTCCTAAGTGGTGGATTGACCGACTATAATACTTTCATACTAGTTGCAAAAAGGGCGTAACTAACAAAAAAATTTAAATTGGGGATAAGTTCTGAATTAAGTTTTTAAACTGGTGCTATTTTCAGCAAAAGTTTAAACGTTTAAAATGCATAAAGTTTTTTGTCAAAATATAGAGACAAGTCTATTTATTTCAGAAACAACCTCGTCACTCCTAAAAGGCTAAAGATATTTGAATGAAATTTCATATTTGTGGAAATACAGATTCATTTGTGGCCCAAAAGTTAATGACATCAGTAAAATCGCTGTTTTTGATCGTATTCATTTAAAATTTTGTAGATAGATGTATTTTGGATTGCTTCATCATAATTACTAAAAAAAAAACATTTTTTTAGTTAGTTACGCCCTTTGAATTTCAGGTAACAATATCAAGTTGTTGAACGCAAATGATATATGATAAAAATTCCTGGCACCAACGTAAGATTCAATTTGGCCATTTATCATTGCTCACAACTTCATTCTGATTATCATATAGGAGTTTTAAAATGCAGCTACTTTCGAAATATCAAAAACAAAAATAATTGTATTCTGAACTAAACTGAAACACATTTTTTAATTGTGTTGTAGGACTTTTTTTATTGGAATATCACAATGTACACAGGAACATTATCCTTTGGAAATGGTGTGAAAACCTTAAACTTGATTGATATATTGTTGTAGTTTTGTGTATGTTTCAACATGTGTCATTCAATTATTTGTATGACCTTGGGCAAAAAGTATCATAATTTGTATTAGCTAAAAGACAGTGTTTCGAAAACTATTTGAAAGGTGAATACCTTAACAAGTTGCTCCATTTTGTCAAAGCATATGTATATTGTTGTTGATATTTATCAAAAATTATCTAATCGCTGCCTTAAAATGTCACAGAACTTAAAATTGATATGTATCTATTTCAAAAACATTTGTTTTAGTGTAAACGAACTAGTATTGAGTTTTTAAATAAAATTAGGGAAGAAATCTTTAATTAGAATTATTTACTTACTTTCCTAGAAGTAGGAGGTACTTGTAACATTTCATCTGCTATGATCCCTTGAGTCTGATAAAAAAACATATCTGTCTCTTGAGTTTCTAAACAGATGTAAATAATTAGTCATAGGATATCTAGGTGTAGCAAATATGCAGTTGAAAACAATAAGTTCAACTAAATTTTTAAATCGATTTAAAAAACTGTTTTTTTATTTATCTTTTATTTTTATTTTTAGATTTTTGTTAGCTATATATATTTTATATTCTACGCATGATATTATTTTAAATGCTGTAATCACTTCCGTAAACATAATTGCAATCTTTTCAATATAAACTTAAAGATTTTAGCTTGATCGTATGTTTTTCTATATGTATTCAAAATATTTGTGTTTACAATTAAAAAATCTGTCTTTACTTTCTACAGACATTTTATCATTAGCATCTGCTTGTGAAAAATATGTACATATGTGCAAAAATGCTGGCACATTTCTATTTATTTCTTTAAGATAAGAGAAAACTTTGTCATAAAAGCGGAAATCCCCCAAACATTTGGCGAATCTTTTAAATTTTATATTAATTAATAAATGTGGGCGTCCGCACCAAAATATAATAATTCCATTTTTTAATGGGAGTTAGTTAGTGATGCCGTTGTATTTCTCTTACTAGACTTTATAGATATTTAAAATAAAATCTCGGAAACATCATATATTAATATTTAGATCTTTGATCGCACCATAACCTAACAATTAGAAAAAAAAACATAAGTTTATTATATAACGAAGTTTTTTGAATGTTCAAAATGTCATTTTATCTTTTTCTGGCGGTAAATTAGTTCTCAAAAAATACTTTTTGGGTTAAAAACTGATTGTTTTAATCACACGCGCACTAGAGGACGCGTTCCCGGGTGGCGGATAGGGGAATGCCTCCCATTCATGGGTGGGGAACCAAACACATAAATAGGTGGCAAGGAACCCCTTTCCATGCGTGGATGGTACGAACAAAATCAAATATCTCCCGCGAACCAATCCGGTAATAGTGGGTTAATACTTTAAACAAGCCCTGGTATCAAGCGTTATTTACTGTACTATAGGCTTTCGGTTTCCAGTCGGAGGTAAACGGTAGACTGTGTTTCAACGGTGCCTGGTGGATACCTTAACGCCTCCGTCAGAATTCAGTCGCTCTCCCGTTAACAGGGGCTATGAAGTGAGCGATCTCAATTCCCCTATACTCGTGGAATCAAAATTGCATCACCAACAAATAAAAAAAAAACAAAATTAACACGGACGGGACTTCCTTAGAGGACAGCTTTAGGGTCAGACGAGACACACCAGGAAGGTACGATATTGACAAACTGATTCTTTTTAATAACATTAACGTGGACATATTCCATGAGGAGAAACCAATACTGACTGACTTGGAGGAGATGGGGGCTACTGGACGATCTGGACTCCTCTCATACCACTGAAGCCACAAAGATTCTGGAGGACGTCTCGCTTAAGTCGTATTCGGAATTTGAGGTTACTGTAATCTCAAATTCTGGCCGATCCCAGTCGGGATCTCCTTTAGGATATCGGGATCCGCTGGTCGGAGAGGCCCAGAAGAAACAGTCTGGCTCTACCGGCTCCACGGTTACCACTCGATGCGCAGCAGAGGTCTCGCTGGATTCGAACGCGGAAGGCGATGTCAAAGTGACATCCGGACTAGTTCCGGAAGTCCAGACAGATCAACTTGACTGTACCGATAGCACTGACGCCGCTCAGGTTTCTGAGGTTATCTTGCTTGATTCCGACACGAGAGCGATATCACTGTGATATCGACTTCGGATCAGGATAAGGCGAGATTTCATCTAAGACCTTTGGCTTCAGTGGTGAAGGAGAGCCAGGCCGATCTTATCTCGGGTACCCATTCACCTCCCATGGGACGGTTAGTTCGGCAGAACGCTGTGGTGTATGCGCCGCCACAGGTTAAGCAAAAACCAGAAGTGAGGTTTTATATACTATATACGTCGATAGCCAGGATGCGCCTTGAGCGGACCTCTGCAGATTATGTCTAGATGAGGATCCGTCCGAATCAGTATAACACATTTTTTGTCGCTTTCCAAGGCTCCAAAATCAAAGGCTCAGACATCTAGGCAGAATATTCTTTGCTGTACTTCAGGATCTGCAACAGTGCAATTTGCATGATACTGTAGGGTTCACCGCTGGTCTCAGTTGGTTTAGATAGGGTGCTCTCCTTCTCCCTCTATAATCTTCTTTATTATGGAGTTGTACGTTCTGGTGCCTACGTCTACAAATATCTTATAACCATTAAGAAAACGCTATAGTTGGTCAAGTTTAACTATTTGATACACGATACAACTAAGGTAAAACGTGGACCAATTGTTAACAAATTTAAAAATTGTTCATTGTTACAGGCTTAATTTTTTTTTTTATTTATTAAAGTACTAATTTTTCGCGATATTTATGTAATTTCCGCAGGGGCCTGTTATAAAACTACATTTCGCTTGGGTTTTGTGTTTAGATTAGGTTTAGCATTAGGCTTAGCATTAGGTTTAGCATTCTGAAGACGTTTTCGGTGTATTAGATTGACTTTTGAAAGGTACACTGATTTAGTGTGGGTTACTGATTCAATCATGGGCAAACTTTATAAAAGTATGAAACGAAATTTGTAGTAAATGTTTATAAGTGTTTGGAGTATGTTTACAGAAAGATATCGTTGTTGCACAATATATGGTCATTTGTATTTACTATATTTAAATTTCGATTTTTATTGTCTCTAGAATAAGGCCAAAACAATTTTTGACGGGTTCCACTACTAAAAATAAAATTTAATGTATTTCTGCATTTGATTAAATCTTAATTTCAGTGCACATTTAAAACAAAAATAAAAAAACAAACAATTTTATTAAAAAGCTAATTAATCGTAATCAACAAAAATCGAGAGTAACTAACTATAGTATATATTTTTGCTTTGCTTAAATAACAAATACATCAAATACTCATTGTCTGCATAAATGGGGTGTATATCAGTTTGTTTATTAGTATTATAAAATAAAACAAAAAAATGATCGCTTGGCTAAATTATATTTCAAACATGCAATTAGAAAATAAAATCAAAACTTGCTAAATTTTGTTTATATGAAATTTTGAGTCTGTCTGAATTTTTGTATTCAATTATAGACAACAAAATTGTGATAATTTCTTTAATAATTAATCGCATATAGTGTTAGAATGTTTAAAATTAAAATAAAATAATGCAAATTAGTATGTACCTTTTTTTTAGAAAATTGCTAAAACATGAAATTGTGTTGACTCGCCATAAATATAATTAAGAATTATTATAGAGTAAGTACTGATTTTTTAGATCGTTAATGAATTTTTCAAATATAGTGCTTATTTGCTGCAATATTGTCATAACTCGAAATTTTTTGATTTTGAGCTGATTTTTACAAAATTTTTGTCTAATGTTACTATTTAGTTTAGGTTATAAAGCTGGATCACTTGGAGACCCAAGGGATCCATTATGATAATTTAGTAAAAAGTAGAAAAAAGAGATTGAAGAAAGATAAAAGAAAAATATAGAGGAAGAAGAAGAGTACTCTATCTAAGCCATCTGAGTCCATTGATAAACCCTACAATATCATGCACCGTTGCAGATCCTGAAGTTCAACATGGAATCTACTGCTTAGATTTCTGAGCTTCTGATTTTGGAGCCTTGGACAGTGACAGAGAAGGTGTTCTACCGATTCGGACGAATCCTCATCTAGACATAAGCTACCATACCACCTATTTAAGGCACAATGTCCCGTTAAGAACCCTATACATCTTCTTAAGCTTTTACTATTTGGACCTAGTCGAATTTTGGTTCCACTTCGGCCATAGAGCTTCCCCATGTCTTTGTGGTTTCCTTGCTGATCCAAGACTTAATGCCCAAATAAAAGTGCAGATAGGTGGAGCAATGTCTGTCGCTTTTTGACTCAAGTCTTGGCTCGAGTCCAGCCGTTAGAGCCAGACCGTTGTTTCAGGCTCTCCCCGATCAACGGATCCCGAAATCCTAAAGGGGATCCCGACTGAGATTACAGTAACCTCAAGTTCCGAATCAAGCGAAACGTGTGACTCCGGTAGTATGAGAGGAGTCCAGATCGTCCAATAGCCCCCCATCTCCTCCAAGTCCGTCAGCAGTTGTCTGCCCTGTCGCGTTAATGTAGCTGAGAGTCAGTTCGTCAATGTCTTCTCTCCCTGGTATGTTCTGTCTGACCTTAAAGCTGTCCTCCAAGAATGTCCCGTCCGAGTTAATTTTGTTTTTTTTGTTTGTTTAGTTTTTGTATTGAATGAAATTTTTTAATTTTGAGTATAGGGGAAACGAGGTCGCTCACGTCATATCCCCCGATAACGTGAGAGCGACAGACTGTTGTTTCTGGCTCTCTCCGATCAACGGATCCCGAAATCCTAAAGGAGATCCCGACTGAGATTACAGTAACCTCAAGTTCCGAATCAAGCGAAACGTATGACTCTGGTAGTATGAGAGGAGTCCAGATCGTCCAATAGCCCCCCATCTCCTATAAGTCCGTCAGCAGTTGTCTGCCCTGTCGCGTTAATGTAGCTGAGAATCAGTTCGTCAATGTCTTCTCTCCCTGGTATGTTCTGTCTGACCTTAAAGCTGTCCTCCAAGAATGTCCCGTCCGAGTTAATTTTGTTTTTTTTTGTTTGTTTTGTTTTTGTATTGAATGAAATTTTTTAATTTTGAGTATAGGGGAAACGAGGTCGCTCACGTCATATCCCTCGATAACGTGAGAGCGACTGGATACTGGCGGGGGCATTAAGGTATCCGCCAGGCAACGTTGAAACACATTCTAACGTTTACCCCCGACTGCGGACCAAAAGCCCATAGCACGGATAACGCTTGACATCGGAGCTTGAGAGGGGGCTAGTTTAAAGTATTTACCCACTACTACATGTTTGGTCCGCGGGAGATATTTAATTTTTCTCTTACCACCACGCATGGAAAGGGGTTCCTCGCCACCTAGTTATATGGCTGTTTCCCCACCCATGAATAAGAGGCATTCCCCTGTCCGCCACCTGGGGACGCGCCCTCTAGGGATAAGGTTCCACCGAGGGTACTATTTGCTCTATCCAATTTTAATGAAATTTTTTTGAAATAATAATGGTAAATAATGGTAAAACATTATCCCCAATTGCTTCTTGTTAGATTTAAACTAAGAAAACAACGTATTTACATTTTCGTCTTTATTTCTAAATAATTTACTTTTAATTGTATGATTTCTTAATGAATTTTCCGCTTTTTAATTTTTACTATTAATTGAAATTTATATGGGAAATTTTATGTTTCAAAATGTTGGATAAAATGCTTGTATTATTAAAAAGGCTAGTGTTAAATGTTTTAAAATAAGAAATAAAGGCTTTCGAGAAAAATTTCGGAATAACATCAAGCCTCGTTAGCCTGTGAGTAAAAATTTGAGATATATCTATATGAATCTTGAAGTTTCCTTTCTATATTTAAAATTAATTTTTCCAAATATCTATATTAAGCAATTTGTGCCTAAATATTTGTTCTTGAAATAGAAGCGATGCTTAAATATCTAAACTTCTCCACTAGGCGAATAGACAAATATTAGGAGCTGTATATTTTATTAAAATGCTTTGTGTGTAACGCCTGTACATGGGACTTGTTTCTAATTCAATTCCCCTAAGCTAAAATTTACTGAAATATTTTTAATGTAAATAAAAATTAATTTTATTTGCTTTTACGTTTAAAGTGAAATTTTGTAAAATTTCTTTTAAAAGCAATAAAAAATTTATGAAAGAACAAATTTGGAAACAAGTATGTACTAGCTGACGATCCAGTTTATTATTGTTTGTTTGTAATTCACTGTTATTTCAAATGGTTAATGTCAATATTTTAATGGTTTTGTAACAAGTTTTTTACATATTTAGCACGAATGTAATAAAAGTTTAAAGACAAACATTTTATAACAGTTAGGCCGACAAACGATCAGTGGGTAATCATTTTTGGATCGTAAGTTCTATTTGACATTATATTTTGACGGCTTTTGCTTTTTATAGTTTCTATGTTTTGAATTACTATTTAGTTCTTGTTTATTATTATTATTATTATTTGTATTTTATCTAAAAATTAAATAAAAAAATTTGCAAAAATAACATAACAAAAGTTATGATTATCTATTAGAAAATAAATAAAAAATGGATATACAAAGAACCATATAAAAATCAACCTACATTTTGTTTTTAAATGTAAAACTTTTGAATACGATTTGCATTCGCCACTAAAATAGTTCAAGCGAAACAAAAATATATAACGAGATATTTAATCAAATAACAAGTTGTTTACACCAGAGTATTCAATTTATTTTTTTAGTTAATTTTGTAATTAATTTCTTTTATAATTTTATTGTTTATTTTATTGTTAAAGTGAAAAGCTTTTAATATTTTAAATGAAGTTGTTCTTTAAAAGTTTTGATATTTTAAACGTTGTTAACTTCAACACTATTTCCAATTACATTTCAGAATTGTTCATTTATTTTAAAATCTTTGTTGAAATCAGTCCATAACTATATCCCATCCCTAACGCTGTTACTATGACCAATTATGGGCACGTATGAGGTCAATAAGAGCCATTTTACAAAGGCATATTTTTTAAAGAGGCACAATAGTAAAGAGTTGGATAAGAACATGGTAATTTATACCCAAAAAGGATGTTACCGATTAAAAAAATGGTCTTTTGAAGGAAAGCTTATAATAATGACAGATTGTGATCAAGAAAGGGAGTAAATGATCGGTCTGGATCAAATGTAAATTTAAAACTGATTAAGGTATATTTTTACAAAGTTTAAAAAATGCCATAACATCAATAAGGAACATTAAAAAAGGAATTCCGTACATTCCGATCGGATAGTTTAAGATTCTACAGATTCCACGTAAAATAATAATAAATTAAAAATATTAGGATCTTTGTTAAGAAGTTCAATTAGACCAAAACAGCGCTTTGTAAAGAGATGAACAGATAAACTTGTAAGAGTTGCTAACGGACTAATGGAGTGACGAAACAAGTTGCGATATCGAAACTTGTTTCGATAAGAGCTACTAAGTCTAAAATCTTTTTCCTTCTTATTTACTCATTTCACTAACATCCTTATTGTCAGTAGACTCGCTATATACCTATACAGTTTATAGTTTTGCCATTTTGGCCTATTCAACGCTCAGTATGTACAGAGTAACATAGAAACCAGTGAGATCAATTTCTCCCACACGTCCACACGCCCGAGAAATATCAAAAACTAGCTACATTGACGATGTCATCTCCTTGACAAAAGCCAGGCAAGAGTCATTTTTGACTTGAAGCTCTGATTGTAATGCCTTAAGTTTCTCTGTTCACAATTTCAAATTGAGTGGAAGTAACTAATATATCCATTGTTCTTGAAAAGCTCTATTTTCTCGTTTTCCTACCGCATTTGCCATGATCTATTATATTTAAAGTCAAAAGTGGAACATTTTTACTTTTGCCTTCAAGCTTCAAAAATGAAAAAAAAACTAAATTTTCAATTTAAATACTCTTTCACATAAAACTATTTTCCTGTTTATTTGTAATAGGGGAATAAATTTATAGTAGAAATTAAGGTCATCGGGAATGTTTATAATTAGGCTAATAATGTTAACAATTTTTCCCTTTGCCCCCTAAGGTTTAAGTTTAAGCCCCTAAATCGAAGAAGTACTGATGACGTTTTATGATTTTCAAAGCTTACCGATTGCGGTATAAATTATGTACCAAAAACTAGTTTTTACTCTTTTATTAAATTTTTGAAGAAAAAAAACATAGCAAGGTGTCTCCTTATTTATTATAACCGATCCACACCCAATTTTGTTTCTATCGTTTGTAGTTTTGGAGATATATGTTACTAATTTTGCGAATTTTAAAAAAGTACCAAATAAGTGTCCTTTATCTTTACTGCTAATCTCAGCGCAATTCCTTTTTGTTTCTATCCATTTCGGTTTAGGAAATATCATGTTTAGTTATTTCATTATTCTAGCTTTATTGGTTTAATTGATATATCGGGTTTTTTAACAGGGACGCTACAAAAGTACAACGACAGTAGACATCATATTTCTTCCTGCTCTTTTGATATTTCTCTTCAGTTCATGATGGAAAGATATGCGAGCCAACGACAAAACGAAAATATTAAAATTGACTACCGAAATTCGGAGTCATTGTTCTAACGTTAAGAGAAAAGTCATCTTCAGCGATAAGGCTCATTTCTGGCTGAATGGCTTCATCAATAAAAATAATATGCTTCATTGGTCAGGCAGCAATCCACACGTACTCATTGCATCCAAAAAATCACGGTTTGGTGCGGTTTATAGGCCGGTGGCGTACTTCTTGCGCGATGATCAAGGCCAGTACGTTACTGTGAATGGGAATCGCTACTGTTCAATGATAACCGAATATTTTTGGCCTCAATCGGATGATATGGACTTGGAGGACATGTGGTTCCAACAGGTCGGCGCCACAAGACACACAGCGAATGTCACAATCAAGTTATTGAAAACCAAGTTTGGAGAACGTTTTATCTCACGAAATGGTCCAGTCGTGCGATTTGACGCAGTTAGACTATTTCTGTGCCAACAAGCCAGCGACGGTTAATGAACTTCGTACGAAAAATAATCGAAAATTGGGTTCTGCGTCTGGACTTCTGCAAGCGTGCCCTTAGTGGCCATGCAAAAGAAATCGAGTTCCATATATAATGTCATCTAACGTGCTTTTACAGGAATAAAGAATTTCTTTAGAAAAAAACTTTACAAACATTAGAAACAAATTAAAATTGTTTTCCCTTTTTACCCACTAAATCGAAAAAGTACCAAAAACGTGTTTGAAATTTTTTTATGTTCATCGACTCGGTTATACATTTTGTTTCTATGTTTACTGGTTTATGGATCAAAAAAAGTAGCAAAAATTCGTTTTTACCCTATTTACCTCCTTATGACTAAAAGGGTTTTCAAGTGTGGAAAGAAGGTATCGAGTGCCTCGGTTTTCTAAAATCATTTGATCTTCTTTCAATTGCAAAAAAAGAGTAAGTGGCATTAAAACAACTTTTAATTTGTTCATAATTAATCAAAAAATCAATATTTCTGCCACTTACACCCTTTGCATTTCAGGTAACGTAAACGTCCCCTGAATGCTGGTCCGGAAACAAACAAAAGGGAATTTTGTATTGCATTATGTTTCAAATTTACAGATTTAAAAATTTCTAATTTGATATAAATTTTTATTAAATAACAAATATCTAAATTTAAAAATTTCCTTTAATATAATTCTGAAATTCATTAGGAAATGGTGTTATTATGCATTTAGTGGGACGATCAACACATGTTCTTTTTGTATGCAATTGTTGACTTACCTTGTTTTTGAATGCTGACACTTAATTGAAGTCATCAAAAACATGCGATCAGCGCAACTAATTAAGCTGAGTTTGGCATAATAAATAAATGAAACCACAATGTTATAATTTCATATACTTTTTTGCTAAAGTTTAAAAAATTTTACATGTTTGTTCTGAATAGAATATAAAAAATAGGTGTGTGCAATGTAATGCAAAATATCGTTAATTTCTTTTTAATTTTCCCACATCAAAAATACGATTTACCTCGTTGATTGATCATGAATTAAATGGTTGTGATTCGGAACAAGTGATGATAGAAAAACGGCTTTCATCGTTTCAAAGACCACAAAGAGTGCCTATACAATTCTGGCCAGATTTGGCATCATGCTACTTTGGAAAAAAGTGATATTCATACAATATTGCCATTTTTGCAGCACTTTTTCGAGCCGGTCTACTGCACATACACTTTGACATAGAATTAAATCTAGATTTATTGTATTCTAAATAATTACTCGCTACTTTTTGTTGTTTGTTGTAAAAATAAATTTATTTTTGTTGGGTGAAATCAGAAAATTCCGACATGAAATCATTGTTGCATATTTATACTCATATCTTTAAAAAATATTTTATATGAAATATTTTTATAAATTTTTAAAAGAACGAAAGTTTGATGAACCTTTTTCATAAAAGATGATAATGCACTTTATTAGATAAACTATTTCCCTTCATTTATAATTAATCTTTCTTTTAATGTTTTGTAAAATATTTTCTTTTTTTATAAATTTAATATAATTAAGAATAAACCTGACAAAGCCTTATGATTCGTAAAACATTGCAATTAAAGTGATTGTTTATTTCCATAAATAATTATATTTAATGACGTTTTCTTGCGTTGATTTGTTAGTTTATTTTTTGATGCAATGACTAGTAGTTTTTAAGCTTAAACAATAGTTTTTTATACCCTTCACCACCATAGGTGGAAAGGGTATTATAAGTTTGTGCTGATGTTTGTAACGCATAGAAATATTTGTCTTAGACCCATCTTTTAGTATACCAATAGACTTAGAATCACTTTCTGAGTCGATTGTCTGGCTGGCTGGACGGCTGGCTGGCTGGCTGGACCCCCATGTAAACCTTGTAATCAAACTACAGGTCGCAATTCTAAAGATAATTCGATGAAATTTGACACAGATAATTTTTTTGATAATGGGACCATGGCTATTGAAATTGGTCAAAATCGGTTCATTATTTATAGTACCTCCCATAGGTCCCACTTCCCGGAATTGCTATATTGGCCACAAATATCAATATTTTCATGAAATTTAAAACAGATACTGCTTATGTAAACTTAAATCACTGTACCAAATTTCGTTGAAATCGGTCCACATTTGACCATAGCTCCCATACAAACTCTTCTTCAAAAACGCACTAAATGAGACAAAAAATCACTAAAACGCTCGTAAATCTAAAGATAATGAAAATTTTGAGTTTATTTTTTGCATACATAATTTTTGTAACAACTGTAATCAATTTGCCAAATTTCGAGATAATCGGTCCACATTTGACCCTAGCTCTCATATAAGTCCAAATGACGGAAACAGGTTGAATATATACGTTTTGAGAAAATGTTTGTATGATGGCAAAATTTAGCAAATATTTGTCTTTATACAGGAAAAATAACACCTTTGACCTTAGTGGTGAAGGGTATCGTATTTTCGGCTTGACCGACTATAGCGCTTTCTTACTTGTTTTTTAAATCTTCATGAGAAAAATTGATCATTTCATGTATTTATTTGCTTATACAAAAATTAGAGGCTTGGCCTATTTCTAAAAGCCACAGCCAAGACAAATTATTATAGGCATTACAAATAAATATTCATTGATGATGCATTCCATGTTTATGAAAGTGTTTTTGTTTGATGTGTTTACATACTTTTTATAAAATCTTAAAAAATACTTAATTGGAACACATGACCACAGACACTATAACTCTTTAATTGTTTATAGACACAAAATGTATTTGAAAAATTTGTTGTGCAATATTTTGAATTCATTATAATTAATTAATTTAAAATTCATTAAAATAATCTAAGATTTATACAACAATTGAACTATTTATGTATGTGTAAGTTTTCAATTCTTCCGAATTAATGCACATAATTGTTCGTAAACAGTTTTTTAATTCGTATGTATTTGAAATGTTTACTTTAGGAGAAATCTGGAAAATTACTTTTTAATGTATATAACTTGAACGTATGATTATAGAATTTCTCAAAACTTTTTATACAACATAAAAAAGAAATGTGTAATATAACAGCCGTGGTATAGCAGGTTAGTCATCCGCCTAGAATACCTGAGGTCCCAAGTTCGATACCCGGCCAGACCCTCTTGAAAAATAAAATTTTCACCTTATAACTTAGCTAGCCACTGGTTATTGAGTAATAGGCTATGCATTTGCCGTTCGGAGCCGGCGTTAAAACGTAGGTCCCTTTCAATAAGTCGGATGCAGCTCATTGTTTGACGGAAGTACCCCTTGTTCCAATTGGAATGTTGTCGGGGAATTATATATGTATATTATAAAAGGTGGGTTAAAAAGGTCGAATCCTGACATAGCTAAATACTTTGGGTCCGACATTATTTTAGTATACCGATTAGAATCACTTTCAGAGTCGATCTAACGATGTCCGTTCGGGTGGCTGCAAGCTTGTTTTCAAAGTATAGGTCCAATTTGAAGTATATATGAATGAAACTTAACACCGACATTTTCTTTGTTTCAATCCCTATACTTTTTGGACCAAATCGGATAGTTATTTCGGGTACCTCCCTTTGGATATATTGCTTATAGCAGCCAAATCAACGTGCTAATTTTTATTGGAGTCGGCCCATGCTTAACCATACCTCCTATACAAGACTAGAGATGGGTTTAGACCTGGGTATTTACCTAACGCTGGGTATTTACCTATTTATACCCACCTTCATACCCGGGTATTTATCTAATTTCGGGTAAATTTTTTTTTATTTTGATTTATACCCACATTTTGGGTAAAAAACCAAGTGCTTGGGTAAATACCTTGGTATTAATCTTTTAATACCCAATTTACCATTTGGGTGTTTACCCTTGTCCCATCACTATACAAGACTAACACTTAAAAGTCACTTGGACTAATATATTAGTAGCAATAACATTTTTCATTATGAAATCTATAGGGTTTACCTATTTCCTAAATCCTCTTTGTGCTGACATTTTTTGGCTTATATAGCTTTAAATATACAGTATCTAGTTGACCAAGCCTTGCTCGAAGCTTTATGATAATCATTTCGAAGCAAATTTTAAACTTTTCGTATATTTTATTTTATAAAGTACTATGTAGTTGTAACCTGCAACTAAAGTAAATTTAGAGAAAAGACATTACACAAATATCCAATTAATTTTGAATCATTTTAATTATTTTGTCCGATCAACACATGATCAAATGTATAGTTTACACTTCATTTAATTTTGAATAATTTTTGCAATTGATCAAACAAACTTGGAAACCTCCGTCGACTTATGCGCAACATCTTTGCTCAATTCATAGCATGATTAAATGTACGGTTAAATTACTTTAAGTAATTTTCAGTGGATCCACCTATCGGAAATTGGTCATACCAATTAAGAAACCTTAGTCGGCTCTTGCGCAAAATTTTGCTAAAGATCATAGCATAATCAAATTAACAGTTTACGATATAATTCATTTGGATTAATTTTCAGCGGCGCCACCTGTCGGAAAGTATTCATACCTTATAAAAAACCTTCGTCAGCTCAAGCGCAATAATTTTGCTAGAAATCATAGCATGATCATTTACACAGTTTATTCACTTTAAGTTATTTTCGGTGGCGACACCTATTGTAAATCGGTCATAACAAGTTAAAAATCTCTTTTGCAACAACTTTTTTAGACAGGCGCAACCTGTCGGAAATTTTTCATACCAACTAAGAAACATTTGCTAAAGAACATATCACGATAAAATGCACAGTTTACGATTTAATTCGTTTTGTGTAATTTTCATTGGCGCCACCTGTCGGAAATTGAACCTGTAGACATTATAATTTCTGTGTCCTTTAGTTTTTTTAGGGTTCGCTTCAAAAAAGTTTTCATTAAGTTAATTTAGAAGTTCATCGCTAAAAAAATTCGGCGCAATTTTTCACTGTTGCATTCCTTAATCGGAATATAAAGATTGCTGTGTGCTTCGGTGCAAAGAATCGTGGGAAAGGTCGGAATTTGTAGTAGAAACAATGTCGCTGAGGCAATACATCGGTTAAGTATTTAATAAGCTTTTATGGTCGGTGTATAACACACCCGATGAGGAGCGAGCGACACCCACATAATCAGCAGGCTTTACCACTCGGCGTTCGAAACAACTCTGATATTACCAATAATATTTCAGTTATAACAACAACCACTTGGCACCATCAACTATTTTTTCCCACTCTTGCTTTAAATAATTACTACATTATCTAATAGAATCGTATTCTATATTAGGTACTGGAAATAAAAATGTTTAAAATTTACATTTCTTAGTTTTAGACCTATAAATTAACTTGTAAAATATTACTTTTTCAGGTCGAATTGGGTGCTAATTGGATACATGGCGTTTTGGGTAATCCCATATTCGAAATCGCCGTGCAACATGGTCTAGTCAGTGTGGTAAATGTGCCAAAACCGCACAAAGTTGTGGCCACTACGGAAGATGGTCTACAAGTTCCTTTCAATATATTGCAAGAGATATATGAGGCGTATGTTTGCTTTTTACGCCGTTGTGATGAATATTTCCTGTGTCAGTATAGCCCACCGCCCGATATTAACAGTGTGGGCGAACACATTAACTATGAAATAGAAATCTATTTGAGTTCGGTCGATGATCCCAAAGAGAAACGCTTGAAACAATTGATTTTCAATTGTTTGCTTAAGCGTGAAACTTGTATAACAGGATGTACCGATATGAACGAAGTAGATCTCTTAGAATTAGGTAAGTTCAAATAAATTTTTTATTACATGCAAATATTTCTAATACGTACTTCTTTTAAATAACAGGTAGTTACACAGAATTACAAGGTGGCAATATAGTGTTGCCAGCTGGTTATAGTTCTATTTTAAGGCCACTCACAGCACAAATCCCCAAAGAGGCAATAATCACAAAATGTCCCGTAAAGAAAATCCACTGGAAACGGAAAAAGACCCTGACCGGACTGGATACTGTGGACGAATCATCAGAATATGAAAACGATTCAGATGATTCGGAAAAAACTGTTACCGAATTTCCTGCAGTGGCTGGCAAAGAAGGTACACCATCGGCTTCCAGTACTTCTCGTGGTGCATCTGTGGAATCAGATGGCAATGGCGACTATCCTGTACGGGTTACATGCGAAGATGGTCGTGTATTTTATGCAGAACATGTGATATGTACCATACCTTTGGGAGTTTTAAAACAATGCCATAAATCACTCTTCGATCCCGAATTACCGCACTACAAACAGGAATCCATCGATCATTTAATGTTCGGTACTGTCGATAAAATTTTTCTCGAATATGAGCGGCCCTTTTTGAGTGCCGATATTTCGGAAGTTATGCTGTTGTGGGATGATGAAAAATACGAATTGCATGCCACTGACGAAGAACGTAATACACCTGAGTATTTAAGTAAAAACTGGTATAAGAAAATCTATTCGTTTGCCAAAATATCTGATGTTCTACTCTTGGGTTGGGTGTCGGGCCGTGAGGCTGAATATATGGAAACGTTGCCATCAGAGGTAATTGCTGAAAAATGTACGGAGATATTAAGGAGTTTCTTGCAAGATCCGTATGTGCCGAAGCCAAAGAAATGTGTGTGGTAAGTAAATGAACCTCCTCATCAACTACTCCTTCATTTACATAAATTTACTATTGAAATAATGACATTAACTTGGGTTTGGTAGAAAACTTCCATTAGTAACAAATAACATGATTGATTGAGTTCTGAAACATAAAGAACGAACAAAAAAAGAGGAGTGATAGAAACTATTTTGATGGCAAAAATTGAAACTATAAGTAATTATTTAATAGTTAATATTTCAAATAGCATAAGAAAAAGTTATTGATAAATGATTTTTACCGGTAGTAAAAATAAGTTCTGAAAGGCACTAAGGTTAGCTTCAACAACACTAGAAAACTATAGTGTCCATTGTGATCCTTCCTTATTAGAGATAGGCGAGAGATAGACACTACAATAATAAGTAAGGAAATAGATAGTAGTATAGCAGGTTAGTAATCCGCCTAGCATACCAAGTTCCCAAGTTCGATTCCTGGCCAGACCCACTTGAAAAAATAAAATTAAAAAAAAAAAACTCAGCTAGCCACTGGTTATTGAGTATTAGGCTATGTAAAACTTCTCTAACTAAACGTAGGTCCCTTTCAATGATTCATAAAATAGAATCGGATGCTCATTGCCTGAGAGAAGTACCCCTTTTTCCAATTGGAATGTCGTGGGAATTATGTATGTATGTAGTAGTAGAAGATAGAGACCTATCTAAGCCACAAGAGTATCAGTTCCTCAAGGAATCTGCTACCTAGAAATTTAAATCTCTGATTCTGAAGCATGGGACAGTGACAGAGCATATGCTCAGCTGGACATCTAGGTTAGTTCTACTTCTGGAGCATAGGACATCAAGATTAGTTCAGTAACTGGTATATCGTAACTGTTTATACTTAAGTATAACTTACACAACCTTAGTAGATTTCTAGTTGCTACTCCCTTAATGAATAGATCCAAATGGAATAATAGCGACAAGATTACGTCGAAGACTGACTGAGTAGTGGTTTTTAAGGTCTTAGTAATGCTAATGTTAGCACAACTTTGAACTCTGCTTAGAAGACTTAGAAAATAGACCTTGTTTGTTGCTTTCCTGCATACTGCACAACCGGTCTTACTATAGTTGTATAAATCCAATACATCACTATTAGGCTTAGTCTCCAGTTCTTACCGAGTTTCTGCAAGAGTAGTAAGCGTTTAGTCCCTGTTTCATTTCTTTGCTTTGTACCTTCTGGAAAAGAACTAACTTAGTTTTTTCCTTTTTCCTGTTGTTGTTGTAACAGCTCTAAAATTTTATAATTTTGTTCTTATGGTGGATCTGTTTGGAGATCAAGTCCAAGAAATTGTGCTACTTCTACTGGATGAGTCCACAAATCCTCAGGACAAATTGAAGTAGGGTTGGCGGTATAGTTGAAAATGTTGGGGTATCATGAGGACCCTGACCACAAGCTGGGCATATGATGGGGACGGCACGGTCTATGCGGGACCAAAAGATATTTAATCTGTTGCTCCATTCCGATCTCAGTTGAGGCAGGTTCTTTTGATGTTAAAGTTTGGATGATTTCTCCGATGACATCCCAAAAGGAACTGCTGATATATCATAATGTTGTGTTCCTTTACTGGAAGGATCTTTGTTTCCTCATGAAGATGATGTGGTGAGGTAATTTGTAGGCAGCCTGTTATAGTTCTTAGGGCTGCATTTTGGCAGCATAGAATATTTCTCCACTGTGCATCACTTAGCGACTCTGACCACACTGGAGTAGCATAATTTGTCACTGACCGACCAATAGCTTTATAGGTAGACAGCAAGGTTTCTTTGTCCATTCCCCAAGTACTGCTGGCTAGTCTACATCGCAATTTATGCGCGACAGTTGTGGCATGTGCTGACGAAGTAAAAAGGCTGTCGAGTGTGACTCACAGGATTTTCGGGTGGTTCACTGTCAAAATTGGTACACCATCGATCTCGACGCCAAGTTGTAGGTTTACTTCTTTTGTCCAGGTGGTAAATAGGGTCGCTGAGGATTTAGTTGGTTGTATCTTCAGGTTACGTTCAGTGAAGAAATTGTGGATGATACCGAGATAACAATTTACCTTACCGCATAGGTCTTCCACATTATGACCGGTTGCCATTATCGTGCAGTCGTCCGCATATGATATCACTTGACGCTTTGCGGTGAAACTGGGAATTTAGAGGGGTAGAAGTTAAACAGGTTTGACTCTACGGTGTTTTGAGCGCTGATCTCAAAATACTTGCCTCAATAAATAATCGGCTAAAAGTACGCGGGCACGCTTTCCAGTCGGATATGGTGTTATCGGCAAATTTAGTCGCGACCCGATCATCCTTTTGCATGGGGATGAAGCGAGTGGCTGCAGCGTTAGTGGTTATGTGCAGAAGGTGGACTCGTCAATCTGTTCCGCTAACGACGCACATCTTTGGTCTTACCCAAGAAATGAGTCCCAAAGATCATGGAAGATCTCCTAGCGCTGATTGCATAATCTCACTGATAGCATTCCATAACTTGCATGATACCAGTATATCTTCTTCATCAGCATAGACTAAAATATACCTCCCAGTTGGTGAAATATTCTAAGAATGACGTTTACCGCCAGTAACAAAAGTAATGGGGATAAAAAACCTTTTTGAGATCGCTTTTATTTTCTTCAATTAAACAATTTAAATTTTACGTGAAAATAGTTTTTATCGTATCAAATAAAGTTTCTGTAATAAAAAAAATCACTTTAATTATGAATACCGAAAATATTTTAAAATTCTCTTTCTTTTTTATACTTTCAGCACAAGTTGGAAATCTCAGCCTTATACAATGGGTTCATATACCTCAATACCTTTAGGTGCTTTACAAGAAGACATTGAAAATTTGGCACAACCTTTATATGCTAATCCCCAAGCCTTAAAGGTAATATTAAAACTCCATTACAAATAAATACATATATATAACATATTGTTCTTATACCTAATCTAAATTTAGCCCGCTATTTTATTTGCCGGCGAGCATACCCATTCCAATTTTTATTCAACCGTACATGGTGCCTATTTAAGTGGCCGTACTGCAGCCCAATATTTATTGGCCAACGATGAACCAGATGAGATTATTTTAGAATCAGATGGTAGTGATTTAAGTGCTTGGATACAAGGCATAGCTTTAGATTAAGTACTTGAAAAACAAAAAAAAAAAAATAACAACAAAAAACACAAGACATCTAAACCAACAATTAGCACAAAAAGATATTAATTTCTTTATTTTTGTTAAAATAAATCTTTAATGTGGCTAATTTGTTATTTATAGTGGAGCTACCGATATTTTTAACCAAAAAAATTAAAACTAAATGTACCACACAATTAAACATCACTCATTTTTATTTAAATATGTAAAAGGAAAGTCATATTAAAAAATTAAGTTAATGATAAGAATATTAATTAAAGAAAGCGGAACGTTGGAAAGTTAATTTCAATTCCTTTCATAATGTAAATTTGTTAAGATGATAAATTTATTTTCAAAAGAACCTTACGAAAAAAGTCACTAATATTTTAAATAAAATTTTTGTATGAGAGAAGTAAAACCATTAAAAAAAAAGAAAATTATAATGTATTTATTTTTGCTATAAACATGTTCTTTATATAGAATATTTTATAAAATTTATTTCCTACCACAAACATTTAGTCGAATTTTTCAAAAGAATATATTAAAAATTGTATTTTTTTGTTGTTTTCTTAAAATATTTTTTAAAAAAATGTGCGAAATTTAATTCAAACTCTTTAATTATTTAAATTTAATTGTTTAAAACTGATGTCTTTTTTTAATCAAATGATTTTAATTTATTATCCTTTATTTTATTAGTTATTTTTCTAGTGGTGCTTTTATAAAGTGCATTTTTTATATATGCCGTGATATTATTTCATTTTTTTTTTATAATTTGTTTAATGTATTTTCGTATAATTGTAAAACCAATGCATATACTAAAAGTAAACAAGTAATAATTACTTAAAAAGTCTTTAACGTACCGAATAGTTTTATGTCTTATTAGAATTATTTTAAGTTTATTGTAATGTTCATTAATTTATTACGTCCCTTAAAATAATTTTGTTTTATATCACAATGTCTGTTTGTATTAAATATTCTTATTTATGATTTTCTCCGTTCATTTTTAATTTATATTTTTTTTTCATTTACCCAATAAAAGGCACCTACATCTCTTTTGTTGTAAAAGACTCTTGCTTAACGAAGTAGTTTTTATTTATATCGATATTAGATCGTTTTTTTCTGGGCCAATTATTACTATCAAACATCAGAATGGAAACAGTGGAAATCGATTTATATCTCATTATTTATGGCCAACCTTTGATTCCATTGAATTATAAAACAATGCCAACTAGCGAAAGATGTGAGGATAGAATAGAAGGAAGACAATAATGAACAAAAGAAGTCGTTCTAAAATAGATGCCAATTAATAAAAAACACTGCGCGCCAAGGTATTTTATCTGGGGCCAAATCACCGCATTCGATATCGAGTGCAAATTCTAGTAGGTAAAATTTTCGATGGCTGTATTCGATCACTGTATTCGATCGTCATTTATATTACCTACTACTATTTTGTACATTGCAAAACCAAGCAAAAAAGAAAAACAAAATAAATAAAATTGTGTTAAATTGTGAAAACTATCAGCCATGTCAAAAAACTCAATTCCATTCGGAAGTGAAATGAATTCCGTGTTTTGCTTCTGTAGAAAAAGTAAAACTAAAAAATTTTTCGGAATGAAACCACATTCATTTGTTAAAGTGGAATTAAATTTGTATAATTTTCTTTGTTTATTCAATATTTGAATAAATTCTTCAAATATTTAGTGTTATTTGTTAAAACAATGATAGAGTTACTGATTTCAATTAAAAAAATCGTGTTTTGTAATGATTTTGGGCATTTGGACAGTTTTTCGGAATCTATAGAACCTAAAACCATTTCGATCGGAATTCAACTACGGAATGGTTTCAATTCCGAACGGAATTTGTGACATGCCTGTATATACAACTATTCTTCATTTTTGAAATAGGAGGATGTGTCGAATATTGCCGTTATAAGGAGTAATATTCGGGACAAGTTTCAAAACAACAGATTTTTGATTATCAAAAGAACTTTTAAATTAGTTCTTTCCGAAAGAAAGACCGTACCACCTGTACCACCCATTTGCCTTTTGTCAGTGGCAGCTTTCAGCATAATGCCGGTAATGATTTTGTGCTTAGATTAGCCCAAAGTATCATGTGTAATATTGTAAACATAATAAAAGAAATACAAAGCAAATTGTGTCCCAAAATGCAAATGTTTGTTTGTTTTCGATATGAGATTACTTATCGACTACAACTTCGAGTAGATACGATTCGATAACAAATACCGTGATCCACGTTAACTACATTTCGATAATAAAGTACTCGAATTCGAATGCGGTGATTTGGCCCCTGTAGGCCAAAACCCTTAAAGCGTTTTGAAAAGTTAGCTCGAGTTGTAAGTCTATAGCCTTTTGAAGTTTTTTATGTGAAGTCGTATTATATTTTTTTTATAATTTGTATGGTTTTTATAATTTTCATGGATTCAAGTTTAATTTTTCTCGCAAAATTTGGGCGAATTCTAATAATTTTGTAAAATCTTAGATATATCGGCCCACAAATAGAAAAAATGCCTGAGAGGGGCGAAATTTTGTAAATTAGTCATTAAATCAATTATGCCCAAAATTTTTAATCAATCGGTTGGTCGGTTCCCAAAGTGTACATTAAGTTCAATTTCGAATATTTCAATAAAACGTTAAAATCGTATGAATAGTATCTCAGTAATTCCCATTTTTATATCATACTTATTGACTAAAAAAACTACTATTTTTTCAAGTATTGACTCCTTTTGACTAGCAAATTGTATAAAATTATGAAATCGATATAACTTCACTACTATTCACTCAAATTTATAATTTAGTTTCCCAAATAGAAGATGTTTTTTTTTGTCTTATAAACGACTTTAAAAAGCATATATAGTAAATTACACCTAATTTTTGTATAACATATAGAAAAAGTTATCGAAATTATTGCCGCTTAAAATTTTTTTCGGATGGAAGTTTTCAGAAGTCCCATGGAAATGATTTCAACCTTGATATGGCATAACCTAAGTTGTCGATGAGCAAAAACTTTGTAAAATTTGGATTGTTTCAAAAATTAAAAAAAAAAGAATAAAAACTTGTTTCGTTTGAAAATAAACCCCCTAATTCATAAACGAAAAATAAAGCTATGACAAGCTTTAAGAGATTTTAAGACTTTGATAGTTTTATTATTCGTTTATGAATAAGGGGGAAAGTTTCCAGGCATTTGGTGATGTACTCGTATAGATGGCGCACATGTGCTTATTATAGACTATGGCAGTTAATTTTTTCCCGCTTTTTTATAAAAAAATCACCGCAACTGCAAACTGTTGGTTGCTAAAATAACCTATAAATGGCATCTACAATTGATGCATATTGCCATCTACAATATGATAAATAATTGACAAGTCAACTGAGTTTCTGTTATTGGTTATCAGTTGCCATACGCAATGTAATGATGGCAATTTGCTTTAAGACTCGAGCTAACTTTTAAAAATCCTTTTAGGGTATTGGTCTACTAATACCCTTAAATCTGAGTCCCACAATGAAGTTTACTTTATTGTTCAGATTGCGCCACAGGATTTCATAGTGGAATCTATTTCAGATTAGATCGGTTGACTTGGATATCGCAAAATTACTCATTACCAAGTCTATATGAACTCCTGGGAGGTTACTCCGTATATCGATTCGAAAAAAAGATTGTTCGAATTTGTATGCTTTAAGCAAGGCAAATCAATGGGAGAACTCGGCTTAAGAGTGCTTTGACTGGTGAGCATTGCACAGTGGGAAAAAAATAATAGAAATAAGTCTGCAACTTTTAAATCTTTGGGCCGATTTTCAAATAGGTTCAAAACTTATTTGAAAATTGGCCCAAAGGTTTAGAAGTTGCAGACTTATTTCCATTATTTTTTCCACCATCCCACTGTGCATTAGCTTAAAGCATTGTGTTTCAAAAATGTTTTTTTTTTAAATCAAAATAACCCACTGATATCTTGTTACAGAAAGTACACACCAACAATTCCCTTAAGAGCGAAGTGCTACCCTTCTAATTGATCCTATCTATTTATCTAGACATTCAGATATCTGACTTATTCATCCTTAGAAGACTTCTAGTGGCCTTTTCTTTATGAAATGTTCCAAATTGAATAGCAGCAGTATAATTTCAATAGTACAATTCTGAATTTTATTATTTATTTTTTTTGTTCCCGACAGCTTGTAATCCAATAGAGTCCCTAGAAACTTTGCCTATATTCATTTTTTCAAGTGCCTATTTTATATTAACGTTAATGAATGCCTTTATTGTGCCTATTTTTTGATTAAATACACCTCCATACAAAAATTTAAGGCAATTTTATCAAAATTAGCGGTTATTAAGGTAATTCTCTAAAAAGCTCTAACTTATTCCTAGAAAAATATATTTTTTAAAAGCTCTATCTTGCTAAATTATGTGTCGTTGCATCAAAATTATGTGTCGAATCTTAAAGATTTTGGTTGGATGTATAATGATTTCTTATATTAAACTTTTGTCGACAATATTATTCAGATAGAAAACTTTTAATATCAAAAGCTTTCCTATAGGTAACTTTTAACTAAAAACATTTCATTCTACTAAAAACATTTCATTTCTACTAAAAACATTTCAGATCGAAAGCTTTCCAATAAAAAACTGTCATTATTTATCTAAAGTTCTCTTATATAAAACTTTCGATGTCGAAAGGTTTTCTATAGTAAACTTTCGATATCGAAGGATTTCTTATATAAAAAATTTGTCGTCAAAATATTTCAGATAGAAAACTTTTTATATAAAACCTTTCTTAACATTAATAAATAAATGTAACAGATTTGGGATCAAATGCGAATAGACATTCTTTTTGTATAAAACCTTTCTATAGAAAAATTTCAATATCAAAAAAGTATTCCTATAGACAACTTTAATATTTAAAGCTTTATAAAAAATGTTTGTATTAAAAATTCTTATATCAAACTTTCGATGTCGAAAGAATTCCTATAAAAAACATTCGATATGGAAATTTTTCTTATACTTATAAAACTATAATAAAATTTTAATATCAAAACTTTCCTTTATATAACTTGATATAAAAAACTTTCAACTAAATACATTTCATAACGAAAGCTTTCCGGGAAAAAAGATTTTCTATATAAAACTTTCGATGTCGAAAGGTTTCCCGTAATAAACTTTTGATATTAAATAATTTTCTATAGAAAACTTTCGATATCAAAGGATTTCTTATATACTTTTGTAGTCAAAATATTTCGGATTGAAAACCTTTTATATCAACAGATTTCATGAATGTTTCTTTTAACATCTAAAGCTTTCTACTAAAAAAATCTATATCAAGAGCTTTCCAATATAAAAATGCCAATATCTAAAGATTTCCTATATAAATCAATTTCTTAAGGCTTTCTAATAATAAACTTTCGATATCGAAAGATTTTCTAAAGAAAACTTTTGATTTCCTTCATAAAATTTTGAATATCGAAAGATTTCATATATAAAACATTCGAAGTTAAACTTTCAGTATCGAAAGCTTCCTATAGAAACAATATTGAAAACTTTCCTATCGAAAGATTTTCTATAGAAAACTAATAATATCGAAAGATTTCTTGTAGAGCGCATTTGTAATCGAAAGATTTTTTATAGAAAACATTCGCTATCAAAAGCTTTCCTTAATAAAACTAATTTTTATCACTACAGAAAAAATGCCCTATATTACATTTATGCTCTGAAATGAGGCTATAACGTTACAATTTTAATTTTGAATTGATTTCACTAAATTATTCTTTAAATATTTCAAATTCTATTTTTACTAAATTTCACCCAAGAAGAATTTATTATTCAGACCAAGGGGGTTATTGTGTTATTCGATCCGAAAGTAAAATATTTCGTTTTTATATATCTAACACATTGTGATTCGAGAAATATTTCTTTCGAATCGATAACCCTTCAAATTTCCTCATTATTATACCCTTCACCACCATAGGTGGAAAGGGTATTATAAGTTTGTGCTGATGTTTGTAACGCATAGAAATATTTGTCTTAGACCCACCTTTTAGTATACCAATAGGCTTAGAATCACTTTCTGAGTCAATTTAGCGATGTCCGTCCGTCCGTCCGTCTGGCTGGACGGCTGGCTGGCTGGCTGGACCCCCATGTAAACCTTGTAATCAAACTACAGGTCGCAATTCTAAAGATAATTTGATGAAATTTGGCACAGATCACTTTTTTGATAATGGGACCATGGCTATTTAAATTGGTCAAAATCGGTCCATTATTTATGGTACCTCCCATAGGTCCCACTTCCCGGAATTGCTATATTGGCCACAAATATCAATATTTTTTCATGAAATTTGAAATAAATACTGCTTATGTCAACTAAAATCACTGTACCAAATTTCTTCTTTAAAAACGCACTAAATGAGACAAAAAATCACTAAAACGCTCGTAAATCTAAAGATAATGGAAATTTTGAGTCTATGTTTTGCATACATAATTTTTGTAACAACTGTAAGCAATCTGCCAAATTTCGAGATAATCGGTCCACATTTGACCCTAGCTCTCATATAAGTCCAAATGACGGAAACAGGTTGAATATATAAGTTTTGAGAAAATGTTTGTATGATGGCAAAATTTAGCAAATATTTGTCTTTACACAGGAAAAATAACACCTTTGACCTTAGTGGTGAAGGGTATCGTATGGTCGGCTTGACTGACTATAGCGCTTTCTTACTTGTTTTAAATCGAATTGGTTTCAAATAGATTTTGTTGAAAAATTTCGTTGCCTACTTTTTGAGGTTCAAATTTAATTATATTTTTTATTGACTCAAGCATTTCTGTTTGTTTTAAAAGAACATTAATTAACTTTAATTAATTTAATTAACTTTAAATAATTTAATTTACTTTAATTAATTTATTGATTAAGCTAAAACAACCTTAAAATGCAGTGTTTAACGATTTTTATGTAACTATATCGAACCTTTTAAAAGTATGCAATAACATTTTAAGTCATTTTTGTAATTATTTTAAATAAAAACAGCTGCTTGAACCTGCTCCCAGGTTTTTTTTAGTTAAACCTTTTCTGCATTTCTTGGTTTTATTTAAAATTTTTCGTTAATTTACAAACATATTCCTAATGTTTGTAATACTTTAAGGTACACCAAATTAATTTAAATGTAGAAATAATATTTTTATACCAAAAACTGTAATTAGAAAAGTTATATAATTCTGCTAAAAATTTTCGACTTTATTTTTTTTTATAAATGAAAGATTATAACATAATAAAAGTTATTGTAAAAAGTCTATTTTTTAACTATTGTTATTTCAAAAAATACTAAAACAAATATGCAAAAAAAAATATAAATAATTTTAAAGAATGGAATTTATTTTAAATTTCCAAGAACATTAAAAATCAAGTTAATTTTTAGTTATTTTATGCGTTGAAAAAAAAAACTTTATATATTTTTAGCATAAATTTAAACAAATAAAAAACTAATTAATGTAAAATATGTTAAAATTATTGCTAAAGAAACGAACAACAGAAATCACGCTGACAATTATTAAATAAAATTATTTAAAAAATATATACCAAATTAGCTTTTGTTTATTTCTGTTTTAATCCAAAAAAAACTTAACGAAAAATTTGATTTTTTTGTTGAAGCCTTGAGGTATGCTTTAGTTTTTCACAAATAAGAAATGCTTAGCTTATACAGTGTACGAGTTTAAAATAAGGTAAGAATTATCGATGAGCAGACTTTAATTTTGTTTAACTGTTAAGCTTCAGGTTTGAATACAGTGGAATCCTGATACGTCGTTAGGTTTTAAACATAACATGATTACAATTGAAGAAAATTTTTTTTCAGGGTTGGCAGGGGATACCATAGGGATGTGTTCTATCTCCCATACTCTGAAACATCGCTTAAACCGATATTCTTGTTTCCCTAGAAAATATTGGTGTAAAGGTTATAGCATTCACATATAATGTGGAAATAGTAGTCAGATCTAGTTTTTGAATACACTCAAGAGACATCTCTAAGAGAGCCCTTTTAACAATGACAAAATGGGAGGACGATAACGGTCTAGCGATAAATTCAAACAAGACTGGAGTATGATCGTCACTGCGATTCTGAATGTGCCATCTCTCTACTTAGGAGAAGGAAAAATGGTGTAGTTCTATTTGGTGAAAGTAAAGTTGTGGCTTTAGATCTTTTTAAGGCGTTCGGTAGAGTGTGACTTTTGGTGTCGGTAATGATTTCTTTAGATTTATATCAAGTTTCCTAAGAAATCGCTCTATAAGATTTGTTATAGATGGGATATCATCCAGCTCTTACTCTTTTTGTTATATTTATAAATGACTTTCTATGTCAAACTTCCAAACCTATTTACTCTTTTGCAGATGATGGCAACATTTGCATTCAGCTACAGGCCAAACCTCTTAGACATACATAGAGAAAAATAGGCAGAACATGAATGATACTCTGAATTCGGACCTAATTTTTATTTCTTAATGGGGTCGCACAGTAAAATTGGAAAAAACTAGAAGGAATAAATTTATAGCATGAATAGACTTTAGCCCAGTTAGAAAATATATAAAATAAAATTTAAAAATATCCGGATATTTTGCCCGCAAGGGATCAGTGTAACCTTTTTACGTAAAAATTATTTCTTGAGTGTTTCAGATCAAATTTCGGGCAAAGCCATAAATATCGCTTCATCTGTTACTATGAGTGGCATAAATATTAAAAAAAAAATTATCAGCTCTTGATGTTCTGGGCATGAAAATAAAGTGTGATGGCCGTTGGACTTAACATATTTTTCAAGAGTCGAAGGAAGCATTCAAGTTTCTTGATTTTTTAAAATTGCGCATAATATAACCCCATCTGGTCTCACTATTTATACCACTTACGGGTACACATATCCGAACAAAATTGGAATATAACTCTCACTTATTGGCCGGTGCTTCAAAGTAAATTTTAGAGTTACTCGTGGAATCTGAAAAATAAAAACTTAAGTCTCTCTTTAAAACATGGGCACTGATAGAATAATTTCTGCATATGTCTGGCGTTCCTCTATCCCATCAATTTATCCTAGAATTGGCCGGTCAATATGCCAGTTCTGTGTTGTAAAAGATTTTTTGTGGTTTCGTCAATAACACTCTGTTACACTAAAAAAAACTCGGGAAACGACCTAGCTTGGGTTATATGCCTTTTTGGGTACATGACTAATCTTGCAAAAAAACCTTCAGAAATACGTCCTAATTTAAAAGTTTTATGTCAACTCTTATCGATCAATAGCTCAGCCAGTTTTTATCCGATTTAAAAAAGAAAATTAATAAAAAGTGGAAACTTTTGGTAAAAACTTACCTAATTTCTAGAATATTAGTCCATTTCTAGAATATTAGTCCATTTCTAGAATATTAGTCCTATGCATACAGCTTGTAAAAGCTTAATCCCTTGACTTTCCAAAAATGTTTCAAATTTGAAAATCGCTCTGCAAATGTGAGAGTTGGAGGTACTAACGGGTGGTTAAATTTCAAGGGCCGATGTTGATTTTGAATAAAACACAAACTATTTAGGAAATTATTGTAATTTTATTTTATTATGATGTATTGGTATTACTCAATTATGTATGGAACAAAATATCAGCCAAATGGGCGCCGCGACCACAGCAACACACCTCCATCCGATGGTCCAAATTTACGATGACCCTGAGGCATAATGGAGGTTCTATGCCGTTAATGTGATGAATTATCTCATCCTTTAGCTCTTGAATTGTTGCTGGAATATTGAAGTACACCTTTTCTTTCAAATAACCCCAAAGAAAAAAGTCCAACGGTGTCAAATCACATGATCCTGGCGGCGAATTGACATCGCCATTACGTGAGATAACACGGCCATTGAATTTGTTGCGCAAAAGAGCCATTGTTTCGTTAGCTGTGTGGCAAGTGGCACCGTCCTGCTGAAACCACATAACGTCCACATCCATATCTTCCAATTTTGGCCATAAAAAGTTCGTTATCATCTCACGATAGCGAACACCATTCACAGTAACTGCCTGACCGGCCTCAGCTACACTATCGCGAACAGCAGAAATATTTTCTGCAGTACGAGCTGTACGAGCATGCACTGGTGTTCTCACATCTTCTACAGACCCGGTTTGCTCGAATTTTTCCACGATTTTTGCGATTGTACGCACATTTGGACGATCAAATTGACCAAAAAAATCACGAAGTGCACGATATGCATTTTGATTTGAACGCCCATTTTCATAATAAGTCTGGATAACTTTAACACGTTGTTGGATTGTGTATCTCTCCATGGTTCAAATTGAGTAAGTCTGAAATAGAGAAATGTCAAATAAAATTTGGAAAAAAAACTTGGCGTTTAGGTGTGGTTCACATTCAACATCGGCCCTTACAATTTAACCACCCTTTATAATACTACGAACTATCCGAAAACTGTAAAATTTTGTTCATCTTTGTTATCTACTTAAGTTGAATATCGCAAACAAAAATCTTGGAAGCTTGACAGAGCCGGTCCCAATATCCACCTTTTATTCATACTTGAAGATTATATAGCCTTCAAAGAGTTAAGTTGGGGTGCAACAGTTTCCGCTACACTTCGCGAAAATCAATTTGGGTTCAGAGTGAATCGATCCTGTGTTCACCTAATCAACACAGTAAGAATAGTACTAGAGCAATGTTATGAATTCCGCACCCCCATTTCCATAGCGTTTATTGACTTTATAAAGGCCTTCGATAGTGTCAATAGGAGCCATCTATGGAGAACTTAATTCGGATTTTAAATGTCGGGTCCTACACAAAGGTAAATTGTCTAATCCGTTCGAAGTTTCTATTGGAATAAGGACAAGGATGTATCTTGTCACCTATACTTTTTATTCTCGTCATCGACAACATAATGCGCATGGTAGAAACGGTATCCGATGATCATGCTTTGAACAACTCGAGGACTAAGAATACGGTGGTGACGTATGTCTTCTAAGCCAAAGAAGACACTTACTCTATCACTATTGAATCTCTGGCAGCTTGGCTGGAAATCAATATTTCCAAGACAAAGATTATGACTGGAGGCTATGGCGCAAACCCATCGATACACATCAATGTAGATAACGAGGCTATTGGATGTGTATGTACATTTAATTATCTTGGTAGTTTGGTATCTACAAACAACTAAGTTACAAATATACAAATCGAATGTCAAGTGCATCTTTTATAACGGTTACAAAACTTGGAAACTGACCAATGACATCGATAAGCACCTACAAACATTTGCAAGCAATTGCTTTATATATTTTCCGAATCTCATAAGAAATGAAGATCTATTAAACGCGACAAAAGAGGTATATCGACGGAAATGGCGATGGATATTCCACACACTTCGAAGGTCAAATGACAATATTGCTCGACAAGCGCTTCGTTGGAATCGACGGGGAAGCGTCCGTCATGTTGGTGCTCCTGCTCGAACGTTGAGAAGGTCAATTGATACAGAGTTGCAAGCAGCAAACTATTTATGGAATGACGTATGCAAAACATCTCGCAATAGAGTTCGATATAAAAGGATGGTTGAGGCCCTATGCTTTACTGGGAGTCAAGGATAGCAGAAGAAGAAGCAAAAGTCTTTGATCCTGCATATATTTAACCAACCTACTCTTGTTAATAAAACAGATTTTTAATAAAAATTTAAGACTTTCCCTTTAAAAGTTCTAAAGACACTAACTGATAAGTTTTTATTTGTAGAGGGGACAAAGTGCCCCCAAACTGATTTTAAGACAACCATTGACCAAAAATCGGTTATAGAAAGTTTGAAAGCTTTACTTTGATAAAAGAATTTTAAGAGGATTAGAATATTCTGAATCATGTTTCCGGAAAACAGAAATTATTTTGATTTTTGATTTGCGATTCTACTGCATTTAAATTAAATATAATTATCTTTGATTTAAACATTTATTTACACATATAAAAAATTATTAATTATATACAATAGTACTCGTATTATCATTAATAAAGTATTTATAATTTAAATAGATACATAAACAATTTAATAAAGCTATAATCACATTTTATTATTAGTTAAATAAAGAAAATTTTGAAAGTTTAGACCAAAAAACAAGATATCTTAAGAAATCTAATAAAACAAGAGTTAAAAATTACGAGTTCACATAAAATTTATCAAATGTTTTAAAAGCTATAGTTAGAAAAAAATCGAAACTTTTTTAGACTGGGAACAATTCATTATAGGTGAAGTTCTCCAAAATCTTTTTAGCAATAGCAATGAACTTCTTTTCCAAAGCCCGTTCAATGGGACCAATCAGTTCGTTGGTGAAAACTTCGAAATTTTGATTGATTGTATCATTGACCACATCACCCAAAGTCTTGTCACCATTAAAGAGATTTTCCAAACGTATGCGTCCCTTGCCGGTGCGAATTTTGACAGTTAAATCGTTGATGGTTAAATATTCCTCGCCGTTAACATTTTTGGTGTTGAAGATGACTTTGACGAAGGCATAGAAGTTTGCTGCAAAAATAAAACATAAATGAAATAAAATCGTAGGATATTTTTAGATTTCTACAAACTTACTAAAGTTTCCGGTGAATGGACCATTGCCCTTTAAAGGTAAAGTTAAAATTTTACCATTTATATCATATTTGCCTTCTCCCTGAAGACGAGGTAAATTAAGTTCAAAATCGATACGCATGCCGTTATTGGAAGTCCTGGTAATAATAAAAAAAATGTTGATCAAATTAAATATGTATAACTCAGCTTCGAAATTTTTCGGCAAACATGCGTCGTAAATATCTACTCACTTGAGTTTCTTTATCTCGAAATTCGATGCTCCAAATATATTTAAATCTATTGCCTTGACATTTATACCCGAACTTCCACCTTCTAAGATATTGAGATCACCAATGTATAGAGGTTCCATGGCCGGTACATTAATTTCCTTAATGCCGTCCTTGAGGTAGGGTCGCATGTTGTGTACAGTATTCTTGATACATTCATTGATTTTTGGATCATTACGGGAACAAACTTTTATATAATCAGCTGAAATAAGATATAAGTATATTTGAAAATTAGTTGTTAATTATTTCTTATCATGTTAATGCATGTGTAAAATATATACTTAGGTTATGGGGATTAGGTATAGGGATTTCCAAATATTGAAGAATTAGACTAATTACACTCTGATACACAAAAAAACTAGGAAAACGTCCTAGCGTGATTATAGGCCTTATTGAGTACATGACAAAAAAATTTAAAAAAAAAATTTCAGAAGTACATACGTCCAAGTTAAGGAGTTATAGGCAAAAATAGATTGCGCAGAATTTAGTTCCTAATAAAACGTGGTTTTAATTTTTGAAATCAGAAGTAAAATCTAAAAGATATTAACCTTTCATAAACCAACTAGGCCATGTACTACGTACTATCATTCTGTGGCTTGGTGCTAAAAGGGCCAATGTCAAAAAAGATAGTTTTGAGAAAATTTGATTTAAAGTTTTTATTTTTCATATTAATTCATAGTTACATTCCCCAGAAAAAACCTTATAAATCTGTTTTGAGTTAAGTTAGAGATTAGCTGTTTGAGCCAAATAAAAGAGGGTAAAGAAGAGAATATAATGCAATGATTAACTCAAAACAGTAAAAAATTGACATTGGACCTTTTAGCACCAAGCCACTGCATTATACTATACATGTAAACATTTTTACTAGAAATCCATTATAAAAAGTATTTTGTTGCAATCAAAAAATTTTAATTTGGAAAAAGTTAAATAACTTTTGTTAATGTTAACCGATATCTCGTTATTTTTCTAATCTTATAATATTTTTTTAGAATATAAGCCTATGCAGACATCTTGTAAAAGCTTGATCCCTTGACTTTCCCAAACTGTTAAAAATTAAAATCGTTCTGCAAATGTAATAATTGTATGTACTCCGACCTACCCAAAAACAGTTTTTTGCGAATTTCTCAAAATTTTGAATGTGTTTCGAGATCTTTGAAAATGGTTTTTTTATGTCCTCAACTAGGCCTATAACCCCCACTAGGTCGCTTTCCAAGTTTTTACAAAAGTTGCTTATTTATGACACAGTTTTTTTAAGATATATACAATCTGTCTGCTGAAACCAGGTGTGTAGCCAGTAAACACCTTAAATCGGACCATAAACACCTGAGATATCACCAAAACTTACTTACGTAGATGTCGTTGTTTCAGAAAAAGCCCTCAATACCCTGTTACATTGCTTTAAAGTCACTCTTCCCACACTAAATTGCTAATACCTAATTCATATAATGTAATTGAATCGTGTAGAATAACCTTAGGAGTTATATGGGGCCTTACTCTTATACCAATAAATAGTGCAAGTTTTAGCTTATTGGCGAGGTTTTTTTGTTTAAGTTTAAAGATCGCCTGCTTGAATGATTGCATTATTTAAGGACTATACATATAGCAGGTTAGCAAAGCTAAAAATATTGACTACTCCACACTCTCTATCTCTCTTTGACGGATCTTTTTTTTATCCCGCTCTTAAAGGAAAAATCTTTTTTACCTACTCTTATCTTATTTTTCTAAATGACCATCTATGTCTAACTTCCAATCCTATCTACGCTTTCGCATGTCTCTTGGACATTGTAGCCAATAGACAAAACATGAATTATATGTTAAATTCGTACGTAATTCTTAATTCTGAATGGGACCATATGGATCCAATGTTGTATGTTAACACATAAACGTATAACAGACAATATTGCTTCATCTGTAACCATGGGTGGAAGCATTTTATGTTCTGGGCATCAAAATACAGTGCGATGTCAGTTGGACTCAACACATCTTTTATTTGTTTAAAGAAGCATTCAAGTGCCTCTATTTTCTTAATCGGTGTAAGATGTTCTTCACTCCATCTGATCTTCTTAGTATTTATACCACTTATATTCTGCCAAAAATGGAATACAACTCTCATGTATGGTCCGGTGTTTCAAATTATATTTTGGAGCTTCTCAGCCGCGTACAGGAGGGGCGAAGGTGCTCATCGGTGGCAGTATGGCAGCTAATGCTATAGATTCACTAGAGCATCTTCGCAATGTAGGATGTGTTTCATTGTTCTATCGCTACTACAATGACAAGTGCTCTGATGAAATTAGGGATTTGGTTCCCGAAACACGCACATTTATACGCAATACTCGCACTTTAGTTAGAGCACATCCTTTTTTGTTCGATTGGTCAGTAGATCGCACAACACACAACAGAAGTCTTTCTCAACAATTAAGATATAAAACAATTAAAATATCCATATACACTACTCCTTATATTATCCTTACCATAACCTATTTTCTTAGTTCCAACACAATGCTTTGCATATGGAGGGGTCAACCCTGAGCGCTGATCCTATATTAAATAAACTCCTATTAGGCGCTGTTTTTTGGGTTGCTTGTTAAGATATTCAAACTTCAGAGTAACGACTGCTTGTCCTAATATTGAGGACGAAGAGACAATTACACGTCTGCTTTTTCAATGCCCCGTCCTAACTAATTTTAAAGGTGTTTCATCAGGGTTACTCTTATGTTTTGAATATAAACATCTGTAAAAAAGAATCATTTGTTGTAGAATCTGGTTGGATCTAACGTTCAACTGGTAGTTTAAAAAATTCTTCTTTTCTATCAGTCGTAGGTTCTATTTTTTAGTGTTTATATTTGGGTCAATATTTAGCGGATTTTTTATGGAATTAGAGATGTTTTACCATTGCAATGCAATATCATTAGGACAAGGAGTGCTTTCTTTAAGCAATTGGGTTATTCGAGCGCGATGTGATTGGAAGTTTAAAATAGAAGGCCATTTTGAAATATAAGAAAACTAGTAGAGGAAAGAACATAGCCTTTCTAATCTTAACTCGTTAGAGTATGCCGCTGCAGTTTGTGGTTTCTGTAGGGTTTCAAGGCCAAACTTCTATTATTAGGCCGCATAATTCTCTCTACATTTAGGCGAGTTCGTAAATTTGCTGCTACCAGGTAATGATGCGAATCTATATTTGCTCCTCTGAACGATTGTACGTCTAATACACTGGAAGAATGCCTCCCATCTATCACAACATGATCAATTTGATTTTTAGTTAATTGATCTGGTGATGTGGTGTGGTCTCAATGTCGAAATCTGGTGTTGCTAACTACCGCGTTTTTTTTGCCGCGGCGAAGTACATTGACCTAATTTCCCGACTGTTTGACCAAAGATAGCTTCCCGTCCTAGTTTTACATTGAAATTCTCTACAACAATTTTAATGTCATGGTGTGGACAGTGGCCATATGCTCTGTCTAGGCGCTCGTTAAAAGCTTAGTATGTATATCTTTGTCAGATAAGACTGATATTAAACAACTTGGACTTTATTAACCGGAGTGAATCTGGAGACAAGAAGTGCACAAACGAACGCATATTTCATGAGCAAGTGTGTATGCCTTAGCTCTCTCTCATTGGATAATCGTCTCCATTAGTTGTTTCTGAATTAGAGTAAAAGCGGTATACCCTCATTTTTATGGGACTTTTCAAAACGACCATACGGCAAATCAATGTATGGAAGTGCAACATCTTTATGTTATAATTTTTGTTGCGAAAAGATAAAGCAACATTGTCCGTTATAGGTGTTAACGTTCAACATTGCGTTTTTCTGGAATTTAAATCAATCCTATTATCACGCCCCCATTCAGGGATTATAGTAAGGCTGGAATTTAGCGTATCATTCATGATCTGCCTATTTCCTTCAATGTTTAAAAAGCTTTGTCTAAAGCTGAATTAATAAAAATGATACTTACTAACTTAAATGGCCTATATTTACAACCTGTTAGGATCAAGATTTTCTTCTGCTTGGTCTTTTCATTGTAGTTTCGGACGTCCTCTTCTAACTTTAAGTTGACCATTCTTATTATTATAATTTAAGCTTTTTCTTGGTAATTGTTTTTCCAGGAGTGGGTACTAGCCCGACGTCCCAGCCCTTATTTTTATAGTTCTCATGGGAAAACTCGCACTTGTTAGCTCACTACTTTAACGGGTAACAAGGTAGCTAACCAGGTGACACCACGAGGAGGTGAGGGATAGACCAAGCTAAGTCTGGGCTTACCAAATTAAGACCAATCAGAATGAGACTATCATCTGCAAAAGAGTGGATGTGATTGGAAGTTTAAAATAGAAGGCCATTTTGAAATATAAGAAAACTAGTAGAGGAAAGAACGGAGCCTTTCTAATCTTAACCCGTTAGATGACTTTTATTAAAGCTCGAAATAGGTTATTACCGAATACTTATAGGATTCTTTATTAAACTAGATATTTCTCGCTCTCAGGGCTATAGATTTTGACCTTAATTTATCTATATTGTTGATTAGTGTTAATGAAGGATTAATATGTAGTTATTGATAAATCTTATATTTATTTATAAATAATATTTATAAAGTTATAATTGTAAAAATTCAAATAATTAAATTATTTTCAGTACTTACGTAATTGAGCGGCCTGGGTTTCAATAATTAGTAAAAGTGTCGATAAAACTGCAACGAGGACCTTCATATTGATTTAGTTGTTTGTATTTTTTTAATTTATAAACTGTGAAAAAAATCAAATTATTAATGTAATCTCAATAATCTAAATAGCACTTAATATTTATTAAATTTTTCACAGTCAATCTTCATTATCTCAAGCTTAATTTTTTATAGATACGAATGAGCGATTGAGTGAGTGAATGAGTTGTCAGTTAAACCTATAAACATATAAAGTGTTGATTTTGTTTAATTGCATATTTTAATTTCACTACAATTACAATTAATAGCACAACAATTAATTACAAAATTTGTATTTACTTCTGTTACCCCCTATTACAAACGTGATAATCGTGTGAAATTCAATTCACGTTTTAATCATTTACAATATTCAAGATTCAATAAAGTTCTGTCTGAAGTTTTTAAATATTTTCAAAATCTATGAAGAACATTTTTATTGGTACATTTTTTTAGGCAAGGAATACAATTAAGAAAATTTTGTGATTTTAATAGCATCTCAGATTTTTTTTAATAACAATTATGAAATAGTAATTTTAATTAAATATTCTAAATATAGAGATATCAAATTTATTTCCTTTATTAATGACTTGAATAATAAATTATTGAAGGTACGAGGGGAGGTTTGTAAAGGACCTCATTTTGTATGCGGCAATCCTTAAAGTTATGAACCCAGCAAAACTTTGGTAATGGCAAGTACTCTGATAACTGGTTACCTTGTAACGACTATAACATACCATCCGAATAAGTAATAAGTTATTACAGAAGTACTTATTTGTAATTAAGATGGTAATTTAAACTGAATGGCCCCGGTTCAAATCCCACCAAGGGCAACAATTTTTTTTAGTTTTTTTTTTTATTAAAAGAGTCTTTTTAAATGATTTTTGAATTTTAAGAACTTAAATATTATCTTCTGTAAAAACAATTTGTAAAACTAACTCACGTTAATGAAAAATACCATCATGAGTCAATTTTGATTATGTAGGGGATGTTGAATACCAACCATGATTCTAATTGGTCTTAACTTGGTAAGCCCAACTTATCTGGGTCATCCTTCATCTCAACTGTGGACACACACCTCCTCATGGTATCACCCGGGGAGCTAGTTTAACACCCATTAATATTGTGAGTTAACATGTTTCGAGAGTTGTCCCATAAGATCGATAAAAATGGGTTAGGATTACGGGCTAGTAACCCTCTCTTGAAAAAAAATACAATGAAGAAGATAAAATTAGAGTTGAAATGTCCCACTACCTAATGTTAGAGGAGGATGTCCGAAACTTCGATAGACAGACCAAGTAGAGGAACATTTTTCAAAGCTTGGCCTATAAAATTGGAGAATATTCGCACAAGATCGAAATCCATGGAATTCTAAAATATGCTCGGACTTTGACCTTAACAGGTTGTAACATTTAAATAAGTAAGAGTCAATCTTATGTAAAAACTTATACAAAAAAGAAGATTTATATTGTTTAGGTTTTAAAATAATTTAAAACAACCCAGCAAAACTTTGGTAATGGCAAGTACTCCGATAACTGGTTACCTTGTAACGACTACAACATATCATCCGAAGAAACAATATGTTATTACAGAAGTACTTATTTGTAATTAAGAAGGTAATTAAAACTGAATGGCCCCGGTTCAAATCCCACCAAGGGCAACAATTTTTTTTATTTTTTATTAAAAGAGTCATTTTAAATGATTTTTGAATTTTAAGAACTTAAATATTATCTTCTGTTAAAAAAATTTGTAAAACTAACTCACGTTAATGAAAAAATACCATCATGAGTCAATTTTGATTATGCAGGGGATGTTGAATACCAAACACGATTCTAATTGGTCTTAACTTGGTAAGCCCAACTTATCTGGGTCATCCTTCAACTCAATTGTGGACACACACCTCCTCATGGTATCACCCGGGGAGCTAGTTTAACACCCATTAATATTGTGAGTTAACATGTTCCGAGAGTTGTCCCATAAGATCGATAAAAATGGGTTAGGATTATGGGCTAGTAACCCTTTCTTGAAAAAAATACAATGAAGAGGATAAAATTAGAATTGAAATGTCCCACTACCTAGTGTTAGAGGAGGATGTCCGAAACTTCGATAGAAAGACCAAGTAGAGGAACATTTTTCAAAGCTTGGCCTATAAAATTGGAGAATATTCGCACAAGATCGAAATCCATGGAATTCTAAAATATGCTCGGACTTTGACCTTAACAGGTTGTAACATTTAAGTAAGTAAGAGTCAATCTTATGTAAAAACTTATACAAAAAAGATGATTTAAATTGTTTAAGTTTTAAAATAATTTTAAAAAAGTTTTAAAATAATTACAAAAAAACGTATACAAATGTTACAACAAATTACAACAAAGCAAAAAAAAAAAAACAGGGAAAAACAAAGTTATTTTCACATGATTTTGGATCTAAAAATAAAAATTGTTTATATTAATTATAAGCTGCTAAGTTTTCAACATATGAAGTAGCTCAGTGGAAGAGTCTCTGCCTAGCAGTCGGAGGGTCTGGGTTCGAGCCCCCATGGGATCATAAAAAAAATTTTGTATTTCGTTTAAAAATATATGTTTTTAATAAAACAACAACAATAAAGTTGTTGCTGTTGTTGTTGTTGCTTTCAAATTGCTTACCCAAGTCATTACTTTTCTGCAATTGGTAAGTACTTGCCTCCAATGACATCCCCATGTTAATGTAATGACTTAAACAGCGAATGAGTAAGTAGTTCGTGTTCAATAGTTTAACTGTTTAACTCATTATTTGGTAATGAAAAGTTTTACTGGGAAGTTTTAAAATAATTACAAAAAATAATTATAAAAATTGTTTATATTAATTATAACCTGCTAAGTTTTCAACATATGAAGTAGCTCAGTGGAAGAGTCTCTGCCAAGTAGTCGGAGGGTCTGGGTTCGAGCCCCCATGGGATCATAAAAAAATTTTGTATTTCGTTTAAAAATATATGTTTTTAATAAAACAACAACAAAAAAGTTGTTGCTGTTGTTGTTGTTGCTTTCAAATTGCTTACCCAAGTCATTACTTTTCTGCAATTGGTAAGTACTTGCCTCCAATGACATCCCCATGTTAATGTAATGACTTAAACAGTGAATGAGTAAGTAGTTCGTGTTCAATAGTTTAACTGTTTAACTCATTATTTGGTAATGAAAAGTTTTACTGGGAATATAGTAAACTTCCATGGACATAGTAAACTACCATCTTGTTAATTATCTGGAATAACCTACTTAGCGACCGATACACAGTGGGTTGAAAAAATAGCACATGGCTATTGAGAAGGAGTATTCGAGCTTAAGTTTAGAATTTGGAGTCTATAGACTTATCAGGAAGGGAGCTATATGTCCTCAAAGTAGGGCACCTCGGGTTTTTCCAGAATTAACAAGTAAGAGTGTTATATTCGGCTGTGCCGAATTTTATATACCCACTATCAAGTTGTACGAGAGTGCAGCTAATTCAAAATTCTTTCCCAATATGGTGTTGTTGGTAAAGTATTTGGACTGAATTCGACCTTGCTTAATATGTAGTTAAGATAAACATGTTGATATTAACACGCATGTTCATATATTTTGTTGGGAGTTCCTAATCCATCTACCGTATATAAAGTATGGACTAAACATTGATTGATAACTATATATCTATTTTCGTAGATGCAATCTTAATATAATGAATGTACCTTCAAATCTTTTTGATTGTAGATGCAAAAAGGAGATGTTATATATATAAGAACTATAGCCAAATGTAGACCAATTGCAAGGTGGTAAAATTTGGCCAAAAATCAATAACTTGTTTATTTCTTCATATTTTTGACTGAAACTTACTGAGCTGACAAATTATGGTCCTTTCTTTATATTGTATAAATTATATGGTGAAATTAAAAGTGGTTGGCCAAATAAAAGGAGACATATAAGATACATTAATAAAATGTGTTTTGAAAAATAATCAATAATTTTCATTTATGTACAGTCCTTTCGTCTATCTTATTATATATAATTTGTAAAATTTGGATGGTAGTTTAAAAGATATATTCAAATTTCTGAAAAAAAAATTGTGCATTAGTCAAGATTTATTATTATATAAAAAAACATAACAAAAGCTCAACATTTCAATAAAATGTTGAAAATTCATGAGAAAATGTTCAAGACTGTGATTTCATGTTCTTTATGCATTTTTGATTTGTTCGTTGTAATGTGGCCACCACCTGTGTAAATGTATTGCTTACAGAATTTCCTTAAAAACAAAGTATTGTTACATTTTTCTCAATCTTATTGTAAAAATTTAATTTAAGAACGTGTTGGCTAACAAAGAGGGCAGAAAAATTCAACGCCACGCCCAAATTTATACAGGTCATTTATACTTATTTGAACTCATTATATAATTTGTTATCCTAAATTGGTTTTTTGGTGGTAACTAAAGTAAATTTTAATCTAATCATTTAATAAATACTGCTTTAGATTATTTTCAAGTATTTTATGGACCTTTTTCTTACTAAATTGCACCCTGGTGTAATAAAAAATGTTTAAAATATGTAAAAAGATGAAATTAGTAAAATGATTCTGGTAAATAGGCCGGCAAGATAATGCGGCTGAAATTCGAAATATATACTACTAGTACTTAACAGTAGAAGATCCAATTTATGTTTAACCTCTTTTAGCTCCTTTTTCTTAGATATAGCCTTTCAAAATTTTGATTTTTATGATTTTCACTAGTTATTTAACTATCTCAAATTCACTTCAATTTTCGAAAAAAACCAAACCACAGAAATTTCTAAAAACTGCACAAAATGATTCACTAATAACAATATTTAAAAATTGCTTAAAAATTTAGAACAAAAACTTTAGTGTAAAAATTATCGGGCATGTTCTGCAAATTACTTCCACATGATTTTGAAATCACATAAATTTTCTAAGTCGAATTATTCATTGTTCATAAATTATTTTGACACTTTTATAACTCAGTGCACTTAAGATGAAGGTCTAGAAGGTTATTGATAAATGCAGTGAAAATTTCAACAATTATAGAAATTACAGCCTTCTTGAATTTCATGTGATTTCAAAATCATGTGGAAGTGATTTGCAGAACATGCCCGTATATCTGCTTTTATTTAAAAGTATATAAAAATCAAATTTTTTAATTTTAAAATTATAGGCAAAGAAATATAGACTTTGAGCTAGTATAAAAAACGAATCAGTTATCCGATAGTCAAAGTTAAAGTTAAATTGGATACTTTAGAGTGTTAGCTATGAACTACTATCAAAATTTAATCAAAATTATAAAATGAAGAAAAATCATTTTTTGCCGCTTTTTACCACCGTGGATTGTCACAAAATTGTACATACTGGCTGGTAATAATATAAAGTTTGTTTGTGTGGGCCATAGCTGGCAGAGTTTATAATTTAATAGCTTTCAACTGGCGTTTGTGGCACATTTTAGTGGTTTCCGTGAGTGGTTTTATATGAAAGATATGGTCAAATATGGATTGATTCCTATAAAATTTGACATATTGACTAAAAGTTGCATAAAATTTCTCTATTCTAAATTTAGTTCTCATAGATATTACAATTATATTTAATTTATCAGCATAAAGTATGAAACACAATTGGAACGAACGACCAATTTTTCGGAACGAATATTCGTCGTTAGAAATAGAAGATATTGGTTTATATGAAAGTGCTCACAATAGATGCGTACGACGAAATTCGTCGTGCGTATCGAATAGTGCGATAGGTTTATTTCTATTTCATACGCAGACGAACGACGACTAAACTGGTTTAGAGTGGCTGTATTTCTATTTCTGTTGTAAAGTATAAGAAATTATATGTGTTTTTGTGAAATATGGTCACCTTATAAATTGTAAACAAAAAAATAATTATTTCAAATAAAATTAATTAAATATTTTCTTTTTGTGAAAAATTGAAAGAATAAAATAAAGAAAAATTGCAAATATTGTGAGTGCGCGATATGTACGAAAGTGTGTGTAATTTGTGCTAATGGCTACAGCAACGTTTATTCGTCCCAAATGTGTTCAATGGACGAATATACGAGACGAATTTTTAAAGCCGAATTCGTCGTGCTGGACGAAATTAGTCATTCGTACCAATTGTGTTTCTACCTTAAATGTGATTCCCGGGGCAGGGTTATATGGGAGCTCTAACTAAATGTGAACAATTTCCAGTACACAACTTCTATAACATATCGAAAATACTTTTGCAAAATTTTGTCCCTCTAGCTCTTTTTGTTAAGGCGCCATCGCGCTTTTATCTGACTGATATAAACCCCCTTTTTTTGTATTTTTGTGTTTCCGTAAGTTTTTTATATGGCAGCTATGGTCAAATGGTGACCGATTGTGACAAAATTTTGCACACTGGCTGGCATTGACATAAGACTTCCGTGTGCTTAATTTAGTTTTTCTAGCTCTTATAGTTAAGGAGCTATCACGCTTTTATCTGACGGACAGACAGACATAAACCAACGTTTCTTTTTGTATTTTTGTTTTTCCGTAAATTTTTTATATGGGAGCTATGGTCAAATGGTGACCAATTAAGACAAAATTTTGCACACTGGCTGGCATTGACATAAGACTTCCTTGTGCTAAATTTAGTGGTTATATGTATTATAGCTTTAGATTTATTGGCATTTTAGTGTATTTTAGGCTGGAAATTTAGGCTGTTTCCGTAAGTTTTTTGTATGAAAGCTATGGCTAAATGTGAACCGATTTTGATAAAATTTTATATGCTTCCTAGGGCTTATGTAAAACTTCTATATATCAAATTTTATTATCGATTCGAAAAATGTTATAGTTTGTTATTTTTTAGCAAATAAGCCTAGGCGAGGTTATACGGGAGCTATGGTCAAATGTTAACCGATTTTGTTCAATTTCAAAATTTTCTCAGAGATGAAGAATGTTTTTACTAAGTTTCAGTGAGTTAGCTCCTTTCGTTTAGGCGTTATCGTGATTTCAACAGACAGACGGACATCGCTTTATCGTCTTAGAATTTCATAAGGATTCAGAATATATATCGTTTTTGGTTTTTGAGCCAATATTAAGGAAATTACTAACGGAATGACAATCTCAATATACCCCCCATTCTTTTTAATGGTGGGTATAAAAAAATCATTGCTAGAGTATTTTTGGCTTTAGAGAAATTTCAAACAACAAGAATTTATGTTGCAGCATATCTTTAGCATGTCGTCCTAGACACGAATTTTCGTGAAAAAAAAATCCAAGGATTTTTGATTTTTATGACTATAAAGAAATATGTTTTAGGTTTCTGTTATATTCCATTGCTTTCTTGTAAAATTTAATTCCTATTAGTTGAAATTAAGGATGCGGCATTCCCGGCCCTATATCTGTCGGTCAGTCAGTTTAAAGCATGATAAATATCGAAATTTGTATAATGCATATAATATTTTACAGAATCAGTTCACATTTGATAACACAGGGCAACAGCAAAAATGTGCTCGAGTAACCACTATATACATTTGATGTATCATGGCTACCTTAGTACAAAAATGGTAAAATTTTTAAATTCTATGGCAAGATTTAAAAAAAAAATTTTTTTTTTTAAATTGCAATTTTTTTTAGACGTTTCTTCAAATAATTAATGATAACTCAAAAACTACTAGTTCGATATTATTAAAATAAAATCAGAAAAATTTAGATTTACATAGCCTTTGATTCGTCTATATATCGCGTTTCAATCGGATCAATAGTATCAGAGTTATAATAAAAAATTTAAGAAAAAAATATATTTTTTACGTAAAAATGGCAAAAAATTTTGTTTTAAAAAAATCATCAAAAAAAGAAAACGGCAAAAAATGTTCAGATTCATTATTCTGTCGCAAAGCCACAAATAATAGCAACAAAACGAGATATCGACCATAAAAATCGATTGATTATTTTCGAATTTATTCACAATTAAGTGAATTCACTCATTTTCACAAAATTTTATATTTTTGCTTGATATACAGGGTTTTTCAAATGTGTGAAATAAATAGATTTTTGAATTTCAAGGAGTGCCGGCCGGATTATTGTGAGATTTGGTGAGGAACTTTCATTATAATCGCTGCCAAATAAATCTGCCCCGGAAATAATTTTAACAATGTATGTTGTTGCTGGACTGGACTTAAACTGCTTAAATTAACCCGAAATATTCATTAATCTTATTAGAAAATATTTGTTAAAAATTATGTACTTTGAAATGAATTTGAATATTAGACTTTGAAAGAATTCAAAGGTTTAGAAGAAAATTAAAAAAATTAACATTATTTTTATTTATTTTGTTAAGTAATTTTTAATTACTCTAATTTATCACTATTTTTGTGTGTTTTATTTTTTTTTACTGATTTTTAATAGTTTTTTTTTTATTTAACTATTATTTTTTTTAATGTATTATTATTTAATTAGATGATTTCATTTTAAATTCACTCACTTTATAAAAAAAAATATTAATATAACTTTAATTATCCTTAACGATTGTCACAGGATTTAAATTAAGCCGAAAACGGGACACTAATATTTTATGACTTTTCTAAATTTTGCTTAGCCAAAACACTCGCACCGAAATCCAAATTAAATCCAAAGAATACCGCAAACGAACTGCAACGAAAACTTACAATTCAGCGGCAATTTATAGAATTTTGAAAACTGTTTACAAACGACAAACTCAAACTATTTTACACACAATTATACACATTTTACGAGTAGCTACCAACCACCTGTAGAGTTAGAACAGAAAATGTTGACAGCAAAAGCAAGGCAGCGACAGCAATTGCCGAAGCATCAGCAACAAACAATTGCAGTTGCTGAGATTTATCGTTAAACAGAATCAATACGAGCGATTATTCAATAGAAGTTTAATTTTAACAGAACTCAACGATTCTTAAGAAAATCGTCTTAACAGAATTTCCCATTTTCTGTTTGCATTTTAAGAAAAAAACAAGTAAGAGTGTTATATTCGGCTGTGCCGAATCTTATATACCCACCATCAAGTTGTGTTAAATTTAGAAACATATCTCATATATCTACAAGGGTGCAGCTAATTCAAAATCTGCACCAAAACTGGAAAAATCGCTAAGCTATTTGGTATTGTTGGTAAAACCTTTGGACTAAATTAGGTTTCCGTAGCTTTATAGTTCAACATTCAAAAATATTTTAGTGGTTTCCCCAGTATTTACTTTAATCAAAATTCGGTCTCATAACCAGGTATAGTTTTACATTAATAAGTTGTTAAATACTCTTCGTTGTGATTAATATGTAGTTAGGCTAAACACGTTAATAGTAATACGACAGGTCCATATATTTCGTTATGAGTTCCTAATGCATTCATCATATATAAAGTCTGGGCTGAACATTGATTGATGCCTATATAATTTCATAGGTGTAATCTTAATATAATGAATGTACCTCCAAATCTTTTTGATTGTAGATATAAAAAGGGGATGTTATATATATAAGAATTATAGCCAAATGTTGACCGAATATAACAAAATTTTACACACTGGCTGGTATATATAGAGAGCTTATTCTTGCAAAATTTAGTGACCATAGCTATCATAGTTTCTAATTTAATAGCTTTTAACTGGCCTTTGCTAAAATTTTTGGTTTCCGTGAGTGTTTTTCACATGAAAGCTAAAGTCAAATATGGACTGATTCCTATAAAATTTGATAAACTGATCAAAAATTGCATAAAACTTCCCTATTTTAAATTTAATCGTCATAGCTATTACAATTGTATTCAATTTATCAGCATTAATGTGTTTCCCGGGGCGGGGTTATATGGGAGCTCTAACTAAATTTGAACCGATTTTGTCCATTTTCAACACACATCTTTTTGATATCCAATATACTTTTGTAAAATTTTGTCCCTCTAGCTCTTTAGTGCTTTTATCTGACGGACAGACGGACATAAACAACCTTTTCTTTATATATTTTTGTGTTTCCATAAGTTTTTTATATGGAAGCTATGGTCAAATGGAGACCGATTGTGACGAAATTTTGCACACTGGCTGGCATTGACATAAGTCTTCCTTGTGCTTAATTTAGTCTTACTAGCTCTTGTAGTTAAGGAGCTATCACGATTTTATCTGGCGGACAGACGGACATAAATCCTCTTTTCTTTTTGAATTTTTGTGTTTTCGTAAGTTTTTTATATGGGAGCTAGGTCAAATAGTGACCGATTGTGACAAAATTTTGCACACTGGCTGGCATTGATATAAGACTTTCTTGTGCCAAATTTAGTGGTTATATCTGTTATACTTTTAGATTTATTGGCATTTAAGTGTATTTTGGGTGAAATTTAGCCTGTTTTCGTAAGTTTTTTGTATGGGAGCTATGGCTAAATGTGAACCGATTTCGATGAAATTTTATATGCTGCCTAGTGCTTATCTAAAACTTCTAGATACCAAATTTTGTCATCATAACTGTCATAATTTGTCATTTATTAGCAAATAAGCGATTAGCCTAGACGAGGTTATACGGGAGCTATGGCCAAATGCTAACCGATTTTGCCCAATTTCAATACCAAAATTTTCTCATAGATAAAAAATGTTTTTGCTAAGTTTCAGTTAGCTAGCTCTTTTCGTTTAGACGTTATCGTGATTTCAACAGACAGACGGACTTAGCTCAATCGTCTTAGAATTTCATAAGGATTCAGAATATATATCGTTTTTGATTTTTGAACCAATATTAAGGAAATTACAAACGGAATGACAATCTCAATATACCCCCCATTCTTTTTGATGGTGGGTATAATAAATGTTCTTTTAAAATTTTCATTTTTTTTTCTGTTTATTTAGAACAAAATCTGCTGCTGGTTTGTCTAGCACATTCATTATGTACGAGCCAAAAAAAAAAAAACAAGCATGACCAAAATTAATCAAGTTACCACGTTTTTTTTTGGCTTAAAAGATTTATGTATTTCTACTCGTATTTGTTAACAAAAATCTTAATTTTTAACTTGTTTTAAAATTTGTATTTTTTTTATTAATTTTTTGTTGACAATATTTACACGCAATTCTGTATTAGATTGCAATTTTCCATCGCATATTGAATTATTTACTTGTAGTCATTGTATCTTGTTAATGTCTACCCTTAGAAATTAGTACAGGTCGATTAAATGTCACGCGATTCTCTTCCTTTCATCGTCAGAGCTTCTGACGATTTTCAATTTATAATCAAAGACCGCCTTAACGGAAACATGTAAATTTCATTTAAGTACACCATTTCCCACAAAGCATTAAATATAAAATGTACACAGATCCAGTGCCTAGTTTCTGTAACTCTCGCATCGATAAATTATTCGAGTGGAACAATGAAAATGAAAAAGAAACTAGTTGAATTGAAACAAAATGTCATTTGTTTCATCCAAGTGTTTCTGTAATTTATTTTTGTGAGAACTATCTGTCATTCAGCAACTTACGTCAAATTTATTGGAAATGTGCGAGTAAAACTGTTTCTGTAAGCGAATGATGCGAAAAGTTTTTCATTTTATCTGTCAAAACAATTCGCACATATTAAAGGCGTCGAAAAAGAAATATTTGAACTAAAAAGAAAAAACAAATACGTAATTAAAACATATAATTAAATAAAATGTAATCAATCGCTTCATTTTATTTATTCAAATATTTTCCATTTTAATTAATTTCAGAAAATTTTAAGAATATCAAAAATATTTCGGCGATCGTTTTGTTCGGCAACTAACAACACCACACTAAACATTTAAAATGATATATAAATTTATATATATATATATATATATCTATTTTTTCTTATTTTAAATTAATTTTTTAATTTTTTTGATGATAAATTTTTACTTTTTCTACCAGCTGTTTACTTTTTGACAGATGTATTGGAAATTTCCATTAAAAACGTAATCAGTGTTGCTAGTACTCACTTTGTGTTACAGAAACACTTTTTTCTTCCAGGGGGTCAATTCTGGTTCTATGAAACGATGAAATGAAAAGTTTTTTCATGTTTTCATATAAGTAGCGATTCTAATTTAGTAAAAAAATGAAAACAAACGTCAAATCATTATCACGTGAAAAAATCACTGAAACGAAAAGAGATTTTTTCATCGTTTCATAACAATTGTGATTCCTGTTTTGTGAAACAGTGCAACCAACTGTCAAAATTTTTTCATATGAAAAGAATTTTTTCACTGAAAAATTTTAAGTGAAAAATCAAAAATAAGACAAAATATTATTTAATTAACTTCTTGAAAGAAAATATTGATATTGCTAACGATTAGTATGAAACATAATTATTAAAAAACTGGTCACTAATCAATAAATGTATGACAGAAAAAAAATTCTAGACGAAAAGTGGAACTGACGACGAGGCTTGCCGCTTTAGGCGGTACTAATGGTAATAATTTAGGTATATATTTTTTTTTAAGAGAAGTCAGGCAAATACTGCCTATACAATTGTATAAAGAGTATATACGAATTGGGTTACCTTCTTTGGAAAGGGGATAGTAGAGAAGCAAAAGGTGGTGAAAAGAAGAGTAAGATATAGCTTTGTATTATTCAACGCTGTAAGTGCTATTGTATATAGTCAAGCCCTTTGTTTAAGCTTTTTTGTTTAATAGCCAATTTTATTTATTTTTCGTCGACGGCGTATTATTGCTATAGGATTACCGCCGACGGAAGATGCTGTGGTAATTAAAAATTTTAATCGAAATTAATAATTACAAAAATTGAAATTGGTAATTAATAATTTTAATAAAAATTAATAATTACGCAAATTGATGTTGCCGAGACCAACATTATTTGTTTCCTGTTTTATGTTTAACATTTGCTTGGCAATTATCATAAAATAGTTGGATAAAGTTTCATAGCAACGAATGGAATGAAACACTTTTTTCATAATACAAACGAGAATCAGAAAATAAGTGTTGGTGAAAAAGTATTATGAAAATTAGTTGTGAAAACTTAAATGAAAACTTTTTTTTCATTTCATCGTTTCATAGAACCAGAATTGGCCCCCAGGTCGAGAAACGGTGGAATTTTTTGTTTCATACTTTTCGCTGTGAAAACTTATCACTTTGAGTTACAGAAACGACCTACAGGAAGGAGTCATGTGGTAGATAGCGTAGCACTGTGGATATAAATCTGTATCTTCTAATCTGTAAGTTTGATTCCATCAGTATGCTCGAGGGAATTTTTATCGAGGATCCAAGCTTTCTGAATTTTTGATTTATAGTTACCCTAAGTTTTCAAAGGCTAACTTATTGGGTTTTAAAGACGCCCATTTCAGCTTTTTTACCGGTATTTTTGAAGAAACGAAGTTACGGGCTTAAATTTATTTAATTTAAAAAATAAAAAAAAACTAATTTTTCTTATCGACTTTTTTTAGTTGTTGCCCGATTGTGTGAAATTAAAACGATAATTTTTTAAATTTGACTTTAAACTTCTAAAAAACAGTACAAGGAACATAAATGATTTTTTGCAGTAATAAAGTTTATTTTATTGTCTTTGCAAGCCAATTTAAATAATTTAAAAAAATTAAACCCAACTGTCCTATTTTTGCAATTAAAAACTGTGGTGTATGGAAATTTGTATGTATTTTTTTGAAATAAAATAACTTAACGATTCGAGATTATATCTTATATACAATCGGGCAAAAACAAAAACAAAAGTCAAAGACAAGAATTTTTTTTTATTTTAAAATGTCTCACCTTTGAATGGAGAAAAATAAAGAAAGACGCCTCGTGCTTTTTGTCATTCTTTAAGAGTTGCAAAAATAACCCTTGCTTGCCGTATTACTAATAGTTTTCAAAAAACAAAATTATATATAAGTTAAACTATATGTATAAATCAGGGTCTGTTACGGTTATGACTTTTATAATAAAACTCAGATACCCAATATTGCAATGCAACCAACCTTACATATGACCATAAGATTTCATTAGGTAATGAAGCTAAAATACAACGGTATTTTTTATAAAAATTGGTAAATTGGTAATCGGTAAATTGGTAATAAAATTCACATTTTTAAACCGATTTTTATGGTTTATAGCTTATTTTATTCTTAAGATATGTAGATCTTAGAAAAATATTTAAAATGTTAAAATTTTACTTTATCTTTTTTTAATTACATTTTTAACCTAAAAAAAATTACGAATTTTGCACGAAAAACAAATTTTTTCTCCATTAATTTCTAAATAACTACAAAACGATAAGAGATACAGAAAAATTATATTAGACTAAAATAAATGCAATCTTCAAGTGTGTATCTTCAAGTGTTTTAATTTTGAAAATCGGATGAGTCGTTCTTGAGTAGGTCTCCGTACCTGGCTAATTTAAGGGAAAAAATTTGCCACGCCCATAAAAAAAACCAGATCTGATGGAAAAAAACCGACAACGGATCTGAGTTTAGCGCATCAAAATCCATGTAGTCCACATAGTTTTATTAAAAGGAGGATTTGGTTGCAGAGCAGTGTTATTTATGTCGTTTATTATATCGCACAAACTCTGCCGGTTATTTCTGTCTTTTATTAAATCGCACAAATTCTGCCGGTTATGATTGCCGTTTATTATATCGCTCAATTTACAACGAGTATGTTTGTTTCACAGTTTTTTGCTCATTTTTTGTCGGTTATTTTTATTTTAATATTCTATCAGGCAATTTTTGCCTTTTATTTTAAAATTTATTTTTTTTTAAACAATCTCTGAGCGATATCTTTTGTAATATAATTTTTCGAGCAGCAATTTTTTTAATTTTTTCTTGTAAAAGTGATAAATACAAACTCATTATCAATAGAAAAAGTCTCAAAAAATTATATTCTCTATAGAAAAACTGATTTCAAACAATATTCCCTATACAAAAATGTTATACAAAAGTATTCTCTTTAGAAAAACTGTCATACAAAAATATTTTCTATAGAAAAACTAATATTCTCTATAAGGAAATGGTTTTAAAAAAGTATTCTCTATAGGAAAACTGTCATACGGAAGTATTATCTACAGGAAAACTGTTATACTAAAGTATTTTCTATAGTAAAACTATTATACAAAAGTATTCTCTATAGGAAAACTTTTATACAAAAGTATTCTTTATAGAAAACTTTCCCATTTCTTTTGGAAAATTTAAAAAATGTCCCTTTATTTTAGGAAACTTTGAAAACTTCCTACATCTTTTTTGAAATTTTGAAAATGTCCCTTTATTTTAGGAAATTTTGAAAATGTCCCTTCATTTTGGGAAATTTTGAAAATTTCCATTATTTTGGGAAATTTTGAAAATTTCCCATTACATTGGGAAATTTTGAAAATTTCCCATTATTGTAAAAATTCCCATTATTTTGGTAAATTTTGAAAATATCCTATTATTTTGGGAAATTTTGAAAATTTCATATCTTTTGGGGAAATTTTGAAAATGTTATATTATTTTTGGGAAATTTAGAAAATTTTCCATTTCTTTTGAAGGCAATTTATTTTGGGAAATTTTGAAAATTTCCCATTATTTTGGGAAATTTTGAGAATTTTCCATTATTTTGGGAAATTTTGAAAATTTCTCATTATTTTAGAAAATTTTGAAAATTTCCCATTATTTAGGGAAATTTTAAAAATTTCCTATTTCTTTTGGCGAATTTGCAAAATTTTCCATCATTTTGGGAATATTTGAAAACATCCAATTATTTTGGGAAATTTTTAAAATTTCCCATTATTTTGGGAAATTTTTAAAATTTCCCATTATTTTGGGAAATTTTTGAAAATTTCCTATTACTTTGGGAAATTTTGAAAATTTCCCATTATTTTGGAAAATTTTGAAAATATTCAATTATTTTGAGAAATTTTGAAAATTTACCTTTATTTTGGGAAATTTTGAAAAATTCCTATTATTTTGGGAAATTTTGAAAATTTTTCATTATTTTGGGATATTTTGAGAATTTTCAATTATTTTGGGAAATTTTTAAAATTTCCCTTTATTTTGGGAAATTTTGAAAAATTCCATTTATTTTGGCTTACTTGGAAAATTTCCTGTTTCTTTTGGGAAATATTGAACATTTCCCATTATTTTTGGAAATTTCGAAAATTTCCCATCATTTTGGGAATTTTTGAAAATTTCCCATCATTTTGGAAATTTTTTTCAAAATTTCCTAAAAGAAATGGGAAATTTTCTAAATATCCCAAAAATAATAGAACATTTTCAAAATTTCCCAAAATAATGGGAAATTTTCAAAATTTCCCAAAGTAATATGAAATTTTCAAAAATTTCCCAAAATAATGAGAAATTTTAAAAGTTTCCCAAAATAATTGGATAATTTCAAAATTTCCAAAAATAATGGGAAATTTTCAAAATTTCCCAAAAGGAATGGGAAATTTTCTTAATATCCCAAAAATAATAGAATATTTTCAAAATTTCCCAAAATGATGGGAAATTTTCAAAATTAGCCAAAGGAAATAGGAAATTTTCAAGATTTCCCAAAATAATGGGATATTTTCAAAATTTCGGAAAATAATGGTAAATTTTCAAAATTTCTCAAAATTATGGGAAATTTTCAAAATTAACCAAAAGAAATAGGAAATATTAAAAATTTTCCAAAATAATGAAAATTCTCAAAATTTCCCAAAATAATTGGATATTTTGAAAATTTCCCATTATTTTGGGAAATGGAAAATTTTCTAAATTTCCCAAAAATAATAGAACATTTTCAAAATTTCCCCAAAAGATGGGAAATTTTCAGAATTTCCCAAAATAATAGGATATTTTCAAAATTTACCAAAATAATGGGAATTTTTCAAAATTTCCCAAAATAATGGCAAATTTTCAAAATTTCCGAAAGTAATGGGAAATTTTCAAAATTTTGCAAAATAATGGGAAATTTTCAAAATTTCCCAAAATAAAGGGACATTTTCAAAATTTCCCAAAATAAAGGGAGATTTTCAAAATTTCCCAAAAGATATAGGAAGTTTTCAAAATTTCCTAAAATAAAGGGACATTTTCAAAATTTTCGAAAAGAAATATGAAAGTTTTCTATAAAGAATACTTTTGTATAAAAGTTTTCCTATAGAGAATAATTCTGTATAATAGATTTACTATAGAAAATACTTTAGTATAACAGTTTTCCTGTAGATAATACTTTCGTGTGACAGTTTTCCTATAGAGAAAACTTTTTTATAACCATTTTCTTATAGAGAATATCAGTTTTTCTATAGAAAATATTTTTGTATGACAGTTTTTCTATAGAGAATACTTTTGTATAACATTTTGTATAGGGAATACTGTTTGAAAGCAGTTTTTCTATAGAGAATGTAATTTTTTTAGACTTTTTCTATTGATAATGAGTTTGTATTTATCACTTTTACAAGAAAAAATTAAAAAAATTGCTGCTCGAAAAATTATATTACAAAAGATATCGCTCAGAGATTGTTTAAAAAAAATAAATTTTAAAATAAAAGGCAAAAATTGCCTGATAGAATATTAAAATAAAAATAACCGGCAAAAAATGAGCAAAAAACCGTGAAACAAACATACTCGTTATAAATTGAGCGATATAATAAACGGCAATCATAACCGGCAGAATTTGTGCGATTTAATAAACGACAGAAATAACCGGCAGAGTTTGTGCGATATAATAAACGACATAAATAACCGACAGAGTTTGTGCGATATAATAAACGACAGAAATAACCGGCAGACTTTGTGCAATATAATAAAAGGCAAAATTAACTTTTATTTTTGATTAAAAAAATAAAAATCAAAAAATAACTTTTATTTCGGATTAAAAAAATAAAAATCAAAAAAATAAGAGGCTTCCCTGCAGTAAATGCCGTCAATGAAACAATACTGTTTTGCTATTGACAATGTCTCCAGTACTACTTGCCTATTTTGCCCCATCCAATGTTATCTACTATTGACATTTAACATTAAGAGTTCCTACGAAATCTACCAGTAGACATTACCACTATTTACTTAGTATTAACTTTGTAGTTCTTTTGGTCCAAATGGAGACATTGGGATCAAATCGGGGCCTATTGATATACATATATGTTGACACATTCGTTGACAATGTCACCAGATATATACTAGAATAGTTGTCTATATATATTCACTATTTCAGTACTGAACTAAAATTGGGGACATTTGAATTGATGTTACACTAAGTGTTGACATGGAGACACATGGTTCCAGTTTTACTATAGGGTTACGATCAAATGAAAATAGAGCCCAAACGAATCAAAACTGTTTAATTGAATTTTAAAACAAATGCTTTTTTGGGTGTGCTTTTTTTAATTAAAAATTCGAAAATAACGGTTATTTTCAGTCCCTGGTATAAATATGTATATAAAATTCCCCGACAACATTCCTATTGGAACAAGGGTTACTTCTCTCAGACAATGAAGTGTATCCGATTCTATTTTTAGACTCATTGAAAGGGACCTATGTTTTAACTCTGGCTCCGAACGGCAAATGCATTAGTTAGAGATGTTTTACATAGCCTAATACTCAATGACCAGTGGTTAGCTGAGTTATGAGGTAAAAACAAGTGGGTCTGGCCGAGGATCTGGGACCTAGCATACCAGATGCTAGGCGGATGACTATCCTGCCATACCACGGCGGTTCACATAAAAAAACTTTTTGAATACCCACCACTAAAAATAATGAGAGCCACATTAAGATTGTAAGTCTCAGAATATTGTCTCAATACTTTTTGAGTATTGGATCCTTATGACATCAAACATTTAATTAAAAAGTTTTACTGTAGTGTATTGCACTAAGATCCCAATTCATTACAATTATTTATTATTGTAATAAATAGTTTTTTGGTAAAACCAAAAAATGTTGATGGGGAAACCTTTCCTCGACGCGTTTCGATGGTTTACATTTGATCATAGCCCCATAACTACTTACGGAAACTGCTTAAAAACCAAAATTTTAAAGCATGATAGCGCTTAAATGAAAAAATTTCGCACGAATATTCCCCATTTTGTGGAAAAGCTTAGTATTGGGTGAAATAGATTTAAATTTGAACAATTAAATCTGATATAATCAGTTTTGTCTATGGGGGGTGGAACTTCCCCACGACCTATTCTGCTTATATCGGGTGTTTTTAATTGAGGTATAGAACTTTAAGTTGGCATCACTTTTTTAACTGGCGGCCATTTTGTCAGCTGTCAAGTGATTAATATTTAGTTTGGTTTGCCATTTCATCATGAACAGGTTGACAAAAGAACAACGCTTGCAAATCGTGCAAATTTATTTCAAAAATAATGGTTCAGTTCGCGAAGTTTACCGCAAGCTCCGTCCATTTTATGGTCGACATAATCGTCCATCAGAGCAAATAATTCGGTTAACCATGGATCGTTTTCGCACTACGTTTACTCTATGTGATAATACGCATCCGCAGCGACGTCGAACAGTGCGCACCGAAGAAACAATTGCCGCTGTAGAGCAAAGTGTTGAAGAGGACCCGAATGAATCGATTCGCCACCGTGCACAGCAATTGGAGCTTAGTCCATCAACTTTATGGAAGATTTAGCGCAAAGATCTTGCTTGCGACCTTTCAAGATCCAGCTTGTGCAAGAATTAAAGCCGCGAGACCATGCAATGCGTCGTGATTTTGGTGTATGGGCCGAAAATGAGATTGATCTCGATGCTGATTTTCATCGCAAAATTTTGTTCAGTGATGAGGCTCATTTTTGGTTGAATGGCTACGTCAACAAGCAAAATTGCCGCATTTGGAGTGAAGAGAATCCACATGAGACACTTGAGACGCCATTACATCCACAAAAACTGATTGTTTGGTGTGCTCTATGGGCTGGTGGAGTCATTGGGCCATACTTCTTCCGAAATAATGCTGGAGAGTCAGTTACCATAAATGGAGACCGGTATAGAGCCATGATAACCGACTATTTTGTTCCCCAATTGGATGGCATGAATGTGGATGAGTTGTGGTTCCAACAAGACGGCGCTACATGCCACACAGCGCACGTCACAATTGATTTATTGAAGGAAACATTCGATGAGCGCATAATTTCGCGGAATGGACCTGTCAATTGGCCACCAAGATCGTGCTATTTGACTCCACTGGATTATTTTCTTTGGGGATATGTGAAGTCGCACGTCTACGCCAACAAACCAGAAACGTTAGGGGACTTGGAAGCCAACATTTGTGGCGATATTGCCAACATACGGCCCCATATGCTCGAAAAAGTAGTTTAAAATTGGACCTGTAGAATTGGCTTTATTCGAGCTAACCACGGCGGCCACATGCCCGAAATCATATTTAAACATTAATGGCATAAAATTATCCTTCCAATAAAGCCAAATTGATGGACATTAAAACGATTTTCTTGTGTTTTATTTCAATTCGAAGTTCTATACCTCTAAAAAAACACCCATTATTTGATAAAATTCTAAAAATACATGGCATAATACTTTATGATTTCAAAAGAAAAAAATTACAGAAAAAGTCATAGTGTAAGACCCGCTTAGGCATCAATAGGCATTAATGATACTCTAAATTCTCGCATACATTTCTCCAAATGGGGTCGTGTGAAAACGATAATGTTTATTCGTCTGTAACCAAGTTATACTATTCATTTTATCTTTTTACTATTTTTAGTATTTATTTTATCTCTTTACAACACTCATCTATGGTCCGGAAAGGAAATGGCAAAGGTGCTAATCGGTGTCAGTAAATAATAAACTTCATTGATTCACTCACTTTTTAACACTTGATAAAATGTGGATTTTGTAAGTTCCTATAGGCTGTAAGTTTAGTTAACTCATCGCATTTTGGTTAAATTGGCTTTCATTAAAGCAAAGCTTCCGCAATACATGAGTCTGATTTTTGTACAAAATTTCACCGATTTGAGCTGTTAATGAGATTTTTTCGCTGTGAATTGTTTCCAAATTTGGACCCTTTAGTTGAAAAAAGCATCACTATTGTTCCTTCAGGAATACATTCCTAATGGGAAATTTGTATTCGTTGCCTCAAAATTGAAACAGTTTTGTTTTCAAATTTTGTAATTATATGTTTTTTTTTAAATTTCATAATTCTCAGAATCTTTCATATTGTATTGTTATTTATATATACATATAAATATTGTGTTTTACCTGATATTACAAATTTATATTTAAAGTAAAAAGTACTATGGTCGGTTAAGTCCGAATATATGATACCCTACACCGCCGAGGTCAAATGTGGTTTATTTGTGGCATTTGTGGACTTAATAATGACTTAAGTCGAAATTTCGTGTTTTGAGATAACGGTTTTTCTAAAAGGGTTAAGGATTTTATATAACAACAGTTAAAATACAAATGCATATAGTTTTGTTAATAAAAGCATTTTATACTTAAAATTTGACTGAGTGATAGAACTTGAGGAAGAGAATAAGAATATGTTAACAAAGAAAAAACTATATGTATGTTTTTTTCAAAACTTTTTCTTAATTTAGGACCAGCACTTAGGGGATGGCCCTGAGTGCTGGTCCAACACGCATTGTTTTGGATCTAGGAAAATAGGTTATGGTAAGAAGGATAGAATGAGTAGCGTTTGAGGAAATTTGATTTTAATTTTCCTATATTGTAAGTGGAAGGGAAAACTTCTGCGGGAAGTAAATTCCACATACGAACAGTACAGCTGAAGAACGAATTTTCTCTGTAATGTGTTGTTCGGTCTACTGGCCAATTGACCACGAGGGGATGTTCTCTTACAGATTAATTCGAGTTTCTGGAACAATTTCGTTAGAGCAAATTCCAAAGTAGTAACGATAGAACAGTGAAACACAACTCACACTGCGACGGTGTTCAAGTGAGTCAATAGAGTTGGATACCCTACTGTCACCAATAAGCTCTATCGCCCACTCCTGTATCCGGTCGAGAAGCTACAAAATATACTTTGACATTGGCCCATTTTCGGTAGAAATAGTAAATAGTTCGAAGATCATCTGGAGTGAAGTATCTCTTACACAGTTTTAGAAAATCTAGGCACTTGAATGCTTCTTTCAACACTTGAAAAATGTGGTTAGTCACACTGAATTCTCATACCCAGCACATCAAGAGCGTCTGATTCCTGAATATTTACAAAATCCATGAAAACAGATGAAGTAACAATATCTGCTGTGCGCTTATGCGTAAGCATATAACATTGAGTTTTTCGAGCATATAAATCAACTCTATTCGCGCGTCCCCATTCAGATATTGTATCGAAATCGCGGTTTAATTCATTCATATGTTGTCTCATAACACCTACTTCAAAAAGACTTGGTCTATAATTGAATGAATACGAATGGCAAATGTTACTATCATCTGCAGGATTGGATGTTTGACATAGAAGTTCGTGGAACTAGCATTATTCTTAACTCTTTTAACGAAGGACCAAAATCTCTTTCTGCCCCGAGAAACAGCAAGAACTTTAGTGATGCTGCTCGTAAATAGCCTTAGTATTAGTATTTTGGCAAACGTACGCCTGGCCTGTTTGCGGTGTAAATTAGTAGATGGAGTTTGGTTATTACGCCATCTACGAAAAGCTTCCTATCGTGATCTGACTGCATGCTTCCAAGTCCGATTGAACCAACTTGTAGACTTACTTTTAATCGAATTTTTTTCACCGGAAAAAATGATTTCATTCCAAGCTGAATAACATTTGATACCATTTCCGCTGAGGCATTAAGATTGCTGTCAAGAAAACAAAGTTTCCAGTTAAACTGCCTATAAAACTCATTGAGCTCAGCCCAACAAGCTTTCCCGTACAAGAACGTTGAGCATTTCGTAGCTGTACGGAAAACGTTCCGAAGTGCGGAGAACAGGAATGAAGTGGAGATGGTACAGTGGTCTGAATTTCCAAGAGATGCAAGAATCTTTACTTCATGCTTGTCAGGGTGTAAAGTAAGGAAAAGGTCCAAGAGTGTTGTGCTGGTGATCTTCATTCACTAATTGCGCTAGGTGATTTTGCGCTGCGAATAACTCAACATACTGGCCCTCAGAAGTTGTGTGGCTCGAGTGCTTAATGTACTTAATCAACAAAAATTGTTCGTGAAAGAAGCACAGAGAAGCAAATGGTATCCTGTTCCTTTAGCAGAATGGGTCATGTGGCCACTGCTTGAGTAAACTAGAACTGTGAAATTCTGTGTGGTACACAATACCATTTGTTTGCCGAAAGTCTTCGGTGAAATTCATAAAACTAACCCCTTAAGATGAATCATTCCCCATTTTGACAATGTGATCTCTCATACATCTCATCATTCATGTAAATTTTTCAGCAGTCAAAACTTCCAATTGATCCACTTCTTTTTGCGCCGAAGAAACAATTGACATTTGAAAATGTATGGCATTATTTCGTGTTTCCGAAACATAAATAATAACTTTTGGAATTATATAAAAATGTTAAAATATAATATTTCTAAACACTTCACCCATCTATCCTTTCACATAACCATTTTTCCCAGTTTCATCACAATGTAATGCATAAGTGTCATTCCTTGAATGTTGGTCCATTAAAAAAAATCGGAAAGTCAGTCCTATGGGTTCCTGAAATATGTACCGATTTCTTAAAATATGTGAAGGGTTATCCATTTTGTGGTCCATTAAAAAAAATCGGAAAGTCAGTCCTATGGGTTCCTGAAATATGTACCGATTTCAAAAATGAACGTAAATAAAATACATATAAAATATTTTCATTCATGGTATTTCTTTTTATACCCTTAACCATAGCTGGAAAGGGTATATTGGGTTTGTGCTGATGTTTGTAACGAATAGAAATATTGGTCTGAGACCCACCTTTTAGTATACCAATCGACTTAGAATCACTCCCTGAGTTGTTTTAACGATGTCCGTCCGGCTGGCTGGCCGGTTATCCATGTAAGCTTGTTATCATTCTACATGTCGTAACTTTAAAGATAATTTAAATTTTGCATAGGCTCATATTTTGGTCCAAGGGCGATCTCTATTATTTTTGGGTGAAATCGGATAACTATTTCGGGTACTTCCCATAGGGATACCTTCCCGGAATAGAGTTTTTGGTCATTTAAAGCCACAAATTTAGTTGTATTTTAATAATATTCGGCACAAATATTGCTTATCATAATCTCTAATTTTATAGAAATCGGCTCATATTTGACCATACCTCCCATACAAGACACATTCTCAAAAGACGTTTATATACACATAAAAGTACAAAAACGTTAATAACTCTAAAGATAAATGCATTTGATTACTTAAACTTTGCACAGATAAATATTTTAAAAATATGAACCAATAACCAAAATTTGGTAACAATCGGTCCACAATTGACCCAAGCTACCATATAAGGCCCTTAGCCGGAAATTATATAAATTTCGAAAAAATAGCACATATTATATGTATGTATGTCTCTAAGACTTAAGGAAAACTTGTTTAATTGTTGGTCCATATTTGACCTTAGTAGTGAAGGGTATGATATAGTCGGTCTTGACCGACTATAGCTTTTCTTACTTGTTTATTATAAAGTTTGAACGTTGACATTATTGGCCTGTTCCACGATCTCGAAAGAATGCTTTCTTTCTTATCCTATACGAAAGAAATTTGTTTTTCGTTTCACTAACTTTATTTTATGCGAAAAATAAGTCGAAAGAAAACGTAAGTTTTTTCATACAAATTTCTGTTTCACTATTTCGAACAAATTACCAGCAATACGAAAGCAAATGTCAAAATGAGTCACTTGATATTTTGCTTTCGAATAGAAATGAACGAAAGGCTTCGAAATAGTGAAACCAAAATTAATACGAATTCGAGTTACTCACTTTCTTTCGAGTAGATTTTCTTTCGAAATCGTGAAACAGGCTATATGTGTAAAATACTAAATCGAAATGTTGCAAGCATTGATTCTTTTGAGGTAATTTTCGACCACTTTTTGACACATATTGGGCGGTATTTCAGCCAAAACTTGACGAATGTTGGTTTTTAAGTGCTCAAGAATCAAATGTTTATCTGCATAAGCACGGTCTTTCGCGTAGCCCCACAAAAAAGTCTAATGGTGTCAAATCGCATGATCTTGGTGGCCAATTGATATCGCCTCGACGAGAAATTACGCGACCAGGAAATGTCTCTTGCAATAAAGCCTTATTCGCTCGAGTTGTGTGGCATCGTCTTGTCGTATTCTTCAGTAATATGCCTTAATACAGTCCTAATTTATGATAATGACGAGGAATCGACACATTCGGGTCTTCGGCAACACTTTCACTTACAGTAGCGATATTTTCAGCGGAACGAGCGAAACGATGATGCACAGGCCTACAATATTTGTAACCGATCCAGTCTCTTCAATTTCTTTCCCAATTTTGCCAATTTCTTGCGTAGTTGGACGATTATGTAAGCCATAATCTCCTCTAAAGCTATATGGCTGTTGCAGAATCACCATTTTTGTAGTATGTTTTGATAATTTTTATGCGTTGTGTGATACTTAAGCGATCCATTTTCGTCAATGTCAGACTTTTACTGAAAAGAAAAAAATTGTTTTAACAACTAAGTGCTTTACTTTTAAAACCACGAAATGGATAACCCGATATTAATATCCGGCGACATGAAATAACCCCCAATGAAATAACGCCCAATTAATGAAGTAAACCCCAATAACAATTGAAACATGAAAATTGGGGATAATTTCACGTTTATTGGGCTTTATTTCACTATAAATTGGGATTTATTTCGTTATGAAGCTATTCCAGAAAAAAATATTTTTTTAATTGGGATTTATTTCATGTAAATTTAATTTGGACTTTATTTCATTTTTTTAAAGTTTATTTCATTTTCATAAAAAAGATGTTTTGATGATTTTTCTGAATTCTAAACATTCTTAAATTTTTTTAGGAAGAATTTTTGCCGTTTTGTATTATAGTATTTTTGATGTTAATGAACATATTTTAGTAAAGATCAATTAAAAATCATAAATTAAATTCGAAATTATTAGTGGTAGTCGTATTAATAGTATTGTAAATTTGTAAATTCGGTAGGCGAGAAACGACCGTACACTAAAAAATCAATATATAACATTTTATATTTGTTATATATTATTTTTATTTTATCGAAATACGCCGATACGAACACAATCATGGATGCCAAAAACACTCTATGAAGAATTCAAGCCTCTTTGCCAAATAAAATAAAGTGTATAAACCTTAATTGGTGTACAAAACAAAAAAAAATCGCGCGATTTTTTTTTACAAAAAACAGTTTTCACAGCCATTTTTTTACAAAACTAAATTTTCGCCTGCGGCTCTTTTCCCATTTTTTAATAGAATGATGTTCCCTACAAACAAAACTCGTATTGAAATAAAAACTGACGAGGTCATGTTCGAAGATTTTTAATATTTGGAAGAAGATCGGGACAGATTCCTCAAGAAGTAAGAAGCGTTTATCCAAAGCTGTGTATTGTCTGTGTTTCTGAGGGACCTAACATCTTGCTTTTGCCTTGCAAACACTTTAAGTTTTGCAGTACATGCATTTTAAAACTGCTGCAAATCGCCTTCCAAATGATGAAGCATTGACCCTGTATGTCGCCAAACAATGCAAGTATTTTTGTAAAAAAAAAACAATTTAAAAAATAAAACTTACTTATTTAAATGGCCTGTAATTACAACCTGTTTAGGTCAAAGGCCGAGCATATTTTAGAATTCCAAGCACCTCTATCTTGTGCACATATTCTCTAATTTCGTATACCAAGTTTCAAAAGTTTTGGACGCCCTCTTCTACGCGTTCCCTCTGGATCATTATCGAATACTTTTCTTGCCGGAGTATTTTCATCCATTCGCACAACATGTCCTAGCCAACGCAGACGCTGTTGCTTAATGCGTTTTACTATGTCTATGTCAGCGTATAACTCATACAGCTCATGGTTCATTCGATGTCGATACTCATTGTTGACGCAGACTGGTCCAAAGATTCTTCGTAGAATTTTCCTCTCAAATACTCCAAGGATAGCTTCATCTGTCTGTGCAAGTGCCCATGATTCAGCACCATACAATAACACGGGTAGTATGAGCGTTTTATATAGCGTGATTTTAGTTCTTACAGAGAGGACTTTATTTCTTAGCTGCTTGCTTAGTCCAAAATAGCATCGATTGGCAAGTATGATTCTGCGTTTGATTTCGAAGCTTATATCGTTGTTGATGTTCACAGCGGTACCAAGGTATACAAATTCTTTTACAACCTCGAACCTATAGTTCTCAACGGACACATGTGATCCGATTCTAGTGGTCTGTCTGCCTGTAGAAACCATCAGCTTTGTTTTTGATTCATTTACAGCTAGACCCATTTTGTTTGATTCCTTCTCGATATTGGAAAAGGCGGCAGTTACCTCGCGTAGAGTGCGTTCTATAACATCAATGTCATCGGCAAACGCGAGTAGCATATGTTTTCTATTGAAAATTGTTCCTGTTGTATTAACCGCTGCATCTCGCAAGATTTTCTCTAACACAATATTGAAGAGGTCACAAGATAAACTGTCACCTTGCCTGAATCCCCGTTTAGTTATGAATTACTCTGATAGGTTCTTACCTATTTTAACAGATGATGTTGTATTAGTTAGTGTCATCCTGCATAACTTTATTAGCTTCGTAGGGATGCCGAACTCAGACATTGCTTCAAACACCTTCTTCCGTATCGGGCTATCAAAAGCAGCTTTGTAGTCAACAAAGAGATGATACGTATCGATTTGTTTCTCCTGGGTCTTCTCTAGGATTTGACGTAGAGTAAAGATCTGGTCAGTGGTTGATTTACCTGGTCTAAAGCCACATTGGTATGTCCCAATTATTTCGTTTACTTTGGGCTTTAGCCTTTCACACAGTATGGTCGATAAAGTCTTATATGCAATTGAGAGGAGGCTTATCCCTCTATAATTTGCACATACAGTTTTATCTCCTTTTTTGTGGACTGGACAAAGGACACTGAGATTCCAATCGTCCGGCATGCGTTCTTCTGACCATATGTATTCTAGGAGCCGGGACATATACTTTATTAGCTCATCACCTCCAGCCTTAAAAAGCTCTGCTGGCAAACCATCGGCACCAGCAGCTTTATTTTTTTTTAAACGCGCTATTGCAGTCCTAACCTCGTTCAGGTTGGGTGGTGGACATATAACGCCGTCATCGTTGATTTGTTCAGGCGTGTCATCTTGGTCGCTTTCATTTGCAACCAACAACTTGCAAAAGTGCTCCTTCCACAGTTTCAATACGCTTTCTGTATCTGTGACCAGATTTCCTTGGTCGTCCTTACAGGAAAGGATACATCTGCTATAACCATCCGTCTGATGCTTAATTTTTTGGTAAAATTTACTAAAAAACTTATTTTTGGGGTCTTATTTCATTTTTTTGGGGATTATTTCATTGGGGTTTATTTCCTATTCTAACTTAATTTTAGTAAAAATTTTTAAAGTGATTTCTAAAATTGGGTGTTATTTCGTTAAAATTAGGTATTATTTCTCCAAAAATTGGGTGTTTTTTCATATCTTATTTTCTAGAAGCTATTTCTTTTTTTGCTGCTAATATAATTGGGGTTTATTTCATTTTCGTAATTGGGCGTTATTTCATTGGGGGTTATTTCATGTCGCCTTAATATCCTACTCAGGAAGTGATTTTTAGTTTATTGGTGCGTTACATACATTAGCAGTAACTCATAATTTCTTCTTATTTACGGTAGTGCAGGGCATGAAAAGTTAATGAAAGGTTTTAAAGTGCTACAACTGATGACAGTTCCTGACTTTTAAGTTGTGTAATTTGTCGGTTTTATTAATCAATGAATATGAAAATTTGTTAAATTTGTTTGTTTTTCTTTTTAATTTTATTTAAGCGAATTAAAAATAGTTGTCGTAACATTGAATTTTTGCAGCGAATGACTTGCAAATGAAGAAGGAAAATTTTAATGCAACTCTATTGCATTACTTTGCAAAATCTAGTAACGAAGTGACGTTTGTGATAATTTTTAATTTTTATTAAATTCTTATAAAAATGGACAATGAAAATATAATTACAAAATATAAAGATGAATATTTGATAATAAATATTTAAGATCAGAAATTTATTCTTTTTATATTTAAATAAAAATATTAAACTTTGATTTTACGTCATTTATCATTCAACACACTTTTATTTTCGCTTTAAAATATCGTGCATTTAATAATGGTTTATCCCGATTAGAATGAGAAAAAAAAGGAAATTTATTCAAACACGAGTACTTTCAATAAAATAAAAAAATCTTGAATATTTTTATAGTACGAAGATTTTCGAATTATTTTGCATGTGTTTCAAAGTTGAGAAAAATTTTTTTTTTTTAAATTAAAGGCCATAATTTACTTTAAAATTTTGATTACAATGACAAATGGATGTTGTTGTTTTTGATGTGATGAGTTTTTGTATTCACATGCAAACTAAATGATTGTATTGTTGTAGTTAATTAACTTTATCTAGGGACGAATGGGGATAATTATGGACCTAATGATTTGTTTGTTAAGACAATCAAAACTTAAAATTTAAATATAGATATGTAACTTTTTGAAGTGAATCTGGTATTTTAATTACAATGTTTTATTATTTAACAAAGTGACGTAGGTCAAGTCTTTGTCGTGGAAATAATGATAGAATTTCATTGGAATTTAAACTGAAAATGTACAAAAAGTAAAAAGTTACTCGATCATGAATATAAAAACTTGTTTGTTCAATTTGACACTTTGTAGATGCTTTAAATTGTTACAGTTACATACATATTTATATTTGATCACTTGAGTTATAAAAATTTCCCAATCGCCCTTATGCAATTGTAGCCTTCTTAGCTCTGTCTTTTATGTTGAGCCTGAAATTCAGCTCCTTGTCAAATAATACCCCAAGATACTTGGCACAGTTCGCTATAGGGGTTTCAGAGGTGGGATTTAAGTCTTGTTAAGATTTAACAAAAGATTGTCCACTCATTTTGCCATTCAGAGTTGTTGTAATGCATTTGCCCTTTTTAGGTTTAATTCGGATAATTCTATCACGACTTTGAGCTTTCATGCGAATGCTGATCTTCCAATATGATGTGGGTTTCAATCCATAGCCTGCTAAGCAATATCTTTTTGGGGTTCTGCTATGCATTGCAGGTGTCAACATCGAAGCAGAATTTAACTTTTCGATGTTTTCCTCAGTCCACTGCTCCATTGCTTCAAGTCTGTGAAGTTATTGTGGACTTAGCTCTAGTAAAGTATTTCCTTCAACGTTTTTTGATACTTATTATATCACCATTGCGGCGTTACCCCAAAGCGTATGATAACAAATCCTCTCGAGTTTGTTTGGTGGGTCCTAATGCATCTACCATATAGTTAGTCTGGACTTAGCTCCAAGTGACAAATATCTACTTTCGTAAGGAAGTACAAGCTTTTTAATTGTATATATAAAGGGGCTTGTATATTAGAGAGGAGCGAAAAACAACTTTTATTGAAATTCGATACGCCTGGGATAAAAATTGATGCTCTACATCCTAAGGTCCTCAGAAAAAAAGTTGTCTTCCTAGGTCAATGTCCTGAGGTGGCGCACAGGACATTCATTTCTAGGACCCATTTGTATGGGGAAAAATGAGAGTTTTTTCGGATTTTGATAAACTTCAACCAATGAATTTATGTTTTTGGCAAAATTATTAATTGGATGTAAAAGACAGCTAAATCAGCTTTCATTAGAGTTATAAAAACTAAATATCCATGTAGTAGTTTTTAAGTTATTGCAATTTGCCCAAGAAAATTCGTGTCCTTTTAACACGCCTAAGGATATGCAGCAAAAATATTAACTTTGGAGTACAGAAATTACAAAGTAATACATTTCTTATCATCTAAAGACTTATAACTACTAAAGGACCGTTTCAAAACTCATTTTTTAAGTTTTAGAAAATTTTGTTAAAAAAATATTCAAAATTTTTGATCGGCATATTAAAATAGACAGATGTGGTAATAAAATCTAAAAAAGTTCAGTTTGATATCTCATATGGTTTCGCCGTACCTGCGACTTGAAATCGTATATTTTAAACTATTTTTATTTTACCAAAATAAGGAAAGGTTGACATGTTATACATCAATAGAAAGGGAATTTTATATACCTTTAAGAGAGGTTCAAAAGTTTTCACAATAAAAAAAATGGTTTAAGACTTTTGTCAAAAAAGTGCAATAACAATAAATTTACATAATTTTTGAATATCATTTTGTAATCTCTAAAACTAAACAAGATATTAAGATAATTTTTGGAAACAGTATAGACCAATATATTACAAATTCAGAAATATTAAATTCAGAACGAGTTCTGCAATTTTAATGAACAGTTTTGAATACAGAAAATTCTACGTTTTGCAACGAATTTATGTAATTTTTATACCCACCATCAAAAAGAATGGGGGGTATATTGAGATTGCCATTCCGTTTGTAATTTCCTTGATATTAGCTCAAAAATTAAAATTGATGTATATTCTGAATCCTTATGAAATTCTAAAACGATTGAGCGATGTCCGTCTGTCTGTCTGTTGTCGGCTCGATAAAACCTTAACAAAAGGATATAGGTCACTGAAATTTGCCATAAATATTCTCCATTTCTTGAAAAATTTTGGTATTGAAATCGGGTAAAATCGGTTCACATTTGACTATAGCTCTCGTATAACCTCGTCTAGGCTAATTGCTTATTTGCTAATAAATGAAAAACTATAATAGCTGTAATGATTTGGTACATAGAAGTTTTACATAAGTACTAGGCAGCATATACAATTGCATCCAAATCGGTTCACATTTAACCATAGCTTCCATACAAAAAACTTACGGAAACAGCCTAAATTCCACCTAAAATACACTTAAATGCCAATAAATGATAAAGTTAACAGCTTTGGCCACTAAATTTAGCACAAGGAAGTCTTATGTCAATACCAACCAGTGTGCAAATTTGTCACAATCGGTCACCATTTGACTATAGCTTCCATACAAAAAACTTACGGAAACACAAAAATACAAAAATAAAAGCACCTTTACAAAAATCGCTACAGCAACAAAATTTTACAAAAGGAAGTCTTATGTGAATGCCAGCCAGTGTGCAAAATTTTGTTACAATCGGTCACCATTTGACTATAGCTCCCATACAAAAAACTTACGGAAACACAAAAATACAAAAAGAAAAGGGGGGTTTATGTCCATCTGTCCGTCAGATAAAAGCGCGATAGCGCCTTTACAAAAAGGAAGTCTTATGTGAATGCCAGCCAATGTTCAAAATTTTGTTACAATCGGTCACCATTTGACTATAGCTCCCATACAAAAAACTTACGGAAACACAAAAATACAAAAAGAAAAGAGGGGTTATGTCCGTCAGATGAAAGCGCGATAGCGCCTTAACAAAAAGAGCTAGAGGAACAAAATTTAACAATATCTTGAAAAAGTTTTGCATTGAAAAGGACGAAATCGGTTCACATAAGTTAGAGCTCCCATATAAACCTGATCCGGGAAACACATTAATGCTGATAAATTGGATGCAATTGTAATAGCTATGACGACTAAATTTAGATTAGAGAAGTTTTATGCAACTATTGGTCAGTATATCAAATTTTATAGAAATCGGTCCATATTTGACTATAGCTTTCATATCAAAAACACTCCCGGAAACAAAAAAAAAAAAATGTAGCAAAGGCCAGTTAAAAGCTTTTAAAATAGAAACTATGATAGCTATGGCCAATAAATTTCGCAAGAATAAGCTCTATGTAAATATACTGACTGGTATTTACATAGAGCTTATTCTTGCAAAATTTATTGGCCATAGCTATCATGGTTTCTAATTTAATAGCTTTTAACTGGCTTTTGCTACATTTCTGTAAAATTTTGTTACAATCGGTTAACATTTGGCTATAATTCTTATATATATAACATCCCCTTTTTATACCCTTCACTAATAGGTGAAAGGGTATTATAAGTTTGTGCATCTGTTTGTATTTTTTTTATTAATGATCGTAGACCATAAAAATAATACCGATCGACTCAGAATCGGGAGGGGAATCGATTAAGTGATGTCCGTCTGTCTGTTGAAATCAAATTACTGAAGCCCCTGGAGGATGGACCTACATAATGTATATATATCAGAGTTTAGGAAATTCTCCGCAATGAACGCTATTAAAATTCATCAAAATCGGTTTGTAAACACCCGAGATATCGAAAAAATACCAAAAATTAGACGAAAAATTAAAAATTTCTGATTGAAAAACGCTTTTAAATAACAAGAGAAAAAAGATACTCATGGTGTACAAGTGATAATATATTATATATCAGATTTTAAGAAATGGTTCCCCAAAGCACTCTGTAAAATTTTATCAAAATCGGTGTATAAACAACTGAGATATCGCCAAAAGACTAAATTTGATATATCGCAAATTGCCCAAAGTAAGCATTAGAGAAAGTTTGTTGAAAAAATGAAATACAGAAATAGGAAAACCCATCCTCCTGGAACACGGATATACATATGTATATTTTATATTAGATTTTAGGAAATTCCCCCGCCAAACACGTTATTAAATTTTATCAAAAGCGGTCCACAAATAACTTACCCAGCAAAACTTTGGTAATGGCAAGTACTCTGATAACTGGTTACCTTGTAACGACTACAACATACCATCCGAATAAATAATAAGTTATTACAGAAGTACTTATTTGTAATTAAGATGGTAATTTAAACTGAATGGCCCCGGTTCAAATCCCACCAAGGGCAACATTTTTTTTTTATTTTTTTTAGTTTTTTTTTTATTAAAAGAGTCTTTTTAAATGATTTTTGAATTTTAAGAACTTAGATATTATCTTCTGTAAAAAAAAATTGTAAAACTAACTCATGTTAATGAAAAAATACCATCATGAGTCAATTTCGATTATGTAGGGGATGTTGAATACCAAACACGATTCTAATTGGTCTTAACTTGGTAAGCCCAACTTATCTGGGTCATCCTTCATCTCAACTGTGGACACACACCTCATGGTATCACCCGGGGAGCTAGTTTAACACCCATTAATATTGTGAGTTAACATGTTCCGAGAGTTGTCCCATAAGATCGATAAAAATGGGATAGGATTACGGGCTAGTCACCCTCTCTTGAAAAAAAAAAAAACAATGAAGAGGATAAAATTAGAATTGAAATGTCCCACTACCTAATATTAGAGGAGGATGTTCAATGCTTGGCCTAAATTGGAGAATATTCGCACAAGATCGAAATCCATGGAATTCTAAATTATGCTCGGACTTTGACCTTAACAGGTTGTAACATTTAAGTAAGTAAGAGTCAATCTTACGTAAAAACTTATACAAAAAAGAAGATTTAAATTGTTTAAGTTTAAAAATAATTTTAAAAAAGTTTTAAAATAATTACAAAAAATCGTATAAAAATATTTTTTCAAAAATTACAACAAAGCAAAAAAAAAGCAGGAAAAAACAAAGTTATTTTCACATGATTTTGGATCTAAAAATAAAAATTGTTTATATTAATTATAAGTTGCTAAATTTTCAACATATGAAGTAGCTCAGTGGAAGAGTCTCTGCCTAGCAGTCGGAGGGTCTGGGTTCGAGCCCCCATGGGATCATAAAAAAAATTTTGTATTTCGTTTAAAAATATATGTTTTTAATAAAACAACAACAAAAAAGTTGTTGTTGCTTTCAAATTGCTTACCCAAGTCATTACTTTTCTGCAATTGGTAAGTACTTGCCTCCAATGACATCCCCATGTTAATGTAATGACTTAAACATCGAATGAGTAAGTAGTTTGTGTTCAATAGTTAAACTGTTTAACTCATTATTTGGTAATGAAAAGTTTTACTGGGTTATATATAGCCAAAACACTACTTTTGATATACAGCAAATTGCCGAAAGTACGTGTCTAAAAAATTTTGTTTACATTTTGTAAGTAGTGTTTCAGCGATATCTCAGGTGTTTATCTACCGATTGTGATGGACAGCGTTATTTGTGGGAGGATTTCCTAAAATCTGATATATAAACACCACAAACCTGATTATGGATAACATTTAAATTGTACCGATCGACTCAGAATCGGCAGCAGAATCGATTTCTCGACATCCGTCAGTCTGTCGGTTTGTATGTCTGTCTGTCTTTCTGTCTGTTTACCTGGCTGTCCGTCCATCTGTCTGTCTACCTGTCTGTCCGTTTGTATGTTGTAGTCAGGTTTTTGTTTATTTTGATGAAATTCTTCGCAAATTCTGATGCATTCGGCAATTTGTGGTAGATATAATTTAGTGTTTAAGCGATATTTCAGGTGTTTTCATCGACAATGATGAAATTCAGGGTGGGACGATATCCTAAAATTCTATGTAATGCGGGTATACCTTAAAGGAGCTCCACAAAACTAATTTTAGCAGACAGACACACAGCATTTATCTTAATTTTGTGTCTGACTTTTGAACATTATTATAATATTTGAGCATGTATTATAGGTAATCTTCCTAGGAAGTACAAAAAATGCAGCTAATTACACGATTTGCGTTCAAAACCTACATATGTATGTATCTCACATATCAACGAAAATTTAATTTTTTTAATTGCAATTAGGAGAAATCCATTCACGTTTGACAATTGCTTCCATATAACTTCGCCTAAGGCAATCTCTTTGTAGCTAATAAATAAATGACAAATTATAATAGATGCGATGATGACATTTAGTATAAAGACGTTGTTCAATATCGTTATTCAGCGCGATAGCACCTAAAATAAACTTTCTAGAGGGACAACATTTCACAAAAGTATTTCTGATCTCCTGAAAAGTTCGGTATTGAAAATGGGCGAACTCGGTTCACATTTAGTGAAACCCCCCATATAACCCCCACCGGAAATCACCTTAATACTAATAAATTAAATCACATTATAATTCATATTTAACTTCAGATTGATAAGTAACTCTTCAATAACTTTTCCGACAAAGCTGAGATCCATCCATTCAAAAGCTATATATTTCACGTAGGTAAGGCTTGGATACATTGACAAAACAATCATTGTTTAAGCTTTGATCTAAGTCGGTCCGCTAACTTAATAAATAATCAAGAACTTTTACTCGTTAGATGATACGTACGAATTAAAGTACACAACCCACACTGGGCACTGCGTTTTTGGGTTGCATGCCAGAATACCTAATCATCATCAAATCGATGTGCTCTAAGGGCTTGGAAAAGTGTACGAGTGATTCTAGTATAATTTATTGTCGGTCGAGGAACGAATAGAAACTTACATAATCTGGTCTACATTAAAACGAAAAGTTTTAATCTAAACATCCTTTTAAAGGGCCACTTATTTCATCTTGTTACTAAAAGAATTTATTTAACTTCTTTCCAGACTATCAATTAGATGTGAGTACTTACTTATCTAAGACAAAAATTCGTAAAAGTTAATAAGTATTAAACATTTTCGTACATGTGACTTAAATTTAATAAATTAAGAAAATGGTTGTAAATCCCAAATAGAACGTTTAATAATAATAATTAGTTATTACTTGGCAATATCATTGCCAATTATCATATTAATGTCATTTATTCATAAATTTAGAAATATTATCTTTCAATATTAATTAAAATCTCTTCCATTTATTTTCCAATTTTTTAATATCATCAAATAAAGTTATTGTAAATATAATAAATAATTAATATTTATTATAATTTATAAAAATAACTAGAAATAGAAAAGTTTATCTGTTGCCCCAGGCTAATAATGTATTGGTTTGGTTTCTTTGAAATTGTGTATGTATGTATTTCATTTTTTAATTACAAAGATTCATAGTTTTGTTGGGTGTAATTATTTAATCGGAAGTTCTATGAGCAATTGAAAAGATTTCACATAATTTCAATTTATAATGAAAAATGTTTGCTGATAATTCCCCATTCATAGTTTCTCATTGTTATAATTAATTATTAATTAATAATAATTTTAAACCATTGAGGGGTTTGTTAAAAAAACTTTTAACAAACATTTAAGTAAATAAAATGCAACAATTTTTAAATTAAACTTAAATTACACTCTGATACAGTGAAAATACACTCGGAACGAAACCAAGCTCAACCAGTAGAAAGAACTCGGTTAGAAGATCATTTTACCATTTTTAAAATTTTCGATATACCCTCAAAATCGAAAGTTATCGATAAAAAACGTTTTTTTTGGACTTAGCGGAGAAAAGAAGGCTTAACTGAGTCATTTTTACATCGATTTTAAATTTTAAAATGTGTTTCGACAGAAAACAAAATAGGCTTTCACTTCGTAAAGACATTTTATTAACATGACCAACTTATCATAAAAATATTTTCCGCTGAAGTTAAATTTTTTTTTTTCGATTTTTTCAACTTCGGAAGCTTTTTTTTTTCGTAAAATTTATCAGAAGACCTAATATATTTTGACTTAAAAAAAATCATGGTTACCATTTTGTAAAACAAGAGTACTTTAATTAAAATCGGAAACATATTAACAGAGATATAACAATTTTAGTAAAAAAGGTGAATTCAGTATTATTTGTATATTAGAAAATTTTCTATACAATACTACGTTAGAGTGTTTTTTCAACTTTTTTCGAAAGTAGAGAAATGGCGGTCGGATTATTATGGCATTCGGTGAGAAACTTCAAATAACAAAAATTTAAGCCAAATCGGACTAGGCCCAGGCCATGAAGTTGAAAATTGCGTTTATAAGAAAAAATATGGCCAATTTTTTAGTTCTTGCAAAATTTAACTTTTTTAGTAAACATTTTAACAAAGTGTAAATATTAATTCAAAATGTAGACTCAATTAGCTTTCTATCTACGCAAGAAGCGTATAAATAGGCTAAGGATTTTTTGAGTTATCGGAAATTTTCATAGAAATTTTGGGTCCTTGAAGACATCTATTTGATTTTATGATATTTGTTGATGGAAAGCAAATTGGGTCTAAATCACAAATTAACATTCAGAGTTTGTCAAAAAGTTAACCTTATAGGTCAACATTTAACTTCATTCATAAGTGCGTATAAATATAAGTACTTAAGTATGAAACACAATTGGAACGAACGACCAATTTTTCGGAGCGAATATTCGTCATTAGAAATAGAACATATGGGCTTATATGAATGTGCTCACAATAGATGCGTACGACGAAATTCGTCGTGCGTATCGAACAGTGCGATAGGTTAATTTCTATTTCATACGCAGACGAACGATGACTAAACTGGTTTAGAGTGGCTGTATTTCTATTTCTGTTGTAAAATATTATAAATTATATGTGTTTTTGAAAAATATGGTCACCTTATAAATTGTAAACAAAAAAATTAATTATTTCAAATAAAATTAATTAAAGATATTCTTCTTGTGAAAAAATAAAAGAATAAAATAAAAAAAAAAAATTGCAAATGTTGTGAGTGCGCGATATGTACGAAAGTGTGAGTAATTTGTGCTAATGAGAAATAAACAAAAATGGCGTCAGCAACGTTTATTCGTCCCAACTGTGTTCAATGGACGAATGTACAAGACGAATTTTTAAGGCCGAATTCGTCGTGCTGGACGAAATTAGTCATTCGTCCCAATTGTGTTTCTACCTTTATACGTATATTGTACGTTAATTAAACTGGCCCTTTTACAAAAAAAAAACTTATATTTTTTTTTTAATTCGCTGTTAATTTAAATTTAAATATTTAAATATTTTGTGAACCTAGATTATAGGTTCACAAAATATTTAATGCACTTTTCAAGTAAATATAAAAAAATTTGGCATTCCTAACAAAATATTGCGGAAAACGGCGTCCCAATGTGAAAAAATCGGAAAAAAAAAATAAAAATTTAAATTTGTTTGAAAATATTTTTGTGATAATTTGATGAAATAAAAAATCTTTTTTAACAAGAAGAAAGCCTGATGTCTTGTCTGTCTCAAACCGTGTTAAAATTTCAAATCGATAAACAAATGACTTAGCTAGGCCTATTTTTGTCCGAGAAGACCAAAAAAAATCGTTTTTTATCGATAACTTTCGATTTTGAGGGTATATCGAAATTTCTAAAAATGACAAACTGATACACTCAATAAGGCCTATCGTTTGATATAGGTTTCCTTAAAAGTGTATTTCTTTTTCCTCAAAATGTATCAGTGTGTTATTATAACTTTTTAATTATTTTATGTTTTAACATAATTGTAATTTTATTTTTATATAAGATTTTTAATGTTATTTATTATTACAATGTCCTAAGTTTACGAAGTAATTGAAAATTGCACTTACAACCTTTAAAAACTTTCGAATAATATTTTAGAATATTGTAATAAAAATCAACTTAACTAAATTTTGATAAATATTCTTACTGACAAATCGCATAAGAAATGAAGATCTACTAAACGCTACAAACCAAATCCCTTCTTCTATAGAGGTATGTCAACGGAAATGACGATGGAAGGCCAAATACCAACATTGCTCGACAAGCGCTTCGTTGGAATCCACAAGGAAGCGGCCGTCGTGTTGGTGGACCTGCTAGAACGTGGAGAAGGTCAATTGATGTGGAGTTACAAGCAGCAAATTATTCATGGAATGATGTATGCCTAACATCTCGCAATAGAGTTCGATATAAAGAGGCCAAATTCCAGATTGGTTCGAATTACTTATCAAAATAGTCCCTTGAAGATTTGAGCTCGAGGGTGCAGATAATTCAAAGTATGGACCAAATTGATATTGATGTTTAAATATTAGGACTAAATTCGGTTGCAGTAGCTTTATAGTCCAACATTTAAAAGTATCTAAGTGGTTCCCTAGTATTTACTTTGCACAAAATTTAGTCTCATAACCCGGTATAGTTTAAGATTAAGCTATCAAATACTTTTCGTTTAGCTATCTAATTTCCTTGGTGCAATCTTAATATGTTGAATGTACCTCCGAATCTTTTTGATTGTAGATATAAAAAGGGAATGTTATATACATATATAAGAATTGTAGCCAAATGTTGACCGATTGTAACCAAATTTTACACACTGGCTGGTATTTATATAAAGCTTATTCTTGAAGAATTTAGTCATAGATGTCATAGTTTCTAATTTAAAAGCTTTTAACTGGTCTTTGTAACAATTTTTTGTTTATTTTTATATTAAAGCTATAGTTATATATGGACCCATTCCTATGAAATTTGATATACTGACCAATAGTTGCATAAAACTTCTCTATTCTTAATTAAGTGGTCATAGCTATCACAATTGTATTCAATTTATCAGCATTAATGTGATTCCCGTGGCGGGGTTATATGGGAGCCCGATTTTCAATACACAACTTTTTCAAGATATCAAAAGTATTTTTGTAAAATTTTGTCCTATCTCTTTTCATAAAGGCGTTATTGCGATTTTATCTGACATAAATCCCCTTTTCTTTTTATATTTTTGTGTTTCCGTAAGTTTTTTATATGGGAGCTATGTTTGTAACAAAATTTGGCACACTAGTTGGTATTCATATAAGACTATTGGTGCTAAATTTAGTGGAATAGCTATTACAGTTTATCATTTATTGGAATTCAAATGCATTTATGATGGAATTTAGGCCGTTTCCGTGTTTTGTATGGGAGCTAGGTTAAATGTGAAGCGATTTCGAAAAAAAAACTTATATTTACCAAATTTTATCATTATATCAGTTATAATTTGTCATTTATTAGCAAATAAGCGATTAGCTTAGACGAGGTTATACCGGAGCTATCTTTAAATGTGGACTGATTTTGCCCGATTTCAATACCAAAATTTTTCAAGAAATGAAGAATATTTCGTGAGCCTATATTCAATACCGTCTATGAACCAAATTTTTTCAAAATCACTTTTTATTTGGAACCTGTTTTTTTCATAATAGTTACATCACTTTTAATAAAAATTAGGGAGAATAAATCTATTTTGGAACATTGGCTTTAATATATTGTAGAGAAAATATTGGCTTCTACTTAATTATTTTGGATATTAAATAGTTTTTTGCCTCGCCTTAAAAATATTCTGGTTGGTTCATAGTCGGTATTGAATATAGACTCACGATTTATGCCTAATTTTAGTAACCTATATATTTTCGTAAAGGTTTTATCGTGCCGACAACAGACAGACAGACATAAGGACAGACAGACAGACAGACATAAGGACAGACGGACATCGCTCAATCGTCTTAGAATGTCACAAAGTTTCAGAATATATATCCCTTTTCGTTTTTAAGTCAATATTAAGGAATTACAAACGGAATGACAATTAGAATTTACCCCCCCATTCTTTTTGATGGTGGGTATAAAAAGATGCAATATTTTAAAAACTTGAATGTAAAAGAATCGTTAATTATATAAATTAGTTCCTATGATATTCACGGCTTAGAAACTATGTTCATATTTTAAAAACTGTCCCATAGGTTTCAAATAGTCGTGGTTAGTACCAAATAATTGTAATGTCGCAAAAGGTTTATTTTTATACTTTTGGTTTGCAAATTTCCAATCTAAACATCATCATAGCTTCTAAATACGAGTACATAATAAAAGTAAAGCAAGTAAGAAAGTGCCATAGTCGGACAAGCCCGACCATACGATACCCTTCACCACTAAGGTCAAAGGTGTTCTTTTATCTGTATAAAGACAAATATTTTCTGAATTTTGCCATCATACGATTATCTCGATTACATCTCTGATTACAGTGGTTACAAAAATTATGTATGCAAAAAATAAACTTAAAATTCTTATTATCTTTAGATTTACGAATGTTTAGCGATTTTTGTCTCATTTAGTGCGTTTTAATAGAAGAGTTTGTATGGCACATGTGGTCAAATGTGTACCGATTTCAACGAAATTTCGTACTTTTATTTTGGCTAACATAAACAGTATCTGTTTAAAATTTGAAAAAATATTGATATTTGTGGCCAATATATCAATTCCGGGAAGTGGGACCTATGGGAGTTACTATAAATAATAGACCGATTTTGACGAATTTCAATATGTTCCAAATTTCATCAAATTATCTTTAGAATTGCGACCTCTAGTTTGATTACAAGGTTTACATGGGGGTCCAGCCAACAAGACGGACGGACGGACATCTATAAATCGACTCAGAAAGTGATTCTAAGCCTATTAGTATACTAAAAGGTGGGTCTAAGACAAATATTTCTATGCGTTACATACACCAACACAAACTAATAATACCCTTTCCACCTATGGTGGTGAAGGTATAAATATTTATTGAATTATAATTCTTATATACTTAAAGGGTTAAAACCAATTTTATTATTGAAATTTTACTTAATAAACTAATAATATCTAAAGTTATTAATTAAAAATTAATATAAATACTTATAAATTAATTATTTTTATAGCTAGAGAGAAATGAAACTGAAAAAAATTTCGCAAAATATTATAAATTATATATTCTGCGAATTTTTATATATGAATTTCTATTTTATTTCTAAATACAATAAATAATTTAAGCTTAAATTGTAAATTACATTAAATATTACTGTTAGATTAATTAGTCCCATAATAAACGATTAATCGAAACTAATTAAGATTGACCCATTCTTCGAGGGGGATTTTTGCAAACAAACGATCCATGAAGTTGCGAATGACCAAAGTGAGTTTTGTGCGCAATGAGGGCTTCATTTCTTTCAGCAACTCCTGGGCATTGGAATTGATGAAAAGATTCAAAGCAGCTTCTGTAAAATGGGAATAGTAAAGAATTAGAAAATTATATTTAAAAATATAATGAATTTTATAAATAACTCACGTATGACTGTATTGCCATTGGCAATATTATCGACACCCATTTGTATGTCCTTGACATTGAAATCCATTTTCACTTGATCGGCTGTGAGGTAAGTGCGACCATCTTGTCCCTCATGTGGCAAAGCCTTGAAGTAGATTTTAGCTTTTACGCCCTCTATAAAAAAGACACATAAACATTTAATATTATTAAGTTTAAGCAAAAATGTTGTATTTCTAAAATAAAGTTTAATATATTGTACGTTTATTCTTATATTTTATATTTATTTAGTTTTGTTTGAATGTTGTTCTTACCATATTCGCCCCAGTATTCTCCGGCACCAGAAGCTTTAACCAAAATCAAAACGCCAGTTGAACGATATTGTGCTCTAACCTTGATTCGTGGTATTTCGCAGGTCAATTGAAATTGTAAAGATTCCAAATCGGAGCTGTAATATAAATTATAGTTTGTTAAATTTACAACATTTTAAGCCTGGTCGATTATAAGGTACTCTATTTCTTATAAGTATTAATTAAAAAGTTTTCTTTATATATAACAGAGATTCCTTTTGATATTTGATATATATTTGAAATCGCAAATTTATATTCTAATAACACTGTGATAACTGCTCGAAAACTAGAGGTTAGCTCTAGTTTTCGAGATATAGCGTTATTTAAAAAACAAGTAGGAAAGTGCTATAGTCGGTCAAGCCCGACCATACGATACCTTCACCACAAAGGTCAAAGATGTTCTTTTTTCTGTATAAAGACAAATAATTGCTAAATATTGACATCATACAAACATTTTTTCAAAACTCATTATTTAAGCTGTTTCCGTCATTTCGACTTATATGAGAGCTAGGGCCAAATGTGAACCGAAATTATGTGTGCAAAAATCTTCAGATTTACGAGCGTTTTAGTGATATTCGACTTCAAAATTAAAATTTTCAACCGGAGCTGTATTTAAGAAACTAAGGAATTACTTCGTATTTTTTCCGCTACGCAGTGGCGTTTCATTATACATCGAAGTGCAAAAAATGGAAGGAGATATCCTACAACGATGAAATTTTTATATTTGATTTTAAATTTTTTTCAGATTTTTATATTTAGAAAAATTCAATATCGAAATCCTTTCACTCCTTGGGGTATCTGCCTTAGATCCTCATTTTTCTTCTTAATGTACAATCCGCAATTCTTAACGGAATTTAATTAAATATGGCACACATCAATTTGTTGATATAAAAAGAGGTCTACTAATTTTGATTTAAATCAGTTGGCTCTTTGTGTACCTGCCTTGAACTCCAATTTTTCACCAATTTTTTCAACGTATAAGCAGCAATTCTTAACAAAATTTTAGAAAATTTTGCACACGTCTATTAATTAATCCAAGTACCTGTCTTGGACCCCCATTTTATCACATATTTTTATTCACAATGTATAAGCCGGAATTCTCAACAAAATTTAATGAAATTCAGCACAAGGTATTAGTTCCAATTTTTAGTGAAATTTATCTACTCCTTGGGGTACCTGCCTTGGTCCCCCATTTTTTCACTTATTTTTATTCTCCATATATAAGACGGAATTCTCAAAAGCATTTAATGAAATTCGGTACAGGTCAATTAGTAAACCCAAAAAAGACCTCTACCAATTTTGGTTGAAATCCGTCCACTCATTGGGGTACCTGCCTTGGACTAACACTTAAATGCAATTTAATTAAAAAGTTAAGCCTAAACGACTGCAACACTTTTTGCTTAAATTATCATAATGCTGTAAACACAATGACGACAACAGGCTACACGAACACCGACTAAAAAAGACATTGGTTGCAATCGTCGCCTCGTTGTTAGCTACAGGCAGTTATATTTCAGATTTAATAGTTTATGGGTGGTGCCAATATCGCGTTTACGAAATAAAAATTTATAAACTTATTTTTGCAACCCACTTATCTTAAACATATATTAAAACAACATATATACAAGTATTTTATATAATGAATTTTATACAGGATATACTGGGCGTTTATATAATCTAAACTACGGAGCTCTAGCATATGAAGCGTGTGAGTTATGACAGTTTAAAAATTAACTTTTTAAAAATTGACTTCTATTGTATTATATTTATTAGATATCATTATATATATAAATATTTGCTAATTATATAAATTGTTTATATAAATTTGCTTCATTGTATTTATGGAAAATAAACTTATTCGGTTTAAATCGCTCATTTATTTCAATATTCTATGGTGTTGACAGCACTAAATCTGTTATTGTCGACAACAAAAATAGAAATTAGTTTTATTTTGGCTACAGCTACAACGATGGTCGGTAGTCGTGTGACTGTGCCTACACTTAAACATTTATTCTCATTTGAATGCGTGTATTCTAAATTCGATAGGTTGTAGCTCGTAGCCTGCAGTCGTGATTGTGTTTATAGCATAACAATTTACGTGACTTTTTTCAGAAAATTTTGAACTTTGTTTTACCATCGGTAAATTTCGGTGAATTTTTTTCACTCAATCTAAAGAAGAGACTTTCGCCTTTCACGTGGTTATAGTAGAAGGACCGAGCAAAACCGAGCCAACTTACTTTTTGTGCAAGATTTTTTTTTTGTGGAGATTTTTTAATTTCCTGATATCTCCTAAACTATATAGGAGTTTAGGTAATTTTCTTCTGCAGACTAAAACCAAGGTTCTGTATCTTAATTAAAACGACATCAAGATTAAAGCTGTGAAACTTTATTCGATGCATGAGCTACTGAGTTTGACGACAAATTTCATCACTTTTTGTTTTAGAACATTAAGCACATTTCAATACCTTTTTTATAAAAAATGAGATAACTTTTTCTTAAAAACAATTAATAATCCTTGATATCTACACCATTTTCAATTGTAAATGAGAAATTTCCAAATTGAATTGAGAAATTTTCATTTGAAATTGTGAATTTACATTTGAAAATGAGAAAATTCCAATTGAAATTGAGAATTTTTATTTGAAAATGAGAAATTTTAAATTAAAAATGGGAATTTTCCATTTGTAAATGAGAATTTTTCATTTGTAATTGAGAAAAGTATAATTGAAAATGAGAAATTTTCATTTCAAATTGAGTTTTCCATTTAAAAATGAGAAATGTTAAATCGAAAATGAGAAATTTCCATTTGTAATTACGAAATTTTTATTTGAAATTGAGTTTTCCAGTTGAAAATGAGAAATTTTCATTTGTAATTGAGAAAACTCCATTTGAAATTGAGAAATGTGTAATTGAAAATGAGAAACTTCCATTTGTAATTGAGAAGTTTTCATTGGATTTTTTTAAATTTCATATGAAAATTTCTCAATTACAAATAGAAATTTTTCATTTACAATTACAAATTTCTCAATTTCAAATAGAAATTTCTCAATTACAAATCAAAAATTCTCATTTTCAAATGGAAAACTCAATTTAAAATAAAAATTTCTCAATTACAAATGGAAAGTTCTCATTTTCAATTACACATTTCTCAATTTCAAATAAAAAACTAATTTTCAAATGCAAATTTCTCAATTACAAATGAAAATTTCTCATTTCTATTTGAAATTTTCTCAATTACAAATAAACAATTCTCAATTTCAAAAAAAAATTTCTCAATTACAAATGGAAATTTCTCAATTTCAATTGTAATTTTCTCAAATTCAAATGAAAATTCTCAATTTCAATTGAAAATTTTTCATTTCCAAATGGAAATTCTCAATTTCAATTCGAATTTTCTCATTTTCAAATGAAAATTCTCAATTTCATTTAGAATTTTCTCACTTTCAAATGTAAATTCTCATTTTCAATTGGAATTTTCTCATTTATAATTCAAAATGGTGTAGACTCTTCTCTACTGCATCATTTGATTTTTCGAAAATGGTGTTAAAAAAATTCTTTTTTGCAGCAGAAATAACATAGTGCGCTGTGAGGCATTGCGACATGTAGGATATCTAGAAATCTATGCAATCAGCCGTTTGGAAAAATTAAAAATATTTAAAAAACGATAAATCATTTGATATATTTTGGTCATAAACTGATTGTACAACTATTTATTTACATGCTAACAACTATTTTGTAATTGCTACTGTAATTTTTGTTACTGATCTGATTTTACGAGTATTCAACTCAAAAAAACTCTACGACAAATGGCTACAATATTTTGAAAAACTAGTAGTCAAACGCGCAAGTCAATCAGACCATAATCAAATTGTTCTTAAACGAAGCCGATTGTGGGTCGCCAAAAAAGTATTAAAACACATACAGTAGTTATTGGATACAAGAAACACTGATTATAATAGAGACAATTTTCCCAAGGAAATTTCTCTTTCTTGAGTTCTTTTCTAGTTAATGCTGTTCTTTGTGAAGTTTCTACTAAGAAACGTTTATATTTATGTATATCCAATAACTACTGTAACATCATGATCGTATTCTTAAGACTTTGGAGTTAAAGTTAGTTCTATTCAACAGAAGTTGCAACAAATTTGGAAATCAAAGTTTTATGTTTTGGTAATTTGCCGACTGGTGGTGAAAATTTATAGCCACGTTAGTACGTGTCATGTGAAACGTAATTTTATTATTTTTTCAAAAATCTAGTTAAATATTAATAATTTTTATAGTAGACATAATGGTTCAAACGTGATGTAAATATCTAAAGATGTAGAATAACAAGTTTTTTTCATGTAATAAAATAATGGAAAATTATGATAAATGACAAATTGATAATCTCAGGTCTTGGAATTTCGCATTACTTTGATAACTGACCTAGAAATATGAATTATGACCAAAATAATATCCTCTTTTTGCCACATAATAGAGATAGACAAATAATTTGTGGCTTCAATTTTGTTGGTCATTTCCGAACAAGGTTAAGATTTTCGTAATTTAAACTTTTAATAATAATGATCTTGTTTTAATAACTATGATCTTGTTTCAAGAATATCTGACAGTAAAATTAGATTTTCCATTGTCATACTCCAAATGCTATGAGAATGAGACATGTTGTATATTTATACCCTTCACCACCATAGGTGGAAAGGGTATTATAAGTTTGTGCTGATGTTTGTAACGCATAGAAATATTTGTCTTAGACCCACCTTTTAGTATACCAATAGACTTAGAATCACTTTCTGAGTCGATTTAGCGATGTCCGTCCGTCCGTCCGTCCGTCCGTCCGTCTGGCTGGCTGGACCCCCATGTAAACCTTGTAATCAAACTACAGGTCGCAATTCTAAAGATAATTTGATGAAATTTGGCACAGATAATTTTTTTGATAATGGGACCATGGCTATTGAAATTGGTCAAAATCGGTCCATTATTTATGGTACCTTCCATAGGTCCCACTTCCCGGAATTGCTATATTGGCCACAAATATCAATATTTTTTCATGAAATTTAAAACAGATACTGCTTATGTAAACTTAAATCACTGTACCAAATTTCGTTGAAATCGGTCCACATTTGACCATAGCTCCCATACAAACTCTTCTCAAAAACGCACTAAATGAGACAAAAAATCACTAAAACGCTCGTAAATCTAAAGATAATGAAAATTTTGAGTTTATTTTTGCATACATCATTTTTGTAACAACTGTAATCAATTTGCCAAATTTCGAGATAATCGGTCCACATTTGACCCTAGCTCTCATATAAGTCCAAATGACGGAAACAGATTGAATATATACGTTTTGAGAAAATGTTTGTATGATGGCAAAAATTTAGCAAATATTTGTCTTTATACAGGAAAAACAACACCTTTGACCTTAGTGGTGAAGGGTATCGTATGGTCGGCTTGACCGACTTTAGCGCTTTCTTACTTGTTTTTTTCTTGTTTTGAAAAGATGAAATGAAATCAAGGTTAAGAACAAGAAACTTGTTGGCTTAAAGTTTGAAAAATATATTTAAGAAAATATTAGACAGCTGCTAAAAAACATACATATGGGCAAATCCTGCGTGACGGACGATACATTTGTACTGATTTTGTTGTAATTAAATGTATCCCATTGTCGTTCTACTCTAGATATCTTTCACAGATTTCAGAGAATATTAGGCCATCGATTGTGCTATCAAATGGCATTTGTTAATTTACATACTTCTTTTGGACGAAAAAGATATTCGCTTTTAAAGTGCTGTGACGGACGCTACAAAAAATGGAAGCGACTTTTTTTTCAACACGTGTTTCTGTAATTTTCATCAAATCGGTCATAGTAATAAAAAAATTGTTAATAATGGGTGTTTTCTTAGAGGTATAGAACTTCGAATTGAAATAAAACACAAGAAAATCGTTTTAATGTCCATCAATTTGGCTTTATTGGAAGGATAATTTTTTGCCATTAATGTTTAAATATGATTTCGGGCATGTGGCCGCCGCGGCTGGCTCGAATAAAGCCAATTCTACAGGTCCAATTTTCAACTACTTTTTCGAGCATATGGGGCCGTATGTTGGCAATAACGCCACGAATGTTGGCTTCCAAGTCCCCTAACATTTCTGGTTTGTTGGCGTAGACGAGCGACTTCACATATCCCCAAAGAAAATAATCCAGTGGAGTCAAATAGCACGATCTTGGTGGCCAATTGACAGGTCCATTCCGCGAAATTATGCGCTCATCGAATGTTTCCTTCAATAAATCAATTGTGACGTGCGCTGTGTGGCATGTAGCGTCGTCTTGTTGGAACCACAACTCATCCACATTCATGCCATCCAATTGGGGAACAAAATAGTCGGTTATCATGGCTCTATACCGGTCTCCATTTATGGTAACTGACTCTCCAGCATTATTTCGGAAGAAGTATGGCCCAATGACTCCACCAGCCCATAGAGCACACCAAACAGTCAGTTTTTGTGGATGTAATGGCGTCTCAAGGGTCTCATGTGGATTCTCTTCACTCCAAATGCGGCAATTTTGCTTGTTGACGTAGCCATTCAACCAAAAATGAGCCTCATCACTGAACAAAATTTTGCGATGAAAATCAGCATCGAGATCAATATCATTTTCGGCCCATACACCAAAATCACGACGCATTGCATGGTCTCGAGGCTTTAATTCTTGCACAAGCTGGATCTTGTAAGGTCGCAAGCCAAGATCTTTGCGCAAAATCTTCCATAAAGTTGATGGACAAAGCTCCAATTGCTGTGCACGGTGGCGAATCGATTCATTCGGGTCCTCTTCAACACTTTGCTCTACAGCGGCAATTGTTTCTTCGGTGCGCACTGTTCGTATTATCACATAGAGTAAACGTAGTGCGAAAACGATCCATGGTTAACCGAATTAATTGCTCTGATGGACGATTATGTCGACCATAAAATGGACGGAGCTTGCGGTAAACTTCGCGAACTGAACCATTATTTTCGAAATAAATTTGCACGATTTGCAAGCGTTGTTCTTTTGTCAACCTGTTCATGATGAAATGGCAAACCAAACTAAATATTAATCACTTGACAGCTGACAAAATGGCCGCCAGTTAAAAAAGTGATGCCAACTTAAAGTTCTATACCTCAATAAAAAACACCCGATACATTAAAGATAGAGGAAAATCAGAGGATTACAAAACAGCTTTTATAAAATATTTTAAAGTTTCTAGTTTCACCAAAAATCCATAAATGATCTATTGCGGACGCTACGTGACGGACGATACAGTTTTTACTTGAATGTTTTTTATTAGTAAAAAATTCATATTTCATGTTTTTTTTTAAGGATTTGTTTATCAGTGAAAATAATGGTTTTATTTGTTCCCGAATTTCATCTCCTTCCTTTTCATATTAGCGGTTAAAATGCGATTTTTGGGCACAATTTAGTATTTCACAAAACGGCTATATACATATATTTATTTAAAGTCTTACACTTTTTACATCTTAAGAATACTGCGGTTAGCTGTTAGAGTGCCCAAAAATAAAAAAAATAAAATTTCTAAAGCATCAAATTTGCCCCACTGTATATTTTTTTAACACCTAATATCTTAAATTTAATCTGTGGATATAGACAGTGTTATTGCTTTATGAATAAGACAGACATGTGAGCGTAAAATTTGTATTTAATAAATATCATTTTGTAAAAAAATATATACTGTGACGGACGCTACACACTTTCCTTTACATATTATTCTGTAAAATCCTATATATTTTTAGCATAATTTAAAACATACTATAAGTTCTCTTTACGAACCAAGTTCAGTTGGAAAACAAAGAAAAATTGCACTAGTCAAATTGAAAAACCTTTATTTCTATGACGGACGCTATACACTGTGAGCCCTATTTTACTTGACGTTATTTATATCACTCCAATTACTTTTGATGGGGTCTTTTACATCTAATTGTATAAAATTAAGCAGAGTTTAAGCGCCTACTAATACTTGATACCTAAATGGATGTTTTTGCGATTTTTATGAACTTTTAAAAAATGTATATTATTTTAAAAAATTTATAAAAATTCGAGTTGGGTGCAAATAAAGACCTGTCATTCACGAAGAGAGCAATCAAAAATCCATTATATATTCTAAAGGATCAATATATGGTTAATTTGTCCATAAACACAAATATGGGATTTGACAGTTTTAAAATTTTGTTCTTGGTTTAATGTTTTTCGGATTTGCCCATATATAGTAGTTATTTGGATGGGAAAATATCGAAATAAATACTTTAATGACCATTAGTGCACAGTGGTTTAAAAAAAAGGAAATAATTCAAGAACTTTTAATCGGTAAGCTCGATTATCATGAAATTTCATATGGCTATTGAGGAGAAGTATTCGAGAATTTGGAGTCTGTAGACTTATCAGCAGAGAAGCACTTCGGGTTTTTTTGAAAATTAAAAACGATCTAGATCCGTTATGATCCGTTTTTATATGCATGCTTTATCTTCTATAGTTTATGAGATATTTGACTTCAACTTTTTTTGCTAATATCGGATCCAGACTTTTCCCTGATAAATAAACATACACTTCATGAGCACGTGTGTCGTCTCCATTAGTTGTTTTCAAATTATTAATAAAAGCGGAATACTTTCTTTTGTATGGGACTTATCGAAAAGACCATAGGGCAAATTAATAAATGGAAGTGCAACATCTTTATATTGTAGAGTCTTTGGTTCGAGGGTCAACTTCAAGTTTTTTTAAAGTCCGTGAAGAATTTTGTTTGAAAAGTTTTAATCATGTTTTCTGCTCCTCGATTTTGACAACTTTTTTACAGACAAAAGGGGCACGATTAACCGATTAACTTCTTTTTTTTATTTGATTGATTATTTGCAAATTTAAAAAATAACAAATAAGCGAATAATTTGTGTCGAAAAATCGATTAAACAAAATAGTGGTTTTTATATATTATTACATATCTAATTTAAATATATCAAGATCTGATATGACATCATTTTTAACCGACAAAAGGGACACGTAGTGGGAAAAGATTAGGGTATTCAATCGAATAACCTTTATTCGATTAACCGATTAATTTCTGGAATGTCTAAACTTTGGCGTCAAGTCGGCACTCTTTGCCGATATCCGATCTGAATAAAACTTTGTATTTGCATTATTGGGGTCAAATGTAAAAAATTTGAGTCGTACGTGTTTCTGTAAAATGACTTTAAATTTTTAGGGACACTCTAAAGTGTAAAAATAAAAAAATTTGATTTTTCACAATCAATTTTAATCGATTAATCGAATGATTTGTCATTATTCGATTATTAATCAATCAAGTTTTAACACAGAATAACTATTCGCACGATTAATTGAAAAAACCAAAACCCCGAATAATTGAATACCCTAGTATAATAAATCGAGTATTCTAAATCCGTTGGTGCTAACCGTTTTTTTAGGTAGCTCTAGTTTTTGAGATATAGCGTTATTTGAATGTAGGAGATTGAGCAATAAATATTCGCGTAACTCAAAAACTTTTAGGTTTATTGAATTAAATAAAAAAGTCGAAGTTCGACAAGAAAATAGGACTAAATTTGTTTTTCATCTGTGTAGTCGTTTTTAAATCAAATTTCATTTTTTAGCATTTTTTTTTTCAAAATCACAAAAATTTCGATTTGCAGTTATTTTAATATACTCTTATCGAAAACGAAGTGTTAAACAAAACAATTAGTCCCCAAATTTCGGGGGTAACAGTTACTTTAATAACGCTATATCTCTAAAACTAGAGCTAGTCGGTCTTTTCAACTAGCAAAGTGTAATTAATAGGGTATTCAATTATTCGGGGTTTTGATTTATTCGATTAATAATAAGTTTGACCTTTTTACTTTTTTTGAGACCTCAAAATATTTAAATATTTATTTTTATTACAATGGGCTAACGTTAAGTCACTTACATGAGACGAAAAAAAATATTTTTTTAACCGTTTTCAAAACTCCTTTTTTGGTTTTTTAATTGTTTGTAAAACAAATTCGTAAAAAGTAAAAAAAAAGTTTCAGAGTGTAAGTAAAAACAGATTATGACAAAGAAAAAATTAGAACGATTCTTCTAACGGCTTAGAGATCAAAGGCTTTCGGCAAAAACCCAATTTTTCACCAAAGTTATAAAAAGCACGTTAATTATTATATATTAGCAGTTTTTATAAGAACTAGAATTATAATTGCTTCAGTAGGTAGCAATATCGTTAACCCTTTTAATACCGGGGTTAAAAGTAAAATTTTTTAAATATTAAATTTTTTCAAAAAAAGTGTTAGAAATCACATGTTTTTACTATTATATGTCAATGAAAATAAAAAAAAAATGTTTAAAGACGCCTTTAAATACATTATATAAATTAATCCTAGAGTACCTATGGGCTCCAAACAGTTTCCATGCTTAACTCATGTATGTATTAATATATTTGAATTTTTTAAATTTTCAAATAATCGATCAAATGAAGATAAGAAATTAATCGGTTAATCGAATAAAGATTAATCGATTGAATACCCTAGTAATTAATGAGTTTAAAAATAATAGTATCTGACATATCTATAAAATCTAACGTGATAACAAACAACACTCTTTAATACCCTTCCCCCCTGATATTTTCCCCCAAATAGATACATATTTGTTAAATTATGTTTTTATATTAAAAATTTTTGAAGACATGTCGTCGTGCGGGAGTTTATGTGCTCTATCCGCCATTTTACATATTTTGAGTTAATGTTGTCACTTTGGGATTTCGACCCAATTTTTTTAAATCTGCAATCCGTTTTCGGATAACTCGTCTAGTTTCTGAGATGAATAGTGTCTGTTTTGTTCTATATCCTTCAAAACTGATTTTTTGTGCTATTTTTGCTCAATACGCCAAATATATGGTGTAAAAATCTCAAATTCTATCCTAAAGTTAAAACTTCAATATAGAAGCACATAAACTCCCGCACGACTTTATATTAAAGCTATTTCCGTCGTTGTGCCTTATATGAGAGCCAGTGTCAAATGTGCAGCGATTTTCTGAAAATATAGCAATTTGTTTACAGATGAATTGCCATTATATCGACTCAGGAAGTGATTCTGAATTCTTTGATATAATGGTTCACCTATGGCGGTAAAAGATATTAAAGGGTTACCTTTTACTGCCAATATAAAAAATTAATAAAAACGTTTTTATATCCCTGCCAGTTTTGTATAATTATCCAATTCTGTTTCGCTTATACGGCCAAGTTTTTGTGGGAATTGGTTTATATTTTACCATATTACGCTTCAGATAATTACCCACATTATTATTTAAGTACATATACAGGTATGTAATGGAAATCGATCGTTTTCAAATCGATCGATTTCAGATATATTTTTGAGATAATTTTCGGCTATCCCCCCCCAAAAAAAAAAAAAAAAAATAGAAATTTGATCTTTAATCCTTTTGACTGATATATTATCTTTCAATTAGTTTGATTTTTTTGAGAAAATAACGGAAATTGATCTCAAAAATATATCTGAAATCGATCGATTTGAAAACGAACGTTTTCCATCAAATACCTGATAATCTTAATTTCTTACCCTGAATATTACTTATATCTTATAGTCATGCTTGGCCAATTTAAGTTCTACTTACCGCACATTCGTCACTGTGATATTACTAACACCGAAAGCTTGAATATTACGGAAAACAGCACGATAACCATCGGGTCCATTACCCAAATTAATGCCGATTTCATCGATATCAACAGGTTCAATCTATAAAAAATTAATTAACCACCATTAATTTATAAAAACAATTAATAAAATAGAAATATTAGACGTTATTATTGAATTAGGCGCTACTCACCTCGTACATTTCCAATTCAGGTATTCCTTGTCTCAGATAATGCACCAATTTATTGCCGCTATCACGTAGACATTCGTTAATGTATTGTTCATCGCCCGGGCACTGTTGTATGTAATAGGCTGTAAATTTTTAAAAATAATAACAAACATTTAATTGTTAGTAAAATATTAAATTTTTAATAACTTTTTTATGTATTAAGCTAAAAATTGAAATATAAAAATATTATATTTTTACAAAAGTTTAACCCTCTGCAACTGACGTGGTAGTCTAGCAGATACCAACAATGTCAAAGTTTTGTTCAGAAATTAATTTTATAACACGACTGTTAGCACTGAAATTATTTTGATGTATAGCTCGAAGAAGACGGGACTTTTGGAACCTTTGCCTCTAAGAGGGTAAAAACGGGTAAAAAGGGGAAAAATCGGAAACGTTATATCTCCTAAAGTAATAGGTAGAGAAACAAAATTAAAATTATGTTTGAAACAGCTATGAAAATAAGCGGACAGGTGTTTGGTACTTTTTTTAAACTATGTCCGATAAGGGGTAAAAAAGGTTGAAAATAGTTTTTTTGGTACTTTTTTAACCCACTTTTATTTTTTAAACCAAAGGATATAGAAAGGAACTTTGTACTGCAGTCAATAGATGTGAAAGAAATATTGAACACATATTTGTTACTTTTGGGGTCAAAATGGGTAAAAAAGGGATAATATGATAACTTAACATCTCAACAAGTAATATGAATAAAAATTATGTTAACTGCGTTTTAATAAAATGTACCGAATTCAATTGGTACCAAAGAAGTACCAAATATGCATATGCAAGGGGAAAAAATGAGTAATGTTATAACTTTTAAACAAGTGAATGTTTGTATGTATGTTCTTTATAGAATAGTAAACTGCGAATTTGATCATTCTATGCTCTTTAGCGAAGATGTTGCGGATAAGCCAGACGGTAAGACTAATTTCCGTTAGGTGGCGCCACTGAAAATGACTAAAAATGAATTAAATCGTAAACTATACATTTGTAGCGCATGAGCCGGCGAAGACTTTTTATTTGGTGTGAATAATTTGCGACTGGTGGCGCTATTCAAAACTACTCAAAGTCAATTTAATCGTAAGCTGTACATTTAATCATGCTATAATCTTTAGCAAAGTTGTTGCACATGAGCCGACGAAGGTTTCTTAGTTGGTATGAAGAAATTTCGACAGGTGGCGCCACTGAAATTTACTTAAAGTCAATTTAATCGTAAGCTGTACATTTAATCATGCTATAATCTTTAGAAAAGTTGTTGCGGATAAGCCAACGAAGGTTTATTTATTGGAACGACCAAAGTCCGATAGGTGGCGCCACTGAAAATTACTTAAAATTAATTAAATCGTAAACTGTGCATTTGATCATGTTATAATCATAAGCAAAGTTGTTGCGCATAAGCAGACGAAGGTTTCTTAGTTGGTATGAACAACTTCAGGTGGCGCCACTGAAAACTACTCAAAATGAATTAAATCGTAAACTGTGCATTTGATCAGACAGGCTAAAATCTTTAGCAAAGTTGTTGCGCATGAATCGACGGAGGTTTCTGTTGGTATGACCAATTTCCAAAATTTTTCGAAATAGTAAACTGTAAACTATGTGTTGATCGGACAAAATAAATAAAATAATTCAAAATTAACAGAATATTTGTACAATGTATTTCTTCTAAATTTATTTTACTACGTTATAAAATAAAATATGTAAAAATTTTAAAATTTGCCTCAAAATGCTTATCATAAAGCTCCTAGCAAGGCTCGGTCAATCAGGTACTGCTTTTATTAATTTTACAAAATCGATGTACAAAATTATAAGATATGGAAATGGTATTTGGTAGTCAATATCATTGTAAACTAATATCAATATAATTGTAAACTAAATATCACGTCAGCCGCAAAGGGTTAAGACTCATTTCCATATTAAATGAATCGATTCTGCCCTATTTCGTTGTATTCTGAAGTGGAGGCTAACTAAATTTAATTTTGATAACTTCAATATAATATGAATTACAATAACTTTATTATACCCTTCACCACCATAGGTGGCAAGGGTATTATAAGTTTGTGCTGATGTATGTAACGCATAGAAATATTTGTCTTAGATCCACCTTTTAGTATACCAATAGACTTAAAATCACTTTCTGAGTCGATTTAGCAATGTCAGTCCGTTCGTTCGCCTGACTGGGACCATGGCTATTAAAATTCGTCAAAATTGGTTCATTATTTGTGGTACCTCCCATAGGTCCCACTTCCCTAAATTGATATTTTGGCCACAAATATCAATGTTTTTTCATGAAACTTAAAAAAATATTGCTTATGTAAACTAAAACCACTGTTGACCATAGCTTCCATACAAACTCTTCTGAGAAAACGCAAGGAAATCTCTAAAACGCTCATAAATCTGAATATAATAAGAATTTATTGAATTTATGAGTTTATTTTTTGCATTCATAATTTTTGTAATCATTTTACCAAATTTCGAGAAAATCGGTCCACATTTGACCCTAGCTCTCATATAAGTCCAAATGATGGAACTGCTTAAATATACAGACAAATCCGGGTATAACGAATCTCAATTTAACGAAAATTGGATATAATGAACGTTATTATTTTTTCCATTGAATTCCTTATATAGCGAATATTAAGCAAATTATATACGCGATGTAACGAATAATTAAAAAATTTAAAGAATATTTTCATAAATTTAAACGTTAAATTTATAAATGAGTTTTTGAAGAAAGTAAAATTAAAGTTAAAAGACAAGTAAAAAGTCTTTTAGTCTGTCAAGCCGATCGGTTGTAGTGATTTTTGATTGTAAAAAAATATTTCCTCTAAATTTTGTAAAATGTATTATAGTTGAGGACAAAATCTAAATTCCGAGTAGCCAGGCCTATGAAAGGAACCTGAAATAACGAACCGATTTCAGTATCATAGTTCCACTATAAAAAAGATGTCTGTATCAACTTTCATCAAATTATACTAAAAATTCTGATTTCGATAACAAGATTACATGTACGACAAACTAGCTTTATATGCATACGAACGGACTGACATCGTTAAATCGACTCAGTTATTGATTATGAGTAGATCTGTATACTTTAACATGGTTTAGACCAATATATTTATGGTGGTGTAGAGTACAAAAACTTTGCGATATAACGAATTTTTCTGTATTACGACATTATATATTTCGTTATACCGAGATTTGCCTGTATAAAGATGTCAAATATTTGTCTTTATACAGGAAAAAGAACACCTTTGACCTACGTGGTGAAGGGTATCGTATGGTCGGGCTTGACCGACTTTCTTACTTGTTTTATGATAAGTTTAGAAATGAATTTTACCATGAAATAAATATTAAAGGAAGTGCCACTTGCTTTTTATTTTGTAAACATTAACCATTTGACAAGAAAGAATATCTGAAGTTTACAAAAAAAATGAGGCTATTTTACTTTTCAAAAAAAATCCTATTTAAGTATCAAAATTGTTTGGTAATTTTTAACATTTCTTAACTTTTTTTCCTATTATCCTTGACTCCCAGTGGAGCATAGGGCCTCAACCATTCTTTTATATCGGAATGTTAACGATTTTGTGGACATAAGGTCTGTTAGTAAGTAAAGTAAGTAAAGTTTTTGAACTGAGATCCACAAAATTGCTCCTAGTGGGTGTTTTCATTTCAGTCATGTTTTCAAAGTCTATCGAGTCCTTTCCTAAACTTTTAGGAACACAAGCTGTGAATATTATATCAAACGCCTCAGCAGTTTGCCCGTAATTCGTTATTCAGTAACACACACGAAATATTTTTTTAATTTAATGGTATAATTGAGATCTTATGTGTTTTAGCATCTACAAAGCTACAAACTACAAATTTTATTAGACTATTTATTTAGTTATTTTACTTATTTTTTTTTTTCAAACTACACATTTTAGTTTACAAATTTCCATAAAATAATCTACGAGTGTGGCAACGATCTGTGTAATATTGACAAAATATACAAACTTCAAAGATATTCTTTATAGTCAAAAATTTTGAAGTGTCACTTCCTTTAGTATTTATTTCATGAATTTTACTACGTTTTTTTATGTATAAATATAGTAAACTAAGTTTAAGTTATAAAATTTAAAATAAATTTGTTTTGGAATTGGCAGTTACTTTCATGCACTTCAGGTTAATGAACTTTTAAAAATTTCTCCAATGTCTTTGTTTACTAAATTTTTATATTAATGGAACGAGCCATTATAATGTAATTCAAAAATTTTAGTTAATTGAACGCAACGGCTTTATTTTAACGTGTTTCATTGTTTATTTGGAAAATATTATTTCAAACAAATTGCATATCGTTGAAGTTCATTAACCCATTTAAGGAGAGTCAGTTGTTAGTGGGTACGGTGTCAGTTTGACAGCATTTGAAACAATTCAATTTCCTTCACAATTTAGTGCATCATTTAAAATGAAATTGTTTTTAATGCGACTTTCGAAATACAAAATCAAATTTTATATTGAAAATCTTAAAATTTTGCCTCAATCATGAAATTTGTATAAAAATATATAAATTTTTAAACCTTTTAAACAATGAGACCATCTCATACTGGGCCTGATTGATATCCTGCCTGTGTACCTCAGATTCTAAGATCTTGGCCCTTCTGCAAGATTTTTAAATAGCAGTATTTTTTAATTTAGGACTATGAATGACCCCTACTTATGCCATCTATTGTGTTGGAACTAGAAAATAGGTTATGGAGGGGGGATAGACAAAGTGGTTATTGACATTTTATTTAAACTTCCCTACATTGCACAGTGGGATGGTGGCAAAAAATAATGGAAATAAGTCAGCAACTTCTAAACTTTTGAGCCGATTTTAAAATAATTTTAGGTGCATATAGCTTTTTAAAAACTTTAAATCAAAAAAATCTTTAACCCGAATTTTGGATCAGATATAAGTAAAAAATTGTGCATTAGGAGACATAAATTGCAAATTTTAATATTTGAAGTCGAATATCTTTAAAACCCTAAGAGAATGTTTCTTAATCTTGACCTAAGTATTTGTTATATAGTATGATTCCTCAAATCGGTTTAGAAAATAACAATTATATAACATTTTAAGTGATTTATGAGTATTGACACGGGCTAGAGGGTGATGGGTATAATTATCAGAAATGACAACACATAGAATTTTATATTTTCTAGAAAAGTTATAATCTATGTATTTATTGAACTTCAATTTTCAATATATAAATTTTCTATAAATTTAGATTTAGGTTAGGGTTTTAAATTAAGTGCAATATTAGGGTTATGTAAAAACTAAAATTTTTATAAATAAATTTATTCAATTAGAGCAATTAGGTTTTAACTTAACAATTTTAGATATCCATCTCTTAGATTTTAATAATCGTAAGCGACATTCCGTTAAATATCTCTTAAACTATCAAAGATAGCGTAGTACAGTAAGCTTATTTTTCCTTCTTTTTTAAGTAGTCTTCGTGCATAAAAATCTTTTCGATAGGTTTATATTTACAAAAGTTATACGGACCAATAGGTTTTACATACAATGGTGCTCAACTTTGGCTTAGTGTAGGGGCCACTGTATTAAAAATAGACATGTTTTTAAAAATTGGTCTAAAACTACATCTGCATATTGCGCTACATTCCGCCCAGTAGGTTACAAGTTATTGAAGTAAAACTAAAAAACTTCACATACAATATTTTGCACCATAACTTCTAAACGATTTGGAAAAAAATTAATTAGTTTGTCGAAAGTAGCAAACGATTTTTTGCCGCTTACAATCAATATTTTTCCTGCCGCTTGCGATCATTTTAATCTAAGGGCTCGATATTATGTTTGTTCCCGTACTCTAACGAAACTACCCAAAACAGTCCGAAGTTATCAGAAATTTCTACTCAAAAATTTGTATTGGGTTGTTTCGTTAAAGTAAAGGAACATACATTTTATGTTTTAATTAGGATTTTATAACAATTTAAATTTTGCACAATCAACTGAACTTGGTGACTTAAAAATTGCAAGTAAGATTGATTGAAACTGAAGCAGGAGAGCCAGAAAAGAGTTGTTCGCAAACGAAGTTGGCTGCAGTTTTGGGGACATTAATAAATGCAGGGTTGGGGTAAATTTCTTATTCGAATGAACAATGAGTCTGAGGTGCCCTACTTTGTGGGCCAATTGCTCCGCCCCAGTAAAAACTAGGCTTTCCAGGTTCAAAACTTAAGCGCCCCAACACTTCTGCTACATGCACCTAAAATTAGTTTAAGATCGGCCCAAGATCTCCGTAGTGTCTTGCTCTGTCTACCGGCCAATGTAGAACGAAAGGATGAGTTTTAACAGAATGACGTGTATTGCGTAAGAGTTTCGAGAACAAGTTCCCTAATATTGTGAGGACACATTCCAAAGTATTAACGATAGAACAGTGTGACACAATAGAGTTGGATACCATACTGTCACTGATGAGCACTCAGCCAAAAAGCTCCAAAATAGACTTCGAAATACCGACCCATACAAGAGAGTTGTTGAATTGTGTAAATAGAAAACCGAGACACTTGAATGATACTTTCGTCACTTGAAAAATGGGGTTACTATAGCGAACAATATTTGAATTATTTTGCGTGTTGAGGTAAAATTATGGGCCGTGCGCTTATGCGTTATCTTACAACATTGAGTTTTCTGAGGATTAAAATCAACTCTATTCTGAGTTTTTTTCTAATTCGTGGTTTAATGATTAATTAACGTCATGTCTCATATCGTTTGTTCTATGATTGAATGAATATGAATAGCAAATGTTGCTTTCATCTGCAAAAGAGTAAATAGGTTTGGAAGTTTCACGTAGAATGTTGTTCATTAAGATAAGAAATAGAGTAGAACACTGAATTAATCTTGAATTCGTTTGAAGATATCCCATCTATAACGACTCGTGGAGAGCGATCTCTGACGAAGCTCGACTTAAATCGGATGAAGTTATTACGGGCACCATGTCACACTCTGTATTGATTGACATAATTTTCGCAAAAGAAAGCTAGTCTTCCGTAGAGCGTTCCCAACGAAAACATACATACAGGCTGTTAAATTCGAGAAATTTTAAGATGGGGGAGTGCATGATAAATTGCTATTAAGAGGTAACTTTCAGAGTTTTTAGCTTCATCCCTTTTAGTGATTGGCGTAACATTAGCAACCTTCTAACACAGACGAAATTTATCGGCACTGTACAAGGAGCTGAAAAGGTCGGTTGACAGTTACTCTGGAGACTTGTTTGTTTTCAGATCCAGAACCAAATGGCGTTCCAGAATTGGTCTTTAAGCGAAACTAGTGATTTTAAAATATCAGATTTCCAGAGGAAGCTATTCGTTGTTTTGACAAAAGTTAGGAACAAGTTCTAAATATGGACTTTTGGAGATTTTATAGATGGTATCTTATTAAATTGTTAACCGCTGTAGTATAGCAGATTAGTCATCCGCCTAGCATATCAGAGGTCCTAAGTTCAATCCTCGGCCAGACTCACTTGAAAAAAATAAATTTTCAAAAAAGCGGCGGTTCACCTCATAACTCAGCTAGCCACTGGTTATTGAGTATTAGGCTATGTAAAACTTCTCTAACTAATACATTTGCCGTTCGGAGCCGGAGTTTAAAAGTAGGTCCCTTTCAATGAGTCAAAAAATAGAATCGGATGCAGCTCAAAGTCTGAGAGAAGTACCACTTGTTCCAATTGGGATGTTGTTGTGGAAATTATTATTATCTTATCAAATAAGTTCAAGACATATTCGGGGGTATCATAGTGTTTTGATCGTTTTTCTACTCTGGGCCTGTTCGAAAATGCATCACTGCGCTGCATCACGACTTTTAGCGCTTGATAATAAGCTAACTGTTTTATTTTACTCCAAATTTTTTACGCAAGTAGAAAGCAGTGCTGCACAAAAATATGTACGCCTAAACAGCGCATCATAGTATTTCATGCTGCAAAGTTTGCAATCGTGATGCAGTGCAGTGATGCATTTCCGAACACGCCCTCTATCTCATATGTATATTTTAAATAACCTTCTATATTAAAATTTTAAACTTATACATTTTTTTGCAGATGACGGCAACTTTTGTTTTTCGTATTTATTTAACAGATCAAGTGCTTTAAGATCACAATCCATATCTGTGGGAGGCCGTGTGATTTTAATGGTCGCAAAACCATACATGGGCTGTATAAACATTCTGGAAACAGATGTTCTTGTCCTGAGAATTCAGTGTTTTCGGTTGAAAAATATATTTTTCAACTGTAGGAATATGCGTTCAAGTCCCATTGAAAGAAATACTATCTACATCGTACATAAAGGCCGAAAATGCTTATCGGTTACAGTAGGGTATCTTTTTTATTGATTCACTAGAGCATTGACACTGAATGTGTTCTGACAAAAAGAAGTGAACTGTGTTTTAAAATTGGCTTTACCATAAGACATCTTAAAGTATAAATTTTAGTATCTTTATAAAATTCGAAGACGATTGTGCGATGCCCGCCTCTCAGTTTTGAAAATTGTAAAGGGAAGTAGGGAGACGAAAATAAATATCTATAACTCATTTATTGCAAAATTTTGGTATATAAGAAATGATAGATCGGCACGTATTTCACCACGGGTCTTATATATACATATATCCATCGGACCGGAAAACGCTTAAATCCATCGAATGTATGGGGTTGTTCTTTGGGAAACATTTATAATTTCAGCATAAGTTGATGGTGGTTAAACTAATTTAGGTACAGCCGAATATAACACTCTTACTTATACATGTTTTATATAAAAAATTTTAAACTTACGTTGTTGGGCCCATGTTGAACCATATAAAAGTGATGTAAGAATGACAAGAACTATCTTGAACATTTTGTTGCTGAGATCAATTAATATTTATTTATAGATGAAAGTAAAAGTTTTTTCTTTTCAATTTTTTTTATTTTAAATCAAAACTCTCTAATTAGCATAAATCTTTAACAATCGATTAGTTAACACCTATTTAGAAGAAAAAAAAAAAAAAAAAACAGATGGATACCAGCGAAAGTAATGTATTGAAAAAATATGTAAATATATTTCAATAAGTTTTTTTGTTTTTAAATATTTTACGCTTTTTTCTTTAAAAATTCCAATAATTTCACTTTAAAGGAAAAAATTAGGTCACAGCACGTTTAAAACAAAAATGCGGTTTGTGTCGGTTTTAAGCCAGAACCTTTTTGGAATTTTAAATTGGTATTTTTTATTTCTTGTTAAAGCACACTTTTCAATTTTTTATTATCTTTCTTTCAATTATTTTATTTTTTTTTACTTAAAATCTTTTTTTTTTTAATTCTTATGTCTTATACGGAAGAAATTTCTTTCAATTCTTGCCAGCGTCAGAGCCCGTCGTAGTTCGAGTTACAACTTTCACGCGACTCAGTTTGGTAATGAATTGAAATCTTCATGGGTTGAGCATTTTAACCAGCTTTAAAATGCGTCAAAGAAATGGCTTAAACATATTGTACTCGTACCATCGAATAGCTTAAATATTTCATTGTTTATTTTTCTTCATTTTAAATTACTCGCATACGCTACATATAAACATCATAATCATGTTCATTATCGTGACCATCTTCATGGCAATGGTCATTAGTAAACATCATTATTATCATGTGAAAAGGTAAACAAAAACAAAGAAACAATAAAATGGAAACAAGTTAATGAATGAAACGAAACGAAAAGTAACTGAAACAAAAACCATTAAGAAGAAAAAGTTCAAGAATGAAAGAAATTAAATGATATGAATGTTTATATTAACCCATTATGTACCAATCTAAGGGACATAAAAAGCAAATTTTAAGTAATACAAATTGGGAATTATAAATCTATATATATATGTAAAACTCTAATGTGACTGACTGACTCATCATCGCCCAGCCCAAACGGCTAAAGCTAGAGAATTTCACAGCGGGTACCTTTTTAGAAGTATAGATCCACTAAGAACGGATTTTTGGAAATTCGACCTCTAAGGGGGTAAAAAGAGGTAAAAAAGGGAAAAGTATCATCAGCTACAAATAAGTAGACACGTGTTTGGTACTTTTTAGCAGATGGGACAAATAGGGGGTAAAAATAAAATGTTGGTACTTTTTTTAACCCATGTGTATCTTTTGAACCAATCAACATAGTAACAAAATTCAAAACGGAGACTGTAAACAAGAAAAAAATATTAGATACGTGTTTGGTACTTTTTTGATTCAGGGTTCAAAAAGCGGGGAAAAATTTAGGGTAGGTCCATTTTTTCTTTTTCTTTGTATTTCACTTGAACTAATAAAGCTAGAAATAAAATTTATAGGGAGGTCGATTGCCAAGTACAAAACATCAAACACGTATTTGGTACTTTTTTCAATTAAAAGGGTAAAAAAGGGAAAAATCGGTAAAATTATATCTCCTTAACTAAAAGCGATAGAAGCGAAAAATAAATTGGTTTGAGATTCGCACTAAAAATAAAGGGACACGTTTTCGTTACTTTTTTTGAAAATCGGGCGCCTAGCAGACAAAACAGGGTAGAAAAGGGAGAAATTAGTAACATCATATCTCCGAAACCTATATTGATAGAAACAAAGTTAAATTGGATTTGAATCGGCTAGGAAAATAGGGGGACACATGTTTGGTACTTTTTTGAAAATGGCACTAATAAGGATAAAAAAGGGTAAAAACTATATTTTGGTACTTTTTTTAATCCATATGTATCTTTTGAACTAATAAACATAGAAACATAATTTATATCGCAACCGATAGATATTAAAAAACAATTCAACACGTATTTGATACTTTTGCGATTAATGGGGTACAAAAGGGTAAAAAATGGGAAAATATTCAAGGGTAGGTTTTTTGTTTTTTAGCATAATTTATTGTCTGGTCAATTGACATAGAAAAAAATAAATAAAATACGTGTTTGGTACTTAGTTTGATTTTGGGGGTAAAAATCTGTAAAAATTCATCTTCTAAACCAAAAATGATAGAAACAAAAACTAAATTGGTCTGGGGGAAAAATCTGTAACGTAATATCTTCTAAATCAAAAGTGATAGAAACAAAATTGAATTGGTCTATGATCAGCATTAAAAATTAAAGGACACGGGTTCGATATTTTTTTTAAATTTGGGCGCTTAACTGTAAAACAGGCTAGAAAATGAATAAATTATATAATCTGCTAGAAAAAAAAGGGACATGTGTTCTGTCCTTTTTTGGAAATGGCACTAATAAGGGCAAAAAGGGTGAAAACTATATTATGGTACTTTGTCTTACCCGTTTGTATCTTTTGAACTTAAAAACATAAAGACTCATATTATGCCACAATCAATAAGTATTAAAAAATATTAAACAAGTGCTTGGTACTTTTACGATAAATGGGGTTCAAAAGGCTGAAAACGGGAAAATATTAATTTAAGCTAATGAAGTCAGAAGTATAAATTAGAGATGTGTCGATTCACATTGAAGAACATTTAAGTAAGTGTTTGTTACTTTTTTCAATCAAAGGGCTACCTTGGTACGTTTTGACCCATATATAATTTTTGAATCAATTATTATAGAAACAAAACTTATACCGCAATCGATAAACATCAAAATGGTATCAAATAAGTTTTTGATACTTTTTCTACTAATGGTGTAGAAAAGGACAAAAACGGGTCAAAAAATTTAAAGATAGGTTTTGTTCCTTTTAAACTATGCATATTGTTTAAATCAATACATTGAAGAAATATGTGACAGGTGTTTGGTACTTTTTTCAATTAACAAAAATGGAGTTATGATCAGCAATAAAAATATTAGGACACGTATTCGGTATTTTTTTTTTTAATTTGGCTTATCAGGGTAAAAAAGGGGTGAAAAGGAAACTTTTGTAAAATATTCAAAATCAAAAGCGACAAGAACAAGATTTAAATTGGGTTAGCAATCAAAATTGGGTCAGCTACGAAAATAAGGGAGGCGTATTTAGTACTTTTTGGAAATGTAGAGGGTAGGTACTTATTTTGTCCTATATGTATCTTAAGAATTAATATGTATTTAATTTAATTTATATCGGAATCGATAAACAAGTGTACAAATTATTTTGGTAAATTTTGTAACTTTTTATTTGTAACTTTGTCAATTCAAATGGTACCGCTAATGAAGTAGCGGGTTCTGAAGCTAGTATAATATAAGAAGAAATACATCTATTGATGATCATATTCGATTTTATATAACTCATGTTGGTATACCACTCATGAGCTCCACAAACCTGATTTCGGCAAACGGTAATACTGTATACATATATCTTAAATTAGTGGTCTGACTTTTGAACTTTGTGAGGGCCCTTTCTCATGACATATAGGAATTATATGCATTTTATTTTAGGTAATCTTTCCAGTATAATTCTAAGAAGTCGGACCATACAACCTGTTTAGGGTAAAAGCCGAGCTTATTATAGAATTCCATGTGCTTCTATCTTGTGCGTATATTCGCCAATTTCGTAGGCCAAGCTTTGAAATATTTTTCTCTACTTGGTCTTTTCATCTTAGTTTCGAACGTCCTCTTCTACACGTTTCCTCGGGATCATTTTCGAGTATTTTCGTCTATTCGAACAATATGTCCCATTTAACACAACCGCTGCTGTTAAATGCGTTTTACTATGTCGATGTCAGCGTATTACTCATACAGCTCATGGTTCATTCGATGTCGATATACATTGTTGACGCAAAAAGATTTTTCTTAGAATCTTCCTCTTAAAAGCTCCATGGGCAAGTGCCCATGATTCAGCACCATAACACGGCTAGTATAAGCGTTTTAAAGAGCGTGATTTTAGTTCTTACGAAGAAAGCTTTATTTCTTAGCTGCCTGCTTGAGTCAAAAAAGCATTTGTTGGCAAATATGAATTTACGTTTGATTTCCATACTTATGTCGTTATTTATGTTGACGGCGGTACCAAGGTAAACAAATTCTTTAACAACCTCGAAGTTATAGTTCTCAACGGATTACATGTGGTCCAACTCTTGTTGACTGTCTGTATGTTTTTGATTTATTGACAACTACACCATTTTCAATTGTAAATGAGACATTTTTACATTGAATTGAGAATTTTTATTTATAAAATGAGATAGTTCCAATTGAAATTAAGAATTTTCATTTAAATTTGAGAAAATTCCAATTGAAATTGAGAAATTTCATTTGAAAATGAGAAATTTTAAATTCAAAATGCGAATTTTCTATTTGTAAATGAGAATTTTTCATTTGAAATTGAGAAAACTGTAATTGAAAATGAGAAATTGCCATTTCTAATTGGAAATTTTTTATAGGGTTTTTCTAAATTTCGAATGAAAATGTTTCAATTCTAAATGAAAATTTCTCAATTACAAACGAAAATTTCTCATTTTCGGAGGATTTTCTCTAACATAATCAGCGTTACCGTTATGCGACTAAAGTCTCAATTTGCGACTTTTTAGGTGGCCTGCGACGCAACCTGCGACTTTTCTTCCATGGACCTTTTTTGCCACTTTTTCGAGTTTTGTGCGTCTTTTGACACCTTTTTAGAAAATTATTTAAAATTTTTATTTTTTAGCCCATATTCAATATCTCAACTAAAATTTCCTAAAATGATTTTAACTTAAGTATAATGCCATCACTTTGGTCTCAGTTTGCTATCTAAAACTATTAAAAGCAATATATAATTTTTTGCACGATTTTCAAAATCTTCATACAATTTTAGCAAAAAATGATTTTTTGGTGCGCTTTTGCTTTTAAGGTACAGGGCCAATACACGCGGCATGCGGCTGCGGGTGGTCGTAGTATTGCCAGTACATAAAATGTGCATTTGTTTACAAAAATATTCATATAAAAATATTTGAGTAGGATATAATTAAAACTGGCAGCACTGAAAAAATCTGCCGCGCGGAAAAGTAGAATAAAGTTCTACTTTTTTCCATTGCCGCTTGAAATTTGACAAATCAAAAAACAGCTGATTGCCTTAGGTGTTAAATGGCGGAAACTCAGTTTATGAGGTAGTTTGGAATTTTTATACATATTTGCGAGTGTACTCCACGAAAACCCGGTATTTTGAGAAATTTACGTTCAAATTTTCGTCATTTGCACCTGTCGTATGTTATACCAATATGGAGAACATAAATGAGATATATATCAAACGATGTACAACTGAAAGATCTACCGATCCTTATTCATTTTTTAGGAATTCATTGAGGGGGCCGAAAAATATGCGAAAAAAATTGAAAAGTGTCGAAAACGTGCTTAAATTTTTGGCAGCCATGAAGTAGTATTTGAAGTGACGAAATTAAAATTTAGAGGGCAATGGATTCATTCCCCAAGTGTCTATAGTGTCTATTTCATAAAATAACGACTTGGGTCCAAATTAAACGAAAAAAGAAGACGAAATATGAAAAAAAACGTAAATGCTTAATTCGATTTTTTTACGTTTTTGAAATTTGCGCTACTAATATATGATCAATATACCTGAAGTCTTAGAAGTTCAAATCTGTAATTAGATTTTCCGAACACCTAAGAGTACAAAAATTATTCGAGTTGAAAGTCGGTTTTATAGGAATTAAAACTGTTTGATTTTTGCCTATATATAATAATTTTTTCAAGTATGAATTGATAGTCTTTTGTTCATTGTTTAAGTAAAATGTTTTAAAAAAAAGTGTGCGACTTTTTTTTTGTTGAAAGTGACTTTTTGTAAAAAGCGACTTTTTTTGCGACTTTTTCAAATTTGTCAGCGGTAACGCTGAACACAATATTAAAGAGATCGCATGACAAACTTTCGCCTTTCCTTAGTCCCTGTTTAGTTTTCTCTGAGTAATTGAGCTGTTCGTTGCTAATAATCAGTAGCAATTTGATGAGATTTGAGCTTTTTGACGTCAAACTTTCTTTGCACTTCCGTCTGTATGTTTCTTAGCACACTCAGACGTTATCTCACCTTAACTGAAACAAGGTAATAATCGTAGTCCGTATTAGCTCCTCGAATTGAGCGCACATCCAATACACTTGAAGAATGTCATCCGTTAACTACAACATGATCAATCTGATTTTTTGCTTCTTGCTCAGAAGACACCCATGTCGCTTTATGGACTTAGAGGTATGAAAACCTGGTGCTTATTATGAGGGAACTCGCGGCATATGTTAGCTCATTACATTAACAGGTGTTAACGTCGTTACTCAGGTACTACGAGGAGGTCAGTGTATACAGTTTAGATGAAGAATGTACCAAGATAAGTGTGGGCTTACAAAGTTAAGACCAATCAGAACCGTTGCTTGGTATTCAACATCTCCCACATACTCTAAACCTATATGGGCAAATCCGTTTATGGAAAAATTAACCATATATTGATCCTTTAGAATATATATTGGATACAATTTTTGATTGCTCTCTTCGTTAATGGCAGGTCTTTTTTTGCACCCATCTCGTATTTTTATACATTTTTTAAAATAATAGGTTTTTTAAAAGTTCATAAAAATGGCAAAAACATCCATTTATCTATCAAGTTTCAGTAGGGGCTCAAAGTCTGCTTAATTTTACACAATTAGATGTAAAAGAACCCACCAAAAGTAATTGGAGTGATATAAATGACGTCAAGATAAAAAGGGCTCACAGTGTGTAGCGTCCGTCACAGAAATAAAGTTTTTTTTTAATTTGACTAGTGCAATTTTTCTTTTTTCTTCAATTAAACTTGGTTCGTAAAGAGAAGTTATAGTATACGTTACATTAGGCTAAAAATATATAGATGTTTATATAGCATTTTACAGAATAATATGTATCGGAAAGTGTGTAGCGTCCGTCAGAGTATTTATTTTTTACAAAATGATATTTATTAAATACAATATTTACAAACACATATCTGTCTTATTCATAAAGCAATAACACTGTCTATATCCACAGATTAAATAAAAGATATTAGGTGTTAAAAAAATATACAGTGGGGCAAATTTGATGCTTTTGAAATTTGGTTTTTGGGACACTCTAACAGCTAGCCGCAGCATTCTTTCGACGAAAATTAAGATGTAAAAAGTGAAAAACTTTAAATAAACATATGTATTTAGCCGTTTTGTGAAATAATAAATTATGTCCAAAAATCGCATTTTAACCGCTAACATGAAAAGGAAGGAGATGAAATTCGGAAACTTATAAAACCATTATTTTCACTGATTAACGAATCCTTAAAAAATTTTATGAAATATGAATTATTTCTTAAAAAAAACATTCAAGTAAAAACTGTATCGTCCGTCACGTAGCGTCCGCAACAGTACATTTATGGATTTTTGGTGAAACTGGATACTTTAAAATATTTTATAAAAGCTCTGGTTTTCCTCTATCCTTTATATATTACAATTTTATTATTACTATGACCGATTTGATGAAAATTGCAGAAACACGTGTTGAAAAAAAAGTCACTTACATTCTTTGTAGCGTCCGTCACAGCAGTTTAAAAGCGAATATCTTTTTCCTCCAAAAGAAGTTTGTAAATTAACAAATGTCATTCGATAGCAAAATCGATGGGCTAATATTATCGGAAATCTGTGCGATGATATCTAGTGCAGAACGGCAATAAGTACAACAAAATCCGTATAAATGTATCGTTCGTCACGCAGGATTTGCCCATATGTTTTATATATTTTACTTCTAAGAACCTATAGATTGAACATAACGACAGAACAATACCTCCAAGATATGATTGTATTAAAACTTATCAAATTCTGTCTATTAACTTTGGCAATGAGATGTACTAAATATCCCGCATTTAATAAAAATTCTCTAATAAAAGTTTTGCTCTAAGACTGTCTTTAAAGTTTAATTTTTTTCAGTTCAATAGTGCAACGGATAATGTAGTTCTTTGGTTTAAGGGGTTAAACGCTCTTGTTACTTTTATGAGGATATTTTTTTTATGACCATTTATAGACATGTTATCCTTAGTTATAATTTGTAATTGTACATACATACGTACATACATACATATTTCATATTTTTGCATGTTTGTAAATTTTTATATATAAACAATAAGGGTATAACTTTCAGATAAATTTGAAGTTAAAGGTTCTCCATTTAAATTTGAAGGTAATCCACATTTCAAATTTACGCTGTGTGACATTAAGACTTTGTCATCCTGCTTCTACTTCAAAGAAGAAGGGTAAATCTGTAATCATAGATATTAAATTCCACAATCGGATATACATATAGTTTGAGTGCACCACAATAATATTGTGTGTCTATTAATATTAAGATAAGTTTATATTTTTAAATTTTTAAAAACAATAATTTTTATTAGCGACTTTTGGTGAACGTTACACCCCTAATGTACATTTTCCAACGCGTAATTAAACCTTTCATGAATTGTTAGTCAGACTATTTACTTTTAAAACAAAACTATGTCAAAAGGTGTAATCGGCAAAAAATAAAGACAAATGTGTCAAGGTCAAATAAAAAGAAATTTATATCAATGGCGGCACTCTCAAAATATACAGATTCATAAAAAAATTTGATTGTCTCAAAAATCTGTACATGTTAAAAACGTGTGCTAATTTTAAAATAACTATATATTTATTTTAAATTTATGTATATGTTAAATACTAATAAGATATTAACCTAGAATTTTTGGCATGAATATAAGGTAAATGACCGTTACCATTCGAAAAAATTTTAAATGGTAAAAACTAAGCTCAATATATCAGGGACCAAAAATAATAATTATTCTTGAATTTTCAAAGAAAAAAAACAATCATATGGAAATATCGCAGAGCTAATTTGAAAACATCATTATGCTTGTTTTCCACAATATTTTCAGAAAATGACATGCTTTTTAAATTTTTGATTTTTATTATTTTTTTTTTTTCAAAAATAATTTTTATTTTTTTTTTTTGTCAAATATATTTGTCAAATTCTGAAAAATATTTTTTTTGGCAAAAATATTTGTCAAAAATTGATTTTTATTTTTTTTGTCAAAAATATTTGTCAAGATCTGATTTTTATTTATTTTTAACAGAAATAATTGTTATTCTGATTTTATTTTTTTTTTTGTCAAAAATATTTGTCAAATGAAAAACGCAAAAATAAAAAAATCAATATAGAATTAAACAAAATTTTAAAAATTTCCCATAAAAACGGTAAATTTTGAAAATTTTCAATAAAAATTAAAATTTTAAATTTTTTTTCCCGCAGATACTAAATATTTGAAAATTTCCCATAAAAATGCGAAATTTTGAAAATTTCTTGTAAAAAGGAAAAATTTTGAAATTTTTTTATAAAAATGTGAAATTTTGAAAACTTTCTATACAAATGGGAAATTTTAAAAATTTTCTGTAAAAATGGGAAATTCGAAAATTTCACATAAAAACGGAAAATTTTCAAAATTTCCCTTTTTATGGGAAATTTTTAAAATTTCCCATTTTTGTGGGAAATTTTCAAAATTTCATTTTTTTATGAGAAATTTTCAAAATTTCCCTTTTTATGGGAAATTTTCAAAAATTTTACTTTTTTATGGGAAATTTTCAAAATTTCCCTTTTTTACGGGAAATTTTCAAAATTTTACTTTTTTATGGGAAATTTTAAAAATTACCCTTTTCTATGGGAAATTTTCAAAATTTCCCTTTTCTATGGGAAATTTTCAAAATTTCCCTTTTTTATGAGAAATTTATTTAGGTGAAATTTTCAAAATTTCCTATTTTTATGGGAGATTTTCAAAAATTTCCCATTTTTATGGTAAATTTTCAAAATTTACCATTTTTATGGGAAATTCTCAAAATTTATCAGGGACCGAAAATAATAATTATTTTTGAATTTTCAAAGAAAAAAAGCAATCATATGGAAATATCGCAGAACTAATTTGAAAACATCATTTTGCTTGTTTTCCACTATATTTTCAGAAAATGACATGCTTTTTAAATTTTTGATTTTTATTATTTTTTTCAAAAATAATTTTTATTTTACGATTTTTATTTTTTTTGTCAAATATATTTGTCAAATTCTGACAAATATTTTTTTTGGCAAAAATATTTGTCAAGTTCTGACAAATATTTTTTTTGGCAAAAATATTTGTCAAAAATTGATTTTTATTTTATTTGTCAAAAATATTTGTCAAGGTCTGACAAATATATTTTTTGGCAAAAATATTTGTCAAGATCTGATTTTTATTTATTTTAAACAGAAATAATTGTTATTCTGATTTAAATATTTTTTTGTCAAAAATATTTGTCAAATAAAAAACGCAAAAATGAAAAAATCAATACAGAATTTAAATATTTCCCATAATAATGGTAAATTTTAAAAATTTTCAATAAAAATTAAAATTTCCCATAAAAACGTAGTATTTGAAATTTTCCCATAAAAATGGGAAATTTTAAAAATTTCTTGTAAAAAGGGGAAATTTTTAATATTCCTTTTTAAAATGTGAAATTTTGAAAATTTCCCATTTTTATGCGAAATTATAAAAATTTTCTGTAAAAATGGAAAATTTTAAAAATTTCACCTAAAAAGGGGAAATTTTGAAAATTTCCCATAAAAAAGGGAAGTTTTGAAAATTTCCCATAAAAAAGGGAAATTTTAAAAATTTCCCATAAAAAAGGGAAATTTTGAAAATTTCCCATGAAATAGGGAAATTTTAAAAATTTCCCATAAAAAAGGAAAATTTTGAAAATTTCCCATAAAAAAGGGAAATTTTGAAAATTTCCCATTAAAAAGGGAAATTTTGAAAATTTCCCATAAAAAAGGGAAATTTTGAAAATTTCCCATAAAAAAGGTAAATTTTGAAAACTTCCCATGAAAAAGGGAAATTTTGAAAATTTCCCATAAAAAGGGAAATTTTGAAAATTTCCCATAAAAAAGGGAAATTTTGAAAATTTCCCATAAAAAAGGGAAATTTTGAAAATTTCCCATAAAAAAGGGAAATATTAAAAATTTCCCATAAAAAAAGGGAAATTTTGAAAATTTCCCATAAAAAAGGGAAATTTTGAAAATTTCCCATTATTATGGGAAATATTTAAATTCTATATTGATTTTTTTCATTTTTTCGTTTTTTATTTGACAAATATTTTTGACAAAAAAATATTTAAATCAGAATAACAATTATTTCTGTTTAAAATAAATAAAAATCAGATCTTGACAAATATTTTTGCCAAAAAAAATATTTGTCAGAATTTGACAAATATTTTTGACAAAAAAATATTTGTCAGAATTTGACAAATATATTTGACAAAAAAAATAAAAATCATAAAATAAAAATTATTTCTGCCAAAAAAAATAAAAATCGTAAAATAACAATTATATTTTGATTTTTATTATAAATGTCATAATTGTAACGGTCCCTGAAATTTATCATTTTTATGGGAAATTCTCAAAATTTATCATTTTTATGGGAAATTTTTAAAATTTCCCATTTTTATGGGAAATTTTCTAAATTTCCCTTTTTTTTGAGAAATTTTCAAAATTTCCTTTTTTATGGGAAATTTTCAAAATTTCCCTTTTTAATGGGAAATTTTCAAAATGTCCAATTTTTATGGGAAATTTTCAAAATGTTTTTATGGGAAATTTTCAAAATTTCCTTGTTATGAGAAATTTTCAAAATTTGCCTTTTTATGGGAAATTTTTAAAATTTCCCTTTTTTATGTGAAATTTTCAAAATTTCCCATTTTTATGCGAAATTTTCAAAATTTCCCATTTTTATGGGAAATTTCCCCGTTTTTATGGGAAATTTTTAAAATTTCCCGTATTTATGTGAAATTTTCGAAATTTCCCATTTACATACAGAAAATTTTTAAAATTTCCCATTAGTATAGAAAGTTTTCAAAATTTCACATTTTTATAAAAAATTTTCAAAATTTTCCCTTTTTACAAGAAATTCTTAAAATTTCCCATTTTTATAGGAAATTTTCAAATAATAAGTTTTTATGGGAAATTTTTTAAAATTTAAATTTTTATTGAAAATTTTCAAAATTTACCTTTTTTATGGGGAATTTTTAATTTTTTTTAATTCTGTATTGATTTTTTTATTTTTGCGTCTTTCATTTGACAAAAAAAAAAAATAAAAATCAATTTTTGACAAATATTTTTGCCAAAAAATATTTGTCAGATAAATATTTTTGCCAAGAAAAATATTTCTCAGAATTTGACAAATATATTTGACAGCACCCATATAACCCCCCTCCCCGGGAATCACATTAATGCTGATAAATTGAATACAATTGTAAAAGCTATCACGACTGAATTTAGAACAGAGATGTTTTATGTCAGTATATCAAATTTTTATAAAAATCGGTTCATATTTAAACATAGCTTTCATATAAAAACAACTCCCGGAAAACATTTTAAAAGCTATTTAAAAGCTATTTAATTGTAAACAATGACAGCTATATCCACTTAATTTGCATAAATACAGTGTATTTATATCTACAATCAAAAATATTTGGAGGTGAATCTACCTGTGTATTAAGATTGCACCTACAAATCAATGTCAAGTCCAGACTTTATATACTGTAGATGCATTAACAAAATATATGGGCCTGCCGTATTACTATGAACATGTTTATCCTATTTTAGCTTATTAATGTTAAATTATACCCGGTTATGGGACTAAATTTTGTGCAAAGTAAATACTAGGGAAACCGCTTAAATACTTTTTAATATTGAACTATTTTAAGCTCCCGCAATCGAATTTAGTCCAAATACTATACTAACAATACCAACTAGCGTAACAAATTTCATCGAATATGGTCCTCGTAGATATATTAGATATAACACAACTTGTTGGTGGGTATATAAGATTCGACACTCTTACTTGTTTTGATAAGTGCAACTTCTTCCATCTTTTCAAAGTAAGAATCACCCTAATGTGCATTAATTTTACAAATTACATAAACTTATCTAAAGAAAAAACTGTTGACTTACAGGTGCATCAACTATTTATGAAAATTGTTCTAGGATCTCAGGCTACTGGTTTTGTTCAAAAATAGTTGTCGTTTAAAAGAAATACACATAAATCTTTATGAATTACACAGTATTGTTAAAAACATATCTGACATGGATATTATTTACAATATTTTAAAAAATATAAAAATTGCTGAATTGATGTTGATCCGCTTAAGTTATTAATTAATTCAAGAGATATACAATATTTTGCATGCTTTCAATTGACATAATTTCTCTATTTGAAATTTATCAAAATATAGAAATCATTTCTTCGGTTTTCAACACCACTGTAAATATTTTTACTGCATAAATATTCTATTTATACACTTTCTTGTTTTCTTGATGTCATGTTCATACAATTTTCTTCATACAAAAAAGAATTTTCTGTTTAAACTCATACTTATTCTCGCATTGTAGTTTTTAATGTTTGCACGTGAATTTCAATGTCATTTTTACAATCAGGGCACCAACCTTGTACCTTAAAGTTGTTAAAACTTCATTATCATCATCATTATTTCATATTTAATTTATTTTTAAGCCCTGCAAATGGAAAGAAGATTTTATGAAATTCCATTGGTGTTTTAATTGTTCTTAATTGGGACGATCGTAAATATAGCGGAAAGTTCTAAAAACTTAAAAATATATTATGTGTATATGTGACCCGGTCTATGAAAAAATTCGAAAAATTAGCTAATTTTTCGAAATTTTGTTTTTGAGTCGCAAGCCAACTTTTCATAAACCGGGTCACATATCTATATCTATAAAAAATGTCCGCGCCTGTTTGTCTGTTTGTACGTTGTTTGTTAGGAAGGATCTCCGAAATTAGCGGACCGATTTTTCTGAAATTTTGACAGTGTAGTATGGTGTGGCCGAAATCTCAAGTGGGCGTGACCCCTTCCATTAACTCATATATTAAAAATGACAAATGTAGGCGACCGAGAGGCCCGATTTTTCTGAAATTTTGACAGTATGTTAAGGTGTGACCGATGGATAAAAAAGGGCAGATTTTTTTTTCAAATCTCACGTGGGCGTGACCCCTCCCATATAAGTAAAATATTAAAAATAACAAATATGGATGACCGAGCAGACCGATATTTCTTTAATTTTTACCGTATATATTGAGTTACCGGTGTTTAAAATAGGCTACATTGTTTTTTGGAAGTCTCAAATGGGCGTGGCTCCTCCCATATAAGTCATATATTAAAAATGACAAATATGGATGACCGATTTTTCAAAAGTTTTGATTGTATGTGTGTGGCCGGTGGGTAAAATAGACTTGGATTTTTTTTAACTCAAGTGGGAGTGACCCCTCCCATATAAGTCAAATATTAATATGGATGATAAGATGAAAACAATTTAACCTAATTAATTAAAGTTTTAAATGTAGTTATTTTCATACTATAGAATAGTTTTTCGCTTTTTGAATTTTTTTGAAAATGGACCAACCTTAGAATTGGAAACTGGGATAAAATTCCCCTTTTCTTTAAAACTGAGAACGGCGGGACCACATTTTTTCTTTCAAAATGTTTTTTTTAGTCCAAATTAGGATTATACATTAACAAAATTTACCATATTTACCAAAATATGCAAATACATTAATAGGGATTACATTAATTAAGGATTCAATTTAAAAAATGAATAAATATATTTCATAATTTGTTAATTTTTAAAGAAAGTGTTAACATAGTAATAAGTTAAAAACTGTAACTGCGAACCCGGGCAACGCCGGGTAAAATCAGCTAGTATTATTATAACAAATTCTTAAAAATTTTAATTTTGCTAAGCTAAGTCGCTAATTCTTAATATACCAAATCTAACTTCAGGTTAAGTTAAAGTTTCAGTTCTTGACTTTTTAGGAGAAAGGTAAAGGAAATATAAATTAAGTCTGCTTTATGAATGACTTTTTTATGCCTATAAATGTAACCACTATATCTACGCTTATGTTGGACCATATGTGATCGTCAAGAACTATAGCTTTGAGGTTGTAAAAGAATTAGTTTACTTTGGTAAAGCCGCGGCCGCCAACATAATTAGCGACATAAGTTTCGAAATCAAACCTAGAGTCATACTTGCCAAAGCACTCTCTGTAAGAACTTAAATTGCGCTATAAAAACGCTTATACTGCCCGTGTTATTATATGGTTCTGAATCATGGGCTCTTCCACAAGCAAATGAAGCTATTCATGAGAGGAAGATTTTACGAAAAATATTTGTTCAAATAATGGCTTGCATTAAGGCAAGCGAGGGCTTGGGGGAGGAATCCATTGCCCTCTAAATTTTAATTGCATCACTTATAATACTACTTAAAGGCTACTAAAATTTGAAGCACATTTTCGCCACTTTTTAATTTTTTCTCATATTTTTCGTCCCCCTCAAGGAATTCCAAAAAAAAAAATGGATAAGGATTGGTAGAACTTTCATTTTCTCATCGTTTGATATATATCTCATTAATAGACGTAACATACAACAGGTGTAAATGACAAAAACTTGAACGTAAATTTTTTAAAATACCGGTTTTTCGTGGAGCACACTCGCAAATAAGTTAAGGCAGCAGAATTTCACTAAGACTCAAATTTTGTCAAATTTCGCGAAATTCGTTGTTAATGCAAATATGTATATAAGTTTTTACAATCTACAATGGGCCAAAGTTGACCACCTCGGGTATGTAAAACCTTTGGGTCAGTATAACTTTCGCCAATTTTGTCCGATCTGAAAGATTTTTATATTTTCGAAATCTTTAAAAAAAAAATTAACAAAAAAGAGGCTTACTGTGCTACTTTTGCGCTTTATGTCATGTGTTCTGGCCTTTTTTGGTGGTCAGATGCGTCCACCAGATCAAAAAAAGCTTAAACAAATAGGTAAAAAATCAAACAAAGCATTATTTTTACCCACACATCTCGAAAGCCAAAGGAGATAACCTACACATGTAAGGGTATTTTTTGTAGATCTTCTCAAGGACATCTTAAATTTATTTTTTTTTCAATCCATCCATAAAAAATTTTTTGGCGAATTTTTAAAAAAGTCGAACACTTGAGATGACCAACTTTGAAGGTCCATCAATCACTCTCCCGACCTTTCATGGACCAGTGTTTTTAAAAATCACTTCGAATACTCCTTGAACACCAAATTTCATTCTAATATCTCCAGTCGGTCAAAAGTTACCACTGTGCGTCATAATTTCTGTAAAATCATTAACGCGAACGGATTTTACATTCACTAATCTCCCTTAATAGAACCCCTCCCCCCCCAAAAAAAAAAATAAGAGTGCGATCAAAATTTTTTTTTGTTTTTTTTTTAACTCTGAAAAGGCGCTCTCTGTCATGCTCAACTGGCTCCCAGTCGAATTAATGGCACAGCAAATTGCCCTTAACTCGGCTGTCCGACTTAGCACTATCGGAACCTGGTCCCATTCACTCCACTATTCTGGATAAATTCATAAATATCCCTGACAATATTGACTGCTGCATTTCCATCCCACTCTTCGACAAATCCTTTACTGTAACTATCTCTGGAGACCCATCATCCCTCGATGACGGCTGTTTGGAGGTATATACGGACGGATCCTAGTCAAAGATGGGAGTGGGAGGGGGCTTCTTCATTCCACTTTTAGGGAAGGAAATTTGTTTTAGGCTTCCTGATCAGTGTAGTAGGTATCCTTCAATCCGAGATATCGGCCATATACAGGGCTGCCAAATGGATAAGATACTATAGAATATGCGACAGGGATATTCGCTTTTGTATCGATAGTCAGGCTGCCATAAAATCCCTATCTAATGTCCACACGACATCTGTTCTTACCCGTGAATGCCGGGCATCTCTAAATGAGAAGGCGAGACATTGCAATATCGAACTTTTCTGGGTACCCGGGCACAACAACATACCTGGTAACTCCACTGCGGACAGACTTGCTAAATCCGGTGCTCTCCTGAGTCAGGATAACATCGATCAATTTACGGGAGTACCGCTATCCGCCTGCAAATCAGTAATTAGGCTACTTCTTTACGGATCAGCGCAGAACACCTGGTCCCTTGAAACTACTTGTTCAATATCCAGGCAAACATGGCCCACTTATGACAATAAAGGTTCAAAGTGCTTGGCTTCTCTACCTCGCAACAGACTCCGCAACCTAATCTCGACCCTAACAGGTCATTGTACTTTTGGGCTGCATGCCAGAAGGCTTAACCTTTAACACCATGACTACTGTCGAAGCTGTCACAACATCGAAGAAGAGGAAACGGTTACTCATCTTCTCTGCCACTGTTCCGCTCTTTCAAAATCGAGGGCTACCTATTTGGGGGCGCTTTATCTGCATGATTTATCCGATCTAGCGTGTATTGACATTCGTAAAATAGACTCGTTTATCAGAGCTACAGGCTGGCTTGGATAAGCCTCTCATCGATGGCCTGGAATTAATTATCTTCGTTCTCTTTTATAGTCTATCCCCTGCAGGTATCACAAAGGGACCGCTTCTAGGACCCAAGTGACGCCGACTTAACATCGGCTGCCTGCCTCACCTAACCAAACTCCGAAAATTAAAACTATTTGGTTTTTGCCCATATACATTTTTATTATATTGTTTACAATTTAATAAAATACTTGTAACAATATTTTTATATTTGTCATATTATTTGTATTTTTTAATACGGTTCATTGTTGTTATTTTAAAAACATTCTATGAATAATAATTTCAGACTAACATTAGTCAAATAATAAAGAAAATGATCCTTTAAAGTCGCCGATAAAAACTGCATTTAAGAAGGCAATGACTCCTAAAATATTTTAAGAAAATGTTTTTAAAACAAACTTACTTGCTCATTTTTATAAATAATGGAATAACTCAAAAATTTTTTTATTTTATTACTAATTCCACATCAGGAGGAGAAATTGTCTATTACATTTCTAAATAAGTGGAATATACTGGACTTAAGTGCGAATAATTTTTCTTTTAAATAATATTTACTATCCCGTCAATTTTGTAAGTTTTTGATATATGCATACAAAAGTTTTTACCTTTTATAACCTTCTCCACCACTAGGGACTAGATGTTCATTAAGGTGGCAGGAATTTTTTTTTTATTTCAAATGTTTTTCTATGAAATATTGTGACACTAGGTCTAAAAGTTTAGATCTGAAAATTTAAGCCAAATCGGACAACGTTCTATGGGCGCGCATCGGGTCCAAAGTTTAAGAGCCAATTTGTATGGGGAAAAATGGGTTATTTTTTAGTTTTTATTTTTTTAGACCAAAAATAATAATAAAAAACACTTAATCTTGCCAAAAACCATTATTTTCATGCTTTTTTTATTAAAATTTGCTAATTATTACTTAATATTTCGGAATCTCGCTATGAAAATTTTACGGAAATCCAAATTTTGAGAGCGGCGAAGAAAGAGTTAATCTCCAATATTAAAAAAACCCTTTAGCATAGGTTTTCCATAAACGATAATATTAATATTAATAATATTAATTATATTTTTTGTTAAAATTAAATACAACCCATTTTTCCCCATACAAGTGGGCTCTTAAACTTTGGACCCGATGCGCGCCCATAGAACGTTGTCCGATTTGGCTCAAATTTTCAGATCTAAACTTTTAGATCCAGTGTCACAATATTCAGTAGAAAAAGTTAGAATATTCGAAAAAATATTTTAATTCATAAAATAACAAAATAGTCGGGATGTAAATATTATTCAAAAAAGAAGTTTATTTGCATTTGATCCCAAATTATTGATAAAAAGCCAAAAAATGTTTGCGGAGAAACCAAATTCGTTTCGATGGTTGGTTAAGCCATCTCTTCATGAGGATTATCCCCAATTTAGACAGATCGAAAACTTCGCATTATTACTAAATTTACAAACATAACTATTAAGAATTATGTTCATAAACCAAAAGTAAAAGCGTAGATTATCGACTGAACAAAAACAAACATTTTTCAGTTTTCATCTACCTTCACTTCCCACATTCTTGCTGTAGCCGTCGGCTACTATATGCAGAATGCTGTGAAGAAGGGGGGGGGGGGGGGGGGGTTGGTAAGATGTTTTAAAATAAACAAGTTTATTTTAAAAATAACCTGAATGCATGCAGTTTTATCAAAAAATAACAAAATAGTCGGGATGTAAATATTATTCAAAAAAGAAGTGTATTTGCATTTGATCCCAAATCTGTTACATTTATTTATTAACCCTTCTACTTTCCTTGGATTTGTGCCCTTAATATTACCCTTTGGGTCAATATGACCCAACAATGAAATATTAACAAAATTGGATATTTAACATTGGATTTTTAATTTAGAACCAGCACAGGTCATCCCCTGCCCCTTCTTATCCAATGCATTGTGTTGGAAGTAGGAAAATAGGTTATGGGAGGGAGGATAGATGGAGTAGTCTTTATGGCTTTAAATTTACCTATATTGCAACTGGCAGGGAAAACTTCTGCGGGAAGTGAATTCCATATACGAACTATACGGCTGAATATAGCGTGTTGTTCGGTCTACCGGCCAATCGACCACAAAGGAATGAGCTCTAACAGAATGACGTGTATTGCGTAAAAAAGTCCGAGTTTCGGAAACGAGTTCTCTGATTTCGTTAGAGCACTTTCAAAAGTATTAACAATAGAATAGTGTGACACAACTCAAATTGCGATGGTGCTCCTGTAAATCAATAGAGTTGGATACCCCACTGTCCCGATGAGCACTTTCGCCATTTCGTACACTAGGTCGAGAAGCTCCAAAATAGACTTTGAAGTTCCGGCACATACATGAGGTGGTGTAAATAGTAAGGAGATCAGATGGAGTGAAGTATCTCTTGCACCGTTTTAGAAAACCGAGGCACTTGAATGCTTCTTTCGACACTTGAAAGATATATTTTGTCGAACGGACATCACATTGATGAAGAAACATGGTTTCCCGCGCGTTTATGCATAAGCATACAACATCTATTCGCACGACCCCATTCTGAAATTGTTTCTAAATATCGATTTAATAATTAATTCATCTCATAGCGCCAAGCTAAAGAAGGCTTGGACTACGATTGAATGAATATGAATGGCAAATATTGCTGTCATCTGCAAAAGAGTAGATAGGATAGAGTTGGAGAAAGAACAGAGCTTGCGGTAGCTCTGAATTAACCTTGAATTCTATAACAACTCGTATAGAGCGATCTCTGAGGAAGCTCAATATAAACCGAGAGAAGTTATTACCGATACCAAAGGCAATAAGTTTTGATAGAAGTGCTCCGTGCCACACTATATCAAACGCCTCGGAAATATTCTTCGCCAAATATGCTCATTTGTTAGCTCATTGATTTGCAAGTTCTACTAAATAAAGCTTGCTTCTGAAGTTTGTATTAAAACCCCAGTCAGGATTCATTTAAGTCCATGTGATGTAGGTGCTATATGCTGATACAACTATCATGTTTGAAAATATTGCAACTGGCCATCGTTTAGTCTCGCGCTTACATGTGTAATTAGCAACAAGTTGGTCAAGTGCATGAACTAAAGCTTTAGTTTGGATGCAATGATGTATTATTTTAGTCTTTTTTTGTTCATCATCTCTTACGTCGGCTGAATGATGAAGAGAACTTAAGAGGATAACATATTTATTTTTGTTTGGAACATATCATCTGAAAACAAAAAAAATTGCGAAAATAGCGTAACGTAATATGTGAACAGCCCATGAATGGAAAAATGTTCAATAAAAGCGATTTTACTGATTATTTGACTGAACAAATTATTGATAGATGATTCTGAATGAAGGTGAACTCGATTCAATTATGTTCAATAGGAAAAAAAAATTATAAAGTGTAATTAAGCTGGAAATATCGCTTGTTGGGTCATATTGACCCAAAGGGTATTAAATGTGTGTAAATCGTGTTTTGGAATGTGGAGGTGGGAGGAAAATTTTTAATTTTATTATTTTCTTATAAAAACATAATTTTCGTCCCTGTAATGGATAAATAAAAGTTTCAAGTTCATATCTAAATATTTAAGGAGAAAATTTTGCGTTTGAAAAACAAAATTGGGTCAAATTGACCCAAGGAGAGTATAAGGGTTAATGTAACAGACCAATTTATTCATACAAAAAATTGTCACCCTAATGTTCATGTAAGATTTTTTTCTTTGCAGCCACAAATTTATTTGCACTTTAATTAAGTTTAGTTGAAATTTCGCTTGAAATAGCCGAAATCCGTGTACTAAATTTAGCTGGAAACGACCTATGTTGGTAAATACATAAGTCGGGAATCAAAACAAATGCCCGCTAAAATCAAAAGCACTTGCTATTTTAAACGAAATTTTAATTAAAAATATTTTACATTTTAAGTTATGCTATTATTCATGTAAATGAGCGAAGTATTTAAAGATTATAACTGATGGTTATGGATGGACGGAAGGAGTCATTAATCTTTTAATTTGTTAAATTTCCAAAATAAAAAAATTAAAGAATGAATTTGAAGGAGTTGCTCTATGAATATTAAAAAGTATTTTGTTGAATTAAAAAAAATCAAATAAACATCACTTAGCATTTTAATATAAAGTATAGCATACCTTAGGGCTGCAGTTATAATTAAGTTTACAGTTTTGGTAGCCGGAAAATGTTCACATACAGTATTTTACCTTCAATGAATAAAGAATATTAGTCTCTTTAGTGCAAAAGATCCATTATCTTTCTGGTCATGGTCAATGTTCAATTTATAATTAATATTTATTTTAAGAATGGTACATTCATTCATATATATAATATTTTTTAAAGTTTATTTTTGCAACTTAAGTTATTTAAATGCTGTTTTATTATATTTCATTGTAATTTTTTGCTTTATTTTTGGAGGTTAAATTGATGTGAATTTTTATCTAAAAACCGGTGCATTTTAATTAAATGCAAGATCAAAGAGTTCAATAAGTCGAAAAACTTTTCTAGGACATCCAGTTTTTAAAATTTGAGATGAATGAGCGACAGGTAGATAAAAATAACGGAAAATTTTCTTGTTTTAAACCGAATTGCAAATACTTTTTCAAAATCAAGGGCTGGCAGAAAAATTTCATTATGTAGTAAAAAAACATGTTAAGCTTGAGTAATGACAAAAAAGTTAATTTTTAATAGTTCATTAATATTATAAATATAAAAAAAATTTAAGATGAATTTTCTGCAATGAATATTCAGATTTATTGGACATAACCTGTCAACTAGTGCTGGGCACTAAAATACGAAAAAGTTTGTGTTTTCTCTACACACAAACAAGCTACGTTAGCGTTTTCAGGATTAAAAAAATTAAACTGTTGTTAATAATTTTATATCAAATACAATATGATCTAGCGTTCAAAATGCATCTATAAACCCTATTGGGAATGGGAAATTGGTTTGCACATACCAAAAAGTCTATTGATCTTCTTCTCTTTTCAGTTATTTATTTCCTTTTTTTATATTTTCTAATCATCGGAACATATGTATGTCATATAAGGGTGCCAGTTATTTTTCAAAGTTGGAATCTGTTTGAGGCCAACCCCCGATTTGATCGAAATGCTAAAAACTGCCCTTTGAAAAATTTGCAAAATACCTGAGTTTTTATTTGGATTGTCAATAACATCATTAATACTTAATAATAAATAAATTCCAAAGTAAGACATGATAACAATTATGTGGCCTGTAAGTACTTAATGGCTGAGTTTTGCCAAAATATTATAAAATTTACTAACACTACTCGGTATAATTGTTTTTTTATTTCCGGTCCTACGCAAATAAAAAATAAATAAAAAATATTGAAAATAGTATAAAATATTGTAATTTATTAGAAAATAAAAGACATTTTTTTAATTGAAACTAAAAAAGGAAATTTCAGGATGTGGCATAAGTATTTTGACATGTTTTTAGAGAGCGTATTAAAAAAATTTTATAGTATAAACTGTTTTCAATATTTTTAATTTATTTTTGTATTTGCGTAGGACCGGAAATAAAAAAAGAAGAAAAACAACTGGTTTGTCAAAATAATTATGCCGAGTAGTGTAGTTAATTTAATGTTAAAATATTATAATTTTTTCTCAGGTCGCACGATGGGCCGAAGTGAATATTTAACAGGAATAAATTCATAACTTTATAATACTTAGCCGATATTTCTAAAATGTTCACCGCGTTCAATTGCATCTCCGGTGCTTAATGCTGGCTATAAACTTGTCTGATACTTAAGTGGGAGTAGCCCAGCCCATTAAAAAATATATTTAATCGATTTCTCTAAAATTTTCACCGAGTTTTATTGCATCTCCGGCACTTAATGCTGGCTATGAACTTTTCTGATATTTAAAGTGGGTAGCCCTGCACATATAAAAAATAATTATTTCATGATATATGTGGAGCCGCGGAACAAAAGGTTCTTTTTGCATCATTCAAAATTTTTGGGAAATTAAATTTTTTGTTATTTCGCACTTTAAAAAATCAATGAACCGCGAAATATATTTAAGTTAGCTACTTACCAGTAGGTGAATCTTTGTGCTCCAAATCACCACATTTAATCTTAAAAGTCTCTTTAAATAAGCACTTTTATTTTGGAAAAAGAACCTTTTGTTAAAAAAAAGTGAAAAAGTACCTTTTGATACAAAAAATAAAAATATAAAAAAAATAATTTTTGTTATGCAACGAAATTAAACCATAGCTCCCCCCAGAAGTAATCTATGTAACATAAAAATATGCAGTATTTTATATTTTTGCATTTTGAACAAAATTTTATATTTTTGCATTTTGAACAAAATTTGGCAATAAATTCTTAATATTCTGTCATTTTTCAATGGAAAATGAAAAAACTCAATATTATGACATTTGACCCCGGGAAAGAAAGTGTTCAACTTTTACAATATTAAAATAACAATGCCGTTTACATTATAAATAGTCTGAGGAAAAATATTCACTATTACTTTTATTAATGTTGAACATTGGTACAGTTTTCGCGGAACTCTTCTATTTGAAATCACAGGTACGGCAAAACGGTTAATGATACACGAGTCGTCAAGGACACGCATTTTCTGGGAAAAATTGCAATATCTTTGAAACTACTTCTTGGATTTTTAATATTGATGACTTAAAATAAAAACTTGAATTTGGGCTAAACCGAAAGTACTCCCTTTTTTCCTATTTCAAAAATTTGACACTTTGTGGGCGGAAAAAATTTGTGTAGCATGTTTCTGTATTACTTAGAACATTTCTAGGGGGAGTAAAGGTTCAATTGCGCACTTTCATAAAATAAGGTGCACCCTAAACTACACGAATAAGGGAAAAAATATGTAAGTTACTATGAAAAAAGAACCTACTTTTAAAATAAAAGTAGAAAAGAACCGTTTGTTTAGTAAAACTTTTTTAATGTCCATTTAATTACTAAATAAAAAAAAAATATTATGGTTTCTCAATTGCATTTGAAAGATTTCAACCTAAATATTAAAAAAATAACAAAAAAACAAAATGTAAAAAGTATGCAAAAAGAAGCTTTTGTTCCGCGGCTCCACATATCTGACCCACTATTTTAACTAGGATAATCAAATTTGCTGTGGACATCTTAACATTTAAGATGTATAAGCACGCGAAAAAATGGAGCCTATAGAAATAGTAGGCGTGGCACCTCCCATAAAAAAAATGTCTATATATTTTCGAATTTATTAATATGGTTTTACACAAATAAATATATGTGATTTCACATAAAATTGGTGCGGAAATAGCAATTGTAATGCAAAAAAAGTAAAATTTTTGCATACCTTAAAGTAGTCAAAACTTTTTCCGAGTTGTGATTACTGCGTGATTACTCCCATATATTTAACTACAATAAAATCTTAACAAATTGAAGAAAAGAGACTTGGTACATTGAATATTATTGTAATTGAAACATAACAAAAGTCAACATAACAATATTTTAAAAGGATATGAATAAAAAGACGAGAATAGATAACACAGGGCAACAGCAAAAATATGCTCGAGTAACCACTATATACATTTGATGTAGGGTTTGCAGTTCGGTTTTAACCGAAACCGAAACCTCGGTTTTTTATGCTCCAAAACCGAAACCGAAAACCGTAGAAAAAACCGCGGTTTTAGCTATTTATTTTTCATAATTTTTTGTTGGTATTATTCAGAAATAACATTAGCTTATCATAAATTTGCACGTAATTTGTCTATTTAATGAAGCAGAAGAATGAAACAAGCAAAAGGTGTTTACAATGGACGAATGGACAGGTGTAAGGGGAAGACGGTATATGAACGTAAATATTCACTATTCTCATGGTAAATTTTATAACCTGGGCCGTATTTTAGGAACGTGTAATTTCAAGCAAACGCAAGGAACCATTTGACAAAGGCTAATAGAGTTTAATATTTCACTTGATACAAACATCGTAGCATGTACTATAGATGGAGCAGCAGCCAATATCAAATTTGTATCTGAAAATCAATTTTGAAGACGCACACTGTGACTTTTTCCACTTTTAGCTGGCCAAAATTAATAACTCTGGTGTTAAAAGAGATATCGAAATAAAATTTTGTACATATAGTGCTTATACATAAGGGGTGATATGTGCAAAAAATGGGCGGGATCCGCCCATTTTTGCTTGTGTGAGAAATAAAATATCAAATATTTATGAAAAAGAATTATAAAACTAGCTATATTTAAATTAAAAATTATTTTTTATTGTTTTTAATATCATATATTCACGCAGTATTTAAAATTATTATAAAAAATAGATAAAAATACAATAAAAATTAACAATAAAAACAAATACTTATCCAATTTTAAAATTATATCAAAAATTATTTATTAAAGAAATTAAATAAAACTAATCCGTTATATCTGGTCAATGCCTTCTTCCGTTGATGGCTCCAACAGCAAGGATTGCATCTCTAGACTTAATGTTTTTCTCTTTATTGCCGGGAGTTTTCGTAGACTGCATATATAGGGGTCTGATGAAATTAGCAGTCTGTGTAAAAGATCAGTATTCGTGTCTATTCTGGAAGTTTTCCTTGTGTAGAATTCACGATAGTTTCTAGTATCTTTGTTTCTCGATTCTTGAGATTCTTCCGAAAGTTGACCAATTGGCAGGATACTAGATTTCACAATTTCTTTGCCATGAAATAGAATTTTGTGTACACTTACGGGCATACAGTACCATGAATATTTTGACAAGTAAAGTTCTCTTGTTTCTTTTGCATAATTTCCAAAAGCAATAGGATTTATTTGGTTTCCGGATCCTATACAAGACAAAATCACATGAAATCTTCGTAGCAAGTTTATATCTATTCCAGTAATGTCAGATGTTTTTTCAGAATTCTCAAAAAATCGTCTTGAGGTATTTCCGTCGTTAGTGTTACCTTTGTTTTGTGTTGGCATATCAATTAACAGACCAACTTCTTTTCTGAATCTTGACTGAATATACTCTTTTCTTTTTTTGACTTTGCCTTTGTTTTCTTCGCCTCTTACTGACCACACTTTTATTTCTAACCGATAAGCTATATGCAAAATGCATTCCATGCAACGAATCCACGAATGAAGTGGCGAAATTCCAAAATCAAGCATTGAACTATCGGAAATTTTTTTGGCAAGAACTTGTAAGTTGTTCATTTCACTTGGTTTAGCACCACATATATAGCAAACCTGACTTGATCTGTAAGACGATAATGCATTGCACACTTTGCCATCAATCATACATAAAACAAGAGTACTCTTAATATTGATATTAAGTTTTTCATTTTTAATTTGCGTTGGTTGTAATTTTGAAATTTGGCTGTTAATGTTTTCTACCTCCAATGAAATAAGTTCACGTGTTTCCTTAGAAAAGACGAATTTAATAGGCCGACAATATCGGGTTGAATTTGGAGTAGAGTTTTTCCATATTAATGTTTCTTTTCCGTCAATATATGAACTTATCTGCAAAAGCACAATTGATATAGAAAATAGACTGCTGTCGAACACATTTTCCGCAGAAAATTTTTGTTTAAAACTGGATTGATCAGACCCATCGCAACCCCATTTAAAAATTGCGTCAATTTCACTAAAGCGTGTGGATTCCAAAACATCTAATACTGACTGAGTAGCACATAGTCGAGTTAAGGTGTGATCGATTAGTGATTGAAGTTCAATTTCTGCTTTGTTTTCCGATATATATATTTTTTCAGGATAACACTTAAGTTTTGAAGCTTTAACGTAGTTATATGAGGGATACATTTTTGGACTTATATCTGCTGTGTGCTGTTTAAGTAAGTAATATTGATTAGTCGATAAGCCGGTATCTATAATAAGCGCAAGTGCTTGGTCCGAAGACATACTTTCTAAAACTTTTGGGTAAGTTTGTGCTTTTTTAAGAGCTGTGCCTCTTGAGGGGGAGGCTTTAGACAATTGATGAACTATTTTTGCTGAGTTTCTTTTCCCTGATGATCTCAATTTCATTTCTGCAGCCATTAGCAAATGCTCAGAATCAGTGGCATTCAAAAGCTCTTGGGCTCTTCGCCTTTTTGTGCGGTGAGACAATTCGTTGAATTCTATTGCAGGTCTTCCTGCAGCTCTGTTACAGTCTTTAGAAGTACTCGGTTCAACATCAAGAAGGTAAGATGTAAAATCCTGGCATTTTGCTAGCCAAATAGCTTCCTTTTTTAAAAACTGAGTTTTTATTCGGCACGAAGAAGCCCATTTTTCATTGAAACGGGAACGCAAGGTCTTTACAAAACTGTTTAGTTTTGTGTAGTCAACGTCCTTTCCAATCCGGTTTGTTATATAATTTAGAAGTGTGCATTTTCCGACATTATTTTTGTTTTCTAGCCAAACCTCAAAAAGTGCACTTCGTGGAATCGCCATTTTTCTCTGTCTAAAAAACCGAAACTAGCAGGTCTTAGCAGCTAGTTTTTTTTTATTTTGAAACTATGTACCTCTATTATTATTTTCGGGAAGTAATTCAGCCGCACCTTGCCGGACAATTTTTATGCACTCTTTTAAATTGTTTGTATATTATTTTTATTCTTCAATTTTTATATATTTTGTTTAACTTATTTTTGTATCAGTTAACTTACTTTTGTCTCAATTAAAACTAACCAATATTATTTACAACACATCTAGCATCAATAATTTATAATTATATAATATATTATTTCCTTAATAAAAACTTTTACAATCGCAACAATTTAACTAAAATTGCAAGTTTGCAAAACATATTATTTCTAATTTTCTTATTCTGAACTTTTGAGAACCGTTTTATTCATTGTTATTGTTTTTGTTGGTTTTTCCAACACATTTTTAAATCAGACATACTCTTGCCTACCACATACCAAAAAATCATTAAGATCAGCGAACTTAATTTTTTCGAATTTTGGCCAGCTAAAAGTGAAAAAAGTCACAGTGTGAGACGGCGACGTGGAACTTTGACTCATTTAAAACCGATTGCCCATATACATTTGAACCTAGAGGCTGTAAGGAAAACTGTTCGGTATTTCAAAAATTCGTCAGTTCGTTATAATATTTTACAGACAAGCGTTTAAAAGCATCATAATCGTGAATTAAGTTTACTCTTAGATTTCTGCTTCTAAAACAAAGTATTCATGAGAGTTTAGAAATGCTGTCGACCTTAGATTTGCTTCATTCTATCGACTTTGAAATTGTAAATTCTTTAAAATCGTTGCTATTTGTAAAAATTACTATTCAAGCAATTTGTCGCTCGGATGCAAATATTATTCACGCTAAAGGCGCTCTGCAATTTCTCCAAAAGAAACAAGACTTATTTAAGAAATCCCTCATATTTAAAAAACCTGAATTATTTTCCTGAATTTTAGTATTAAATTATAATATGTTTTAATGAATTTATCTAAATGTTCCTACAAATTTAAACCGAAATAGTTTTATTAAAAAAACCGAAAACCGAACCGAAACCGGCCGGTTTTGGGTGTTTTAAAACCGAAACCGCGGTTTCTCATTTTCACGGTTTTTTGCAAACCCTAATTTGATGTATCATGGCTACCTTAGTACAAAAATGGTAACATTTTTAAATTCTATGGATAGGTTTTTTTTAATTTTTTTGTAAAATTGCAATTTTTTTTAGACACTTTTTCACATAATTAATGATAACTCAGAAACTAATAATCGGATATTATTCAAATAAAATCTGAAAAATTAAAATTTATATAACCTTTGATTCGTCTATATATCGCATTTCAATCTTATCAATAGTATCGCCCAGGTCCTAAAGCTGACAAATCAAGTTTATAGTTTATATATTATAATTTTATAATTTTAATTTTTTTGCAAAATTAACGCTATTTATTCCTCCTTTTGCAAAAAAGTGGATCCTGGTCCTTAGGGCAAACACAATGAGATTTCCAATAAGCTACATATCTTTAAAATCGGATAAACAATTTTCGAATTACTACAATTTGCACTGGCCATTACATGTCCTTGAGGACTTGCCGAAGGCAATTGACCAAAAAATGTGACTAAGTCAAATCGATGGAATAGATCGAAAATGCATTTCATTGTTTTATTCATGTATTTTCTTTTATTTAATATTTTATTATTTAAATTTATTACAACTTATAAAATAAGGAAATAAATAAATAAATATTATAAACTACAAACTTTGGAATTTTCTTTTATGACATTTTCTATTATTGAATAACGAAGTGTTGCGTTGTGTAATAGGAAGATATCAGTCAATTTTATATTTTATTATTTACATGTATATTGTAAGTTAAAAAAGAACAAAATAAAAAATTTTAAACTAAGTAAAATGTTTTTGTAAATTGTCTTCGGCAAGTCCTCAAGGACATGTAATGGCCAGTGAAAATTCTAATAACTTGAAAACTGTTTAACCGATTTTAAAGACATGTAGCTTATTGAAAAAATCATTGCCTTTGCACTAAGAACCAGAATCCACTTTTTTGCAAAAGGGGGAATAAATAGCTTTAATTTTGCAAAAACTGAAGATTTGTTAATTTTTTTTTTTCGATTTAAACGCCATTTTTCAGATTTGGAGCCTATGCGCTACGTGTTAACGTTGTCCAATTCGACTAAAATTTTGTGGGTGGAAGTTTCTCACCAAATCTCAGAATAATCCGACAATAATCCCTTGAAATTGGAAAATTTATTTTTTTTCATACATTTGAAAACCCGCTATAATGCGTATATCAAACAAAAAACTAAAATTTTGTGAAAATGAGCGAATTCACAAAATTGTGAATAAATTGGAAAAAAATCAATAGATTTTTATGGTTGATATCTCATTTTGTTGCTATTATATGTCGCTATGCGATAAAATAATAAACCTGGAAGTTTTTTGCTGTTTTCGATTTTTCATGATTTTTTTAAAACGAAAATTTTTGCCATTTTTATGTAAAAAATATATTTTTTTCTTACGTTTTTTATTATAACTCCGATACTATTGATCCGATTGAAACGCGATATATAGACGAATTAAAGGCTATATAAATCTTAATTTTTCTGATTTTATTTTAATAATATCGGACTAGTAGTTTTTGAGTTATCATTAATTATTTGAAGAAACGTCTAAAAAAATTGGAATTTAAAAAAAAAAAAAATTAATAGATTTTTATCCATAGAATTTAAATATTTTACCATTTTTGTACAAAGGTAGTCATGATACATCAAAATTGTATAGTGGTTTTAAGAGCACATAAAATTTTTTTATTTTGTTGTGTTCGCAAAAAACCGTGAAAATGAGAAACCGCGGTTTCGGTTTTAAAACACCCAAAACCGGACGGTTTCGGTTTTCGGTTTTTTAAATAAAACTATTTTGATTTAAATTTGTAGTAAAATTTTGATTATTTTGTTAAAACCAAGTATAAAGTATATTTATTAAAGCTCTATTATAATTTAATACTAAAATTCAGGAAAACAATTCAGGTTTTTTAAATATGAGGGATTTCTTAAATAAGTCTTGTTTCTTTTGGAGCGTAAATAATCGAGCGACAAATTGCTTCAATAGTAATTTTTACAAATAGTAACGATTTTAAAGAATTTACAATTTCAAAGTCGATAGAATGAAGCAAATCTAAGGTCGACAGCATTTCTAAACTCTCATGAATACTTTGTTTTAGAAGCAGAAATCTAAGAGTAAACTTAATTCACGATTATGATGCTTTTTAAGGCTTGTTTGTAAAATTTTATAACGAACTGACAAATTTTTGAAATACCGAACAATTTTTCTTACAGCCTCTAGGTTCAAATGTATATGGGCAATCGGTTTTAAATGAGTCAAAGTTTCATCGTCGCCGTCTTCAAAATTGATTTTCAGATACAAATTTGATATTGGCTGCTGCTCCTTCTATAGTACATGCTACGATGCTTGTATCAAGTGAAATATTAAACTCCATTAGCCTTTGTTTAATGGTTTTTTGAGTTTGCTTGAAATTACATGTTCCTAAAATACGGCTCAGATTATAAAATTAACCATGAGAATCATGAATATTTACGTTCATACACCGTCTTCCCCTTACACCTGTCCATTCGTCCATTGTAAACACATTTTGCTTGTTTCATTCTTCTGCTTCATTAAATAGACAAATTATGTGCAAATTTATGATAAGCTAATGATATTTCTGAATAATACCATCAAAAAATTATGAAAAATAAATAGCTAAAACCGTGATTTTTTCTACGGTTTTCGGTTTCGGTTTTGAGGCATAAAAAACCGAGGTTTCGGTTTCGGTTAAAACCGAACTGCAAACCCTACTGTGTAATGAACTGATATTGTTCACTTGCATTTCAAACGAGTTGTGGCGCTTTTAGAATATTGATAACACAAAGTTTCATTTTTTCTTTTTATGACATTTTTATCCTGTTTTTTGAGTGTCTAGTGTTATATACATTTAATTCCAGTGATTCAACATATTCAGTTTTGGTTAAATGCTTAAATTTAAACCATTTTTCAAATAAGTAATTTCTGTAATTTTTCTAAAAAATAATATAAATAGACCTTAGGTTTTTTTTTCTTTAATCTTAAACATCACTAAATGGACTAACTTTTGTAGTTGTTTGCAAAGTATGCAATCGTCTGCAATTTTTTATTTTTCTCCATATATTTAAGATTTTAGTTAAAAAAATCTTCAACTTTTTCACGAATTTTTTTCTTATACAAATAACATTTACTAAAAAAATTTGTCGACATGAGTAATCTATATTTTGTTCGGATAAATGTAGATTATTCATTCAATAAGTTGTCGAAATCCCCGAAAAATTGTAAGACTGCATGTTATCTTGGCGTTGCCGTACCTGCAAGATAACAACCAAAGTTATAAATTTTTTATGACATAAATAGCAAATGGGATGCAGTTGTTGCCTGGGTTTCCGGCTAACAGATAATAACTGTATTCATTTCCTACTCATACCTCCCCGTGGTATATCCTGGAAACCTGAGCAACCTAGTTGAAGATGCGGTAAATAACCCGAGTGGGATTCTAGGTCAGGGCTAACGTGAGGGGAAGTTATCTTAGAGTCGATCCTACGTATTTGGTCTAAGGATCTAACATAACTGTACTTGGTAAAGTACGAAACTGTAGCGTCTGTTCAACAAGTTAGTTGCGACTGCAAGCGGGGGTTTGTTTCGAATCGAGCGGCTCGCTTTACAAACGTGGCTCTTGTCTTTGGACTCATCATCCAACGATTTAACGAGAAATCCCCCTGCTACGGCAGCTGGCACAAGGATTTTGGAGGTCCCTTATCTATGCAAGAACATCCTGATGGTGAAACCAAATAGGCCCTCATGAGGCAGATAAAGCTATTGTTGGCGTGTTTGAGAGGAAAATTCTACGAAAAATCTTTGGACCAGTCTGCATCAACAATGAGTATCGAATGAACCATGAGCTGTATGAGTTATATGCTGTCATAGACATAGTGAAATGCACTAAACAACAGCGGCTGTATTGGTTGTGAGAATGGATGAAAATACCACCTCCAGGGAAAGTGTTCGATAATGATACTGAGGGCGTCCAAAACTAAGAAAGAAAGACCAAGAGGAAGAAAATCTTTAAAAACTTGGCATACGAAATTGTAGAATATGCGCACATGATAGAAGCGCATGGAATTATAAAATATGCCCGGCCTTTGACCTAAACAGGTTGTAACTATCGGGTGTTTTTTATTGAGGTATAGAACTTTAAGTTGGCATCACTTTTTTAACTGGCGGCCATTTTGTCAGCTGTCAAGTGATTAATATTTAGTTTGGTTTGCCATTTCATCATGAACAGGTTGACAAAAGAACAACGCTTGCAAATCGTGCAAATTTATTTCGAAAATAATGGTTCAGTTCGCGAAGTTTACCGCAAGCTCCGTCCATTTTATGGTCGACATAATCGTCCATCAGAGCAATTAATTCGGTTAACCATGGATCGTTTTCGCACTACGTTTACTCTATGTGATAATACGCATCCGCAGCGACGTCGAACAGTGCGCACCGAAGAAACAATTGCCGCTGTAGAGCAAAGTGTTGAAGAGGACCCGAATGAATCGATTCGCCACCGTGCACAGCAATTGGAGCTTTGTCCATCAACTTTATGGAAGATTTTGCGCAAAGATCTTGGCTTGCGACCTTACAAGATCCAGCTTGTGCAAGAATTAAAGCCGCGAGACCATGCAATGCGTCGTGATTTTGGTGTATGGGCCGAAAATGAGATTGATCTCGATGCTGATTTTCATCGCAAAATTTTGTTCAGTGATGAGGCTCATTTTTGGTTGAATGGCTACGTCAACAAGCAAAATTGCCGCATTTGGAGTGAAGAGAATCCACATGACACCCTTGAGACGCCATTACATCCACAAAAACTGACTGTTTGGTGTGCTCTATGGGCTGGTGGAGTCATTGGGCCATACTTCTTCCGAAATAATGCTGGAGAGTCAGTTACCATAAATGGAGACCGGTATAGAGCCATTATAACCGACTATTTTGTTCCCCAATTGGATGGCATGAATGTGGATGAGTTGTGGTTCCAACAAGACGGCGCTACATGCCACACAGCGCACGTCACAATTGATTTATTGAAGGAAACATTCGATGAGCGCATAATTTCGCGGAATGGACCTGTCAATTGGCCACCAAGATCGTGCGATTTGACACCACTGGATTATTTTCTTTGGGGATATATGAAGTCGCTCGTCTACGCCAACAAACCAGAAACGTTAGGGGACTTGGAAGCCAACATTCGTGGCGTTATTGCCAACATACGGCCCCATATGCTCGAAAAAGTAGTTGAAAATTGGAACTGCAGAATTGGCTTTATTCGAGCCAGCCGCGGCGGCCACATGCCCGAAATCATATTTAAACATTAATGGCATAAAATTATCCTTCCAATAAAGCCAAATTGATGGACATTAAAACGATTTTCTTGTGTTTTATTTCAATTCGAAGTTCTATACCTCTAAAAAAAACACCCATTATAAACCATTTAAGTAACTAAGCAACTTATTGACCTATCCTCGTAGCTATGAGAGCTAAATTTAAAGCAAACATTTTTATATGAACACAAACAAGTGTACCGAATTTTGAGACAATCGTTTCACATTTAACCATAGATCCCATGCAACAACCATCCCCGGAATATTGTAGGGTATTATGTTGTGAAGTTGTAAAATAATACGATTCAATTTATTTTGAAATTTTTGGCATTACCAGACAATTTAAAAAACTCGTATTTTAACAGAAATTGATATGAATTTTGTTCTGGGTAAAGTATCAAATTGTGGTCACGCTTAAATACTCTTAACCTCTAGATTATTTACATTTTGTTTTGAAAGATTTTTAGTTTTTTTTTATTTTTATCTTTATCTTGTTTTCTTTAAACTACAGGTTTTGTTTTAGTAATTATAATTTATTTAAGAATTCGCAGAAATAAAAGTTCATTAACAGAATAAAAATCAATTTTTTCTTGGTTGTGTAATTAAATGTAAAAATATTATTTAAATAGCAAAAACTGTTTTGTTTATGAAGGGAATTGGATATTTTTAGGAAAAGTTCCGCTTATAAACGCGATTTGCATTTCATTTTTTTGGAACTTTAATGTTTTTTACTGTTCGCATAAAATCTTTATTAGTTCTAAAATTTTTATGAAAAATAATTTTTATAATTTGCATGCATTAAATAAAAACGAGTCAAAAGCATAAAAAATCTAGTTTTTTTTAAAAATATGATATCTTAGATAAATGTTTCCATTTAACAGTCTTTTCATTAAAAATGTTAGCTTAGTGACATAATTTTACATTAACTTTTTTATGACACAAAATTTTTAAAATTTCTATTTAAATACTTTTTCATATATGGGCAAATCCGAAAAACATTAAACCAAGGACAATATTTTAAAACTGTCAAAATCACGTATTTGTGTTTATGAAAAAAAAATTACCATATACTGATTGGATACAATTTTTAATTGCTCTCTTCGTGAATGGCAAGTCTTTATTTGCACCCATCTCGAATTTTTAAAAATTTTTTAAAATAATAGGTTTTGTAAAAGTTCCTAAAAATCACAAAAAACATCCATTTATTTATCAAGTTTCAGTATGGGCTCAAAGTCTGTACAATTAGATGTAAAAGACCCCATCAAAAGTAATTGGAGTGATATAAAAAACGTCAAGTAATAAAGGGCTCAAAGTGCAGCGTCCGTCACAGAAATAAAGGATTTTTTAATTTGACTAGTGCAATTTTTCTTTTTTCTCCGGTTGAACTTGGTTCGTAAAGAGAACTTATAGTATGCTTTACATTAGGCTAAAAATATAAAGATGTTAATATAGCATTTTACAGAATAATATGTATAAGAAAGTGTGTAGCGTCCGTCACAGTATATATTAAGATATAACAAGTAAGAGTGGTATATTCGGCTTTGCCGAATCTTGGATACCCTTCACCAATGGTGTTCCAAAAGTACTTAATGTAATTCGTAGCAATATTTGGTTATACTAGTATTATATGCAAAGAGTCTTTAAAATTAAGAGTCGGAAAACGAAAACCTTTTCGGTGGCGTCATCATCTAGAATAGTTATGCACCCAAAGGTTAGGTTGGGCAGGTGGCTGATGTCTAGGGAAGCTTCACTTGGGTTCTAAAGTGGTCCCTTTGTGAAAGATAATGATTACTAGACTACAAGATTTGATGAAGTTTAAGTATTCTGGCATGCAACCCAAAAACACAGTGCCCAGTGAGGGTTGTGCACTTTAATTCGTACGAATTATCCAACTAGTAAAAGTTCTTGATTAGTTATGTAAAACTCTGAAGTTAGCGGACTGATTTAGGTCAAAGCTTTAACAATGATTGTCAATGTATACAAGCCTTAAAATTATAGGGTATACACTCTTAGTTTTAGATACATACGTGAAATATACAGCTTTTGAATGGATGGTTATCAGCTTTGTCGGGAAAGTTTACTTATTAATTTGAAGTTAGTTAATTAATTAAAATGAACACTTCATCAATAATATTTGGGATGTATTGTTCTTTCGATCTGTCCGATGGATGTTTGGAAAGTTTTGCTCTAGTTCTTTGTGCAATTTTAATGTAATTTAATTTATCGGCATTAAATCGATTCCCGGTCGGGTTTATATGGGAGATTTCACTAAATGTGAATAGAGCTCGCCCATTTTCAATATCGAACTTTTCAAAAAATCAGAAATACTTTTGTCAAATGTTGTCTCTCTAGAAAGTTTATTTTAGGCGCTATTGTCCTGAATATCAATATTGTACAACGTCTTTATACTAAATGTCATCATCGTATCTATTATAATTTGTCATTTATTAGCTACTAAGAGATTGCCTTAGGCGAAGTTTTACGGGATTTCCCAATTGCAATTAAAAAATTAAAATTTTTGTTGATATGTGAGATACTTACATACATATGTAGGTTTTGAACGGATATCATGTAATTAGCTGCATTTTTGTACTTCCTAAGAAGATTACCTATAATTTGATATATAATACATTCTCAAATGTTATCATAATGTTCAAAAGTCAGACACAAAATTAAGATAAATGCAGTGTGTCTGTCTGCTAAAACCAGATTTGTGGAGCTCCTGAATTGTCCCACCCTGAATTTCAACATTGTCGATCAAAACATTATCGCTTAAACGCTAAATTATATCTACCACAAATTACAGAATGCATCAGGATTTAGATAATCCCCTGCGAAGGACGCTATTAAACTTCATCAAAATAAACATCTGAGATATGGACAAAACAGGAGCTCCAAAAACTTGACTACAACAGAAAAAAGGACAGACAGGTAGACGGACGGACATATAGACGGACGGACAAACAAACAGACGGACGGACGGGCAAACAAACAGACGGACGGACGGAGGTCGCGAAATCGATTCTTGTGCCGATTCTGTGTTGATCGGTACAATTTGAATGGTATTCATAATCAGATTTGTGGAGTATATATATCAGATTTTAGAAAATCCTCCCATAAAGAACGATGTCAAATTTCATCACAATCGGTCCATAAACACCTGAGATATCGCTGAAACAATACTTACAAAATGTAAACAAAATTTCTTAGACACGTACTTTGGGCAATTTGCTGTACATCAAATGTAGTGTTATGGCAATTGTATATAGACCGCTTTTGATAAAATTTAATAACGTGCTTGGTGGGGGAATTTCCTAAAATCTGATATAAAATTTATGTAGGTCCGTACTAAAGGAGGATAGTTTTTCCTATTTCTGCATTTAATTTTTTCAACAAACATTCTCTAATGTGTTCTTTGGGCAATTTGCGATACATCAAATTCAGTGTTTTGGCGATATCTCAGTTGTTTATTTACCGATTTTGATGAAATTTTAGAGTGCTTTGGGAAAATATTTCCTACAATCTGATATATAACATATTATCACATGTACACCAGGAGTATCTTTTTTCTCTTGTTATTTAAAAGTGTGTTTCAATCAAAAATTTTCAAATTTTCGTCTAATTTTTGGTATTTTTTCGATATTTTCGGTGTTTATAAACCGATTTTAATGAAATTTAATAGCGTTCATTGCGGGAGAATTTCCTAAAATCTGATATATAATTTATGTAAGTCCATCCTCCAGGGGCTTCAAAAACTTGATTTCAACAGACAGACAGACAGACGGACGGACAGACAGACAGACGGACATCGCTTAATCGATTCTCCTCCCGATTCTGAGTCGATCGGTATAATTTTTATGGGGTCTACGATCACTAATAAAAATTACAAACGGAATCACAAACTTATAATACCCTTTCACCTATTGGTGAAGGGTATAAAAAGTGAAAAACTTTAAATAAATATATGTATGTAGCCGTTTTGTGAAATATTAAATTGTGCCCAAAAATCGCATTTTAACCGCGAACATGAAAAGGAAGGAGAACAATTATTTTCACTGATTTACGACTTTTTTTAAAAAAATATAAAATATGATTTTTAGTAAAAAACATTTAAGTTAAAACTGTAACGTCCATCACATAGCGTCCGCAACAGTTCATTTATGGATTTTTGTTGAAACTGGAAACTTTAAAATATTTTATAAAATCTGTCTTGTAATCCTCTGATTTGCCTCTACCTTTAATGTCTTTACAATTTTTTTACTACTATGACCGATTTGATGAAAATTACAAAAACACGTGTTGAAAAAAAGTCACTTCCATTTTTTGTAGCGTCCGTCACAGCACTTTAAAAGCGAATATCTTTTCCCTCCAAAAGAAGTATGTAAATTAGCATTCGATAGCGCAATCGATGGGCTAATATTCTCAGAAATCCGTGCAAAGATATCTAGTATAGAACGGCAATGGGATACATTTAAGTACAACAAAATCCGTACAAATGTATCGTCCGTCACGCAGAATTTGCCCATATGTATATACAATTTACGAAAAATCTATAGAACTATCAAAAATATAAAAATCATTAGCAAAAAAACAAATTTAATTACAAAATGATGTAATAAATTTTTTTCGATAAATAATTAAAAATAACATGACTTTACAAAAGGTTTCAACCTTAAATTCTAATAAATATTTAAATCTTATTGCGTCAATTCGATTCAATACTGTCTGATGGAATTTGATCGAAAATATTAAAAATAGTATAATTAGAGTATCTACTTTTTAGTGAAATTAGGTACTTTTCCGATTAATAGGTTAAATATTGTTATTATTTAATTTCACGGAGAACAAGAAATTAAAAATAAAAAGGGTATGAGTAATAAAGTAAACTATTAGTTCTATTATATAGAGTGTAGTAAAAAATATACTATGAAAATAGTTTTTAAATATCTCGAACCGTTTTGTATTGAGAAATTTCCAAAGTCAAATATTTTTCGCTGATAAAAAAATACATTTCTTTCTCAAAAAACTTCACTTTTGACTAAGAAGTTTTTTTTAATAAAAATTAATATTTTATTATAAATACATACATATATTCATATAGATTAAGTCAGTACAACATTTACCCTACGGTAAAAAATTAACCACATTGGGCAATAATTGAAGAGCTACGCGTTTCAAAAGCTTTTTACATTTGAGGTGGGTTAAATTGACGCCCAATCATCACCATAGGTGAAAAAAGTATTATAAGTTTGTTCCGCTGTATGTAACGCATACAAATATTGGCCTTACCCCTCCTTTAAGCATACCAATGGACTTAGAATCACTTCCTGAGTCGATTTAACGACGTCAGTCCGTTAGCTGGATGGCATGTAAGCCTTGTAATCAAAGTACAGGTCGCAATACGAAACTTAATTTGATAAAATTTGGCGCTGACATTTATTACCATAGTGAGTCCATTGCTATTAAAAATCGCTCAACTTTCAGTATATTTTCATAAAATTGAAAACTTCTTACGGAAACAGAAGTCACTGTACCAAGTTTTATTGAAATCGGTCCAAATTTGACCATAGCTCCCATAAAACTCCTCTATTAAATGTCCCTAATATGCTTGAAGATAATGATAATTTTATGTCTTAAGAATTTCTTGAATGATGACAAAATTTAGCAGATTTACAAGAGAAAAAAGCACATTTACAAGAGAAAAAAAGGAGTATGAAAAAAAAGGTATGAAAAAAAAATATTTTTTTTTTCGCCCTATGCAAAAGTGACTTAACGTTAGCCTATTTCAACGAAAATAGATAATTCAATATCTTAAGGTCTCAAAAAAGTAAAACCAGTCAAACTTTTCAAAATTTATTAAAAATACGTAAAATATTTTGGGAAAACCTTAATAATTATATCTCGTTGGAAAGCTCATTTTATTATCTGTAGGATGCTGTTAAAAATGTACTTAAAAACATATTCTAAGTAGAAACATTTTGAAGAAATCTAAAGAAACCCCTCAGTTTTCCCATATAACTGGGATGTCCAAACTTTGGCGTCAAGTCGACACGCTTTCCCGATATCTGATGTGAATGAAACTTTGTATTTGGATTATTGGGGTCAAATGTAACAAATTTGGGGGGTACGCCTTTTGATACAACGACTTTCACTTTTTCTGGGACACTCTAGTATACATAGATATAAAAACCACATAGTAACAGATCGACTCAGAATAACTTTTTATAGTCGATATTTAAATAAAATTAGGCATAAGCATTTTTTGGTAGAGAATAATCTCTATAGATTCCAAATCGGATCAATATTTAGGATTCCTCCCATAGGCCTACATTCCCGTAATGGGGATTTTTAGCCTGTATTTTGAAAAAAGTTCTGCAAAAGGTTTTTTATAAATTGAACAATAATAGACCTACCTACTACACAAATATATATTTAATATCTCTAAAATCACATACATAAACGTTTGGTAATAATTGAAAAACCTTCCATATCAATTAATTTTAATCTGGAGAAATGTGTGAGGGAATTAAATAGAGTTAAGCTCACAGTTAAGAAAATATTAAAAATTTGTTGAAAATTCTTATGGACTTGGTGTAGAACTTCAAGGAATCGGGCTTGACAGACTATATCAAATTCTTGCTTGTTGTAATCAAATGAGCTTATTTTACTAAAACGAAATTTTTTTAGTGATCTGGAAGATTTTTGTTAAGAGGCTAACTTAACAAAACTTTCCATTCTATGATCCTTTTTTTATCTAAAATAAACTGGTTTATAAGATTTAGAACAAGTTCTAAAACTAAGATAACACAGGGTTATCCATTTTGCCGTAAATAAAACTCATATTAAATATTTTTTTTCATGATATTTCTTTTTTATTATAAAGTTTGAACGTTGACATTATGTGTGAAACACTAAATAACACAGGTCAACAGTAAAAATGTGCTCGAGTAACCACTATATACATTTGATGTATCATGGCTACCTTAGTACAAAAATGGTAAAATTTTTAAATTCTATGGCAAGATTTTTTTAATTTTTTTTTTTAAATTGCAATTTTTTTTAGACTTTTCTTCAAATAATTAATGATAACTCAAAAACTACTAGTCCGATATTATTAAAATAAAATCAGAAAAATTAAGATTTACATAGCCTTTAATTCGTCTATATATCGCGTTTCAATCGGATCAATAGTATCGGAGTTATAATAAAAAACTTAAGAAAAAAATAAATTTTTTATATAAAAATGGCAAAAATTTTCGTTTTAAAAAAATCATGAAAAATCGAAAACGGCAAAAAACTTCCAGATTTATTATTTTATCGCATAGCAAAAGGGGGAGTAAATAGCTTTAATTTTGCAAAAACTGAAAATTTGTCAATTTTTTTTCGATTTTAACGCTATTTTTCAGAGTTGGGGCCTGTGCGCTACGTGTTAACGTTGTCCAATTCGACTAAAATTTTGTGGGTGGAAGTTTCTCACCAAATCTCACAATAATCCGACATGCACCCATTGAAATTGGAAAATTTATTTTTTTCATACATTTCAAAACCCGCTATAATGCGTATATCAAGCAAAAAACTAAAATTTTGTGCAAATGAGCGAATTCACTAAATTGTGAATAAATTCGAAAAATATCAATCGATTTTTATGGTCGATAACTCATTTTGTTGCTATTATATGTCCCTATGCGATAAAATAATAAATCTGGAAGTTTTTTTTTGGCGTTTTTGATTTTTCATGATTTTTTTAAAACCAAAATTTTTGCCATTTTTATGTAAAAAAAATATTTTTTTCTTAAGTTTTTTATTATAACTCCGATACTATTGATCCGATTGGAACGCAATATATAAACGAATTGAAGGCTATGTAAATCTTAATTTTTCTGCTTTTATTTTAATAATATCGGACTAGTAGTTTTTGAGTTATCATTAATTATTTGAAGAAACGTCTAAAAAAAATTGCAATTTAAAATTTTTTTTTTTTTTTTAAATCTTGCCATAGAATTTAAAAATTTTACCATTTTTGTACAAAGGTAGTCATGATACATCAAAGTTGTATAGTGGTCGAATGTCGGTTGTTAATTGCCCAAAAGTTAAAGGTTAAAGTAGCCCCACAAAAAAAGTCTAATGGAGTCAAATTTCTTCACAATTTTGCCAATTGATTGCGTAGTTGGACGATTATGTAAACCATAATCTCCTCTTAAAACACGATATGCGGCTGTTGCATAATCACCATTTTTTGTAGTATATATTATGATAATTTTTTATGTGTTGTGAGATACTTAAGCGATCCATTTTCGTCAATATCAGACTTTTAACTGAAAAAAATGGTTTAATAAGTTAGTTTGACAGATGTCGAATTCCAGTCCTATACTCTTGAAATCACGAAATGGATAACCCGATACAACTTGTATTATATAAGTTTTCTTATATAAAAAAATATTTTCCTAATTTTTGGCTATATGTATCTATGAATTTAAAATTTTTAGTACATATTTTTACTTACAGAAATTTATCGATCATTTTCGATTTACTCATATGTTATTAATCATCTCGATCACTTTGTATTAAGGCTTACAATTATTTAAGTACAATAGAGTTAATTGTTTTAGAGACGGAAATTTTGTTAACAAAAACAACTACAACAATAAAAAAATCAATTTATTTAACAAAAAACTTTTAATATTGTATTTGAAAATGAAAACTATATTATTAAAAATATTTTTATAAATAAAAATTTGAAATGATAGACATACATATAACAATCAAGAACCTCTTTTCTTATTGATTTGGAAAGCGGTAATTAGTTGTTTAAACCAATATATGATAGGTACAATAGGAGATTGTTGCGGCAATTGTTTAGGAAATATGAAGGTGTTAAGACAATATAAAAGAGATTGGATTGAAAATATTGCAGTTGCAATTATATAAATGTCTTACTTTTTTAATGTTATGTTTGAATTACACATTAAAAAATTAAATATGACAAATTAAACTAACTCTAATTTTTGAAAAGAGTAAAAAACTATCATAATATTTATAATAATAAATATTTGGGAAATTTCTATTTTATTCTTTGTATTTTTTTTTATTTCTCAAAACATGCAAATACTTACAATAAATTTTAAATTAATTACTTTAAAATTTAAATAGATACATGCCGGTATCGTCATTATAAATTCGGCCTAAACACTAATTTAAAAAAAATAACATCTTAATAATATTCATAGACAAACTAAACCGTTAAATAATAAATATTTCAATAATTTAAATCCAACATCAATTCGAAAAATAAATATATTCAAATTTGTTCTATCAAAAAACTTAAATTACACTATACAAGTTTAACAAGTTTTTAAAATCTATCAGGTATGTGATGGACATTTTTCGTTTTCAAATCGATCGATTTCAGACATAGTTTTTAGCTAATTTTCGCTTATTTCCCCCAAATATATCAAAATTTTGTCTTTAATCCTTTTGACTAATATTTTATCTTTCATTTGGTTTGAATTTTTTGGGAAAATAACCGAAAATTATCGCAAAAATATATCTAAAATCGATCGATTTGAAAACGATCGTTTTCCATCACATACCTGTATGTTAAGTTTTGCAAATAATATGCCAACAGGCATTTACGTGCCTTTAGCATTAATATTGGTGATGAGCAAATAACTCCCAGTTGCTCCTCATATATCAACACTGTATGTTTACTAAAATCGCTTAAATCGCCCAGTCTCTTTCTGGTTTAAAGCCTAACATAACTGTCAAAATGGTCAAAATGTCTAAGACGTTGTTTCCTTTTTGGCCCTAATGAATTTTTCCTTCTTCTTGAATCAACAGCCAACACGAAAGGTAATCTTCAATAAAGATTTTCAAACTTAGTCCAAAATTCTAAATTTTGTGTTTTTTTCTATTTTTTCCCATATTTTCCAAATTGGGTTTGTATGTCATCGTGATTTCACATCAAAGCTTAATTCTAAAACTTATATTCCGAACCAGCTCTGCATTCTAACAATAACTGTTATGTTAAAAATACCATGCAGTATTTTTTCTTAACAAATAATAAGATAAATCGAGCGTTTTCAAATCGTTCGATTTCTGATATATTTTTGAGATAATTATCGGTTATTTCCCTAAAACAAATGAAAATTTGGGCTTTAATCCTTTAACTGATATCTTATTTTTCATTTGGTTTGAATTTTTTTGTAGAAATAAGATAAATTATATCAAAAATATATCAGAAATCAAAATCAAAGCACATACTGGTAAGTCATTACATTAACATGGTGATGTTATTGGAGGTAAGTCCTTAACAATTACAAAAAGTAGGGACTTTAGCAAGCAATTGGATAAACAACCACAACAAAAATATTTGGCAGTTTTTTCTTCCCATTTTTTTCGTATAAATGGTTACCACAGTCTCGCTGATCCTTCAACATCAGAGATATTGTCATTACCCGGGGCCTTGTGACGTTTAAGGCTTCTTTACTTCATATATTGTTGGGACATTGTCTGAAATGCCAATAGATATACCATCAGTGGTGTTAATCCGAAAGGATTGTTTAATGTCGACTTGAAGTGTTCCATCCAGTGTATTGATTGTTGTAGTGAAAAGAAGTGTACCGCGGCTACTTAAGATGGGACTGTTGGTGTAGGTAGGTTTGCCACACAACGCCCTCGATATATTGTATTAGACTTTCATGTTGCCTTGTAGCTGATTCAGCTTGGCTCGCCCGTTCATCTATCCACATTATCTTGACCCTCCTTGCAGACTTTTTTAATTTTATTGCAGAGATCGAGACGGCCAAAATGCCATCGGTTGGCAAGTATGATTCTACGTTTGAACGTAGATTCAATTTTTATACCTATAAAAAAAGAATTAAGTATATTAAGATTGCCCTTCCGTTTGCAATTCCAACAATTCCCATTTTGGATTTTTAATAGGTTTTAAGAATATTGAGCAAGGTCTACCTTTCAGCCTTTTTGCCTAAAAACAAAATACAGACTAAATATAGAGGGTAGGTAGACGAAAGGGTACATTGGGTTTTTTTTGGCTTTCCGGAATAGAGTTTTTGGCTCATTACAGATGTTGGTTCGTTAAACATATCTGATATCCGAAAGGAAACTTGTTGTAGGTGACACTATTTTTCCTCATAAACTTCTCCATAAAATTACTTGGATATAGGCGAACGGCGTTACAAAGGACCAAATTGATTATATTTTGATCAATTATAAGTGGCGATCATCTTCACTTGATGAACGCTTGAGGCTGCGGAGCAGATATAAATAGCAACTACCATTTAGTAACGTTCAAAGTAGGATCGGAAAATTTGGCAAAAGCCGATCGGAAAATGGTTACTTCCATAAGGAATCTATAAATAACAACGACTCCAGTATTAACGAAATCTTTAGAAGTGTCATTCAGACGTACAATGATGTTGGTCAACAAACATTAGGACTTAAAGATCATAAAAGGAAAATGTGGCCCACCCAAAACAACATGAAACCTTGTTGAACAAAGTACAATTCTTAAATGTACAATTTTAAATGAAAACGGAGACATTAAAGGAGGGATGAGAGAATGTGGATGGACGAACAAGCTGAGTCAGCTGCAAGTATAGGCGAGATAAAGACCTTTTAAAATATACCAAGAGCGTTGTGTGGCAATCCTACATACAAGCCAATAGTCCCGTATTGAGTAGTAGTGGTAGTCTTCTCTCAACCCCGGATGAACAATTAATACGGTGGATGGAGCGCTTCAAGTCAACATTAAACAATCCTATTGGATTAGAACCACAACCATGACAGTATATCCAATGGAATTTCAGACAATCCACCAACAATACAGAAAGCGAAGAACGCCATCAAAAGTCTTAAACGCAACAAGGCCCCGGGCAATGTCAATATATAAGCGTAGATGCTTTTAAGTGGTGTTGAAGGATCGGCGAAACTGTGGCACAAAGACTGCAATAAGTACAGGGGAAAAACACTTTTTCCAAGACCGAGCAAAATACGATCATAGTCGAGTAATTTTTGAAAAATAATGGACACACTTTAAACAATTCGAGGACTTGCAATACGTTGATGACGTATGTCTTCTAAGTCAAAGCTCAGGTCACCTTTAAGAAAACACTAGAGCTATCACTGTTGAATTTTGGGCAGCTGGGCTGGAAATCAAAGTTACCAAGACAAAGATTGTACTTGGAGGCTATTGCGGAACCCCGTCGACACACATCAAAGTTGAAAACGAGGTTATTAAATTATCTTGGATGATCTACTAAACGCGACAAACCAAATCCCTGCTTCTATAGAGGTATGTCAACAGAAATGTCGGTGGATAAGCCATACACTTCGAAGTCCAAATACCAACATTGCTCGACTAACGCTCCGTTAGAATCCATAGGGAAGCGACCGTCGTGTTGGTGCACCTGCTAGAAAGTCGAGAAGGTCAATTGATGCGGAGTTGCAAGCAGCAAACTATTCATGGAATGACGTATGCCTAACATCTCACAATAGAATTCAATGTAAGAGGACGGTCGGGGCCCTATGCTCCAGCGGGAGTCAAGGATTAGAGAAGAAGAAGTCTGTGTCAACAATGAATATCGACATCGAATGAACCATGAGCTCTATGTTCATTCTGACATCGACATAGTTAAACGCATTAAACAGCAGCGTCTGCTTTGGCTTATAAATAAAGCACTTCAGCAAGAAAAGGGTTCGAAAATGATCCCGAGGGAACTCGTAGAAGAGGACATTCGAAACTTCGATGAAAAGACCAAATAGAATAAAATCTTTCAAAGCTTAGACTACGAAATTGGAGGATATGCGCCAATTAGGTAAAATGGAATACTATTGCCATCATACTATCAATTGAGTGGCATTATTAAAATCTTTATCCAAGTCCAAATATCTAAGTCCAAGTCTAAATAATCTGACGCAGAAAATATCAATTTTCATGCACAGTGTTATTGAACTATACCAAAATATCTTAGTAGTTTTTCTTTGAGTTTTGCAAACTTCTCTGGACGAGCACAAGCAACATTTTTGTAAAGTATTGAACACAATTTTAGTGCAAAGTCATGAGATGCGTTGCGGTAAGTTTTGGCTACGTTCAAAGCTTGATTGTTACCACTTTTGATTTTTTGTTTAAAGCTTAAAAACAATTTAATTATTTTTATTGTTGTTGTATTGGTTGGGTATTTTTTTTAAACTTTGATTTTATTTATATTTCGTTGATGTTGAAACTTTAAGACAGATTTGATTCTCAACTCAAAGCGAACGGACGTGCAAAAAAATTAACAAAAATAAAGAAAAAAATATAAAAAAAGAAAATATTCAAAGAAATTTTAAGTGTTAAATAATAAAACTGTTATATAAAATTAAAAAAAAAGGATTTAAAAATCTGTGATAAATTTTAAAATAAATAAATAACTAAAATATCAAAATGTGGAAGTTTATTTTGTGTTTGGCTGTTTTACAAGTGATAATTGCTCAACAAACCAAAGAAATACGTAAGTTATTTTTTAAATACAAATAAATTGTGTAAAATTTAGCTGCAATAAATTATTTTAAAGTTTAAAAAAATTATTAAGGTGTTAATAAATAAACAAATAAATAATAAAAAAATACATACATTGTTTTTAAAATTAATAGAATTTTTGACATTAAATAAATTGTAATAATATTACAAAAAAAATCTGAATTTCTTTTACATATGGGCAAATCCTGCTTGACGGACGATACATTTGTACGGATTTTGTTGTACTTAAATGTATCCCATTGTTGTTCTACACTAGATGTCTTTGCGCAGATTTTCAGATGATATTAGCGCATCGATTGTGCTATCGAATGGCATTTGTTAATTTACATATTTGTTTTGGGGGAAAAATATATTCGCTTTTAAAGTGCTTTGACGGACACTACAAAAAATGGAAGTGAGTTTTTTTTTTAACACATGTTTCTGTAATTCTCATCTAATCGGTCATAGTAATAAATAAAATTGTAAATACATTATAGATAGAGGAAAATCAGAGGATTACAAAACAGCTTTTAACAAATATTTTAAAGTTTCCAATTTCATCAAAAATCCATAAATGAACTGTTGCGGAGTTTTTACTTGAATGTTTTTTATTAGGAAAAATTCATATTTCATATTTTTTAAGGATTCGTTAATCCATGAAAATAATGGATTTATTTGTTAACGAATTTCATCTACTTTCTTTTCATGTTCGCGGTTAAAATGCGATTTTTGGGCACAATTTAATATATCACAAAACGGCTACATATATATATTTATTTAAAGTTTTACACTTTTTAGATCTTATTTTTCGTCGAATGGATGCTGAGGCTAGCTGTTAGAGTGTCCCAAAAATAAAAATAAAAAAAAATTTAAAAGCATTGAATTTGCCCCACTGTATGTTTTTTTTACACCTAATACCTTAAATTTAATCTGTGGATATAAACAGTGATATTGCTTTATGAATAAGTCATACATGTGCTCATAAATTTTGTATTTAATATATGGGCATTTCCAGGATCGCGAACGGGACATTCATACGCACTCAACTTGAAAAAAAATATGAAAACTCAAATTTTTTTTTAACTTTTTATAAATATTTAATAGCATTTTAGTAGAACAATTTTTGAGAACAAAAAGAAAATTATAAAATATGAACGTTCTCCAAATATTTTCGATAAACTTGCGATCGCGAACGGGACAAAAAATGTAAGTCATTTTTTTCGGTGTGTGGTTTTCTTTAAAAGTCTGCGAATTTTGTCAGTTTATTAAATGGAGATTATTTTTTAACTAAAGCAGAGATATAAAGCTTTTATTTAGCATTTTGTTTTTTTAATTATCCTTATTATTATTTTTTTTTAATATTTTTTTTTTAATCGCGAACGGGACATCGCGAACGGGACAATGATTTCAAAGAATGTAGTATAAAGAATCTTTGAATTATACCGTTATTCGGAGTTTGCTTGATCTCTACTGTGGTTTTTTTAAATATTTATTGTTGGTATATTTAGTCTATAAGAAGAGTGCAATCGACATGATATGTAACACTCAGAAATAACTCAAGGAAAAATGTCAATAAAAAACGCTAAAACCAAAAGAAAAAAAACAAAGATGCTCTTTGCAGACCACTTTTCTTAAATTACAAATGGTAATATGTATTTCTCAAAATCCAATGCATTAACTAACTAAATTTTCTCAGAAAAGTCTTTTTTCTTCAACTTTAATATTTTGGTAGCGGTTGACCTTTTCCAGGAAATGCCCATATGTATATCATTTTGAAAAAAACTTTCTGATACATATTTTTCTGTAAAATGCTATATTAACATGTATATATTGTAGCTTAATGTAAAGCATACCATAAGTTCTCTTTACGAACTAAGTTCAATTGGAGAAAAAATTATTCCTGTGACGGACGCTACACACTGTGAGCCGTTTTTTACTTAACATTATTTATATAACTCCAAGTACTTTTGATGGGGTCTTTTATATATAAGTATATAAAATTAAACAGACTTTGAGCCCCTACAGAAACTTGATACCTAAATGGATGTTTTTACGATTTTATATAAACTTATAAACTTTTAAAAAACCTATTATTTCAACAAAATTATAAAAATTCGAGACGGGTGCAAATAAAGACATGCCATTCACGAAGGGAGCAATCAAAAATTGCATCCGGTTTGTATTCTAAAGGATCAATATATGGTCCATTTTTCTATAAACACAAATACGCGATTTTGACAGTTTTAAAATTTTGTCCTTGGTTTAAGGTTTTTTGGATTTGCCCATATTTAGTTTAAAAAAATTAAAAATTTTTTTAAATTACATTTACATAAAAAAGTTATACAATTTTTAAACGTAAATGCCAAATCCAAAAATGTTACAAATTTAGTTCGGAACTAAGACCATTCCATAATTAAATTTCGATCGAAATGATTTTATTTTTTATAAATTCCAAAAAATTGTAAATGCTCTAAAACATTATAAAACAGGATTTTTTCAATTGAAATCTGTAACTCTATCTTTGTTTAATTGATTAAATGAAGAAATCATTTAAGTATTAAACAAACGAAGAAAACTAACCGAATTTAATTACAATTTGATAATAAGTTTTCGTTTTACTTTATAAATTTCTTTTAATTTTAAAGTTCCCTTTTGTTCAGATTTGGTACCTTTTTATGCGAATATCCGATTTTTTTGAACCTTCACTCATGTCCTTAGTAATGCCTTAAAGATTGAAATTAATATAACACAAAACAAGTAAGAGTGTTATATTCGGCTGTGCCAAATCTTATATACCCATATCAAGTTGTATTAAATTTAGAAACATATCTCATATATCTACGAGGGTGCAGCTAATTCAAAATGTGAACCAAATTAAAAAAAAATAAAAATGTTACGCTAGTTGATATTGTTGGTAAAATATTTGGACTAAACTCGGTTGCAGTAGGTTTATAGTTCAACATTTAAAAGTATCTAAGTGGTTTCCCTAGTATTTACTTTGCACAAAATTTGGTTTCATAACCGGGTATAGTTTTACTTTAATAAGCTTTTACAGTCATTTTCGATTACAAGCCAGAGTTATAGTTGCACAACTTTTGTGGACGAATTTGGACTATAACCTATTTTTTAATAAGAAAGAACTTGCAAGTGACTATGACAGTATTGGCCTATATCCGTTTGTGGCCTTTAAGCGGAATGGACTATAGCCGAAAATGACTGTAAATACTTTTCGTTGCGCCTAATATGAGTTAGGATAAAAATGTTGATAGTTATACGGCTGGTCCATATATTTTGTTAGAAGTTCCTTATACATCTGCCATGCATAAAGTCTGGAGCAATTTTAATATACTGAATGTACCTCCAAATCTTTTTGATTGTAGATATAACAAGTAAGAGTGTTATATTCGGCTGTGCCGAATCTTGTATACCCACCATCAAGTTGTACGAGAGTGCAGCTAATTCAAAATGTTGACTAAATGTGGTATTGTTGGTAATATATTTGGACTAAATTCGGTTGCAGTGGACCTAACATTGATTGATAGCTATCTAATTTCGTAGATGCAATCTTAATACACTGAATGTACCTTCAAATCTTTTTGATTGTAGATATAAAAAGGGGATGTTATATATATAAGAACTATATAATGTTGACCGATTGTTACAAAATTTTACAAACTGCCTGGTATTAATATAAGGTTTATTTGTGCAAAATTTAGTGACCATAGCTGACATAGTTTATAATTTAATAGCTTTTAACTGGCGTTTTTGGCATTTTAGTGGTTACAGGGAGCGGTTTTTATATGAAAGCTATGGTCAAAAATGGACCGATTCCTATAAAATTTGACATACTGACTGAAAGTTGCATAAAACTTCTCTGTTCTAAATGTAGTATTCATAGATTTTACAATTTTATTCAATTTTTTTTTAGCACACAATTTCTATAATATATCGAAAATATTATTGCTAAATTTTGTTTCTCTAGCTCTAGTAGTTAAGGAGCTATCGCGCTTTTCTCTGACGGAAAGACGGACATAAACCGTATTTTCTTATTGTATTTTTGTGTTTCTGTATGTTTTTTACATGGGAGCTATGGTTAAATAGTCGCCGATTGTAACAAAATTTTGCACAATGGCTGGCATTCATATAAGACTTCCTTTTGTAAAATTTTCTTGCTGTAGCTTTTTTCGTTAAGGCGCTAAGGCGCTTTTCTTTTTGAATTTTTGTGTTTTCGTAAGTTTTTTATATGGGAGCTAGGTCAAATAGTGACCGATTGCGACAAAATTTTGCACACTGGCTGGCATTGACATATAACCTCCTCGTGCTAAATTTAGTTTATATCTATTATAGTTTTAGATTTATTGGCATTTAAGTGTATTTTAGGTGAAATTTTGGCTGTTTCCGTCAGTTTTTTGTATGGGAGCTATGGCTAAATGTGAACCGATTTTGATGAAATTTTATACGCTGCCTAGGGCTAATGTGAAACTTCTATATACCAAATTTTATTATTATAGCTACTATAATTTGTCATTTATTAACAAATAAGCGATTAGCCTAGACGAGGTTATACGATTTTGCCCAATTTCAATACCAAAATTTCCTCAGAGATGAAGAATATTTCTACTAAGTTTCAGTGAGCTAGCTCCTTTTGTTTAGGCGTTATCGTGATTTCAACAGACAGACAGACAGACAGACGGACATCGCTCAATCGTCTTAGAATTTCATAAGGATTCAGAATCTATATCGTTTTTGGTTTTTGAGCCAATATTAAAGAAATTACAAACGGAATGACAATCTCAATATACCCACCATTCTTTTTGATGGTGGGTATAAAAAGGGGATGTTATATATCTGTGGCAATATGGAAGAACAGCTTAAGTCGAAAATTGAGATATCATCAATTTTGTGTAATTTTTCTTCTGCTTGATTTCTGCGAATAATTTATGAATTAATATATTGGTAACATGTTTATTAGAGAAGAATGATAAATATTTAAAAAGATATTGTCAAATTAGGCAGATTTTACGTTTTTACTATTTAAGTTCTTTTTCGAAACTGAAATTGGCGTTGAACTGGACCTTAAGTAACTTTAAGCGGTTCTGTTTAAATAAAAAATATATATTGTGTAGGCTTATCTAAACACAAGTTGTGTGAAAAGTGAAGTGATAAAAGAAATATCTGAATATGTACATAAGTTGTTTTGATCAACGCATTATTGATTCAAAAAATTTAAGCTAAAAAGTAAGCGTACATAACATTGATAAAATTTCATCAAATTATTTTTAGAATTGCGACCTGTAGTTTGATTACAAGGTTTACATGGGGGTCCAGCCATCCAGCCAGACGGACGGACGGACATCGCTAAATCGACTCAGAAAGTGATTCTAAGCCTATTGTTATACTAAAAGGTAGATCTAAGACAAATATTTCTATGCGTTACATACATCAGCACAAACGTATAATACCCTTTCCACCTATGGTTGTGAAGGGTATAACAATTCAAATCGAGAAACAAATGTTTATGTTTTAACCCCATAATTCATAAACGAATTAAAAAACAAGTAAGAAAGCGCTATAGTCGGTCAAGCCGACCATACGATACCCTTCACCACTAAGGGCAAAGGTGTTATTTTTCCTGTATAAAGACAAATATTTGCTAAATTTTGCCATCATACAAACATTTTCTCAAAACGAATATATTCAACCTGTTTCCGTCATTTGGACTTATATGAGAGCTAGGGTCAAATGTGGACCGATTATCTCGAAATTTGGCAAATTGATTACAGTTGTTACAAAAATTAAGTATGCAAAAAATAAACTCATTATCTTTAGATTTACGAGCGTTTTAGTGATTTTTTGTCTCATTTAGTGCGTTTTTGAAGAAGAGTTTGTATGGGAGCTATGGTCAAATGTGAACCGATTTCAACGAAATTTGGTACAGTGATTTAAGTTTACATAAGCAGTATTTGTTTTAAATTTCATGAAAAATTTGTGGCCAATATAGCAATTCCGGGAAGTGGGACCTATGGGAGGTACCATAAATAATGGACCGATTTTGACCAATTTCAATAGCCATGGTCCCATTATCAAAAAATTATGTGTGCAAAATTTTATCGAATTATATATTATATTTAGAATTGCGACCTGTAGTTTGATTACAAGGTTTACATAGGGGTCCAGCCGCCAGCCAGCCAAACGGACGGACGGACGGACATCGCTACATCGACTCAGAAAGTGATTCTAAGTCTATTGGTATACTAAAAGGTGGGTCTAAGACAAATATTTCTATGCGTTACAAACATCAGCACAAACTTATAATACCCTTTCCACCTATGGTGGTGAAGGGTATAATTATTAAAGTCACAGTAGGAATTTTATATGAAAAAATTGAATTATAAGCTTGTCATAGCTTATTTATAAATGAATTTGGGATAAGAATTTTATTGCATTGTATATCTATAGAAAATTAAAATCAAGAATGACCAACATTTTTCAAATTCAGAATGCATCAACTAGTTTAAATTGTTGCTTCGATATCAATTTTAACCTTGACTTTGCTTCTCATTTCAATGACTTTGAACTCCATCTAATCGCATTTGTTTGATTTTAGATTTTAAATTGTTTATTTTAATTTTACCGGCTAATGTTTTGTATAACCAAATATTGACCGTTATTTTAGCCATAAAAATCAATCAATCATTTGTTATGCAGTTTTGATTTTGAAAAAAAGAAAAACAAAAGTCTACTAATTATTTGCCTAGGTCTCACATAATGTTAAGTCATTATAAAATGTTACTTCCGCGTATATATTTTGGTCAAGATGTTAAATTGTTTTTGAAATATTCAAGAATATTATGTTCTTAAATTCTTAAATTCTTAAATATTTACAAAAGTAATTAGTGCTAAGACAAAAACAATTAGTAAGACTATATTATCTTTGGGCATTGAAACTTTTCCAAGAATTTTTGATTTTAAGAGCAAATTTACCAAAATTCAGGAAGTTTATACCGTGAAAATATTGGTTTATGCTTTTAAAATATTGATTTATATAATTTTATCTAAATAAGTTAACTTAACTTTTCGTAAAGACGCTTTTATTTGACGGACATAAACCCCCTTTTCTTTTGGTAAGTTTTTTTTTTATATGTCAAATAGTGACCGATTGTAACAAAATTTGACACACTGTCTGGTATTTACATAAGACTTTCTTGTGCCAAATTAAGTGTACATAGCTATTACAATTTATCATTTATTGGCATTCAAATGTAATTATGGTGGAATTTAGGCTGTTTTCGTTAGTGTTTTGTATGGGAGCTATGGTTAAATATGAACCGGTTTTAATGAAATTTTATATGCTGCCTATTGCTTTTATATACCAGATTTTATATACCAAATTTTATCATCATAGCTGTTATAATTTGTCATATATTAGCAGCCATTAGCCTAGAAGAGGTTATACGGGAGCTATGGTCAAATGTGAACCGATTTTGACGGATTTCAATACCAGAATTTTCCAAGAAATAAAGAATATTTATGCCAAATTTCAGGTTTTATCGTACGGACACTGCCTAAAAAAATATTAGAAATATTAATTTTTTCCTAATAAAAAACATTTAAGTAAAAACTGTATGTCCGTCACGTAGCGTCCGCAACAGTTAATTTATGGATTTTTGTTGAAACTGGAAACTTTGAAATATTTTATGAAAGCTGTTTTGTAATGCTCTGATTTTCCTCAATCTTTAATGTATTTGAAATTGTTTTAATACTATGAACGATTTGATGAAAATTGCAGAAACACGTGTTGAAAAAAAAGTCACTTCCATATCTTTTTCCTCCAAAAGAAGTACGTAAATTAACAAATGCCATTCGATAGCACAATCGATGGGCTAATATTCTGTGAAATCAGTGCAAAGATATCTAGTGTAGAACGACTATGGGATACATTTAAGTACAACAAAATCCGTACAAATGTATCGTCCGTCACGCAGGATTTGCCCATATATGTATATCTTATATATAGATTTTTAATGGATTACAGGGCTTTATTAGAAAAGTTTATGATTAATCGTCTAAATTTTTCAAACTTTATATGGATGGACGAACATCGTTAAACCTACTCAGGGTGTGATTGTAAGTCGATCCGTAACTGAATGGTAGGTTTCTGCGCTACAAACATCTATGCAGAAGGAAGTTCTAATGGGTAATGATAAATCGAATACGAGATATAGCGTTTAAAAAATGGAGGAGGTTGAGCAATAAATATTCGCTTTAGTCGAAAACTGTTTATTTTCTTGAACTAAGTAAAAAAAATTAAATAATAAAATTCACATTTTTAAACCGATTTTCATGGTTTATAGCTTATTTTATTCTTAAGATATATAGCTCTTAGAAAAATGTTTAAAATATTAAAAGTTTACTTTATATTTTTTCAATTACATTTTTAACCTGAAAAAAATTACGAATTTCGCACGAAAAAATTTTTTTTCTCCATTAATTTCTAAATAACTCCAAAACGATAAGAGATACAAAAAAATTATAAAAATTATATTGGACTAAAATAAATGCAATTTTGTTATGCATCTTCAAGTGTTTTAATTTTGCAAATCGGATGAGTCGTTCTCGAGTTAGGACGAAATAGGTCTCCGTACCTGACTAATTTAAGGGGAAAATTTTGCCACGCCCATAAAAAAATCCAGATCTGATGGAAAAAAACCGACAACGGATCTGAGTTCAGCGCATCAAAATCCATGTAGTCCACATAGTTTTATTAAAAGGAGGATTTGGCTGCAGAGCAGTGTTATTTCTAAAACGACTGTTCGGATTAAAAAATAAATAGTGTTTCTGAAAGATAATTTTGTTGCCGAATTTAAATTTTTCTACTTTGTTAAGGAAAATAAACAGATTTCGAGATACGCGAATATTTATTGCACAACATCCTCAATTTTTTAAATAACGCTATATCTTGAAACCTAACCTAAAAAAACGGTTTGCACCATTGAATTCAGCTTAGTCAAATTATCTTTACCCACAAGGTTTCCCTTTTGTCGGGTTTTTCAACTATCACAGTGTTATTAATAAAACATTTTTTTAGTATCTGTAAACATGATATATATCATGAAATAATAATAACAAGGAAGTTTCATTCTCTCTCTTCAAAATTATTTTGAAGTATATTGGGTTTTTGAAGTTTGATATTTGAAAACAAATGAAAGAAAAATGTTGCCACATTAAGAAAAGGGGTACGAAATACATTGGGAATAATTATCAAAAATGTATAATTTTGAAGTTAAACATATAATGAAGACATTCAATATTAAAAAAATAAATTTGTATGATTGTATGATTGTTTATTGAACATTTGTAGTAAATATTTATAAGTTTTTTATACAAAAATTGTGTCATCATACAATATTAGAAAAGTGGGATTGTCGGCAAAAATATGGTAGCACAAACTTTCACTATCCTAACAAACGTCAGAAAGTTATCATGGCGACAAAAAGAGAGAATGGAACAACCTTCAGTATTATTTAGTCATGATATATATTAATTGATAGAAGAAATAGATATAAGATTCGACATAGCCGAATGTACCACAACGACTGGTTGAATCAAAATTTTAAATAAGTTTGGAACTAAGAATAAATTAAAATAAAAAAAAAAAACAAGTAAGAAAGTGCTATAGTCGGTCAAGCCCGACCATACGATACCCTTCACCACTGACGTGAAATGTGTTCTTTTTCCTGTATAAAGGCAAATATTTGCTAAATTTTACCAAAATACAAAGATTTTCTCAAAACTTATATATTTAAGCTGTTTCCGTCATTTGGACTTATATGAGAGCTAGGGTCAAATGTGGACCGATTACCTCGAAATTTGGCAAATTGATAACAATTGTTACAAAAAAAATTGTTACAATTGTCTTAAAATTCTCATTATCTTCAGATTTACGAGCGTTTTAGAGAATTTTGTCCCATTTAGTGCGTTTTGAGAAAAGAGTTTGTATGGGAGCTATGGTCAAATGTGGACCGTTTTCAACGAAATTTGTTACAGTGATTTAAGTTTACATAAGCAGTATTTGTTTTAAATTTCATGAAAAAATATTAATATTTGTGGCCAATATATCAATTCCGGGAAGTGGGACCTATGGGAGGTACCATAAATAATGAACCGATTTTGACGAATTTCAATAGCCATGGTCCCATATCAAAAAATGATCTGTGCCAAATTTCATCAATTTATCTTTAGAATTGCGACCTGTAGTTTGATTGCAAGGTTTACATGGGGGTACAGCCAGCCAGCCAGCCAGACGGACGGACTGACATCGCTAAATCGACTCAGAAAGTGATTCTAAGCTTATTATTATATTAAAAGATGGGTCTAAGACAAATATTTCTATGCGTTACATACATCAGCACAAACTTATAATACCCTTTCCACCTATGGTGGTGAAGGGTATAACAAGTAAGAAAATGCAATAGTCGGTCAAGCCCGACCATATGATACCCTTCACCACTAAGGTCAATGGTTTTCTTTTCCCTGTATAAAGACAAATATTTAATAAATTTTGCCATCATACAAAAATTTTCTCAAAAAACTCAAAATTCTTCAGATTTATGAGCGTTTGTAGAGATTTTTGTCACATTTCGTGCGTTTTGACAAAAGAGTTTGTATGGGAGCTATGGTCAAATGTAGACCGTTTTCAACGAAATTTTGTACAGTGATTTAAGTTTACATAAGCAGTATCTGTTTTAAATTTCATAAAAAATATTGAATTTTGTGGCCAATATATCAATTCCGGGAAGTGGGACCTATGGGAGGTACCATAAATAATGGACCGATTTTGATTCAATAGCCATGGTCCCATTATCAAAAATGACCTGTGCCAAATTTCATCAAATTATCTTTAGAATTGCGACCTGTAGTTTGATTACAAGGTTTACATGGGTGTATAGCCAACCAGCCAGACGGACATCGCTTAATCGACTCAGAAAGTGATTCTAAGCTTATTGGTATACTAAAGATGGGTCTAAGACAAATATTTCTATGCATTACATACATCAGCACATACTTTTAATACCCTTTTCACCTAAGGTCAATGGTTTTCTTTTCCCTGTATAAAGACAAATATTTGGTAAATTTTGCCATCATACAAAAATTTTCTCAAAATTCTTCAGATTTATGAGCGTTTTTAGAGATTTTTGTCACATTTAGTGCGTTTTGAGAAAAAAGTTTGTATGGAAACTATGGTCAAATGTGGACCGATTTCAACGAAATTTGGTACAGTCATTTTGGTTTACACAAGCAGCATTTAGTTTAAATTTGATGAAAAAATATTGATATTTGTGGCCAAAATATAAATTCCGGGAAGTGGGACCTATGGGAGGTGCCATAAATAATGGACCGATTTTGACGAATTTCAATAGCCATGGTCCCACTATTAAAAAAAAGATCTGTGCCAAATTGCATCAAATTTTCTTTTGAATTGCGACCTGTACTTTGATTACATGGTTAACATGGGGGTACAGCTAGCCAGACGGCGGACGTACGGACATCGCTAAATCGATTCAAAAAGTGATTCTAAGCTTATTGGTATATTAAAAGATGGGTCTAAGACAAATATTTCTATGCGTTACATACATCAGCACAAACTTATAATACCCTTTCCACCTATGGTGGTGAAGGGTATAACTAGAGATCAGACTATAAATCCACCTTTATATACTTGTTTATACCTATTCTTTCAATGACTCAAAAAATAAAATGTTTTTTTTGTATCCACATTTAAATAATGGAACTTTACTGACACTAATTTGTTAAATAAACACCGGCTTGGAAATTCTCGTTAATATAACATCTCATTTAAATATTTAAAGAAACTAAATTGTATTTTAAAACAAAAACGTTTTTGCAAAATGACCAAGTGCAGAGTCATTCATTAACAAAAAAATATTTCAAGTTGAAGGTTTTCTTAACGTTTAAGATAAAAATCTGGGAAAATATTATAAATAAATAAATACGTTTGTAGACACACAAAACTTTGAAACAAGTTTAAAAACGTGAATGATTTTTATAGTATCTAACAATTATAAAAAAAATCTTTTATAACAAAAACTCATAATCTTCATTAATTAACCATTAAAACGGAATATACGGAAGCTAAATTTGAAATTTATATTAAGTTGGCGCATGGACACAGAAATAAAATTCATATTTTTGTTTCTTTTTTTTTTTGCTAAAAATTCGTTCAATATTAATTCTGAATATTTTAAAATTTGCCAGCATCAGTCCTCAGAGATTCGATTCAAGGTGTCGAAAATTGATTTTAAAATAAAAACGTAAAACTTGTTAATAAATTCGTCTGTTATGTTAATGATGAAGATTAAAAGTGTTAAATGTTTTTGTTTTTTTTTTTTTTGCTTAAATGTTTACAATTTTAGTGGCTTGTTAAATTGTTTTTAAAAATTATTTATTTTTAAAATATTTTATTTATTTGTTTATTTTCCTTTTAATTTCAGCTGAATATATTAAACAATGTAGACGAGATGATCCTGAGCTGTTGAAATGTTTTATGGGTTCTCTGGAACACTTGAAGCCATATTTAGCGCGTGGTATACCAGAGATTGAAGTAAGTTTTGAAAATTAAAAAATATTTAAAACTTGTAAATGTTTTAAAATCAAAAATTTTTAATTAAAAGTTTTTTACCTTAAGCCAAAGAAACATCTTCCAAGTAAGAAAAAAGGTTTATTCTCAAATTGAGGATGATTTGAAAATAAATGTTTTTTCAAAGGTCAAACGTTTGATACTGATTTAAGAATAATAGCATTCTCAACAAAAAGGGGACTTTATTCTCAAATTGAGAAATGCCTTTATTCTCAAATCATTATCAAACCTCATTCTCAAAGGTTTTTCAAATGTGGATATCATCTACATGTGGAACATAAATAATGGCGTTGTTTTTTTGATGTTTTTGAGTTTGCTTATTTTTTGCAAACGGTGCATCATATTTGAATTCTTTTGCTTAAAATATAATTTTTTTATTGTTAGGTAAGAAAAATTTTAAGAAACAAAGAAAATTTACTTGTGCATATGAATAATATTAAACTTTTAATCTTGACATTTTTTAAGCAAGGTTTTATGGTCAAATACGGATCAATTTTAAAAAATCCGAATGAAATAACGAATTTCTTTGAAATGCAATGCCATTCCATTAAAATATCTTAAACATTAATTTTTTTTAATATAAATAATTTTTTTAATGTTTGAAAAAAATTGAAATAAGGTTTGATATCAAATTTATATAACACCATTTTTCAAATTATTCTCAAATCATCTTAGGGTTTGATAATGATTTGAGAATAACCTTTATTCTCAATTTAAGAAACTATCATTTTTCAAACGTTTATTCTCATGAATGACAAAAACTTAAAAACATATTAAAATTTCTTTGATTCTATGAATTTTTAACCCATTTATACTTGAACTTCCAATACATTAAACAAATTCAAACTCTTCACTTTCCATTTAAAATCCATATCAAATTGTAAACGACTCTTCAAATGTGGTTTTCTGGAAATTGCCAATGGAATCGATTTCAAAACTTGTTGTAATGAAGGAAAATATTTAGTAGAGGCAAAAAACTGAACTCTCTACATTAGTTAACATTTCCAACTTGTTTCCCCACAAAATTTCAAGCAAAAACTAAAAATGCAGTTTTGTAAATTGAGTTATTCAGTCAGTGAGTTACTAGTAAAAGTATGGAAAAAAATCATGTATTTGCAACATTTGTTGATGCAACGATAAATTGTTCATTTACAACAAAAAGGAAATGAAAGAAGAAAACAAATAAAGAAATAAAATACTTAATAAGAAAAGTATTACATAATTTCCTAATATTGAAATGTCGACACTTGTAAAGATTCAAATGCACATTTTAAAAATCAATTATTTACATAAGTAGTTTGTTCAACATCAATAGCTGTCAATTTGATTTACTGATAGACTTGTTGAACTAGTTCAGAAGTAACCTAGTGGCTATCAAAAATAAAAGATTCCAGAAAAATCTGTTGCTTTAACTTGCTCAGCTGTTGCAACACAACTTGTAAACAATCCGAAATTAAATGGGCTATAAGTAAATTTAAACCTTTCAAATCATCCAGACAGGACATAATCTAATCTGGTAAATAATAAATAATGGCAGGTACGCTGAAGCCCTTTATGAATGAAGTATATTACATATTTGTATAAAGTCCAGTTTTGTCTGAAAAGAACATTGTGTAGCATTATAAATAGAGAACTTTATTCACTGCTTTCTACCATACAGCACAAAAAATTAAATTAAAATTTGATTTATCAATTTTTTCGTGATTTTCAGTGATATTTGAGTATTGGGCAATTCAAAAAAAAATTGTTCAAAAATGTTAGGTACTACTCGTATTAGTATTAGTACCTGGTTGACCGAGCCTTGCTCGGAGCTTTATGATAAGCATTTTGAGGCAAATTTTAAAGTTTTTATATATTTTATTTTATAAAGTGCTAAAATAAATTTAGAGGAAAGATATTGTACAAATATTCAGTCAATTTTGAATTATTTTATTTATTTTGTCCGACCAACACATAGTTTGCATAGTTTACAGTTTAACTCATTTTAATAATTTTGGAAATTGGTCATACCAACAGAAACCTCCGTCGAATATTGCGCAACAACTTTGCTAAAGATTATAGTCTGATCAAATGCACAGTTTACAATTTAATTCATTTTGAGTAGTTTTCAGTGGCGCCACCTGAAGTAGTTCATACCAACTAAGAAACCTTTGTCTGCTTATGCGTAACAACTTTGCTTATGATTATAATGTACAGTTTACGATTTAATTCACTTTGAGTAATTTTATGTGGCGCCACCTGTCGGACTTTGCTCATTCAAATTCATAAACCTTCTTCGGCTTATCCGAAACAACTTTGCTGAAGATTATAGCATGATTAAATGTACAGCTTACGATTAAATTGAATTTGAGTAAATTTCAGTGGCGCCACCTGTCAAAGTTTCTTCATACCAACTATGAAACCTTCGTCGGCTCATGTGCAACAACTTTGATAAAAATTATAGCATGATTAAATGTACAGCTTACGATTAAATTGACTTTGAGTAAGTTTTAGTAGCGCCACCTGTCGTAAATTATTCATACAATTAAAAAGCCTTCGCCGGCTCATGCGTTACAACTTTGCTTAAGATCATAGCATGATCAAATGTACAGTTTACGATTTAATTAATTTTTTGTAATTTTCAGTGGCGCCATCTGTCAAAAGTCTTATCAACTTAAAAACCTTCGCCGGCTTATCCGCAAAATCTTCGCTAAAGAGCATAACATGATCAAATTCACAGTTTACTATTCTATAAAGAACATACATACAGACAAACATTCATTTGTTTAAAAGGTATAACAATACTAATTTTTTCCCCTTTTTATCCCCTAATTTCAAAAAGTTCCATATGCATATTTGGTACTTTTTTGGTACCAATTGAATTCGGTACATTTAATTAAAACACAGTTAACATGATGTTCCTATTCATATTACTTTTTCAGATGTTAAGTTATCATTTTATCCCTTTTGGCCCCAAAATCAAAAAAGTACCAAATACGTGTTTAATGCTTCTTTCACATCTATTGATTGCAGTATAAAGTTTCATTCTATATTTTTTAGTTTAAAATATAAGAGTGGGTAAAAAGGTACAAAAAAAAACTATTTTCACCCTTTTTTACCCATTTTCGGACATAGTTTCAAAAAAGTACCAAACAACTTTTCTTAGCTTTTAAAACGTAATTTTAATTTTGTTTCTATACCTATTACTTTAGGAGATATAGCGTTTTCGATTTTTCCTCTTTTTACCCGTTTTTACCCTCTTAGAGGCAAAGGTTCCTATACATGAAAAAAGATACCCACTGTCCAAATTTTATCAAAATCGTTAGAGCCTTTTTCGAGATAGCCATTCTATATATATATATATATATATATATATATATATATATATATATATATATATACAATTATTGCTCGTTTAAGAATATAAGATAAGATTAACTGGCGTTTGTCACATTTTAATGGTTTCTGGTAGTGGTTTTTATATGAAAGCTATGGAACCATTCCTATAAAATTTGATATAATGAGCAATAGTCGCATAAAATTTCTCTGTTCTAAATTTAGTCGTCATAGCTATTACAATTATTTTCAATTTATCAGCATAAATGTGATTCCCGGGGCAGTGTTATAAGGGAGCTCTAACTAAATGTGAACCCATTTTCAGTACACAACTTCTATAGCATATCGAAAATACTTTTGTAAAATTTTGTCTCTCTAATTCTTCTAGTTAAGGAGCTATCGCGCTTTTGTCTGATGGACAGACGGACATAAACCCTCTTTTCTTTTTGTATTTTTGTGTTTCCGTAAGTTTTTTATATGGGAGTTATGGTCAAATGGTGACCGATTTTGACAAAATTTTGCACACTGGCTGGCATTGACATAAGACTTCTTTGTGCTTTAGTGGTTATATCTGTTATAGTTTTAGATTTATTGGCATTTAAGTGTATTTTAGGTGAGATTTAGGCTGTTTTCATAAGTTTTTTGTATGGGAGCTATGGCTAAATGTGAATTTTATATGCTGTCTAGAAATTATATAAAACTTCTATATACCAAGTTTTATCATCATAGCTATTATAGTTTAATATTTATTAGAAAATAAGCGATTAGTCTAGGCGAGGTTATACGGGAGCTATGGTCAAATGTTAACCGATTTTCTCAGAAATGGAGAATTTTTTTACTAAGCTTCAGTGAGCTAGCTTCTTTCGTTTAGGCGTTATCGTGATATCAACAGACAGACAGACAGACGGATCGCTCAATCGTCTTAGAATAACATATAACAAATCAAAATCGTCTTAGAATTTCATAAGGATTCAGAATATATGTATATCGCTTTTGGTTTTTGAGCCAATATTAAGGAAATTACAAACGGAATGACAATTTCAATATACATCTCCCATTCTTTTTGATGGTGGGTATAAAAATCAATTATTTACCTAAGTTGTTTGTTCAACATCAATAACTGTCAATTTGATTTGCAGAAGAACTAGGTTGAACTACTTCAGAAGATGGCTCTCAAAAATAAAAAGATTATAGAAATATCTGTTGCTCAGCTGCTGCAACAGAACTTGTAAACAATCTAAAATAAAATGCTTTCTAACATACAGTACTACAGTTGTGTAGATCCAACTATGGAACGTAATCCCTAAGTCTTGCCTATTGGTTTACTGCAGACGTAGTAAGTGTTGAGTAACTTTTTTTTTATTAATTACACTGTGCTAGTTGAAAAAACAGACAAAAGGAAGACCTAGTAGGTAAAGATAATTCGAGTACGCTGAATTCAATGTTAGAGGTAAAATTAGAGCTAACCTAAAAATCGGTCAGCACAATTAAATTCAGCATACTCCTTTTATCTTTACCCACTACGTCTCCCTTATCGGTTTAGAAAATACAACATTACATAATTTACCTTTTCCCCGCATTCCTTTCCTAATAAAAGTACAAATTTCAAAGGGTACATTATATCCAAGTTACAGATCAGGCTTTCTAAGTTACTTCTACTCTTTAAGTAGGTATCAGGATTAAAATGTACCAAATAAGTGCTATTGGGCCATGTTTGCCTTGATTTATAGAAAATACTCTAATTTCTATCAATCGAGAATTACTTATAGCTGAATTATTGCAAATAATTCAGCTATAAGGTTTATCTATCGAGAAGAAATGGAATTGAGCTGTACATTTTATTTAATTTTGAAGGAGTCCAATTTCTATCCCATTGCGTCGATTCTGGAATATCCGTAGATCCATGTCTCAAATTTTATTCTAGACGATTTATTTTAAACATTCAATCATATCTAGACTTATCTGGAACTTTTTTCTGTGCTGGAATATACATACAATTAAAACTAACATAATTACAAACTTAAAAAGAATTAAAGACAATTTAATAACTATATAAACCTTAATATTGTATTTTATAAGATTACAAAATTATTAAGGTTCAATAAACTGTTATGAACTAAAAATCGTTTGTCATAGACAATTTAAGCTCTTAACCATCAAAAAACATGAAAAGTTAAAAAAAAAAATTATGAATCTTTAAAAAATTTATTATATGAACAAAAATGCATTTTAAGTTTTTTGTTGTGTATGCAATAAAACTTTGCAACTTGGTTATTAACATCAATTTGCAACAAAAAACAAAAAAATACAAGATAATAATATGTTATTCATCAATTTTTATTATTTTCAGTTACCTTCAGTAGAACCTTTCAAAATGAACACATTGGCGCTGCAGTTGACCGATGGACCTCAAGGTTATAAAATTACTTTAAAGAATATGGAAGTTTTTGGTGCCAGTAATTTCCAAGTCAAATCCATGAAACTGAGTGAGAATGGTGAACCTTTCGAGGCTAAAATTCTTATGCCTAAATTGAAAATCGAAGCCAAATATACCAGTTCCGGTGTTTTGTTGATAATTCCTGCCTCAGGTGGTGGTGATTTCCATGCTGTATTTGGTATGTAAAAAACGCAGTCACATTAAAAAAATGTCTGATTTTAATAATAAATTTAATTTTATTTTGTTATTTGCAGATGGCTGCACTGCCGATTTAACCGGCAAAGTTTCGACTCATGAGAAGAACGGTTCCACTTATTTGCATGTCGATTCCCTAAGTATCGTCATTGATGTGGAGAAATTAAATATGATGATTTCTAACGCTTTCAATAATAATAGAATTTTGCGTAAGTTTCTGTTATATATTATTTATAAACGATTTATAAGATTATCAAAGGGCTTTTTAAAGGAATTTTGTATAGAAAATTCTAATTATAAGCTTGTTGTAACTTTATTTTTCGTTTATAAGTTAGGGGTTTATTGTTTATTACCATATTCTTAATTTATGTATTTCTTTTATTTCCAGTCGAAGCCACCAACTTGTTCTTGCGCGACAATGGCCGTATTGTTTTGGATGCTATGCAGGCTCAATTGCAAAAGAAATTGGCCATGGAATTCGGTAAATTGGCCAATCAATTGTTGAAAAATGTTCCTAGAGATTGGTTCTATGTTTAATTTGAGTTATGCATTTTATGTATTTCCTTTTGTAAATAGTAATTTTTATTCTATTAAGAAAAAAATTTAAGTTTAACCTTAACTATTAGTAGGTTTTCACTCATATAAGTTTATTATTTAATTTTATTGAAATAAGAAAAATAAATAGAAATAAAACTCAAAATGTGAAAAATATGTTATCATTTTATTTATCGATAATTTTATCAGCATTTGTGCAAATTCTAAAAACTGTTCATACCGTACAAAATGTTATATTAAAATATGTTGCATACTTTCGAGCATAAGTACTAAAATTTAATCGGTTTGTGACTTGGATAACATATTTGTATATTGTTTAGTATTGCCATAACCAAAGACAATATAACTAAATGTCATTGCCAGATTAAAAATAAAATACTTTAGAAATATAATGCACAGTGGACGATTTCAAAATAAAACTTTTAATTACATCACTTTAAAGAATTGTGGGCGATTTGAAAAAAAAAAGAAACGGGAAATAAGTGCCCAGTACTTAATGGAGTTTAATAAAATTAAACAGAAATGAAGTGGATTTTAAACCTTTAAATATATGGAAAAAATTTTAAAAATTTTAATTTTTCTGAAACCGACTTTCAACTCGAATAATTTTCGTTCTCTTAGGACTTCGAAAAATCTACTAAAAGATTTTCAAATCTTAAGACCTCAGGTTATAGAACACAAAATCTTAGTAGCGCAAGTTTGAGCTTCGTTGCGTAATTGGCATGCAAATTTAAAAAACGCAAAAAAATCGAATGAATGAATTGATGTTTATTTTTCATATTTCGTCTTCTTCTTTATTCGTTTTAACACTTGGATACAAATCGTTGTTTTACAAAATAGACACCACACTTGGGGGATGAATTCATTGCCCTCTAAATTTTAATACTACCTTATGGCTGCCAAAATTTGAATCACGTTTTCGCCACTTTTTTTTTTGTTTCGCATATTTTTCTGCCGCCTTAATGAATTCGTAAAATGTTTATACCAAAATCACTTAAGGTATCAAAGCGATGTCATTTATAACCGATTTGCAAACAAAGTTTTAGAATTTTATATCTTGAAAAGATATTAACCTATTAAAACTTATATTTATATAAAAAAAACTGTTTTAATAACCTAAATTTAGATAGCTATTTTTTTTTATCTGGACATTAAGTTAAGAAAGGGTGACGTTTATGGCCAAATTATGGTCTTCTAAAATAAATTGATTTATTGGTAGGAAACATCGCAAGACCGTGTTTTATCTCCCTTACTATCCCTATATAAGATTGGTGTAAAGTGCAAGTGTTTAGGTACATTCAGAGAAATTTTGACCCGGGGTCAAAGGTCAAAATTATTTTTTTTAATTTCCATGCGCAAAAAAAATTCAAATGCAAAAAAAAAAAATTACAAACATTTTTTCTGTGTTTTGTCTTATTTGTTTATTTTATGAACCTGGAACGATAATTTATACTTTGTAATATTTGTTGAACAAAATTTTTAAAGATCAAAAAATTATTTTTGAAATCGACCTGAGAAAAAAGTAAAATTTTCTAACATGAAAAAATCTAAGTAAATGAAAAAAGATGAACAATACTAAAAGAGTTTAAATTGAACAATATATATTTTTAAAAACGAATCAAAATGGATACCAAATTTTAATAAACTTTTTGCATCGAAGTTGCTTTGACATCCCTAAAGTATACTTCACAATATTCTCTTAAAAGTCTGAGTTTTCGTTGAAATCGAATGCGTAAATTTGGCCCCAGGTCTTACTTTGGAACTTTTTTATTCTAAAGTATCAATTAAGTTATTTACAATCAAAGTAAAAAATTAGGTATTTTGCAAATTTTGGGCGGGCCATGGGCACGCTTTACCCCCATCCGATTTACCTCAAATTTTCATGTTATTATTTTTTTTAGCATTTTGAACCAAACTGGGGTTGGCCGGAAACGTATTTCTTCAGGCTAGGCTATTGGCACATTAATGAATGTCTTAAAGACTTAGGAAAAACTTCTAATGTTGTTGGTCCATATATATGAAGGGTATCGTAGTCGGGATTGACCAAGTGTACATTTTGTTAACCTGTTTTGTTTATAAAAATTTAAATGATTTAATTTTTTAAAAATTTATAAAAATCCATTAAAAGTCAAAATAAAAATTTTGTACTTAAGCCATTTCCGTCATTGGGTCTTATATGGGAGCAAGGGACAACTGTGTACCGATTTTGTGGAAATTTTGAACATAGTTTATTATTAAACTATGTGTACATGCATATATAATTCCCAAGATATTTTAATTAGAACAAGGGGTACTTCTCTCAGACAATGAGCTGCATCCGATTCTATTTTTAAGCTCATTAAAAGGGACGTTTTAACTCCGGTTCCGATTGGCAAATTTTTTATATAGCCTAATACTCAAAAGCCAGTGGCTAGCTGAGTTATGAGGTGAACCGCTTTGGTCTTTTGAAAAATTTTATTTTTTTCAAATGGGTCTGGCCGGGGATCGAACTTGGGATCTCTGGTATGCTAGACTACTATATCACGGCGATTCAGTCAATTTAAATTTTAAAATTTGCACTGAAATAATGTGAGTTGTTTTACAAAAAGTCTATTATTTTGGGAGAAGGATTAAGAAATTGGAAGATATGGGCAAATCCTGCGTGACGGACGAAACATTTGTACGGATTTTGTTGTACTTAAATGTATCCCATTGTCGTTCTACATTAGATAGCTTTGCACAGATTTTAGGGAATATTAGCCCATAGATTGTGCTATCGAATGGCGTTTGTTAATTTATATACTTCTTTTGGAGGAAAAAGATATTCCCTTTTAAAGTGCTGTGACTTTTTTTCAACACATGTTTCTGTAAATTTTATCAAATCGGTTATAGTAATAAAAAATTGTAAATACACTGAAGATAGAGGAAAATCAGAGGAATACAAAACAGCTTTTATTAAATATTTTTAAGTTTACTCAAAAATCCATAAATGTACTGTCGCGGACGCTACGTGACGGACGATACAGTTTTTACTTGAATTTTTTTTATTAGGAAAAAATTCATATTTCATATTTTTTTAAGGATTCGTTAATCTGTGAAAATAATGGTTTAATATTTCACAAAACGGCATGTTAGATGTTATTTTTCGTCCTAAAAATGCTGCGGCTAGCTGTTAGAGTGTCCCAAAAATAAAAAATAAAATAATAAAATTTCAAAATCATCAAATTTACCCCACTGTATATTTTTTTAACACCTAATATCTTAAGTTTAATCTGTGGATATAGAGAGTATTATTGCTTTATGAATAAGACAGACATGTGTTCGTAAATTTTGTATTTAATAAATATTATTTTGTAAAAAATATATACTGTGACGGACGCTACACACTTTCCTTTACATATTATTTTGTAAAATGCTATATAAACATCTATATATTTTTGGCCTAATGTTAAGCATACTATAAGTTCTCTTTACGAACCAAGTTCAATTGGAGAAAAAAGAAAAATTTCACTAGTCAAATTAAAAAAACCTTTATTTCTGTGACGGACGCTACACACTGAGAGCCCTTTTTTACTTAACGTTATTTATATCACTCCAATTACCTTTGATGGGTAATAAAATTAAGCCGACTTTGAGCCCCTACTAAAGTTTGATACCTAAATGGATGTTTTTGCGATTTTTACGAACTTTTAAAAAACCTATTATTTCAAAAAATGTATAAAAATTCCAGATGAGAGCAAATAATGTCTGCCATTTACGAACAGAGCAATCAAAAATTGTATCCATTGTATATTCTAAAGATTCAATATATGGTAAATTTTTCTATAAACACAAATACTCGATTTTGACAGTTCTAAAATTTTGTCCTTGGTTTAAGGTTTTTCGGACTTGCCCATATGCTTTTCGACATATCCTCGAGTCAAGGACATAATTGATCTTCCTTGTTCTCCAATACATGATTTGAATATTATATTTTTATATTATATTTTTATATTAGGCATTTAAAATGGTTTTGTTTTGAAAAAATCTGGAAAAAAGCGAACTTTGGACCGCAATAAAATCTTAGCCATGGCGAAATTAAAAATTATGAAGAACTCTAAAAATTGTATGAGCTGGGAATGTGTATACAAAATTTTATCCAATTCGGAGATGATGTGGTTCAGTACTTACGTGTTCGAAATTTTTTGATTTGACCCTATGAATAAAATTTAATAATTGCGAGTGCAATACCAAATTTTTGTTTTTGTATTTTATTAAATATTAAGTTATACATACGAGGGCTGTCTGATATATAACCGACCTAACCATGATGCACGCGACTTTTTCAAAAAAAAAGTTTCTACTTCAAATTGTGCATATTATAATAGCTACTCGCCAAAATTTCAAAAATTTATCTTGCGCAATTATCTGTTGACAGTCGTTTTTGTGAGTCTATTTCGGTGATTTCCCCAAAATGGAAAAAATTGAATATCGAGCTGTAATTAAATTTTTATTTTTGAAAGCAATACGCCTTCACAAATGAAAGATGAGTTGGACTCTGTGTATAGTGACTCTGCACTATCGTTTACCACCGTAAAATTTTGGGCAGCTGATTTTAAACGTGGTCGCAGGAGCTTGGAAGATGATGAACGTCCTGGGCGTCCAAAAACTGTAACCACTAACGATAACATCGCTAAAGTTCATCAATTGGTACTAGACGACCGCCGGATTAAAGTTAGGGAAATAGCTGAGATTATGAAGATGTCAAAAGAACGTGTTTGTCACATATTAAACCAAGATTTGGGCATGAGAAACCTGTCGTTGGGTGCCGCGTTTGCTCACGCTAGACCACAAACGTGCGCACATGAACATTTCCAGCGCTCTGTTGGCTCAGTTTAGAGGCAATAAGACCGAGTTTTGGCGCCGGTTGATAACTGTAGACGAAACTTGGATTCATCATTATACGCCCGAAACAAAAATCCAATCTAAACAGTGGATTGAAAAGGGGGAACCGGCCCCAAAAAAAGCTAAAGCTGTGTATTCGGCTGGGAAAGTGATGGCGACTGTTTTTTGGGACAGCCATGGAATTATTTTTATCGACTATCTTGAAAAAAGAAAAACTATAACAGGAGCATACTACGCATCATTATTGGACAAGCTAAAGGAAGAAATTTCGAAAAATCGGCCACATTTGCAAAAAAAGAAAGTCTTGTTCCACCAAGACAACGCACCATCTCACACCTCAACAGTCGCCATGGCGAAAATCCACGAATTGCGGATCTAGCACCAAGCGACTTTTTTTTGTTTCCTCAACTTAAAACTGCGCTCGGTGGTCAGAGATTTTCGTCAAATGAGGAGGCAATCTCTTTTACTATTTGGAAGGGTTGCAGAGATGGGAGCATCGCTGGGAGAAGTGTGTGGAGTTACAAGGAGACTATGTAGAAAAATAAAAATAAAAAATTTGAAAAAGTCGCGTGCATCATGGTTAGGTCGGTTATTTATCAGACAGCCCTCGTATTATGATCTGACCAGTGTAATTAAAAACCGTAAAGTTAAGTATATCTGGAATTAATTTTTGGGTATGCGTAAGCGCCGTTCAAAAAGATTTTCGCAGCAATAACAAAATTATAATTCTGAGCAGAGCTTGGAGCTGGTCTATTGTAAACCCAATTCGATATGATATGGATTATATGTGGATTATCATAAAACACCGGAATCCAATCGAAAGTCAGGTTTTTAACCCAGGCGTATCGAATTTCAAAAAATATGTTTTTCGCTCAACTCTAATTTAGATACAATATTCCAGGCTTTTAGGAACATAAAACTCAGTTCCTAGAAGATCTTTATATCCGAATATTCCTAATACATACGAATATTCCCAAATCGTTGAATTCAGGAAGTAAGTCTAAATTAATTTTATAATTTTACATGACAAAGTATCCATTTTTTCTTGTTTGTACGTTGATTGAGTCTTGTAATAAATACCTCCATAAATAAGTATGTATTTACAAAACTTTAATTTTACTTTTTGAATCACATAAAATATTTATTTTTGCGCCAACATAAAATACACGCATTAAGAGGCGTTGTCGGGATCGTCCAACTGCCTCTGACACTAAAAGATTAACATATTCACGGTAATGACATGTATTTTATTTAACATGACAACATTGATAACGTTTGTCTTTGTGCAACATTCATGATGTTTGATAGATTTTCTTCCACTCTCTTGGTTATACATAAAAGGAGAGTGACAATGAAGTGTTTGACATGCAAATGAGTATTTACCATCATCTGATAAAAACATGTACTTTAGCCATCACATGCAAATCATTACAGCTTTAGATTTGAGTGATATTGGGATTTTAAAATAAGTAAAAAGTTTATTAGGTCAGGCCAAATATGATAAGTATGTATTCATACTTAATTGTTTATAACCTACACAATATCTTCAACGGATGTATGGTTTGAGCTGATGTTTGTATTATACAAAAATTTTAGTCGGTTGAGTATACCCATCAACTTAAAATGGACGGTTGGGTGACCGTTTTCCATGAAATCTTGCAATTAAAGTATATATCGCAATTTAAAGACAGTTTGGTGAATTTGGTAAACCGGTCTGTTATTTTGGTACCTTCCATGGCTCCTAATTTTCTGGCTTAGTACTCATAGTAATAATTGATACCTTTCATTCTGTGGGAAAATATTTTAAGAGTAAATATAATTATTCTTATTGCTATATGTGGTAACTCTTTAGCAATTTGTTACTAATTTTGTTAAAACCAGGCGCTTTTTTGAGGTTTAAATCAAGAATAGACTTTTTGAATTTAAATATAATGGTTGTACTACTTTGTTTCACAACTAGAGGTAATTCCTCCGTGTCATTCGACGAATTTGGGGTAAATACTCGTTTTAAGTGATTTACAAACAGTTCACATTTTCAAAGTCGCTTCTTGCACAGCCTCCGCTCACATTACTCAAATGGGCTTACGCATGATAGGTCTTTTGTGATTTTCGGCAGCTGATTGCGGATTGCAATTAATCTTTCCAGATCATTTTTGAGGGATTCATTTCTTTGTTTCCTTAGTAATTTAATGCAAGTCTGTAATCTTTTCTATTCTAGCTCTTCTTTTTTCGGTCAAAAGCAATCGGACATCTTCAGAGTAAATTCTAGTGTACCTAACTTAGCGGGTAGGAGGTGATGAGACATGTTGACTGGGGGTTAATGTAGTATGTTGTTGAGGGAATGATGTTTCATTGTGACAGGATAAAATTTTAACTTGATGAGGGCGGATTTTAATAGCATTTTGTTTGGGGGGTGTAATCGATCCGATCGTCTCAGTACAACACGTGTGCTTTATTTTTGACCATCTAGTTTTTAATTTATGGCATTATTATTTACTATGAACCAACAATAAGTAATCAAATCTTAAAATCTAAAATGCATAATTATTGTATTATAATTAACAACTTCATAACTCTTTGCGTAAGTAGAATTTTGTACATTAGTAAATTCATCTTTATTAGCTGCTGTACAGGTCGCTAGTATCCCAGCTTCAGACCCGGATATGACCGCTACCGTCTAGTACATATCGAGCTAGTGGGTTGGGGTGACATGCTAATTTATTGATATAATTTACAACACGTCTCGCTATTTCTGTTTTAATTAACGGAATTTCAAGGTCTTTATGTATATTTGTCTCCGAAGCAGTGCCCCACAATTGAATTCCGTAACACTATATTGGTTAAATTTATTGGTGTTATGGAAGAATTTTGTAATCTAGGCTAAGCTTATAATTTTTACCAATTAACTGGAGGTCACGACTCTCTACGCAATATAAAGGTGATATAAATGCATTTTTGTTCATTCACTTTTATTTTCCATTGATTTAGCCATTTTTTTAAATAGGTGGTGAATTTATATTTATATTTGTATATAATATAAAAAATTGGTCCTAATATGCTGCCTTGGGAAACACCAGCTTCAATAGGTTGTGGTGTACTTAAGAAGTCTCTTAAATAATAAATTTACGTTAGGTTTAAAGCATGTATATGTCCATTTACAATCATTTAACACAAAGCATGAAAATTATCTATTTTTTAACGATTGATAAATAAAATTCAATAATGATGATGATGCAAAATCTTACCATGTTCACCAGAAATTTATGAACGTGGAATTATAAAGCTGCCGGAAAGATGGGAAAAGGTCATTGTTCAAAATGATTTTTCAAAAAAATTTAGCAATTACTTAGTTTCCATCCCAATATTTTAGAAAATTTTATTGTAATTACATTTCAGATAATAAAAGTTTAAACCGAATTCTGGTAATACAGTTGAAAAATTCTAAAAATAAGAATCAATTTTTAAAGCACAGAGATGTTTTAAGGATAACTGCTCTATGAACTGCCGTGCTATAGCAGGTTAATATCCGCCTGGCATACCAGATTTCCCAAGTTCGATCCCTGGCCAGACTCACTTGAAAAAATAAATTTTGAAAAAGCGGTTTACCTCATAACTCAGCTAGCTGGTTATTGAGTATTAGGCTATATAAAACTTCTCTAACTAACGCATTTGCCGTTTGGAGCCGGAGTTAAAACTTAGCACGGTGTTCGATTCTTCAATCTAGCTGGCCAAAACCCCAAAAATGAACAATGAAAAATAGAACATTGGACCATGCTAATTGAATAAGAACATTCCAGCCAAGATTTCTATATCTATAAAAAAATGTTCGCATCTGTTTGTCTGTTTGTATGTTGTTTGTTGGGAAGGATCTCCGAAACTAGCGGACCGATTTTTCTGAAATTTTGACAGTGTAGTATGGTGACCGGTGGTTACTATAGTGGGCGTGACCCCTCCCATATAACTCATATATTAAAAATGACAAATATAGGCGACCGAGAGGCCCGATTTTTCTGAAATTTTGACAGTATGTTAAGGTGTGACCGATGGATAAAATAGGCCAGATTTTTTTTGAAATCTCAAGTGGGCGGAACCCCTCCCATACAATTCATATATTAAAATTGACAAATATAGCTAATAATGAAGACCGATTTTTCTGAAATTTAGACAATGTGGTAAGGTGTGACCAGTGGTTAAAATAGCCTAGGCATTTTTCTAAAATCTCAAGTGGGCGTGACCCTCCCATATAAGTCAGATTTTAAAAGTTACAAATATGGATGATCAAACCGATCGATTTTTCTGAAATTTAGACTGTGTAGTAAGGTGTGACCGGTGGTTAAAATAGGCAAGAGTTTTTTCATAAATCTCAAGTGGGCGTCACCTCTCCCATATAATTCATATATTAAAAATGACAAATATAGATGACCGAGCGGACCGATTTTTCTGAAATTTTGACAGTATGTTAGGTGTAACCGGTGGGTAAACTAGGTCAGGTTTTTTTTTTGAAATCTCAAGTGGGCGTAACCCCTCCCATATAAGTCAAATATTTAAAATGACAAATATGGATGACTAAACTGACCGATTTTTCTGAAATTAAGACAGTATGGTAAGGTGTGACCGGTGGTTAAAATAAGCAAGGTTTTTTTTCCGAAATCTCAAGTGGACGGTGCCCCTCCCATATAACTCATATATTAAAAATAAAAAATATAGATGACAAGCGGACCGATTTTTCTAAAATTTTGACAGAGTATTAAGGTTTTAAAAAAGGCTAATTTTTTTTAAAATCATAAGTGGGCTTGACCCCCCCCCATATATAAGTCAAATATTAAAAATGACAAATATGGAAGACCCTGAGGACCCATTTTTCTGAAATTTTGACAGTATCTTAAGGTGTTACTGGCGGGTAAAATAGTTCAGGTTCTTTTTTAAATCTCAAGTAAAATAATAAAAATGACAAATGTGGATGACCGAGCCGACCGATTTTTCTTTAATTTTTACAGTATATATTGAGTTACCGGTGGGTAAAATAGGCAACTTTTTTTGAAAATCTTAAATAGACCCTTCCCATATAAGTCATATATTAAAAATGACAAATATGGATGACCGGTGGGTAAAATAGTTTTTCGCTTTTTGAATTTTTTGAAAATGGACCAACGAGAACCTGGAAATTGAAAAATGGGGATAAAAATCCCCTTTTCTTTAAAATTGTATATCTTGAGAACGGCTGGACCAATGAAGACATTCTTTTCTTTCTAAATGTTTTTTTTAGTCCAAGTTGTCTACATTTAGAAAAATTTACCATGCCCACCTTTACGACCTCTTGTTTTGATTTATCTAAAATAGGAAAACGGATGCACAAATATTGGTAATATGATCGGTGTTTGATAATAGTTTGACTGACGATTGTTTGAACATTTTTCATGACTATTTGTTGGTTGTTTGATGATTGTTTGACAGTTGTTTGATGATTGATTGACTGATGACTGTTTGAAGATTTTTAATGATTGTTTGATAATTGTTTCAGGATTAACTAGCGATTTTATGACAGTAGTTTGAAGGTTTTTTAAAGATTGATGGTTGTTTGATGATTGACGGACGACTGTTCAATGATTTTTAATGATTGTTCGATAGTTGTTTCACGATTGACTGACGACTGTTTCATGATTATTTGACGATTGTTTTTCGATAATCTATAAATATAAAAAAAATTTTCACGTCTGTTTGTCTGTAGGTTGTTTAATATTTATGGACCCATTTACTTTCGAAAACGTTTAAAGCACATATCAATGAGGAGTACTGACATTCACAAAAGTCAATTAAATATATCGTACTTGTTCAACAAGAGGGTATTAAATCAAAATTTTTAAATTTTCACTTTTTAGAAGAAATTTATGTGTAGTGGTCTTAAATACCCACTGTAAAAATCTGACATCATTTTCACTATAATTTCGCCAAAAAACTACAGTTTTTTTGAAAGGATCGTCAATAGAGTGGGTCGATTTGTATGGGAGCCAAAAAACGCAACAATCGTATAGCAAAATCGAAATCTGCACCTGATTCTAAGAAAGTTTCCCTAAGAAACCAGGTGTCTAAAATAAAATCCTAGCTAGCGCCGCGAGGCCTGAAAATATTCACTTCCTACGCATTGAATAGAATTTTGGAAAAAAAAAATTAGTTTTGGATATAATTCGATATCTTGAGAACTAATAAAGGTATCTTAATGAAACTTCAGGTGGATAAAGCTGGTGAGTTTCCACAAAATATGGGCTACAGTAAGGCGTAGTAGAATGCCACTGGGCTCTCGAGCGTGAAACCAATGTTTAATATCTCGAAGTAATTTTGTTCTTAAAATTCACCAAAGTCCTATTTATCTCTGAACGTATATTAGATTATACATTTGGAAAGAGCATTCAAATATATATTAAAATTAGTTTTAATTTTGTGATTATCTCTTTTATCTTTCAAGATATTTAGTGTTGAACATTTGTTGCACATAACAATTCGTCAAATATATATTAAAATTTTATGATAATTGAACGAAGCAAAGTTTTAACACTAAAGATCTTGAAACATAAATGAGATATTCACACAGTCAAACACAGTTTTAATAGATATTTGAATGCTCTTTCCAAATGTATAATCAGATATACGTTCAGAGCATAAATGGAACTTTGGTGAATTTTAAGAACGAAATTTCTTCGACATGTTAAACTTCGGTTTCACATTTGGGAGCCTAATGGCATTCTACTAAGCTCTACTGTAGCTCATATTTTGTGGAAACTCAAAAGCTTTGTCCACCTAAAGTTTCACTGAGATATCTTCATCAGTTCTCAAGATATCGAATTATTTCCAAAAGTCTATTCAATATGTAGGAAGTGAATATTTTCAGGCCTCGCGGCGCTAGATAGGATTTCATTTTAGACACCTGGTTTCTTAGGGAAACTTTCTTAGAATCAGGTGCAGATTTCGATTTTGCTATACGATTGTTCACTAAAAAAATCGACACACCCTAATCTTCAATGCTAGGTCAGGAGTTTACATGAGAAAAATCATTAGAAATTCTCTTTTTTTAAAGTTACCAGTTAAAAAGTAAATGGTTTAAACACTTTATATTTTTTAAATAAGAAAAGAGGTGGTGTTTGATTGCGGATTTTTCTAAATTTTTAAGCTGTCTACTTGAAAGAAACCACTATGATATTCCTTTTATTTACAAAGTTAATAAAATGTTATGTTTAGTTATCAAATAAGAAAAAGGGGCGTCGTAAAAAAATAAAAAAAAATATAATTTTTTACACATTAATCCTAGACGGTGACTGACTCAACTTTTTTTTCGAACCACTGTAGGGGCCAAGCAGTTTATGTGCAAAAACTTATCATTTATCTCCGAAGTTATCAATTGAAAAATAATCTTTTACAATTTTTGCATAAGATAGTGGGCGTGTCTATTGGCGGATTTTCATTATTTTTTGTAAAAATATTTAGCTGAAGTTTCAAAGTCTTTGAGCACAAATAGACTTTATACGCCATTTACTTCCGAAGTTATTAATTTTGATTAAAGAATCGAACGCTGTTCCTAGGTCCCTTTCAATGAATATAAAAATAGAATCGGATTCAGCAGAAGTACCCCTTGTTCCAATTGAAAGTATGAAATACTTAATAACTTTTCATGCCACCCTCGTATTAAAAAAATAAAACAAATTCGTTTTTTGCTACATAATAAATCTGTTTTTCTTTATTTCATCATTTTTAATGCATTTTTTGTTTTGTTTTGTTATTGTATTAATAATAATAATTAATTATATAATTAATAATAATGAGAAACATAATTATAAATTTATACTTTTAATTTGTATTTAATTAATAATATTTTGTTGTTGTTTTTGTTTTGTTTTTGTATATGTAAAGGAAATGTAACTATTTCTAAAAAAATAAACACTGATTATACATTATGACAATAATAGAAAATATATTAAATTATATAAGTTAATTATTTTTTTGTTTTGTTAAAAAAAATATTTATCAATCAATTAAAACTACAAACAAATTACAAAGACAAATTACAGTTTTTCAAAAAATTTGCAATTATTGTTTATGAATTAGATTCTGTTGTTATTTTTTAGTTTTTGTTAATAAATTTTTTACTTAAAAATTAATAACTTTTTCTTACGAAACTAAAATTATTTATTTATTTTATAAAAAAAAATACAGAATTTGTTGAATTTTTTTCTTTCTATTGACTTAAAAAATTTAGGGAAATCAAACAAAATTGAATCAAAGTTTTTTAGGATTGAGGTTAAAGATAGAGAGATAGAGGGTTTGGTGTGGGTGTGTTTTTAAAAGACTTTCTTTTGGTTTTAAAAATATGAAAAGTGTGGGATAAATTTTTATAATTTTTCTTTTAAGTTTTCATTTTTTTTAATAATTTGTTTTTGCAAAAATTTAAAATTTCTAGCAATAATTTGTAGGTGTCGTCTGTGTGTGGAGTGTTGGAGTAGAGTCTGTAGGTGAGGATTTTCATTTAATTTTATTTTATAATTATTTTTCTTTACTTTTGTTAAAAAAATGTTAAGTGTTTTTATATATGAGTTTTTACAAAAAATTACATAAGGGTTTTTTTATATTCAATTATTTTTTAATTTTATATATGTATATAATTTTAGTTATAAGTTGTTTTATATATATTTATATTGTATTTATTTTATTTTTTGTTTGTTGTCTTACAAATGATTATTTATAAATTGTTCTCAATTTTTTTTACATTAGATTCTTTAATATCCATTTTTAAAAAAATTTACATTATTCTTTGTTTCCGGTGTAAAAATTTAGAGAAAAGTTTTATTTCATTTTAATATTTTTATTTTTGTTATTTAATAAATGATTCAGTTTTCAAAAATACAGTTCGATTTACTTGCATGTACCCACCTAAAACGACAAAGTAAAATGACTGTATTCAAAAACCTGCTGAAGTAAATCGGTCTATTTTGGTGGTAGGTATAAAGATACCACTCCATGTTTAAAAATCTTTTAAAAATGCGTAATATAGTACAAATTTTACATGTTTTGATAAAATCAAAATTTATTACTTTAAAAGTTGTTCATTTGAATATACCACTATTATTTAATTAATTGTTTTAAAAGGTGAAATTAAAATTTTTCGAACGAAATATTCAAATTTTGAACATTACCATTTCCGATTTTTACGAAATTTTGTAAATACATTTTCTTGGTCCAAACAATTTTTAGAGTTCTTCTCTTCTTGAGGAGTCTTTTTTTTACCCGCTTTTCTGATCTGTTTCGACTTATTTATGAGTCACATTTTTATTCATTTGTGAGTCTTTTTCAGGTCATTTTTTAGCGAGAACTAAAATTAGTTTTTTATCATCTAGATGAACACAATATTATTCATAAATAATTTCAAAACAGTCATATTTCAAACACTTGCATGATTCATTTTTGATTACTTTATGTTTTGTTATTGTATTTTGAAAAAATTACTTTTTAAACAAAAGCTCGAATCATTTTCAAGTCTTTTTTTCAAGTGCGCAAGTGATTAATCAGTTTTTAATCGTCAAAAGTACTCGAGGAAGACTTTGATAAAAACAATCTTCCAAATGCTAGTAGACACCTTTTACTTTAAACAATGTTCATCCGTTAATAATCAAAGTAATTTGATGAAATTTGTACAAATATTTGCTTTAATACTTCGACCATCTCTATTGAAATTGTCCGAAATAGAAAAAAAAAACAGTTTTTGACCGTCAATATAACTTTCTAAACTTGTTTTATCGGATAACTGTGATCAGCGATAAACCTCATTTCTGGTAGAATAGTAACGTAATAAACCAAAATTGATTTAAAGAGAAGCCTCTAGAATTGCGATTCATTCCGATAAAATACCCAAACTGAGATTCGAGTTCGGTAAATTGACAGCTATATCATGACAACTATACATGAGGTCGTATTTTTAGAACATATTCATTTCCCCTTTTGTTCATAGACAAAATCTTAATTTATTCCTAATTTTATTCTGGTTTATGTGATAACTGACGGTCGGTGTCCACCTATGGCAGCTAACACTGTACGGGAATTATTGAGTAAATCAACTTAATATCAAAAAAAAAAAAATGTTGACATTTTTTGTTCGTTCAAAAATATGGTCACCGTAATTATAGTGTTGACATTAAAATATAAAATCCGAAAGAAAAGTGGGCCCATGAGGGGATCAGAAAATAACAGATTTTTTGTATAACAACTCATGTTATTTCAATACAAATCTTGAAATTTTAAAATTTTTTCATTAATCGTTGGAATTTTTTTTTATATTTTTAAAACGATTCATGAAAAAAAATAAGTTGAAAATTTTTACTGAAATAGTTTTACCATAAGTCTATTATTTATCAAATGGGGCCACGTTTTTGGTTTTGGTTTTTTGATGTCAACAGTATAATCCATATTTGAGAGAAGGATAAAGAACACTTTAATTGCACTTCATATTTATTTTTAGAATAGGGAAATTTCGCCATTTATTGTTATTTAGAAGCATTATTAAAGCTTTTTTGTTTTATACCCAATTTTATTTATTTTTCATCGACGGCGTGTTATTGCTGTAGGTTTACCGCCGCTTAAAGATACTGTGGTAATTAATCATTTTAATAGAATTGATGTTTCCGAGACCTGGGGGGTTACTCCGTATCTCGATTCGAAAGAAAATGTTTTCGAAACACAATGCTTTAAGTATAGGATTTCGAACAATTTTATTTTCGAATCGAGATACGGAGTAACCCCCCAGTGATCGAACCCAGGCTGAATATGATATGTAATGCTTAATGGTCGACGTGCTAGTCAACTTAGCCAAAGCACCCTATTCTTATTTGAAATTTATAAGCATAGAAGTATTTGCCGGGGGGGGGGTTATATGGGAGCTAAAATCACATTTTGCCTTATTTAAAATTTTCCAAGAAATCAGAAATGTTTTTGATAAATTTTGTTGCTCTAGTACTCGTGTAGGCACTATCGTAATTTTAACAAACAGAAACCCCCTATATTTTTTTTTGGTATTTACACTGTTTCCATAAGTGGATTATATGGAATCAAATGTGAACCGATTTCGCCCAATTTCAATAACAAACTTTTTTAAGTTCAGGCCCTAACAGACGGACAGACATCGCTCAGAATTTCAGAATGATCCAGGATATATTTCATTTTTGTTTTTAAGCCAATTTTGTTTGAATAACGAACGGAATGACAATCTCTATGTATCCGCCATTCTTTTTGATGATGGGTATAATAAATTTCGCGAAGTTTCTTAAGCTAATCCTTATATAGGAAAAATGATGTTTGGAAGAAAAAATCGTACTAAATTTTCTTGAAATCATCCATATTTCAACATAGCTCCCATGTAAGACACAATGCGGAAAAACCCTTTAAATTCATTTTAAACTAGTGGTATAGGCTATATTGTATATTGTCGGACTTGATCGACTATAAAACTTTCATACTTGTGAAAGTTTAATTTGAGAAAAATACTATAATTTTCGAGGTCAATGAGATACGTTTTCAAATAACATATTTTTTTAAAGAGACACTATAGTAAAAAATTGGTTGGTAACAGAGAAGCGGATCAATGCTAAGCCACTTATAATGATTCATTCATTTTTAAGTATAAGTGAGTATGAATGAGTATGAATACAAGAAATTATGAATCATGATTAAACTCTACTCAATTACCGAATAAAAAACAAGTAAGAAAGTGCTATAGTCGGTCAAGCCCGACCATACGATACCCTTCACCACAAAGTCAAAGGTGTTCTTTTTCTGTATAAAGACAAATATTTGTTGTATGTATGCAAAAAATAAACTTCAAATTCTCATTACCCTGTAGTAAAACTGGGATCATGTGTCTCCATGTCAACACTTTGTGTAATATCAATTCAAATGTCCCCAATTGAAGTTCAGTACTGAAATAGTGAATATATAGAGACTACTAGTATAGTATATATCTGGTGACATTGTCAACGAATGTGTCAACATATATGTATATCAATAGGCCCCGATTTGATCCCAATGTCTCCATTTGGACCAAAAGAACTACAAAGTCAATACTAAGTAAATAGTGGTAATGTCTACTGGTAGATTTCGTAGGAACTCTAAATGTTAAATGTCAATAGTAGATAACATTGGATGGGGCAAAATAGGCAAGTAGTACTGGAGACATTGTCAATAGAAAAACAGTATTGTTTCGCTGACGGCATTTACTGCAGGGTATCTTTAGATTTACGTGCGTTTTAGTGATTTTTGTCTCATTACGTGCGTTTTGATAGAAGAGTTTATATGGGAGCTATGATTAAATGTTGACCGATTTCAACGAAATTTTTTACAGTGATTTTGGTTTACATAAGCAGTGTTTGTTTCAATTTTCACAAAAAATTGATGTTGATATTTGTGGCCAATACATCAATTCCGGGAAGTGGGACCTATGGGAGGTACCATAAATAATTGACCTATTTTTGACGAATTTCAATAGCCATGGTCCCACTGTCAAAGAAATGATCTGCTTCAAATTGCATCAAGTTATCTTTAAAATTGCGACCTGTAGTTTGATTACAAGGTTTACATGGGGGTCCAGCCAGCCAGACGGACGGACATCGTTAAATCGAGTCAGAAAGTGATTCTAAGCCTATTGGTATACTAAAAGATTGGTCTAAGACAAATATTTCTATGCGTTACATACATCAGCACAAACTTATAATACCCTTTCCACCTATTGAGGTGAAGGGTATAAAAAGTAAGTTTTCAACGACTCACAGTTTACGCAACGAAGAGCCACATTTGCCCAACTTTAATATTATCAATAATGCGGCGTTACAATTTTATTAAATTTCTCGAGAGATTTCGTGATTATTTATTTTACTTAACTACAATTTTGATAAACTTGAACTACAGTTTTTACCCATTTTTATTTTCTAACCTTTTCTTATTCATTTATTTTTCATGTCTATTAAGGTTTTCTAGACTTTGGTACTAACATTATTAAAGGAACAATTTTGTATTTAAAAGATGTAAACAAGTTACCATTATTTCGGCTTTATATCTCCTACAATAATTTAAAAAATTTGCTTCAAATTATTTCTTAATAGAGTCATTATAATAAGCTGTTTTGGTTGGGTATATCTAAATGAATCGGACTGTATTTGTTTTATTTTAGGTATGTATTTAAATTTTATAAATTATTTTATGTTTTTGTGACTACAAATTTTTATTTTTAGGTTAGGCCAATTTTTTTAAAGTTTATTTTTATTTTCTATAAATTTAATTAAAAATATTTATACCATTCCTGTTGTTTTTGTTGTTGATAAAAAACCTTTTTTAAAAATGTTTTTATTTAATTAATTTAATATGTATGTATGTTTTTTTTTATTTAACATGATGTTTCTTGCTACAAAAAAGTTACTACTAATTTAATATTTTCTTATTATTTTTTTCAATGGAGGAGTTTCTTTTAATCCTTTTTTATGTTATTTTGTTTTAATTATTATTATTTTTTGTTTTTGTTTTGTTCAATACAAATATTGTTGTGCTTAATAATTAATATGTTTGCTGCAAACAATTTATTTTTAACTTTGACCTTTACCAATTGTAATTTTAGTTTTCATTTTTGTAAGAAATATTTAAGTATTTTTTTTTTTTTTTTGTTTATAAATTTAATTTTAAGTTATTTGTTTTTGCCGGGTGAAAATGTTTAAATTTAATTATTTAATTTATATATAAATATGTATAATTTTTTTAAGTGTAGACTATTTTGAATACAATACAAATACAAAGTTTTTTTTAAGCCATTTTATATAATGCTCTTAAAATTTAGTTTATTTTTTTTGTTTTTATTTCATTCAATTGTTTATAATAATATTTATATAATTTGTATATATTTATAATATTTATATGATTTGTTAATTAATAATTTTTTTATATTTTTATAAATATATGTATGTATATATACTACATTTAATACAAGTAAATATTTATAATTTTATTCAATTAAGACAATTATAATTTTTATTTTTTTATGCCATCCTCTTAGTTTTACATTTTTACCAAAAGGGTTGTCTTTTATGTTTCAAAAAATAGCCAAACCTGTGCTGCCATCTGACAACAGACGTTCCTAAAGTAAAGTTTGACATTTAAGGCAATATACATATTCAGAACGCTTTGACGTATGGGGGCTATATCTTTTATATATTAGTAGTAACTTGAACAATTCATGTTCTCCGAAGAATACATCATTTGTAGACTATCACACCAAAAAGATCCATTTCAGATAATTTTAAGTAAATTGAGGAAACAAGTTGAAGCAGTGCTGCTATCTGACAACAGACATTCCTATAGTAAAGTTTGATATTCAGACAAAATCCGTACACAGAATGTTTTGACGTATGAAGGCTATATCTTTTATATACATATAAGTAGTAACTTGAACAGTTCATATTTGCCAAAGAATAAATCATTTGTAGACTATCACACCAAAACGTTACAATTCCATTTCAGATCATTTTAAGAATTAAAAAACTTTTTTGCTTTAAATTGTTAAAGACGATTCTATTCTATTTATTGGAATAATTTGTACTTAAAGACAAAATACAATTTCCCAGCTTCACGTTTCTAACCGCTTATATCTGTTGACAAAATAAAAATTTACATTTTGTTGCGATCTATTAGAAAAGTTACGAAATGAAACAACCAATATGAATAATATTCTACGTTTTGGTGCGGACGTCTACATTTGTTATATTTTCCACAACTTCCGACTTTAATTAAATCTCTGATCTCAATACCGAGTTTTAATCAGTCGTTCGTAGAGTTAAGAGGTCAACGCTCAAAACAACTTAGAGTTACGACTACCTCTGCAAGTTCCTTTTGGGATGACATCGATGTCCAACTGTGACAATCCCCTAGACATGTGAGAAGTTTTCTTGCTTTATATAAAGCCTAGTACTTAGTATCAATTACACAGGTTATATCACATGTATTACGATATTAGCTTATCGTCCATAGCTGATGAAGAAATGCATTTGCCGCGGAAAACTTGAGTAGTACCGTCGTAACTGAGATCGGAATGTAGCTGCCGACTAGACTGGAAATAACACAATTTTTTAAACAAGTTCTCTAAACAGATCCCCTGTAAGCACCATATTTCTGTGACTTGATGCTAAAAGGGCCAAAGTCAACAAAATTAGTTTTGAGTAAATTTGATTCAAAGTTTTATTTTCCATATAAATTTATAGTAACATTCCCCAAAAAAACACTTTTAAATCTGTTCTGGGTTAGGTTAGAGATTAGCTGTTAGAGCTAAAAAAAGACGGTAAAGAAGAGAATCTTATACCATGATTAACTCAGAACAACAAAAACTTGACATTGGCCCTTTTAGCACCAAGCCACAGATTTATAAAATTGCAAATACAAAAGTTTACAAAGTAATGTTATTTGAGGTTCTGAATTCAAATCCGGGTTTCGTTTTTCAAAATTGTTTCTAGTTTGTGAGTTCGCGCTGTCAGCTGTTGGCTGTTGGCATCGCTAGAAACACGCCCAATGAAGCAGCAGCATGGGTATCATTTTAAGATGTTGCTTACAACTTTCTCGGTAACCGAAATCTCTAGATTTCAAACAGATAATCGACATTGTGTTGAACAATTAAAAAATAGGGTGATGTAGGTGACGTTGGATACCAACAACGGTTCTGATTAGTCTTATCTTGGTAAGTCCAAACTTAACTTGGTAGTTCTTTATCTCAACTATGGACACTGACTTCCTCGTGGTATCACCCGGGTAACTAAGTTAATACCCGTTAATGTACTTAGTTATCATGTGGTGCGAGTTTCCCCAAAATAACGATAAAAATATGGATTAGAAAAAAAACTGTGAAGCTAAATTTAAAATAAAAACGGTCCCCCTAATGTTAAAAGAAGACGACTTCAATTTAAAGACTAAGTACAGGAAAATCTTCCAAAACTTGTCCTACGCAATTGGAGAATATGCACACAAGATCGAGGCGGATCATTTTCGAATCCAACTTTTTGTTTACTAAAAACTTCGAGTTAATGAGTTATCCGTCGTATATTTTTGATTTGGCACCCAATGAATGTTGTTAATTCCCAAAAAATTATATCGCGGATCCCATTTGAATTCATATTTTGAAGACAATTTTATTTTACTTTAAGGAACAAAAATATCATTCGTACATCAAAACGTTCTGAGTAGGTAAATTGTAAAAACTGGTAAATTTTATAAAGAAACCTCATTTACCAGATGATAGCACTGGTATGGCATATTACCGAAGCATAAAAGACAACCCTCGTGTTACACCCCTTTATTAAAAGAAATAACTTTGCAGGATTTGCTATACCTTGGAGCGAAGCAAATTACACCTTTCACTAATGGAAGATCTGGTATTTTAAACTATAAATCCTTTAAATGTAGAAAATTATTTTTGGCGTTGCACATTGATCAGAAGTTTACACTTTACTTAAAATTTTCTTGAAATGAACACAAGTTAATTATTGCTAAAATTATGTAAACAATCTAATAACACCGTTTACATGGCGTAAATAATACATTAAAATTGTTCACTTGGTGTAAATAAAATCTTACATTGTGAAAATATTGAAACTCATTGTATTACACTATTTCTAAAGCGTATTATCAATTTTTACAAAGTGTAAAAACGTCAATATATCTTTAATGCAGTGAATATGATGTGTTGATTTAAAAATGCAACTTTTACTTCTATTACATGTAGATATGTATGTCATAGAATGCTGTAAAAATGTATTATCAAAATATAGTACATTTCTTGTGTAGACAATAATTTACATAATGTAAAATATATAAATATATGTAACTAAATTATTCAATTCTTCTAAAAATATTGTTTACAGTTAAAATACCTAATTTACAATTTAAATCATTTATGTGCATGATGTAAACAAGGTAAATATCTTATGTACATAGTGAAAACTTTGTAAATGATTTTTTTACATTATATAAACAATTCAAATGACATATTTAAATAATGTAAACAATGTTAATAGTTAATTTACATTGTGTAAGTCATGTAAATGACTTATTTCCGTTGTAAAGACAATGTAAATGATTTATTTACACTTTGTAAACAATGTAAACTATTGATTTTTACACTGTAAAACATTTTAATGAAGTATTTACATAGTGTAAATAATGTAAATACCTAATATACCTTGTGTAGACAATGTAAATAATATCTCTACATGACACAATCAATGTAAATAGCTTATTTACAGAGTGCAAAAAGAAGTTAAATAACTTATTTACGTAGTGTAAAATATGTAAACATCTTATTTACATGGTGTAAACAATATAATTTTTTTTAGCATATTTTTAACGAAACAAATACTTAATTTATAATGTAAACAATGTAAATTAATAATTTACATACTCTAAAAAATTGTTTAAATAATGTAAACAATATATGTAAATAGTTAACTTCAATAGTTCACAATATTAAAATTAAATTTACATAGTGCAAGATATGTAAATGACTTATTTACATGGTAAAAACAATGTAAATGATTTATTTACATATTGTAAACAATGTAAACTAATTATTTTTACAGTATAAAATCCTCAAATGACGTATTTACATTGTGTAAATAAAGTAAATGACTTCCTTGCCTAATCCTAAAAATATAAATTCCTTTTCTAACATAGTGTAAATAATGTAAATAACTTATTTACCTTGTGTAAAATATGTAAATAGTATCTTTACGTGACATAACCAATGTAAATAAATTATTTACACAGTGTAAGAAACTTAAATAACTAATTTACATAGTGTAAAATATGTAAATAACGTATTTACATAGTGTAAAGAATGTAAATTTATTTTAAGCATATCGTTAACGAACCAAATACTTCATAAGTAATGTAAACAATGTAAATGAATTATTTACATATGAAATAATTTATTTACATTTGGTAAACAATGTAAATATATTATTTTTATAGTGTAAAATACTCAAATAACGTATTTATATAGTGTAAATAAAGTACTTGTATAATAGAAAAATATAAATACTTTATTTATATTGTGTAAATAATGTAAATACCTTATTCACTTTGTGTAGATAATGTAAATAGTATCATGACATGACATAATCAATGTAAATAACATATTTACACAGTGTAAAAAACTTATCTACATAGTGAAATATGTAAATAACTTAGTGTAAAAAATGTACATATATTTTTTCAAATGACCTATTTACATTGTGTAAACAAAGTAAATAAATTACGTACATAATCCTAAAGCTATAAATATGTACCTTATTTACGTAGTGTAACTAATGTTAATACCTTATTCACCTTGTGTAGACAATGTAAATAGTATCTTTACATGACATGACAATGTAAATAACTTATTTACACAGTGCAAATAAATTATTTGCATAGTGTAAAATATGTAAATAACTTATTTACATGGTGTTAAATATGTAAATAACTTATTTACATGGTGTAAATAACTTATTTATATGGTGTAAGTAAGCATATTCTTAACAGAACGAATACTTCATTAATAATGTAAACAATGTGAAAAAATTATTTACATATTGTAGAAAATTGTTCAAATAATGTAAACAATTATAAGTAGTTCACTTCAACAGTTCACAATGTTAATAGTTTATTTACATTTTGTAAACAATGTAAATTAATTCTTTTTACAGTGTAAAATCCGTAAATGAAACATTTACATTGTGTAAACAAAGTAAATGACTAACTTGCATAATCTTAAAAATGTAGATACCTCATTTCCATAGTGTAAAATATGTAAATACCTTATTTACCTTTTGAAGACAGTGTAAATAACATATTTACATGACATAACCAATGTAAATAACTTATTTACACAGTGTAAAAAACTAAAATAACTTATTTACATGGTGTAAAATATGTAAATTACTTATTTACATGGTGTAAAATATGTAAATTACTTATTTACATGGTGTAAAATATGTAAATTACTTATTTACATGGTGTAAAATATGTAAATTACTTATTTACATGGTGTAAAATATGTAAATTACTTATTTACATGGTGTAAACAATTTAAATGTATTGTTAGCGAAACAAATACTTCATTAATAACGTAAACAATGTAAATGCATTATTTCCATTTTGAAATATAATTTTAAATGATGTAAACAATAAAAATAGTTCACTTACATAATGTAAACAATATAAATATCTTATTTAAATCGTGTAAACGAAGACGAAATACTACCTTAATAGAGTAAACTGTGTATATCAATGTTCATTTCAAGAAAATAAGAGTTTGACCACCTGTGCAACGCTTACACCAACACAAACACCATACATTAAAATATTTTAACAATAAATAAATTATAGAAATAATTGTAAACAAATACACATGTATGTTAATTATTAAAAATATCAGTACCTTTTTTCAACTGTCAAAAAATTGACAGACACTTTAAACTTACAAAAACTTAAAAAAATGTTGCATTTTAAAAACCTCTAAGAACTTTTTCGCTGAAAATCTTTCTTTGATTTTAAGGAAAATATTAAAATAAATTAAACAAATTTTATACAATTTTACATGAGTTATGGTTCCATTCGATTGGGTATATTTTTTTTTATCTAAAGACTAAAAGAAAAATTTTACAAATTTTAATTTCCTTTTTTGTTAATAATAAATTCGTTTTTCTTTTTGTTGATAAGGCCAAATTTTGTTTTAATAAATAAAATTAATAAACTATTTATTAACTAAAAGCAAAGACTATTTGTTAGAAGTAGAATAGAAGAATTAATAAAAAACACACGACACTTACTATTTCTTAAGATTGTACAAAAAAATTTACAAAAATTTTACAAAAGAATTTTACAAAATGTTTTACATAAAAATTTCTTAAAAGAAACTTTGAAAAATTTACAATTTTATTTTGGATTTCCCCGAGTTATTTTTTTGGGCGGGGAGGTTTGTACAAAAAAACTTTCGTTTAGCATATTTTACACAAAAGCATTACAATTTTCACATTATTTTTCATTTTCATTTATACAAATATTTACTATTTTTTTTACATGGATTCTGTTTGTGTAAAGAAAATTTCTTTAAAATTATATTTTAATTGGGGAAATTTTCGTTTAACACAAAAACATTTATTTTTAGGTTTTAATTTTTAAAAAATATTTATTTGGTCTATTAGTTTTAGGTTCTTATTATTTTTACAAAAATTATACAAAGAATTTCTTTTTTATTCGAATTTTAAAATAATTTACAGAATTTTTTTTTAGTAATTTTTACAAAATTTTTAGTTGGTATTTTTAAAAATTATTTGCAACGCAAGATTTTTTTAAAATTATTTTTTAGGTTAGAAAAATGCAACAATTTTTAAGTTTTATTTTTTAAATAAACCAAAATTATAATTAGTATAATATAATTAATATGTAATAAGATAATTTTTATTATATAAAGTTATTAGTGGTTAAATAAAAGGTGGGCTCAAAATTGACTTCAAATGTGTTTTTTATAATGAAATTATTGTATTGAAAATAATGTTTCTAAATTTAGGTTATAATTTAAAAATCGGTTATAAGGTTAATTTGGATCGTTTTGAATAAGCTATAACTGCTGAAATCTCGTTTTTATCCAAATTCTTCAAAATTAGAAATGTACAGTATTATTACATTAATGATGATTTCAACAACTTTGTGGCTCGATTCTATATTGCAACTCAACCTTATTTGTGTTGCCAAAATGACATTATCTATGGCAACCGATAACCAATAACAGAAAATCAGTTGCCTTGTCAATTATTAATCATATTGCAGATGCCAATAAGAGTCGATTCTAGTTGCCTTTTATATGTTATTTCAGCAACCGGGAATTTGTAGTTGCTTGAATTTTTTGTTGTAAAAAAAACGAAAAAATTATATTCCCATGATAAGCATGCGGGCATAGCCTGTAAACATTATTTTCGAATAAAACTAGTTTTTATTCAGTATTTTAACATTTTTGAGACAATCCAAATTTCCATTACAATTGTCTCTTACTCTAATCGATAAAAACTTTTCATATGTTTAGGAACTTTACCTACGAATTTCTGATTTACAAAGATTTGTTAAAAAAAAAATGATCTAGGTTTTAGGTCAAAACTTCTATTATCTTCAGAGTTATGAGGGTTTTGAGATTTTCTGTGCATTGTACTGACTTCTGAAAGTTCTGATATAGAAGACATGATCAAATATGAAACGATTTCATTTGGAGCAGTGATTTCTGATTGTAATATATCTGATAATATGTTTAGTTTGTGTCCGGAGGGACCAACATTTTAAATTCAAGAACTCAGAACGCTGTGGGATCTTAGATTTTATCAAATTAAAAACTGCGACCTTTCTCCTTAATATCAAAAGGCATATTTAAAAATCGATTCTGAGTCGATCAGTATCAACATTTTTTGAACGAAAAATATGAATTTTGAACCACACCATCTCCGATTTTGGCGAAATTTTATATATACATTCTTCCAGCTTTTACAATTTTTAAAATTCTTCAAAATTTTGAATATCGCTTTGTTTAAAATTTTATGTTGATTCAAAATTCGTTTTTTTTTCGAGATTTCTTTCGACATATACTTATTTTATATGCCTGTAACTTTTGATACGGTAATTAGAATTTTATGATACTAGGATCAAATTTCGGACTATGTCTCGTAGTTTAATGTTCTTTTACTTTAAAAAATTGAATTTTATATTGGAGAACAAATTAGATTTTATAAGCTAGAAGAATGTATATACAAAATTTCAACAAAATCGGAGATGGTGTGGTCAAAATTTCTGATTTGACTCTATACTAAAATGTTGGTCTTAGAAAAATATTTCTATGCGTTACATACACCAGCACAAACTTATAATACCTATGGTGGTGTAGGGTATAACAACTCCGATAACCGAATACTTTTGATACATCTATGCATAATTGAAGTACTCAGGCTATTAAGAGTTGGCAATGCACCAAATTTTATTAGCAAGAGAACTGCGAATCCCCATTGTATAATTTAAAATGTTACCATGCTGTTAGCAAAAAGCATCTTCGCCCTTTCCTGTAGATGGCCTAGTAACTTAAAAGTATTATTTGATACACAAGTCCATCCATCGGAATTGTATTCCATTATAAGTCCGATATAGGTGGTATAGACAGTAAGGAGATCGGATGCAGTAAAATATTTTGACACCAACAAAATTTTTAGTTTCAATGAACATCTCTCTATATTTGCATGCCCTGAACATCAGAATTTCTTGATTTTTCAATATTTATACCACCCAAGCTAACATATGAAGTATGAAATTAACCCTATTCGCAAGACAATGCTTCTTTCGAAACTTTAATGCTCTTTCAAAACTTTGAAAATGTGTTTACGTCTAATGAACTTTCTTGCCCAGAACATCAAGTGTTTCTGATTTCCCAATATTTTTTCCAATAATTACATTTGATCAAGATGATCCAACACTCGTTTATGAGTTAATATACTTTATATTATGTTATTAGGTTTTAAGGGCAAGAGAATTGACCCTTTTCGTCCATTTGAAGATCGCAATTTTCCGTAGAGCGATCTTCATTCATCGTTGCTACTGATCGCTTACTATGTTGTTGGACTTAAAATGGTTAACCATAATTTCTATTACTTTAAAAAGTGCAGAACAATACATACATTTTAAGGTTATTATCGGTAAATTTGAATGTTATTAGCCTCATCCTTTTAAGAGTTTGGTGTAAAATTAGCCACCTTCCTTCCAACACATCGGAATTTACTGGCATGGTATAAAGTGCTTTAAAAGCTGGCGAAGTGCATTGCTTCACCACCAGTGCTGGCATACTGTTCGGTCCAGAATACTTTTTTATATTGAGATCCACTAAAACAATATTTTTACGGCACCAAAGATTATTTGGTAGTTACATTCCAATAGTTTCTGATTAGATATCAATATTTAACAACAATTTTTTTAGAGAAAATTTCAATTTTATATTCAGCCTTATTAAGGTTGTCGAATATACGACTTCTACTACGAGAGTTAGTACTAGTACTAACTGTCGTAGTCGAAGTTATATATTTGACAACCGTAATAAGGCTGATTAAAAAAACGAATTTTACTCCTCTTTGTTAACAGAAAGTGGTTTAGTTTCGAATAAATTTTTACGTTTATCACCTAACAAACTAGGGCCAAATCAACGCATTCGATATCTTTCAAAACTAGACTTTTTAGTAAATATTGTGTCACATACTTTAGGGGTGTTTCGAATTATTTCTTTAAAAATGAAGTTTGACATCTAGAAATGTTTCTTTTTTGTCAAAACATATATGTTTTGACTGGCGTATAGTCCAGCAGACACCAACAAAGCCAATAAATAAAATAATAACAGCCCTCGATTATGCGATTTTGGCCGTTAGTACTAGATTAAAGAAACCATCAACACAATTTTATTAATCTAGTACTAACTGTTGTAGTCGTAGTCGTATATTCGACAACCGTAATAAGGCTGCATGTCTTACAGCTCGATTGTGTATTGCAAGACAACTTTAATTGTTTCGCCAATTGCCAAAACGACATAACGTATGGCAACTGATAACCGATAACAGAACATCACCTTGTTATTGTATTAATCATATTGTAGATGGCAACAAGAGTCAATTCTAGTTGCCTGTTATAGGGTATTTTAGCAATCGGAAATTTTTAGTTGTAGTGAATTATTTTTGTAAAAAAGCGGAAAAAATATATTCCCATGGTCATATGATAAGCACATCCGACAATGCCTGGAAATTTTATTTATAAATGAAACATGTTTTTATTCTGTATTTTTCAATTTTTGAGACAATCCAAATTTTATAAACTTTAAAATAATCGACAACGTAGGTTGTGGCATATCAAGGTTGAAAACATTTTCATGGGACTTCTGGAATCTTCGATCCAAAAGAAATCTTAAAGTGGCACTAATTTTTAAAAGTTTAAATATTTATATTTTCTTTTTTTTATTTTTTTCATTACGATTTTTCTTCTTCTTCTTAGTTTCCAGTCACAATTTTCGATAATATTGACAATTGATATGTGTTGTCATATACAATACAACGTTTTTTTTACTGGTTGTGTTGCCAGTAGACAAAGCAATTTAAATTCGGTTGCAATACACAATTGAGCCATTTCACTCATAAACAGCAAATCGGAATGTTTTTTTGGTTTTCCGAAATGGATCTTGGAAAAATAAAAGAATTGTGAGAACTATATCACGTCAGTCAGAAAGGGTTAAGGCGAAAATATTTCACTATCGGGCAAATGTTGACAAATAACACTTTTGCGGACACCCCTTCCAAGATACAAAATTTTGAAAACACCAAAATGTTCCAAATTAAAAATATAATGGATGTAAAGAAAGTATTTGACGTTTATATCCGACGTGACGCTCTGTGTACCTCAGCGATTGCGTTCGGACCCTTGGCACTGATTGCCATCAGACGGATATATAATTTTTATGTAAACATGACTTTATGTACGTCAAGCGTTTCCTGAAAACTATTTTTTATTGCGTATCAATAGATAAACATTTGACATGACTTCATAGCTACAACTTTGTTTATATACATTCAACTTTGCAGCAACTTTGTTTATATGCATTCAAAAGCAATGTATCAGGCACAGATGCTGATTTATTGTTGAAAAGCTTCAACTTTAAACTTTTTAAAAACAAATATTTTTATGAAGAGTATGAAAGTCATGTCCAACCAGAAACCTTTGTTATGACGGATATATAAGTCAGTGTCCGCGAAAGGGTTACAAATTTAGATTATCCTTAAAGTATGTTACAAAAATTTTTCTGAAATATCTTAAGATTTCGATTCGATATTGAATGTGTTGATTTAGCCCCTGTATATTCTTAAGCAACTACAAGTTTTCACCAATTTGAATAACTTTTAAAATTTTGAAATAAGAACAGCCAAAATAAATATTGTACGTATATTTTTTTTCTCTCTATTTAATTTTGTGTAAAATAATTTATAATTAATCAAAGGTTGAATTTACAAACAATATTTTCATTATAATAAACGACAATTTACAAAATAGTTAAATTTAAATTGTTACAAAGTTATAAGTAAATTAATTAATTAATAATACAATTATTTTAAATCTAAGTAATTTATGTAAAATTAAATGTAAAATTAAAAAAAAAATTAATGCAAAATGAAATCAAAAAGATTATGAAAATATTTTCAAATTTATAATTTTGTGTTTTTTTTGTCAATTAAAAGTTTATTACAATAAAAATTACAATTATTAATGAATTTTTTGTTGTTGTTGGTTTTAAGCTTAAAACTAAAAACACTAAAACATGAGTACAATTAGTAGGAGGAGAATAAGTAAAGTATATTAATAATTAGATTTTAATTCTAGAAAATCTTAGTATCATCTTCAGAAGAATTTTATCATATTTTGTTAAAACTAGAATGGGTTGTTGGTTTTCTTTTTTATTTATTAAATATTTAAGGTTAAGATCATAAAATAAATTAACAGTGACTTATACATTTTTGTTACAAAAAAAAAGTTTTGAATTAAAAATTATAATTAAAATAATAATAATATAATTAAAATAAAAGCGAGGATTTTTTGTAGTTGTAGTATTAGAGTTACAGGAAAGTAGTGGTACAAAAAAAAAGGATTAAAGAAGTATGAACAGAAATTTTTAATTATTACATACAAAAACAAAATTACAAATTTTACAAAACAGACGACATTTTTAAACTTCTTCTGGCTCTTTTTTTAATTTTAGTTATTTTTCATTTTAACAAAATTTATTTGAGGTCTATATTATTTTTACAAAAAATATTACATGAACAAAATATTAACATGGTTGTTTTTGTTTTTTCTAATTACAGATTTACACAGGAGTTTACAGAAACATTATCGTTTTTTTCTTTTCTTACTCGTTTTTCATTAACAAATAAAATGTACAAGGTTTTTGTTTAGTACTAAAATTATTTTAAAATTTAAAGGTTTACAAGGTTTTTTTTGCTTAAAATTTAAATAAAAGTTAAGTTTTACAGGGGGAGGGGGGTTCATTAGAAGGGGAGAAGTGTGATGGTGACATTGTTTTTAGAAAACTAAATTTAAGTTAATATAAATTATAGAAAAAAAAATCTTAAGAATTTTTTAACAGATTTCAATGATTTTCGAAAATGTTTTGCTGAAAATGAACATGAATTATTTGTTTTTCGAAATTTGTTAAAACATCCTTAAGTTTTTTTCCTTTTTCATATTCGATCTTGGTTTTTCTTATGATTTTAATTAAGGGGGAAAGGATGAGAGGTCTGTTATTTTTTTAATTTTTCACTTAAATTCTTGTTATCATTTTCTTTTAATGTTATTTTTTAATAAAAATTCTTCTTTCATGCTTAATTTCATGTTTTAATTTTCTTGTTTTAAAAATTCTAATTCTACTTTTTTGTTGTTGTTGTTGTATTTTTTTACTAAAATTTATAAGATTATTTATAAGAGATTATTAATTTGTTTTTTTTTTTTTTTAATGTAATAATATTTATATATTTATATAGAGTTTATATGATATCAATGTGTAATTTGTTTAAATCTTTTTGTTTTTTCTTTCATGTTTTCATGTTGTGTTGTTTTCTTTAAATGAGTGTTTTAAATTAGTTTTTTTTACTCTTGTTGTTTTTGCTGTTGTAATTTATGTAAATATGTTTAATATATTTTTAAAGTATGAGAATATATGAAAATATGTTTGTGTGTATAAAAAATTTGAGATTTGTTTTTCTTATATTTTTTGGGTTAAAACAGCTCAATTGCTTAAGATTTGAAATCAAAATGAGAATTTTATTGGTTTTAAATTAAAATTGAAAGATATTTTCAAAATAAAAATTTTATCGAAATAAGTTTTAAACTTTTAAAATTATGTTTTTTAAAATTTCGAACTTTTCCTAATAGGGTTTCAAAAAATTTCAGTTGAAAATAATTAAAATTGAAAGGTATTTTCAAACTAAAAATTTTCCGAACTTTTTTAATTATGTTTTATAAAATTTCGAACATGCCCTTTTTGGAGTTCGAAAAATTTCTGTCGAAAGTATTAAACATATATTCGCAACTAGGTTTAAAACAGTCTAACAAATATTTATAAACCGTAAATTTCGAATATTTTGATTGTTTCCTAAAATCAGAATTAAGATCTAATTACAACTAAAAATTGGTAATAATGAAGATCAAGATAAGAATCAATGGCTCGATTGTGTAATGCAACTCAACATTAATTGTATTGCCAAAATGACATCACGTATGGCAACTGACAAACGATAACAGAACCTCAGTTGCCTTGTAAATTACTTATCATGTTGTTGTTGTTGTAACTGCGATATTGTTGGTAATATCGCAGAAGTGGCTGCCCTTGGTCGGAATGAAGAACCGACTGCCATGGGAACGACTAATCATATTGTAGATGGCAACAAGAGTCAATTTTAGTTGCCAGTTATAGGTTATTACAGCAACCGGAAATTTGTAGTTGCCGTGATATTTTTTGGCTGTTTGTTTACAATTTTTCTTCTTCTTAGTTGTCAGTCACGATTTTCGATAACTTTTAGCAACATTTTTTACTAGTTGTGTTGCCAAATCTAATTTTGAAATCCATTGGATTTAATTAATACGAAATTCGAATATTGCGTTTTAAGAGATGATTCTTTCATAACTTTTAGCAACTGACATGCGTCGCCATATACAATACAACTTTTTTCATTGGTATTGTTATCACTGGACGAAGCCACTAAAAATTTGTTGCAATACGCAATCGAGCCATAATGTAAAAGCTTTTCAAATCTAATTTTGGAATACAGTGGATTCAATTAACACGAAATTCGAATATTGCGTTTTAATAGATGATCCTTTTATAAATTTTAGCAACTGACATGTGTTGCCATATACAATACAATTTTTTACTGGTTGTGTTGCCAGTGAACGAAGCAACTAAAATTTAGTTGCAATTCACATACGAGCTATAAATAAAACATTTTGAAATCTAATAATTTTGGAATCTAATGGATTCAATTAATACGAAATTCGAATATTGCGTTTTAACTTTTCACAACTTTTAGCAGCTGATATGGCTGATGGTTACCATAAACAATACAAATTTTTGTTTACTGGTTGAGTTGCCTATAGACGAAGCAACTGAAATTCGGTTGCAATATACAATCGAGTCATAAGTAAAACCTGTTCAAATCTAATTTTAGAATCCAATGGATTCAATTAATACGAAATTCGAATATTGCGTTTTAAGGGATGATTCTTTCACAACTTTTAGCAACTGATGTTGGATGATATATACTATACAACTTTTTTACCGGTTGCCATTAGTAAAACCTTTTCCAATCTAATTTCGAAATCCAATGGATTCAATTAATACGAAATTCGAATATTGCGTTTTAAGGGATGACTCTTTCATGTTGAAAAAATACTGATTATGTTTGAAGCGAATTTTTCGAATTACTATCGAAAATAAAGAAAAACGAATACTTTTATTTTGAAACAGAAATTTTTAAAACATATTCCGGTATGTGATGAAAATCAATCGTTTTCAGATATATTTTTGAGATAATTCAAAGAGTCAAAGGATTAAAGTCCAAATTTTCATTTTCATTTTGATGAAATAACCGAAAATTATCTCAAAAATATATCAAAAAACGATCAATTTGAAAACGATCGTTTTTTAGCACATACCGGATAGTTTTGAGTTCTAACAAGTTTTTAAATTTGAAAATGTATCTCTCTTTCAAAATATTTTATTTGATTCATAGTCGATACTGAATATAGGCTCTCGATGTACAATATCTTCAAAAATTCAATCACACCGGTATGTGAAAGAAATCGATCGATTTCAGATATATTTTGAGATAATTTTCCTCATTTCAACAAAAAATTCACACTTAATGAAAGGTAAGATATCAGTCAAAAGGATTAAAGCAAAAAATTTTCTCAAAAATATATCAAATACAGATCGATTTCCATCACATACCGGATAGTTTTTTTGTTAGACTTTTTTTCGAAATACACATTTTCGAATCCAACATGCAGTTTTTTACTTTTCAAAAATGAAAGCATTTTTTCTGCGAACATTTCCTCGATATTAACTATTTGTGAATTACTATTGAATATAAAATTTCGAATATTTCGTTTTCGAAGAAACCGTCAATGATTTGAAAATTTTTATAACGCAATTGATAATGTTCGAATATATGTATACAAACGAAATTTCAAAAAATTATATTAATGAGCTTCATTTCGAAATAGAACATTTTTAAATACAAATTCGAATATTTCTATTGAGTTCCATGAATTTTTAGTTTAATAAAACATGTTTTTCAAAAATGTTGAAGAATATTAAAAGAATAATTTAGATAATTAAGTTTCATATGTTCGAAAATATTCAAACGAAATTTCGAATATAACAAAAGGCAGTTTTTATTCGATAGAATTCGAGAGAAAACATTTTTAAATTTGAAAATGAGGAAAAGTTTTTTTAATTCAATACAAAAAAAAAACTTTATTGTAATCAAAATGGAATTCGAATAAGTATTTGTGTTAATGAACAAATTTTTTTTTTGAAGAACTCTTTTTATTTTAAAAGATATTTTCATTTTTCGAAATTAAACATTTTTTGAAGTTCGAAAATCTACTTTCCAATTTTCCTTTTAAGACCAACAAATTTTCTCATAATGATCCTCAATCATTTCATATCAAAATATATATTCTTTATCGTGCTTTTCTTGTAATGCATTTTCTGTTGATTATATGTTTCTCATCATCACACGGGTTTTTCTTTTGTTTGGTTTAATAAATTTAAATTTGAATCAAACTCTTTAATATTTTATAGATTCACGTTAAAAAAGTTTAACTCTAAGTTAAAATGACTGCGATTTTTTTCTGGTTACTTTCAATCTTCTTTTTGTTTTTCTTAAATATTCTTTTATCATCTTATAAAGTTTGGTTTTTTATATACAAAAAAGTTTACATTTGAAATTTTCTTCTTTTTTTTGTTAAATAGATGTGTTTTGTTGCTTAACTCATTTTGAAACATTACAAATTTTACATTGAACATAATTTCTTGTAGATTTTTTAAATAGTTTTGGTTTTTCTTGTTCTTTTAATCACTTACACTTAAAATTAGTAAAGAAAATAGGACAAAGGGGGTAGAGTTAAGGGGTTAAGAAAATAAAATCTACATTTACACTTAAGTTTAAAAAACAAAATTAAAAAAAACTTAAATAATAATTATAAAGTTTTACAATCAATCAGTTTTCTTAAAAGCAAAAAACAAAAAGAAAAAACTCGAGAGTTTCTTAGGAATCATTTTATTTCGAAATTTTTGTTTTCTTCTGGAAAATTATTCAAATCACGAGTTTCAAAATGTCTAGGTTTAGTATTCGTCTCAAGCAATGTGGCAGATTTAAAGCATTAGTTAAAGTGGTATTTTTTTTTTAACAAAAATCAATAGAGTTTTTCTTTAATTAATAAAAATTTCTCAAAATTTTGGAGAGTTTTGAAACTTTAAGCGAAAGTTTGTTTAAACTTGGAGGTGTTTTGAAACACTTAAAAATGTATATAAATTTCTTATCAGGATTTTAACCAGAGGTTTCAAAAAAGCTCTCCTAGGCATTTTATTTTAAATTTAGCAAAAAAGCTTTTTAATATTATTTTCGATATTTAAAAATTATTTTCAAAATAAATTTTTTTCGTTTTGAATAAATCTTTGAAACATGCTTTTTCTTAAGTTGTTTGTTGCTTTTAGTCTTAAAAATAGGTTTTTTTGTTTTTCATATTAAATGTATTAAATGTTAAATATTAATTATAATAAAAATTACTACTAAAACTTAAACAAATTGTGTGTGTTCTCTTGGGTTACTTTCTTTTCTCTTCATTTTAATTTTCTCAGTTTAACAACAAATATCATTGAGTATTGTTGTCTTAAAATCATTATCATCATCAAAATTTGATACTTAATTATCCTTTAAAAATTTAGTTTATATAACTTTTGTTTATTCTTTTATAATACAATTAAATGTTTTTCTTGTTTAAAAAAATCTGTTGTTTCTCTTAGTTAAACAGTTTAAAATCGTAAGTTTTATTTTATTTAAAACCTTAAAGCGTTGGCTTTTTGGTTGGTTCTCTTTTATATCAAAATTTTAAGTTTCTCTTTTTTGTAACTCTTTTGTTTCTTTTTGTTTTTAGTTTAAAGAGTTTTTGATTTCTCTGTTTGTTTCCAATATTTTTATCTAAATTTTAGTTGTTTCAAAAATGTGTTGTTGTTTGTTTTGGTTTTGTCTTAAAGTCTAGAAATTATTTTTTAAATATTTATCAAACGTTTTGTTACTCTTAACTTAAAGTCTCTTAAATGTAAACGAAAGAAAATTTAGTTTTCAATTTTCAAGTGTTAGCCGTAGTAATTTACAAAACCCCATTTGTGGTGGGTGGACCAATGGGTCCCAAATTTGTGCTATTCACTACCGATGACACCGCATTGCTGGGTACACTTGTGTCCATGGGTGTGCTTACGCTAATACCATTTTCTAGCGCCTGCTGCTGGCTGACAGCTGGGCTAACAACTGCTGAGGTGGCGGTATTTGAGGCTGTTAGTGTAACAGCTGCTGTGGTAATGGTTGTGGCTGTCATGCCAGCTGTGGTATTAGCGGCGGAGGCAGAAATTCCTACTGCTACACCCCCGACTAGACCGGTTGCTGTGGTGGCTGTTGTTGTGATGGGATTTGAGGTTTTCATGAAGTATTTCTCCAATTTGGCATTGATGTGTTTGCCATAGGTGTATTTGCGTAGCGCCGCCATATGGGGGCGTATCTTGTTCATCAGTTTCTTGAGTTGTGTGGGTTCAGAGACATCGATCATTTTTTGCACCACATAGTTGGCGTACTGATCTTTCATCATAACGTGTAAGGCACTAAAAAGGGAAATAGATGTGAATATTAGATAAATGAATAAAAAAACAAGTAAGAAAAGCTTTAGTCGATCAAGCCCGACTATATGACACACTTCAGTACTGAGGTCAAATATGGACCAACAATGTAACAAGTTTTCCTTAAGTCCTTAAGAGATATACCTACTATGTGCTATTTTTTCAAAATTTCGAGATATAAGTTGATTTATGTCATTTCCTGCTAAGGGCCTGATATAACAGCTAGGGTCGATAAAGGATCGATTGTTACCAAGTTTTGGTTATCGGTTAACATATACAAAGTTTTAGTAATAAAATGCAATTATCTTTAGATTTATAAGCATTTTTGTGCTTTTCTAGGTATTTAAAAGACTTTTGAGAATTTGTCTTGCATGGGAGGTATGGTCAAATATGTTCCGCTTCCTACAATATTGGGTACACTGATTTAAGTTACCATAAGCAATATTTCTGCTAAATGTTTTTAAAATACAACTAAAGGGCTAACAACTCTATGTCGGGAAGGCATTATTATGGGAGGTACCCGAAATAGTGATCCACCTATGGCGGTGAAGGGTATAATTAATTGTAAAATTGTAAACTTGGACCAGAATTGAACAATTTCAAATGCTTCCAGATTAGAGCAAACAAATATTTATCACCGAAAGTGATAAATAAATATATTTGCATAGGTGCGAATTAGTTTTCAAATTTTAATTGGAGTACTTTTTACCGCCTAATCAGGTGTCGATCGAAGAAAGTATACCGCGCCATTTATTGCTTCGAGCTCATATGACTTTTTAAATATTTAAATATTTAAATATTTACTATAGGAACATGATTTTCGAGAAACAAACTCGTAGCATAAAAGGCAACCCTCGTAATTATCAAAAGAAGTCCATTTTTTGTGGATCTTTACTAATTTTTTTTAAATTAATTCTACGGTCAATTTTTCAAATCGAAATTTGAGATATTTTTCATAAAATTGTATTACATACTTCTAGGAGTTCTGAAATTAATAATTGTTTTACTATGTTATATCTCGTGGGTCTCATGTAAAAAGGCCCTAAGTCACATATTTAAAACTTTACAGGAGAAGGTAAAAACTGATTAAAAACATTAATTGACAAAATTTATGTTTTTTTAAAGTTTTATTATTAAAATGAAGGACGATTTGGTTCTCATAACTTTTTTTTTAAATTTGAAAGATATAAAAATCTAAATTGAGTTAGGGCTTTTCATATTCGATATTTTTCGATATTAAAAGTTTTCTATAGGAAAGCTTTCGATATTGTTTCTATAGGAAAGCTTTAGATATTGAACTTTTTTCTATAGGAAAGCTTTCGATATTTTTTCTATAGGAAAGCTTTCGATATTGAAAGTTTGATTTGAAATGTTTTCTATATGAAATCTTTCGATATTTAAAGTTTTATAAAGGAAATCAAATGTTTTCTATAGAAAATCTTTCCATATCGAAAGTTTATCATTAGGAAGCATTTCGAAATCGAAAGATTTATATCGGAAATCTTTAGATATTGGCATTTTTATATTGGAAAGCTCTTGATATGGAATGTTTTTAGTAGAAAGCTTTAGATATTAAAAGTAACCTTTAGGATATAAAAGGTTTTCAGTCCGAAATATTTTGACGACAAAAGTGTTATATAAGAAATCTTTTCTATACAAAATCGTTCTCTAACTTAACTTAGAACAGATTTATAAGGGTTTTTCTTTCCAATGCTACTATAGATTTATATGGAAAATAACAACTTTAAGTTCAAAATTTCTCAAAACTATTTTTTTTTTTTACATAGTCACCTCTAGCATCAAGCCACAGAAGTATAGTAGCTCCCTTTTAAGAAAAGAAATTAATTCGATGTAATTAATTAAATTTCAAATACAATGCCAAATGTATGCAACATGATTTTGTTTGAAAATGAATCGGTATTTCGAAGAAGTTAGATAAATTTTTGTAGAAAGATTTTGTCTATGCTTTTAGGAAAATCAAAATTACGTTGATGTAATTAAAAACATCACTCAATAACTCCAATATAATACTACACAATCATCATCGAAATGTCTCTAACATCTTTTCGATTTTTTAAAAATGATTCAAAAAATACCAGAGGATAGGTTCCAATTTGAAATCTATTAAAAGTATACTATTCCTAAAAGTATATCACATTAGAAAATTTATTCAAATCGAGTGCAGGAGTTCTTTCTAATGCACCCCATATCGATTTATGAAATATCTTTTTGCAGACATTTGTGGTGTATACTTTTAGGAGCTTAAAAAATATATCAAATGTTGCAACTAAAGTGTTTAACCAAACAATTACAAATACTTACTTGTCATTAAATGTGCAGACTTCATCAATAAGGGCTGTACGTTCAGCTCGTGTAGCATGTGTAACACATTTCTCCACAACATTGGAAGCAAATTTATGCTGTGACAAAACCAATACTTTGCCTCTTACACTATTAATTAAAATCGATTTATCCTCAGGTTTGCCATGTTCTAAAAATACACAAAACCAGACAAAAAATTTTATATAAAATTTTAAAAATATTTCGCACACCCACACACACACACAATGCAACTTACCCAATACATGTTGTATAACATAATTGCCATATTGATCCTGTATCAATTGTTCTGTATGTTCATGTAATTCATCCAAAATGGGTTGTGTCTGCTCCGCAGTACAATGTTCCAGAATGCGTTGTATAACACGACAGCCGTAGGGATGAGTGCTCAACGAATACACCTGACTCTTGAAGGCATTTATGATGAACTGCAGTGCTGAGGGATCAACACATTCAATGCACTTCTGGACCACATGATTACCATTCTGATCTTTGACACATTTTAAAACATTACCATCCAATTCTCGAACAATTTCCTGTTGCTGTTCTGGGGAAATACTTTCCAGAGCTTTTTGTATAACACGGCAGCCGTACATTTGGAGAGCCAACTGGAGTACATGACCCTTGACCTGCATGCCGAGAGTGTTTTTCTGTTCGGGGGTGCCGAATTCAAAGAATTTCTGTATAACATAATTGCCAAAGACATCGGTCATGAGATTGTAGGCAGCACCTAGGATTTCATTAAACACCATTTGTTTTTCAGCCGCTGTAGCACGTTCAAGTTTTTGTTGTATAAAGCGTGAGCCATGTTGATCTTGGGAGAATTCCACAATATGATTGGCCAAGTCACGCAATTGTAGATTGGGATAACGTTGATTGCGGAAGTCTTCTAGAAGGCGTGATCTTCCTGGCTGGGGAGCTCCACCAGCAGCCGCGGCTGCTGCAGCAGCTGCTGCGGCGGCCGCTCCTACACCTCCGACACCAGCAGCCACTGTTTGTCTTGAGACAGCTGCAGCGGCGGCGGCAGCTGCTGCAGCAGCAGCTGCGGCCGGTGTTGTACCCGGTATAGCCAAGTGCTTAGAGAACAATGAACTGTTCGAGCCAAACATATTGTTGGCAGCTGCTGCTACCGCGGCTGCTTGCGCGGCAGCTGCAGCTGGTGGCAAACCCACAGCCATTTGTTGACGATATTTAGTTTCAGCTCCTGGAGCACGATTGTTTATTAGGCACGATTGTGGTGGTGGTGGTGGTGTGATGGCAGCTCCAATCGGACTGGCGGAAGCTGTTGCTCCCAAAGCACCATATGTATTGGTCACAGCCCCCGGCCATTTGCCCCGTGCAGCAGCTGCTGCTGCGGCGGCTGCTTGCGCTACTGTGGTTGAGACAGCATTGGCGGCGGCAGCATTACTGTTGGTGTAATCCATCGCTGAGGGACTAAAGGCAGAAGTGGTGCGATCAAACGAATCTCGTCTTCCGGTCAATGATGATGTGTTCAAAGCAAGACCTATGAAGAGAGAATAATAAAAAAGTTTTATTAAAAATTATATAAATAATTGGTTAATCAGCCGAAATTTATAAAAAAATAATTTTATGAATACAATTTAGTTTTTCTTATTTATATCTGGGGCCTAATTTAGAAATTGACTAGAGAATTCTATATCAACAAAGTACACTTAATTTCCAATTTCTCTGGGATCAAATTATAGCGCTCGATGAGAAAAAAATTTAAGAAAATCGTGTTGTATACTTTGAGGAGGTTTCAGGAAAAAAATATTTTGCATTTTAACTATTAATTTTCTTAAGCATATAAGTATTGGTTGTCATAATTCGTTTCCTGGGACCAATATCGTTGCATTTAATAACGATCGAAATGTAAGATATTTCAGAAACATTTCTGTAGCATACTTTCAGGGTAATACAAATAAAATATAATTACAAGATTTACTAAATTGCAACTTATTTGTCAAAATTTCCTTGATAGTAAAAGAATTTCATTTAAACTAAATATTTTGACAAACAAACGGATATGTTTAGATATCAAATATTATTAAACTATTTGCAAAATAAATTATTTTAAAAATCCCTAAGGTATGTTGAACAATATTTGCCTTAAAAGTGTTAGTTTTCGATCGATATCAAATGCGGCGATTTGATCTCTGATTTAAGAGTAAAAAAAATGTATACTTTAACGAGGATCACCAAGTTTATCACCAAGACTTAATCAAAAATCTCTACAAAATTTGTTCAATGTTATGTTATTAAAGAATTTATAAAACAAATGTTTGTTTTTAAAATAATGTCTTTATATACCATAAATCATAGCATACTTTTAGTTGTTTAATAAATGTTTGACAACATTTTCTAAAGCACTCATGCATTTTTCTCCTTACTAAAGAGCAAATCTAATTCTGTGATTTCTCATAAAATATCTAAAAATTTTTATTTAATAATTTCCTTTCAGGAGGAATTTCTCATCACTCTAAGATAAATCCAACAAAAAAAAGTACATAGACAGCTACAAACAAAAACCAAACAAAGTTTAAATTGCATTTGTGTCTTTTGGGGTTTAAACGCACACCAATATTAAGTAAAACAAATATACACACAATCAAACTCACAAAATATACACATACATACATATATTGTCATACTATAAGAGACAACCGGAAAACAAATATTGTTAGAGTAGGAATGATAGAAAGAACAGGAAGGAAAAAATCCAATGCACCTGTGAACGGTCACGTTTGAGGAATTTTTTATTTTTATATATAGAAAAAAATTTAGATTTTCAAACATAGAAATAAAACTCGTACACGTAGATACTGGGTTCAAACTCTCACTCAAATGTACATACATATGTTTGAATGTGTATGTGTGTAAAACATAAACGTATGAGTTATAAAATAAACGAAAAGAAAGTTGAATTTTAATGCAGTCGTAATGTGGCTACATAGAGGTGGCCTATGTGTATAAATGAATGTGGATCAAAAGATGCCAAATGTTGAAATGAAAAAAAGGACGAGTTTATATTTAAGTAGTATTAGCGTACAATTTGTTTAACAACCACGTTTTATAATCAAAGGAAAGTAAAATTTAATGTTCTTTTCCATTCATGAACTGAGCAGAAGAAATTCATACATTTGTTTGTATGTCCGTCCATTTTTATGTATATTTTAACAATGAAACCTGAGAATCAGCAACAAATTTTTATTTAAAACACACACGTGTGTGGGTCCTTAACAATAGAATGAATACATATACATATGTGTGTGTTTTAAATCGTGTCCTTTTAAATATAATAATAAAACTTGGTTGACATAAAGTGGAGATGTATGTATGTTTGTAGTTTAGCAACCAATACAAAGGCAAACACTAGAAAGAGACTGGAGGTAGATAAGCTACTTAGTTGACATAAGTTCAGGTAACACAGGAGCCAGAATAACTTAAGAGAAAATGAGTCAGAGTAACTGAAATTAATTTTGTTAAAAACTTAATTAGAACAAAAACATAAAAATGGAGTAAAGATAATGGAAAACTAAAGTTTATTACTTTTTGGAGCTAAAAAAGTAAAAGGTAATAAATTTGGTTTTGTAATAAAAAAAAAATATGTAGAACAAGTACAAAGATATTGTATTTGCTTATACCCAAATATAACAAACCTTACAACACACAGTGGTTTAAAACCAAAAAAAAGTGGTAATAAATCTGTATCTTCTAAACTGTAACTCTGATTGCATCAGTATGTATGAGAGAATTGTTAAGGTGGACCCAAGCTTTCTAAATTTTGGATTTGTGGTTACCCTGAGTTTATAGAGGGTGAATCATTGGACGTCAAAGTAGACCATCTCAGAAGTTAAAAAGCTTTTGCAATTATTGTCGATTTTGGTTGATTTTGGAATGATCTTAAAGAAACGAAAAAAAAAATGCTTACTGTACTATAATAAGTGTTATGGGTTTTAAGTCAATTCATTTCAAAAACAAAAAAACATAAATTTTCTCATCGACTTTTTTTTAGTTTTTAACCCATTGTGGATTCGATTTTAAACCCATAATTTTTATAAAAATACTGACAAACAGCCAACAATTCAGGAAACATAAAACTGAAAACCGTTTTTAAATATCTTGAACCGTTCAATGTTGAGAAATTTCCAAAGTCAAATATTTTTCACAGATCGAAAAAAGTCCATTTTTCTCAAAAAGATGGCATTAGTTTTTTACTTTTTATGAAGAAGTTTTTTTTTTTTTTTTTTTTTTTTGATCGGAAGTTAGTTTTTTATTATATATTTGTAGAGCACGGGGTTCTAAGATGATTTTAAACCAAAATTCATGTCAGTGTTCCTTTAACGCATTTAACGAAATTTGTCTAATTTTTAAGAAAATTTTTGTGTTTTCGAACGTATAACAGAAAAATCAAGTCGATATTGCAACTTTCTGAAATGCAGTTATATAGTCCCATATATTCTCTTTAGATTTCAAAAATAAAAAGTAGCGCGATTTTATAAGCGAATCCAAAAAATCGAATTATATAAAAAATGGCAAAATTTCTATATACAAAAAATTTGATTTGAAAATTTTTAAATTGTTTTATATAAATAATAAAATAAACTTTACAACTGCAGAAAATTATTTATGTAACATGTATATCTTTCCAAAAATTTGAAGTCAAATTTCAAGCCAAATTTTGCTAAGAATACACTTCCTCTACGAATATATGTATAATAAAATATTAACTTTCGATAAAAAAAAACGTACATTTTCTTCAGATTTATTCATAATTAGGTAATTTTTGGCCATGGGGCTATATGGAGGCTAGAGTGAAATGTAGGCCAAATTTTGCAATATGGAATTTATCTTGACTTATAACATTTTTTTTTGTGATCTTCAAGCCAGTTAAGAAATTTTTGCGAATAACTCTACGGTCAAACATGGAGCGATTGCAACGAAATATAGCTACTGAATTGGAAAATTTCGAGAAAAGCCTAAAAATTAAAGAAATCTCCATTAGTGAGTAATTTGGAATTCATTTTTTACTTTAAGGTTAGACTAATACATTTTTCTACACGTTTTAAGCATCAAATATACAAAAATATCTTAAGCAGTTCTAGGGTATAAACAAGTTTTTTTAAACAAGTTAAAAGGATGTAAGTAAAAAGTTTAGATTATGAAATTGTACATAATTTAAAAAATTTTAAATTTAAAAACTATGCTTAAGTAATTAGTAAGAATTATTTAAAAAAAGTCTTAAAAGTATGCTATAGTTTTCAACATTAACTTTAAATTTATGATGTTCTTTGTGGTATACAACATTATATAAAAGCCTTCACCACCTTTAATATATTCATACCCTTTTTTAATTAAAACTTTTTTATTTAAACAAAACTTCCTGAAACTTTTCCTCACCTAAAAGTCCATTTGAGCTTAATTTTCAATTCATTACCTCATTTCCATAACTTCTAAATAACTTGCAGTATGATTTTCGTGATATTAAATTAGCTAGCTCCTAAAAGTATACTTTAATTTATAATAATTTAATGTATTTCAATATAAACATACGCTAATAGTTTAGCTATTATTAGTTTTATTTTTTCTTGTTGTTAACAAAATATTTTCACGGCAATTTACGGCAACAACACACACACACACACAAACAAAATAAATACTTTATTATTGGTTAGGGAGCAAAAAATTGTAAAACCCCAAAAACAACAACATCATATGCATAAACAAAACAATTATTGTTAACAATTACCCATGCATGGAAAATGAAACTAAACACATTTAAACACATACACACATATTTAGTTTTAAACAGAAAAATCATAATAAAACTAATAATAATGGAAATAGGAAATAGCAGTTGCTGCAGTTGCAATTGTGGCAACAATCATTTTATTATACTCAACACTAACATATGTTAGTCACATACACATAACGTATGTATATACAAAACAAATACATGTGTTGTTTTGCCATAGTATCTGTTTAAAATATAATCAAATTTATAACATTTTAAAATGAAAAGTTCACAATGTTTTTAACCCACGTTTTGTGGTTGTCGTTATTTAATTTGTGTACAAACAGAATCATATTTTTAGGAAAATGAGAAAAAGAAAAAAATTTCCTTTAATTTACTATAAACTTCGATCTAGTGATCTGACGAACTAAATTATCTTGACTCTTGCAGTATTTATTGTTCTTAATTTTGATCAGTTTTAAAAACAAACACGTGAATTGGGCTTTATTTTGTATATTGCTAGTATTTTGAACATTTGCATAAAATGTAAAAAAGTTTTCATAATCAAATCTTTCTACCAACACGCAACGTGACTTTTAACATATAAAATGGCATAACTGAACTCTTATCAAAATACGCAAAAAAAAATATTAACAGTTTCATAAATTCATGTGGTAACATAAATATGTATATCGTTGGTATCACGTAGAAAGGCCCTAACTCACACTTCTTTCGAATTTGATTCCAGTGCATTAAACGCAAATACAAAAATTTAAGGCATTTTTATCAAAATTATGGGTTATTTAAGTAATTTTCTGAAAAACTATAACATATTCCAAAACAAAAAAATAAGCATCAACATATAGTAGAAAACCTTCGTTATATGTATAATTATTTCTTATATTAAATTTTTGTCGACAACATTTTTGGGATATAAAACCATAGAAGAATATATAGAAGGTCGTCAGCTGATCCACTAAAATTTAGTATTCTACTAAATCACACGTACACGAAATGAAAGCTTTTTTGACAAAAAGAAAAGCTTTTTGTACTCAAAATTTTGTTTGAAAAATTACGCGTTATTTTGAATGAAACGCACTGTTCTAAATTGCACACATAAAATGTTATTTTTTTTAAATATTTTAACATTATTTTGATGTCGAAACACTTTTTATTTTTTACAAACTGAAAATTTTTTATTTTGTTTTCTTTCGACATTCTTTTTTTTGTTTTTGCTTAATTTGTATTGAACAAGTAGGGCTGCAATTTTTGGTATTAAAAAAATAATGAAATTTAGAATAAAAAATTGTTTAATTATTTTTTAATTATCCTAAAATCAAGTAAAACTCATTCTATACCTTAAAATATGGATTTCTCAAGAAAATTTCTTAAAATTACGGAAAAAATCTTGAAGAAAATTTTCGTCCCATCATATCATACTTTTTTGTGCAACTGTTTGTATTCATTAAGAAAAGTAAAAGCTCTTTTTAGGCTTACCAATACACTATTACTGATCCGTACTATTGACAGGTCCCAGGTGTACTTTGACGTTTCGTTGACTTTCTAGGTATTTATTTATTCTATGTATAAAACTTTCAATATTAAAAGCTTTCCTTTAGGTTACTTTTAATATCTAAAACTTTCTACTTAAAACATTCCACATCAAAAGCTTTCCAATAAAAAAAACTATCACTATTTATCTAAAGATTTTTTTTCGAAAGGTTTTCTATAATAAACTTTCGATATCGATAGATTTCTTATATAAAATATTTGTCGTCTAAATATTTCAGATGGACAGCATTTTATATAAAACTTTCATATAGAAAAATTTCAATATCAAAACCTTTTCCTATAGATAACTTTAACATCTAAAGCTTTCTAAAAAACTATTTATATTAAACTTTTAATATAAAACTTTTCTATAAAAACTTTCAATATCAAAGCTTACCTATAGGTAGCTTTTGACATAAAAGCTTTTAACTAAAAACATTCCACATGGAAAGCTTTCCGAAAAAAAATATTTTCTATATAAAACTTTCGATGTCGAAAGGTTTCCTATAATAAACTTTTGATATTGAAAGATTTTCTAGAGAAAACTTTTAATATCCAAGGATTTCTTATATAAAACTTTCGTCGTCAAAATATTTCGGAATGAAAACCTTTTATATCAACAGATTTCCTAAAGGTTCCTTTAATATCCAAAGCTTTCTACTAAAAATTTCCATATCAAGAGCTTTCTAATATAAAAATCACAATTTCTAAGACTTTTATATCAACAGATTTCCTAAATGTTATTTTTAATATCCAAAGCTTTTTACTAAAAATATTCCATAACCAGAGCTTTCTAATATAAAAATTACAATATCTAAATATTTCCTATATAAATCTTTCGAGCTTTTCGATATAAAAATTTCAATATCTAAAGATTTCTTATATAAATCATTCGATTTCGAAATGCTTCCCAATTATAAACTTTCGATATGGAAAGATTTTCTATAGAAAACTTTTGATTTCCTTCAGAAAACTTTGAATATCGAAAGATTTTATATAGACAACATTCTTTCCAAATCAAACTTTTAACACCGAAAGCTTTCCTATAGAAAACTTTTAATATCGAAAGCTTTCCTTTAGAAAACTTTTAATATGGAAAGATCTCATGTAGAAATCTTTCCTATAGAAAACATTCGCTGTGTTAAGCTTTCCTTAATATAATTTGTTTTGATCACTGTAGAAAAAAGCCCTAATTGATATTTATCCTTTGAAATGAAAAAGCTTTATCTCAATTTTGTTTTTTATATGTTTAAAATTTAAAGAAAAAATTGAGAATCAAATTCGTTCTTCATTTGAATAATAACCTGCATTTAAAAAAAACGTAAAATTTTGTTAATTACTGTTTTAAATCAGTTTTTAAAATTTTAAATATGCGAGTTAGGGCCTTTCTACATGAGATTAACGATATATGTATGTGTATACATGTATATTATAGGTGAAATATGTATATATGCAATTGTAATGTATGTATTGCAACTAGCGGGATATTTTTAAGGCGTTTATTTATCTAGTTTTCATCTAAATCCTTTGATAAGTTAAAAAAAAAGAACTTTCAAATAATATGATGCCTACTTTTAGGAATATGATTTCAAATCGAATGACAGTTTTAGGCCCTAGGCCTTTAATATAAAACATTTTCCCTCAAGGAAAATACTATAGCCATCTACACAATCATAAGCTTCTCTTACTTACATACACACACAAGTACAGACATAAACAGTAGAAATTTGTTACATTGAATAAATGGGTTTATTTTAATATTTTTACCACTGAAAAACGTGGCAAAAGTATAATTTTCTGGATTGTTTTTCTGGCTTACACATACCGAGAAATCACATGTTTTGGCTGCATATTCGTATCAAATGGAAATCTTAATCAGGAGAGAATTATATAAAACGTAAAGTGATTTCCCGATAAAAAGCGGTAATTTAAATGAAAAATATATTTGTAAAAGTTTATCAGACGGTTGCGAAAATGTTATGATACGTGTGTGCTCTATGGAATTTTGAATTAATAAAATTTTGTTTACATTTGAAAACATTGTAAATTGAATAAAGTTTTTTTTGAGTGAATCCCCAAAAGAAGGCAACACTTTTTGAAAATTGCTAAATTTAAGGCAATCTCGTTTAAAATAGATTTATAGAAATTATGAACGAAAAATCAGGGGTCAAGTTGAAGCATTCGATATCGATCGAAATCTAAGCTATTTATGTAGCATACTTTTAGGCTAATCTAAATAATATGTAACATATAAGGTTCACTAAATTGTAACTTATTTGTCAAAAGCTCCCTAAAACTGAAATAATTTAATTTGAACTAAATGTTTTGACAAACAAACGGATATGTTTAGATATCAAAGTTATTAAAACTTTTTTAAAATTCGACTTTAGTTATAATCTTAACTTAATCGTTAGAAAAACTTAACAATATATAATCCCTAAAATAGGCAATACTATTTAAAAATATAAATAAACAAAATTTTTTAATTTAAATTTTCAGTTCGATTTTAAAGCATTTATTTTGATTCTATATTTAATTAATATAATTTCTAAAACATACCTCGTATGTTGAACGTTTAAATAACATTTAATAAAACCAACACGTGTTTAATTAAAATTGCCTTTTATATATAAAAATTATTAAACATTTAATCACTACAAATATTTTTATTGGATTTTTGCATTTAATTGTATTGAATTTAGTATAATCACAGATCACCAGGATAATTCCAGTTAAAAAGTTGTTTGAAACATGGCAGAAAAAATAAAATAAAATTTAAGCGAATGCATAAAATGTTTATCTTTTTAAAATATACAGTATATATTAAGGCATTAAAAAATTGAAATTGTTGACCCTTTAATCATATAGGCTTAAAATGGAGTATATCGTAAAAAAGTATAATATAAATATTTTAAAGAATTCGAGTAATATTTTTGAATTAAACTTATTTCTTTTCAATATATTACCATATTATTGGGTTGGTTAAAATGTAGTATCGTTTTTTTTGTTTGCAAAAATGATAGACTAGTTTTGAATAAGAAATAAATATTTTAGTAGATTTAATATTGGCCATTCTGGATCTTTAGAATCATACCCATGCCAAAAATCGTAAAAATTTAACCTCTTATCGTTCTCGTGTTTTTATAAGCCAATTTGAGTAAAATAATGACTTTAACTTGGGATTATTAGTTTCAACCAGGGCACAGTGGTTTGAAAAAAAAATAAAAGCGATAATAAATCTATCCGGTATGTGATGGAATTCGATTGTTTTCAAATCGTTCGATTTCTGATATATATTTGATATAATTTTCGGTTATTTCCCCAAAAAATATTAAAATTTGGACTGAAATCCTTTTGACTAATATCTTTCTTTCATTTGGTTTGAACTTTTTTGTGGAAATATGGAAAATTATCTCAAAAATATATTTGAAATCGATCGATTTGAAAACGATTGATTTCCATCACATACCATTATATATTCTTAACTGTAAGTCTTATTGTACCAGTATGTATGAGAGAAATGTTAAGGTAGACCCAAGCTTTCTTAATTTTAGATTTAGGGTTACCCTGTATTTACACAGGGTGAATCATTGGGCTTCAAAAAAGACTACCTCAGAAGTAAAAAAGCTTTTGAACCATGTAGCTCTTTCAATTATTGTCCAATATAGTTGATATTAACATTTTGGAATGATTTTGAAGAAACCAAGAAAAAACATCCTTACTTTTCTATAATAACTCTTATATGGTTTAAGTTGTTTCATTTCAAAAATAAAAAAAATATATTTTTTTCTTTGACTTTATTTTAGTTTTCGACCCATCGTGCATTTGATATCAAACTCATAATTGTTTAAAAATACCGACATACAGCCAAGAGGAAATAAAACAGTGAAAACCGTTTTTAAATATCTTGAACCGTTAAATGTTGAGAAATTTCCAAAGTCAAATATTTTTCGCTGATCGAAAAAGTATTTTTTTTTTCTCAAAAAGATGGTATCAATTTTTTACTTTTTCACGAAGAAAATGTTTTTATCAAAAGTTCATGTTTTATTATATATTCGTAGAGAATGGGGGTTTAGGATGATTTTATAACAAAATTTAAGTCAGTGTAACATTCCCTTTACGTACAGCATTGACAAAAATTTGTCTAATTTTTATGAAAATTTTTGTGTTTTCGAACATATAACAAAAAAGTCAAGACGATTTTACAACCTTCTGAAATGAAGTTATATAGTGCCATATATTCTCTTTAGATTCCAAAAATAAAAAGTAGAGCGAGTTTATAAACAAAACCAGAAAATCGAATTTTATAAAAAATGGCAATTTTCTATACACCATAATTTTAATTGCAGAAAAATATCAATTGGGTTTCCTTTTTGTCATTTTTTAAATTGTTTTACATAAACAATAAAATAAACTTTATAACCGCAAAAAATTGTGTATGTACCTTGTACAGTTTTTCAGAAATTTAAAGTCAAATTTTGTAAAAAACACACTTCTTAGCTTTGATCAGTTGCATGCAATCAGACTTCCAGTTTAGAAGATATAGATACAGATATATACAGAAGATATAACAGATATATTACCACTTTCTTTTATTTCAAAACACTGTGCATAGTGTAGCATACTTATAGGATAATCTTAATAATATATAACATATAAGGTTCACTACTTTGTAACTTTTTTGTTGAAAGTTCCATGATAGTAAAAGAATTTCATTTAAACTAAATATTTTGACAAGCAAACGGTTATATTCAGATATTAATTTTTTATTAAACTTTTTGCAAAATAAATTATTTTTAAAATCCCTAAGGTATGCTACACAATATTTGCTTAAAAGTCTGGGGCCAAATTACGGCATTCGATATCGATCGAAATCTTATATATTTTCAAAACATTTGTATAGCATACTTTAAGGGTAATCAAAATTATTTAAAAGATGCCCAGTTTACTATATTTTTTTGAATTTATTTGCTAAAAGTTGAACAATAGTAAGAGTTTTAAATAAACAATATATATTTTTAAAAACGAATCAAAATATATATCAAATTTCAATAAACTTTGTGCATCGAAGTAGCTTTGAATATCCCTAAAATATACTTCACAATATTCGCTTAAAAGTCTGAGTTTTCGATCGATATCGAATGCGGTAATTTGGCCCCTGAGTTTTCGATCGATATTGAAAAGTGTGAAATTGATTTCGAAAAATTATAATTTAATGTTCTGCCCCTAAAAATCGAAATTACTTTATAAACAACCCAACATTTATTCTTTTTGTATTATATAGTTCAATTCGTAACCTAGCAACTACTTGCTAAAATCTACTTTAAAAATTTGTTGACTATGAAGTTTTTGGGTAAACTGAATCTCCCATGAGATGCCACAGAAAATTGTGTGTAACTATTGCTATTTTTATATTCGCAAAAAAAACTTTTTAAGGCATAAATTGCATTAACGCCATTGATAAATTGCATTTTATTTTATTTGGGTTAGCATATTGTAGCATTTTACTAAAAAGCTAATTTTTGCAAGAAAAGCCTATAAAATTTAATCTTACTAAAATGGAAAAAAATCCACCCACATCTATTTAAATGCATACATATCTTAAGTACAATTTTGTGCATTTACTTTTATTTATTTTAAGCAGTAACTACTTTTAGGCAAAGTAAAGCTATACTATAAAATATTGCCTATACAAAAGGAGAACATGTTTTATGTATATTTACTTTAAAATGTTGCCTATTCTAAGGGGTAAACTTGATTTATGCAGTATTTTACAATTTACTTAATTTTTTTTCCCCATTTTCTAAAGAATATAACTTAATTCAATTGAAAAATTTTGGCTTAGATAATACACACGTTAAAATAACCTTTACTAAAGAAACTTCAATTGAATTAGTTAACAAAAAAGCCAGCAGTTCTACTCAATTTTCAAAATATTAAGTTCAAATTAGAAATATAACGAAATATCTACATATACACCATGATTTGATGTAGAACATTCATTTGATAATGCAGACAACATGTTGGCATACCATGTTTCAAAAGAATTTCATACAAAATTATTATACACAAAAAAATGTTGCATATTTTGAGGTTCATAGCATATTGTTAATAAACATTGCCAGCATTTCTGTGAATACAAAGTACATTTTCGGTATAGAAACTGCAGAAATTAAATGAAAATTCATTAGAAATTAAAATATTAACTTAAGTAATGTAATGAAATTGCCATGTATCTGCTCTGCACTTAAGTTTTAGTGCAAAGATATGAATGAATAAGTACAAATTTTATAAACTTAGAGTGAAATTTTTGGGAGTAAATTGTTTTTAAATAAATAATAAAAGTATGTTAAAAAGTTTAACAATTTACTTTAAGTGAATTGCAATTTTATGTTATTTTTGCTTATAAATAAATAATGGCATATTTTGAGAAGGTTTTATTTGAAAATTGCACAGACGTTGTTGTTTCCAGGCAAATGAAATAAACTTTAAATAAGAGTTTTTGTAAGCTGTCAAAGAAATTATTGGATATTGAAATTAGTTCAAGATTTATAACAGCTATGAAAAAACCAAACATTTATTTTAGACATTCACTCTAAAAATAGGCAATATTTCTTAGAGAAAGCCAATAAAAGTTAATTTTCAAAAAATTAATCTCATGTTTTCAAATTATAATTTAATACATTGACTTGGCCACTAATAAAGTCATTCAAAATCAATTGAAAACTGGGCCCTAATTACCGCATTCGATATCGATCGAAATCTTAGATATTTGCAAAACATTTGTATAGCACACTTTAAGGATAATCAAAATTATTTAAAAGATGCACAGTATACTATATTTTTTGTAGTTATTTGCCAAAAGATGACAAATAGTAAGAGTTTTAATTGAACTATATGTTTTTTTAAAAACGAATCAAAATGGATACCAAATTTCAATAAACGTTTTTAATCGAAATAACTTTGAACATCCCTAAAGTATACTTCACAATATTTGCTTAAAAGTCTGAGTTTTCGATCGATATCGAATGCGGGAATTTGGCGCCTGAGTAAAATCTGGAGCCAAATCGCCGCATTCGATATCGCTCGAAAACTCTCGACTTTTAAGCAAATATTGTGTAACATACCTTGCGGATTTTTAAAATAATTTATTTTGCAAAAAGTTTAATAAAATTTGATATCTAAACATATTCGTTTGTTTGTACTTGCAAAAAGATTTTGCTATCAGGAAACTTTTGGCAAATAAGTCACAATGTAGTACACTTTATATGTTACATATTATTCAGATCACCCTAAAAGTATGCTACACAAATGTTTCTGAAATATATTAAATTTGGCCCATGATTTTGTTGAAAACTTTAAAACTTAAAATTAAATAACTTTGTTGCAAACTTTTAAACATACCTCGAATTTAAAAGGCTTAATTAATTTTTAGTTAAACCAATACGTGTTAAATTAAATTTAGAATTTAGATAAATACATTTTAGTATTAAACAATTAGTTTTTATTTTCCATTGTTATGATAGAAATTCTATTTTAATTGCTAACAATTTGCAAGACTTAATTTGGATATTAAAAAACCAAAAAACGGTTTCATTAGAAAAATTTAAAAACATGAGGTCGGATACAGAAATTAGAGGGATTTTGTAGAAAATTATATTGTTGTATACTTTTAGGAGTTTTGTGATAATGATATTGTAATCAATTTAATACGTAAATTTTAGGAAAAAAATTAAACATTTGTTACATCCAAGCCAACAAGAATTAGCATTAGTTTTTGGATTTAAAATTATATCATACTTTTAGGGGAAGAATTTGAAAATTTTGTGCTGATGTATGTAACGCATAAAAATGTTGGTCTTAGAGCCACCTTAAGGTATACCAATAGACTTAGAATCACTTCCTGAGTCCTGAGTTTAACAATGTCAGTCCGTCCATCTGGATAATCGGTCCGCATTTGACCCTAGCCGTCATGTTTAAGTTTTGAGAAAATGTTTGTATGATAGCAAAATTAAGCAAATATTTGTCTTTATACACGAAAAAGGGTATCGTCGGGCTTGACCGACTATCTTACTTGTTTTTATGAAATTTCTTTGATTTAAATTAGAGCTTTTATATAAAATACCTTTAAAATATTTAAAAAAGTACAGTATATTTTTAGGCAAATTTAAAAACTTTTTTCAAAATTAAATAAAACTTGACTACCTAAGTTGGAAAGTGAATTACTTTTCATTGTTCTCGAGCAGAAAATATAATTGACAACAACAACAATAATAATTGTATCAGTGTCTAACAGAATGTAATACCCGAATGGCCAGAAATATATATAATTTTTTCGATTACACCGGTAGCACTTAGTCTAAACATAAGGTTGCAGTAGCAGCAGGTGGGATTTTAAACAAACCAGAAAGAAAAAATACTCTAAAACAAACATACACCAACCAAACAAATACATACATATACAAAACAAACAATAATTCTGCCAAAAGGGATTTGTAGCAAAAACGACTAGACGTTTATTTTAGTATAAGAAAAAAAGAAATTAACTAACAACACACATACATTTAGACACATACAACGGCAGCCGAAAAATGGTAAGTAAGAATAAGATATGGTAAGGCAAAGGAAGATAAATGTATACAAAAGGATGCAACGAAATGGAGGAGAGAGTAAAAAAACACACAACATTGAATGAACATGATGCAGACATAAACAACAACAAATATGTATAAGCTTCATTTGATACAACTTTGGTAACATTAGAGAAATACACTAAATAAACACATACATACAGGTATTACATATGTATGTATGCATGTATGAATAAACTTCTATAAGTTTAAGTGTATAGGTTGCACAAATCTCCTGCTGAGATTGTAGGTAATCAAGTAGACTATTATAACTCTCCCCTTGGCTTCTTCAAAAAAATAAACACAGGTGCAATCTCTCATACCCTACTCATCTAACACATGCATACAACTTTATAGCTCCTTTACTTATGCTTTCTTTTTTGATGATATGAGTGAATACAATGCAATTGCACACAACACTTAAATGAAATACAACCGAGCAGGTTGAGAGCATAAAAGCAGGACCAAAATAAAGCACACGAGTACAATACTAGACTTAAAACACAAAAAAAGGATATGTTTTTAATACAAAACATTTATTTATTTTTACTTTTTTTTTCTAACACAAATGTAACAAGTAATTGTTCAAATCTCATATGTGTGTTTAAGTTACAAAAGCAAATTTTTATAACAGAAACAAATACATTCACATGAACTCACTTATTACCCAGTAGTTCAAAATTGAAGCGACTCACAGAGGTTTGAAACAAAAGAAAAAAAAGTGGTTATAAATCTGTATCTTCTAAACTGTAAGTCTGATTGCATCAGTACGTATGAGAGAATTGTTAAGGAGGACCCAAGCATTCTAAATTTTGGATTTATGGTTACCCCGTTTTAACACAGGGGGAATCATTGGGCGTCAAAGTAGAACACCTCAGATGTAATAAAGTTTTTGGACCGTGCAGCTCTTTTAATTATTGTCCAATATGGTTGATTTACATTTTGAAATGAGCTTGAAGAAACGAAGAAAAAACATTCTTACTTTACTATAATAACTCATGAGTTTTAAGTAATTTAATTTCAAAAATAAAAAAAAATAATTTTTCTCTTCGATTTTTTTTAGTTTTTGACCGACTGTGCATTCGATATTAAACCGATATTTTATTAAATAATACTGATATATAGCTAACAGTAGGCTTCTTAAAAGCTAGGGCCAAATCGTAGTATTCGATAGATCGAAATGTAAAACATTTCAAAACATTTGTGTAGCCTACTTTTAGGATAATCTAAATAATATTATTATTAAGAGTAACGTAAAAGTATAATATTATTATTTAGATTACCTAAAAGTATGCTACACAAATGTTTCTAAAATATTTTACATTTCGATCTATCGAATGCGACGATATGGCCCCAGCTTTTAAGAAGCCCACAATATCAATAGTCATCTTTTTATGAAAACGCTTCTTCAATTTGAAAACTGCCGGTATTATTTCTATTGATTTCGTTTTCCATTCATTGTTAGAAGTAATATAACATACATACGGGATTATTTAGATGTAAAAAACACATGTTTTCTATTCAATTTATATAACAAAGGATGTTTTACTTTTTTTTTGCAGAAAAAGGATACAAGTTTAATCGGCCGTAACGAAATCTTTTATGCCCATATTTAAGGGTTTAATGTAATAATGTTTTGACTTTTATGCAAATCATTTTTTATTGTGGAAAATTACCAAATTAGAAGCTTTTTTTTTTTGATATAGAATTTTTAACAAGAGTTTTGAAAAAGAAATTTATGAAATCAAGCGAAAAGTTAATCATTAAAATCAAGGGAATTTGCACAGTAGCAAATTTGACATGTATATAAATGTTAGCATATTTAAAGGGTTTTGCGCAATATATGAATATGGAAATTTATTGAAACAAAGAATAAACAGTTTTTCATCAATTTATTAGATTTTTTAATATTAAAGTTGAAAATTTTTAAAGAAATCCTTCATTGAGGCAAATTCCTGTAGGCGTTTCGTATCGAATTTAACTTGAAAACAGGTTTTGTTTACTTTTTGGGATAAAAGAAAACAGTCTATGTTACAATGAAATAAGCATTTAAAGCTGAATATAAAACTTTATTTAATCGACAAAAAATATACAAATCACTAGAATCATACAATATATTACGGACTCTTTAAAGTATTTTCTACAAATTTTTGTCCATTTAGATTCGATTTGGGTGAGGGACTGGTTAATATAATAATTAAAAAACATAGCGTTGCATACTATTGGGAAGTTTTAGAAAGTTCATTGAAATCCAGTTAATTACACACTGTTACACTAAAAGACTCGGGAAACGACCTAGCTTCGGTTGTTTGTCGTATTGAGTACACGACAAAAATCGTATTTTAGAAATACGTCCAAAAATATCTAAAAATAAAATAAACTGTGAACACTTTTTAGACTTTTGTAGCTTTGTATTGCTTGTTCTTATATGAAAGTTTATAAAAGTTTATATATACATACGTAACAAAAGAATTTAGTTCCTAATGAAACGTGATTTTAATTTTTTAAATGGGACGAAAAATCTAAAAGTTATTAAGCTTTTTATAAAACAAAACTAGCTTTAAAAGACTGTATAAAACAAAATATATTTCTATAGAAAAAAGTTGAATTTTAAAGATTACGAAAAAATTTAAGAAAAATCGAAAATATTGATAAAAACTTACCTAATTTTATAAAATAGAAGCCCTATGCATACAGCTTGATCCCTTAACTTTTTAAAACTGGGACCAAATTACGGCATTCGATATCGATCGAAATCTTAGATATTTTCAAAACATTTGTATAGCATACTTTAAGGATAATCAAAATTATTTAAAAGATGCTCAGTTAACTTTATTTCGTTTGTAGTTATTTGCCAAAAGATGACCAAAAGTAAAGGAGTTTTATTTGAACTACATGTTTTTAAAAACGAATCAAAATGGAAACCAAATTTTACATCGAAGTAACTTTGAACATCCCTAAAGTATACTTTACAATATTTGCTTTTGCTGATATCGAATGCGGTAATTTGGCCCCAGCTTCTCAAAACTGGGACCAAATTACGGCATTCGATATCGATTGAAATCTTAGATATTTTCAAAACATTTGTATAGCATACTTTAAGGATAATCAAAATTATTTAAAAGATGCACAGCTTACTATATTTTTTGAAATTATTTGCCAAAAGATGAACAATAGTAAAAGTGTTTTAATTGAACAATATATATTTTTATAAACAAATCAAAATGGATACCAAATTTCAATAAACTTTTTTCATCGAAGTAACTTTGAACATCCCTAAAGTATACTTCACAATATTCGCTTAAAAGTCTGAGTTTTCGATCGATATCGAATCAGGTAATTTAGCCCTTGATCCAAATTACCGCATTCGATATCGATCGAAATCTTAAATATTTTCAAAACATTTATATAGCATACTTTAAGGATAATCAAAATAACTTTATTTTTTTTTAAGTTAATTTGCCAAAAGATGACCAATAGCAAGAGTTTTAATTGAAGTATATGTTTTTAAAAACGAATCAAAATATATACCAAATTTCAATAAACTAAAGTATACTTCACAATATTTGCTAAAAAGTCTGAGTTTTCGATCGATATCGAATGCGGTAATTTGGTCCCTGTTTAAAATTTTAAAGTCGCTATTCAAATGCGAGATTTGGAGGTGCTAAAGTACAACCTACCCGAAAAGAGTTTTTTGCGAATATCTTGAAGTTTTGCACGTGTTTCGAAATCTTTAAAAATGGTTTTTGTATTTCCTCACCTAGGCCTATAACCATAGTGGGGGTTTTTTCCCCAAGTTTTTTTGTAACACCGTGTTATTGTCGCCTGTTGCTTAGTAAAATACATCATTTCAGTAAATTGACCAGAAACTTACACTTTAAACAGAAACAGACTTTCAAAAGTTTGACATTTTTTTTTTAATTTAGATTTAATTTAAGTGAGCGACTTTGGCCTCTGATAATTAGAAAACATAGTGTTGCATACTTTTAGGATGTTCCGGAAAGTATATTGAAATTTTGTAAATTGTCTTGTATTTTAAATAAATATGTTTTTTTAGACGACTTGAATAAAAATAAATATACTTCATTATAATACAAATGTAAATCATTTGGAACATTTTAACTAAAAGCATATAGCATACTTTTGGGATCATAAAAATCATAAAAGTTTAAATCCAATATTGAATTAAAAATACCTCCTCCATTTATGTAGCCTCGAAAAAAAATTCTAATTACACAAATATACCTAAGTAATAATAATAAATTGTAGCAAATCATATAAATTATACAAAAAACAGCTTAGACAATCAACAATAAAGAATGTTACAGAACAAAATTTATTTTGGTTACTTTAAATTATGAAATATATTGTCCAATTAAATAATGAAGTCTCTTTATTTATGTATGAATTCTATCTACTGCCAACAAAATCTTGTATTCTCTTACCAGTAATACAATATCTGTTACAAGAAACAGAGAAAACCATGTTATTGGTGTTGTAAAACAAGTTACAATTACAATCATTAATACTTGAGAACTTAATATGTTTGTGGAACTGGGAAAGAGACTGAGGGAGGAATGTGTGTATATAAAACTTTATAATTGGACATGATTGTAGGTGTTTTTGTTATATGATAGCATCAAAAGTGTTCTTACTCAAAATTGTGGTAATTCAGAATGTCCGATATAAGATATTTTAAATAAAATGTGAGGCATAGCTTAAGGAGGTAGGAGAAGTATTCATTTCTAATTATGTTTTCAATAATTAACATATTCTAAATTTGAATTTAAAATCCTAAAATTATGCAGCAAAATCTTTGAAATATTTGTCTTGACGATTTTCAAAGTTCTGTTTAGAATAACAAAATGGTAATCGCTAATATCATTACCTAACTTATTCACACTTTAAAAATCAGAATTTCACTCAATTTTCAAAATAATGTTATCCTGCTTTAATTCAAAATTTTGATTTATAACATTATTTTCCAAAATTGCCAAATTACATTTAGTAAGTAATTTTATTGAGAAAAAAAAACTTTTTTAGTAGATTTAATAACATTTGAAAACGTCCTTAACATATGGACAGAATATAAGGGACACTTTACCTATGTATAAATGTATGTGCAATACATATATACAAAAATTTACAACTAAATAATATAATAAGAGAGATTTTAAACACTCTTAGCAATTTCTATATCCAAAACACACACACACATATTCAAACAAACTTCCATACAAATAATTTAAAGCATATATTTAGGAGCTGAGTCAACTACATGTTCAATTACAAACAAAAGCATATAATTATAATCAAATAATATACTATGTAATAGTAGTAGTATTAGTAGTGAAGGTGACTCAAAGTAGATCATCCATAGGTGGAGCAGGAGGAGTGTAGGTAAAATGATAAATTACATTATTAGAAAATTAAAAATAAATGTGTCTTTTACATTTTCAAGCTAAATACATCTGTACACATTATTAAATAGTTATAATGGTATATTTAAAGACAATATGTTAGCATAGCTGCCAGTAAATTTAATATGGAATTTTCTTATATAAGCATTAGAAATTTATGTTAAGTTTATTGTTAAGCAAATATTTTCATAATATTATTATAATTGAAAATTTTGTATTATATTTGAAAATAATGAAAACTTATTTTTCAAGGAAAGTTATAAATGTTTCAGATGTAGTTTCTATGGCCTACTTCTAGGGATTTAAAATATAAATACTGGATCTCGTCAATGATCAAATTCATTTTGAATAAAAAATAATATACATTAATAAACTAAAAATCTTTATTTTCAAGTCCCAAAATTTGTATCTTTTGCATAGGAAAGGTTTAAAGGTTTAGGTGGTGTTATATACTTTTAGGAGGATTTAAATAAATTTTATTGCAATTTGCTTAATACGTTTAACAATAATTTAAATTAGTAAATTATTTAAAACTATTTCAGAGAATGTATTTCTTTTCCAAGTTGCTTAAGTAACTAAGTTACTAAATGTTTTGGTACACCTAAAAGTAGGCAAAACTTCGAATATTATTTGAAGTGAATTTGATTCGTATTAAACAAAGTAATAAAAACGAATTCTGGGGCCAAATTACCGCATTCGATATCGATCGAAAACTCAGACTTTTTAGCGAATATTGTGGAGTATACTTTAGGGATGTTCAAAGTTACTTCGATGCAAAAAGTGTATTAAAATTTGGTATCCATTTTGGTTCGTTTTTAAAAACATATAGTTCAATTAAAACTTTTTTACTATTGGTCAACTTTTGGCAAATAACTACAAATACAATAACTACAAAAATTAAAGTAAACTGAGTATCTTTTAAAAATTTTTGATTATCCTTAAAGTATGCTATACAAATGTTTGGAAAATATCTAAGATTTCGATCGATATCGAATGCGGTAATTTGGGCCCTGACGTGTAATCTTTTAAAATAGATAAAAAACAAAGATATAAAAAAGTATAGCATACTTTTAGGAGATCTTTAATTTTACTCCACAACAATGAAAAAAGTACAACATCGTGATTATATGGGTCCTATTCTACTATCAAATTGTAGTAAAACCCTATACTCAGTTTTGCCAATTTAGTGACCGTTTTATTTATATGGGCCTCGAAAATTTTCCCAATATACAAAAGGCGTCATCAGTTTTTACCGAATAGATAATCAGTATTTAAAAATATCGCTTAACTATGTTCGGCAAAAATGTAGCCAAGTCTGGCGAATATTTCTTGCTAAAATCTTATGATAAAATTGTGTTTTATTATACTTTTTTTTAAAAGTTAAAGAATTTTTGCTTGTTTTTAATATTTTGATCACTTCTTGGAAAACCTGATTTTTCCTACACTTTATTACCGAAAATTGTAGCCACAGTAGGGCTTAGTTACTTTTGTGAACACATCAATATAATCTGAAAGTGTCTAGATACCAAAAATAGGTGATAAAGACTCCCTTGTACCAACAAATTTAAATTTTTAACTCAAATTTAAGAACGTAAAAAAAATTTAAAATTGCTGTCTGATGGAATCGTTTATCGCACGGTGGCTCAGAATCAATTTTAATTGGCCAAAATCTATATTTTTTCATAACATAGACAGAAAACATATCAAAACTAAGGAAGCCGAAAAATTTTGCCAAAATATTCGCAGTAGTAGGCGTGGCATGCTGCTAAAGCCAACGAATTTATATTATTTTAGAAATATAAAGTATATAACTCTTTAAGGCACAAAAATAGAAACCATCCAAAGATAGGCGAAAGCGCCCATAGAACACTTTTTTTATTTAAATGAAAATATTAAAAAATTTTATATACAAATTTCTATCAGAATTCCTAGTAAAATGCCGTTAATGCAAATTGCAGATAGCAAAACGTAGCACGGTGGGATGGTGCAAAAATATAATGGAAACAAGTCCACAACTTTTAAACCGTTGGGCGGATTTTACCATAATTTTATGTGCATATAGCAAATATTTACTTAGGTCAATATCTACAAATATTCTATCTCTTATGGTTTTAAAGATATTCGACTTCAAAAATTAAAATTTTAAATTTTTGTTGCATTTGGGTCATCCTTACGAAAATATGGGAAATACCTCAATAATAATACATAAGTAGGTCAAATTCTACAAAAAACGTCTCTACATGCATATCCTACCTCTTAAGGTTTTAAAGATATTTGACTTCAAAAATTGAAATTTTAAATTTTTGTTCCATTTGGGTCATCCTAATGAAAATACCAGAGACCGGATTTTAATACATTTAAAACAATATTTTCATGTTTAAATCCATAAAAAAACAATCATTGAAGTTTAAAAAAATATTAAAAATCCCTCATGATTTTTATTTGTTCAAAAATTTTGTTTCTTTTTTCAATCCGATGAAAATAAAATATAAAAAAATCGTTTGGGATATTTATCAGTACAGTTCAAAATAATTTTCATCTTTTTTCATCCGATGAAAATAAATTTTGATAGAAAAAATTCAAATTTTATTTCTGTATTTGTCCGGGTGTAAGGCATCTTTAGGACGTTTAAATAGCAATAAATTCAATTATTGTTGCAAATTTTATATTGAAATGGGTTTGGGCAACAAATGGTCGTTGTCTAAGTGCGTTTAAAACGTTTAAAAGTTATTTTTTTTTAGAAATAGCGACGCGAATCAAAGAAACCACCAATAGTTCCGATAGGAACTATTATCTTTAACTTCGATGTCCCAAAACATTGCAATAAATTGAAAACATTCATACATTCATTGTTGAAAATTTTGAAATTTCATAAATATTTTATTTTTTCAAAGTCAAAACAGAAGTTCAAAAATAAAACAATCAATAAAATATTTTTCAGTTCGGATATTTATCGTTAAAGATATTTAAAATTTTCATCATGAGGGATATTTATATTTCAAATATAAATCCCTCTTTTTTTATTTTTCGATCGAAATGAAAATAAATTTTCATCGGCAATGATATTTATACTTGATGGATTTAAAAAATAAAACGATCTCCGGTCTCTGGAAAATACAGATAATACTTCAATATAAATAGAGGCCAACCTAAGAATAACAAAATAATGTATAATAACAAAATAATGTATATATTTGAAACAGAATTTTAGAACTTTAAGCTTAAATTTCTTTACAATCGCTGTACAGATCTTAATAAAACCTAAACTCGATAAAAAAAACATAAGATGTTATCTATTGACTAAAAAAAAACGACTGCAAAATCTTTCTAAGTTAACAGTTATTGAGTTTTGGCCAATGAAAAACGATGCTGAACCACTGTGCGTCGGTTAAAACCATTTGGAACATTTTAACCGACGAACGATGAATTTTTAATTACATATGAACTCCAATTGCTTCAAATGCACTTCACATATTTAAATTTGAATGAAATCGTCTAGATTCTACTACTTTTGCCTCTAGATTCCTCTCCTTTTGTCGAAATTTCATCAAAGACATCTCTTTTGAAAGTTTGTGGTAGTATTTTCTAAAATGGCGCAAGGTGGCGGTATTTACATGTTTCTTATAAAAGTATCTAATTCATTTTATTTGCATCTTTTTTGATGTTGGTACATTTAGAAAAAATTAGACCAAATACTCACGAACAAAGTTGCGGATCATAGTAAAACCATATTTTTTAGTTTTAGTTATTAAAACCGCTTGTGACCTAAATATAGCGACATCTTTTAACAAAATTCAGAAGCAAAATGTCGTAGAACAAACATGAGTTATTACCAATGCAGTATTGTATGACGAGTTTTCGAAGATAATCATATTGTATACTTTTAGGAGATCTTAAATTAACAATACAATATTTAAATATTTCCCTATATCTTTACTTCAAGTTCAATCTAAATAAAAATGTTAAGCCTACTTTAAGGAGCTTAAAATACAAACATCATTGTATAGAACTTTTCGCAAACTATTTTTGAATTATTCCTAAAAATTCGTTATTGTATGATTTAATTCTTTCAAATTTTTTGTAATTGAAAATATTCACCTACACTTTAATTTATAGTATTCTGCATTAAAAATATACTGACACGTTATCTGCTGCTGACATCACGTGAGTGTTGTATATAGAATATATATAATTTCTGTTTTTTATTTGATACCTGGCTGACAATTACCTGTCTAAGCGAGAACACGCCTTTTCTAAGCATATGTACACATATAACCATATGTGTACATACACATATAACCATATGTGTATAAAAAGTGTTTCATTTGTTTAGTCATAAAATCGATTTTTACTCCAACAAAATTCAAAAGTGTTAGAACAAAAAGTTAGCAGGAAAACAAACTAAATAATTTAATAACAAAAATAAAAAAAAACTGAGGCATACATGAAGGCTTAAGGTATATAAGAAGTATTTTCTTTTATGAAAAATTACTTTATTAACACTAAAGGTATGGCCTGGAATGTTGAATAAGTTTTTTTATTAATACCAAAGAAATTGATTTTTGTTATTTAAGCTTTATTAAAATTAACTCCCTTGGCCCCAAGGAATGCTTTACACTTTTTATTGTATCCTAAACATATGCAATAAAATTTCCACATAATTTATTTCTGTAATTAATTGTATTATGTAATTGTGTAAAACTAATATAATGTTAAAGCAAATTAAATTAATTTGTTATATTGAGTAATTTACTCTTTATTTACATCATAAAACAATTTATTATTTATAAATTATTAATTAAATGTTTAATGTAACACAGCCATAGAGTGGCTGTGAATATATTAATTTACTAATAACAATTATCTATTTTTTTTTTGTTTGTACTAATTTAGTTTTTGCTTCAAATCAAAGAGGATTTAATTACAGAGAATGTAAAATATTTAAACAATTATTAGTAATGAAAGTGTTATAAAAAATTCAGTTAAAAAACTAAAATTCATAGAAGCACAAAAACTATTAGGGCAATAAATTTATTATACAGAAATGTTTGAACAAAAATCATTGAACCAGTAAATCAACATAATTAATTAATAGCTTATGAATGTTTAGATAAAACATCAATATTAGAACGAAGATAAGCGGCAATAATTAAAGCATATTTTAGGGGATTTTTATTTCTTCAACATATATATCTGTGGCTTGTTGCTAAAAGGGCCAATGTCAAAAAAACTAGTTTTGAAAAAAATGTTATTACAAACGTATAAATCAAATTTTCCCTACCGAATTCCTACAATAAGCCTTTGATAATTTTATAATTCGTTTATAAATTAAATGCTTTTACTTTAATCTTCTCGTAACATGAATTTTGTAAATGAATTTTAATTTTTCCTTTTATTTTACAAGTTTAATTGATTAACAAAATTAATTAGCTTTTTTTAATACTTTACAAAACCTGTTTTAATTATTTTTATTGCAATTATTATTATATTTTGTATGTATAAGGCCATACATTTTTTTAATAAAAAAAATTAAATTGTGGCTTTAAACTTTGTTGTTAAAATAAAATTAAATTAATTGTATGTTTAATATATTCATTTATATTGATACAATAATATACAGACAGACAGACTCATTTAAACAACTAAAAAAATTTTGCAATTTCAATTTTTATTTGCTTTTTGGTGACATTTTCTTAATACAAGTTTAACAAAAATTTATGATAATTTTTAGGCTTTAAAAATTCAAGCTCTAAAGCTCAGGGCTAATTTATTTAATGAACTTTTAAAGTAAAGTCAAATTATTAAATGTATAAGTAATAATACGATTACAAAGTAAAATTTAATTTGCATCATATGCATTTTTTTTGCAAAACTCAGTCTACCCAAATTTTTGAAGGCCAACTGGTGTAAAAATGTTATAACAACATTGGAAACAATTATAAAAAAGCAATTAAATATTTGTAACATGAGTTACTTCAAATAAATAATACAAAAATTGCCGAATAAAATAAAAACATTAATATCAAAAGAAAGCTATACATAACTTGATCTTAAACACATATAATACTGATCATTATTATACTCACGCCCTGAAGTATGATTAGGTTTTTCTTAATTACACCCGTAAAAGCAGAAACCAAAAATATTTTCCAAATTATTATATTGTCTAATTTGTGAAGAGTCGATATTTTGAAAACAAAAAAATGTAAAAATGATCTAGAAAATCGTACTGCATACCTTTGGGAGACAAGCAAATATTTAACAAGTTAATATATTCATTTAAGAAACATAATTTCTTTCTCATGTTGTTTCTAATAACGAGTAAACATGATTGACATATTAAAATTTTATGAATTCTGTCGAAACTCCTAAAGGTATGCAATTCAATTTTTCAGAGTAAAATAAATTTCTGATTTTCCTACTTCTAATCTAACCAACATATTTAATATTACCTTTTAGGAGATTTTAGATAATTTAGAAGTCAAATTTGTTTTACCTCTTAACAACGTATTGCAGTGTTTGATCATTCAAAAAACTTGCTCTAAAATGTTTACTTAAAGGTATAAATTTTCGACCAATATTGTTTTGATTCCAAAACTCTGATATTTCGAAAAATTCTAATGATCCTAGAGGTCGATTCAATATATAGTGCAATATTTTAGAAATAGTTATATTGCATACTTTTAGGGTTTTGAAATAACAATTATTGCCATCAAGCTTAAAATGATAAAAAGGATTAATACGAATTTTGAACGCCGATTTTTTGTTTAAAATAATATATTGTAAAGGAACAATCAATCGTTTAGTTATTTTCAGAATTAAGTTTATAACAAAAGTAAAATTTAAATAATCTAGAATAGTGCAAAACAATCCGAAATTTTGACTCTAATCGGATAATGAAACCATGGGCCAAATTCGATATCGATTGAAAACTCAGACTTTTAAGCAAATATTGTATAACATACCATAGGAATTTTCAAAATAATTTATTTTGCAAAAAGTCTGATAAAATTTTATATCTAAACATATCCGTTAGTTTGTCAAAACATTAAGTTTTAATGAAATTATTTTTCTATCAGCAAACTTTTTACATAAAAGTAACAATGTAGTGAACCTTTTGTGTTATATATTATTTAGATTACCTTAAAAGTATGAAACACAAATGTTTCTGAAATAACTTACATTTCGGTCGATATCGAATGCGGCGATTTGGCCCCAGGTATAATTTGTGTATTGTAATAAAAGCCGCTACATTTTTGTTCTTAAAATGTTCTTAAAATGCAAAATTTCAGTTATGAATTTAATATTAAACTTCTTGGTATACTATCTCTTCTATTTAATCGTTGGTCTCATATAAAAAGGCCTAACTCGCACATTTGAAACTTTAGAGGAGAAGGTAAAAACAGAGTTAAAACAATAATTGACAAAATTTTGCGTTTTTAAAAGCACGAATTATGTTTTCAACAAATAAAAAAAACAAAATTAAGATAGGGCTTTTTATAGTCTCATTTCAGAGCATAAATTTAACTTAGAACTTTTTTCTTTAGTGATCAAAACAAATTTTATTAAGGAAAGCTTTACATAGCGAATGCTTTCGATAGAGAAATACATTCGATTTCGATAGCGAATGTATTCTATAGGTAATCTTTATAGCGAATGCAAAAATCTTCTTTCTATAGGAATCTTTCGATATTCAAAGTTTTATGAAGGAAATTTTAAGTTTTATATAGAAAATATATAAAATATACAATAGCTTATTGTAGGAAGCACTTTAAAATGGATTTATATAGGAAATCTTTAAATATTGGCAGTTTTATATTGTTTTTAGTAAAAAGCTTTGGACCTTTACGAAATCTGTTCAGTTAAATGTTTTCCAATCCGAAATATTTTGACAACAAAAAATGTATGTAAGAAATCTTTTGATATCGAAAGTTTTCTATAGAAAATCATTCAATATCAAAAGTTTATTATAGGAAACCGCGACATCGAAAATTTTATATAGGAAATCTTTTTTTTGGAAAGCTTTCGATATGGTATGTTAGTTTAAAGCTTTTTATATCAAAAGCTTTTGATATTAAAAGTTTTCTATAGCAAGATTTTATGTAAGTTATATTTTAATAACGAATGTTTAATTTAGTAATTATTTAGACATCAAACGTTTTGTAAAGGAATATAAGCAATTTTTTAGAAAGCTTTTGATATTGAAATTTTTCTTTATTAATGTTTTCTATCTGAAATGTTTTGACGACATATGTTTTATATAAGAAATGTTTCGATATCGAAATTTTATTACAGAAAACCTTTCAACATCAAAAGATTTAAATAAGAAAGCTTTAGATAGATAATGGCAGTTCTTTATTGGAAAGCTTTCGTTGTGGAATGTTTTTAGCAGAAAGCTTTAGATATTAAAAGTTATCTATAGAAAAGATTTTGGTATTGAAAGTTTTCAATATGAAAAATGTTGTTGATAAAAGTTTAATATTAGAAGTTATTATACATCCAACCGAAAGCTTTAAGATTATAAAGTTCTTCTAATATGGCGAGATAGGGCTTTGAAAAAATTTACTTTTTTAGGTATAAGTTAGGGATTTTTAGAAAATTACTTAAATAACTGCTAATTTTGATTGCCTCAAATGTTTGTGAGAAGGTGTATTTGTTTAAAATGTATTGAAAGCACAAACAAAACTATTTTGAAAAATTGCGAGTTTGCGCCTTTCTACATGAGACCGATGATATACAAAATCTTAGTTTTATAGATTTGAATCTAGAACAGGAATGTATACATAAAAATCTTTTCGAATGAGTTTAATTTACTATTTCTTTTTTAATATTTATAAATAAAAGAAAATTTGTGAATTTAAAAATTTTAGCCTTAAGATATGCTTTGTTATAGTTATGAAAAAAACTTCTTATTTTACAAATAAAATGAAAAAATTTATATTTTAAACTTCTTAATGATATAAAATTATAAGAATGCTGTATACTTCTAGATTCAAAACAAAACATGTGCCCAATTATAAGATTAAGAATTTGTTTCGAAGAAAAGTGTTAGTTTCCTAATATTAAGTGGTAACTAAATTTTCAGATAATTTAATGTATAATATATATGCATACAATCTTTCAAAAGTTATAGATCTCATTTCAATTATTAACAGTTCCTTTAATTTAATCATATTAGTGCCCTAATATATGCTATGTTTTTTAAAGTCCCAAATGTAAGGTTAGTTATATTTTAATTAAAAATGTTAGGGAAACCTAATTATTATGGAATCTTAAATTCCCAATTTACATTGTAATATTCCTCTTTACATAATATATATATTTATATTGTACATGAAGAAATATATTTATACATCTTAAGATATAATGAAAGCAAAAAATTATCTCTTACCTCCAACACTTGAACCATTTTGTTGTGAATACAAATTCTGTTGTGCTGTTTGGGGTTGTGGCGGATATAGCTGGGGAGGACCTTGTGGTGGTGGTGGTCCAGCCCTTGCAGCGCCTGGTGGCACTAGAACAGGTGCTGGACTAACAAGGCGCATTGGTGTTCCTGTACGTGGTCCCATAACAAGTGAACCGCTTTGATCAAAAAATGCCGGTATGACCTGATGATTTGATTTGCGTATATTTTAAATTTTTATTCACATGTGGATTTGTTTTTCACAAATTTTGTTAGAGTTATGATGAATTTGTATGTTCGATTGTTATTTTTAAGATTTTGTTTGTACAAGAGTTAGATTTCGTTTTGTTGAGTGGAGGAGTATGGATTGGGTTATATATGGAAATATATCAAAAAAATTACACAGCCACATGAGAGAGAGAAAAAAGAGAAAATATTTTTTTTTTTATAATGTTAAGGTTTTACAATATTTAATATTTATTTATATTTTATTAAATAAATATACATAATTATACAAAATATTGTGAATTTTACAGATAGATTTTTTTACAATATAATATTTATTTTTTCTGTATTTGATGATTTCATTTTTTTTTTTTTTTTTTTGGTTAATTTACATGTAAAATTACACAAATTTTATATTTTTAAATTTTTTTTAATATTTATTTATTTATATTTTATTATATAAATATACATAATTATACAAAATATTGTGAATTTTACAGATAGATTTTTTTACAATATAATATTTATTTTTTCTGTATTTGATGATTTCATATTTTTTTTTTGGTTAATTTACATGTAAAATTACACAAATTTTATATTTTTAATTTTTTTTTTAACATTTGTGCTTTTTTACCCACCTGATAAGATTGATTTTCGGCTCCTTGCTGTGATGGCGTTAACGGCCTTCTTGGTTGTGTGCCTTGTTGTGGTATTAAATTGCCCGGATACATGCCCCAGGGTGCAACACCATAATATTGTGGCATTTGTGCTGCTATTAAACCCATATAGGGGGCTGCATCTTGACCTGGATTAATCACATAGGGCGCTGCCTGTTGTGCTGCATATGCGGCATTTTGTTGGGCAGCCAAAAACTGTTGTGAGGCAGCAGCCATTTGCATTTGTTGTGGTTGCATTGTGCCATTGGGTGCGCCAGGAGGTGCACCAGCTGTTGTAGCAGCCGCAGCTGCTGCAGCGGCGGCGGCAGCATTTGTAGCAGCAGCAAGTCCGGGATTTTGTGAGCGGAATAATTGCTGCAATTACAAAAAAAAAAAAAAAAAAGTTGAGACTTGGTTAAAAACTATTGTAAAAGTTAAAGTGTAGATAAAATTTAAAATAAATTATATAAAATTTCAAAGCTTATTAACTTAAGGGTCTCAAAAATCTTAAAAAACTGGAGAGCTTTTATGAAGCTTTGTTTATTAAAAGTAATCTTTATCATTATAAAAGGTTTTAAAACTTTATGTATATTTATTAAAGCTTTGTATATATTCAATATAAGATTATATGCGAAAGAGTATTAAAGCTTTATATATTTATTTACTGAAAGTTTACTTCATTAAAAGCACGGTTGCATAAAATCTTTATTTATGTGTATTAAAGCTTTTAAGACAACTTAATGCACTCTCAAGCTTTTTTTAATATTAAAGCTTTCTCAACAAGTATAATGGTACTATAGTAAAGTAATGTTCATTTAAAACTATCAACAAGCTAAATCCAAAATTTTTATTTTCCTTCTCTGAACAGGACTATTTCGCATACGAGTATTTTGTTGATTTTTATTACTATGTAAAAATCTGACATTCTATTGAAAAAGAAAAACAAACTTTCTGCAAAACATGCAATATAGAACAAATACTAATAAAGAATATTCAGTTGCTCCTTTTATAGCCACTACATAATCTTTTACGGACATCTATGCAATAGCAGTAAAAACTGACTCGTAAATTTAAAGATTAGTTATATGCTGTGATAGATTCTGACACTTTTACTGCAAGTGCTTTTGAAATATACAATATATAGAGTTTTATGTATCTGTTTTATTTTACAAAAGTATTCTACAATTTTAGCACTTTTCATTGCCCTGACATAGATTCTGGAAAGACTAAAGAACACGAAAAAAAGCTGCCAGCAAGTAATATTTAATAATAAGTTCTTTTTAGTTACTTTAACTAAAGTAAAGACAATTTCACTTATAATATTTTATTCATGAAATTACGGTGTAAAATGCCAAAATTTGCCTGAATTAATATAAAATGTAAAGGGGTTAAAGTTCAACAAATACTTAAAGCTTTTTAAGTTTTACTGAGATTTATACTGATATTTAAATAAGTTTATGCTTCTGATTTAAAATAAGCCTAAAAATATGCAAACGTTCCATACCATCTTTAAAAATTTTAGTATTTCAAATACTAAATAAGTTGATTTTTCTGATTTTCTAAAATAAACCTAAAAATATGCTACAATTCTATACTTTCTTTGAAAATTTCAGTATTTTAAATAACAATTCTTTTATAATTTAAATCTCGAATAAAGTTTTATTTAATTTCCACATTAAATTAACGTAAACATTTCATTATTTTTGTTTTTATAAATTATTAAAATTTTAATTTTTGTTTTAGCGTGCCGAGACCCCCTAATGTATGCTTTATATTATTTTTCATTTAATAAGAGAACTTCTAATGTATAAACAAACATGTTTAATACATGAATTGCTGACAAACAAGGGAAGTATATGCGACTTTTAAAGAAAAAAATGTAGTAAAAGAAAATTTTAAAACTAATTGTATTGAAATACTACTAACTTTGCCTACAACTGCGACATCTATTGAATTTTATTATAAACATAAACCCGGTCTCGATTAAAAACATATGCGAAATGTTTTTCATATATTTCATATATGGAAATTAAAGGCTTTAAATTTAAAGAAACCCCACATTTCATTGTATGATTTTTTGAAAATTTGTTGCATATTTTTAGGAAGTTCGAAGTAAGTATTTTTCAAACAAGGCAATTATTTTAAAAGTGCAATGTTTGGCCTGATTTTAAAATTGGTCTAACCTCTTTTTCTCGCAATAAGGCTAACAATATTTGACTTAAAAAAATCATCCTTCTCTGTGAGACTAACTTTGAAAATTATAAAATGAAATAATGAATTACACAGGTCTACAAAATTAACATTTTTGTCAGCTGCATGATATATTTTCACAAAATTATATATTTGTGATTTCAGAAATAATGATCATTTTTCTCTATAACATCAGGGTTTTTTGCAAATTCAAATTAATTTCTGTTTTAATTACTAAAAATTTAAATTTTCGCGAAAATCTACGATTTTTTTTGAATATTATTTTTCCCTTAGTTTATTTTATCACACCGGAAAGAAAATTTACAATTTCTAAAATTTGTTCAACAAAATTTTCAAAAAATTAAAAAACGATTTTGGAAACCGACACGAAAAATGAAATGGGTATATCTTTCTTATATGAAAAAACTAGGCAAATTCTATTTTATTTTGAAAACAATTTAACTATTAAGTAATTACAGGCCATAGAATTATAAATCATTTCGTACTTAGAAATGTATTTATTCTTAAGTAAATTTTGTCCTGCCTATATTTAGGCATGTTGTCAGCAACATGAATTTTCGGGAAAAATTGCAATAACTCCAAAACCGCTTTATGAATTTTTTGTTTTGATAATTTAAAATGAAGCCAATTTAGTTCTCTTTTATATTTCTTTAAGTTCTTTAAAAAATTCAATTCTTCGTAGTTAAAATTTTGGCAATACAAAAAACTCCCATTTCCCCCATACACAAAATGTTAACACTTTGTGGTTGGATGCGGATGTGATAGAATGTTTGGGATACTTTTTTTTGTTTTTAGGTCAAAATCTATAAGAAAACATCAAGTGACTTGTATATGTATAAAATTTTTGTTTTTCCTTAAAAAATATAGTTTTCCTACTGTAACCTTTCCTTAATCAATATCTATAAACTATAGCATAATTCCAGGTGTGTAATATTGACTTTACGTTTAGCATACAGGCTATATTTGTTACACAATATTTATAACTATTTCGACTTAAACATAAAAATATTTAACTTCTTTTTTATTTAATAAACATTTTAAATATTGAATCTTCGAAAGTCTTCAGTTTTTTGTTTATTATAATAAAATTTGAAATTATTTTAAGCCTAAAATAGTATGAACTCCATTTGGCTACTATTATGTTTAATTCCCTTTTTGTATAGTTTTTGATAAGGACCTAATAACTGCATTTAATACCTATCGTGATACCTTTTAGTGATTGTTGAGACTACTTTGGTTATGTTAAAACTATTTCTAAATATGATAGCTTTAATAAAGGAATTTCACTATCAGAAAGTTACAAAAAAACGTAATGCTTTAATTCTTAATAGTTTGTCATATATTTTAATAAATTTATTCAAGCCCCAAAATATGCAATAAGAATTTGGAGATTTAGTTTAATCAACATTTGGAACCAGAATCAAATACCAAATCGAAAATATTCTGAACCTCAAAGGCCGTACTAATTATTATTAAAATTTTATCCTATCAACAAATTTTCCAACCGCTTGAAAGACTAAGAATACCCACCAAATTTGCAAGTTTCAGAGCGATATGAAAAAAAAACATAATAAAAATTCCTTTTCACAAAATTAAAACAAAACAAAATGTAAATTATTAATGAGAACTGTGTTGAACATTTGGTACGCAAAAGGAGAAAACGAAATACAAATAATATAAAAATAAAATACTGAATCCTAACTACACAAAATAACATACATATACACACACCAGAATACATTTACAATGTTTAAATAAAAAACAAAATCAATAAACATTAAAAATTAATTTTATGATGCTTAAAAGTATGCTATACTACTATACAACAAACAACAGGAAAACGTAAAAACCCTTAACATTATGCTAAAAACATCTTGATTACAACAATGATGAAAGGGAGCAGCGAGTAAAGAACAAGAAAAAAAACCAAAATAAATACACTCGCACTTGTACAGATGTTGGGAAAAAAAAGAAAGAGAGGGGAAATATAAAACAAATACAATGTAGAAAATGATTTCAACTGTGAAATGAAATCATATCAACATGTGTTTTTTCTTCTTTTTTTTTGTTTTGTACAACACATACAACAACTTTGATTTTTGTTTCAGCATAATATTAGAAAATCTCATACATATCTACGTATGTATATATGTATAGGTGTATTTGCAGTGCTTTAATGTGATTGTACGTTTATACGCCCAAAAGTATACTTCAAATTTGGAAAATGTTATAAAAATATAAGAAGCGGAGTATGAGAATAGAAAAAAAAACAACTACAAATGAAATAAATATAACATGGAAATAAGAATAATAACATTATTTTGAAGTGAAACAGAGCATAATAACATCATAATCATCATCTGCAACAAAATTATTATTTAGAAATATTATTGGGAAGGAGAGAAAGTGAATTTCAATATATAAGAGCGATTAATATTGATGAAAAGAATAAGCTCGATATTTATTTCAATTATTAAGAATACATTCAAGATATTATAAAATTTATTTTAAAAAAGTAAGCCATCGAAGCATACTTCTGGGTGATTTAGAAAATCTTATGCGTAAAATTCCGTAAAAAACTCGAATTATAACGAAATACTAATAACAGAGATAAGACTTTTAACATTTAAAAGGCCTTGCATTTTATTTATGTTTACAGGGAATAAATAGAAATATATATCATTATTTAAAGCATACTTTAAGGAGTTATTTAAAGATATTTAAATCCATTTTTAAAAGTTACCAAAAACCAAAAAAATTTTTAAATTTTTATTCCTATACAATTTAAATAAAAACAGAGTTTATCAATAAACATTTTTTAAAGCTTTTTCTCTCATTCCTATCCATTTCTTCTTTTTTGTGCTACATTATTAATAAATAAACTAAACAATTATATATAACTGTAATAAAATCAACTAACCGCGAGTAAAAACTGAAAACCATGAACCAGAAAAAAAAGAAACCAACAAAACAAAAGCATACAACACAGAGCAACTGAAAAAAGAAGAAAAACAATAAAATCCATTGCCTACATTTAGGATTTGAATGTGTTAAAATGCCATTATACAAATCTCTAGGGTAAGATTATATACATTTATACATATTTTTTATACTTATATTATTCTTTTATAAATTTTTTTCGTTTTACACGAAAAATATGTAAATGCGGATATTTGTGAGCCGAGGGAGATTTGAACGGGAATCACAAAGAATCACAAACGCAAATTGTTATTTGATCTGTGTATAAAAATAACAAATGTAAAGTAGGCATGAAAATAATGTCAAGATTTCTTCAATTCTTTTTATTCAGTTTACCAGAAAAACACCCCAGAAATATGCCATCAAAATCACTAATAATTTATTTGCAAACCCACCCACACACACTCACACACACTTATAAATAAAATAGCGTAAGTAATTGAATATTTAACGAAATTTACTTAATGTTGGAAAGTGTAGCATAGTTTGGTATGTTTGAAAAATATAACATGCACAAGACAAAGGGAATTGTAAGAATTTAGAAGGAAATAAAATATTGCTGCCTACCCTAGGGAGCAAATTATAAGGTAATTTAAGACAAACATAAGCAAATGAAATTATAAAGGCAAATAATTTTCCAAGTTTTGGGAGAAAATTAAAAAATTTTAAATTATGAAACTATGGTAACATGATAATATTAAATTTCTAATCAAATTTATATGAAATTTTTTCGTTTTTATTAGAGATATGGGAACATTAAAGGCATTCAAGGCAATAAGTAACCAATGAAACACAAAAAGTACTAGCAGTACTATAGTTTAACAGTTCCCAAAATGTCTTTTCATTGACTTTAAAATAATTTTCTAAATCTTTTCAATATTTTTAAAGGAAGTTTAGAAAAACCTAGCTCTAGCACTAAATTTATATTGCACACTTTTAGGATACTAATAACAGAGTTAATTAATTCACTTTTAATGAAACACATTAGACATTTTTTAACCTTCCGCATTTTTCCAATCAAAAGCTTGAACTTGATGAAGTAATATTTTTTTAACAAAACTTAAAAGTCTATTTAAAATTTAGTATATCGACGCTTTATATTCAAAAAGTGCTATCTGCATTCTCGACCAAAATGGTTTTTAATAGAAACGTGTTCCTTGGCTTATCTTAATTTTAAAAAAGAAAAATAGTTCTAAAACGTTTTTTTTTGTAAATAATATTGTTTTTGTTGTTAAAAAAATTGATATCTGCTTGTTTTAATATTTGAAACGATACAATTTTAACTCGTAAAAAGTGCTTCCTACCATAGAAGCGCAAAAATAAAGAGTTATTAATATAATAAATATTATAACTTAATTTGTACAAAATCTTAGGCCAAATTTTTATGGTATTTTAAACAAAGTTTAGTTACTACTCCTATAGTTAATGACAAAAACAGTTTTTTCGCTCTTCTGTAAAATTGTAAATTTGCAGATAGCACTTTTTGAATATTAACCCTCGATATATTTAATAATTTCATTGATTTTCAGTCTATTACAAATAAGCCATCAACAAAAATTTTTAATATAAAAATATGTCGTCGGTCTTACAGACCAACACCAAATGCAAAGATTAAAAATATGTATTTCGAAGCTCCTAAAAGTATGCAAAACAATTTATGTTGAAATAAAATCAAACTGAGAGGCAATATTAGATCATATGTTAATATTTTAGCAGCAACATTAAGTATGAAAAACTACTGCCTACATCAAGGCTCAATTAATAAACAAAGCGAAGTAAAATGTTTTCGTTTTCCCAAGACCTGAAATATAAACATTAACTCCAAGGCAAACAATAACCACATTTATGGTGCAATCATAAAAATAAATTATTTTTTATGACAATTGGAAAAAAACAAACAAAACTGTTTTTAACCAACTATTTTCCACTATTTTACAACGCTCTAGCACGCATTTAACATATTTTAATAGTTTTTTTTTGCCAGAGCAGTTATAACCTCATGCTTCATTGCACCAACAAGGAGACACTTAGTCAAGGGAATCCTACAAAAATTATAACTTTAACCCACATCTAACACATTTAGCTATTCACTCATAACCACTAGGTAATAAAAGCTAGTGCTAGAGCAGGAACAATAGAACAAATAAAATTGTTATAAAATAATAAGGTGGAAAATTATAAATAATCACGCAACCGAGAGTAGCAGACTATTACAGGGATAAGGAAAATTTTCACTTGAAACTATAAATTTGTTAAAACAATAAACACTAAAGCTTAACATTTTGTTGTTCAACTCATTCCAGAAGTCTTCAATATTTGAAATTTTTATTAAATAAACAAAGAAGTTAAATATTTATATGTTTAAGTTGAAATAGTTATAAATATTGTGTTGCAAATATAGCCTGTATGCAACACTTAAAGTCAAAATTACACACCTGGAAGTATGCTATAGTTTATTGATATTGATTAAGGAAGGTAACAGTAGGAAAATAATGCCCTTTTTAAGGAAGAACATAAGAAATAACGAAAACGACACTTTGTACGCATTGAAGTTGGTTTATTTAGACGGTGTTACAAATTTTGTAAAAACTTGTTAAGCGATTTAGTGGGTGTTATAGACCTAGGTGAGAACATACAAAAACTATTTTTAAAGATTTCGAAACACGTGCAAAATTTTGAGATATTCGCAAAAAACTGTTTTCGGGTAGGTCGTAGTACTTTAGCACCTCCAACTCTCACATTTGCAGAGCGATTTTAAACAGTTTTGAAAAGTTAAGGGATCAAGCTTTTACAAGCTGTATGCAGAGGAGTTATGTTCTAAGAAATTAGGTAAGCTTTTATCAAAAGTTTCGCTTGTTTCTTTTTAATTATTTCCTAATCTTTAAAATTCAAAAGCAATTATTTAAATTTTTCTTCATAAAAACCTACTTTGTTTCATACAGTCTTTTAAAGCTAGTTCTATATAGAAAAAAAACGAGATATTACTTATTGATATACAAAAGTTTTTTTAACTTTTTCCAAAGTTAAAATTTGTTGATTACAAACAAAAAACTTTTTATAACTCATTTCTGGTAAAAATGTTTACATGGCGTATTACCACGATAGTACGTAGTACATGTACATGGCCTAGTCGGTTTATGAAAAGCTTAATAACTTTTAGTGATATAAACTTTTATGAGCTTTCATATAAGAATAAGCTATACAAAGCTTCTAAAGTAAAAAAAAAGTGTACAAATTTAGTTTTTTTAGATATTCTTAACAAAAAAGACATTTTTGATTTACAAATGTATAAAAAACGATATACTTTTTTAAGGCGCAATCTGTTTTCTTTTATTTGCCGTTAAAAAAAAGTAAATCGGATACAAGCTGGCTGTGTTATGGCTCGATAAGTCGACGAACCTCGTTAAAATCGGTTTTTTGCGTATAACTCTTAAACTTGTACGTATTTCTGAATTTTTTTGCATGGTTTATCATGTAATCAATAAGGCTTACAACCCGCGATAGGTCGTTTCCCGAGTTTTTAGTGTAACAGAGTGCTTTGTGAACCGCCGTGGTATAGTAGGATAGTCATCCGCCTAGCATACCGGAGGTCCCAAGTTCAACCTTGGCCAGACCCACTTGAAAAAATAAATTTTCAAAAAAAGCTGCTCAACTCGTAAGCTAGCCACTGGTTATTGTATTGTCTATGTAAAACTCCTTCTAACTAATGCATTTGCCCTTCGGAGCCGAAGTTAAAATGTAGGTCCCTTTCAATGAGTCTAAAAATAGAATCGAATGCGGATCATTGTCGAAGCGAAGTACCCCTTTTTCCAATTGGAATGTCGTGTGAATGTTTTAGCCACCAAACTTCCCGTTTTCTGTGAAAAATTTGAATTCTTGAAGGAAAAGGTAATTTTCCCGTTGGAAAATTACCTTTTCCTTCAAAAACACAGCCAAACTTACACAAAAATGGCTCAATGACAACTGATACAAAGTCCTTGACTGGGACCCGATCTTAACCCCATCTCGCACCTCTATAACGGTCTCAAGAGAGGTGTTGCCGGAACCACTAGTAATTTAAATGAACTTGAGGCCCTATGCTCCACTGGGAGTCAAGGATAACAGAAGAAGAAGAAGAGGGCAGATGTAGTGGAATTTTAGAACGGCATTGTCCTAAGTAATTGTAAACTTTTAGAAGAGAGTATGCCGCGTCGTATAGAAGCCGTTATACTGCGAATAAAGGCTATACAAAATATTAAATTAAAAAAATATGTAAATAAATCTAAAGTAAAAAAACCGTCCCAATAAAAATTTGGTTTTGTGTTATTTTTTTTTTTTTTTGATTAACGATACGCAATGAAGTTTTTATACCCTTCATCACCATAGGTGGAAAGGGTATTATAAGTTTGTGCTGATGTATGTAACGCATAGAAATATTTGTTTTAGACCCACCTTTTAGTATACCAATATGCTTAGAATCAATTTCTGAGTCGATTTAGCGATGTCCGTCCGTCCGTCCGGTCCGTCTGGCTGGCTGTACCCCCATGTAAACCTTGTAATCAAACTGCAGGTCGCAATTCTAAAGATAATTTGATAAAATTTGGAACAGATCATTTTTTGACAATGGGACCATGACTATTGAAATTCGTCAAAATTGGTCCATTATTTATGGTAGCTCCCATAGGTCCCACTTCCCGGAATTGATATATTGGCCACAAATATCAATATTTTTTCATGAAATTTGAAACGAATACTAAAATCACTGTACCAAATTTTGTTGAAATCGGTCCATATTTGACCATAGCTCCCATACAAACTCTTCTCACTAAATGAGACAAAAATCACCTTTGACCTTAGTGGTGAAGGGTATCGTATGGTCGGTCTTGACCGGCTATAGCACTTTCTTACTTGTTTTAATTATAAATGTCAACACGAGTTCAATGTACAATAATACCAAATATCAGAGAGATTAAGCCAACAGCTTTACTGTTACACTCATATTCGTAAAGAACTTAATATTGGGACAGTTATTTGAGTGACTGTATAATTCTACCTTTTTTATTTAATTTTTATAAGAAAAAAATGTTTTTATAAAACTCTACGTTTTAATTTAAAGTTTTTAATATAAAACTCAACTCAAGAGAGTGTAAAAAAACATTCAATCAAGCGAATCTAAAATGATTGACTTGACCGTCTTAGACATTAAACTGTAATTACTTACATGTCATTTCTTTTACAGTTTACGCTTCTTTCAGTTACAATTTACAACTATTTTAAAATACATTTCTCATACTTCAAGTTGAAGTGTGTAATAGTTATAAGAAAAAGTTGAAAAAAAATTAAAACTAAATTATAGAAAAATTATTATTTATTTATTTTTTTTTGAAGAAAATCAAGTAAAAGCATGAAAAAACATGCAATTTGAACTTGTTTCATTTCCACTTAAGTTTAGCAAATAGCAAGAAAGTGGAAAATTAGATTAACAGCACTCTGAACTAGTTAGTAGCAGTAGAAGTAGACACTTAAAGTCATTCAGTCAGTCAGGCATTCAGTCATAGGCGAATAACACTCTTAAACCAGCTGCATACATACTTACATATATAGTACATATACAAAATACTTAAAAGTATACATCTAGCATATGTTTTTATATTGTGACTTTTTTTGTAGAAAAAGTTAAAAACTATGTTTTAAATGCTCTACAAGCTGTTATGGCTTGTCAGGCTGGCTTAGTAATTAACTACGACTGGCTGGGGCCAAAAGTAGGTATTTTGTCGTTTTAGTTTCTAGCCTTGAATTTTTTCAAAACAGGTTGACATTCAATGTTTCTGGGAAGGAATTAAATAAAACTTGTTAAAGAAAGTTGTTTATTAGGAGAAAGAAAGAAATAAAAATGGCTATAATTAAAACTAAATCGCCAGAGTATTTGCAGTTAATCATATGTTTGATTGAAGACTTAATTAAGTTTATTTATAGCAAAAAGTGAAACTTTGTAAACTTATCGATATGGATTTATTTTGAACAATTCAAACAATGTTTGCAAAAAGTTGGACAGGAAATTTAATGAGTTTTTTTTTTTATTAAAAACTTCTATCCGTTCGCTTAAAAGCAGTCTGCTCCAAAACTCAGACCGCGGGCGATAATGCTTGTTTACTCTTGCAGATAGGATACAAATTAAAAATGAGTCATTCAACCTTCAAACGAGCAGATTGTGATAGAGCTTGTTATTCTTAAAATTATGAAAATTTCTGACAGAAAGAGTAGCAAAAACACACACATCCACAACATATCAGTGTTGCCACCAACCAAATGTTAAATTACACATGTATCGTGCCAAAATTACACATGAAATTAGGAATTACACATGATTTTTTTTTTTGGCAAAATAACATGTTTCGAATTTAATTTAATCAATTTTTTTTTGTTAAAAATTAAACAAAAATTATTTGTAGTTTTTTAAATTAATGTTCATCGTTTTTTTATTTTAAAAGCAATAAATGTATACTATTTCAAATCGTTACTTAGCACTTAAAAATAAACAAAAGGAAATAAATAACGACTATATTGAAAATCTTCCACTTCCTGTTTAACATTTTTTGTGTAGGTTCAAAAATTGGTCCACCATTAATAAATTTTTGCAAAGTTGGAAACAATCTATCTCCAAGAAATTCTTTAAACCAAAAACTTTTATCCAATAATCTTCTGGCTCCAAAGGCCAAAAGTTTCAAAATCGAAAAGTGCATGTCAAGAGTTTGCAAATCGACATTGAAGAATTAAAATCTTTTTATTAAACATATGTGTCACCTTCTCCGAGAAAAGGGACCAAGTGTATGAAAATAAAGTTTTGAGAAAAACTAAAAAAATAAAATTTTAATATTTTTCTAATTTTTATCGATTTTCCCAAGTTCGTTTTGTACGTTTTTATGGCAAATCATTTTTTTTTTATCAGAAATCTAACTCATTTCATCTTAATCTAAACCCTTTTAGGTACCAGAATCCACTGCTAACTCTAAGCCCGTTTTTCGTACACTAGGTTCCTTTTCTCGTAAAAGGTCACATATAATGATTGAAGTTTGAAAGTTTGGACAAATTTGGGATCAACAATATCCGCAATTGAATAAATATCGTCATTTAAATTAAATATTGTTTTAATTTGACAATAATAAAATACTCGAAAATCATGGAGTATATTTTTTTCCCGAAATATAAATTGTGGTCAAAGATTCATGAGTAGCTATACCAATATATCACATTCTTTAATAAACATATATATTTTTATGTGAATGGTTGATTTCCCATTTTCAAACATACATTTATATGTAGTTAGAATAAAAAGTTTGCATTATATACATTATTTCGATTTCGAATGGGACGCACATAAATTTATTTTTTAAAATGCAAGTTTTGAAAACTGTTAGTGCACTTTAAAATGACAAAAATTGAAATTACACATGCAGCCAATTACACATCGGCTACACATGAAAATAAAAATTACACATGATATGTGTAATTACACCTGACATGGCAACACTGCAACATATACTAGTATGAGAGCAAATATGCCAATATTTTTTTTTTGTATTGGACTCAGGGGATGACCCCTTACATATGCATTGTGATGGAACTAGTAAACAAATTGTGAGAAGGAAATTAGAGGGCGTAGTGCTTGTGGATATTCGATTTAAACCTTTGTATATCATAATTAGGGGAGAAGACTGATGCAGGAACTTTATTCCACATTCGTACTGTGCGGCTAAAAAACGAGTTTTCTCTACGAGTGCGTAGTGCGATCCACTGAAAAATCGACTACAAAGGGATGAGACCTTGTTGAATTGCGTGTGCTACGAATAAATGTACGGGTTTCAGGAAACAGATTCCTAATTTAGTTTGAGCACATGCCATTGTAGTAGAGAAAGAACAGTGAAAGGCAACCAACATTACGACAATGCTCCAATGAGTCAATCGAGTTGGCTAGCCTACTGTAACCGATAAGCACCTTAGCCCTCTCTTGTACTCGACCGATAAGCTCCAAAAGAGACTTTGAACCACCGGCCCATACATGAGAGTTGTATTCCATTTTCCGTCGGATATAAGTGGTATTGATATTATAGATCAGTCGGATTTAGAAAGCCGAGACACTTGAATGCTCTTTCGACACTTGAAAAACGTGTTTAGTTCAACGGACATCACACTGAATTTTCATGCAACATGGTTCGTAACTCGTTTGTCTGTTAACACACCTCTGCAAGCAACTCAGTTGACTTTAAGCAAACTTAAAGTACATTTACATTACTTTTATCGAAGAAAACTGACTATTTTAACACGGCGATGTCATTGGATGTAGCCAGCTGTACGAACTTGCATGACTTTTCAACTGACTTAACACTCAGGGTTACCTTTTTTAGAAAGGGAAGAAGCCAAACGAGGTAGTGAAAAGAAGACATTAATCTTTATATTATTCAACGCTTCAAAAGTGAAAATGATGTTGCCGAGACCGGGGATCAAACAGAGGATTAAATGATAAGAAGAAAATACCATATTTTCAGTTATAAAAACAACAATAGAAGTCAAAATAGTAGACGAGCAATGAATGCTAATAATAGAACAACTTCACAGCACACAACATGATCACAATGATTCGGGAAAATTCTTCATGACTTTCTAGTTAGCTTGTAGTGAGTTGTTAAAAAGTTGACTATAAATGGATTATTTTCGTAGTCGACTACCGATTTGCTTTCACAACATTTTATCGTTCGAACGTTGAAATCAAACATATTTAAACAACCGCAATCGATAGTGTAGATAAGTCGAAATTTAGCGATAATTTGGAATTGAATACGAATGACAAATGTTGCTATCATCTGCAAACGAGTAGATGCAATTGAAAGCTTGACATAGAAGCTCATTTTGAAAAATAAGAAATTGAGTAAAAGAAAGAACGTAGCCTTGCGGTACCCCGGAATTAATCTTAAACTCGTATAGTGCGATCTCTGAGAAAGCTCGATATAAACCGAGAGAAATTTTTACCTAACCAAAAGCAAAAAGTTTTGATAGAAGTGCTCCGTACCACACTCTATCGAACGCCCTAGAAATATCGAGAGCTGTAACTTTACGTATGTACGTAATTTCCACGACATTCCAATTGGAACGAGGGGTACTTCACTCAGACATGGGTACTTCCCTCAGACAATGATTCTATTTTTAGATTTATTGAAAGGAATCTACGTTTTAACTCTGGCTCCGAATGGTAAATGCATTAGTTAGAGCAGTTTTACATAGCATATTACTCAATAACCAGTGGCTAGCTGAGTTTTGAGGTAAACCGATTTTTTTTTTAAATTTATTTTTGCAAGTGGGTCTGACCGGGGAGTGAACATGGACCTGTGGTATGCTATATAACTTTACTTCCGCCAAAACGGTAAAAAGAATAGCACAATTTTTCCGCTAAAAAGGCTCATACATCACCCGTAGAGCGGCACCTACGAAATATACACTGCCAGTCGTTTAGTAGGTTATTAGACTCTAAATATTTTACTAGATGATAGTTTGCTATACTCTCCTTCACTTTGGAAAGCGAGGAACAAATTGCTATTGGGCGGTAATTCTCGGGGTTGCTAGCCTCACCTTTTTGGAGATTGGCGTTATATTAGCAACCTTTTAAAAATAGGATATTCACTGGCATGGTATAAGGTGCTGAAAGGTTGGACGAGCTAACGTCGAAGAGCACTGATTCAAGACCAGTGCTGATATGCCATTAACCACAGGAGGCTTATCTATGTTAAGATCCGCCAAAAACAAAAGAAGCTAAAAATTCAAAATAGAGTATACTTTGAGGGGCATTAAATTAAGATTATACACAAAAATGTTACTCGAAGCGACAAGAATAATATTGACTGTTCCTTGTAAAATATGGCTATGTATCATGTAAAATCTACCACCATATGACTCATACGACAACTTGTGAATCAAACTTAGTCTTATGGTTAATAATTAAAATCTTTATTATACTCCCTTAAATTCTTAATATCTTTTGACAGCATGAAATATTCAAAAACTTACTAAATACAAATAAATAAGGCGGCACAGCTCATTATAAAACCCAAAACAATATTAAAAAATTCTGACCATATAATAAATATTTAACACCCATACAAAACATCACATATGTACTATTAAGAAAAGCAACGACACCCTCATGTTTTCAAATAATTAAGTCAAATAAATTATGTATAATTACATAATTATAAAACCTAAAATCATAAGGATATAAGCAATAACTTAAGCTAACTAATACTAAGAGGATCAAATCCTTTGCACACATACAAGTATTAACAAACACGTATTAACGTACATGTATAGATACGTTAATATTTGAACGTGTTCGTAAAATGACATCGAACGACGACTCTATTTTATATCTTCAAAATATTAGACTTAATTGAATGAATTAAAAATAAGTAGAAAAACAATCTAAATAACAAAAATGCCATAAAACACGTACAGAAGAAGTATGACAAGCGTTTACACTCACAGTTAATACACTGAAGAAAAAAAATGCTAAAAAAAAATTTGTCAATTTGCTATTGCAATTTTTTAAAGGCTTTATAGAGTTCTATTAAAGCACGTTTTGATATCAAACTTAAGGTATCAAATTTATAATTAAAATTTCTAGCCTATGTGTATCCAACATAAATTTCATATTTTACTTCCGGCATGTACAGAATGTCGTTTTTCTCTGTGTAACCCTCACAATTACATACGCAAATTCCATAGTTATGGAAACACTTATAAATAAGCTAAAACTAAAAGCAATATAATGTTCAACCCGAGTAATATCTTGCCTTTTTAGTGCACAACACACTAACGGTAATATAGTAAATGTATTATTGTCGTACTCATATTTGTATGTATATGTTTATGTGTGTTTTTGTATTGGTATGTATATTATAAGTATGACCTCATTTATATTTCACAAGTTGACCATATTTACTTAAGAGACATACGTACAGACACTGACACAACTGGACATATGCACACACATACACACGTATGAGTCCCAAAACAAATGCACATAATTGTACAATTTTATTAGTGTACGTATTTGAATTTAGAAGGATAACAGTAAGAAAATAACTAGATACTAAGGACACTTTGTTGTACCTATAACTATATTGAAATTTGCACACTCACACATACACACAAATATGGACAAAATAGATAGATATATACAAATATAGTAGAGCTGCACGTGTCTTTTAGTGACATAATTTTAAATTGTATATTTCTCTAACGATTTTTGATTATATACCTAGGTTTTAGTAAATTAACAGTGTAGGTTAAAGTTATAGGAACAGGGGCCAAATTACCGCATTCGATATCGTTCGAAAACTCAGACTTTTAAGCAAATATTGTGAAGTATACTTTAGGGATGTTCAAAGCTACTTTGATGCAAAAAGTTTATTAAAATTTGGTATCCAGTTTGATTCGTTTTAAAAAACAAATATTTCATTTAAGCTCTTTTACAACTGGTTATCTTTTGGCAAATAACTACAAAAAAAAAACATAGAAAACTGTGCATCTTTTAAATAATTTTAATTATCATTAAAGTATGCTATACAAATGTTTTGAAAATATCTAAGATTTCGATTGATAACGAATGCCGTAATTTGGCCTCAGATGACCCACCCAAATCGAATCTAAATTGGCAAGAATTTGTATATTTAGCTTTAAATGCTAATTTCATTGAAACATAAGGTGTTTTCTTTTACCCCAAAAAGTAAACAATACATATTTTGTAGTTAAATTCGATTCGAATCGCCTGAAGGATTCCCTTAAAATTTTCATGTTTAATATTAAAAAAATCTACTAAATTGATGAAAAACTGTTTATTCTTTGTTTCAATAAATTTCCATATTCATATTGCGCAAAACCCTTAACATTTATATCTACATATGTATGTATACGTGTCAACTGTGCAAATTCCCTTGATTTTAATGATAAACTTTTCGCTTGATTTCATAAATTTCTTTTCCGAATGCGGTAATTAGGGCCCAGTTCTGTATAGGTAGTGATAAGGTTAATACAGATTCTAAGAAATTAAACTTTTTTACACTCCTTGAGATAGGCAATGGATTTTAAAAGATACATTTTATTGACATTCAGGGCGATATTCTTAGTACAGAAAATACTAGCTAAAATAATGTTGACTACTTTTCAAAAAATTGAGATAATTTTGAGATATTCGCAAAAACCTTTTTCGGGTAGGTCGTAGTACTTTAGAACCTCTAACTTTCATATTTACAGAGCGATTGTAAAATTTTAAAGGGTTTTGGAAAGTCCAGGGATCAAGCTTTTATAAGCTGTATGCATAGGACTATATTCTAATATAAGTTAGGTAAGTTTTTATCAAATGCTTTGCTTTTTTTTATTTTCTCGTAATCTTTAAAATTCAAAAGCAATTATTTCAACTTTTTCTGTAAAAACGTATTTTGTTTTAGGAAGTCTTTTAAAGCTAGTTCTATATAGAACAAAAAACTAGATATAACTTATTGATATATGTATACATTTACAAAAGTTTTTTAACTTTTTCTAAAGTTAAAATTTAATTTCTGGTAAAAATGTACATGGCCTAGTCGGTTTATGAAAAGCATAATAACTTTTAGATTTTCTGTCTGATTTAAAAAATAAAAAAAAAGTTTTCTTAGGAACTAAATTCTCTTGTTATATTGATATAAACTTTTATGAGCTTTCATACAAGAATAAGCAATAAAAAGCTACTGAAGTCAAAAAATACAACAAATACAAGTACAAATTTTGTTTTTTTTAGGTATTCTTAATAAAAAAGACTACAAAATCGTCGCGCGGGAGTTTATGTGCTCTATACGCCATAAATGCATTTTGAGAAAATCGACCTTGAAGTCTTACCTTAATTTTTCTAAAAAACTTTTTGAGATTTTTGCACCATATATTTGGCGTATGGAGCAAAATATCACAAAAAATCTGTTTTGAAGGATATACAACTAAACATACACTATTTATCTCAAAAACTAGACGAGATAGCTGAAAACGGATTGCAGATTTGAAATATTTAGGGTCGAAAACCTAAAGTAGCATCAATAACTCAAAGTGTATAAAATGGCGGATAATTCACATAAACTCCCACACGACGAAATGTGTCAATGACATGATGTTTTAAAGTGCAATCTGTTTTCTTTTGCTGTTAAAAAAAGTAAAATCGGATACAAACTGGCTGTGCTATGGGTCGATAATTTGACAAACCTCCTTAAAATAGGTTTTTTGCGTTAAACTCTAAAATTTTTACGTATTTCTGAAATTTTATTGCACGATTTCTCATGTGCTCAATAAGGCCTACAATCCAAGCTAGGTCGTTTCCCGAGTTTTTGTTTAGTGTAACAGAGTGTTATTATTTGATATTATTTCAAGAAACAGTTTAAAGTAGGCAATAGGAGCTTTAAGGTAAATTGCACCAAACATATTGTTGACAGCCTTTTCGGCATGCAACACTTGGAAAATGTTTACTTAATCTCATGTTCTAATGCCCTGGGGTAATTACAAGTAGGCAGCCAAGAGTTCAAATTCAGTCAGCGAATAAACAAAGTGTCAAATCTCTTGGCAATTATAGGATAAAGCAACAGTGAATGGTTAATGTTTTGAATACAAAAACATATGTATTTAGCAATAAATATATATATAAAAATAAGGTGCAGCCTACATATGAATTAGAGTCATATTTCAGAAATAACAATATTAATAATAAATGTTCCAAACTAAACACATTAAATAAATAAGACAATTATAAAATTTAAACAAATTCTCATAAATAAAATAGTACTGGAAGGCTTATTAATAATTCAAAAAATAAACATAATAAATATATATTTATTAAATGGGTCATTTGGTAAAGGAAGAAAACAGAATTTAATAACTATAGTAAGTAATCAGGCGTTAAAGCTTAGTAAACATTAGAAATTACCTAAACAAAACTTTAAGGAATGTCTAAACTAAAGAAAATAGCAGTAGGACATTCTATTAAATTAAAACATCTTTCCCTTCCTTTCTCTCCCACTTCAATTGTTAAATTTGTCAAATTTGTGGGTGTATTGTTCTAATGCCTTAGACTGCCTTTGATTGTGTGTTTGTGCATTACGATAAGAAGAAAAACCTAAATGGTTTTAAGTTAAATTTTTCAAAAACAATAAAATTTCTAAAGTGTAATAAAACAATACAAATGTCATGGTTATAATTTATTCAAAAGACAATTTAAACGTTATTATTTCTCTAAGGAAACTCTTAATGTAGGCTATGTTTTTAAAGTAATTTTTATTTAAGTAGAATGTAAAAGAGAAATATTTATTGAGCTTTGCTTTTATGTCGTAATTAAATAAAGTGTACAGAATTGAGTGTTAAAATCAGTTGTGGAAAATTTTATGTTTTTCTTTTTATTATAGACAAGGATTTCGAAGAAAAATAATTAGGGAGAAGTAATTTGTCTTGTTGAGTAGTAAATTGAAAATGTAGAGGATTGTAGGAGATTTTATCTTTGGTCTCATGTAAAAAGGCCCTAACTTGAATATTTAAAACTTTCCAAAACTTTTTTTAAATATCGAATACATATATAAAAAACTAAATTGAGATAGGGCTTTTGGTATATAAATTTAAAGTTTTATGAAGGAAATCAAAAGTTTTCTATAGAAAATCTTTCCATATCGAAAGTTTATTATTATGAAGCATTTCGAAATCAAACGATTTATATAGGAAATCTTTAGATATTGGTATTTTATTATTGGAAAGCTCTTGATATGGAATGTTTTTAGTAGAAAGCTTTGGATATAAAAAGTAACCTTTAATCCTTTAATCTGTTGTTTTCAATCCGAAATATTTTGACGACAAAGATTTTACATTAGAAATCTTTTGATATCGAAAGTTTTCTATAGAAAATCTTTCAATATCAAAAGTTTATTATAGGAAACCTTTCGACATCGAAAGTTTTATATAGAAAATCTTTTACTTCCGGAAAGCTTTCCATATGGAATGTTTTTAGTTGAAGTTTTTTATATCAAAAGTTACTTTCTACTACTACTTTCCTATAAAAAACATTCAATATAAAAGCATTACTATAGAGCTTTTATATTGAAAGTTTTTTATAGAAAATTTTTATATAAGAAATCTTCAATATTGAAGGTTTATTATAGACATCCTTTAGACATCGAAAGTTTTATAAAGGAATTTTGAATATAAAGAGTTTTTAGAAAGCTTTTGATATTGAAATTTATCTATGGGAAAGTTTTATACAAAAAGTTTTCTATCTGAAATTTCTATGACAAATGTTTTATATAAGAAATCTTTCGACATCGAAAGCATTTTATAGAAAACCTTTCGACATCTAAAGTTTTATGTACGAAAACTTTAGATAAATAATGACAGTTTTAATTGGAAAGAGTTTGATGTGGAATGGTTTATCAATAAATTGGTCTGTTACATTAATAAATAAATGTAACAGATTTGGGATCAAATGCAAATACTCTTCTTTTTGAATAATATTTACATCCCGACTATTTTGTTCTTTTTTGGTAGAAAGTTTTAGATATTTAAAGTTACCTATAGGAAAGCTTTTAATATTAAAAATTTTCTATCTTAAAAATGTTATCGGCAAAAATTTAATATAAGAGATTATTATACATCCAACCGAAGGCTTTAAGATTCAAAAGTTTTATATTATTTGTTGATGCAACGACACATAATTTGGCGAGATAGGACTTTTAAAATATATATTTTTTATAGGAATAAATAGCCGCTAATTTTTGGTAAAATTGCCTTAAATTGTATTTGCGTTGAATGCATTGGAATAACAAAAAAATTAATTTCAAAAAAAGTGTGAGTTATAACCTTTCTACATGTAAAAAGGAGCTCAATCGTATGTTCTTAGAATTATAAGATTAGGCTTAGATGCCTAATTTTGGTATTTGATATAAAATGAAACACAGCTTTTTTTAAATTCTTGCGCATGATTTAAGACAAAGAACTCTTTTTTTTAAAGAATTGCGCAGATTTATTAAAAATGGCTTTAGAACAAACATTTTACATCTATTTTAGTTATAATTTTTATCTATTTTAATTATACCTCCTAAAAGTATGCACTATATATGCTTTATTTAAGCTATCAACAATTTATTATACGAGTTCAATTTCTACAAGCTCCCTACTTTCTTATTTTCTAAAAAATAGTATCCGAAGTTACTATTTTTTTTTAGAAAAAAACCAATTCTATTCTAATTTAGTATAAAAAAAGTCTAACTCGATTTTTTGTTACTTTACAGGAAAAGGAAAAACTCAATAAAAACTGTAAAATTTCAAACAAAAAAAATAAATGAAATGTGTTGTTTTTTTTTTATTAAAAACTACATTTAAATTTTTGTTATATCTAAAATTTTATGCAGTTTTATTAACTTTTTTCCTTCTTCTGTAAAGTAACAAAAAATTGAGTTAGGCCTTTTTATATAAAGCCATCGAAATGCTTTAGTTTCTGGATTTTATACAGATTTCTAAGAAATTGCTTTAAAAATACTTTTTTACTGTTATATTGTCCAAAAGAAGGCTTTAACTAATGCTCCTAAAAATATGCAATATTACTTAATCTAAAAGTTCCCTTCTTTGTATTAATGAAATGTGTACCTACTTCTATACTAAAGTGTCTATAAAAGTCATCTGTTTCAATTTTATGATTTTAACTTCAAATCTAATTCAAATTTTATAGACAATTTAACACACATTTAAATATTTTTGAAATGACTTTCTAAACTATTTCTTTTAAGACTTTTCAAATGAAACATTCTCCTCCTTTCAAATCAACTCCGACATATTTAAGCTAAAATACAAAATTATAAAAAAATTCATGATTTTAAGAAAGTAAAGAAAATTTAACAACTCAGTTGTGTTCTGTGTGGCGTTTTATTACGAACATCATATTTTGCCCATAAACTACAAACTCATTTACATTTTTATATCCTTTTTCCTTTAACTTCTTCTTGCTGTAGTTCCTCCGTTTTTTTTTGTTGCCTGCCTTACAGCCACAGCATCATCATCATCATATTTCGTAACCAAACACAGTAAAACACTTAATATCAATACGAAATTAATTGCCTAGAAAAATAATTACCTCAAACTTTAACTATAACTTAAAAAGTGTTTGTGATGCCTGGCCCAGTGTTGTTGCTGTTGCTTTTACACACTCTAATACCCTGGGTAAACTTATACTCAGGCAAACACTATAATAAGTAAACCAATACTTACACTTAAACCACACATACATACAAACACACACAGAAAGGATTTCAGACACCGAAAACTTTATTTCTCCTGTGAACGGAGCAAGAAAAAAAGTGTAGAGAAAAATCAACCAAAAAAAACTGGTTAAAAACGTTAAATTATGTGCAGAAAGACATTTATCAGAATGTCAAGAGCATAAAAAGGCTGTGTTGTAGTAATTTTAGATGTCGGTGTAGGCGAATGTTTGAGAAGTTTTGGGAAAATCAAGAATTTGAAATTTTATTATGAACCTCCTTAAAGTAGGCAGAGAATTTTTGAAATGCTATATTGAACTCATATAGATTGCATAAGCAAGATAAAAGTATAGCCCAGAATTGTTCGTCAAAAATGTTCATTTTATCTTGTTATTAAATGAGATTTCTGGACTTTGTGGGTAGAGATATTACAGATAACGAATCACAGTAAACCTAAAAGATTAGAACGAGAACATTGTATTGCCTGCTTTAACGCTGCACAAGACAGAGCTAATTCTTATTACAATGTCTTCCATTTAAGGTTTGTGATATAACCAAAACTTTCCGAACCACCCACGCTTTACCCAAAGGCATATAACAATAAAATTACACAACACACAGAATCCTAGATACTAAAGCAATCGAATGACTGTGATAAGCTACATATAACAAAAGAAAACGGCAACAAATTTAGCTACAGCTACGGAAAACATCTAAAGCATTTAAAAACGAATGACTCTGGAAACGTTAAAAACTTGAAAGTAATTAATTAATGTAAGTGTTCGAGAGAGCAAGTCGAAAGTATCAAAAAGAAGCAAATGGGGAAAAAATCTTAAAATTTAAACTCGTAAAATAAACTAATTACAAAAGTTGAAATAATTTTCAACATGTAAGCCTTAAAATAGGCAAGCATTTTTGACGAATAAAAAGAAAACAATAAATAAAGTGTGTAAATAAAAGTCGAGAGAAGGGGGTGAATGATAAAGAAATATGTTTGGTTTTAAAATTTCCAAAAGATATTTATGATTGAGTATATTTCTGGTGTCTTCGAAAGAAAAACACGTTAAGATTTAGAGATTAATTTAAGGCAATTTTTCATTTTAATTAATGAAAGTAAACTCGAAACTAGAACAAAGTTCTTAGAAAAAGGATTAAAAATGAGAATGTAATTTTTTGATGATTTAAAAAAAGTGTGTCAATGTAAAAAATGTGTCGCGTGTAAATATTTGTAATTTTCGTTTAAGAAATGCATAGTATAATTACAGGGAGCAGATTTCCGTAGTCGGTTTGAAATTAAAGAGATTTCGAGGCTAAAGGAGGTTCTAAATAAGGCATATTGTCGTAAAAAAGACTAAATTCAAAAATAATTTTTTTACATAAGCAATATTGCAAAAATTAATAAAAATATACCCCCTAATTCATAAACGAATTATAAAGTTATCAAAGTCTTATTGTAGGGAAATTTGTATTATAAACTTGTTATAGTTATATCTTTCATTTATGAATTTTTATTCTCCTAAAGTTGTACAACGTAAATTTAAACAAAATTTCATTAATTTAATTTTGAATTGAGTGAAAAAAATTTGATCTCAAAATTAGTAATTTTGGCACTACTTTATATTGCGAGAATACAGGAGCTATTTTATACAATTGAATACGCGTTTATGTGGGAGATTTTTGAGTAAATAAATCAAAAACGCGCAAAAACTTATAACAAAATGAAAATTATTTTGAACCTTCTGAAAGTATGCATATTTTTTTAATAATTGTAAAATATAAATTCTTGTCTAATGTATTAATTCTTTTCTTGGAAATTAGTGGTAAAAATGTTATAGGAAATAGAATTCAAGTTCGAAACTGAAAAATGTTTGTGTGTACTTTTATTCAGTCGATAATCCGAGCTTTTAAATTTGATTTACAAACAATAATTCGTAATGATTGTGCTTGTAAAATAGGCAATAATGCGAGGTTTTCGATCTGCCTAAAAGTAGGGATACTCCTCCTGAAGATGATGGTCTAACCAACAATCGAAAGGTATCGAGGAATTGGTTGTCCCCACAAACATTTTTTGGCTTTTATCAATAAATTGTCTATTACATTAATAAACAAATGTAATAGACTGGGATCAAGTGCGAATTATTTTTTTTTTTGACAATTTAAATAAAGTACAATACTAATACGACTTCTTTTTTTTTGTCAGTTTAGTATAGGACCTCAACCATCTTTTTGTATGGGACCCTATTGCGAGATGTTAGACATACGTGGTTTCATGAATAGTTTGCTGCTTGCAACTTTGCATCAATCTAGCAGGTGCAACAACACGACGTCCACTTCCCTGTGGATTTCAACGACACGCTGGCCGAGCTATGTTGGTATTTGGCCTTCGAAGACTAATACGACTACGGAAGATGTAATATAACTATAGACTTTAGTATAACCGAAACCGAATTAAATTGGAAAAAGTTTGCGTAATTGATATCATACAATCTAAATCCCTTTATTATTATTTTTGGTCCCTTATTAATATTGCATACTTCTAGGAGCTCAATTGAAATAATTTTTAGAAATATGACAAATTGAAGCCTAAGTTTCATTAACTATATTTTTTTGTATTGGAACTAATTAAGTTTTATTGTTCTACGATTTTCACAAAAATATATCGATGGCTTAATATAAAAAAAGGCCTAACTCGATCTTTAGTTACTTTACAGGAGAAGGAAAAAAGTTAATAAAGTTGGTACATTTTATATACAAAATTTTAATGCTATTTTTAATAAAAAAAAAAACAAACCCATTTTATTATTTGAAAATTTGTTGTACCTAAAATTTTACCCTTTCCACTAAGTTTTTTCTTTCTTCTGTTTAGATACAAAAAATCCAGTTAGGCCATTTTTATATTAAGCCATCGATGTGTACTCTACCCGCTAAAGAATCTGCTAAGTGTGATTTAATATTAAAATATATGAATACAAAGAATTTCGAATTAGAAAAAGGTTTGAAAAAATCAAAGTAATTGGGAAGCACCCAATTCTAATCAGGGGCCAAATTACCGCATTCGATATCGATCTCAGACTTTTTAGCAAATATTGTGAAGTATACTTTAGGGATGTTCAAAGTCACTTCGATTTACATCTTTTGGCAAATAACTACAAAAAAAAATAAAGCAAACTGAGCATCTTTTAAATAATTTTGATTATCCTTAAAGTATGCTATACAAATGTTTAGAAAATATCTAAGATTACGATCGATATCGAATGCGGTAATTTGGGCCCAGAACGAAAATTTGGCTTGAATGCAAGATTCTAGTGATTTCTATATTTAGGAGGTTTTTTATTAATGTTTATGTTTATTATCGCGCAAATCTCTATATTTTATTGCATCAATGCCACAACTATTGAACAAACAAATGCTAATAGATAACTAATGTTAATAGATAATAGAAATGCTTTAAGAAGATATTTTATAGAATAGTTGTAGGGTGCTCTAGATATCATAAATTTAATTTATATATTTTAAAAAATTTTAAACAAATTAAAATACCTCATAATAGTTTTGCAGCGGTTCATTCGTATCGAAACTTACCTGTAAAGAGAAGAAAATTAAATCAATTTTGAAAATAAGAAAAAATAGTATCAAATTATATTTTTAAAAATAACATTAAATTTTTTAAACGTTTTGCATAAAAGCATACAAACTTAAATAACTGCTCCTCTATAATTCCACCTATAATAAAGTGATACGACGACAGTAATAATTTATTTTTAATTAATTAAATATCTCCCAATAATTTAATACTCATTGATGAAACCATATTAAATTGTTCATTTATCTTTTAACTTTTTTGTTACGAAACAATTTTTTTTTCAAAACTGTAAGTTGTATAAATGTTAAATGTAATTGAATTTTCATGTTTGACATGTTTGTTTGTTAAATACATGTGTATGTAGTCGCAAAAAAAAACGAGCATTAATTTCAATATTTACAACTACATTTGCGTACATATGCTGTTGATAAATACATGAAAACATTAACAAGCCGCTTAAAAGTAGACAATAGTTTTTATAATACTTTGTTTTATTTTTCCTGTAACTATCACGAAAGGGTTATTTGGTGTTAAAAAAAATTGGATTTATCTCACGTGGCAATGAAAATGATATGATGATAATAAAGTAACAAAATTGGCTTTAAAAGGATTTAAAAATTTTATTATATTTTTTAAAGTATCTATTTTAGAGTTTTGTTAAAAAAAAATTATATTGAAAAATTAGGGAATAATTTTAGGATAAACTCAATTTTTCTAAAGCAATTGTTTAATCTAAAAGTTGTGTAAATTAAATTTTATTTTTTTAAGGCGAAAAATTTAAATTTTTCAGTGTATCAAAAAAATTATTTCAAATATAATTTAGGCCTAGTTTTTGTTAAAACAAATTTTTCTAAAAATTACACTACTCCACAAAATGAAACTTTTTGCCTTACAATTACCCACAACTATATTTTTCAATTGTTGTGGTCTTTTAATTATAAAACCGGTCGAGGTTTAAAATTCTATGGATATACTATTTTTCAATTTTTTTTTTTATAAAATTTGCCATTTTTCAAGAGTCTGATCCATTTATTTTACCATATCTTTGTTCGGTTTTGTTGAAAATTACTGAATAGAATAACAAATACAAATATATTTAATGGCTTTTAAGATCATTTTTTGATACGCTTAACGGATTCGAAGTTATTTGAATTTTATTGTAATTTTTTCTTCAAGTTTAAGTTATTTATTTTTTAAAAATTCATAAAAAACGAAGATGATAAAAATAATAACATGGTTACAAAACTGTGAATATTTCAAATAAAATAAACCTCATTTCCTTAAAATCCATTCATAAATCTGCGGCTTGGTGCTAAAAGGGCCAATGTCAACTTTCTGCTGTTTTGAGTTGATCATAGCATTACATTCCCTTCTTTACCCTCTTTTATTTGACTCCAACAGTTAATCTCTAACTTAAAAATTTAACAGATTTAAAAGAGTTTTTCTGGACAACGTAACTATGAAATTATATGGCAAATAAAAACTTTAGATCAAATTTTCTGAAAACTAGTTTTATTGACATTGGCCCTTTTAACATCAAGCCATAGAAATAGTGATTTTGTTAAAAAAAAAGTAAATGGAGTGACAATGATAAGTCTCATTAAGTATTTTAAAAATTGTACCCGTTTCTTAGTTTTTCAATTTTGTAATTTTTGATTTGAAAAATGTTTGCTAATTTTCACTTTATTGTCACTAAAACCAACATTTATTCATCAATTTTCACGAAATAAGGTTTCGGTTATTTACAATATTTACAGTTTTGAGACCGTGAAATAAAAATGGTATATTTTTGAAATCTTTTATGAATTTTTCAAAGACAAAATTTTTTTATGTTTTCATGTGAAAAACTCTACAACCGTTGACCACATAAAACAAGTAAAAAAGTGTTATAGTCGGTCAAGACCGACCATACGATACCCTTCACCACTAAGGTCAAAGGTGTTCTTTTTTTCCTGTATAAAGACAAATATTTGCTAAATTTCGCCATCAAACATTTTCTAAAAACTTATAAATATATTTAAGTTATTTCTGTTATTTGGACTTATGTCAGAGCTAGGGTCAAATGTGGACTGATTATCTCGAAATTTAGCAAATTGATTACAGTTGTTAAAATTATGCATGCAAAAAATAAATTTAAAGTTTCCATAATCTTCAGATTTACGGGCGTTTTAGTGATTTTTGTCTCATATAGTGCGTTTTGATAGAAGAGTTTGTATGGGTGC